>CM061244.1:93968360-95274610 GCA_030848705.1 Heracleum sosnowskyi
GCAGTATTATATAATTAATACTTCAAAGTATGGATTTAGAAAACTTGCCTGGAAATCCCGAAGTAGCAATAAGTCTCAGGTTGGTCCAGTAATCTAGAATCAACACAAGGTTCAAGATCAATAACTTAAACGCTTTCACCATACTAAGTATATACTATCTCAAGTACAAGTCCATTTTCAAGTTAACTCCTTAAGAACTTCTACTCGAGCATGCTCGCTCACGCATTTTTATAAAATTGAGATTTAATCCTTTTAGCACGAAATCTTTTCGAGGGTCTTCCTAAACATACCTAGCATGTTATCACAAAGTTTCACATTTTATTATGACCTCTAAGTGGTTCGATCATAACCTCAAAGTTGACTAAGTGGCACGGTTTGGTTTTACGAACGCCTTACACTAAAACACATGTTTCTCCTAAACCGTAAATCGAAACGATACGATTCTTTCGCTAAAACAAACTAGGAAACAAGGCCTACATGTTCATGGTCAGAAACTTCATGTTCATGCCCTTTAATGTAACCGTGATTTCTGCCTAAACTATCTAAGGAAATTTCGGCATGGTAACGGCGCTTATACGCGATTCCCGTGTTTTTAAACACTTCAAACAACCACCAATCAACAATCAACCAACCAAACCAACAACCATTATACTTCATCAACACATCCAAAACAGCCCCTAAACATTATCATACACTAAATCAAGCTTCACAAAATCACTCATCCTCAAATCGAACATAAGATTCACGGATTTTAACGATAACACGAATAACGACTCTAATCATTATTTCAATCATAAAACTCATATAAACAAAAAGGGGCAGAGGTTTTTATACCTTCCTTAAAGTTTGAGAGACATTAAAAATCACTTATAACCTCTAATCAAGCCTTGGGTGATCCTTGGAAAGCCTAGAGTTTAAGATCAAAGAAGTTAGTTCTTGAAATCACTATTCATCCTCATCTTGTAAATTCCATAAAAAATCGAAAACTAAGAGTTTGGTGCTACGATTTTTACCAGACCTTGTGTTCTTCATAAGCTTTCTTTTGAGTCATAGATTATCAAATTTAAAGCTTCCTAGCTAGGGTTTTGAGCCCCATCTTTCCGCTGGACAGAAACTGGACATATTGGGTTCTCCAACTTGGGGAAGAGATTTGGCTAGGCTACACTCCTTTGTTGACCATGAAATTTTGAACGAATGTTATCCATGGAGTGGAGAAGCTATGGTTAAAATTTGGTGAGTTTAGGACAAGTAAATTTGGAGTTATGAATTTTTCTTTTCTCCTTGTGCAAGCTGAGCAGAAATTTGGGAAGAAAATGGGGGGGGGGGGGTTTCTTTTTCTTTTTGCCTTGGTTGATTGATAATTGTGTGATATTTTGTATTAAAAGTGGTGAGTCATTGCATTTTGGCTTGTCATCAGGACACGTGTCGAACATGCAAGAGTTTGGATAAAGTAGCTTTACTGGTTTGCTTTACTGGTTTGTTTCCTTTCACATGGATGATCCAAATGTTGCATTCCTCGAATTAATCTTGTTACATGTTACTTTCATGTCTATATTTAATCCTGTAAGTGTCGCATTGTTCCGTCATCGCTTAGTCTCGTAGATTGTTCGCAGAGTTTCTTAAGTGTTCTATCGAAGTAGTTTATCGTAAACGTTCTTGACATCACTAATTCTTTTATTAAATCCATATCCATGGAATTGATAATTTAAATCCTCCAATATTTTCAAATAATGATTAATCCGTCCGTTATTGGTGAAATTTCGGAGAAAACAGAAAATGCTATTTTCCCGATTCTGACAGCTTTTGCATTCCTTCATTTACATCGCAGATCACTAATACGACTTCGAAAGTTCATTATCCCGACTCGTACATAGTGTGGTCTGAAAATATTTTTCGGTTCAGAAATTTACTATTCATCAGGATTTTACTATTCATCAAATAAAAAAAAAATTAACTAAGTCCAAAATTTGGGGTTATTACATACTTGATTCTAGAATTAGGATTATGAATTGCCATAAATACCCCCTTCTTTTAAAATAAAATAATAAGGCATAGACTAAAGAATAATTTCATAATTAAATCTAAACAATTAAGAGAGGTATTTTACTACTCAATTTGCTATTTTTTAAATAATTACAAATTGAAATTTGCAAATAATTAAATAAAAAGTTATAACATACCACAAAATAATTAAAATAAAGTTAAATTATAATTTTTAAATCATAGAAAAAAATAACACTAGGAAATATATTTATTCTATTCTATAAATAAATAAAGTATGCCAAATATGGAATATAAATATGTTATCACAAAAAATAATTACAACACATCGAATTAAAATTTTAAAATCAACTTACTAAATTAAACTAATTAATCACAATGCAAAATAAATTTACATATTTAATCGTGGCACATAATTAACATCTAAAATTAATAAAGAAAATGTATTTATCATTAAAAATAAATAAGTCGAAATTCTAAATCGTTACAAAATGTCCAAGGTAAAGGTAAACATAAGTTGTTTGAAGGCTATAGTGTAGAAAATAATGGGCTCAAGTCTTAATCTGTGATAGAAAAGATAGACAACAACCTCAATTTCTCGTAGGTCTGGAAGGCATGAGGTGCTAGGGGTAGTAGAGTTCTCAGTTACCTCTGAAAAAGTTTATGAAGAAAGATGGAGAATATTGAAGCTTCAGGAAGCATAACAATATTAGTGAAGGATTGTACTATTAACTGAGGAGATTGAACTCAAGAATGTATGAGTAATATTGGTAGACCATTTTTTGTTATCCTTTGAATCTAGAAGGAATTTTTTGAGTCTAGAAGGCATCCAAATCTTATGAGTTACGTTCATGTTTATTAGTTCATTCTGTTTTATTCTAAATCTAGCAATTTCTTTTTGTTTAAGCTGACACTCCTTTTGCTACTATGTTATGATTTGGGCTTATCCAAAAAAAAAAAATGAGTATATGAGAAATGGGGAGAAAAACGAATTAGTGAAGGTTTTAACTTTTAATTAATGAAGGAGATTCAAGGTTGTTAGGCGCAGAGGCATGCATCTTATAACAAGCATATACTAATGTAATAGTTTTTATTACTCACATGACCTACCAAGGGATCTTTTGTCTCTGTATTGCTTTGATTGTGTACTTAAATAAAGTAGTCAAAAATCTATGATCTTGAGTGTAAATAAATTCATATAATAAAGTTTGGAAGAAGATCTCTCGATCATGCTCCAGGAGTGAAGAAGAAGGCTATCAAATAATAAAGGTACATATTAGATGTGAAAATTACTCTAAGTTGAAATTCGATATGTCTAGAAATGCCTGTTCGAGAAGTTCAAATTTGTGAAGTCGTAATAAGTTAAATTAGTAACATTGCGCGGTTTTGTAATGCCTTACATACATATCATATACATATATAATTAGTCAACTTGTTTTTGTTATACCTAAGACACTGGATAATATTTATCAATAAACAAACAATCAAGAATATTACAATTACGTGATGGGAAAAAAAATCTATACTGATATCAAATCTAGACTTTTATCCTTAAAACTAATTTCAAAATATAAAATCATGTAGTTTATCATTATTTAAATAATTTTTTAAAATATCACGTGCGTGCGCTATAACCTAGTGTTCGTTTGGATCATGGCATTGCTACCCGATTAATGGAACGAGAATAAGATTTTAATACAAAAATTTATTAGAACCTCATTCACGTTCCTGTTAACCGGTTTGAATTGCCATGATCCAAACGACCCCCTTGTTAACCAATATATCTTTGTTCGACTTTATAGCTCACTATTTATTTTTGAACGGGACTTACGTCTTGCTCCTGAGTTTTAAATAGGGGAGAAAATAAGTGACAGTTAAGTAAAATAGTTTCGCTTTCATTCATATTTGTGATCCCGAGTTTTTAAAAGAAACATAAGCAAGTGACGAGAAATATAAATCAAGCCTATTTCCATTATAACGCCTTGCTCCGAAGTGTTGTAAGGGACAAAAGTAAATTAATGTAAAATGAAACAATAAAAAAGAGAAGTAATATGCTTCTGAGTTTAAAAAATTATAAAGTGAAATTAATTTCATTAATATCATGTATTTTTTAATTAGTCATACCACTTACTTTCAATTTCATCCAACTTTTAAAATGAAAATTTTGAAAAGAAAGAATATAAAGTTTGCACTCTCATCCACTTACTTCCTTTACTAAAAAAATTTAGGTAAAAATATAAATTATATTATTTGCTTTCTCGTTCACTTGCTTTTGTCTTTTGTATTAGAAGTAGGGGTGTAAAAACGAAAATGGGGATGAAAGTGTTTAGTGCCTCACCAGTTGCTTCCCTCCTTTTAACGCCCTGCTCCTGAGTTTTAAAAATGGATGAAAGCAAGTAAACGGGAAAACAAATAACATAATTTGCATTCCTATTTATGTTCACAAGTTTTTTTAAGCAAGGAAGCAAGTGATTGAGAGTGCAAATTTTATAAGATTTTTTTCTAAAACTTTCACTCCCAAAATAAGATACAATTGAAAACAAGTGGTGTGACTAATTAAAAAAACATGATATTACAAATATACCCTTAATACTTGAATTATAATTTCTTATATTTAAGGATTGAATTGTAACTTTATAATCATTTATATGCTTTTCTTCCAACCCTATAGCATGTTAGTAAACTTAATATCTCATTAAAGGCTTCGTTTGTTTGCTGGAAAACATTTTCTGGACTTTCCGGTGTTTGCTTGGGCTTCAAAAAATATTTTCCAGGAAAATATCTTTTGCGTGTTTGTTTGACGTTTTAAAAACGTTTTCCAGATTTTCTCGTGTTTGTTTGGTTTAAAAAAAAAATTATTTAAGAAAAGTGATGAATTTTTAGAAAATGACTTCCCCTTTGGGGAAAACATTTTCCAAAATTAACAAATCGCAATATTATTCATAATTTTTTTTTCAAGATATTTTTTCCAAGAATTTTTCAGAAAGTGTTTTGCGAGATATTTTTTCTTGAGAATATTTATCCGGAAAAAGATTTCTGAGAAATTTTTTTCAGGAAAATTTTCTTCGAGAGATTTTTTTATGGGAAATTTTTTTCAAAAACTTTTCCTCGAGAATTTTTTTCGAAAATTTTTCTCGAGAAATTTTAATTTTTTTAGGGAAATTTTTTCCTAAGAATTGTTTTTCAAGAAAAAAATTTCAAAACATTTGTAGGATTTTTTTTTCGACAAATATTTTCAATAAAAAATATTTTCCAGTGAAATATATTTTGGGAAATTATTTTCCAGCAGGTGAGGAAAATATATTACTTTCTTCTTTTAATTACTTTCTATTAAGTTCATTTACTTTGTTTTCAAAAAAAAAAAAAAAAAAAAAGTTCATTTACCTTGGGCCTTGAAAAAGTCGGGAGCAAGACGTAAATCGTGGGTCTTTTTCGTGTGATCCAACAGTGGTTAACCAGTAGTCCAGTACAGCTACGGGGAAAAGGGGAAAGTTAATAGAATTGACGCAAGCACAAGTGAATTGAATTGAGCGATGTGGCGGTGGAGCGTAGGAAAATCAATTGGGCGAGCTTTTGTTCAGTCCGGAAGCTTGTTTAATCGCACTTGTATTTTCACAATTCCAATTTGTTATTTTATTCGCTTTAATTCCTCCTCAATTCATCATGGTAATCAATTTGTGTTTTTAAGTTATGGTTTTCAGTTTAAAGTTTGCATCTTTATACAATTTTTGTTATTATCAATTTGTCCTTTTAAGTTATTATTATGAGTGTATATGTTGTGGATTGAGAACATGTGCTAGTTCGACTAGCTATTTTTTTCTTAGACAAAATTAAAGCCTTATTTAATAAATTGTTGGGTTGGCCTATTGATTCACTGAAGGACATGAAACAAAGTATGAGGTGGAAGCAAAAGGTGGATCAAATAGTTGGAAGGATCTGAAAAAACAGAATATTAAGTACCAACAGGTCTCAAAAGGAGATGTCATTGATTTACGCAACTTTCTCTTCACCCAATATAGGGACTACCTCATTAGAAATGACGGAACCCAGGTTCTACTTCGACTATTATCATTATCTATATATTCCTCATATTATACTATATCTTGATAAGTCTTGCCAAATGCATTTTAGAGATATCATGTTTAACAAGTTTGATTCTAAGCTTGTTGCCATATAGCCGCTTTAATCAGAAATTTTCTCTTGTTATCAGAAATTTAATCAGATCAACTGTATGTTATCATTCTCTTGTTATCTCCGAATTAAACTTAAACCCTGGGTTTATATTTAGTCACCCCTTTACTTGTGGAACTCTAGTAGTATTTTATAGCACCATGTAAAAGATTATGCAATCATATTTTCTATTCTACAATTAGAAAAAAGTTTAGACTTGTGAAAAATTCCATTGTTTTATTTTGCAATTTTTTTTATGGGGAACTTTGACCCTCAAGAAGTATTTTTTGCCAACCACAAGCCCTTAGCCCCAAACGCCTCAACACTTCATTATACCCTTCACAACCACTAGGCCAGCTCCTTGGGGGTCATCACAATGTGGAATTCCATGTAGGTAGAAGTTGTTCCCAAACTGCATGAATCATGTTTAACAGGTCAAAACCAAAAAAAAAACCAATTTTAATACTTTTTGCGAAGAAAATTACAATGAACAGTAATATATGATTGAGAAACTGTTCACAGATGCTGTGCATTTTGTAGGTTAAGGCTGAGCAGTTAGCAGGAAAAGTTATTATTTTATATTTTATGACACTGTCGCATGATCTTCGTGTTAGCCTAGAGAGGAACCCTTATACATCTCTTTTGAGGGACATCTACAATCATTTGTCGCGTAACCGTGGTATTGAGATCGTTTTTGTTGCTTTTAATGATGCTAATGGAGAAGTATATAGGAAGCATTTTGAAGATACATTTTCTCGCATGCCATGGACTGCCATCCCATTTTCTGATGTAATGTGTAGGAGAAGCTTGGCAAGGAACTTCTATATAAATAAAACAACTACCTTGTTTGTAGTTGATTCGACTGGCACAGTTTTGCAACACGATGCTAAGTTCATCATTAAAGATTACGGGGTCCTGGGCTTTCCTTTTAGTGATGAAAGAATAAAAGTACTTGAAGCAGAAGAAGATGCAGCTGTTCAACAGCCCTCCTTAATGACCCTCCTGGGCTCCCCTCAACGCGATTTTGTCATTACAAACAAAGGAGAAAAGGTATGCTTTCCTTTTCAACACTGCTGCTCTCTGAAATGTATTGACATGTAGTATAGTAATGTCATAGCTAGCCACAGGAAAATATGTTGTTAAATGATGTGAACAATACAAGCTGGATAGCGATATAGTGAAGAGTGAGTATTATCTCCACGAAAAGAAGAGACATATTCGGGACCAACCTAATTTGGATTAAATATCAACTTGTAACGCTAAGTTGGAGAGCATTTAGAGCAAAAGTGGAATAATCAGCATAAGTTTAAGTATATGCATACAGGATTAGGTGAGCGAAGAAGACCAAATGAAATGTTGACAATATATACCAAAATCGCCTTAGCTGCTATCTACATTATAATGAAGTAATTTTGATATTATTTTAAAAGTTTATTGTTATTGTTATTTTATAATAAAAGAAGTGAATTTACAGCATCTTACACTTAAACTCATTTAATTTAACATTGTATTTGGACTAAAAATATGTAAAGTGTTGTGTTTTGACCTGTTTTTGAAAGTTAGGGTATGTAAAAAGCAATTGGTGAAACTAGGTATACGGATTTGCATTTGGAGCAAAGTTTTCGTTTTTTTGCTAATATTTGGAGCAAAGTTAAGGGATGCATACCATAATTTACTCTTTGTTTTACGAAAGTAATTTAATTTGATAGTCTTGTCATCTTCTAAATCCACAAGTTTTAAAATCCTTCACCCTTTCACATTCCTACCTTCATGCAGTTTGTGCCCTAAATATTTGGGTAATTATCTTCATAATAATCATTTCCTCCCATGTACTTGTGCTATAGGTACCTATTCAATCTCTTGAAGAAAAGGTGGTAGCCCTGTATTTTTATGAAGATGGTTTTTGCGAATCAAAAGAAGACATTACGAGGATTTATGAAGAGTTGGCAAAAATTAAAGAAAATTTTGAAGTTGTTCTCATATACCTCACTGACACACCATTTACTGATCGATGTACAGATGAAGAGTCCTTCTGGAAGGCATTTAGAACAATGCCATGGTTGGCACTGCCGTTCAAAGACCCGAATATTCAGAAATTAAAGCGAGTCTTTGAGTTTCCTCTAGAATTTGACGATGATACTTTTGATCTGCGTCCGTTGCTCGTAATTTTTGGACCTCATGGAGAATTTATCGAACCTTTAGGCGACCAAATCATGGGGGTATGTCCAGTGTACCCATTCACTCGTGAGAAAGTTGCCGAGTTAGAGCTCGAAAAAGTACAGAAAATAAAGATGGAGATGCTATGGGATCCAAACACTGTTTTCAGCAGATCAGACGGGTCACAGGTGAGATCTTTTGATGTTTGTTTCATGTTATATATTCTTTAGTTCTCTTTTATAGTTCAAAACAGATTGCTTTCCAGAAAGTAAAACAATTAAGTATATACATATAAATAGGAGAGAGATCTAAAGAGAACCCAATATCCAGAGAGAACTGAGAGACTATTTATGGACCACTAATAAAAAAATAATCTAAAGATCCTTGTTAATCTTGCATTTACACCAATTTTGTACTAGAAAGAAAATTGTGTAATTATAGCACAATCTTATCTTGGGCAAACCAAATCAGGTATGTTATTATTCTATGGTTTGAGCAATCATACCACATTTGATCAGCACACATTAACCATCTTTGAGTTGTAAAATCAACTATACAGTTACAATTTACAAACCAAGCAAATCTTAGATATAAATTTTACATTGTTTATGGTTATTCGTGTTTAAAAAAAAACATTTAAGTAAAATCTTAATTATACACCCAACATAATTTCTTTATTTGAGTTATAAATTAATAATGTTGTGTATTTAAAAATGAATATCTAGTGCAACACACAATGAAATTTTAAATGTATAATGTATATACACACAGTAGTTTCTAGAATTCATGATTTTGTTAGTGAATTGGGATTTTGGGTAAATTATAAATTGTAATGTAAAACACATACTCCCTCCGTCCCAAATCTTTTGTCTTGTTTGATTTTTTTGATCAAATTGACCAAACTTTGACCAAATATTACACATAATATATATATAATTGATTGAACTTTCTGTCCCAAATCTTAATAAGAAAGTACATTTAATCTACTTTAATATGTAAATGTTAGTCAAAGTTGGATCAATTTGGCCACAGAAAGTTAAACAAGACAAGATTTGGGACGAAGGGAGTAATAAAATCTCAGATTGTTGCAACACATAGTTTATTAACTCTAAATTAATAATAATATCAATTGAAACACACAAAAAACTAAATGACCACGTAAGATACTTCTATTGTTTGGAAATCAATAAAAGATTTTATAAGCATCATAAACAAAAGTTCTGAATAGAGGAGTCCTAACTACTTCTCGAAATTTGACAAAGAACATCAAGTCTGAGATGAATATGAACAATCACGTAAACTACTTGATTTAATTTATGATATTTTTAAAGTAATTTGTTGAAAGTAATAGTACAATATTCAACACTATTAGAATATGAAATGAATAGGATTCAAAAATACTTTTTCCTCCTTTGTGAGGAAGAGGATTCAAATCTTAAATACCTAAAAAGTATGTATTAGACCCTTACTCTGTGTTCCCGAGTTTAATTTTGGGGTGTAAGTGAAAGATTTATGCTTATTTATTTTCTCAAAACTTGTTTCTAAGATTTTGATTTTTTTTTAAAGAAAGAAAGGAATATAAAATGAAGTTGAATATGAGTTAATTTCTCTCCAATTATTTCTTTCCAAAAGTGGATGATTGAGAGAGAAAGATAAGTTGCAATCATAAATAAATTGATAATTTTAACATATCTTCACTTTTTTTCTTTCCTTAAAAAGCTCATAAACACAAGGAAGAAATTATATATCAATTTTTTCTTTGCTTCTCTCCCAAATTCAATTCCTTTCTTTTCTTCTTTTAAGAACTTGGGAACACAACATTAATACCAAATACCATTAGCTATTTATTAGAATCTTAGTATGAATTACATAGAATTAAAATAAAATTCCGTATCTTTCTTTTGAAAAATAATTTTTAATAGTATCACAAAACCTACCTAATAGAATTTCAATTAAAAAAAGGACATTTCAATATCATATCTCCGTCCCAGTTTTATTGTCCAGAATTTCCTTTTTCGTTCGTCCCAAAATTGTTGTCCACTTTTAGTTTATATGGTAAATTATGTGTCAATTATGTTAATAAAAGCAATACAACTTTTTGGTAACTATCAGTTTATTTCATATGATTGAATAAAAGGTGGGTTTTTGATGGTGAACAATAAAAATGGGACGGAGGGAGTATTTTTTTAAACATCTGAACATACCTCAGAACTTATTGTAAAGATTGGACTTAGTTATAAATTATAATGACTACCTCAAAGAACTTCATATTTTGATGTTTGGCTACAACATCAAAAGCAGCTAAAGCAGGCTTACTTCTGCAAGAAGAATTGACATCTTAGGTTCTTTGTGTGTAAATATTTCAGAAATGAAGAACAAGGTAGTCTGAAAGGTGATAAAACTCTGTTATGATTGAAAAGAAAATTGTTATAGATTAAATCATTATTGGCCTAGAATATAACCAGCGTGTACAAGTAGGTAGACACTCTCTCGAAGACAAAAGAGTCTCAGAGTGAGTGTATAAAACCCGACAATTCCCTCTAGACCAGAATGTGAAGTAAGGTATTAATTGGACTGCAGTTGTAGCAATAATAGCAACTGAAACAAATCAAGTGATGAAGATCCTGCCATTAGCAAACAAAGTGGAATTGATAATTGAACAAGTCAAGAGTTGTAAACTAAAAAAGGGGATATACTGATGAGCTACATTTTACCGAGGACCATGTTACGCTCTACATTACTGTCAGCACTGTCAGCAGTAACACCAAATTTGATGGCTCAGTGATTTAACGAACCTCATACGTGCTACCGAGAAAATTAAGTACAAGATAACAAACATAAGATTAAGACCAAACTGAAATATAAAATACATGAGAAACAATTAAGTAATCAAGCAACAAAGAAAAAACATTTGGCACACAGTTTAATTATAAACTCTCATGTTGCACGGTTTCAAAAAAAAAGAAGAAAAGAAACTCTCATGTGCACCAAGTTCTTGAACAAAAATACGTTTAACATAAGCACCAGCAACTCCATGAAATTCATCTAAATTTTAATGTTATCATTGAACCGAATCCACAAGTACTTGATAACAATCACTTAAAACTGAAATCAGGCCTTATTGTAAATCTTATATAATCTTTTCACAATTTTAAATCTCAAAACAGAGATTTAAGCCTAAAAGTCAAAACTCCTGTAAAAAGTTTTTCGTGAAAACTATATCATGAAACTAATTCAAGATGATAACTTAATTGATCATAAGTTGTATGTTGCAACATGTAGATTAGTTCGACCGTAATCAACTCAATGACCCAAAACCCTTGCACAAAAATTAAAATTATGCCTAAACTATTGAATGTTTACTAGGATTGCAGATTGAGTAGTAAATCTGAATTATGAGTACCTTTTGTTTCTCACCGTGAAATTAATGCCTCATTCTCGTTTATGGATTCTTCAAATTGGAGATTTCCCTTCCAAAGAAGTAATCTCATATCTCCGATATGAGAGAGTTAAGTTTTACAAGAATGAAATATTTAATTGGTAATATATGTCTTAATTCACGTATAATATTATGCACCCTCTTTGTTGTGATTTTCAGCAGCTTTTATTTTCTTGTTAACTGGCCATCTTCACTTTCTTTATAGATGAAATTCTCTCAGCTTGATGGGAAGAGAGTTATACATATTTTTGAGAAAAGTCGCTGCTATGAATATGATCACCTGTTCCTGATAAAGTTGAAAGAAAGGTATCTTGAGTTGAGGGGTACAGATGATGAATTTGAAGTGATCCACATCCTGGAGGAGAAAGAGAAGGGTGTACTGCCAATGCAAGATTTGCCGTGGTTGGTGTCACCTTCGAGCAAGCTGTTACCTGCTGGTTATGAAATCTTCTGCGATTACTATGGCTACAGTCGTGATTCGGTACTTCTTGCCTTTAATCAAGATGGCAATGTGGTAAGAAAAACGATACGTCCCGTGCTTGAGGATACAGATTTCCCTTTTTATTTGGGAAGTATGATGGAGGAGGCCTTATCTCAGTTAATAGTCAAGTTTGAGTGGGATTATTGGAATTTCTACCCAAAGAAGGGGGGGATTTACACTTTCCACAAAAAATTGAGACAGCCTAGCTGCAGGAATGTGGGAAGTGGATACAGGGTTTGGAGCATTAACATTTAAAGCATAAGCTAATTACGCCTTAGATATAATTGTTTATTGTATTTAGTAAGCCTTGATGTACTGGTTTCGATGTTATCATAAAACTAAACAAACTTACATGATATACAATAGATGCTCATAGTCTGTCACTCAGGTGCTAGTTATAAATCTATATTAAATCCTATTATTGCTTACCAAAAATTGTAACTTTGGTGTAAAATGGATGTCACTTAACTTTTAAATATTAGTAGAAGATTCTTCTTCTTTTCAATTTTAGATTTTGAACGTTTCTTTCTTTTTTATCATAGATTTTTAGCATTTCATTAGTATGTAACTCTTGTAATACCTGTAGAAAGGCATCATATGATATTATTACGCAGAACAAGCGGCAATATATTATAACTAATCTTCGATAAGTGTAAATTTTGTAAATTTACTAGCTTAAAACATGATGCAATGACTGTTTCTAATAGTTTTATTTTATTTTTTGTGTTTAATATATTTCATACTCTCGAAGAAAAGGTGGTAGGCCTAAATTTTTATGAAGCTGGTAGTAACGGTGTTTCCCCAAGATATTCTAAATGTTTACAAAGAGTTGGCAAAAACTAAAGATAATTTTGAGATTGTTCTCATTTACCTCAGTGACCGGCCAGCTTGTAATGAGGAGTCATACTGGAAAGTGTTTAAGACCATGCCTTGGTTGGCACTTCCGTTTAAAGACCCAAATATTCATAAATTGAAGCAAATTTTTGAGTTTTTTCCGGATCATTTTAACGATAATTCCGATCATTGGGATCAAGAGCCGTCTCTTGTAATATTTGGACCTCATGGAGAATTTATCGAACCTTTAGGCGGCTTTATCTTGAAAGTATTTCAAGATTACCCATTCACTTGTGAGAAAGTTGCCAAATTAGAGGCTGAGACAGTACAAAAATTGAAGATGGAGATGATATGGGATCCAAGCACCGTCTTCACCAGAACAGACGGGTCGCATGTGAGTTCTTTTGATGTTTGTTTCATGTTTTAAATCATTTAGTTATCGTTTATAGTCCGAACGAGCACTTTTGATGTTTGTTTCATAACATATATCCTTTAGTGCTCTTATATGTATGCTAGTTATATAACTGATCATCTCCTCTTTAATTTTAGATAAAATTCTCGCAACTTGCTGGAAAGAGAGATACATTTTTTTGAGTCACAATTCAGCAATGAGGACGATCACTAGTTCTTAGTGAAGTTAAAAGAAAGGTATCTCGAGTCAAGGGGAACAAATGATGAGTTCGAAGTGATCCACATCTTAGAGGACGAGAAGAACACTAAGCGGTCAATGCAAGATGTTCCGTGGTTGGTGTCACTTGTGAGTGATTTGTTACCTGGTGGTTATGATTTCTACAACGAATGCTATGGCAAACACTTTTGTTATTCTACACTTCTTGCCTTTGATGAAGAGGGTAACGTGGTAAGAAGAACAATATATCCTGTGCATGACAAGAGTTTGGAGCATTGATATGTGAAGCTCTGTGGATATTGGGGGTGGGAGGGAGTCGAACTCGTGACCCCCACCAACCAGAGCTCTGATACCATGTTCGAGTAACCAGCTCATCTAAAACTTTAAGGTATTAGAGGAAAGCCCCAAATGGATCTTATGCTATATTTCAACAGTTGATGCATTTCTATATTTCATTAGCATCAGAAAATTACAAAATTTCTATATTTCTAAATATGTTGGATATGCTTGATTATTATTTGTTTGGGAAAGCTTTAGTAAAACAAAATTTACAAGATGTTGAATACAAGAAACCAGAATTAGGAAAGACGGATAAACAATTTATGGTTAACTGATTAGGTCACCGCGTGATCAAACAAATTATTAAATTAGGTGTTAAGTAAGAATAATTTCTCATGTATTATCAAATAAAATCAAGTTCTGCTTAATGGTATTAAAATTTTGAAGACAGGTCGATTATTTATGTGATAATTATATTATTTAGATGTGATCTCGACTCTCTATTATTGTGTTCATGTTTATATATTTTATGGTTCCAACTGCAAATAATTTACAAATAATTCTGTGCTGAGTGATATCAGACCATAATACTCAACAATGTACTGTTTGTTATTATATTACTCAGGTAATGCCTGCTTGGACTAGATTGTTGGTTAGAAATAAGTTTATTTGATAGTTGACTACTTCTTTGGCATATAATTCGACACAATACTATGAAAGCAAGTGCAATGTGGAGGAGGAAGTAAGATTCGGATCTGACTCCAATGTCGGGATGATAAAATCTAACGCTGCTAAAAGCTGGAAGAAGTTGAAGAAACAGAACATAAGATACCAGAAGGTCACTAAAGCAGAAGTATGTCTGTACTTTTAGTTGTGGAATAATATTTCATTTTTTTTTCTAGATTTGTTTTTTCAGTTGGTACACTGTCTTGCCGAATGAGAGGTCAAATGCAAAGAGATAACCTATCCGAGTTTATATTGGTAACACATAGGAGAGATGTATATTGTTGTTACGACGGATCACCCATAAAACTTCAGTGCTAAGCTATGAAATGTTTATACCAAATGAAGAATTAATATCTATCATCACATATTCTAGAATTTTTATTATTTGTGACTTGGGATCAACTCCAATATTAGCCACTTGTTTCACAAAATTGAAGTACTTGTAGTTCGATTTTTTTCCTAAACCTGAATGGATCTTCAGTGGCAGAGGGAGGATTAGGCTCGCGATTCCTATCTGTGGAACAACTTACAGTGTGCATTGTGATTTGGCTTATAAAATGTTTACATATTATGTTAATTTTGTAGGTCAAGTCTAAGCAGTTGGCTGGAAAAATTATAATTACATACTTTGTGTCACTAGCACTTGATCCTTTTGCTAGAATGTCTGAGGAGTTTGACACATTTCTCTTGACAGACATTTACAATTATTTACTGCATTGCCACGGTGTTGAGATTGTTTTTATAGCTATCAATGATACCACTACCTCGCTCGTTGATTTTCTGCCATCCCATTTTCTGATGTAATATGTATGAAAAGTTTGCAGATAAACTTCCATGTCAATGATACCACTACCTCGATCGTTGATTCCACTGGCACGGTTTTGCAAAGATGCTAGGCAGCCCTTCAACTTGGCTGTTGTCTAGTGTGCCTGATTAATAATTTTAAATTTAAAATATTTTTATGCTTTTAAAAATTAAAAAATGTTTTTAAAATGATTTGTTTATATTTTCACTCTTTTATTTTGATAGTTGACACACTTATACATCCACCTTAATTTCATCAAAATTGGAATTCTAAATGTTTTTGAGAGAATAGGGTGAGATACTGCTTGTTCTTTTTCATTTTTTTTAAACCAGATACTGCTTGTTCTTAATCTTTCATCTAAACAAGACCCTTGAATTCAAAGAAGATAAAAGGATTCAACGGATAACTTTATTTCCTAATCCAACAGTTTCTCAACCACATCCATGTACATGACCTGAGTGTTCTAATTGTTGTTAACTAGTTCCAACTGTTATTAACTATCATAAGTTCTTTACAGTGTCACATACAAGATGCTCAAGTGCATACCCATAACACTGGGCTGCGTTTGTTTATATAGCAGAAGTTGTTACTATCTATTCGGAGATAAGAATACATCTGTTACACTTACAACTACGTCACACTTACAACTACTTTACAGGATAGCTAAAGATACATATAAGATGATGTAAACTTCATCTATTGTCATCCGTATCTGATAAGGATGGACTTTCTCTGACATCCCCCCTCAAGCGAAGCTGATTTGTTACAACAGTGAGCTTGTCTCGAATAAGTAAAAACCGAGCACGACCTAGTGGTTTGGTTAGAGCATCAGCAATCTGCTCAGAATTGAAGTAGAGATGTATCAAACAAGTTGTTTTTGAGAGACTCTTTCTCGGACAAAATGAAAATCTATTTCTACGTGCTTAGTGCGAGCATGAAACACGGGATTTGCTGCAAGAAAGGTAGCACCTAAATTATCACACCAAAGAGTGGGAGAAGCAGGCAAAGAAATATGCAATTCGCGTAATAATTGTTGGATCTATATAAGCTCAGAAGTAGTGCATGCAAGACTTCGATATTCAGATTCTGTACTTGAACGAGAAACAGTGTTTTGTGTGCGGGAGCTCCAGGAGATTAAATTTGGAGCCAGAAATATACAAAATGCACCTTGCGACCGACGATTGGACAACATGTAAATAAAAACACAATTTTGAAGAATATGGACAGTGCAATTGCATTTAACGTGCTAGCAAAAATCTTTGTGATATATAATGTAGCGCAGAAAGTACCCTGTTGTAGTACACGATATTCTAAATCTAATATTAGTATGCATTTCTCCCAGTACATTCGGTAATATAAACTGTTTTAGGTTTTCCGGCCATCCTGTCAATTTCATTGCAAAATAGATAATCCTCAAGTAGTTTGACAAGGAGGCAGTAGTTCTTTCTTTTCCTAATCTGAATTACACTAGTATCCAATTTTGATAAGGAAGCACTGACAACAATTGTTTGCACATAACATAGTAGAGCATTATTGTCAGTTTACCAAGAAAAACAAACTGGGACACTGATAAGAAACCACTAGCTAAAAACATTGAAAACAAACACAGTTTAATACCATTTGCATTTAACAATTTTGTTTCCTGGCACAAAGGGTGTAGAACTTAATTCTCAGATGAGTCAATAATTCATGCATTTTAGTGTTACGAATTATGATTCTCAAGTCCATGGGATGCGGTCGGCTAAAGATTGTTTTTCCATTCAGAAGGAGTCCGCACAATTTATTGCTACCTTGATTTTCATCTTCTGTAATCACTATATCCAAATTTCAAATAATCCCAAGAGATTGCGACTACTAATCTTGGGATTGCATCAATTTTGTGCCCAGTTCTGCTCTGGGCTTAGCTGAAAGCCCTTTCGCCAACATCTCCTCATCATACTTTCGAGCCATATCAACCATGCCTTTCTCCAATAAAGCATCAATCAAAGCATTATAAGCAAATTCGTCAGGACTCAATCCTCGTTCTTCCATTTTTACCCAGACAACAAAAATTGGTCGAAGAAATCCCCATCTCCCAAATTTTCTTATTAGCAACACGTATGTATCCATTTGCGGAAGTACTCCGCTCTTAAACATCCGATCAAACAGATCCAAAATCTCTCTAGGCTTCTCAAGACATGTGAAAAGACAATGATAAGTAATCACATTTGGCGGACAACCACATCCACTCAAGCACCTCATATGCCTCCTTAGACATTCCATTGTCACCCAAAATCTTGACAAGTACATTAAAAGACGAAACAATCAAAATATGCACGAAAGAAGAGAGGACAAAGTCACATGTAATCAAAAGCATGCGTCATTATCATCATATAGATCGTTTCTTCGTCTATATTTCATAGTTGGTGGCAATAAATATCATTATAATGATCGTTTCTTACTTGGGTTTACTTTAAACTTCAACTTCTAGAAAAATGAAAATATGTAAAAAGCTCCAGTGAAGAGCTTAAGAAGTTCACTAAAACTCTAACACAGGCCTACAAACTTTAATAAAGCTCCACTAAAACTCAAATCATAATTGTAAAGCTCGATTACAATTCCAATAAAACCTGAGAACGCGGCTAAAGCTCAACTAAAATTTAAAACCCATATAAAGGAGCTGTATAAATAGACCAGATAGGAGCTTCATGGAAGGTTCAATTGAGTCACATTTGTCATATTCCTCGATAAATCAACAATTCTCTGTCATGGGTTCAATATCTGCAATCCTACTAGGGATGCAACATGCAATTTACTCAAGCAACATGCAATTTAAATCCAACGGACAATCTAGTTCTCGCCCCTGCTGTCCAATTCGAATCTGAGTCCAGAAAAAGAAAACACAATTGTACACTAATCTTCTTCAACAACAGTATGTCTTCAGTGATACCGTCTCTTCTTTAGCTATAATTTGCATAGAATGTTTCAGGGACAAACCATCTATACAAACACTCAAGTAAAGCGAATGCCTAATAATAACATTGGTTGTAATTATATTGAAAACTAGTTACTAGCATAAATTATCTTGCATTGGTTATTCTTGTGATAAACATGTTTTAGTTTGATACGATTTAAGTTATAATCATAATAGTAATTATATAACAAATTTTAAATTTAGAACTGCAAGCAAATTTATAGTTCAGATTCAATCTTCACATGAACTCCTTGGGAATTAATTAATTTAAGTTATCTTTGAAGTACTTTTTACCCCATACGCTTGCTTGTTGGTAACTTGTGCGACCTTGGGAATTATTAGTACCTAAATCTAGATCATTGTAATTCACTTATGAGCTCCTTGGGGAGTTCAACACATAAGGATCCAAGTTAGCGTACAAGTATCTAACCCAATTCAGTGCCTGTTGTGTATCTCCAGCCGATAATACTCCTATATTTATAATGTACAAGTTCCAGCTCTATGCGGAAATGGAGTCTGCGACTGATATTTCACTCATTCTTCCTCCATATGGTGTCAACATAACAAGGGTTGTTTCCCGATCATGCAAGAATAATAGTTTCCATATTCACTCCAAACTCTCTTAAGGAACTGGTTGTCCTACATAGCCTGATTTTGCTTTGGCACTAAACTTCGGTAAAATGGTTCAGTTTGTCAGGACACTAGGAGTAGCTCCTGTTAGCAAACCAGTGAAAAATAGCGCTGACCAGATCCAGCTTATTTCTCAACAATTTTCTCTAATCAATCCTATCTCACGGAAGCTTAGTTGCATTAATGGGAGCAGTCTGTCTATTCTACCAAGGAATAAGGACATGAATGTCATTCGTATTGTATTTTTATCTTCGCGAATACTTGCATTGCTTAGTATACAAGTCAGCTGAATTTTAATGTTTAGATCTTTATGAACATAGGGAGCAACCGATTGCCACTTATGAATAAGTGCAGTTGCATCTGTTCAAAATGCCTCGTTGAAGTTATTAGGCAATTATAAGGGGATAGCTTAGCATGAGAAGTTATTAAAAGCGACATCTCAAAAATGCATTTGTCCCAACACTTTGCAACACAATACAACATTATGAAAATAGATTTAGCAGTAAGCATATGGTATAAATTCCATGATGAGAAGTACACACAAACCAGTGATTTGTCACTATATCTGATCAGGTAATCCCTATAATCCGTGAAGACAAACTCACGTAGATCAACAACATCTCCTTTTGATCTTTTGGTATTTTCTGTTCTTCAACTCCTTCCAACTTTGAGTAGCATTTGAAGTTATCATCCCGACATTGGAGTCAGATCCAACTTTTGCTTCTCCATACATCTCGCACTTTCTTTCATAGTGTTCTGTTAAATTAGAGGCCAAATTAAATTCAATTATTAGGTTTAATTACTAAAATTATAGCAGTAAGAATCATAGTCAACTAGGATAATTCTTTAAATTTAACCAGCAATCTAGTTCTCGGCCCTGCAGCCAATTTGAATCTGAGTCCAGAAAATTAAAACACAATTGTACACTAATCTTCTTCAATAACAGTATGTCTTAAGTGATACCATCTCTTCATTATCTATAATTGGCATACAATTTTTCGGGGACAAACCATCTATACAGAAACTCAAGAAAAGCCACTGACTAATACATGATACCATATTGATCTAGGACCAAAATAATAATAAATTTGGTTGTAAGCAAATTATATTGGAAGAGTAGTAACTAGCCAATAGCAACTTTATCTTGCATTGGTTATTCTTGTGATATATATGTTTTATTGATTTATTCGAATAATAATATCTTTGTCATCACACAAAAGTACAAAACAGAACATATTTTGTGAGATTGAATAGTAGAGTTCGCCAACAGTTGCACCAGATTGAACCCATGCAGTTGTAGTTGCGAGGTCAACATTGATAGACCGAAGATTGATCATATCAAGTAACACAAAAGAAATATTTGTTGTAGTTCTATAAGAAAGACCTTCGAAATCATGACCACCACTCCGGGTTCTGACTTGCAAGTCACGTCTTCGGGAGCAAAAAATGACCGTTTGAATTTGTGATTCATCTACTAGTGTAACAATGACTAGAGGCTTCTGGGAATCAGGTAGCGGTGCATGTCGAAGATTGCAAAGAGAAAACTGCAAAACGGTAGTATAAGTGGAGTTATCAGGGGTTTAAATAAGTTGGGAAATAGAGGTTGAGTTCTGTGTGTAACTTTCAAGGCATTGAACAAAATCTCCATTAGTTGCTTTAGAGAGCTGCATAAGCAAAAGGAAAAGAACAAGCGGAAGAAGAGAAGGAATAAATATTTTCAATTATGTAGATCGGCCCACATTTCATCCTAGTCTATACAAAGGCATGCATACTTCAAAATCAGAAATGATCTTTTGCTGGTGGCAGCCCTATCATGTCAAATGTAATATCGATCATTACAAAATCAACATTACATTCCTCCATAAGAAATTTGGTCCAATCACAGTAAATTGTTTCAGCAAATACATACCTCACTTGAGTGATTTAAATCTGACAAGTATTTGATATCTGCATCACTTGTGCCTTCATTGGCATGACAGTCTTTTATGCAGAGCGTCGCATATGCAAGAGACATTTTGCGACAGAGTTGCAAAAGAGGTGTGTCGTTGGAGAGCAAGATATAATTTGTAAACTAATTAGATTCTAGAAAGATATACATGGTTAACGACTATGCTGAAAATCTTGCTAAAAAAAGGTCTCCTTGCCAGATGCTTCATGTTGCCACAATCTTCGATGTACAGATTTTTCAAGTCTGCAAATACTTCTTTATTGCTATCTTAGAATCTATCACTCCAACATCATAGGTGTGGCACAATGTCACAACTTCAGCCCTGTCTATCAGTCCTTCCGAACCTTCTGAATAATCGCCATACAACTCAATCGATCTTGTTAATGAAACAAGTGAATCTTGACGATCTATTAATATTTGGTCTGGTAAATGCAGGGGTATACGGAGAACATTCCTAAATGCACAGAGTTTCTACGTTTTTGGAAGAAGAGATAACGTCTGTTTTGTCAAGTAGATATATGCCACAACAATCTAAAATAAGGGTCTTCAGTTTACCGAAGGGGTTAAGAGAGAATGATTTATCCCAAGGAAAAAAAACGACTACCAAAAATCCAAGACTCACAAACATACTAAAAACCGACCTGCAGGTAATTGTTGTCCATAGTCATTGCATTGTAGCCACAAGTTATGCACGACTGGGCACACAAGATCATTAGAGAATTGAACATCATCCTTCTCTAGAACTAAATGTATTAATTTCTGCATACCATAATCAGCATTATCAGGCAACTGTGAGCCAAATCTTACAAGCAAGAATGCATATTCCGGGTCTCTGATAGCTATGAATCTTGCTACTTGTCTGATGCTATCATGCAGTTTAGAATGTTCATCATTCTTACCATCAAGCAACAACAAAGACGATTTAAGAATATGAACCATCACCTGTACTTGATCGTCCACCTTGTACAAGCTTAGAGCCTATTGCTAACTGGAACAACGCAATATTGCAATATCAGCATCTTCATGAAATAGAGAACACAACAACAGGGCATGGCGTTGTATCTTCTACTAATCCATCAAACTCTGTTTCACACAAGCATGTACTTCAGGACCTATACCAGGAATGCTTTTAATGGCGCAATTTTAAAGCTGAGATAGTGCGTCCTTCCATGAATGGTGAGGTATGAATTGCAGTGCTTTATCAACCGCATGTACAAGGAGTGGTCTCGGGTCCTCTCAGTCCAACTATTGATCCTACACCGAACTTTGGTAGAGAAGAGAAATCTCAAATGTCTCTAAGCCTCCAGCAATGTATTAGCAGCTTCTAGCCAAAGTGTCTCAATCCCGGTCGTTCCCAATGATCACTTGGCCCCTTTTACTGAGACTGATAACCAGCAATAACAACAAGGATTTCTTCATGCTAATCTTGAGCAAAGTCCGTTGAATCTAAATGACAATATCAATGTTTTCTATGTTGCAGGTGATAAATATGAAGATGCTCCCTAACCTGTCTCTGAAGGTAAAGAAAAGGTTTTAACATGTTTTGCCTTGAACAATGACGGGTAAATTATCTCAGGAAGCTATTAATCTCTTGGATAATGGCTCCCTCAACATTGTTGGAAATATTAACAATTACAGCAACATAGAGGCAGTTATATAAATTATTTAACAAATCCAGACTAAGACAACAATTAACGAAACAAATCATGAAGGTAAATAACATGCATATCAGTGACTGAATAAACCAAGAAAAGAAGAGAGGTGTACCAGGAGCCATAGCCATAACAGTATACAAAAGAAGTTTAAAAATCAGCTGAGTCGCTAGTCCTTGCAAGAAGTCCTGACTGCTCTTGAAGAGATAATTGTCCCCACTTACTGTGTTGGGATGCTTGCAACACCTTCTCCAGGATAAAACAGCTCCGAGCAACGGGTTCACAGTAACTCCAATGCTCAACTTCGACTAGCACCTCAGTCGCCGGAGAAACCACAAGCAGACAAGCTTCAAACTAAATATTGAGAGGAGAGTAGAGAGTGTAGAGAATGTAAGGTGTGGTCCTATCAAACAAATCAGCAACTTAGCTCTCTATTTATAGTAGAGGCTAAGCGTAACTGATACCACCCTAATTAATATTATAATCGTAACTGACGATTTACATTTAATACATATTTAATCTACATTTCACTTTAATATTTTTGAATATATCTATCAAATCCTGTCCAGGTTCATTCGAATATCAAATCCTGTCCAGGTTCATTCGAATATCAAATCATGTCCAGGTTCATTCGAACCCAATTTTGATAAATTAATTCTAATTAAAATATTAAATCACCTAAATAAAATCCCCCGTCCAGGTCGCCTCGCGTACGCGAGACGCCGAGACATTCGCCCAAATCACCCTTCGACCGAGCCGACCTGAGTCGAGTCGAGACGAGACGTGGCGTGGCGTGGCGAGGCGGGCGGCGGCGCGCTTATGTGTGTGTGCTCGTGAAGCACA
Organism: Heracleum sosnowskyi; assembly: GCA_030848705.1. Classification (NCBI taxonomy): domain Eukaryota; kingdom Viridiplantae; phylum Streptophyta; class Magnoliopsida; order Apiales; family Apiaceae; genus Heracleum; species Heracleum sosnowskyi. Next base: position 93,991,907 of record CM061244.1, read on the forward strand.
TACTAACACCATGCACCATCACACACCTTAGTAGTTGTATACTACCCATGTGTGTGATACTATATAAAGCCAACAACCCCCTTTATTTAGTTCAATGTGGGACAAATACACATTCTCATTTCAAGCTCTTTCAAGCTACTAACTTCAACTCTATTTCTCTATGGATTTCACTAAGAAAATTACTTAGATCCATATATGAAAATTTAAGTCCCCATGACAAGGAACAATTTCCAATCGTTAAAATCCGGAATTAATATCAAGAACATATAAATACTTATGCTCCAAAACTCCATTTTCTAACAATCCCCCACAAATCCATACAGAAATGCATTCAGGTTTCTCATCATGACTTGTTTTTCAGAGTCGGTACCCTTCCGGGTTTGAACCCTCCTGAGTCCCCTACTTCGATGGCTACCGGATTCAGATGGAATGTTTCACCTTGAATCTTAATCCGTTTGATGTAACCATGTTCCATAAACGACGACAAGTCAAAGGCTATGGTGCCAATCTAGGGCTTTGAGACATTAATGGTCTTGTCTCGATCCTGTTCGTCGAATGCTTCAGAGACTAACCCTTTCCCCTAATTGCGACCACACAATTACATTCGCTTAGCTGGGCATCTCCAAAGATGTACTGCTACCATCTCGTCAAATGACTTGACCCCATTCAGAGTTATAAAACTCTTGCTTTCATAGCAGTGTCAGTACCTTCTAGGTTTTCAGGGAATAGACTCAGATACAAAAGTATCATTTATGTAGCAAAGGTACTACCAATTCATCCTTACAGCTTGTTATTACCACATTGAATACACTTTCAAGGGACCTCCTCTCATGTGTATTGGGTTTCCACTGTTGATGAATCATGATGGGTTGATAGTCCCATTCCCAACCTTGACTTAAGGACCACTGCAGGTTCCAGTCCTTTAGTCAAAGGATCAGCTATATTATTCTGAGTTCCTATGAACTCTATAGCTATAATCCTATCAGACACTAAACCCCTTATAGACTTGAGTCTAACTTGGATGTGTCTATTTGTTTTAGCATTATACTTTTTACTGCTAATCTTGTCGATAGTTGTTCGACTATCACAATGAATAGAAATCGCAGGAAGCGGTTTGCTTACTACAGGTATCGCAGACATAAGTCCGTGTAACCACTCAGCCTCCGTCCCAGTGGCATCAAGTGCACATAACTCAGCCTCAAAAGTAGACCGAGTAACAATAGTCTGTTTAGTTGACTTCCAGGATATTGCTGCACCCGCTAAGGTGAATACGTATCCAGTCACTCCATTGGAACCAGACTTCTTAGCTATCCAACTTGCATCACTGTACCCCTCAAGTACACCAGAAAATCTCATATAGTGTAAACTAAGGTACATTGTGCCTTTTAGATATCTAAGTACTCTATCAAGAGCATCCCAATGAGTTCTGTTTGGACATCTTGTATATCTAGCCAACTTAGACACAGAGTATGAAATATCTGGTCTAGTACAGTTAGCAAGATACTGCAAGCTCCCAATAATCTGAGAATACCTTAACTGAGACACAGGTACTCCTGAAGTATTCTTGACAAGGGCAACTTTAGGATCATACGGTGTACTAGCGATTCTACACCGTGAATAACCATATTTCTCAAGTATAGATTTCTCTATATAATGAGACTGTGATAAAGTTATTCCCTCAGCTGACTGAGTCAGCTTGAGTCCAAGAATCACGCTAGCCTCACCTATATCCTTCATTTCAAAATGCCTTTTCAAGAAAGCTTTTGTCTCGTTAATAATCTCAATATTTGTTCCAAACATTAATATGTCATCTACATATATGCATAAGATGACATATTCACTACCTTTAACTTTGGTGTAGACACACTTGTCACTTTCATTAATAGTAAAACTGAAAGGAAAAATAGTTTCATCAAACTTTTTATGCCAATCCCTGGGAGCTTGTTTCAAGCCATAGATAGACTTGATCAACTTACATACTTTCCTTTCATTGCCAGATGCAACAAATCCCTCAGGATGATCCATATATATATCTTCTTCAAGTTCACCATGAAGAAAAGTTGTCTTTACATCCATCTGATGGATGATAAGACCATGGACGGAAGCTAATGCTATAAGCATTCGGATTGTTATCATCCTAGCAACTGGAGAGTATGTATCAAAGTAATCAATGCCTTCCTTTTGCTTAAAACCCTTAGCTACCAGTCTATCTTTGTACTTATCTATTGAGCCGTCAGGGTTCAACTTCCTTTTAAAGATCCATCTGCACCCGATAGTATAACACCCAGGAGGGAGATCAACTAACTCCCATGTCCCATTAGAAACAATAGAGTCAATTTCACTCTTTACAGCGCCCTTCCAGTGCCTAGACTCTGAAGAATCCATAGATTGTCAGAAAGTTAAAGGTTCATCCTCGACATTGTAAGTGATAAAATCACCTCCAAAATCCTTGACTACCTTTGCACGCTTACTTCTCCTTGGTTCCTCTACTTCCCTAGTTGTAGAGCTACTACTAGGTTCCGCCCCCATATTTGTCATTTTTTTTCCACATGATCAGGAATAGAACTCGATGTGTGAGCAGGATCTTCCTCAGAAGCATCTTGAGGTATACCAGTCTTCATAGGGTAGACATCCTCAAAGAATGTAGCATCATGAAATTCAACTATCGTGTTAGCCACTATACCGTCTATGTCAGATTTTAAAACTAAAAATCTCATAGCTGTAGTGGTTTCAAGATAGCCCAGAAAGATACAATCAACAGTCTTCGGACCTAGCTTCTTTCTCTTGTGTTCAGGGATAAGTACCTTAGCAAGGCACCCCCACACACGAAGATACTTAAGACTAGTCTTCTTGCCTTTCCATAACTCAAAGGGTGTCTTGTCCATGTGTTTTAGAGGGACTCTATTCAGAATATGGCAGGCCGTATTCAGAGCCTCTCCCCACATGTATTTAGGCAACCCAGAATTAATAAGCATACTATTAATCATATCTTTAAATGTTCTGTTTTTTCGCTCAGCAACCCCATTAGACTCAGGTGCGTATGGTGGAGTAACTTCATGAACTATACCATTGTTTGCGCAAAATTCATTAAAGGAGTTACTCGTATACTCACCACCTCTATCAGATCTCAATCGTTTAAGTACCTTACTAGTTTGTTTTTCAACTTCTGTTTTATAAATAATGAATTTACTAAGTGCTTCATCCTTATGTCTAAGTAAATAAACATAACAGTATCTGCTACTATCATCTATAAAGGTAATGAAATATCTAAACTGGTCCTTAGTCAACACACCGCCAAATTCACAAATATCAGTGTGTACTAAATCTAACAAGTCTGAATCCCTAACAATATTATGAAAAGGTTTCCTTATTTGTTTAGCAGACACACATACTTGACATTTAGAATTCTTTTCTATAGTATGTCTTGGAATCAACTCTAAGTTCATCATATTCTTAAGAGCACCTAAATTTAAGTGACCAAGTCTAGCATGCCATAAATTTGAAGATTCAACACAGTTAACAGAAGGAGTAATATCTTTAATCAACGTTCCCAAAACGGGATCAACATTAATTACAAATAAACCATTTGACAAGTAACCCTTGCCAAAAAATGTACCAGTATGAATAAGAACTACTTTATTACACTTGAGAGAGATTTCAAAACCATTAGAAACTAAACAGCTTCCACTTATTATATTTCTACGCATGTCGGGAACATGATGCACTCTAATCAGGGATAGAATACGACCCGAAGGGAACTTCAGGTCCACGTTTCCTACTCCATGTACTTGAGCATCACTAGCATTCCCCATCGTCACTGTCAAGCTATGACTCTGTTGATAAGACACAAATAAACTAATGTCAACACAAATATGCACATTAGCTCCAGTATCAATCAACCATTCATTTAACAGATAAGTGGAAAATAGTACAGGTTGTAGGTAACATACCGGTCCACGTTGGTTTCAGAAGCCGTAGCCTCACCAACAACCATGTTCACTACAGGCCCACTTGCGGTTCCAAGCACAGCATTCGCTTGCGCTACCACCTCGGTTTTCTTCGCTTTCTTTGCAGGACAGTCCTTACTCCAGTGCCCAACCTGCCCACAAGACCAACATGGTTTGTTTGCCTTTGGTTTCTTGGCCTTGTCCTTGTCATTCTTAGGTTTATTACTATTACCCTTCTTAGCGACAGCCTTCCTCTTCTGTCCTATAGTCGCCACATTCACCTTCGAGCTTCCGTGCTCAGTTGGCATCACATGTCCCTGTTTGGACTTGTGTTGTTCTTGCACCGAGATGTCCAGCATAAGGTTGGTCCAAGTGATCTCTCCTTTCTGTCTTTTCAGGGAGAGAGCGAACTCTTCCCAAGATTTCGGGAGTTTTTCAATCACGCTCATAACCATGAACTTTTCAGGGGGGTCCATTCCGGACTCCTTCAAAGTATGCACTATCATCTCGAATTCATGCACTTGCTCAGTCATGGACTTATTGTCCACCAGCTTGAATTCAAGGAACCTAGCCACAGAATACTTTTCCAGACCTTGTGAGTCAGTATTATGTGTCTGGTCCAGCTTTTCCCATAAGAGTTTTGCGGAGTAGTCATCTGATGAGTAAACATCAAACAAGGTGTTCGTTAGAGCAGCCAAAATAGCCGCCCTAGCCACCCCATCCTTCTCACCCCACTTTGCAAAAGCCTTAACTGTGTCAGCCTTTTCTTGATCCACAACCGGCTTCTCATACTCCACAACAGGCCACAAACCCTTTACAGTCAACCACAACTTCATCCTTTTCTGCCAACGAGAAAAGCCGATGCCTCCATTGAATTTCTCTGGCAAGCCAGTTAATTCAACAGGTTGTGGAAAATTGTAAGTGGTCCAATCAATGACCCCAGCAGATGCACCAGAACTACCACTAGCAGGAACTTCACTCTCGTTAACCATTATGCTAAATAATATATAACAAATTATCTCTTCAAGAATGTTGGAAATATTAACAATTACAGCAACATAGAGGCAGTTATATAAATTATTTAACAAATCCAGACCAAGAAAACAATTAACGAAACAAATCATGAAGGTAAATAACATGCATATCAGTGACTGAATAAACAAATAAAAGAAGAGAGGTGTACCAGGAGCCATAGCCATAACAGTGTACAAAAGAAGTTTAAAAATCAGCTGAGTCGCCAGTCCTTGCAAGAAGTCCTGACTGCTCTTGAAGGGAAATTGCCCCCACTTACTCTGTTGGGATGTTTGCAACACCTCTTCCAGGATAAAACAGCTCCGAGCAACGGGTTCACAGTAACTCCAATGCTCAACTTCGACTAGCACCTCAGTCGTCGGAGAAACCACAAGCAGACAAGCTTCAAACTAAATATTGAGAGGAGAGTAGGGAGTGTAGAGAATGTAAGGTGTGGTCCTTGGCTCCCCCTTACTCCTTGGCTCCCCCTGAGATACAGCATCCTGCTTGGGGTCATCTTCTGATCCTGATTCTGCCATTTGTGATTCTGATCTTACCATTTTCTCCCCCTTAGGTAAGTTGGCAGCAGTAAGAGTAGCCAGAAAGAGCTTGAATGGCTTCCTGAAGACTGGAGAAACCAGATGCCACCATGGTAGATAAGCTATCAATTTTGGATTCCATGGACAGACACCTGGTCTCAATAGCTTCCAACCTTAGATCATGGGTTCCATGTTCACCTCTCTTTTCTTTTATCTCTCTTTTCTTTTGCACACTCTCACTCATCCTAGATGCATGGGTATGAGCAGTACTAACATGCATTGAAGAAGGAGATTTAGAAGATACCTTTAAGAATTGAGATAGTGGCACATCATCATCAGAAGCATCCTCAATAATCACAGCATCAAGGTCAGGCTGGGTAGAGGTGACAGTAGCTTTTCCAGGAATGTTGTTGTCAATTGGAATGTTGACAGTAGGTTGCACTGCATCTTGGACAGCAGGGTTGATTGGGACAGCAATGTCAGCTGAGTCCTTGACAGCAGAGCCACATGTGACAGCAACATTAGGAGTGTCTTTGACAGCAACTGAGGCTGTGACAGCACCTTCCCTAAGGTAAGATGCTCCTAGGAGATTGAACAAGGTACTGGTTGTTTCATTTTCTAGCAGAGATGTACCTTGCTCTTTCTCAGTGTTTGAGGGAGAGGTGTCCATTTCACTTTGAGAAATGGGTTCTTGTGGACCACTAGATGGGGGCTCATCCATGATTGGAGATGGATGATCAAAACCTGAAGGGTTGGTGAAAGGCATATGTTTAGGCCTATTAATATTCCGAGGAAACAACTTAATTTAAACAAGTATGTAATAAGTAAATAATAAGTTAATATGTCACAGGAATCTCAGAGAGTTTTATCTGTCAAGAAAATGGAGAACTAAAGTCATCTACAGACTTGAAGTTATTCTACATTGAAAGAAGTTCAATTTATTGTTCAAGCCTCAGTGAAGTATTCAAGAAGGTGGATTTACTACAGTGACAGAGATTTCCAGTTGGTGACAGAAGAAGTACAGGATACAGAGTTTAGTCAAAGCTAGAGAAAAGAAGCCACAGCTTTAAATGTTTTAAAGATGAAGAATTATCATTGAATTCAGTTATTCATGAAACCAGACAGTGCATCGAATGACGACATCAATCAGTGGAATTATTTCATCTATATTTAGTGGTCTTCAGAAGATAGAGGGATACTATGTTGTTAAGTTATCTTCTTTTAAATTGTTAATCAATTTAATTAATAAATTAATTCTCTCAGAATTAATTTATTTATTAAATTAATTAATTAATTAATTTGGTTGTTTAAATTATTTATTAACTTAATTCTAGAAAAGAATTAATTTAATTTACAAATTAATCTAACTAAATTACTTAATAGAATTTATCTTAATAACTAGTATGACCTATATTATTCTCGGTATGACCTTGTTTTATTTAAGGCAGGTCACACCGAATTTAATCAGGTCATACAGGTCATTTTTCAGGTTCTACCGAGTGTTGTCAGGTCTGTGTGTCAGGTCATACAAGGACAGTTTGGTAGGTCATACAAATTGTTTTTCAGGTTCTATCAAATAGTTGGTAGAAAAACTTCAGGTCATACCGGACAGTTTTTGAAGGTTCTATTTGATGAAGCAGGTTCTACCGAACTTTATTCTTAGGTCATACAAGTGTTTTTGATTGTTTTAATAAATCATTTTGATTTATTTAAAAGGTCATACAAGGCAAACTAAATGATATAAATGACCCGAGGCTGTGCAGAAGACAAGATACAGAAGAAAAAGACACAGAAGCATTAAACATCAAAACTCTCTCAACTGTCTTATTAACTTCAACTACAAAGCAAATTCCTTCCGGCCAGTGAATTAAATTCTTGTTTGTTTGTAACATTAAATCTTTGAGAATCAATTCACTTGTATTGCTTTGATTATCTAGCGGATTTTTATCCCTAGAATTTATCTCGAACTTGCTCTTAGCATTCGATCTTTTTATTACAAATATTAGAAAAGTTCATGTCGAATTTATTCTAAATTTGTATTAATTAGTTTGAGATAAATACTTTGTAATCCTTATTGTATTTGCAACACCCTTCAAGTTTAATATAAGTTATATTTAACTTGAATCTTGTTTCATTTATATTCCGCATTAATTTGTTCTCAATTGTTATATTATTCAAAGGACAAATTCGATAAATCGGTATAGTTTGTATTCAACCCCCCTTCTACAAACTTATCAGGACCTAACAATTGGTATCAGAGCCTTTTGATTGATATACAAATCAAAGATCCAATTGTTTTGAGATTTTTCTTAAACTCTGATTTTTTATTTTTCTTAAAAATCTCAAAAGATGTCTACTACACAGAAAGTGGGTACAGTCAAAATCCCAATGTTCAGCAAGGAGCATTATCCAATGTGGAAGAAGAAAATGCTCATATTTCTTAAGGTTGCAAATCCTAAATACATTGATGTGCTGAAGAACGGTCCCAAAGTCCCTATGATTATTGAGGGAGAACTCATTGAGAATAATGTTGTGACTAGGGTTGCTAGAATGTACCCTAAAGATTCCAAGGATTACACTCCTGATGAGAAAGAGGATGTTACCTTGGATTCCTGTCTTCAGTTGATCCTTATTGATTGTCTTGATCCTATCATGTCCTCAATTGTGATACTGCCAAACACATTTGGGCAACCATAGAGATAATCAATGAGGGGACAGAGGAAGTTAGGGAGAATATGCTGGAAATTCTCACCTCACAATATGAGCATTTCAGATCAAACCCTGGTGAAGGTATCTCTCAGGTTTTTGAGAGATACAACAAATTAATCAATGATCTGAATCTCAATGGGAAGCACTACACCAACAAGGAGATTAACAAGAAGTTCCTTCTTACACTTCCACCTCATTTGGAGCACAAAATATCTGCCATTAGAGAAGGAAGAGATATGAATGAGATTTATAATAACCCGAATTTTTGGAAAAAAATTTAAAACTTTTCTTATTATGATTAAGTGCAGCAGTGAATAGTGATATTGGTGGATGAATAGTGATTTTGAGGGTTAAGAAAATTTTTCATGCCACCTATGTACGAGACGTAGTGTGGATATTCCGAAGTCATATTAGTGATCTACGGAGTAAATAAGTGAATGCAAAGACGATCGGAATTCAGAAATTCCAAATTTTATTTTGGTGTAATATTCGATCGGGCAGCGAATTATATATTATTATATTCAAGAAATGAGATATAAAAAAAATTGAGGATTTGAGGATTTAATATTTTGGAATTTTATTATTTTATTAAAGTCGATTTAAGGATTCGATTGATGAAGTGAATAGTTACTATTCACTGCGAAGATCGCGTAGAGTTGTACTCGCTCTTTTTGGAAAATATTTCGAATCGTTTCAAGAGGAACAAGGCAACATTTACAGGATTAAATATAGACATGGAAGTAACATGTAACAAGATTAATTCGAGGGATGCAACATTTGGATCATCCATGTGAAAGGAAACGAACCAGTAAAGCTACTTTAACCAAACACATGCATGCGCGACACGTGTCCTGGTGACTCACCAAAATGTGATGACTCACCCCTCTTTTATACAAATATCAGCATACTTATCTATTTATCCAAAAGAAAAAGAAAAGAAGAAAAGAAAAGAGAAGAACTCCCCCCCCCCCCCCCCCATTTTCGGCTCAGCTTGCACAAGGGGGAGAGAAAAATTCATAACTCCATTTCTATCCATCCTTAAATCACAAACTTTTAACCATAGATTCTCCACTCCATGGGTAACATTCGTCCAAAATTTCATGGCCAACAAAGGATTGTAGCCTAGCCAAATCGCTTCCCCAAGTTGGAGAATCCAAACTGTCCAGTTTCTGTCCAGCGGGAAGATGGGACTCAAAACCCTAGCTAGGAAGCTTTAAATTTGGCGATCTATAGCTCAAAAGAAATATTATGAAGAGTACAAGGTCTGGTAAAAATTAGCACCAAACTCTTGTTTTTCGATTTTATATGGATTTTACAAAGTGATGATGAATAGTAACTCCGAAAGTTGTTAACTTGTTTTCTTGATTGAATCTTAAGGTTTAAGCTTTGTAAGGAGTATATAAGGCTTGTTGAGTGGTTGTGGCCACTGGTTAGTGTTGGTAGAGCATCAAGGAAGGTATACCACTCATCCACCCTTTGATTTATGTTGAGATTTAAGTGAAGTTTCTAGTAATGTTTAAGAATAAGCATGATTATGGAGTTTGGAGTATGTATGGTTAATTCTTGATGGATACTTGTTGTTGGTTGATGTTGGTGATATGTTATTGAAGTATATAAACTGATTATGTTGTAAAGATGGTTGTGTTGTTGAATTGATTTGGTTTTAAGAGGTTTTGGCATAACAAAAAACCGGGAAACGTTACGATTATAGCCGTCGTAATGCCCATTTGATTTAAGGCTGTTTTGAGCAAGAATTACGAACTGGTCTTGGAATATTTTTGAACAAAACTGACCATGAACATGTAGGTCTTGTTTTAAGGTTTGTTTTGGTATAAAGATCATGTCTATACAAATTACGGTTTAAGAGAAAAGTGAGTTTTAGTAAACGCCGTTCGGAGGAACAACCCATCTCTGGTCAGTCACTTTGAGGCTATATTTGGACCACTTAGAAGCCATATTAAAATGTGAAACTTTGAGGAATAATGTCAGAGACAGTTAGGAAGGCTCACGAAAAAGATTCGTATTCAAAAGATTATTTTTCAATTTTATAAAAATGCGACAGCAGAGGTTGCGCAAGTGAAAACCACTAAGAACATGACTTAGAAACCAATGTTGTAAATGGTTAAGTATAACTTGTATTCGAGGATCGATTTCGGACTAAGCCTACGACTTAAGTAATTGTCGATTAACATGGACTTAGTATGAGCCTATGACGAGCTAGTAATGCCTTGGTTGTGTTTCGCTTACGTGTTTAAGCATTGAGTACAAGTGGATTATCCAGGGGATTAATCGTGCGTTTTCTTTGACTTTGTCTAGATTGTCCGGCATCGTCGCGAACCCCTATCACTTCTCGAGCATCAGGTAAGTTTACTAAACCTTACTCTATTATTCAGAGTATGTATATTTTCCAATGTTCAATACTTGTGTATTCCCAATTTATATACCAAATCTTTGTTGCAAGTATTGTGGCAAGTTTTCTAAATCTATACTTTGAAGTATTGATTATATATTACTGCTTTTGCCATGTGTGGAGTCATACAGTTTTGCGATACATGTTATATATTGTATAAAATAGAGTTTGATTTTGGTTTATATATGAGCTTTGAGATAAAGTAGTTATAAACCGGTGTACCTTGTAGCTCTATAGATAAGAGCATGTTTATTGTTTCGACTCTAGACCGGGAGTCGATATTTTGTTATATAGATAGTCGTGGAAACCCGGAGGGATTCCAGCGGCAGAGTACTATTCATCTTGAGGAATATTATTATTAAACGTTATTTATGTTCCGGAAAGTATTTATTTCTTGGAAATGATTTGATTATGGGCTTCTAAGCTAGATATGGGATATTAGTTAGAAGCCAGGTTTTTTATAAAGGCCCTAGGTTAAGGGCGTATGATATTTCTTTAGATCAGAAGTAATTATATTTTTGTATGTATTAAAGGTTATTTTCCGATAAAGATATCGGGTACTGTTATTCGAGGATTAATTATTTATTTAAAGTAAATTATTTATAAATATTCATTTGAGGATTATTGACTTAAAGAATATTATTGTGAATATTAATTTAAGGATTATTTATTTAATGAATATTACTTCTGAATATTTATTTGAGATTTAATTATTTAATGAATATTATTTTGAATATTCATTTGAGAATTAATTATTTAATGAATATTATTTCCGAATATTCAAATGAGATTTATTAATTAAGGAATATTATTTCAGATATTCATTTGAGGTTTACTTAATCGAAGAATATTATTGTGAATATTATCTGAGGATTATTTAATGAATATTATTTTTGAATATTCATTTGAAGATTAATTATTTATTTAATGAATATTATTGTAAATATTCATTTGAGGATTATTTATTTAATGAATATTATTTTCAAATATTCATTTGAGGATTACTTACTTAATGAATATTATTTTCAAATATTCATTTAAGATTTACTTATTTAATAAATATTATTAAGTATTTGTAAATCAAAAGAGGTTCCCAAAACAATGTTTTTTTCCATTTAAATCTGTCTTTTAAAGAGGATTTAAATGCTCGCTCAATTATCAAAAATATGGGAAACCTGATTTAAGTGACTACTACTCTTTTTAAACTCTCAATTCAAAAACTGTCAGGGGACAGACATTTTCTCAAAGCAATGTAATTGCTGCAAGTCAAATATTGTGTTACCACCTCAACGATCGAGGGGTAAATTCATGGAACAAGTCGATATCCATTAACAAGCAATAGCTTGGGAAATATTGGAGAATCTTCCTTTCCAACCTAGATATAACTACTTAGTGGAGTCGTATCAACAAGTGTTACACTTGGGGAAAGGAGGACGATCTTTACGTTTCAGAGTCATGGATTTCATCTGAACTAGGAGTGGTGTAAGTGGTCAAGTTGCGTGGGCCCATCCAACTTTTATTGCCCCAAATGGGCCGGGAGGTCACAGTAAGGCGGTAGACAATGTCAGGCTGTCGTGATTCTTCCATCTACATGTAGAAAACTATTTGAGCAGTGCGACCTGCTACTGATCATAGCAAGGTTAGGCACAGCGGACGCGGTAGCAACTCCAGTATTAGTTCATCATCCAATTTGGATATTCCTGCAACATGTATTGGGGTGAAGAACCAGTCTTGTTGGCAGGGGGTCGAAAAATGCTTGAAATCTAAGTGGCAATAAATTCATACAACTCCATCTTTTATGAGTTATGACTCTGATAAATCCTGATTAAGGATATATATGCCTAAGTGGATTTTGGGTTACGGAAATATTATAATAATTTTCCTTGTAACTTCATCCTTTATATTATACTAGTTTCTTATCTGTTTAAAGCATAACATGTGGCTACAGAAATATCTTTGAATTGTTATATTTTGGTAATCTGTTATAAGTCATATGTTGATAGTCTGCTTATATTTTACATAGCAGATATTTCACGAAAAGGATATACTGAGTTATCTTGTTATTTCATCTTTTATACCATACTAGAACTTTGTTCATAGTATGAATATCAACAATTGCAGAGTATTATGAAATGATATTTGCAATACCACAATGGTACTATTTTTGGAATACATTCCGATAAGGAAATAATTTCAGTATCGAGATATTTTGACAAATTATTGTCTTATACCCGCTTTATTCTGGGTTGAGTTAAAGGCAGGATTATGCCATACTTTTATTACCTTGCTGAGCTATCGCTCACTCTTGCTATTGTTATATATATATTATATAGCATCGAAGCAGGATGCCAATGGGACGGCACATACCCCGCAAGGCGTTTCCATAAACAGTTTCCAGCAGGGATCCCGAGAGTAGTACGAACCAATCGAATCAGGCTACGGCTTCTGGCATTCAACTTATGTATAGACCTGAATGGTATTAGAGAATTGTAAGCATCAGAAGACTAAGCTGGTAATGTAACATTACTTAGAAATTGTATCAGTGACAGATTCAAAAGACATTTGGGTACTGTAATAAAAATTATTTTTCCGCAGTTGTTGTATTGTGTCGTTTCTGAGACTCTAACCTGTGTGTGTGTGTGTGTGAGACATATGTTGTGGGGTCATGAGCAGGTGAATTATGAATGGTGTGAGTAATACAGGTAAGGCAAGGAGTACATGGATCGTGACAACCCTAAATCCCCGACCCCGGATTTGGGGCTGTTACAAGATTGCTTTGGAGAGATTGTATGGTGTTCTGAAGACCTATGAGCTGGAGCAGATTCAACAAAGGGAGCTGTATGGAACTGGGAAGATTGTTAGTACTTCTACTGCACTGGCTGCTGAAGTCCCACATAAACTGGAAGTGAAGGCTGTTCAACCTTCCAGTTCTAACATGAATGTTATTGATGCTGAATATGGATTAACATCCAGTGATCAATCTGGTGGTGACTTCTATTCTTTTGAAGAACTTGATCAGCTGGAGGATGGTGATTTGGCTTTGATAGTCAGGAAGTTTGGGAAGTTCAGATTCAAGAGGAATCCCAATCTTAAGTTCAGGCCCAGATTTCAGAGAGGTGGATCTTCCTCTTCAAGTGGCACAAGGGGTGGCTACAAAACTGGAACTGTGGAAAGGAGCACAATCAGATGCTACAATTGCAATGAGTTGGGTCACTTTGCTACTGAATGCAGAAAGCCAAAGCAAGTGACTAGAAACACATTTGATTCTAGCAAGAAGAACAATATTGGGAAAGCCTATGTTGCTGAGGGAAAGAGTTGGGATGACACTGACAGTGATGAAGAAGAGGGTGAGATTGGGAACCTTGCTTTAGTGGCTAAAGACACTAGTAGAAAACGGGTCTTTTACGTCGGTTAAATCGACCTTATACGTCGGTTAAATGGCGACGTATAGAGAGGGGACGTATAAAGTCACAGTCTTTTACGTCGGTTAAAAAGGCGACGTAATAGGTAGAATATACGTCGGTTATTAAGCCGACGTAAAAGACCAAAATAACCGACGTATAAAAGTCTGAGTAACCGACGTATAAAACAAAAAGGCGACGTATATTGTTATCTTTTTACGTCGGTTCTTCTAAACAACCGACGTATATTGTCCAAAAAATTTAAAAAAAAATATTTTGTTCCTCTGTAATCTAATCATACCTAGAAACCTGTGCAATAATCAAAAAAACATACATTAACAAAATTTTGTACAACCAAAAACTACAATAACCTTTGGGGAAAAAAAAACTACAATAACCAAAATGTTTACAAATTCCCGATCTAATTGAAACAACTAAATTATTAACCAGTCCCGCCAAGCACTTTCTTGAGCTTCTTGACAACAACAGGATCAAGGAATGTAGTTTTAGTCTCCTGTGCTGGTGACTATATCAATTGCATAAACTTCGTTTTCCTCAAACTCCGCATCATCAACTCTTGTATCAGGGTTTGAGACACTCAGGACAACTTTGTTTCCATCAATCACAAATTGTTTGAGCTGATGACTTAGAACTCCTTCAACAATTTTATAGTCGTAGGTAGCAGCAACCTTCTGAACGGCTTCCGAAACGTCCTTGTTCTGCCAGAGGTAAAGTATTAGCAAAAAGTAACTGGTAAATAAAAATTAAGGGAACCATTTACTATAATACTGGATTCATTGAACTCCTTGAAAAGTAGCATAAGCAAATTATCAAGTATGTTAAGGAACTTAAAATGAAGCAAGCAGCCAAAATTCTAAAATTTGATGCCCAGAGTTGCTCTTTAAGAACATAACCATCAACAATCGGAAAAAAATGAAAATGTGTCTGCACCCAGATATTTTATAAACCATACCAGAGACATAGGATGTTGTAACTACTCCATATCTGACAACAGTGATTAAAGCTCCCTAAATATCACCTAAATATCACCTATGATTTTACTGGGATGATGACTTGAAGTGACTTAAAGGAAAGATGCATGCAAACAATAATTTTCCCAATCTTTAAAGCATGACATCTACTAGTGTAACTACGACTTATCTAGTTATATGGCTTCACGGGAAATGAAATTCCATAGCCTGTTACTTGTTAGTATCTTCTTCATGTAGAGTCATGCTGATATTCTAGAAGAATTATTATGAAACTGAAAAGAAAGTGAAAACTGTTTTCGAAGCAGTACTTAACTAAGCATTGATATTAAAAAAAATATCACAGAAAATGATACATGTTTCAATATGGCCTGGTAATATAAAACATTCATTTCTCATTACTGATAACTAAGAGGAGGGCCTAATACAAATCCAGATAAAAGGAGATGTGATGTAGGACAAGGACAATTTATTTGAGTAACATAGTCAGTTATAGAAGCCCAACACCGGGCCCAACAATTCCAACAAATATTGTTTGAAACCAATTTAAATTGATTCCGAACCTTTAATGTAGAAGAGTTTTGACCACTATTAGTTTATTATTATAGTTCCCGAAGCGATGTTGAAGTCCCCTATCAGAGTAACTATGACACAAAGCTTCACATAGACAATAGTCTATAGCTTATGTGAGTTAATCATCATTTAAAGGAGCCTTATTAAACTAAGAATAAACATGCATAGTTGATAATAATATGCACATTGGCTTCCTACAAATATCAGAAAGAAGTTTGCACCGACTTCTAATTTATAAATCACATTGGACTCTAATCAAGGCCAGGTATGGACTACACAGGTATCTTATATTCCTATATAATAAAAATAATGATAACGAGTACAAATCAATTCACATGTTACACATGTAATGCCTGTGAAGCAGTCGACAAAATAAATTTCATTTGCTATGCGGAGTGCAAACTACTTGGAAGAATCATTAAAAGAGTCAAAAAGAGTCGTACAATTTTGCGGCAGCAATAACATCAGCTGCTTTACCTGTCACTTTCCCATCCTGAAGAACATGAGTGTGTGCTACTTCAGCAATGAATCCATCAACATGGCATCCCATATCACTGACAACATTTTAACTTAAATTCCATAACTTGTTCAAAGTTCAAACAAACAGAACATTGAAGGTGCGGGTTAACAGTCAAGACAAGGATTTAGGAAAACTCACATTTTCAAAACATCACCCTCTTCCAACACAGTCTCATCACTAGCCAGCGGTGAGAAATGACAGACAGTATTATTCACAGACAAACAAGTCGGAAATGCAATACGCTTCTCAATCTTCTTCTTCACATTCTTATACATGTTCCCAGTATGCCTACAACACAATACATCTTATAAACAAATTACCCATTACCAAGAACAAAATAACACACATATAGGAGCTAACACTTACTCTTTAATAAAGGCAACCCCTTTCTCACAAATACCAAGAATAAAATAACACCTATGTAAGAGCTAATACTTACTCTTTAATAAAAGCATCCCCTTTCTCACAAATATCAACAGCATTTGTAATTCTGCAACAATCAAAAAGTTTTAATATCGATGTAAAATCTTCAACTGAAGAAAAACAGTACTGAACAGTGTATCATATTACCCAGCATATATCCTATTAAACAGTCGTGGAACACTGCAGAAGACGGTGGGTCTCAAAACTGCCATATCATCCAGTAGATGTTGACTACTGATAATACATAAATCTAGATTTTCTTCAATACACCCATACTCCCATTGCCCCTGGTCCCGATTATCCCGATTAGCATCATATAATCACAGTACATCACATAACACGCAACAAAGCAATGAACCGAGGGTCACCGGCTCACCGGAGTTCATCGCCGGTGACGGCCCAATCGCGCTCAACGCCCCAAAACTGGTGGTATGTGACGATTTGGCTACGAAAACATAACTCAACATCAAATTAAGCTAATTGTATCCATTAAACCAACAAAACCGCAAGAATCGAACCCCAACAAGAAAATCCCCAATTAAAACCCTAATTTTCGATACTCTCAAATCCCTACAAAAATAATACGATTCTGCAGGGGATTAAGAGATGTTCAATTTGGTTATCAAAAGGAGGAATTAACGCAATCCAATTTGAAGGAAAAACGAAGAGAAAGAGAGAATTTAGAGGGAGAGAAGAACAGAGTCGAGAGAGAGAGACCGAGACTGAGAGCATTGGGCAAATAAAAGAGTGAAGTACGTTTGGGTTCAAATATTTTACACAATAAAAAGAGACAATTTTATACGTCGGAGTTTAAGATTGTTGATGTAAAAAAAATCTATATACGTCGCCTTTTTTCTCAACCGACGTATATAATATCATTATATACATCGCCTTTTCCTCAACCGACGTATATAGTAGCATTATATACGTCGCCTTTTCCTCAACCGACGTATAATGTCATTATATACATCGTCTTTTACTCAACCGACGTATATAGTAGAATTATATACGTCGCATACATGTCAGAGGTAAAGTTTACTGATAATGAAATGATTCGTCATCTTGGTGGCACCTTAGAGTGTGAACGCACTGAAAATGATAGAATAATTCTTTTAAACACAAATCTTGAAAAGGAAATAAAAGAATTAAAACTAGTGCATGTTAATCAGGATGAACTTATTGAGAAAATTGCATTTCTTGAGAATAGGGTCAAATGTTATATTCAACTGGAAACCATTCTTAAAGAAAAGAATAGTGAGCTTAATACTAAAGCCAATGCTTACTTTAATGCTTGCAAGACTGCTAAAGAGATTCTCAATAAACAAGCTATGGGTAATCATGTCAGTATAGGTTATGATTATAATGAGGCCATTGGATTGCTTGGAATTAATTCCCCTTGTAGAGTCAGATCTGAAGGAAGGGGTGTTCCATATGTGCTTAAGGGTATTGAAACGCCCTTCTGTAAGGAGTCCGAGGCAGATCATCTGAATGAATACTCTATCATCATTGCAGAGGAGATTCGTGAAGAAGATCTTGCTTTGGAAGTTGAACAGTCCAAAAAGTGTATATCTGATATTCCAGTCAAAGTTGCTACAACTAAAAAGACTAAATCAGATATCCATAAGTTGGATCAAAACAACTGTAGAAATAACATGCATGTTGTTAATTCTTCTCATAAAGCATGTGGTGTAATTAATTGCATGTCTTGTGCTTTCAATGTTATGTATGCTTATTTTAATAGTAAGCATGTATCTAGTGATAAGACTGCTCCACGTCAACATGCTAATAATAAGAAGCATGTTAAAGCTAAGACTACTAGTCCTCCTAAGACTAGAGTGGATTCATTTATCCCTAAGCCTACTCAGAAATGTGTTAAGGCTGGCTATAAATGGAAACACTCTTTTGTGAAAAAGGATGAAGTAGTTGTAGCTAAAAAGGTTGTTTTGCCTGACAAAGGCCAGTTCTTTAAGTATGCCGGACCCAATCAATTTTGGGCTCCGAAGAAGGTCTAATCAATTTGATATTGCAGGGAGTTAAACAGGTAAACCGTGTTATGTGGATTCTTGACAGTGGCTGTTCAAGGAATATGACCGGAGATAGAGCCCTGCTATCAGATTTGGTTGAGAAAGCTGGCCCAGTAGTTACCTTTGGAGATAACAGCAAGGGTATTACGAAAGGATATGGCTGTTTGAAGTTTGGAAATGTTATCATTGAAGATATATCATTTGTGGAAGGTCTGAGATTCAATCTTCTCAGCATCAGTCATTTCTGTGACAGAGGATATGCTGTTTCCTTTGAAAGAGAGAAATGTCAGATCTTTCACAAGAAGAATGGAAAGCCTACTCTTCAAGGAGTAAGGAAAGGTGACTTGTTCATAGCTGATCTGCACTCTGGATCTCAAGATGAAGTTAGATGTTTCTATGCTAAAGCTTCATCAGATGAGAGTTGGCTATGGCACAAGAAGATGTCTCACCTTAACTTCAAAACCATGAACTCTTTAGTCAAGAGGGAATTGGTTAGAGGTTTGCCTCAGATGGAATTTACACAGGAAGGACTGTGTGAGGCATGTCAGAAAGGAAAGTCAAAGAAAGCTTCTCACAAGGGCACTGACACATCATCAATAACTGAACCACTTCAGCTACTGCACATGGATTTGTTTGGTCCAGTTAATGTGATGTCCATGTCAAAGAAACAATATGCACTTGTGATTGTTGATGACTTTTCTAAATATACATGGGTTTTATTCCTACATCCCAAGGATGAGACCCCACACCTGGTGATTGACCATATAAAGTTGATTGAGCTGGATTCTAGATTCCCTGTGAGAGCCATAAGGTCAGATAATGGTACTGAATTCAAGAATGCAATTCTAAATGACTTTTGTGCTGATAAAGGAATAACAAGACAGTATTCTGCCCCTAGAACTCCTCAACAAAATGGAGTAGTGGAAAGAAAGAATCGTACATTGATTGAAGCTGCAAGGACTATGTTAAGTGAGTCTAAACTTCCAATGTACTTTTGGGCTGAAGCAGCGAATACAGCTTGTTATACTCAGAATCGAACTTTAATCAACAAGGACTTAATGAAGACTCCGTATGAGATCATGAACAACAAGAAACCAACTGTCAAGTACTTTCATGTATTTGGAGCAAAATGCTTTGTGCTTTTAGATGACAATGTTAAACGTGGCAAGTTTGAGGCCAAGGCACAAGAAGCTATTTTTGTTGGTTATTCCAGAAGATCTTACAGAGTCTACTTGGTTGGTAGTCACACAGTAAAGGAAAGTGTCAATGTTACTTTTGATGACACTAAGCTCCCTAATATCCAAAAAGAAGACACATCTGAAAAGCTGAAGTTTGATGACTTGCCAAACTCAGAATCAGATGATGTAGCCCCACCTGAAGTTATTGCTGGTAATGATAATAACAATGATGATAATGATCATGGTGGTGGTGGTGGAAACACTGGTAACAATGGAGATACCACCAACAGTGGAGAAGAATCATCAAGGCAATCAAGCAACAACTCAGGGGGAGCAAATGAAGGATCATCTAGTCACTCACAACATCAAAGTGAATTTCAAGGCGAATCATCAAGATCAAATCTTCCTAGACAGACGGTATGGAATAGAGCTCATCCTTTTGAGCTGATCATTGGTGATCCAGAGGTTGGAGTTAAAACTAGAAGTGCTACTCAGAATGAATGTCACTATTCAGCATTTCTATCTGAAATGGAGCCAAAGAAAACTGAGGAGGCACTGACTGATCCAGATTGGGTGATTTCTATGCAAGATGAACTCAATCAGTTTGAACAACAGCAAGTCTGGAAACTGGTACCCAGGCCAAGAAACAAGAAAGTAGTTGGTACAAGATGGGTATACAGAAACAAGCTAGATGAGGATGGCATTGTTACAAGGAACAAGGCAAGACTGGTTGCACAAGGGTATTCACAAGCTGAAGGCATTGATTATGATGAAACCTATGCACCAGTGGCTAGACTTGAGGCCATCAGGATGTTCTTAGCATTTGCTGCTTATTCCAATTTTAAAGTCTATCAAATGGATGTTAAGAGTGCATTCCTGAATGGTGAGCTTGATGAAGAAGTGTATGTGGAACATCCCTGTTAGGCCGAATACACAATATAATCAAATATGTATGAGAATAACAATCAAGAACACAAGTTTGTAAATCAACAAACTGTAATTATATTAACAGCTTCTCTCTTTATGATGTTAATGAATCACAAAGAGCTACTAGGTTACAAGAATAATTTTTCAATAATCGCATCCCTTCTAGGGATAACCTATCTGTGTTTATATAGTACACAGTTACAATCAATCTCTAATTGATACTCCTACAAATTAGCTATACAATTTGTAATCAATTAGAATTGCTTCAGTCCTCTGTCCAGTCTCCTTAGCTGTATCAATATATTCTGCTTCTTTCCATCTTCAGAATATATTGCTTCTAGAATCTTCATAATATGCACCGACAGCTAAATCGACTTTCACCCTGTCAGACTTTAACAAACTCTGACCGGCTTCCATGTAAACTCTGATAAGTACTTCAGACTAAACTCTGAACAGTACCTGTTACTTAAACACTGATTAAACAAACGTCAGCAATTATATCTAACAATCTCCCCCAACTTGTGCATAATAAAAATGTACAAGTTAAATAGATAATTGATGATGTCAAAACATATAACAAATGCAGTGTTTAATCATAACAGAGTTTAATTTTAACTTAGAACATAAAACTTTAAAAACTTACAGTCAGACTTTATTTGATTTCTTGAATATCAGGGACAGTTCTGAGATAATCCATGAGAAGTCTTCTTTCAGCCCTTTCCAGCTCTTCAACCATAACTTTCTTCAACTCTCTCAACTCTGGATCAGATTCTCCAGTCTGATAAATTGCAGCTCTCAAAGAATAGATGGAATTTTTCCTCATCTCATTCCCTAGCTTAATAAAGTATGGTTTATCAGAGTCTAGATTGAATTCTAAGACTTTAACTCCCAGATCAGTCCTTAGTCTTGCACTGTTTCTTTTCATTTCTACAATCTTTCCATGAGCATCTTTATACTTAGGGATGTAAGCACTTGTAATTTTAGCACCACTGAGAACCTTTGCTCTCATCATCCTTACTCTCAAAACTTCAGCAGCATTTTGAGTCCTTTGATTTCTGACTTTGAGTAGATATAAGACATATTCTAACTCTTCAGCCATTTTCAAATGTATATCATTTTCACCTATTCTGTATACTCTACCATCAGCCATGAAGTATAACAGAAAGTCCTTCCTAAGTCCCTTATGATGAATTAACTGAACAGACTCTAGCTTGTCAAGGCTCTCTTGAGTAACCCCAACACCAGGTTCTGCCAGTGAAGTTTGATCCATTGGACTGTTATTTATCCTCTTCTTCTATGTGAACCTAAACCAGACTTGTCATAAGATTGTTTTCCATGTACTGTCCTGGTTTGAGAAAAATCCACAGGTTCTAATGTCAGAGTTTCAGAAAGTACAGGTCTTAAGAAACCTTTGAGTTGAGTTTGTACAACTTGAGCCTTGTCAGAGGTTGTCACAACTTTAGTAGAAACATCAACATGAGCAGCGTCAGAGGTTGATTTACTTATCCTTGATTCAACTTGAGCAATGTCAGAGGTTGAATAATTCTTCTTAGGTAACTGTCCTTCTTCTACCAGTATACCCTTTCCTTTATCAGTATTTGCAATTACAGGCCTCCTGGTGTATTGTATACTCTGTTGAGTATTTTCCTTGATAGAAATTCCAGTTTCTTTCTTTCTAGGAGCCTTTACTGATTTCTTCTTATAATTTCCAGAAGCAACTTTCTTCTTATGTTCTTCTGCTAGCATTTGTTCTTCTGCTTGAATATCTTCAACAGTAACATCTTGACCATGCTCAGCTAGAAACAACTGAGTTGCAACTTCTTCATCAGTAATTGGAGATTGAGAAGAAAGAAGTAAACTTCTTACTCTTGAAGAAGACTGCCCTTCAGTGTTTATTCTTTTTCCAGCATTAGCATCAGAGTTTGACCTCCTCCCTTGCTCTTGAACATTCTTTTTCCTTTGTTCTTTATCTTTTGCACCACCATCAGTGGTGTCATCCTTCCGAGTCAGAGTTTGAGAGCTCTTGCATTTGTCTTTAGATACTCTCTCCCCCTTTTTGACATCATCAGAAATCAATACTGATGTGAGCAGTTTCAAGGTATTAGCAATTTCATCCAGCTTAGTTGACATTTCAGCTTGATTCTCTTCAACTTTTGACAATCTGGAGTTAAACGCCTTCTGTTCTTTACACAAAGAGATATATAGAGATTTATCCTTTTGTAGTGTAAGTTCCCTTGCAGCTATGTCATTCCTTAGACCATCAATAACCTTGTCAGTACCATCAAAACGATTATTTAATGATTTGACTTGGACTATTGTAGCTTTAAGATGAGTTAGAAGTTCAGGATTTTGAATCGCCTTGGAAGACTTGGTCACAAAATCAGCAGCTCTTTCATCAGAAAAGATAGTTTCCCTGCTTGACCAATTTGAGAAATACATATCCTGAAAGTGAGCGTCTGTAGCATGTTGAGCAGTAACTCTTTGAGATGTATCAACAGAGTTTGCAGAAAAATCAGCATTAGAAGAATCAGGAACATCTTCTTCAGCATCATCTTGTGCACCCTCATGATGATCAGAGTTTGCAATATTCTCTGCAGTGACTTCAGTGTTTAACTGTGCAGCTTCATCAGTAACTTTTTCTGCGATAGCTTCATCTTTCTCAGCATTTAGCTGTGCAGCAACAAGATTCTCAGAGGTTACAAAAACCTCTGCTTCTTTAGGAACAGCCTCTGCAACAATATCATCTGTATGTACAGTAGTGTCAAGAACTACTTGAACATCTTCAAAAACCTGATCAACCTCCTCACCCTCTTCTGGATTTGAATTATTAACAGAAAGAATTTCTGTATGAGTGGCAAGAGACTCATTTAGGATCTGGGTAGGTTGATCAGCTGCCACATCCTCAGTATCATAAAGACTGATACTAGGATGTGCTTCAACTTCTTCTTCAACATTCATCTCCACTATTGGTTCAAGAAAAACATCGTGAAAAGTAGCATTTGCAGAATGATTTTCAATCACAACCTCAGGAGCTTCAACTTCCATAAAAAACCTGTCCTCAGCATCAGCATTTACAACAAGCTCCTCAGCAATAATTTCAGGAGCATCATGCTGGACAGCTTCAGTTTCAACAGCAGCAGCCTGAATTACAACATCAGGATCTACATTCTGTTCATCCTCATGAACAGCTTCAACAACATCCTCAGGAACAGCTTCATTATCTGACTCATCAAACAAATAGGTAGATATTAACCGTCTTCTTCTCTGAGTCAGAGTCTCAGTATCATCCTCAACATCAGAACGAGGTCTCTTTGCTCTACTCTTCTTAAATGTACCAGCAGAGTTTGGCACAGAAGTTTTAGAAACCCCAATCTCAGTAGTTGGCTTAACAGACTTTGCTGGTTTAAAAGCCCTATGTTTGATTCTTCCACCAGTACGAATTGGTTGAGAAGGAGCAGCTTCTGTTCTTACTGGTTCTGGTTGTTGTTCTGCTTGAATAGAGTTTGCCAAAAACTGTTGCACTAATGCAGGTAGCAAAAGATCACCTACATTTCCTTTCTTTACATCCTTATTGATAAGATCAGAAAATACCCTCTTGTGTAATTTAAAACAAGAAACATCTTCTCCAATTACTTGTACTCCTTCAACACAGTAAGAGAATAAAATCTGACAGAATCTGGAAAAATAGACGACTCCTCTATTCTCTGTCATTTTCTCTCCTAGATTATTCAAAACAAGTCGTGCAAAATCAAAATGATTATCATATAAAAGAGAATACCCGATTTGCAGACTGTCTGTGGGAATAGCATCCCAGTTTGTGCATTTCTTTCCAAACGTTCTTGTGATGCAATCAAAGAAGAAGCTCCACTCCTTCCGTAAGAATGGTCGTTTTAACTGTCCAATCTTATTCAAGGGTCCAGAATACCCAATCTCTCGCATCATCCTTATCAAATCTTCATCACCCATGCCAATAGTATATGATGAAAACTCAGGAAACCCCGTTGCAGCACGAATGGTTCCAGCAGTAATCACATACTCTGTTTCTTCATATTCAAAGATGATAGATGGGTTCCCAGTTTCACCACCATCATCATACATCCCCGACTCCCAGAACGCCTTGATTTGTAAACCAGAGAGTTTTGCTGGTTCAACTAAAGCACGCCCAATCGCTGACTGAGCTAGAAAATCTTGAATCATATGAAAAGCTTCTGGGGCATTAACAGTATTTAGTGGTGCTGCATAATTGTTTGGAACAAATTCTAACCCAGAAGAAACAAACGCTGTAGTCGCCATTAGTAAGATTTGAAAGAAATTAAAGAAACTGATGCAAAAGCTTCTTAAGAGTTTGTGAGTAGAAAAAGTGTTTGTGAATATGTGTGTGTGAAAAGTTTAGACGTATGTGTGTGTATTGTATAAATATGAAATGCAAAAATTAAAAACTGAACAGTTTTTAATCATTAATACACAACTGTCTTACTCCTTTAATTATGTGAGTGGGACACGTGGCACATATGTAATGACTGACAGCAAGTAATTGACAGTTTCCAATGCGCATGCGCAGTAAAAACAGCAATAATTACCGCCTGTTACACTTTTCTAGGAAATTAACCTCTCTCCTCTGTTTAAGACATTCTTGAGCAACTGTCCAATCATACTCTTTTTTTTAAATTTTCAAAACAAATGTCTTTTTCTCAAAATTATAGTATGTCTGAAACCAAAATTTAATTTAATCATCAGAGATTAAAATTAAAGTACCTCGGCGTAGAGTACATAATTCATCAGTGTTTACCAATCCTCCTCCTTTAGAAACAAACTCTTTTCACAATCTGTGCAGATGTGAGTATTTGTGTGTGAATTAGCAGAGTTTACTGAATATGAATATTTAGACCATCTCAAAGTGCATAAAATCCACGAACTAAAGTAGTAAAAACTGGTTGCCTAAACTCTCATGTATTACAAAAAAAAATCTGATTTTTATATCTAAACTCTGTATACTGATATCCTTTCATTTGGATATATCTTTTATTTTTCACCCCCTTTATGATATATATTTTTTTTTATTATCTATATATTTTTTTTTGTTTTTCCAGTAATCAGTGGTTGACACTAGTCACCAAAAATCAAAGATTTTAGCCCTTATTTCATACAATAAGTTCCTGGATCTTCCTAGGCACAACATGATCTCAAAGGAATTTGTGCTCTTTTTGGCATCTTTTGATTTGAGGGTGAATTATTTAAAATTAATAATCAGAGTTTAGACTTTTCAGCAGTTAATGCAATTAATTTATGAGAGAAAATGCAAACAGCTAATACAAACTCAGTGTATAGGATCAATAAACTAAGAGATACTATAAATATAGAGACAGTATCATGCTGTGTAAAATTTCTGTACATTCTGTAATCAGAATTTATAATACTTAGAAGGATTCATGATTACTTACTGAAAATCATGCTTCATACATTTTTCTTCATCGGTCAATATGTTTCAGACAATATTACAATCAGAGTATAGCATTAGACTGTAACTATCAGAGTATGACCAACACTTTTATGACTAACAGAGTTTAGCATCAGAGTTTACGTTCAGAGTTTAGTACACTGGTACTCATAACAGTTAATACATGCAAGGAATCATGAGCATTAAAAATCAAACATGTATAGTTTTTGAATCTAACCCGTATCTCTAGTCAAGACCAGAGATCATTCCAAGTTCATTTACCAATCTTGTAAAAGTAGCTTCACTCAAAGGTTTGGTGAAGATATCTGCAAGTTGTTGGTCTGTAGACACAAAATGAAGCTCAATATCTCCTTCTTCCACATGTTCCCTGATAAAATGATACCTTATGCTGATGTGCTTGGTCATGGAATGCTGTACTGGGTTACCTGTCATAGCAATAGCACTTTGGTTATCACAGTAAATAGGTATTTTAGAGTACCTTAACCCATAATCCAGCAACTGATTCTTCATCCACAGAATCTGTGCACAACAGCTACCAGCAGCTATATACTCTGCTTCTGCAGTGGATGTGGAAATTGATTTCTGTTTCTTGCTATACCAAGAAACCAATCTGTCACCTAAGAATTGACAGCTTCCACTTGTAACCTGCAAAATCTGCATCAGAGTAACCAATTAGCTTAAACTCTGATTCTCTAGGATACCACAAACCCAAGGTTATGGTTCCTTTGAGATATTTGAAAATCCTTTTTACAGCTGTTAGATGAGGCTCTCAGGGATCTGCTTGAAATCTTGCACAAAGACATGTGGCATACATGATATCAGGTCTACTTGCTGTGAGATACAGAAGAGACCCTATCATACCTCTATAGGTTGTCATATCCATTGTAGCACCTGTGTCTTTGTCTAGCTTTGTTGCTGTAGCCATGGGAGTTGGAGCAGATGAACTATCAAGCATACCAAATTTCTTTAGAAGATTTCTGGTATACTTTGCTTGATTGATAAAAATCCCATCATCTGTTTGCTTGACCTGTAAGCCTAGAAAATAACTAAGCTCTCCCATCATGCTCATTTGGTACCTGGACTGCATAAGCTTTGCAAACTTCTTACAAAGTTTGTCATTAGTAGATCCAAAAATAATATCATCCACATAAATTTGAACTAAAAGCAAATCATCACCAGAATTAAAATAAAACAAAGTTTTATCAATTGTACCTCTTGTGAACCCACTTTCTAAAAGAAATTGAGCAAGAGTTTCATACCATGCTCTTGGTGCTTGCTTTAGTCCATATAATGCCTTGTCAAGCCTGTAGACATAATCTGGATGCTTGGAATCTACAAATCCTGGTGGTTGTTCAACAAACACTTCTTCTTCAAGCTTCCCATTGAGAAAAGCACTTTTCACATCCATCTGAAAGACTTTAAACTTCTTGTGTGCAGCATAGGCCAGAAAAATTCTTATGGCCTCCAATCTTGCAACTGGAGCAAAGGTTTCATCATAGTCAATTCCTTCCTGTTGTGAATAACCTTTAGCCACAAGTCTAGCCTTGTTTCTTGTAATCACACCTTCACTGTCAGTCTTGTTTCTGAAAACCCACTTTGTACCTACAATTGATCTATTCTTTGGTCTAGGTACAAGTGTCCAGACTTCATTTCTTTCAAATTCATTAAACTCTTCTTGCATTGCTGTTATCCAGTTTGCATCTTGAAGAGCTTCTTCCACTTTCTTTGGTTCTGTTTGAGACAAGAAAGCATGATACAGACACTCATTATTTGTTGCACTTCTAGTTCTCACACTAGCATCAGGATCTCCAATTATGAGATCAGGTGTGTGTGCCTGTGTCCACTTTCTTGCTGTTGGTAAGTGGTTCCTTGCATCATTATTGAATCCTCCCCCTTGATCCATGCTTTCCTGATTCATATGTTGACTTTCTGCAGCATTTGAGGCTCCCCCTGAATTGGATGACTCAGAGTTTAAACTGTCAGAGTTTGAATCAGTTTCCTCAACTGACTCACTTGCTGTGTCTTGTTGAGCTTCTTCACGCTCCCCCTCAACTGGTTCTCTATTTTGTTCAATTTGAGAATTTCCAGTTTCTCCAGTATTTACCAGTAGAGGTTCAGAGTATGCTTCGTCAGAGTTTGTCAGAACCGCTTCATCAGAGTTTGTCGGTACTGCTTCATCAGAGTTTACATCATCAGAGAATAAACCTTCATTTTCAAAACGCAGTTGATCATATTCATCTAAGTCATCAAGTCCAGTTATTTTCTTGTCATCAAATGACACATGTATAGATTCCATGATCACTTTAGTTCTCAGATTGTAAACTCTGAATGCTTTTGTTGACACTGGATAGCCAACAAAGATTCCTTCATCAGCTTTTAACTCGAACTTAGTCAACTGTTCAGGATGAGTCTTCAACACAAAGCATTTGCATCCAAATATATGAAAATATTTCAAATTTGGCTTCTTATTTTTCACCATCTCATATGGTGTTTTCCCATGCTTGTTGATCAGTGTAGCATTTTGAGTAAAACAAGCAGTTTGAACAGCTTCTGCCCAGAAATAAGTTGGTAATTTTGCTTCATCAAGCATAGTTCTGGCAGCTTCAATTAAGGTTCTGTTCTTTCTTTCAACTACACCATTTTGCTGTGGAGTTCCAGGTGCAGAAAATTCTTGTTTCACTCCTCTTTCCTTGCAGAAAGCTTCTACGATTGAGTTTCTGAATTCAGTTCCATTATCACTCCTTATAATTTTGACTTTGTACTATGATCCTTTGTCCAGTTGATTTACATGATCCAACAGAGTTTGAGCAGTTTCATCCTTCTTTGATAAGAAATACACCCATGTATATCTAGTATATTCATCAACAATTACTAGAGCATATTTCTTTCTGCCCATAGACATCACATTCACTGGTCCAAAGAGATCAACATGTAGAAGATGATAAGGTTCCACTACTAAAGATTCAGATTTGCTCTTAAAAGATGACTTCCTTTGCTTGGCCTTTTGACAAGAATCACATAGGCCATCTAAGCTAAGTATTGACTTGGGAAGTCCCCTTACAAGATCCTTTCTTATTAGCTCATTAATGTTGTTCAAATTGAGATGAGAGAGCTTCCTATGCCAGTTCCAACTCTCTTCATTTGACATTCTTGCAGTCAGACACACTGTTTTTCCATCAGAGTTTGTTACCAAACTTGCTTCATAAATGTTGTTGTGCTTGTGTCCAACTAGAACAACTTTTCCAGTAGATTTACTGATAACTTCACAGTGTTCAGTATGAAAATCTACATGGTTTCCTCTATCACAGATTTGACTCACAGATAGCAGATTATGCTTGAGTCCTGAGACTAGAGCTACATTTGTTATGATGACACTTCCAAGATTTATATTGCCATATCCCAGAGTAAGTCCTATGTTGCCATCTCCATAGGATACTTTTGGGCCAGCCTTCTCCTCAAAATCTGATAGCAGGGCTTTATTTCCAGTCATGTGTCCTGAGCATCCACTGTCCAAGATAAGGGTGCTCTCTTTTATGCCCTGCAATCACAACCAATTACACAGAGTTAGTTTTAAGGATCCAGACTTGCTTGGATCCTTTGGCTTTCTTAACATTGTTAGCTTTTGCAGCGGAATCACTATCAACAGAGTTTAAACTAACATTGTCAGACTTTACACTTGCAGAGTTTGCCCTAACCCACTTCAAGTTGGGTTTTGGCTCATAATAGTTGTGATAAATAGCATGATAACTCTTACAAGTATAAATAGAATGCCAAGTGCTCCCACAGTGTGTGCATAAAGTCTGTGGTTTAACCCTTACATAATCATTCTTTACTCCTGATGTAGAAGATAAAGAATTAATATCTTTGTTCTTATTGCAAAATCTAGCAAGATGGTTAGAACTACCACAGTTATAACATGTTTTCCTTGGAGCAGCAGCAGTAGGCAAATGATTATTTCTTTTATTTATGCCTATCTTTCCATTCCTATTCTTCTTGGACCCTTTTGGTTTCATGGCAGACTTTACCTCTTTGAGCTTATGATTGAACTGTTTTCCTGTCATTAAACCAACATTAACCTGTTTTTCACAGACTTTTACTGGTTTTCTAACAGCTTCTAATTCCATAAGATTTTCTGTTATAATATTTTCCTGTCTTTCACAGGTTTCATCTGATTCCATATCAGCTTCTCTTACTACAACAGATTTTAACTTAGTGGACTCTGGAACAAATTTCACAGGTTTAAGTTGTGGTTTAACCTTAACCTTGTCTTTAAACCTAAGTTCATCATTTTCATAATAGCCTAAACCTACAGAATCTGTCTGAAACACTTGATGAGTGTCTCTTCCAGAGTTTGTCCAAGTCTTGATTATTTTTCTTTCTTTTTCTAGATCAGATTCTAGTTGCCTATATCTTTTGAGCAACTCCTGTTCAACATAAACAGCATCATCTCTTTCTTTTTGAATCTGCTTCATATTTTCAAGTTCTCCTTCAAGAAACTTGTTTCTATCTTTAAGACTAAGATTCTCAGATTTAATTCTCTCATTCTCTAAAGTCTGATCCCTATAAGTAACATGTACGCTTTTCAGATATACTCTTAATTCAGATATATTATCAGTATCATAAGCATAAGTAGTTAGGGGTACCTTATTTTCAGATGATTCAGTCTCATCTTTGACAGTTGCCATAAGAGCATAATTTACTCCATCATCAGAGTCTGAAGTATCTGCCCAGTCTTTGCCTTTAGAGATGAGTGCTTTCTCAGATTTGCCTTTCTTGCACTCTGGAGCATAGTGACCCATCTCCTTACACTTGTAGCACTGGATTTCAGATTTATCCTTCTTGCCAGACTTGGTCTCCCTTCCATCAGACTTTCTAAAACCTTTCCTTTCAGAGTTTGAATCTTTCCTTGAGAATCTCTTTCCTTTCTTAAAGTTCTTGAATCCCATCTTCTTGAAGGTCTTCACCATCAATGCAGCCATTTGCATCATCTGTTCTTCATCATCCTCAGAGTCAGAAGCTTCATCAGAGTTTGAGTCATCATCAGAGTTTGATGACTCACTTTCAGATTTAATGACTAGAGCCTTTCCCTTGGATCTCTTCCTTGATGATTCTTTCTTGATGGGCTTCTCCTCAACTTTGAGAGCAACAGATTTTGTCTTCTTGCTTGATCTTCTGTTTCTTTGTTCTATTTCCAATTCATGAGTTTTCAGTAACCCATAAATCTCATCAAGTTCAGTTTCAGCAAGTTCGTAATTATCTCTTATAGTTGTTGACTTCAAATCCCATCTTTCAGGTAAAGATAAGAGAAATTTGAGATTTGATTCTTCAAGATCATATTCTTTATCAACTAGAGATAAATCATTCAGCAGTTTACAGAATCTGTCATATGTCTCAGTCAAGGTTTCATTGGCTCTTGAATCAAAGTGCTCATACTCCTGAGTGAGTATTGTTTTCCTGTTCTTCTTTATAGCAGTGGTTCCTTGACACCTGACTTCCAAAGCATCCCAGATTTCTTTTGCAGTTTTGCAACCAATTACTCTGTTAGACATAACATTATCTAAAGCACTGTGGAGAAGATGTCTAACCTTTGCATCTTTTGCAATTGATGAGATGTCCTCAGGAGTCATATCTTTCTTTTCCTTTGGAACAGTCTTTTGTTCTTGACCATCAACAACAGGAGACAATTTAGTCGGCATATGAGGACCATCATAGATTCTGTCAAGATATTCTGGATCTGTAGCCTCCAGAAACATGGTCATCTTCACCTTCCAAATTGAATACTCCACTGGCCTGAGAATTGGAACCCTGATTGTTTCATACCGACTCACGGAATTAGGTTTAACCTGTTCAACCTTGGGAGGAGCTTGATTTTCTTCAGACATGATTATTACTGTGTTTGAATCGTAAAACTGTATATATTAAACAGCCTTGGCTCTGATACCAATTGTTAGGCCGAATACACAATATAATCAAATATGTATGAGAATAACAATCAAGAACACAAGTTTGTAAATCAACAAACTGTAATTATATTAACAGCTTCTCTCTTTATGATGTTAATGAATCACAAAGAGCTACTAGGTTACAAGAATAATTTTTCAATAATCGCATCCCTTCTAGGGATAACCTATCTGTGTTTATATAGTACACAGTTACAATCAATCTCTAATTGATACTCCTACAAATTAGCTATACAATTTGTAATCAATTAGAATTGCTTCAGTCCTCTGTCCAGTCTCCTTAGCTGTATCAATATATTCTGCTTCTTTCCATCTTCAGAATATATTGCTTCTAGAATCTTCATAATATGCACCGACAGCTAAATCGACTTTCACCCTGTCAGACTTTAACAAACTCTGACCGGCTTCCATGTAAACTCTGATAAGTACTTCAGACTAAACTCTGAACAGTACCTGTTACTTAAACACTGATTAAACAAACGTCAGCAATTATATCTAACAAGCCCCCTGGCTTTGAAAATCAGGAGCTGCTGGACTTTGTGTACTTTCTCTTCAAGGCTATCTATGGTCTCAAACAAGCCCCAAGAAAATGGTATGACACTCTCTCTGGTTTTCTTTTAGAAAATGGTTTTGTTAGAGGTATCATAGACAAAACTCTTTTTTCAAAGAAACATAAAGGTGATATGATATTAGTCCAAGTCTATGTGGATGACATCATATTTGGGTCTACTAATGATGATCTCTGTAAGAGATTTGCTAAGCTAATGCAGAGTAAGTTTAAAATGAGTATGATGGGTGAGCTGAAGTTCTTTCTTGGATTGCAAGTAAGTCAAAGGTCAAATGGTATATTTATTTGTCAATCCAAGTATCTCAAAGAACTCCTCAAGAAATATCACATGGAGGATTCAGCATCAGCAAGGACTCCATCTTCAACAGCCATCAAACTTGGAGCTTCTGACAAATCTATCAAGGTAGATGTTACAAGCTACAGAGGTATGATTGGCTCCTTACTCTATCTTACTGCTAGTAGACCAGATATTATGTATGCTACATGCTTGTGTGCAAGGTTCCAAGCGGACCCCAGAGATGTACATCTCGTTGCTGTGAAAAGAATCTTGAGATAACTTAAGGGTACACTGATAGAATATATTTTTATATATATTTTAGATGACTTTATTCTCATATTTATTGTGTTTTGCATTGATTTGGATATTTATTTGATAGATTTTGGTGTTTTATTGTAGGATATAAGGAAGTTCTAAATTTGGAAGTATTTGAATAAAAAGGGCTATTTGGAGCTTAATTAGAAGAAAATTCGGAATTATTGGGCTACGCGGGTTCCTTACATTGTTTGGGCCGTATCTTGAGTTTCAGAAGTCCGTTTTCGATGATCTTACAGCCCACGCGAAGCTTGTGGAATTCTCTTTAATTCTGAGATGGTCCAGTAAGCAAAATCCAACTGGAGAAGCCCAGAAACTGCAGAGATCAGACAACTGCGAATTTTAGTAGAGAATCCTACTCGGCTTAGAAGACTTATTGGTATAATTAATTAATTAAATCAAAATACTTTTAGCATAGAGAAGAAGGACCAGGTTTTTTTAGGAGAAGATTTTACGATACACACAACTTTGTAAACACTTTCTTTTGGGGAGATTTTTTTGAGAACTTTTATTTTCCTTGAAGATAGAAGATTAAAGGTTCATCTCTATTCCTTATAATTATGTGTTCATCTTACAATTCATATATCTCTTGTTTAGTTAATTCAATTATGAGTAAGTAGATTATTAATCTAGGGTTAAGTTGAACCCTAGTTATGATTGATGTGTGAATTTCCCAATTCCCCCAATTTAATTATTTAATTGCTCTTGCTTATTGAGTTGTTTAAATTAACAATTGCAAATCAGATTTGATTATGTGTTGTTTGAACCAATATCTAATTATCAACGAGAGTTGGAATTAGATGGTTGTGATTTATCCAATAAGAACATGAAATTCTCCATGAGAATAGGTAGAATGGATTGTTAGGAAATTAGGGTGCCGTGATTAATGTCTCTAAATTACATGATACCATGAGAATAGGTTTGATTGTATTTTAAGAGAAGCCATTAATACCTGAGAGGGGTTTTTGGTATTTATAGGGCGCATCTTTCCTTTTGAGTAGTTTATCTGATTAATTGGGGAGGGAATTCACGATTGCATTAATTCATGCTAGTGGGGATACTTAATTCTGGATGTTTTTAATATTTGATTTAATATAAACACAATTCGCTTTAGTATAAGATTAGTTTAATAAATTCTCAATATTTATTGTGATACTTGCTTAGCCGAATTAAATCAGAAACAACTAGTGATTGATACGTTTGTCTCTATGGGATCGACTCTGACTTACCCTGCTACACAGTTAGAAGGATTAGTTAGATATTATAATTTGATAGGCACGCGACAGCCTTACCAAATTTTTGGCGCCGCTGCCGGGGACAAAGCAGTGTTAGATTAGTTAATTTTGAATTGATTTAGCTAAGTATTTTAGTTGTGTTGCTTCGGCTATTATTCCCTTGTTATTTGATCTTTGTTTCTAGTTTTCTTGTTGCATGCACACTCGAAGTTCAGGTACAAAAAATTTAATTGCTTTTGATCCTGAAATTGAAGCTACAGCAAGAAGACAAGCAGGACTACGAAGGAAAAACAAAGACAAGGTAGTTATGGGTGATGCACCTGCAGCTAAGGCTCTTAGGGAGCATGGTATGCCAGATGCTACAGGCGTACTCTCAAGCATTGTCAGACCAGCAATCACAGCTACTCACTTTGAATTGAAGCCTCAGTTTATCCAATTCATCTCTAATGACTCTTTCGCAGGATTGTCCAATGAAAATCCTGTTGATCATCTTGAGAGTTTTCTGGAGAAGTGTGATACAATAAAGATGACCAATGTAAGTGATGAAGCTGTTAAGCTGCGATTATTTCCATTCTCTCTTCGGGATGCAGCAAAAGATTGGTTGAAGGATGAAGGGCCAAATACATTCACTACTTGGGATAGTCTTGCGAAGGCTTTTCTACTTAAATTCTTCAGTCAGAAGAAGACCTCTAAGCTCCGGAATGAGATCTCTAATTTTCGTCAAGATGATGACGAGTCACTTCATGATGCCTGGAGAAAATTTAAGCGACTTCAGAGACAATGCCCTCACCATGGAATTCCTGACTGGTTGTTGATCCAAACATTCTACAATGGGTTGACACAAGAGTTCCGAAACTTTGTTGATGCTTCTTCTGGTGGTTCTATTATGAAGAAGAGTACTGAAGATGCGAAAGCTTTGTTAGACGAGATGGCGTCTAATGATAATTATCCATACAATGATCGAAATCATCCTAAAAAGGGTGGTAAGTATGATGTTGATGCTCTAACCATGATTAATACCACTATGCAGGCTATGGTCAAAAAGATTGAGCAATTGGATGCCAGAAGCACTCCATCTACTGTTGCTTCATGTGAGATATGTGGTGTTGTTGGACACACCAAACTTGCTTGTCAATACAATCCTTCTGGAATGGCAGTTGAGCAAGCTAATGCTCTTTACAATCAGAATCAGAGGCCGCAGTATAATCCTTACTCCAACACGTACAATCCAGGTTGGAGAGATCATCCAAATTTCTCCTACAGGAACAATCAGGGTCAAGGACAATCTTCACAAAATAATTTTTCTCAGCCTCCTGGTTTTCAGCAAGCTCAGCCGCAGAAATCTAACTTGGAAAGTCTTATGGAAGGATTTATCTCTACTCAATCGAAGAAGAATGAGCACTTCGATTCAAGCATCAATGAGATAAAGGCTCACAACAAAATGATGGAGAACACGATCACTCAAATTTCTCAACAGTTGAGCCAACTTAATAAGTCTTCGGGCCAACTTCCTGGTCAAACTGAGCAGCCGTCAAGGGGGCATATCAATGCTGTAACTTTGAGAAGTGGTAAAGAATTGAAAGAGCCGGAATTGAATGCGAGCAAAAATGTTGAGAATGCTAAAGA
The DNA here is from genome assembly GCA_030848705.1 of Heracleum sosnowskyi. Taxonomy (NCBI): domain Eukaryota; kingdom Viridiplantae; phylum Streptophyta; class Magnoliopsida; order Apiales; family Apiaceae; genus Heracleum; species Heracleum sosnowskyi. The sequence goes on from CM061244.1 coordinate 94,027,997, forward strand.
AAGTAAAGAGGAGATTGCAACTGAGAAACTGGTAGAACCAGAGATCGTGGAAAAAGAAAAGAAAGAATCAGTAGCTGTTCCTCTTAAACCATATGTGCCGCCTGTTCCTTTTCCACAAAGGTTGGCACAAGCGAAGCTAGAGAAGAAGTATGGTAAGTTCCTTGAAATTTTGCAGAAGCTACATATCAATATCCCATTCATGGATGCTATCACTGAGATGCCATCTTATGCAAAATTCCTGAAAGATATTTTGTCAAGAAAGAGAAAAATTGAAGAAAGCTCTACCATCTCATTAACGGCAGAGTGCAGTGCCATCTTGCAAAATGATCTTCCAAAGAAGTTAGCGGACCCAGGTAGCTACTCAATTCCTGTTCAGCTTGGGGATGTCGAAATTAAAAGAGCTTTGTGTGATCTTGGAGCAAGTGTCAGTTTGATGCCTTTGTCGATTTGTAAAAAACTTCAGATGGGTGAACTGAAACCCACACGTATCTCTTTACAACTGGCAGACAGAAGTGTGAAGTTTCCATTGGGAATTCTTGAAGATGTGCCCCTTAAGGTAGGAAAGTTTTATATTCCATGTGATTTTGTTGTCATGGAAATGGAAGAAGATGCAAATATTCCTATTATTCTTGGGAGGCCTTTCTTAGCAACAGCTGGAGCTATCATTGACATGAAAAATGGAAGAATTTCTTTTGAAGTAGGCGAAGAGAAGATGGAATTCAAGCTGCAAAGTACAATGGGACATCCTTCTACGGATGAGTTTGTGAATAGGGTGGATGCACTAGAGGAAGTGATCGACATGAAAGCCAAAATTCTACTATCTGAGGATCCGCTTCAAGCTGTTCTTGAGGGTAACGTTGATGAAGAAAATGGAGAGTGTCAAGGTTACGAGAAGCTTTTGGATGCAGCACCTACATATAAGCATGAACATTCTAATGTGCTACAGCATGAGGAAGTTAAGGAGAGTTCCACGCCTCCTAAGGTAGAACTGAAACCACTACCTGCATCTTTGAAATATGTGTTTATGGGCCCTAATGAAACATATCCTATCTTTGTTAATTCTGAGCTTGATGACATTCAAATTGAGCAGTTGCTCACGGTCTTGAGAAAATATAAAAATGTTATTGGGTATTCCATTGATGATATTAAGGGCATTAATCCATCATTCTGCATGCATAAGATTATTTTGGAAGATGAGCAGGCTTCTTCTATTGAGCCTCAACGGAGACTCAATCCTAATATGATGGAGGTGGTCAAAAAGGAGGTTTTAAAACTTCTTGATGCAGGTATAATCTATCCTATCTCTGACAGCAAGTGGGTTAGTCCTGTGCATGTTGTTCCAAAGAAAGGAGGAATGACCGTGGTGAAGAATGATAAGGGTGAGTCGATCTCTACTAGAACTGTAACAGGGTGGCGCATGTGCATTGATTATCGGAAATTGAATAAGGCCACAAGGAAAGATCATTTTCCTCTCCCTTTTATTGATCAAATGCTTGAAAGATTGGCGAAACATTCTTACTTCTGCTTCTTAGATGGATATTCAGGATTTTTCCAGATTCCTATCCATCTGAATGATCAAGAAAAGACGACTTTTACATGTCCCTATGGTACATTTGCATACCGCAGAATGCCATTTGGATTATGTTGTGCTCCTCCCACATTTCAGCGATGTATGATGGCAATTTTCTCAGATTTCATTGAAGACATTATGGAGGTTTTTATGGATGACTTCTCAGTTGGTGGAACTTCTTTTCATGCATGTTTACATAACTTGGAGAAGGTACTTCATAGATGTCAAGAAGTTAATTTAATTCTCAATTGGGAAAAATGTCACTTTATGGTACAAGAGGGAGTTGTTTTGGGTCATGTTGTGTCAAAACGAGGCATTGAAGTTGATAGAGCCAAGGTCGAAGTTGTTGAGCGCTTACCACACCCTACTTCAGTCAAGGGGATAAGAAGTTTTCTTGGTCATGCTGGATTCTATCGCCGTTTCATAAAAGATTTTTCGAAAATTGCTCGACCTCTTACTGAGCTTTTGGGTAAGGAGGTACCTTTTGTGTTCACTGATGCTTGTGTTGAGGCTTTTGAAACGTTAAAGAAAGCTCTTGTTTCTGCCCCAATTATACAACCACCGGATTGGAGTCTGCCATTTGAGATCATGTGTGATGCTAGTGATCAAGCTATTGGTGCAGTCCTAGGCCAAAGGAAAGATGGAAAGCTGCATGCTATATACTATACAAGCAAGACCTTGGATGGAGCTCAAATTAATTATGCAACAACGGAGAAAGAATTGCTAGCAGTGGTGTATTCTATGGAAAAATTTCGATCCTATCTCGTTGGTTCGAAAGTTATTGTTCACACGGATCATGCAGCTTTGAGATACTTGATGAGTAAGAAGGATGCTAAACCTCGTTTGATTCGTTGGATTTTGCTTCTTCAAGAATTTGACTTAGAGATTAAGGATAAGAAAGGGGCTGAGAACGTGGTTGCTGATCATCTTTCACGCCTTACTCTTGATAAGGATGATGATAAATCTACTCCGATTGATGATTCTTTTCCTGACGATCATCTACTTTCTCTTGCAAGTCTAGAGGTTCCTTGGTATGCTGACATAGCTAATTTCTTAGCTAGTGGAACTGTTCCTCATGGTTACTCATCGCAGCAAAAGAAGAAATTTTTCTATGATGTGAGGAAGCACTTTTGGGATGATCCGTTTCTCTATAAATCCTGTGCTGATGGAGTCATTAGAAGATGTGTTCCGTATTATGAGATTTCCTCTATAATCTCACATTGTCACGATTTGCCAAGTGGTGGTCATGCAAGTACTACGAAAACTGCTGCAAAGATTCTTCAGTGCGGTTTTTATTGGCCAACTCTCTTTAAAGATGTCTACCAATATGTTCATTCTTGTGATCGTTGCCAAAGAACGGGGAATATTTCAAGACGCAATGAGATGCCTCTAAATAGCATTCTTGAAGTGGAGCTTTTCGATGTGTGGGGAGTAGATTTCATGGGACCTTTCCCTCCATCTTTTAAGAACAGATATATCTTGGTAGCTGTGGACTACGTCTCAAAATGGGTTGAAGCCATTGCATCACCCACTAATGATGCTCGTGTTGTGAGCAAGTTCTTTAAGAAGACGATTTTTCCTAGATTTGGAGTGCCGAGGATTTTGATTAGTGATGGAGGAAAGCATTTTCTCGAAAATCGATTTGAAGCTATGTTGAAGAAATATGGAGTTTATCATAAGGTGGGACTTTCTTATCACCCCCAAACCAGTGGTCAAGTGGAGATCTCTAACCGTGAAATAAAGAATATCTTGGAGAAGACAGTTGCAAAATCAAGGAAGGATTGGTCTATGAAGCTTGATGATGCACTTTGGGCTTATAGAACTGCGTTTAAGACACCTATTGGGACAACTCCGTATAGATTGGTTTATGGAAAAGCATGTCATCTTCCCGTAGAGTTAGAGCACCGTGCATTTTGGGCTATCAAGGGTCTAAATTTTGATATGTTAGCAGCGGGTGAGAAGAGACTTCTACAACTTAATGAGCTTGATGAGCTTCGTTTCGAGGCTTATGAAAGTTCTAAGCTTTACAAGGAGAAAACAAAGAAGTGGCATGACAAAGGGCTGTTACGAAGAGAATTCAAGGAAGGGGAGTTAGTTCTTCTGTTCAATTCGAGGTTAAGACTTTTTCCCGGAAAATTGCGTTCTAGGTGGTCGGGTCCGTTCAAGGTACAAAAGGTTTTTCCATATGGTGCAGTTGAATTGTTGGATACTCATGGAGGATCATTTAAGGTGAATGGGCAAAGAGTCAAACATTACAGAGTTGGTGAGCCAATCAATGAGAAAGTGGAGATTCCGCTTTCTACCCCTTCATCGAAATGATTGATAAGAATGTCTAGCCAAAGACGTTAAAGAAAAGCGCTTCTTGGGAGGCAACCCATGATTGTGGTATATTGCTTTTTGTTGTATTTGTATATTTTTGTGGTGTGAATGAACCAGTGCAAGGTGAAGAAAAAAAAAATCAAGTCCAAACAATTGGTTATACTGGCGTATTATTGAGAAAAATCGGGGTTTAATTTTTGTGAGGCTATAGAAGTCAAGGCTTAAATACCATGGTATAGTTTTATTATACTGGCGCTTTGTTTCCCTGGTGATTTGATGAGTTTTTGTGCGGGAGGGGACAGGGATTTAATACTGCAGTATTGATTCTCAAGACAGCAGTTTTAATTTTCTGCTGAGCGCTTCTCTTGCGCGTGAGAATGCAAATGTTTAACAATCTTTAATCTCGCGCGTGCCTCCCACATGCTAGCAGCCACCATCCAAGTCCAGTGTTTACAGGCCCAATTAATTCAAGGCCCAACTAATCATCCAGCACATGTTGCTTGCTGCATTTTCAAAAAATAGTAACCTCTAATGGGTTTCGAACCCCTGACCTGCTGGTGCTTCAGGATTTTTAAAGCAACATTCCAACCACTCAGGCAGATCATTTGTTGTGCTATAAAATGGATCTGCTTATAAAGGGAATGCTCAGAATTTGAAACAAAGTGCAAATTAATAAGAGAGAGGAGCAAGCTTTTACAATATTCAAGTGACACTTCATGCGGCATTAGGGGAGTACTTTGAACCTTTCTTTGTATATATTTTTTATTTAATTTTATTTTTGTATTTTTTTTAGGATCTTTGTGTATATTTATATATATTATTCATTGGGGACAATGAACCGCTTAAGTGTGGGGAGGGGTTTCCAATATAAAAAAATAAAAAAAAAATTAATTAGTTTTTTTTTCTTTTTAATTTGTTAGATTTTTTTTAGGATAGTTAAAAAAAATTAGAAAATTAAAAAATTGATTGCCTTGTCAAAAAAGCATGTTAATAAGGATAAGTACACACCATGTAGACTTTTATTTTGCGAGTGTCATGTATTTGTTTCCTTGGCGTAAAATACCTTATGCATAATGATGTCTTGTATGTGCTTGCGAAAATTTCAAAACTTGAATGTACGTCATTGTCAATTTTGATGAGTTTAGCATGCTATCACTTGTGAGATCTTGAGCCTTAATTTGCGATTGATACATCTTTTTATCAATCTATATTTTTTTTGTGGTGAGTTATTCGTCATTGTGCATGTTGCTCTAGAACTTGCTTTAAACCAGGTCGTGTGTATATTGAAATCGTGTATTGTGTAAAAATGATAAAGGCACTAGGATTAACCGTATTGTCCCAAACAGTACCCTGAAAAATAATCCTTAGTGAGCCCCCTTGAGCCTATATCCTCTTTCTTCGTATATTACCATCACAATCTTGAGCTTATTAATTTGTTCTTGTCTTGATTGACTAGTAGAGCATTGTGATATATACTTGAGATTGGTAAAATATTGAGTGTGGGGATATCTTTGTTAATGTGTGAATTTTGGTGGGATTTGAATTGGTTTGGCTACTTCTTGTTGGTGACATTTCAAACAGAGTCACAAAGGTCAACAAAAAAAAAAAAAAATATAGAGAGAGAAAAAAAAATAAAGAAAAAAAGAAGTGAAAAAAAATAATCTCTCTATGAAAAAAGAAAAAAAGAAAAGAAAGTTGTTCATTGGTTCTTACAATATGAAAGTTATGAGTTTACATTGTATGTGGGATGATATCTCAAAGTTAGTTTCATGTTGAGTGCTTCAAGTGTATATGAACATTATGCTCTATTAGTTGTCAAGTTTAGCCAACTGCAGCCTTTTCATTTTCCTACCCCTCACCTAAGCCTTGTTACAACCCTTGACAAAGACCTTTTGATTTATACGAACACGAAGTCTAGAGATTTTGGTGGACAAGCAAGCTTATGGTAGCACATGTGCATTTGATTGAATTTGAGTGATACAGTTGCACCTAAACACTTGTGTGATTTGAGTGATTGTGAGTTTATTTTCTATCCAAAGCATGCTATTATCTTGTTGATTGAGACTTTGATGTTATTCATGATATATTTTAGTCTTTTTTAGACTATGTGCGCGTACTTGAATAGTTGTGTTGGTGTGTAAAGTTGAGGAATTGCATTATATGACATCTAAGAGCTATTACATGGTTAAGTTTGCATGTGTGGTGTGCTATGATATATTTCATGTTTGAGACTTGGCAGTCAACTCAAATAAGATTTTGTGGGTAGATTTACTATAAACCCTCACGAGACCTTACTCGTCCACTAGGGCTGCCTAGGGGTTTAAAGGGCTTGTTGCATATGCCAAATGCAACCGTGATCACCTACGGAAGTGGTACTAGTTAGTTTAGTGTATTATTTTAGTTTGCACGAGGACGTGCAAATACTTAGTGTGGGGATGTTTGATAGAATATATTTTTATATATATTTTAGATGACTTTATTCTCATATTTATTGTGTTTTGCATTGATTTGGATATTTATTTGATAGATTTTGGTGTTTTATTGTAGGATATAAGGAAGTTCTAAATTTGGAAGGATTTGAATAAAAAGGGCTATTTGGAGCTTAATTAGAAGAAAATTCGGAATTATTGGGCTACGCGGGTTCCTTACATTGTTTGGGCCGTATCTTGAGTTTCAGAAGTCCGTTTTCGATGATCTTACAGCCCACGCGAAGCTTGTGGAATTCTCTTTAATTCTGAGATGGTCCAGTAAGCAAAATCCAACTGGAGAAGCCCAGAAACTGCAGAGATCAGACAACTGCGAATTTTAGTAGAGAATCCTACTCGGCTTAGAAGACTTATTGGTATAATTAATTAATTAAATCAAAATACTTTTAGCATAGAGAAGAAGGACCAGGTTTTTTTAGGAGAAGATTTTACGATACACACAACTTTGTAAACACTTTCTTTTGGGGAGATTTTTCTGAGAACTTTTATTTTCCTTGAAGATAGAAGATTAAAGGTTCATCTCTATTCCTTATAATTATGTGTTCATCTTACAATTCATATATCTCTTGTTTAGTTAATTCAATTATGAGTAAGTAGATTATTAATCTAGGGTTAAGTTGAACCCTAGTTATGATTGATGTGTGAATTTCCCAATTCCCCCAATTTAATTATTTAATTGCTCTTGCTTATTGAGTTGTTTAAATTAACAATTGCAAATCAGATTTGATTATGTGTTGTTTGAACCAATATCTAATTATCAACGAGAGTTAGAATTAGATGGTTGTGATTTATCCAATAAGAACATGAAATTCTCCATGAGAATAGGTAGAATGGATTGTTAGGAAATTAGGGTGCCGTGATTAATGTCTCTAAATTACATGATACCATGAGAATAGGTTTGATTGTATTTTAAGAGAAGCCATTAATACCTGAGAGGGGTTTTTGGTATTTATAGGGCGCATCTTTCCTTTTGAGTAGTTTATCTGATTAATTGGGGAGGGAATTCACGATTGCATTAATTCATGCTAGTGGGGATACTTAATTCTGGATGTTTTTAATATTTGATTTAATATAAACACAATTCGCTTTAGTATAAGATTAGTTTAATAAATTCTCAATATTTATTGTGATACTTGCTTAGCCGAATTAAATCAGAAACAACTAGTGATTGATACGTTTGTCTCTGTGGGATCGACTCTGACTTACCCTGCTACACAGTTAGAAGGATTAGTTAGATATTATAATTTGATAGGCACGCGACAGCCTTACCATACACCTAATCTAGGTATCTGGTACCCTAAAGATTCTGGTTTTAATCTTGTTGGATATACAGATTCTGATTATGCAGGTAGTGTTGTGGATAGAAAGAGTACCTCTGGGAGTTGTCAATTCCTAGGAGGTAGGTTGATTTCCTGGTATAGCAAGAAACGGCAAACAGTTTCCAATTCAACAGCAGAAGCTGAATATATTGCTGCTGGAAGCTGTTGTGCTCAGATCTTATGGATAATGAATCAATTAAAGGACTATGGCTTTGCATTAGACAAAATTCCCATTTTGTGTGATAATACAAGTGCCATAGCAATCTCCAACAACCCTGTGCAGCACTCGAGAACGAAACACATTGATATCAGGTACCATTTTATCAGAGAGCATGTTATGAATGGAACCGTGGAGTTACACTTTGTACCCACTGAAGAACAGACTGCAGATATTTTCACTAAATCTGTTGACGAATCCACATTTACCAGGTTAGTTGGTATTGGGTATGTTGAATAGTCTTAGTGATTGACAATGTCTCTGGTAGGTTTGTTCTTATCTAAATCATTTTCTCTTGTCAATTTAAGATGTTAAATATTGCCAATCCATGTTTATTGTTTAAAGCTTGTTAATTTAAATATTCTGAATAATTTATTTTCTTTAAAAATATCTTTCTCATTTTTTTGTGGAGAAATGTATTTTTATTGAAAATATATTTATTTAGAATCATTTAAGTTTTTTTTCAGATTGTAAATATTGTTGTTTAAATTTTTCTGCAGGTTTATATTAGTTTAATGTTTTTTTATAATTTTCTGCATATTTTTCTAGAATTTATAGAATTCTTCTATGAATTTTTCTAGTTTTAATGTAAATATGTTTTTTTTTATAATAAACAGTTTTCTGCATTTTATTTTTCTGATTGTTATTTGTTTTCTTATTTTATTATCAAATAAAATTCGGTATGACCTTAGGTTTGGTCATATTGGAATTTTATTTTATTTTCTGTTTATTTTTTATTTGTTAGATTTCGGTATGACCTTCTGCCAGGTCATATTAGAACTCGGTATGACCTATCTTAAGGTCATACTGGTTTGTTATTTTATTTTTATTATTATTATTCAGTTTTTAATTTAATTTTTCTCGGTATGACCTGAAGAACTGTTGGCTATTTCTCGGTATGACCTCTATCAAAAACTCGGTATGACCTGCCTTTAGGTCATACCAAGCCCATCAGTAGTTCTGCCTATAAATAGCTAATAACCTGAAGTTCTTTTTCTCTCATTCCTTTCTAACTCAAGTTTTTACTTAGTTAACTTTGCTCTAGTTTGTGTTTTATTCCTAGAACAACGAACTATTGCAAATTTTTCTTGTGAATTACTTGGGATTTTATTTCTTCTCTATTTAATATTATTATTAATTACTGCTTTATTTTATTTTATTTTCTTATTTTTTAAAAAATGGCTGCTGAGTTTTTTGTTGAACGTTTTAATAATTACGTTGGCTATTGTGATCCCCTTAAGTGTTCTGTTGAACGTTTTAGGCCGTGGATTCGATTTTTAAATGAACAATCAATTGTTAGCTATGCTATCACTGCTTCTGTTGATTTAAAGATTGAACCCCTTCGTCTATTATGCTTAACTGCTGTTGTTGCTAAAGATATGCAATCTTTCACGTTCAATATTTCTGATGCTCAGTACACAGTAACTAAGGAGATCTTTTGTCAAGTACTTCATTTTCCACTTGATAATCTTGTTGGATTCCCTACTGATGACGAGTTAGTTCAATTTTTCTCTAGTATTGATTACCAAGGAAATATTGTTCTTCCTCGTCTGAATCAGGGTAATCTAGCATGTGAGTGGGATTTGTTCTTTGACTGCCTAGCCAAAGTTTTTAGTAATTCTATCAAAAACAACTTTCCAGTCATCACTTCTGTCTTACAAAACATTGCCTATGCTGCTGTTTTCAACCTAAGATTGGACATAGGAACTCTTGTGTGGGATCTATTGATAAGGAGGATTTTCAATTACACTAGAGATATTGAGAATGGAAAGAAAGTTAGATGCTTTTATTCTTGTTTCCTTTCTCTAGTGTTGAATCATGTTCTTTCTGATGAACATAAAACACTTTTTCAAAACACTCCTTTTCAAGTCCCCGCACACACTAATCCTTCCATATATTCAACTTTGTCCACCAGTTCCAGGTCTGGAAGGAGACCCTGTTAGATCAGAATTCAATGATCGTCAGAAGCTAGACTCAACTGATCAGGATTGCTGACGTCATCAGTATTGCATGGTCATCAGTATTTGATCAAGCGTCAGTATCTTATTGATCATCAGGATTCCTACTCAGACTATGATCAGGATTGATCATCAGAACTTGAAACTGATCAGGATTCCTACTTCGAGTTATATTTGGAGTCTAGATAAACATGGAAGTTTATTCTATTTGTTCCTGGTTTGTAGAATGTAGCTATCGATTAAGGATAGGTTTCTATCTTTGTTATTGATTAGGACTTATCTTGTTATTGATAGAGAAGCTGTGTGCACTATATAAACACAGTCTTGGTTTCGATTTATGAACGAGAACATAATCGAGGGAATCAAGAGAGAAGCTCTTAAGAACAGAATTTCTTGAGAGAGTTTTTTTGTAAGCTAGCAGCTCTCAAGAACATCAGAATTTCTTGAGAGAGTTTGTAACAGTTTTATATCAGATTTAATAAAGCTGTTATTGATCTTTCATATTTGTGTTACATAAAGTCGAGAATCTTATACAATTGTATTCAACCCCCCTTCTACAATTGTTATTTACTGGGCAACAATTGGTATCAGAGCAAACTGATTTAATTCTGAATCAGATACGATCTAAAGATGTCGACAACCAAGTATGAAAGCATGAAGATTCCCATCTTGAAGATATCAGAATATCCTACATGGAGGGTAAAGATGTTGATGTACCTGGAGGCTATGGATCCTGACTACTTGGACAGGATTCGTGATGGACCATATATACCAACAAAGTTCGTAGAACGAACAGATACAGTACCAGAACATTATGTGGTCAAAGCTAAAGCTGAATGGACTCCAGAAGAAAAAGCTCATGTACTCAGGGAACCAAAGATAAAGAATATCTTGCATAATAGCCTTGATGCTGTTATGTCAAACAGAGTGATTGCATGCAAGTCTTCAAAAGAAATCTGGGATACTTTGGAAACTCAGTGCCAAGGATCTGCATCTGTCAATAAAAACAGAAGGGCTCTATTGATTCAAGAATATGAACAATTCGATGCAAGACCTGAAGAGAGCCTGACTGATCTATATGATAGATTTCTGACACTATTGAATAGCTTATCCTTAGTTGACAAAGTATATGAAACTGAAGATTCAAACACCAAATTTCTTAGAGCTTTACCTGAAGAATGGGATACTCAGACCTCAATCATTAGACACCAGTATGATCTGAACATTGTGTCTCTTGATGAGATCTATGGGATGCTAAGAACTCATGATCTTGAAGTTCAACAGAGGAAGAACAAGAAAAGCAGCAAGGCAAAATCAATTGCTTTGAAAGCAGAGGCTAAATCAAAAGGAAAAGCTATGGAGGTCTCTAGAAGTAAATCAAGAGTAGCTGAATCAGATCCTGACGACTCTTCATCAGATACTGATGGCAATCCTGATGCCAATACTGGTGATGAATCTTCTGATTCAGACATGGAAGAGATGGTTGCTATGATTGTCAGAAACTTCAGAAGGATGAAGTACAGGAAGAATAGAAGACAAGGCAACTTTCAGAAAAAGACCTTCAAAGTAGACAAAGACAAGTATATCAAAAAGGACAGCAAGGGTAGCAAATTTGACAAGTCAAAGGTTAGATGCTACAAGTGTAATGGTATGGGTCACTTTGCTTCTGAATGCAACAAGACAAAGGCACTCATCACATCAAGCAAGGATTGGATGGACTCTTCCTCAGAATCTGATACTGAGGTAGTCAACTATGCGTTAATGGCCAATGCTGATGTAATTGCTGCTCCTGATGATAAGGTACTAAATACTATCTTTGATTTTGATACTGACAATGCTTCTGAGTTAAGACGTTTTCTAAAGTCATTACATATTAGCTTTAGAAGTCAAACTGCTGAGAATACTAGAATCTTATATGAGATGTCTGACCTTAGAAAGAGGAATGAGATATTAGAAGCTGAATTTTCTCGTATGCAAGAAGTACAAAAAGAATGTGATAATGCTAAACACATGCACTTAGAGATGATATCTAAATGTACTTCCCTTGAAAAAGAACTTGGATATGCTAATGAGAAAATCAGAACCTGGACAGACTCTGGTAGGAAATTTCATGAGATTAATACCTCTAAGAATTGGAAAGAGTGTCTAGGATATAAGTCAGATGAGGATAAGAAATTGAAAGAGAAAATTGTCATTGATGAGACAGTCAGTCCAAAGACCTATAGACATGTTATAGACTCAACCAAATCTAAGATTACTCCTGTTAATTTTGTTTTTGGTAAGGATTCCAATTCTACTTTTGAAAAGGGATCTTCTTCTACTCAAGGAATTAAAATCGTTAAGTCTAAACCTGTCTTGAATAAAGTCATTAAGAATGTAGGTCTATTGTCTCAGAAACAGCTTAAGGATAAAATCTGTGAGGTTACAGATAAGAAAAAGGAAGCTACTGTTAAGAGAAACAGGAATGGTAAAATTGGGATCAATAAAGAAAATGGTTATAAGTATATCCCAAATGCACCTAGAAAGAGTTGTTTTAACTGTGGTAACTCTAATCATCTTGCTATTGATTGTAAAAAGAGTAAGAAGAAAATTGCTGAAATTCCTAAGTCTGATGTTAGGAATAGATCAGTATTTTACAAACCACAGAATTCCTGTTTTCATTGTGGTAGTCTATGTATTCTATTTATACATGTAAAGAGTATCATGATTTGTACTATAACTTTTATGATCCATTGCCTAAGTTTGAAAGTAGTACAAAGTCTGATAGAACTAAAAATGTCATAGTGAAGCATGCTTTTGTTAATACTGATACTGACAAAGCAAATCCTGATGGAGTAAATCCTGTCAGGACTGCTAAAGTCAAAAAGTCTTCTGCTGTTAAATCTATTATATATATAATAGAGCAACTAGGGGTTTAGTGAGACAATTTAATCGATGTGAAATTACTAAATTACCCCCTCATATATTAAGATGACAAAAATATTGTTTCTAATGGGAATTGAACCCTTGACCTCTTGATTAGAAGTGACATTCCTTACCACTATGCTAGACATCTATTTTGATTGTATTATGAAACTCTTTTATAATATGTGCAAATACTCAATATGTTATATTCTATTTTGCTCTCTTCTTGTAATCTACTTGGTAAGGTAGATAATTTATTTTCACAAATGCCTTAAAATCATATATCTGACCATGTTAGAGAAAAACTCGCGCAAAATAAATATACAAAATGTTATAAACTGTAATTTGATCCATAAAATATGAAACTCTTTATTAATATCCGCAAATACTCAATATGTTATCCTCTATTTTGGTCTCTTCTTGTAATCTACTTGGAAATTCAGATAATTTATTTTCACAAGTGTCTCAAAATTATATTTCAGGGAAAAACTCACGCAAAAATAGATATACAAATGTTATAAAATTGGATTTGATCCATTAAAAAAGAATTATATTAATATTTGTATATTGCATGTTTATTTGCATTAAGTACATAATGGCCCATATTATATATACTGTTAGATTACAAATTATATATACTATCAGATTATATATATATATATATATTACTAAATTACCCTTTCAATATTATATTGATGATATTAGATTACTAAATTACTCCTCCAAATTGTATATTGATGATAAAAAAATTTGTTTTTAATAGGAATTGAACCATGACCTAGGTCATAGTGTGACAAATGTTGACATCTATAGCCAATATCAACTATTATATTCTGTTTTAATATTTATTTTAAAATTTAAAACGATCAACATATTTACTCCTTTTCAATTATATCCTTTTCTATAATAAGCGTAAAACGGATTTTTATTCATTATTTAACATTTAATACTGCTTCATTATAAGATTTTAACAACTTATAATTATATACGCATTTTTGAAATTTTAGTTACTAATATAGATTAAAACTGTAGTTTTATTATGGTCCAATATATTATAAGTCTCGTCCTCAATAGATAAATTTTATATGTTGATCATTTTCGAAAAATATATTATTAGTATATAAAGTATTGAACCCAAAAAATGCAAAGAGTTTTCTCTTTCTATACTAATAAAAAAATTTGTGTTGGTGATTTTTACAAGGAAGTTGAAGTTGTCATCGTACAACTAAATCAAATATAAACTAATATCGCTTTGAATTTTTTGAATATCTATGATAAAATATTAAAAGTATTAAATGTTAAATTATTTGTGTCAAGTGTCAATTGTAAGGTGAAACGAGTAACTTATCATGAATGCTTCTTGAGAGGTATAAGTAATAGTTTTCAGAAATAAAGTATATCCACAACTGTACAATTATTGCATTCATCGTGTCTGCAGGAAGACCCTTCTTAAAACGGGCAAAGTGGTATGCATTCGTTTAAATGGTATATCCACACGTACTAATACAACTTATATTTCTACACTTTTACTCTATTATACACACCGATCAAATATTACAACATTTACTTAACGGCTACCCCATGAACTACAAACAAGTAAATGGAGTGCCAATGTTCCCCAGTCGAGAGAGAAAGATCAAAATACAGATCTAAAACAAAAGTTGAGAAGAAAAAAGTGGAGGAGACGGGGAAAAAGGAAAGAAAAGCCAAAGAGACAGTAAAAGAGGGATAAGAAGGATAAGAGAGGGGTCTCCAAAGAGTGACGCCGAAAATAGAAGGCAACCAACACCGTAGGAAGAGGAAAATGCAAAGAGTTTTCTCTTTCTATACTAATAAAAAAATTTGTGTTGGTGATTTTTACAAGGAAGTTGAAGTTGTCATCGTACAACTAAATCAAATATAAACTAATATCGCTTTGAATTTTTTGAATATCTATGATAAAATATTAAAAGTATTAAATGTTAAATTATTTGTGTCAAGTGTCAATTGTAAGGTGAAACGAGTAACTTATCATGAATGCTTCTTGAGAGGTATAAGTAATAGTTTTCTGAAATAAAGTATATCCACAACTGTACAATTATTGCATTCATCGTGTCTGCAGGAATACCCTTCTTAAAACGGGCAAAGTGGTATGCATTCGTTTAAATGGTATATCCACACGTACTAATACAACTTATATTTCTACACTTTTACTCTATTATACACACCGATCAAATATTACAACATTTACTTAACGGCTACCCCATGAACTACAAACAAGTAAATGGAGTGCCAATGTTCCCCAGTCGAGAGAGAAAGATCAAAATACAGATCTAAAACAAAAGTTGAGAAGAAAAAAGTGGAGGAGACGGGGAAAAAGGAAAGAAAAGCCAAAGAGACAGTAAAAGAGGGATAAGAAGGATAAGAGAGGGGTCTCCAAAGAGTGACGCCGAAAATAGAAGGCAACCAACACCGTAGGAAGAGGCATGAGAGAGAGAGAGAGAGAGAGAGAGAGAGAGAGAGAGAGAGAGACAAATAACATAAATAAATTAACCCCAAAAAAGCACAAACTCGACAATAAAGAACAATTTGTCACTGCCAGCTCAAACAACAACCCATGACAAATATTTACTTTATGAGCATACCAACCCCAAGTGCATTACATGCACAAAGCCTACAAATTTGGTTCAAGCATTCCATGAAACACATAATACACACTCTAAATAAACACAAACTAAACAGTCAAAGAATACATTTGAGTAAACAATTATGACGCACACTAAATAAACAAAGCATAACATGAATTTCAGTAAATGTGTTGTAATATATTACGTCTTATTGAGGATCATCACATAAGAGAGGGGTATCTAGAGAGTGACACCGAAAATAGAAGGCAACCACCATTGGAGGGGGCATGAAAGGAGAGAGAGAGAACGATCAAAATACAGATCCTAAACAAAAGTTGAGAAGAAAAAGTGGAGGAGACGGAGAGAAAGGAAATAAAAGCCAAAGTGACCGTAAAAGAGGGATAAGAATGATAAGTGGGGGGTCTCCATAGAGTGACGTCGAAAATAGAAGGCAGAGAGGGGGAGATTTCAGGATGGGGTGGAGAATGCAATAATTTTTCAATGAACTAAGAATTTCAATGAGTCAATTTATTCGATGCGAAATGATAATTATACTCTCAAATTTCGAAATGACATTTTAATTTATATTATAATTATCTCATATCAATATATCTGTAACTCATAAAATACGTTGAAATTAATGAAATTTACGAAATATTTTAGAACATGCCCGTGCCTCGCACGGGCTATAAAGCTAGTTTAATAAAATGCATGAACAAGGAATCCAACAAGTGTGGATTCCTAAACATTCTGACTAGTGTTTTACTATTCTGATGCAGGGTAAAAAGAAAAATGTATTAGTCATGGATAGTGGATGTTCTGTGCACATGACTGGAAACAAAGCCCTGTTATCAGAATATGAGGAAAAAGCTGGCCCAACTGTGTCTTATGGAGATGGCAACATTGGACAAACCTTGGGATATGGCAATATAATCATTGGAAATGTCATCATTGAAAAAGTAGCTCTAGTGAAGGGACTAAAACACAACTTGTTGAGTATTAGTCAAATCACTGACAGAGGTTATCATGTCAATTTCTATTCCACACATTGTGAAGTAGTCAGTAAAGCAACAGGAAAGATAGCACTAACTGGCTACAGGCATGGTAACATATATGAAGCCAACATTCTCTCAGATACTGATGGCTCCCCTACATGTTTCATCAGTAAAGCTTCAGTAGATGAAAGTTGGAATTGGAACAAGAAGCTTTCTCATCTCAACTTCAGCAACATCAATGAGTTGGTTAAGAAAGAGTTAGTAAGAGGATTACCTAATGTTTTATATACACCTGATGGACTCTGTGATGCATGCCAAAAAGCAAAACAAAGAAGGACATCATTCCAGAGTAAATCAGAATCCTCTATTGAAGAACCATATCACATGCTACATCTTGATCTGTTTGGTCCTGTCAACATCATGTCCATCAGTAAGAAAAGGTACACTCTTGTAATTGTTGATGAATATTCTAGATTCACCTGGGTGTATTTTCTGCACAGAAAAGATGAAACTCCTGAAGTTCTGTTGGATCATGTGAGAATGATTGAGACAACCACAAAGTACAAAGTCAAGATTCTGAGAAGTGATAATGGTACTGAATTTAAGAATTCAAAGATGGAAGAGTTCTGCAAATACAAAGGAATTATTCAACAATTCTTTGCTCCTGGCACACCTCAGCAAAATGGAGTAGTAGAAAGGAAGAATAGAACTCTTATTGAAGCTGGCAGAACTATGTTGGAAGAAGCTAAATTACCTACATATTTCTGGGCAGAAGCAGTCAACACAGCATGCTATACACAAAATCTCACATTGATAAACAGGCATGGTGTCACTCCTTATCAGTCACTCAAGGAGAAGAAACCAAGTCTGAAGCATTTGCATGTGTTTGGCTGTAAATGTTTTGTTCTCAGAACTCATCCTGAACAGCTAGGGAAATTTGAAACAAAGGCTGATGAAGGAATATTCATAGGTTATCCTACATCAAGAGCCTTCAGAGTTTTTAATTTGAGAACAAGAACTGTCATGGAGTCAATACATGTATCTTTTGATGATAAGAAGATAACTGGAATCATTGAAGACTCGCATGATAGATTGTTATTTGAAAATGAAGCTTCCAAGGAACCTGAAGAAAGTGAATCAGATCCTGTCAATTCATCAGATACTGATGGGTCACCAAATCCTGATGACTCACCAGGTACTGATGGTGCTAATACTGATGATGCAAACAACAGTAATACAACTAGTAGTGTTAATGTTGAGGGGGAGCAACGACATTCAACTACAAGTTCAGAGTCAACTCAATCATCAGGACAGAATTCTTCAGATACTGATTCAAGTGAAGATCCTGATAACACATCAGGAGGGCATAGCAATAATTCAGGGAGAGCTTCAAATCAATCAAATTCTTTCAATCAAGATAACACCAATCCAGGGGGAGCATCTACTTCAAGAAACAATTTGACACCAGCAAGGAAATGGACAAAAGATCATACTCCTGATTTGATAATTGGAGATCCTGATGCAGGTGTTCAAACAAGAAGTGCAACTCAGAATGAATGTCTATACAATAACTTTCTATCCAAGGAGGAGCCTAAGAAAGTTGAAGATGCACTTAAAGATGCTAATTGGGTTACTGCAATGCAAGAAGAACTGAATGAATTTGAAAGGAATGAAGTCTGGAAACTGGTACCAAGACCAAAGAATAGATCAATTGTTGGTACAAAGTGGATTTTCAAGAACAAGACTGATTCTGATGGAGTCATAATCAGAAACAAAGCAAGGCTAGTTGCAAAGGGGTATTCCCAACAAGAGGGAATTGACTATGATGAAACTTTTGCTCCTGTTGCAAGACTAGAAGCCATCAGGATATTTCTTGCTTATGCAGCACATAAGAAATTCAAGGTTTTCCAGATGGATGTTAAAAGTGCTTTCTTAAATGGTGAACTGGAGGAAGAAGTTTATGTTGAACAACCTCCTGGTTTCATTGATCCTAAATATCCAGATCATGTCTACAGACTGGATAAGGCACTTTATGGACTAAAGCAAGCTCCAAGAGCATGGTATGAAACCTTAGCTCAATTCTTACTGGAAAGTGGATTCAAAAGAGGTGCAATTGATAAAACTCTATTTTATTTGAATCATGGTAAGGAGTTGCTGTTAGTTCAGATTTATGTTGATGATATCATTTTTGGGTCAACAAACAATAAGCTGTGTGAGAAGTTTTCCAAGCTTATGCAGTCAAGATATCAAATGAGCATGATGGGAGAAATGAGTTACTTTCTGGGTCTTCAAGTTAAACAGACTGATGA
This sequence comes from Heracleum sosnowskyi, assembly GCA_030848705.1. Lineage (NCBI taxonomy): Eukaryota > Viridiplantae > Streptophyta > Magnoliopsida > Apiales > Apiaceae > Heracleum > Heracleum sosnowskyi. Next base: position 94,046,680 of record CM061244.1, read on the forward strand.
AGGGATTTTTATTAATCAGTCTAAATACACAAGGAATTTACCGACAAGGTTTAACATGCAAGACAGTACTCCTGCTTCAACTCCCATAGCTACAGCTACCAAACTTGATCCTGATCAAGGTGAAGAGGTAGATGTAACTCACTACAGAGGAATGATTGGCTCTTTATTGTATCTCACTGCCAGTAGACCAGATATCATGTTTGCAACCTGTCTATGTGCAAGATTTCAAGCAAAACCTAGAGAACCACATCTGATTGCAGTCAAAAGAATTTTCAGATATCTCAAAGGCACTCCTTCACTTGGCCTTTGGTATGCAAGGGAATCAGATTTTGGGTTGTGTGGTTATTCAGATGCTGATTTTGCAGGATGCAAAATAGACAGGAAAAGTACTTCAGGAAGTTGTCAGTTTTTGGGTGGAAGACTAGTTTCATGGTTCAGTAAAAAGCAGAAATCTATTTCCACTTCAACTGCAGAAGCTGAGTACATTGCTGCAGGAAGTTGTTGTGCTCAGATAATGTGGATGAGAAATCAGTTGTTAGATTATGGCCTGTCATACTCAAAAATCCCTATTTATTGTGATAACCAAAGTGCTATTGCAATGACAGGAAATCCAGTTCAGCATTCTCTTACTAAACACATCAGTATCAGATATCACTTTATAAGAGAACAGGTTCTGGAAGGAACAATTGAACTTCACTTTGTTCCTACTGATCAATAACTAGCTGATATATTCACCAAGCCACTGCCTGAAGCTACTTTCAATAAGTTGGTGAATGAACTTGGAATGATGAATTTTGAGAATTTCTGAGGAAAAGCTATAGAGAGGAAATCCTGATAACCGTCAAATCCTGATGGTTATTCAGAAAGGTATGTATCTTTGATCAAATCCTGATAGGACTCAATCCTGACAGGAAATCAATTGGTCAAATCCTGATGCTCAGATATTGAAGCTGGTATGAAAACCAGAAGTTCCAAGTCAATTTGTCAACAACACTCCTGGTAAACTCTGACAAATAAGATCATTACTTAGTCTTTGATTAAGTTATTAAGTCTTAATTTTCAATTACAGTTATATTTTTGTCAGAGATTACTATTCGTTATATTATGTATCAAATGCAGTGTTACTAACAAATTGTGCAGGAAAAGTAAGAAGGACAAGAACAATTAAGGCAAATTGTTTCATAGGAAATGCTTTTATTCCTGATGAGGTTAGGTTTTTCTTACATCAGAAAATGCCTACTCATTATGGATTACTTTCTAATGCTATGGGGCAAGGCCCAACTCACCTTGTTCCTGACACAAGCATGCAACCTAAACAGTCTAAACAGTTAACAACCACCTCTACTGTCTCTCAAAAGACTTTAGTTGTAAAATCAAAGAAATCAGCTAGAACTGATGTGTCTGGAAGGCAATCAGGTTCAAAGGATTTTTCCTCTACACCACTCACTAAAAAGAAGATACAAGGGGGTGTACAAGGGGTCCTGGTCAAGAAAGCTGGTAAGGTTGTTAGAGATGTTCCTGTGAAAAGGAAGTTAAGGTTGATTGATGAAAGTGATTCAGAGGATGACTTACCTATATCCTCTGTGATGAATGTGAACAAGGAAGTTGCTGATACTGCTACTAAAGCTGTGGTACCTTCATCAAAACCACAAAAGACAAGGAAATTATCAAAGAGCAGGTATCATATTCCTTTGACAGTGCAAATGAAGGATACTGATATTCAGACATCAAATCCTGATGAGTCATCTACTCCTGATGCTCTAACAAATCCTGATGTTAGTATTCCTGATGCAACAACAAAAGTTGTCTCTATATCAGACTCTCCAGCCTCTCCATCTCAGATTAGAGAAATTTCTTGGGAGAAGGTTTCTACAACTGCTTCCTTGGTTGGTCTTACACCTACATCAAAGAAAAAGAGGAATGCAGAAGAGTTAGTCTATCAGAGACAGAAGAAGCTGAAAGGATCAAGCCCACAAGAACCTGAATTTCAGAGTAATTCAGCAGCTACTGTTGATCCTGCCACACAAGAACCACTCAATCAAAGTTTGAGTGAAGGCTTAGCTAGTGGAATGGTCACACAAGAACCATTTTCTCAAAGGGAGAATGAAGACATCAACATTCCAGCTACACAAGAACCATCTTCTCAAAGTGAAGATGCAGGCAAAGCTACAGCTTCTGTTGAAATATTGGTCGAGAACATTGTCAATGAGGGAAGCACACAAGAACCTTTAACTCAAAGTGTTGAAGCAACTTCTGAACCTCAAGCTCCACAAGAACCATTGGTAGCAAATACTGATGCAAGCATATCAAATCCTGACGATGTTCATCCTGACGCTAGTGGTGCTCCTGATAATGAACCTATTTTGATACAGCCACTTCGTTCAAGACCAATGGATCATCCTATCTCAGAATCACAGGATAAACTGAAAGGTATTGCAATTCCTGATCCTGATTTTACTCATGGTACTGATGATGATGATACTTCTGATGATAGTGATGATGATAATGAGAATCGAAAAGAGAAGGAACAGCTTGCTACAGCACTCAAAATTAGTCTTGGAACTAATTTTGGTTCATCAAGTACATATATGGCTAGCAATGCTTCCACTGGGAAATATCAGAGACAAGATTTTTCTATTCCTTCCTTTGATCCTGCTGAGGCATTTAGACAGAATGAATGGAACAATTCATGGCATCAATCTGATGAATCTATCAGTTTTTCTTCTGCTATTGAACATGCCTATAGTGCAGTGAAATCTATAGAGAATCAAGACTTGAAGAATCATCTGAAGGCTACTACTCTGTTATCCAAAAGCCTGAAAAGTGAGATTGATTCTATCAAGGGTTCAACTGAAAAAGTGAGGACTGATATCTTTAATAATTTTACAAAGGTGCCTACTACTTTACAATTGAGGGTAGTGGAATCCCAAGTGAAATCTGTTGTTTCAGAACAAACCTCCATCAAACAAAGAATTGATTCTCTAGATACTAAGGTAACTGAAATTCAAGCCTCTCTTTCCTTAATTTTGCAATTATTGTCAAATCCTGATGTCAAAAAGGGGGAGAAGGTTATTCAGACAAAATGTACACCTGATCTAGTATTAAGAAATAATGATGATGATACTAGAGATGATGGTGGTGACAAAATGATACAAGGAGAAACCTCTGATACTGTTGTTACGAAGACAATCCAAACTTCTCAAAGTCAAACAACGCAGTCAACTCATGTTTCTGATTCTGGAGTTAAGACAGTAAGAACATTGGTGCAATCTCAGATCCTGACGGAAGATCAAATCCTGACACATGGTCATGGACACATTCTTGCTACAATTCCTGAAGGTGATGAAGATGTGATTATTGATAATCCTGAAGATGCATCAAATTTATTCCAGAAGTTTTCTACAAAAGACGGTAGAATTGTTACTCTTTATCACACTGATAAAAGAGTTCAACAATTATTTGCCAGAAAAGCACTCTCTACAGCAAGTGAAGAATATCCAGATCTCTCACATGAAGAATTCTTGAGATTACAAAGAGAGACAATGGAAAGCTATACTGCTCCTGCTAGAGGTAGAGGAAGCAGAGGTAGGAGAGGTGCTAGAAGAAATAGAAGAGGTTCTTCAACTCAAACAGTACCTAGACAGACAAGGTCTAGAGGGTTAAGAATTGAAGAAATTCCTGAAGCTTCACAAAATCTAACAGATCCTGTTATCAAGGATATCATGGAGAAAGAAGACAAGGAATTTGTTGAAGAAGAACCTGAATTGAGAAGAAAATCAAGTAAATCAACTCTCAGCAATACAAATCAAATTGAAGATTCTAATCCTGGCAATATTCAAGATCCTGACGAATCTGAAATTCTGCAAGAAGTTGATTTGATAATCTTATCTACTGTTGTTGATTGTCACAACAAAGAAGTAGATGAAGAAGAAGAAGCCAGAAGAAGAGATATTACAAAAAGAACATATGAAGATTTCAATCTCTATCTACAAAGGCTTAAACTTTCAAATGAAAGAAAATGGAGAAATCCAAGCAGACAAGAATCTTTACTTGAAAGAAGCTACGCTCATGAAAGGAGAAATACAAGAAGTGGAAACATATAAGTACACTAAGGTGTGATAAACTTATCAATTTTCAGTCTGGTGGAATTATAACAAGTGCTTCAAGTGTTGTTGATTTGTCTGATATGGCTAGATCAAAAACACTCTGGTTAAAGATGTTTTCGAATCTGAAGCAAATGTCAAGTTACACAAGAGGAGGTATTGGACACAGGGATGCTGAATTTCTAAACATGACTTATGTTGATCCTTACTCCTTAACTGAAATTGGAGGTACTTTAACTTCTGAAAACCTGAACAATTTATTAGCTGTTGATATAGTTATAGATTGTCATGATGGTTTTGAAAAGAAAGAAAAGCTTCTGTACTTCATGAAAAATGGTAGTGTGAAGATTCTATCTATTCAAGATCTGCTGATGAAAACTACACAGGAACTGAAATATGTTCACTATCTGTTAAGATGGAAGAACCAAGTGTACAAAGTATGGGCTGACATGATTTTGTCAACTATAAGAAGAAGACTGGATGGAAACAGTAATTTTAATGGTAATTATATTCCCATGTACTTAAATCAAAGAGGTCAGGATGTGGAAATGCAAAGGGGTACTGCTGTTAAAGAAGTAACTTTTGGTATGACTCAACTTACTCTCAATCCTGATGGGAAGGAAATTGCTTATCTTTTGCTTGAAGAGCATAGTCTACAGAAAAGCTCCATACAGAATCTCAGAGCAGCTATCTACCAGATTAATGAGGAAGATGAAGAACTCAGAAATCTTAAGGAAAGACTGATTCAAATTCTTGAAGAAAAAGAAGAAAGTTTATTATCCAACTTCTTGAAGATGAATCTGTTCTATCAAAAAGCTTAAACAGATAAGTTGTTTCTGAAGATACTTGTACATTTTGATACATGTTTTTGACATCATTGAATATTTGGAATCTATACTTTATTTCACAAAGTATGAGATTGGGGGAGATTGTTAGATCAGAATTCAATGATCGTCAGAAGCTAGACTCAACTGATCAGGATTGCTGACGTCATCAGTATTGCATGGTCATCAGTATTTGATCAAGCGTCAGTATCTTATTGATCATCAGGATTCCTACTCAGACTATGATCAGGATTGATCATCAGAACTTGAAACTGATCAGGATTCCTACTTCGAGTTATATTTGGAGTCTAGATAAACATGGAAGTTTATTCTATTTGTTCCTGGTTTGTAGAATGTAGCTATCGATTAAGGATAGGTTTCTATCTTTGTTATTGATTAGGACTTATCTTGTTATTGATAGAGAAGCTGTGTGCACTATATAAACACAGTCTTGGTTTCGATTTATGAACGAGAACATAATCGAGGGAATCAAGAGAGAAGCTCTTAAGAACAGAATTTCTTGAGAGAGTTTTTTTGTAAGCTAGCAGCTCTCAAGAACATCAGAATTTCTTGAGAGAGTTTGTAACAGTTTTATATCAGATTTAATAAAGCTGTTATTGATCTTTCATATTTGTGTTACATAAAGTCGAGAATCTTATACAATTGTATTCAACCCCCCTTCTACAATTGTTATTTACTGGGCAACAGACCCGTAGTTCCACAATCATATCTGCGAGAGATTCTGCAACCACAGTTACCTCTTCTCTTTATTGAACATCCAGTGGTTGGATCCTCGTCAGCAGGAACTTCAATGGTGCCTCCTAACACCATGACACTTCAGGTAATATATCCTCTCTCAACTGCTCCACTAACCCAAGAGGTTCTTAGGATTGACCAAGGGATTGTAGAACCACAATCTCTGTCCCCGGTCATAGAGCTACACACAGAGTCAAATCCATTGACCGCTCCCCTAGAACAACCAGCTACAACAAGATTGAGAGAACAACTTGAAGTAGATTTTAATGTGAGTGATCCCACAGCTCTGCCTCCTCCACTAAAGAAGAGAAGAACACTCCTTGAGGCATCTGTAAGCCAGTCTGTATCCTCCCAAAAGGATATGGATTCTCAAAAGGCCAATGAACAGTTACTAGAGACATCCTCTCAACAGGATGAATCTATTGAATTTCGCCATCAGGCCTTGGCATTCTGTACAAGTCAAGCACTCTCCCATTAATCACAATGGGAGCAAATACTTCTGAAACTATAGTAGAGACTCATGCACAGGACACTCTGAGAGGAGAGCACATAGGAATGCTTGTTGAAACAGTGCCTACCATTGTCACGGTAGAAGAGCCTTCACAGGCTTCAGAGGGAAAATCTGGTTCTTTGCCCACTATAACAGAACCATTTTCTCCCCTCCCAGAGGGAACATCTCTGGCTCCCCTAAGGGATTCTTCACTCGCAGTTTTAACTGTAGAAAGTAAAGGGCAACATGGTAAGTCCATCCCTGAAGCAATTCAGTTTTCAATTTCGGATGAATTTTTGGACTTTACCATGGATTGGGATTCGCGAACTCCCATTGCACCACCAGTGACCTCTCAAGAAGGGGCTATGGTGATTTTTTCTGCAGGTACTTCAACTCCAAACAAGATGGACAGCTAGTGGTTAGTTCTGAGAGACAAACACAGAGCGATACACAAGCACGTGAGGTGAGTGAAACACCATCGAGAGAAATTGAGATGAGTGCACACAATGACACATACACTGCTTCTTTATTGGCTCAAATAGCTGGTCTGCAGAAACAACTTCAAGAGACCCAGGCTGAAAAAGAAATTCTTAAGGCACAAGTGGTTGAACAGTCTTCTTCTTCCACCTCTGTAACTAATCAGCTGGGTCATATTAGAGATGACATAGAAGGAGTGAAGGTCACATTGATCCCCAAAATGAATGATGTTCAAGAATCACAGGTATTGATGGCTTCAGATATGTCAGAGCTGATAGTTTCTAATGCTGAGATCAGGGAGGCTGTCAAGTAGATTCCTATTATTTCAACTAGGGTAGACTCAATTCAGGAGACTGTTGATGAACATCAGTGGTTCAATGATGAGAGGTTTGCCAAACTTGAAGGAGGGATGCAACATCTGAACGAGGGCATGAAACATCTGTATACCATGATCAAGAACTCACATCAACCCAATGCTGATCAGAAGAAATTCTTTGAGGGTGATGATGATGATGAGGACAATGTTGGCAAGGATGAAGCAGGAGGAGAAGAAAGTAAGAAGAAGGAGGATCCCAAGTCTACTAAAGATAAATCTGTAGAGGATTCCTCAACTAAGGGGGAGAATAAGGGTGGAGTAGCTGGAGATCAAGAAGGAGTAAATGATAAGGGGAAAGGAAAAACTGTTGATCAAGAAGGAGTGCTACCTGATGATGAGTTTGTTTTTCAAGGTGAGCAAGAATATACAAAGTCTCATAGTGATCAAGCAGATGGTGAAGAAGATGAATTGAATGTGGAGGACTGGGATGATCAAGATGATTTGTACAATCCAGATCCTGCCTTTGAAAGGGAGATTCTCAAGGAAAGGGCAGAAATAAGGAGGAGAGAAGAGGAGAATGTTAGAGTAGCTGATATCATCTCCCAGAAGCTTAAAATTCAAAAGGCTGAGCATGAAGTCAAACAAAGTCTTCATAGTCTTAAAGTCAAGGATAGGAGGATGGACATCAAGTTGAAGATTGGAGAGAGATGGGATCAGGCAAGGGAGTTATTTGCAAAGCCCTGGAAGTCTTCTAACAATGATGCTCAATTCTTAAAAATATTGAAATCCTTTAGCAGTGTTAACCCTGATAATAACATGTACATCAAGGCTTTGAAGAAAGAGATTACCAGGGTAGGTATTGGTTATAGTAGAGTGTTAGAAGAACCCCAAATCTTTGTCTCTTGTCAGAATATAGGGTCATTCATTGTTTCATTTGACCTTCTGGTGAGAAGAACTGTATCAGAACTCTGGGTGTTGATTTGCAAGACACTTGAAACTTCTCATCTCAACGTTCTTCTGAATGAAAGGCTAAGGGAGTATGCCAGCAGAAACAGTCCTCAAACTATAGATGTGCCACTTGAAGTTAAATTCTACCAAGGCACTTTTGTTCAGACTGTAGGACTAGATCCAGTATCCTTAGCTTCTGTTACTGCCATAAGATTAGTTCACACTGAACATCTGCTAAGGACTTCTGGTTTTGCTTCTGAAAAGAAGACTGAGTTTGCTGACATCATCAAGGAGTACTGTGAGCACAAAATCAAGAGATATTCTCAACTCAAGAACAGACTCAAGAAAGTTACTCCTCAACCAATCATGCCATCAAGTTTTGCTTCTGAATCAGATAAAGTTCTTGATGAAGAATTGTTGGAAAAGCTAGAAGAAGTTGAAGAAAGTGAAGAAGAAGAAGAAGGAGAAATCAGTGAAGGAAGCATAAGTTTTTAATGTATACATCTTTGTTATGCTTAGGTAGATCAAGATAGAATCTATGTTATCACTTGTTCAGGCTAGAGGAACAACTATCTTGTATTTATCTGTTATGTTTGAATCTGGAATTGTTATATATAAACCAGAACTTTTCTTGTTATTTACTTGGCTCTTAAAAGTCATTTCTATTTCTTGTTTAAGTTAGTTGAGTTATCCTCTAGGTATTTGATTGTTATTCTCTAACAAACAAATAGGGGGAGATTGAAAGGCACATGTTTAGGCCTATTAATATTCCGAGGAAACAACTTAATTTAAACAAGTATGTAATAAGTAAATAATAAGTTAATATGTCACAGGAATCTCAGAGAGTTTTATCTGTCAAGAAAATGGAGAACTAAAGTCATCTACAGACTTGAAGTTATTCTACATTGAAAGAAGTTCAATTTATTGTTCAAGCCTCAGTGAAGTATTCAAGAAGGTGGATTTACTACAGTGACAGAGATTTCCAGTTGGTGATAGAAGAAGTACATGATACAGAGTTTAGTCAAAGCTAGAGAAAAGAAGCCACAGCTTTAAATGTTTTAAAGGTGAAGAATTATCATTGAATTCAGTTATTCATGAAACCAGACAGTGCATCGAATGACAACATCAATCAGTGGAATTATTTCATCTATATTTAGCGGTCTTCAGAAGATAGAGGGTGTCAGATCAGAATTCAATGATTGTCAGGAGCTAGACTCAACTGATCAGGATTACTGACGTCATCAGTATTGCATGGTCATCAGTATTTGACTAAGCGTCAGTATCTTGTTTATCATCAGGATTCCTACTCAGACTATGATCAGGTTTGATCATCAGGACTTGAAGCTGATCAGGATTCCTACTTCGAGTTATATGGAGTCTAGTTAAACATGGAAGTTTATTTCTGTCGGTTCCTGGTTTGTAGAATGCAGCTATCAATTATGGATAGGTTTCAATCTTTGTAATTGATTAGGACTTATCATTGATAGAGAAGCCGTGTAGTATATAAACACAGTCTTGGTTTCGATTTATGTAGATTATTCGGAGGAGAACATAATCGAATAGAAGCTCTTGAGAACATAATTTCTTGAGAGAGTTTTTGTAAGCTAGCAGCTCTTAAGAACATCAGAATTTCTTGAGAGAGTTTGTAACAGTTTTATATCAGATTTAATAAAGCTGTTATCTTTCTTTTCATATTTGTGATATATACATTAAGAAGTCGATTATCTTACTCTATTGTATTCAACCCCCCTTCTACAATAGATTATTACTGGGCAACAATTGGTATCAGAGCAAACTGATTTAATTCTGAATCAGATACGATCTAAAGATGTCGACAACCAAGTATGAAAGCATGAAGATTCCCATCTTGAAGATATCAGAATACCCTACATGGAGGGTAAAGATGCTGATGTACCTGGAGGCTATGGATCCTGACTACTTGGACAGGATTCGTGATGGACCATATATACCAACAAAGTTCGTAGAACGAACAGATACTGTACCAGAACATTATGTGGTCAAAGCTAAATCTGAATGGACTCCAGAAGAAAAAGCTCATGTACTCAGGGAACCAAAGATAAAGAATATCTTGCACAACAGTCTTGATGCTGTCATGTCAAACAGGGTGATTGCATGCAAGTCTTCGAAGGAAATCTGGGATACTTTGGAAACTCAGTGCCAGGGATCTGCATCTGTCAAGAAGAACAGAAGGGCTCTTTTGATTCAAGAATATGAACAATTCGATGCAAGACCTGAAGAGAGCCTGACTGATCTATATGATAGATTTATGACACTATTGAATAGCTTATCTTTAGTTGACAAAGTATATGAACCTGAAGATTCAAACACCAAGTTTCTAAGAGCTTTACCTGAAGAATGGGATACTCAGACCTCAATCATTAGACATCAGTATGATCTGAACATTGTGTCTCTTGATGAGATCTATGGGATGCTAAGAACTCATGATCTTGAAGTTCAACAGAGAAAGAACAAGAAAAGCAGCAAGGCAAAGTCAATTGCTTTGAAGGTAGAAGCCAAATCAAAAGGAAAAGCTATGGAGGTTTCTAGAAGGAAAACTAGAGTAGCTGAATCAGATCCTGAAGACTCTTCATCAAATACTGATGGCAATCCTGATGCCAATAATGATGATGAATCTTCTGATTCAGACATGGAGGAGATGGTTGCTATGATTGTCAGAAACTTCAGAAGGATGAAGTTCAGGAAGAATAGAAGACAAGGCAACTTTCAGAAAAAGACCTTCAATGCAGACAAAGACAAGTATATCAAAAAGGACAGCAAGGGTAGCAAATTTGACAAGTCAAAGGTTAGATGCTACAAGTGTAATGGTATGGGTCACTTTGCTTCTGAATGCAACAAGACAAAGGGCTCTCATCACATCAAGCAAGGATTGGATGGACTCTTCCTCAGAATCTGAAACTGAGGTAGTCAACTATGCACTAATGGCCAATGCTGATGTAACTGCTGCTCCTGATGATAAGGTATTAAATACTATCTTTGATTTTGATACTGATAATGCTTCTGAGTTAAGACGTTTTCTAAAGTCATTACATATTAGCTTTAGAAGTCAAACTGCTGAGAATACTAGAATCTTATCTGAGATGTCTGACCTTAGAAGAAGGAATGAGATATTAGAAGCTGAATTTTCTCGTATGCAAGAAGTACAAAAAGAATGTGATAATGCTAATCACATGCATTTAGAGATGAAATCCAAATGTACTGCTCTTGAAAAAGAACTTGAATATGCTAATGAGAAAATCAGAACCTGGACAGACTCTGGTAGGAAATTTCATGAGATTAATACCTCTAATAATTGGAAAGAGTGTCTAGGATATAAGTCAGATGAGGATAAGAAATTGAAAGAAAAAATTGTCATTGATGAGACAGTCAGTCCAAAGACCTATAGACATGTTATAGATGCAACCAAATCTAAGATTACTCCTGTTAATTTTGTTTTTGGTAAGGATTCCAATTCTACTTTTGAAAAGGGATCTACTTCTACACAAGGAATTAAAATCATAAAGTCTAAACTTGTCATGAAGAATGTAGGTCAATTGTCTCAGAAACAGCTTAAGGATAAAATCTGTATGGTGACAGATAAGAAACAGGAAGCTACTGTTAAGAGAAACAGGAATGGTAAAGTTGGGATCAATAAAGAGAATGGTTATAAATATATCCCAAATGCACCAAGAAAGAGTTGTTTTAACTGTGGTAACTCTAATCATCTTGCTATTGATTGTAAGAAGAGTAAGAAGAAGATTGCTGATATTTCTAAGTCTGATGTTAGGAATAGATCAGTATTTTATAAACCACAGAAGTCCTGTTTTCATTGTGGTAGTCTATGGCATTCTATCTATACCTGTAAAGAGTATCATGATTTGTACTATAACTTTTATGATCCATTGCCTAAATTTAAAAGTAGTACAAAGTCTGATAGAATTGAAAATGTCATAGTAGAGCATGCTTTTGTTAATACTGATGCTGACAAAACAAATCCTGATGGAGTAAATCCTGTCAGGACTGCTAAAGTCAGAAAGTCTTCTGCTGCTAAAATTAATAAATTGCATGAGAAAGGAACCCAACATGTATGGGTTCCTAAGTGTTCTAACTAGTGTGTTTCTATTCTGATGCAGGGTATAAAGAAAAATGTGTTAGTCATGGATAGTGGATGTTCTGTGCACATGACTGGAAACAAAGCCCTGTTATCAGAATATGAGGAAAAAGCTGGCCCAACTGTGTCTTATGGAGATGGCAACATTGGACAAACCTTGGTATATGGCAATATAATCATTGGAAATGTCATCATTGAAAAAGTAGCTCTAGTGAAAGGACTAAAACACAACTTGTTGAGTATTAGTCAAATCACTGACAGAGGTTATCATGTCAATTTCTATTCCACACATTGTGAAGTAGTCAGTAAAGCAACAGGAAAGATAACACTAACTGGCTACAGGCATGGTAACATATATGAAGCCAACATTCTCTCAAATACTGATGGCTCCCCTACATGTCTCATCAGTAAAGCTTCAGCAGATGAAAGTTGGAATTGGCACAAGAAGCTTTCTCATCTCAACTTCAGCAACATCAATGAGTTGGTTAAGAAAGAATTAGTAAGAGGATTACCTAATGTATTATACACACCTGATGGACTCTGTGATGCATGTCAAAAAGGAAAACAAAGAAGGACATCATTCCAGAGTAAATCAGAATCCTCTATTGAAGAACCATATCACATGCTACATCTTGATCTGTTTGGTCCAGTCAACATCATGTCCATTAGTAAGAAAAGGTACACTCTTGTAATTGTTGATGATTATTCTAGATTCACCTGGGTGTATTTTCTGCACAGAAAAGATGAAACTCCTGAAGTTCTGTTGGATCATGTGAGAATGATTGAGACAACCACAAAGTATAAAGTCAAGATTCTGAGAAGTGATAATGGTACTGAATTTAAGAATTCAAAGATGGAAGAGTTCTGCAAATACAAAGGAATCATTCAACAATTCTCTGCTCCTGGCACACCTCAGCAAAATGGAGTAGTAGAAAGGAAGAATAGAACTCTTATTGAAGCTGGCAGAACTATGTTGGAAGAAGCTAAATTACCTACATATTTCTGGGCAGAAGCAGTCAACACAGCATGCTATACACAAAATCTCACATTGATAAACAGACATGGTGTTACTCCTTATCAATCACTTAAGGAGAAGAAGCCAAGTTTGAAGCATCTGCATGTGTTTGGCTGTAAATGTTTTGTTCTCAGAACTCATCCTGAACAGCTAGGGAAATTTGAAATGAAGGCTGATGAAGGAATATTCATAGGCTATCCTGCATCAAGAGCCTTCAGAGTTTTTAATTTGAGGACAAGAAATGTCATGGAGTCAATACATGTATCTTTTGATGACAAGAAGATAACTGGAATCATTGAAGACTCACATGATAGATTACTATTTGAAAATGAAGCTTCCAAGGAACCTGAAGAAAGTGAATCAGAAGCTGTCCATTCATCCAGTACTGATGGGTCACCAAATCCTGATGACACACCAGATACTGATGGAAGTAATACTGATGATGCAAACAATAGTAATACAACTAGTAGTGCTGATGTTGGGGGGGAGCAACAGCATTCGACTACAAGTTCGGAGTTAACTCAATCACCAGGACAGAATTCTTCAGATACTGATTCAAGTGATGATCCTGACAACACATCAGGAGGACAAAGCAATAATTCAGGAAGAGCTTCATCTCAAGCAAATTCTTTCAATCAAGATAACACCAATCCAGGGGGAGCATCTACTTCAAGAAACAATTTGACACCAGCAAGGAAATGGACTAAAGATCATACTCCTGATTTGATAATTGGAGATCCTGATGCAGGTGTTCAAACAAGAAGTGCAACTCAGAATGAATGTTTATACAATAACTTTCTGTCCAAGGAGGAGCCTAGGAAAGTTGAAGATGCACTTAAAGATGCTGATTGGGTTACTGCAATGCAAGAAGTGTAAAGCATAATGTAACATAAGATGTAAAAGAGATAACTACAACTCAACAAAGGACAAGACAGACAATAATATTAACAGAAGCACAGGAATCCAGAATCAAAGAAGAAAAGGTAAACTCAAAAAATCAAAATACGTTATGTATTCTTGAAGTCCGTAAACAGGTCACAGAAAGAAGTTCATGAAAATGTTCAAGCCTCAGTGACAACAAAAGAAACAAGACTTTCAAGACGACAGAAGTATGTGAATGATTTAGGGTTCAGTACCACAGGATTCCAGTGATGAAGCAACCAGAACGACAAAGGACTTATCAGCAGCATTGAATTGAAGACATAAAAGAAGAATTGATCAAGTGTTATTCATCTGTGAACCAGACCAGTTGCACTAGGTGACGGCACTAAAAAGATCAAGTTGTTTTATCGTCTCAGAAGAAATTGATACAGTCTAAAACTGAAACACCCTGGAGCTGAATAGATTTTCTAAAAGGTCAAGGACAAGGAAAAGAATTCGATGGTTTTTCTTTTAAGAAAACCATCGAAGATGACATAAAGAAAATCAAAAGAAAATGTTCGATAGTTTTCTTAATTAGAAAACCATCGAATGGAAAGTAAAAAGTGAATGAAAACTTTAATAAAGTAAAAGTTCCATTCGATAGTTTTTATTTTAAAAACCATCGAATGTAATTATTACTTTATTATTCGATAGTTTTCAATTCACAAAGTGGGTGAAAAGTTTTCTTTGTTTGTCAGGTTGATGAGAATTGGACGGCCAAGATTGTTTTAACAATTAAGGTTCGATAGTTTTCTAAAAACTAAGTCTATAATTACACAGAGAGAGGTAGTGTCTTCCTCAGTCTGGTTATTTTCATAGTAGCAATTACGGAGAGAGAGTTTTGAGCCGGAGAAGATCAGAAAATTTATAGTGCTCAGAATTCGATCAATGTATTGATTATGAATAGCCTAGAACTCATTGAAGCTAATCTACGGATTAGAAATTGTAGCACCCCTCGAGGTTTATATTTATAAAAAGATATATTCCCCGACTTTTGGTTTGGTTTGGTGTGTTTGATTTCGTTATAGAACTGAATGAATTATCCGCGAACGAAATTGAATTATTTGTGAGTATCGTATTCAACCCCCCCTTCTACGATACTTCGGGACCTAACAATTGGTATCAGAGCTTGTTAATCGACATACAGATTAGATCCGGGTATTTCAGACCAGTCAGACAAGAATTCTGAGGAGGCCAACTTCTAAATAAATTTATTTTATGAATTTATATTTTAATAAGTTTATTTTATAAATTTAAGTTAAAATGAATTTATCTTATAAATTTAATTTAAATAAGTTCATTATTTAAACTTGAATAAGTTTATTTGATTAACTTAATTTAAATAAATTTATTTTATAAATTCAAGTTAAATAAATTTATATTTTAAACTTAATTAAATTTAATTTATGTTATGAATTTATTTTAGAGGTGCGGCACAGAGCAATTTGTAGTGTGCTAAAGAGACCCCTTAGAATTTGTGAATTGTAGTCAATTTAGGTGGCCAATTTTTTTTAAGTCTGAGAAGTATGGTGACTTCGATAGTTTTTTTTTTAAAACTATCGAAGTGGTAATGTTTCTTAGTTTTTCAAAAATGGTCAGCCAAGGTTCTTCGATAGTTTTTGTTTTAAAAACAATCGAAGTGCTTGAATTGGCAAGCTTTACAAAAGCACCCCGAATTAATATATTTCTGAGTTATTTATTTATTTCGAATTTTTTTTAAAAAAAAAATTTCTTAAATTCTAATTTTTCTTAAATATTAATTTACATGATTTAATTTTTAAGAAAATTCAAAATTCTTGAAAATTAAATGTTTTGTAAATATTTATTTTTGATTAATTTATTTTTAAGGAAAATTAAAAATTCTGAATATTTAAATTTTTCTTAAGTATTAAATTGAGGGTGCTCAAGGGCTTGTAGAAGAAGATTCCTCCGGGTGTTAAACTGATTTTTATCTTTCGAAGAAAAAGATGACCATGAAGCTGATTTCAGGAAGAAGTTTCTACGGATATTTTTTTTCTAAGGAGATTTAATTTAAAGAGATTATGAAGGGAGGAATAAAGGGTGTTAGAGAATTGAACGGACAAACAAATATCTCAGTAACGTTTATTAATGTTGGAACCTCAGAACAGAATAGAAGAATTACTAGTAGCTGAATCAGAAGAAGCTCAGGTAGAAAACCTCGAGAGACTAGACTAAAGATCAGTGTTTCACTTGTCAAGGAAGTTTAGTCACATCAGATTCAGAAGGAGTACAAAAGCCACATCCATGGATCATGCTTATTTATTACGAAGCAAAGATTCTTCAGGATTCAGTTCAAAGAGGTAGTTACAGACTGAGATGGTAACAAAAACAAGAGTGATAGTTTCAACTATGATAAGAACTATGTAACGAGAAACTATCAGGGTGTGCTACACATTGAAGAAGCCTAACAAACAAAGAAGAATAGGGACTCAGTTAATAGCTGAAACAGAAGTGGAATGCTTTGTTGAAGAAGCATCAGCACAAAACTTATGTTGCTTAAGGAAAGAGTTGGGATGGATCAGATGACGAGAAGATCATGGATATCTTGCTTTCATAGCAATCTCTGAAGATGATTCACCTCACATATCTCAGGTATCTTTTCCTTGAACCAATGCACTATTTAATTCTCAATATTCAAAGCATGTACATAGGAGATCTTATATATGTGTGTATGAATATTTGTAGAATAAGATTTGCAAATGAGATAGAAGCTTTCTTAAGAAACAACTCTTAGTTTTAGGGGTTAAGTTTCTGGCACATAAGACCTTAGTAAAGCTAAGTTTCAGTATCCCTAGTAGAACAAGATTTGCTCATTTATTCTGAATTGTTTGTTAAGGGATAATCAGTTTGAAGGATGGAGGAATTACCTTTAGAGTCAGTAGAATTTGTAGAACACCAAGCTGTATCTAAAACTGACTTAGGTAATAGAGAAAGTTAGATGCCATACAACAACAGAATGGATTAGATAGAATTAGTGATTTAATTGTTAATTCTTTTACTCCATGTGTGCTTAGAAAATTATTGAATATCTGTAAATCTACTTGCTACCTGTTACACTTGTGTATATTGGTTAAAGTAGAAAGTACTGAATTTTCTAAAATGCAGAACATGCCTAATTTGCACATCTCTTATCTGCAATGTCAAAATGCTCAATGTATGCCATTTATTCTTATTAACATGTTTGCTTATTTAAATATTATGAATGCATATCGTAGAACTTGCATTAATCATAGAAAAAGCATGTTTAAGAATTACATTAGAGCAACGACTGCAAGGTCAGTCAGAGATAAGAATAAGCATGTATAGGTTGAAGCTGTTGTTACCACTTTTAAAAGAAAAATCTCTAATCCATCTGGACCCAAGCAAATAAGTTGGGTACCAAGAACTGTCAATCCATTTGTGAGTGCAGGCAAATCAGGTTAATCGATTTATATGCTTTCTTGGTCTTTACTACTAAAGACATATGATCGAAGAAAGAACTTGCCATCAAATGTGATTGAGAAAGCTGTTCCGTTAATAATCTTTGGAGATGACAGCAAAGGTTTTCATCACGGGACATGGCTACGTTTGAAATGGAATGTCATCATGTTTACAATAATTGGTATCATTGATAACAACTAATAATTGGAGTCAAGGATAACAATTAGAAGCAACTTTCTTGCTGAAGATTCGAAGCACAAATCTTTTTATTCAATGAAGGAGCAGTGTTTTATCTCAAGCAGGAAGGTTGAGAAGCTCTCACCCTTGCATGAAAATACAAGGAACTCTTTTCTAAAGATGGTATTGGTGAGAGGACTGCCTCATCTGGGATTCAAGCTAGATGAAATATATGAGGCATGTCATTAAGGGAAGTCAAAGAAACATCACAGAAAAGCTATAATGTGATAAGCATTACTGAGCCGCTTCAGATGATACGTATGGAACTCTACGGACTAGTTAATGTCTTATCTACAACAAAGTAAAGATATACTTCAGTGATGGTTGATGACTACTCTTAATACAAACTGGTGTTGTTTATTCAATCTGAAGGACAGGACATCACAGATGAGATTAATCACATTTCCATGATCAGTAACAAATACAGGAAGACCCTGTAATGGCCAATAGAAGCAAACTCTGAATTTCTTTCAGGGGTTTGGAGGAAATTGTTTTACAAGTAAGCATCTTGGCAAGATTGGCAGCTAAGGCTCTTGAGGATATTCTCCTCGGCTAATCAGTGGAATCTAAAGCCTACGAGGTAAATTTGATTAATCAACAAGAGGTGATTGAAAGTCTAAATATGATGTTCAACAACTCCAAGCTCTCAGCTGTTATGTGTGAAATTAATGGTAATGATTATTCAAATCCAAGCAGTGGTAATGGTAGTTTAACTACACAGCTCAGTACTTCAACAGAACCACTCAGCGAGGATGAGGATTCTCAGGAAATCCCAGCAACAGCTTAGGGGGAGCAAAAGAAGGATCAATTAGTCAGATCAACACCACAATGAATATCTAGAGGACACTTCAAGAACGTATATGTCAAGACAAAGGGTTTAGATTCAATATCATTCCTGATGTCTAGTTCTTAGTGATCCTAGTGGTGGAGTAAAGACTGGAGCTATAGAGTATGAATGATTATTTTCTTGGTTTTCTTTCTGAAGAAGAAACAAAGAAAGGTAAAGAAGCTCTGATGGATCCAGATTGGGTGATTGCAAAGCAAAATGAACTCAATCAATCTGAAAGGCAGAAAGTTTGGAAGCTGGTACCCAGGCCTAAGGGAAAATCTGTTATTGGAACAAGATGGGTATCCAGAATACTGGATGAAATTGGCATTGTTATGAGGGACAAGGCCAAACTGGATGCTAGGTTACTATTAGGAAGCAGTATCTAACAAGAAGCACCAGTGACGAGACTTGAGGATATCAGGATATATCTGTATGGTGAATGTGATCAAGTGCTCTCCTGATTGGTGAGATAGTAGAAGAAGTCAATGTACAACAGATCCTGGCATTTGTTGTTGCAGATAAATTGGACGTTGTATAACTTCTCTTCACAAGATCACTACAGATTGGTATGAACCGGTATCAATACTCAAGCAATCGTCAAAGACATGGTATGACACTCTAACTGAACTTTTACAGAATATGAATTTATTAGAGTTGTCATAAGGCACAAACATAATGTCATATATGTGCAGTGATATCATGATTATATTATATGTTGGTCTACTAACGAAAACTTGTGCAAGAAATTTGCCAAGTCATTGCAGAGAATGTACAAGATGAGTATGTTGGGAAAGTTGCAATTCTTTTTGGATTTACTTTGAGCAAGCCAGAAGATTAATTCTTTTAGGAGCACAAGTAAGCCAAAAGAGTGATGGCAATAAAAGTAAGTCAAGAATCTTTTGAATGTGCACAATTGAGAAGATTCTAGACATGCCAAGACTCCCTGCCAACAGCAGCCACTAAAGCTTGATCAGGACAAATCAGGTAAAAGACAGAAATGACAAGCTAGAGAGGTATGCGTCTCATTAAGTTATTAGCTGCAAATTGACAACACATATTGTATTCTCAAGTTGCCAATGTGCAAGGTTCCAAGTGGATTTCAAAAATCTAGTCTTATAGTTATCAACATGATTTTGAGATATCTTAAGGGAATACCAAATCTCAGTATATGGTACCCTAAAGATACTTGTTAACATGTTTAGCTATTT
Organism: Heracleum sosnowskyi; assembly: GCA_030848705.1. Lineage (NCBI taxonomy): Eukaryota > Viridiplantae > Streptophyta > Magnoliopsida > Apiales > Apiaceae > Heracleum > Heracleum sosnowskyi. Next base: position 94,066,374 of record CM061244.1, read on the forward strand.
AGATATAAAATACGCAGGTTGTAAGAAAGACAGGAGAAGCATCTCTGAATGACAGGAGGAGCATCTCTAGAAGCTGTCAACTTCGTGGAGGAAGATTGATTTCTTGTTATTATTTCAGGAAATAACTTTATCTCCAACAACTCTGTGGAACAATCCACGACAATGCACCTTGACAACAGGTATCATTTCTTTCGAGAGAATGTCTTCAATTCATAGAGTAACTTGCAGACACGCACCTGATTTGAAAATCTCATCTGCAAGAAACTCTTGAATAAGTTCACAAGTATAAAATTGTTCATATTTTAAGGACTTGTGAATTTATTTAACATCCAGTCCTCATCTTAATAATTTAGTGCTAATATCTAACTCATAGATATTTAGTATTAATTTATTATTATTTATTTAATGAAATTTGAATTATGGAAATTGAAGCAGTTCAATATCTTATTTGCTCCATAATTTAAAATACATAAAATAAATATGCAGCATAATTTATTGGATTTTAATTGGTTAATATCATTCAATGATATTTAGTCGATTTTATTATGAGAAAATTGTGAATTTTCTGTTGACAATTGATTTTGGTAAATTTGAAAAGATTTATTAGAATTAAAACTTGATAGGAAATAAAACAGTCTAAATTTTAAAACAAGAACAGGTTTTAAAATGAAGACAGAAGCAAAAAATATCGAATTTAGGAAATTCGATAGTTTTTCAAGTACATAGATAAATCTATCGAAACAGATTTTCGATAGTTTTTGAAAAGGAAAAAGAAAAACTATTGAAAACATTTCTCGATACTTTTTGAGGAAAATTTGAAAAAGCATCGAATTGAATTTCATTATTCTTTATCTAAATTCTCGATGGTTTTTGAATTAAAATGAAAATCTATCTGAGAGAATTAATTTTTCCTTTATTTTAATTCTCGATAGTTTTTCCACAAAGGATCCCTCGATAGTTTTTCAAGCTTTAAAAGGTAACAAGTTCGATAGTTTTTCAGAAAAACTTTTTAAATTCTGATTTTCAAACTCTTCGTTATTTTTCAAAATTTATCGGAGTAAAGTTGTCAGTTTTATCCCCAACTGAAAACCATCGAACATACTATTAAAAAACATCGAACACTGTAAAGACAATATTTCCCCTGTCAATTCAATAAGTATTTAACAACCCCTTACGTTTTTTTCTTATTATCAGATCTAAGGGCTTTTGTTTATACTTACTAGAATACATATAACCAAGAACATCACTGCCTCAAGAACTTGTTTCTAAGAAAACTATTTTCACTATTGTTCTTTAGAAGTTAATTGTTTTCAATTGATTTCTTCAGATAATTCTGATTATTTGTGTTACCAAAAGTAGGGTTCTTGATAATAGTGATTCGAAGTTGTGTTTTTTTTAAGAAAAAAGGGGTAATTTTGTTTTAAGGGTATTTTGTGTCAAGTTTGATTAATTAGTAATAATTAATTAAATTTAATTGGTTTTAGTTTTGGTTGGAAAGTAACCAAGACTAATCATGTCTCGTTTCAAAACTTGCAAGCCATTACGAATTTACAGTTTCGTGCATGGGCAGAGTTTCTGAACACACGTTCATTAGTGGCATATGCCTTGAGTACTCCCGTAGTCCTTTGCATCGATCAATTGACTGCGTTGTACACAACCGCCACGGATACAAGTGAGAATAACGTAAGATCCTTCAGTTTTGTTGTGCCGGGGGGCAGAACAATAAGGGTGACGGAACATGACTTTAACAGAATACTACATTTTTCTATAGAAAACCATGTTCCGGATCCCACAACTGAGGAGATACATGCTTTCTTCACTCTCATAAGAAGTCAACAACCTAACTTCTTTGAGGGAGAGTTCCTTAAGCATTACCTGACATGGGACCACTGGATGAAAGAACATGCATAGATGATGTGCTTTGTTTCTATCCTAGGTTCCTACAGCTAATTCTCAATGATATCTTAACAGATGATGAGCGTGAGACATTCGCTGAAGAGGAGACCATGGAGTGCATGAAGATGAAGAGCAATGCAATAACCGCTCTGATAAGAAAGAATATCTTCCAGGGGTACCCACTGTTCTCACTGAATATCTAAGAACGGTGCCCCTACCACTTCTACCCCCAGGGGAACAGGTAAATGAAGGTAACATTCCTCAACCTGAACTGGCTCCTGAACCACAACAATGGATGTTGATCCAGAGCCCTCAGTGGCCATCCAGACCATGAGATTGCAACCCACAATCTCTAACCACGGTCGAAGAGCCTTTGGAAGAGCCAAATGAAACCACAAACGAACCTCCTTACCCTCCTATACCCAATATTCAGACATCCATGAGTGTAGAGGGAGATAGTGCCAAAGCAGCACCACATAAGGAGATACGCCATTCAACAACAGCTCTGCCTTACTCTAAAAGGAGAAGAACAGAAAACGAGGCAACTGTTGAAACTTCATTTCAATCATCCAAAGCGCCCTTTATTGATTTTTCTGATGCTGATTGGGCTACGCTAACGAAAACTATATCTGAACCAATAGCTCAATCAAGTAAGGAAGAATTGACGGAAGCAACTGGTGTTCCGACCATATTACGGTCAGGTTCACTGGTTGAAGGTTCTAAGAACCAACGGTCTTCACAGACGTCGAGAGAAGGCTTTGACCTAAATGCACAATCTAAAAGGTCATTGTCTACCTCCCCAGATGGAACATATCTGGATCCTGCGGGTAAAGGGTCTGACGTAGGTGCAGATCGGCAACTCGTTGACAATGAATCAATTACTATTGAGGAGTCAACTGAGGTGAAGTCTTTACAGACTCACGGGGAAGATTCGGGATCTCTTCTGTTAAAAGAGCCTGTTTCTAACCCCCTAGAGATTCAAACTCTAGATCCTACAAAGGATATATCATCTAAGGATGATCAGCAACTTGGTTTATCCAAGGACGGGGACTTGCGAAGCCCCATTGCACCACCGGTGACCTCCTTAAGGACGGCTACGGTGTTTTCTTCTGCAGGTACAACTAGCACAAGAGGGATTGAGTGAAACAAAAACACTTACACCTGGCCTGAGTGGGAAAGGAAAAATGAGTTAAACACCGACAGAAACGTTGAGTGTACACCCAGAGCCAAACGTGAGGAGTGACACCCTAACCCTTCCAAATATTGAAGATTTGCTATTACCTGGAGGTACATGTTCAATCCACCCTCAAGAAGATTATGGAATATGTTGAGGAACCAACAACCCGGACCTTCACAGCAACAACCTGATCCTTCTGCTACCTTTTACAATGAGGATAACTTCATCGAGGATTCCTCAACTAAGGGGGAGAAAGTTGGAGAAGGGGAAACAAATGAAGTGACTAATGAAGGTTGGCAAACAACTGGATGGGGATTTTGGGAAACCAATGAAGCTATTCCAGTTAGATAGTACTGGATTGAAGACATTGTACAAGAAGAAAAAAGTGAGGAGGGATTTGAAGTCATGCAAGAGCAACCGATTCAGGAGGAGCATGAGCCATATCATCCAGAGCCAATAGAACATCCTATCTTGGATGATGATATGGAAGAAGAAGCAAATTCTCTATCACTAAGAGAGAAAGACACCACTGAAGGTGATTCTCATCAAGATCCAAAGAACTACAAAGCTAAATGAACTGCTCCGAGAGCATGTTAAGGAGATCGTGATGAAAGTCAGTCCAGAGATTACTGAAGATCCTCCAATGGTTAGATTCATGACGAATGACTTGTTCAGAATCTGCTATTTGACTGAGGACAAACTGAGTGACTACCCAAGCAACTATCTAATCTCAGTTGAGAAGTATCTTAGATCCACTGGATTCACATCAACGGAGAAGGACAAAAGTAGCCGACACTCTAAGAAAATATCTTATGGAGAATTTTCCCTACTATAGGAAGAGAGTGGAGAAAGGATTGGAAGTGCTTCCCAGACTACCAAACATGCCAAAGCTAAACAAGAAAGATGTTAACATTGCATGGTTGTGGGCTGGAGTGGGTCAAGAGGTTGGATTTATTGGAAGACACATCCTAGGAGCAATCCTTAAACCTGGAGAACCACTGCACTATCTATCAGTGATTGATTATCAAGCTGCTAACTCCGATCCAATGAGTGAAGAAGGTGAGATTGGAATGGACTGAAGATTGAAGCAAAGAACAAGAGAACTGTCAGCTCAATCAAGAGGAGCAACTTCAAAGTGAAAAGTTTTATTGTTCTTTGATTTATGAAATCTGGAAATGTATATATATCTGATCCAGAATGCATTAATATTATTACGCTGTCTTACTTTAAGTAGTTTCATGTTTCCTTAGTTAGTTGAGTTATCCTCGAAGTATTTGCTTGTCGAACTCTATCCAATCAAATAGGGGGAGATTGTAAAGCATAATGTAACATAAGATGTAAAAGAGATAACTACAACTCAACAAAGGACAAGACAGACAATAATATTAACAGAAGCACAGGAATCCAGAATCAAAGAAGAAAAGGTAAACTCAAAAAATCAAAATACGTTATGTAATCTTGAAGTCCGTAAACAGGTCACAGAAAGAAGTTCATGAAAATGTTCAAGCCTCAGTGACAACAAAAGAAACAAGACTTTCAAGACGACAGAAGTATGTGAATGATTTAGGGTTCAGTACCACAGGATTCCAGTGATGAAGCAACCAGAACGACAAAGGACTTATCAGCAGCATTGAATTGAAGACATAAAAGAAGAATTGATCAAGTGTTATTCATCTGTGAACCAGACCAGTTGCACTAGGTGATGGCACTAAAAAGATCAAGTTATTTTATCGTCTCAGAAGAAATTGATACAGTCTAAAACTGAAACACCCTGGAGCTGAATAGATTTTCTAAAAGGTCAAGGACAAGGAAAAGAATTCGATGGTTTTTCTTTTAAGAAAACCATCGAAGGTGACATAAAGAAAATCAAAAGAAAATGTTCGATAGTTTTCTTAATTAGAAAACCATCGAATGGAAAGTAAAAAGTGAATGAAAACTTTAATAAAGTAAAAGTTCCATTCGATAGTTTTTATTTTAAAAACCATCGAATGTAATTATTACTTTATTATTCGATAGTTTTCAATTCACAAAGTGGGTGAAAAGTTTTCTTTGTTTGTCAGGTTGATGAGAATTGGACGACCAAGATTGTTTTAACAATTAAGGTTCGATAGTTTTCTAAAAACTAAGTCTATAATTACACAGAGAGAGGTAGTGTCTTCCTCAGTCTGGTTATTTTCATAGTAGCAATTACGGAGAGAGAGTTTTGAGCCGGAGAAGATCAGAAAATTTATAGTGCTCAGAATTCGATCAATGTATTGATTATGAATAGCCTAGAACTCATTGAAGCTAATCTACGGATTAGAAATTGTAGCACCCCTCGAGGTTTATATTTATAAAAAGATATATTCCCCGACTTTTGGTTTGGTTTGGTGTGTTTGATTTCGTTATAGAACTGAATGAATTATCCGCGAACGAAATTGAATTATTTATGAGTATCGTATTCAACCCCCCCCCTTCTACGATACTTCGGGACCTAACAAGAAGAACTGAATGAATTTGAAAGGAATGAAGTCTGGAAACTGGTACCAAGACCAAAGAATAGATCAATAGTTGGTACAAAGTGGATTTTCAAGAACAAGACTGATTCTGATGGAGTCATTATCAGAAACAAAGCAAGACTAGTTGCAAAGGGGTATTCCCAACAAGAGGGAATTGATTATGATGAAACTTTTGCTCCTGTTGCAAGACTAGAAGCCATCAGGATATTTCTTGCTTATGCAGCACATAAGAAATTCAAGGTTTTCCAGATGGATGTTAAAAGTGCTTTCTTAAATGGTGAACTGGAGGAAGAAGTTTATGTTGAACAACCTCCTGGTTTCATTGATCCTAAATATCCAGATCATGTCTACAGACTGGATAAGGCACTTTATGGACTAAAGCAAGCTCCAAGAGCATGGTATGAAACCTTAGCTCAATTCTTACTGGAAAGTGGATTCAAAAGAGGTGCAATTGACAAAACCTTATTTTATTTGAATCATGGTAAGGATTTGCTGTTAGTTCAGATCTATGTTGATGATATCATTTTTGGGTCAACAAACAATAAGCTATGTGAGAAGTTTTCTAAGCTTATGCAGTCAAGATATCAAATGAGCATGATGGGAGAAATGAGTTACTTTCTTGGTCTTCAAGTTAAACAGACTGATGAAGGGATTTTTATCAATCAGTCTAAATACACAAGGAATTTATTGACTAGGTTTAACATGCAAGACAGTACTCCTGCTTCAACTCCCATAGCTACAGCTACCAAACTTGATCCTGATCAAGGTGCTGAGATAGATGTAACTCACTACAGAGGTATGATTGGCTCTTTATTGTATCTCACTGCAAGTAGACCAGATATCATGTTTGCAACCTGTCTGTGTGCAAGATTTCAAGCAAAACCAAGAGAACCTCATCTGATTGCAGTCAAAAGAATTTTCAGATATCTCAAAGGCAGTCCTACACTTGGCCTTTGGTATGCAAGGGAATCAGATTTTGGATTGTGTGGTTATTCAGATGCTGATTTTGCAGGATGCAAAATAGACAGGAAAAGTACTTCAGGAAGTTGTCAGTTTTTGGGTGGAAGACTAGTTTCATGGTTCAGTAAAAAGCAAAAATCTATTTCCACTTCAACTGCAGAAGCTGAGTACATTGCTGCAGGAAGCTGTTGTGCTCAGATAATGTGGATGAGAAATCAGTTGTTAGATTATGGCCTGTCATACTCAAAAATCCCTATTTATTGTGATAACCAAAGTGCTATTGCAATGACAGGAAATCCAGTTCAACATTCTCTTACTAAACACATCAGTATTCGATATCACTTCATAAGAGAACAAGTTCTGGAAGGAACAATTGAACTTCACTTTGTTCCTACTGATCAACAACTAGCTGATATATTCACCAAGCCACTGCCTGAAGTTACTTTTAATAAATTGGTGAATGAACTTGGAATGATGAACTTTGAGAATTTCTGAGGAAGGTTACAGAGAAGAAATCCTGATAACTGTCAAATCCTGATAGTTATTCAGAAAGGTATGTATCTTTGATCAAATCCTGATAGGACTCAATCCTGACAGGAAGTCAACTGGTCAATCCTGATGTACAGGTCAGTATTTTCATTGCTAAATTTGTGCCTAATTTTTCGTCCGTATCTGCTAATGGACGATTGAGTTTTAGTAGGACAACTGTATACGCGCGTGTGTTGCACTATTATAGATATATCTATACATACACATAAAAAGCGGTGCAGTTTTATTTAATGTCACACGTAATCTGTCCACTAATTAGTTATGCACAAATCATATTTTGCCACATGTCATTGAGAGTAATATTTTGTTTTAACAAAATCCTTTTCATTGTTTTACATCTTTCATTACTCTCTCATCATCAGTTTTTCGTTTTTATCTCTCTCTGTGCTTTCATACCCTAATTGCTTCAAATCTTAATTCTCGAGTTTTCAAAAGCATTACAATGGCGTCTTCATCATTCATGAACAAACAAACAGTAATTCGTGATATTACTTTTGCCACTAATAACTTTGTAGCCATACTAGACCATCAAGAATTGCCTACTGAGTTCCATATAATTCAAGATTTTCTTACTTCAAGCCCATTGAAGTATGCTTTAACAGAGCCTGCAAGTGTTTCTTTTAAGTCTGTAATGCAGGTTTGGAACACAGTTGTTTTTGGTCAAAGTTCTACAGGAACTATTCTGATGCAGTTTTGATTCAATGGAGTAACTCATCATGTCACCCCTGCTGTTATTGAAGAGGCGTTGCATTTGCCTATTTTGGGTGATAAAATTCCTAGTGTGATTTCAGACTCTACTCTATTTGAGTTTGTTAAAAAACTGGGCTACAATGGTGAAGTAAAGAGATATGGCAATCTCTTCAGGACAAAGCTTAAGAAGGAATGGAATTTCTTCTTTGATACAATCAGCCGCTGTTTCCTGAACAAGACATCAAATTTTGATGCTCTTCCATCAGGATCTCTCAAAATTGGGTACTCTCTTATCCATTCTACAGTGTTTGATTATGGGTCTTTTATCTTAAAAGCTTTAAGTGATAGGAAATCAGATAAGTTGGGTTCTGTCTGTTTTCTTAGATTTTTACAGTTGATATTTAATCACTTCTGTCCTAATGTTGTTTTTGAGAATGATGTAGTTCTACCAATCTGTAGAATTACTGAGAATAATGTTAAGTCCTTAGTCAACAGTGATAAGGCAAATGCTTTTATAGGAAATGCTTTTATTCCTGATGAGGTTAGGTTTTTCTTACATCAGAAAATGCCTACTTGTTATGGACTAATTTCTAATGCTATGGGGCAAGGCCCAACCCACCTTGTTCCTGACACAAGCATGCAACCTAAACAGTCTAAACAGTTAACAATCACCTCTACTGTCTCACAAAAGACTTTAGTTGTAAAATCAAAGAAATCAGCTAGAACTGATGTGTCTGGAAGGCAATCAGGTTCAAAGGATTTTTCCTCTACACCACTCACTAAAACGAAGAAACAAGGGGGTGTACAAGGGGTCCTGGTCAAGAAAGCTGATAAGGTTGTTAAGAATGTTCCTGTGAAAAGGAAGTTAAGGTTGATTGATGAAAGTGATTCAGAGGATGACTTCCCTATATCCTCTGTGATGAATATGAACAAGGAAGTTGCTGATACTGCTACTAAAGCTGTGGTACCATCATCAAAACCACAAAAGACAAGGAAATTATCAAAAAGCAGGTATCATATTCCTTTGACAGTGCAAATGAAGGATACTGATATTCAGACATCAATTCCTGATGTTAGTATTCCTGATGCAACAACAAATGTAGTCTCTATATCAGACTCTCCAGCCTCTCCATCTCAGTTTAGAGAAATTTCTTGGGAGACGGTTTCTAAAACTGCTTCCTTGGTTGGACTTACATCTCAGTCAAAGAAAAAGAGGAATGCAGAAGAGTTAGTCTATCAGAGACAAAAGAAGCTGAAAGGATCAAGCCCACAAGAACCTGAATTTCAGAGTGATTCAGCAGCTACTGTTGATCCTGCCACACAAGAACCACTCAATCAAAGTTTGGGTGAAGGCTTAGCTAGTGGAATGGTCCCACAAGAACCATTTTCTCAAAGGGAGAATGAAGACATCAACATTCCAGCTACACAAGAACCATCTTCTCAAAGTGAAGATGCAGGCAAAGCTACAGCTTCTATTGAAAGATTGGTCGAGAACATTGTCAATGAGGGAAGCACACAAGAACCTTTAGCTCAAAGTGTTGAAGCAGCTTCTGAACCTCAAGCTACACAAGAACCATTGGTAGAAAATACTGATGCAAGCATTTCAAATCCTGACGATGTTCATCCTGACGCTAGTGGTGCTCCTGATAATGAACCTATTTTGATACAGCCACTTCGTTCAAGACCAATGGATCATCCTATCTCAGAATCACAGGATAAACTGAAAGGTATTGCAATTCATGATCCTGATATATCTCATGGTTCTGATGATGATAATTCTGATGATGATAGTGATGATGATGATGAGAATCAACAAGAGAAGGACCAGATTGCTACAGCACTCAAGATTAGTCTTGGAACTAATTTTGGTTCATCGAGTACATTTATGGCTGGCAATGCTTATACTGGAAAAGATCAGAGACAAGATTTTTCTATTCCTTCTTTTGATCCTGCTAAGGCATTTAGACAGAATGAATGGGATAACTCATGGCACAGATCAGCAGACTCTGTAAGTTATTCTTCTGCTTTGGAACATGCCTATGATGCAGTGAAGTCTATAGAGAATCAAGACTTGAAGAATCATCTGAAGGCTACAACTCTGTTATCCAAGAGCCTGAAAAGTGAGATTGATTCTATTAAGGATTCAACTGATAAAGTGAGGACTGATATTTTTAATAATTTTACAAAGGTGCCTACTGCTTTACATCTAAAGGTAGTAGAATCCCAAGTGAAATCTGTTGTTTCAGAACAAACCTCCATCAATCAAAGAATTGATTCTCTGGATTCTAAGGTAACTGAAATTCAAACCTCTCTTTCCTTAATTTTGCAATTATTGTCAAATCCTGATGTCAAAAAGGGGGAGAAGGTTATTCAGACAAAATGTACACCTGATCTAGTATTAAGGAATAATGATGATGATACTGGAGATGATGGTGGTGACAATGTGAAACAAGGAGAAACCTCTGATGCTGCGGTTTTGAAGTCTACAATTCAAACTTCTCAAAGTCAAACTACACAGTCAACTCATGTTTCTGATTCTGGAGTTAAGACAGTAAGAACATTGATGCAGTCTCAGATCCTGACGGAAGAACAAATCCTGACACCTGGTCATGGACATACTCTTGCTACAATTCCTGAAGGTGATGAAGATATTTTTATTGATAATCCTGAAGATGCATCAAATTTATTCCAGAAGTTTTCTACAAAAGACGGTAGAATTGTTACTCTTTATCACACTGATAAAAGAGTTCAACAATTATTTGCAAGAAAAGCACTCTCTACAGCAAGTGAAGAATATCCAGATCTCTCACATGAAGAATTTTTGAGATTACAAAGAGAGACAATTGAAAGCTATACTGCCTCTGCTAGAGGTAGAGGAGGCAAAAGTAGGAGAGGTGCTAGAAGAAGTAGAAGAGGTTCTTCAACTCAAACAGTACCTAGACAGACAAGGTCTAGAGGGTTAAGAATTGAAGAAATTCCTGAACCTATTCAAACTCTAGTAGTTCCTGACAGATCTACTTTTGGTGATGATGGAATTGTTGAAGAAGAACCTGAATTAAGAAGAAAGTCAAGTAAATCAACTCTCAGCAATACAAATCAAATTGAAGATTCTAATCCTGACATCATTCAAGATCCTGATGAATCTGAAATTCTGCAAGAGGTTGATTTGATAATCTTATCTACTGTTGTTGATTGTCACAACAAAGAAGTAGATGAAGAAGAAGAAGCCAGAAGAAGAGATATTACAAAAAGAACAAATGAAGATTTCAATCTCTATCTACAAAGGCTTAAAATTTCAAATGAAAGACAATGGAGAAATTCAAGCAGACAAGAATCTTTACTTGAAAGAAGCTATGCTCATGAAAAGGAGAAATACAAGAAGTGGAAACATATAAGTACACTAAGGTGTGATAAACTTATCAATTTTCAGTCTGGTGGAATTATAACAAGTGCTTCAAGTGTTGTTGATTTGTCTGATATGGCTAGATCAAAAGCACTCTGGTTAAAGATGTTTTCGAATCTGAAGCAAATGTCAAGTTATACAAGAGGAGGTATTGGACACAGGGATGCTGAATTTCTGAACATGACTTATGTTGATCCTTACTCCTTAACTGAAATTGAAGGTACTTTAACTTCTGAACACCTGAACAATTTATTAGCTGTTGATATAGTTATAGATTGTCATGATGGTTTTGAAAAGAAAGAAAAGCTTCTGTACTTCATGAAAGATGGTAGTGTGAAGATTTTATCTATTCAAGATCTGCTGATGAAAACTACAAAGGAACTGAAATATGTTCACTATCTGTTAAGATGGAAGAACAAAGTGTGCAAAGTATGGAGTGACATGATTTTGTCAACTATAAGAAGAAGACTGGATGGAAACAGTAATTTCAATGGTAATTATATTCCCATGTACTTAAATCAAAGAGGTCAGGATGTGGAAATGCAAAGGGGTACTGCTGTTAAAGAAGTAACTTTTGGTATGACCCAACTTACTCTCAATCCTGATGGGAAGGAAATTGCTTATCTTTTACTTGAAAAGCACAGTCTACAGAGAAGTTCTATACAGAATCTCAGAGCAGCTATTTATCAGATTAATGAGGAAGATGAAGAACTCAGAAATCTAAAGGAAAGACTGATTCAAATTCTTGAAGAAAAAGAAGAAAGTTTATTATCCAATTTCTTGAAGATGAATCTGTTCTATCAAAGAGTTTAAACAGATAAGTTGTTTCTGAAGATACTTGTACATTTTGATACATGTTTTTGACATCATTGAATCTTTAGAATCTATACTTTATTTCACAAAGTATAAGATTGGGGGAGATTGTTAGATCAGAATTCAATGATTGTCAGGAGCTAGACTCAACTGATCAGGATTACTGACGTCATCAGTATTGCATGGTCATCAGTATTTGACTAAGCGTCAGTATCTTGTTTATTATCAGGATTCCTACTCAGACTATGATCAGGTTTGATCATCAGGACTTGAAGCTGATCAGGATTCCTACTTCGAGTTATATATGGAGTCTAGTTAAACATGGAAGTTTATTTCTGTCGGTTCCTGGTTTGTAGAATGCATCTATCAATTATGGATAGGTTTCAATCTTTGTAATTGATTAGGACTTATCATTGATAGAGAAGCTCTGTAGTATATAAACACAGTCTTGGTTTCGATTTATGTAGATTATTCGGAGGAGAACATAATCGAATAGAAGCTCTTGAGAACATAATTTCTTGAGAGAGTTTTTGTAAGCTAGCAGCTCTTAAGAACATCAAAATTTCTTGAGAGAGTTTGTAACAGTTTTATATCAGATTTAATAAAGCTGTTATCTTTCTTTTCATATTTGTGATATATACATTAAGAAGTCGATTATCTTACTCTATTGTATTCAACCCCCCTTCTACAATAGATTATTACTGGGCAACAGAGGGATACTATGTTGTTAAGTTATCTTCTTTTAAATTGTTAATCAATTTCATTAATAAATTAATTCTCTCAGAATTAATTTATTTATTAAATTAATTAATTAATTAATTTGGTTGTTTAAATTATTTATTAACTTAATTCTAGAAAAGAATTAATTTAATTTACAATTTAATCTAACTAAATTACTTAATAGAATTTATCTTAATAACTAGTATGACCTATATTATTCTCGGTATGACCTTGTTTTATTTAAGGCAGGTCATACCGAATTTAATCAGGTCATACAGGTCATTTTTCAGGTTCTACCGAGTGTTGTCAGGTCTATGTGTCAGGTCATACAAGGACAGTTTGGTAGGTCATACAAATTGCTTTTCAGGTTCTATCAAATAGTTGGTAGAAAAACTTCAGGTCATACCGGACAGTTTTTGAAGGTTCTATTTGATGAAGCAGGTTCTACCGAACTTTATTCTTAGGTCATACAAGTGTTTTTTATTGTTTTAATAAATCATTTTGATTTATTTAAAAGGTCATACAAGGCAAACTAAATGATATAAATGACCCGAGGCTGTGCAGAAGACAAGATACAGAAGAAAAAGACACAGAAGAATTAAACATCAAAACTCTCTCAACTGTCTTATTAACTTCAACTGCAAAGCAAATTCCGTCCGGCCAGTGAATTAAATTCTTGTTTGTTTGTAACATTAAATCTTTGAGAATCAATTCACTTGTATTGCTTTGATTATCTAGCGGATTTTTATCCCTAGAATTTATCTCGAACTTGCTCTTAGCATTCGATCTTTTTATTACAAATATTAGAAAAGTTCATGTCGAATTTATTCTAAATTTGTATTAATTAGTTTGAGATAAATAATTTGTAATCCTTATTGTATTTTCAACACCCTTCAAGTTTAATATAAGTTATATTTAACTTGAATCTTGTTTCATTTATATTCCGCATTAATTTGTTCTCAATTGTTATATTATTCAAAGGACAAATTCGATAAATCGGTATAGTTTGTATTCAACCCCCCTTCTACAAACTTATCAGGACCTAACAGTTGGGACTGTCCCCCTCTCTAGGTTGTGGAGAAGAAACAAATGAATGTGTAGGGAAGGAAGAAGGTGAAAGTGGAGAAGAGATTAATGGCTGCTCCACAGATGGAACTTGTGGAGCATCAATAGGGAATGTGAAATTCTCACAGTGTCCTGACTCCATGTGTGTTTCTGCAAGTGGAGGCTCCTCATGAGTGGAAACATGAGGTTGTGCAGACTCAGTACAGAGTGCCTTGGGAGACAGGCCAATTTCAATAGATGCTCCTTGTTGAGAAGAAACATCTAGAGAGGAGTTTATTTCCCTATTTACATCTACAGTCTTTTGGGAGACTGCAGGGTGGCTGACAGTGGTTTTGACCCTCTTAGCTCTCTTCTTCTTAGGCTCAAGAGGTACCACTGTGGGTTCTGTGTGACTACCTTCCTTATTTGCTGCACTAGGTGCAGGAACTCCCTCTTCACTCTCAACACTACCACTAACATCAGTCTCTAGGGGTCTTTTTCTGGTTTCTTGTAAAACTTCTCTCTGAACTTTGGAAAGTCTAGAGAACCTAGGCTGAGTGTATGGTGATGAATGGGGGTTAGCTGAATTTGGGTCTATTCCAGCTTCATCCTCAAGAGTGAAGGAAACAAAGCCAGAAGGTAATGGAAAATCAAGGTTAGGCACTTGATCAACAATGTGTTTGGTGAAACAGAGTGGAATATGTGCATTTAAATTTTGTGAAGTGAGAGCTGTGTGAGTGTTTCTTTTCAGAACAGTGCAAGCCTCCAAGCGAGGGGCATTCTCATCAAAATCACATAATGAATTAATGCACAACATTAGAAAGCGAGGATAGATGTTTACCTTCTTACCTATGGCAGCCTTGATGTGTGCCATGAGCAGCTTTCCGACATCCACTTTGTACCCATGGACAAGAGAGTGGGTGAGCTTCTTGATGTAGGTTGGAATTCCATTCCAGCCAGTGGTCTTGGTAGAAAACGCCTTCACCATTGCATCAAACACCATGATCCATTCCTTGTGGAGATACTTCCTGTCCATTTCACCAAAGGGGTACCACTTTGTTGTTCCCTCTTCAAGAATGGGTCCAGAATACCCAATTTTCAAAAAGAGCTTCTTCAAGGTTTCATCATTGGCAAGCTCAGAATAGGTCTTTCCTGGTTCTAGTACAATTCCCAGAGCCGCATTGATACCCTTGATAGTGAGAATGTAACTGTGCTCTTTGATTTTGAACTTAATGGTGGAGTTATCACCATCTCCTTGAGCAACAACAGATTCCCAGAAGTTTTCAATCCTGTCTAGGTCAAGAACAAGAGTTGAGGTAATTGCATACCCGAGATAGGACTTATTCATGAACGATACAAGCCCTTTGAAATCTTCACTAGCATCACTAGGAGATTAGATGCCAGCAAAGTTGGTCTGAGAGAATGATTGTTTGGGTGCCATTGTTGTTAAGAGAGAGAAAGTGAGTTAGAAGAAAGAGCAGAAAGTTGTTTAGCTTTTTGGTTGTTCTGTGTAAAGTTTGATGTTGCTTGATTAACTAGTGTGTAAAAGAGTAGTTCAAGCGATTGTCAAAAAGGGTTTATTTGGATTAGTGCTTTTTGCCCAGTAACTCCACCACGTGAGTTACTCCCTTTCTTTTCTGCCAACGTGGAGGTTGAATTTGTCAATTGTAACGGTCCACTACTGTTGACAGTGACATGTGCGCTGAAACTAACTGTCAGTGACATTTGGGTGATGATAGTAGGTTTCCTTTGACAGTAACATTGTCGCGAAAACTTACTGTCATCGTTAAGTACTTAGATGACAGCATCTTTTTCAAAACTCATGACACTATGATGTTCACTGCTGTCGAGAAACTAACTGTCATGACATTCCATGACAGTTACTTTTCTTGATGACAGTGACAATTGATACATACTGTAACTGTCGTGAATTTTAATAGGCTTTGTCATTAATGTACTTAACTAGAAAGAAAACCAATCACAGATATTCAATTTAGAGCTAGATTTCAAGCACAGTAAATTCATCAAAATATTAACACAGAGACAATAAAAAGACATGAAGCAAACAAGAGACCGTTTTACTAATAGGAATATTAATCATTCTACGATTGAAAGAAATAACTAATCATCGTAGTTTTTCTCAATCAACTCTAGAACTTCAGCCTTGGTCTCTTCTTCAGTGGTTCCTTCCTCATCGAGGAGAGCTTGGAACTCTTCCTCTTGCTCTTGCCACTTAGCCTCTTCAATGGCTAGGGCAGCAAGCTTTTCATCTTCTTCAGCATCGAGGATGTCATCATCTCATCAAACAGTGCTTCAATTTCTTCATTGTAGGGCACCCCACAACAAGACTTAGGTCTGACTTCGATTCCTACTTTTTGATCCATTTTACCTCTTTTAGACTGTGAATGATTCACTAATATGGCCTAAGGTTCATTTTATAGGCATACTGGAATTAAAGGGGAGGTATATGGTCAATAGTTTGGAATACCCATACAACTACTACATAAAGCAAATTAATAGAGATGTCATCCACTAACACAACAATTAGCACACAAAAACCAGTAAACACAAAGGTTTAGTGTGACGCCCTCCCAATCTGGGGTCATGATTGGGGAGTCACTACAACCTATATACTTATAAACCTGTGAATAATAATATAAACATGCAGACGCAACCCCAACTTTACCCTGGATCTTTAACAGGTAATGGTATGAAACAAGCATCAACTATCTACTTCATTTTATTACATAATAAAAGTCTCAAAAGTTATTAACACCGTGTCTTAAAAGTTCTACATTCCCTTATACAAAAACACCTTCTACAAGTCTTCATCACCTGCCTGAGCTGGCATCTCAAAAATAACCCTATAGGAAGACTTCCTAGCTGACTGAAAAGTGCGTACCATCTTCTCGTTTAACTGTGGGTTAGAACAGGGGAAAGAATGAGCCAAATGCTCAGCAAGTAATAATATATCCAAATAGTTAACCACTGTGAAACAGTTTCCAATATCAATATGTATGTCATGGGTATAGCAGAATCCATCTCAAGGGATTATCAGAACAATGACATGAATATACAATTTCAAAGGGTAAACCAATTTCCTTATATAGATATATGATTTCAAGAAAAGCAATAAGTAATTTGGAGATTTTTCACAACGCACCGGACAATACGGGTGATCAGCCACGTAAAGTCCCCATACCGGACACACAGTCCCTCTGGTCCTTGTATTGGGTCCCAATAGGCACACATTGGCCTTTAGACTAGTCCATCCCTAGTCCATTTATTATAATTAAAAAGTGCTGGGCCGGCGTCACTCGGCCTCTTACGCCTCCAATCTTAGGAATCCGTGGAAACCATAAATCAGAATTTAAATGAATCCAAACTTAGAAACTTCCTTTCTTTTAAAATCTTTCTTATGAAAGAAGTCCTTTGTAAATCATTGGATGTGTGTTTGTATAGTACCCAAGTGAAGGTTCGTGTATTCTCAATTTCAAGTAAGTATGTGATTCATAGGTACAAGTTCAAATCTAATGCAATAGCATCTCAGGTTAAAATGTAAGTATAATCAAAGGATAATGATAAGGTCTGAAGAAAAGTTTGAGCAAGATATGGTTCACAAGACATTGTATTGTGTTTATAATGTTTGTATATAAAAGAGTCTTTTGGGAATTGGATAAGTTCAATCTGATCAATCTGGATTTCTATCAATGGGAAATCAAGAAGTAAATGTCATAGGTATGTTTTGGATATGTACAAAAATGTGAGTTCTGGTATATTCACCCTTGGGTGTAAAGGTTCAAAGAAAGAACTAAACATAGTATGGTGTATGAACCCACAAGGTATATGAACAGAAATAAGGATTACCAAATGAACATAATATGTTTCCAGGATTAAAAGGGCATATAAACAAGATAGCAATTCATATATGTCAAAATGAAAGAATGGCATTTAGAAGCGAAAGCAAGTCAGAATTACTTGCCTTAAGTAGCTAAAAAAGTAATCAGATTCACTGGTTCTCCACCTTAGTCTTGCCTTTATTTCTAGGCTCTACTTCTTTGGATTCTTAAGTAGCTTTTAGAACAACCGTACTCACTGAATTTCTGCCTTCGCCTTTCCTTTATCTCTATGTTCCACGTCTCGTGACTCTACAAAAGAGTATATACTATCTTAGAATGATCCTCTTAAAATTCTAATCCTTATTCTAAACTACCCAACGTTCTCTAAACGCGTAAACACATAATATTTATATCACTTATAACTCTTAACCATATATTAAGCACAAAACTCACATAAGCGCACATTGCCATTCAAGTTCACATAACATACTCCTTTAATACATATATATATAATCTAACTTTCAGATCATACCACCCTTGGTATTCCTTTAAATCAACTTGATCAATGCTAACCATATCCTTAACACCTTTACAAACAATGTTTTCATCTCAAAAGCTAAAAAATCTGCTGCGCAAGCCTTACCAAAACATTTATCATAAATCCAAAAATAATCAAACAAATACCATATTTGACAGGCTACTTCCTGGTTACTAACTCAACTTAGCATAAAAGTTTCAACTTCAGAACACTTTATTTAGATTAAAAACGAACTGTATAAAGTAGGTACTAAAGCACAGAAAATCCCTGCTGCGCAACTTTTAGTAAAATAAGCATAACTTTTTATTCGTTAACCCTATCGATACAAGGTTAGCGCGTGCACAAACTAGATTCAATTTAGAACAGTGACATCCTAAGCTCTCTGTCTAAAACAGGCAGCAACATTATGCAAACAATCAAAACAGAACAGGGCAGACAGTTTTCTGGAAAATTCAGTATGATGTATGTTTATACAAAACCAATCCACCATTATAATCTCTACCACAACTAACCATCCCATATCAAAACTAAAACTCATATTCTTAAGAAATTAATAAAACTTACACATGCAATTAGCAAATACCAACACTAATTAAACCAACAATCCAAATACTTGGAACTTCACTAAAATTCCCAAATCAAAACCTTTAACCATCAAAAATTTCGAACTAACTAAACTTAACACACTTAATCAACATGCAATCACTATCACTTGAAATCATCAACCAATCATCATCATAAACAAATTTTCAAACCGAATTTTACTAAAGGGGAAAATCGAAAATATACATGCATTTCGATTTCTTTACATGCAACCCAAAATCTTAACTAACATAGCTATTAATACATAATTTGGACTCAAAAATATCATCATCGTCCTCGTCGGCTCGCCGGAGCTCATTGCCGACGGCGACATGATTTGGAGGTGCCCGGAAAATCGGGTTTCCTTCAACAAACCTCACCAATAAGCAATATAAATCAACCAATTAATCACGAAGTCATCACAAGCAAGCTTTCGGGTTTGAATTAAATCAAAATTGCCGAAACCCTTTGCATGCAAAAACTGATGCACACACATATACACACAACCATACACTCACACACATACACGAATATATATATATACATATAATCATCAACATATGTGAGAGAGAGAGAGGGATTTTTACAGAGAAGAGAAATCGAGAGAGAGAGATTTTGCCGAGAGAGAAAAATCGAGAGAGAAAGAGAGAAGAGAGAGTTGATCGGCAATTGAAGAAAAGGGGAAAACTGGGTGCAGGGTTTTATAAGCCCAGGGGCAAAATAGTAACTTGCTAATTCCAAAATCTGATTTCTAATAAACAAAACCAACATAATACCCTTTCTAAAATTCGAAATAAAATGAAGATAACATCTAAAAATCACAATTTTATTTTTAAAACAAAGAATACGAATTTACAAGCTCACCCATATTTTTAAAATATTTTTAGGATCAAAATTGAATTAAATATGAATTTTCAAAATTTTGATCACTTAAATGACATTTAACTCATAAAATCAAATTTAAATCCTTAAAGCCAAGAATAAATTCCTCCATTAATTTTAGAAAATACTAGAATATAAACTAAAGGTTGTGAAAAAGATTTCACAATAAAAAGAGTCTCCGTTGATTTTATAAAATTCCCGGAATGTCAAAAAGAACTAATTTTTAATAAGAAATTCATATAAAATGCATTTAAAAGCATACACATATATTTTAATCCATACCATTCACCAAGTAAACATCTATTTATCACATTTTCAAATATCCACCTTTCACACAATATTCATATACCATAGATCTCAAATATTATTAAATATTAATACTGTACAAGCGTTCTTCTGAGTCGTTATATTTAGACCAAAAATCCCAGACTCTAATATTATCCAAGTTAATGACACATAGTTTTATTATTGACAGACGACTAGCACAAAATTCAATTTCAGCCAAGTCAAATAAAACATGCTGTCAAGAACAATAAGAACAAGTGACAGTAGCTTCTCATGACAGCAACTTTTAGAGGCTACTGTCACGAGCTGCCAAAACAGTTAAACTAGAATGGAAAAACTAGTAAGTTAACATACCAGATTTAGCATTCCTAGTTCACTTACCAACCTGTTAAAGGTTGCTTCATCCAGTGGTTTTGTGAAGATATCTGCAAGTTGCTTTTCTGTTGGGACATAGATCAACTTCACAGTTCCTTTCTCAACATGCTCCCTTATGAAATGATGTCTTATGTCAATATGCTTTGTCCTGGAGTGTTGAACAGGATTGTCTGATATGGCTATGGCACTAGTGTTGTCACAGTAGATAGGAATGTTGATTAACACTAGACCATAATCCAATAGTTGATTCTTCATCCATAGAATTTGTGCACAACAACTTCCAGCAGCAATGTATTCAGCTTCTACAGTGGATGTAGATACTGAATGTTGCTTCTTACTAAACCATGACACCGATCTTCCACCAAGAAATTGACAACTTTCAGTAGTACTTTTTCTGTCAATTTTACACCCAACATAGTCTAAATCAGAATACCCCACTAGCTCAAATCCAGTATTTTTAGGATACCAAAGGCCTAGATTAGGAGAGCCCTTTAGATATCTAAAAATTCTCTTGATAGCTACCAAGTGTGACTCTTTTGGATCAGCTTGAAACCTTGCACAGAGACATGTAGCAAACATTATATCAGGTCTGCTAGCAGTTAGATAGAGAAGAGATCCAACCATGCCTCTGTATGCACTAGAGTCCACTTTCTTCCCTTTGGAGTCTAGATCCAAACTAATTGATGTAGAGATGGGAGTTTTTGCAGGTGATGAATCTTCTAGGTTGAACTTCTTGAGAAGTTCCTTGACATATTTTGCTTGACAAATGAAGATTCCATCATCCTTCTGAAGAACTTGTAACCCAAGGAAGAATGAAAGTTCTCCCATCATGCTCATCTCATATTTATTTCTCATTAGAGATGAAAACTTCTCACACAACTTCTCATTTGATGAACCAAAGATGATATCATCAACATAGATTTGAACCAAAATGATGTCTTTCCCATGATGCTTGTAGAACAATGTCTAGTCTACTACACCTCTTGTAAACTGATTTTCCAATAGAAAGGCTGAGAGGGTATCATACCAGGCTCTTGGAGCTTGTTTCAATCCATAAAGTGCTTTGAACAGTTTGTACACAAAGTCATACAATTCAGCATCTTCAAAGCCAGGTGTCTGTTCAACATACACTTCTTCCTCCAACTCTCCATTTAGAAAAGCACTTTTGACATCCATTTGGAACACCTTAAAATTGCAGTGTGCAGCAAAGGCTAAGAAGATCCGAATAGCCTCAAGTCTGGCAACAGGTGCAAATGTCTCATCATAGTCTATCCCTTCCTGTTGACATTAACCTTTAGCTACTAGCCTTGCCTTGTTCCTTGTCACATTTCCATTTTCATCCAGTTTGTTTCTAAAAACCCACTTTGTCTCAATAACTGATTTTCCCTTTGGTCTTGGAACCAACTTCCATACATTGTTTCTTTCAAACTGGTTGAGCTCTTCTTACATAGCAATCACCCAACCAGAATCCAACAATGCTTCATCAATAGCTTTTGGCTCCATTTGAGACAGGAAACAAGAAAACATGTTGTCAGCAGAAACATTATTCCTGGTTCTCACCCCAGAAGAAGGATCTCCAATAATCAAGTCATATGTGTGATCCTTGTTCCACCAAGTGGTTCTGGGCAAGCTTCTTGTCTGATCTAAACCAGTAGCTTCAGTTTGGGGAACTGAGTCTTCACCAGGGCAATTGTCTCCACCATTTTCCTCAATGTCTCCAGAGTCACCATCATTTTGAATATTTCCTGATTGTGACTGGGTTGGAGTTTGATTAACATCACTTTCAATGACAACATCTTTTTCAGGTTCAACAGTTTGAGTGAATGTAGGTTCCTCATCAACAATTTCTTCTTCCTCCAAGTATCCTTGATTCTCAAATCTGAGAATTTGCATTTGACCTTCTTCATGCAGTCCAGGAAACTTGGTTTCATTAAATGTGACATTCACACTTTCATCTATGATTCTGTGTTCCAAGAGATAGACTCTGTAGACAGTCCTTTCTAGAGCATACCCCATGAAAAGACCTTCATAAGCTTTGGTGTCAAATTTCCCTTTCTTTTTATGGTTGTCTTTCATCATGAAACATTTGCTTCCAAACACATGAAAATATTTGACAATAGGTTTCTTTTCATTGAGTAGATAGTAGGGAGTGTTTCCATGAGTCTTATTGATCAGGGTTCTGTTCTGTGTGTAACAGGCTGTGTTGATGGCTTCTGCCCAGAAGTATGTTGGTAACTTTGCATCATGAAGCATAGTTCTGGCAGCTTCAATGAGAGTCCTGTTCTTCCTTTCTACAACTCCATTCTGTTGTGGTGTCCTTGCAGCATTACCATTCAGGTTGACAGAAGTTAGCCTCCTCTGAGATGGAGTAAAATAACCCTGGCTATCTTCATTTACATTGGAAGAACCTGTTGACATACAATAGGTAACGTATATCAGATCATTTGTAATTGACGGATTAACAATGTATACTTGATCATCTATTAAACAAATGGTATCACCTGATACTTGAGAAGAAGCTACATGTTTGTTTGGATTAATTTGTGATTTGGAGTAAAAACCAAAGTTATTAGTAGAACCTGTTTATAGATCAAAATTGAAGAATGCATTATGAAGAGCATTCAGATGCAAACAGAATCCAAAATACATATAAGAAAGGTATTTAAAACATGAACTAAATAAACATTTACAATTACCAGTTTGACTGATATGTGAAGGCTGAGAATTGGGATCCTTATTTTCATTATTGGAAGTCTTTGTGTTTTTTGAAACATTTCGATGACTACCACTGGTTAATGTTGGCGTAGAGCGTCTTCTCTGTCCTGGATATATAACGTCAAAAAAAACTCAAGGTTTGTACAAAGAGTAATACTTAAACATATTGTACTCACCGCTTGGTACAGAAGAAGGAGAAACCGGACCCAAAGGAAGGCGTTTACGACCAGTTTTGTCCATAACCAAGCAACGAATAAGACAATCAGAGACTATAATAAAGCGGCATAACAAATGAGAATTTGAAGGATGAAATCAACTGTTAATATATACAATCACGGGCAAGATGTGTTTGCAATGTCAAGACTCTAATCATGACCAAAATCAACTGTTGTTCACACAGATGTAACACAGTCTTTGTATTAGAGTAGATGATCGATTAAAATCAAAAACAAACTGATCATCATTGAGTATTAAAACTACCAAACCTGTTCGTCAGTAGTTCACACAGATGTAACACAAACTGAGACTTAGAGTAGATGATCGATTAAAATAAAAAAAACTGATCATCATTGAGTATTAAAACTACAAAACCTGTTCGTCACTATTATGCAATACAAACACATTGATTAAAAAGACAACCCTAAATGACATGATTTATACAAAAGATCAATCGGTTTGTGACAGATGATTGATAGAGTATACAAACCTGAATTACCCATGATCCGGCAGTGGCAGTTCGTTGATTTCCTTCCCATTTCGAAAACCAGCATCATATAAATGACATGAAAAAGCACCGTCCAATGATCTGACGACCTGATAGACAATAAAACAATACATACAATAAGTTTTTGTCCAAAAAACGTAAGAAAACAAAGATGAAACAATGATCTGGCGATGGTTAAAGATAAGAAAATGGTACACAAAGAAGATGATGCATAAATTTGAATTTCAAATTAGGAGTAACTGATTGATCCACAACAAATTTTTACGTGTCAAAGCCTACAATCAAGGACTAACTTGATGCAGTTGATGTAATTTGACATGGGTATTACCCATCTGTATCCGGGTCAATGTAAGACCCCAGATTTTGGGTAGAATTAAAAACTTTTATTTTATGTTGATGTATGTACGAATAGTAGTAATGAATTGAGAATCAAGTTATGAAATGAATATGGATTTCAG
The DNA here is from genome assembly GCA_030848705.1 of Heracleum sosnowskyi. NCBI lineage: Eukaryota > Viridiplantae > Streptophyta > Magnoliopsida > Apiales > Apiaceae > Heracleum > Heracleum sosnowskyi. The sequence continues at coordinate 94,090,522 of CM061244.1, forward strand.
TTTTCAAGTATCCTGTGAATAGTGAGAATGGACTGACCATTTAGATAAGAATAATCTCTCTGGAAAATAAGAATATAACACCCCAAGGAAGAAAAGTATTTTATGTCATCCAAATCGATATCTGGTATGCATCCGACAACTCCGTAAACAAGATAGCGTATGCCCGAGAAAGCTCTAGAACATTGTCTAAGTACAAGAAATAAAGAGGAAATAAAACAGGAATATTGGAACGGATAATGATCCAAATGATTATGGATGAATAGTGACTTTTGTTAAAAAAACCACTGAGGAATAGTAACTTTTTCATTCAAAAAGTTTTCAGACCACCCTATATACGGGACGATATAATGAACTTTCAAAGCTGTATTAGTGATCTACGATGAAAATAAAGGAATGCAAAAGCTGTCAGAATCGGAAAAATAGCATTTCCGTTTTCTCCGAAATTTCACCATTAACGGACGGATTAATTATTATTTGGGAATATTGAAGGATTTAGATTATCAATTCTATGGATATGGATTAATAAAAGAATTAGAGATATCAAGGACGTACAGGATTAAATATAGACATGGAAGTAACATGTAACAAGATTAGTTCGAGAAATGCAACATTTGGATCATCCAAGTGAAAAGAAACGAACCAGTAAAGTTACTTTAACAGAGTCGTTGCATGTGCGACAAGTGTCGAAGGAAGAAGACACCAAAGACCATGACTCACCATTTTGACTATTAAAATGTCACAAATATCAAAAGTAATTAAACAAGAAAAATCAAAAGAAAACACCTTGAAGAAGCAAAAAACTTTCGGCCAAAAACCTTGCAATCTCAAGATCATCTTCCACTTATCCATAATTCATGTTCTTGGATTCAAAAGCTTCCTAATTCCTAGACCAAGGTAATCTCTTAATCTTAGCATCATCCATTGATGGTATCATGCTTAAATCCTAAGTCAAAGATGAACATGAATAGTGATTTCCAAGAACTAACTCTTGATTCTTGATTTCTTTTGATGATTCAAGCTATCTTAAGGTTATATAAGGGCTATACAAGGATTATTAGGCTTATTCACACTCCAAGGAAGGTATAACTCTTGAACCCTTGTTTATAAATTCGATTTATATGATGAGTTTTAAGTATAGTTTAGTCGGTGTAATCGTAAGAGTGATTAAGTGATTTTGATGAAAGTTTGAGGTTGTTTTGATGATAAGCAAGTAAGGGTTGATTTTGACTGATTAGTGATGATTATGGATTAGTATTGATGCTAAAGATTTGACTTGGTGAATTGGTTTGGTTGTGTATGTAAAGTTTATGATTAAACTTTGGAATCGTTAAAACATAGCCGTTATAATGCCCGATTTTCCTTAACCATTGTTTTGTCTATGATGTTCGGACATAAGGACTTCTGTCCAGAGTCACCACTGCCTAGTATTGTGTGGGTCTTGTTTCAAGGTTCGTTTTGATATAAAGATCATGTGATTCCGAATTACGGTTTAGGAGAAACGAGTAATTTAGTAAAGGATGTTTCGAGAAACCGAACTATACCACTTAGCCAACTTTGAGGCAATGATCAAACCCCTTAAGTGACTAATCAGAATGTGAAGCTTTGTGTTAACATGCTAGGTATGTTTAGGAGGACCCTCGAAAAGATTTCGTGTTAAAAGGATTTAATCTCTATTTTATAAAAATGTTCGGGTCGAGCGTGCGCAAGAGGATTCTTAAGGAGTTAACTAGAAATCATGTCTTGGTTTAAGTAAAGTACATACTTAGTTTCGTGCAAGTATTCAAGTGATTAACCTTGGATCTTTTGACTATGTATAGATCGCCGGATTGACTCGAGGCACACTACCCCTACCTCACCACCAGACAAGTTTTCAAAACCTATACTACTGTTGTTGTGATAATAAACTGTTTGCATATATGTGATGTAAATGCGATATATAAATTGCATGCTTGTTTTTGAACTGCTATATATATAGCAATACTTGAGGATATGATTGATGTGGGGCTTATAAGCTAGATATGGGATATCAGTTATAAACCAGTTTTGTATATAATGCCCTAGGATAAGGGCGGGTGATTTTCTCTAAGATCAGAAATAATTATATTTCGGTATATGTTAAAGGTTATTTCCGATAAGATATCGGGTAACTGTTACTCGAGGGTTAATTGTTTTATTTAAGAATATTATTTATTAATATTCATTTTAAGAATATCATTTGTTAATATTCATTTGAGGATTATTGACGTTAAGAATATTATTTATTAATATTCATTTTAAGAATATCATTTGTTAATATTCATTTGAGGATTATTGACGTTAAGAATATTATTTATTAATATTCATTTTAAGAATATTATTTATTAATATTCATTTGAGGATTATCGACTTACAGAATATTATTTATATTCATTTGAGGATTATTGACTTAAAGGATATTATTTTCATTTAAGGATTATTGACTTAAAGGATATTATTTTCATTTGAGGATTACTGACTTTAAGAATATTATTATTGAATATTCATTTGAGGATTATTTATTTAATGAATATTATTTTGAATATTCATTTGAAGATTATTTATTTACTGAATGAATATTAGTTTTGAACATTCATTCGAGGACTATTTAATTATTTAATGAATATTACTTTTGAATATTCATTCGAGGGTTATTTATTTATTTAATGAATATTATTTTCAAATATTCATTCGAGGGATGCTTACTTAATGAATATTATTTTCAAATATTCGTTTAAGGTTACTTATTTAATAAATATTATTAATTATTTTCAAATCAAAAAGAGGTTCCCAAAACAATGTTTTTTCCATTTAAATCTGTCTTTTAAAGGGGATTTAAATGCTCGCTCAACTATCAAAAATATGGGAAACCTGATTTAAGTGACTACTACTCTTTTTAAACTCTCAATTCAAAAACTGTCAAGGGACAGATATTTTTCGGAACAATGTAATTGTTGCAAGTCAAATATTGTGTTACCACCTCAACGATCGAGGGGTAAATTCATGGAACAAGTCGATATCCATTAACAAGCCTAGCTTGGGAAATATTGGGGAATCTTCCTTTCCAACCTAGATATAACTACTTAGTGGAGTCGTATCAACAAGTGTTACACTTGGGGAAAGGAGGACGACCTTTACGTTTCAGAGTCATGGATTTCATCTGAACTAGGAGTGGTGTAAGTGGTCCAGTTGCGATTGACCCATCCAACTTTTTGGCCCCAAATGGGCCGGGAGGTCACTGGAAGGCGGTAGACAATGTCAGGCCGTCGTGATTCTTCCATCTACATGTAGAAAACATATTTGAGCGGTGCGACCTGCTACTGATCATAGCAAGGTTAGGCACAGCGGGCGCGGTAGCAACTCCAGTACTAGTTCATCATCCAATTTGGATATTCCTGCAACATGTATTGGGGTGAAGAACCAGTCTTGTTGGCAGGGGGTCGAAAAATGCTTGAAATCTAAGTGGCAATAAATTCATACAACTCCACCTTTTATGAATTATGACTCTGATAAATCCTGATTAAGGATATATATGCATACGTGGATTTTGGGTTACGGAAATATTTTAATAATTTTCCTTGTAACTTCATCCTTTATATTATACTAGTTTCTTATCTGTTTAAAGCATAACATGTGGCTACAGAAATATCTTTGAATTGTTATATTTTGGTAATCTGTTATAAGTTATTTTGGTGAGCTCTATTGCTCACCCTTGCTTTATTTATTTATATCACAACAACAGCTAGAGCAGATGGGCCGGTTCAAGCACACTCCGCGCAAACGAGTGGCAGTCGTCGGAGATCTACCCGCTGAGGTCGTGACCGCCATAGCTGAGGTAGTAGTAATCAGTAGCTTAGGCTACAGCTTTTGTTTCAGACTTATTTATATTTATGATTAATGTAATCAACGGCAATAACTTTTAAATGCTCTGTAATCTTTTGGGTTTGTAATAACTTATAACTTGTGGATCCCATGACTAGATACTTATTTCAATTTCATCTCTGGGACTATAACTAGTTGAGTGTGTAGGGTGATGTATTGTGGGGTCACAGCATGTAGTTTAATTGTTTTGATTCAAGTGCAAGTACTATTGATGGGAATTGAGACCGTAACGACCAGATCCCCGACCCCGGATCTGGGGCTGTTACAGTCAATGTGATTTGTATTGATTTGTTAATAAATTTAGTGATGGATCAGATCCGATTCTAAATGGAGCGACCCAAGTGTAAAATTTTGGACAAAAATGGACATGATGGCTAATGTTAATTTAAATTTGGAAAGGATAGAAAATGTAATTTTCCAATTTCTTTGTGTTCATGAATTAAGATTATACTAGCCTATAACCCGTGCAAGGCACGGACCTTAAATAATAATAAACTAAAAAATTTAATGTGAACGGAAAATATTAAAATAAAAGTAAAAATTAATATGATAAATTATAAAATGAGAAACTTAAATATTAATTGGAACGTAAAAAAAATATATTAAAAAATACAGATGGGGCTGATGAAGATAAATGAGTCATTATTAATATTATTTTAGATAGAAAATCTAACTTGTTTTAATTAAAAAAATTAATTGTCCGTGATATTTTTAGAAGTGTTTTAATTATATTAATTGTATTTATTAAAAAAATACGTTGACATGTTAAAATAAGTAAGTTTTTTTAATAAGAATAAATAGGAAAGCTAACATGTTTTAATTAAAAAAAAAGTAACTACCTATAATATTTTTAGATGTGTTTTAATTATATTAATTGTATTTGTTAAAAAAATACGTTCACTTGTTAAAATAAGTAAGTTTTTTTTTAAATAATTAAAAGTATTAAAATAAGTTTTAAAATATATAAGTAAGGGTTGCACTTGATATTTTCGGAAAAGAGAGATTTTAGTGATAACAAATATAAAAGGTAATATATTTTAATTTAAAGGTAATTGCCCGTGATATTTTTGGAAAAGAATTAGATTTTGTTAGAAAAAAAATGTTTTAATTATAAAAGGCAATCAACTAGTTAATATTTTTATATTATTTTATTATTTATTAAATAGAGTATTAAAATAGATTTAAAATAAATAAGTAAGGATTGCACCTCATATTTTTGGAAAATAGAGATTTTAGTGATAACAAATATAAAAGATATTATGTTTTAATTTAAAGATAATTGTCGTGATATTTTTTTAAAAGTAGTAGATTTTGTTAGATTTTTTTTAATTATAAAAGGCAATTAGTTAGTTACTATTTTTATATTATTTTATTATTTATTAAATAGAGTATTAAAATAGTTTTTAAAATAAATAAGTAAGGATTGCACCTCATATTTTTGGAAAACATAGATTTTAGTAATAACAATTATAAAAGGTAATGTGTTTGAATTTAAAGATAATTGTAATGATATTTTTAGAAAAGGAGTAGATTTTGTTAGAAAAAAATATATTTTAATTATTGGAAAATGAGTATATTTGTAGCAGTGTATCCTAAATTTAAACAAATTAGATCTCACATTTCCATTTTTTTGATTAGATTTCAATATTATTTGATTTTTATGTAGTAAAATATAGTGAAATATTAATATAAAATAAAATTTTCCTGAATTTTGATTATATTATTAATTTTTTAATTAGAAAAAGTACCGAAAACCAAAAACTAACCGAAAACCGAAAACCAAAACTTTCAATGTTTCGGTTTTAATAATATATAGTATAGATAGATATAGATGGGGCGGAGGGACTATAATTTTTTTAAAGGATAAATTATTTTTCACATAATAGTTTGTACAAAATAATTATAAAATGTTTTAAAAAACAATTATGCAAAAAATAATTTTCAGTGATGATTGCTTTACGCGAATGACCCGCACACAAAAGTCAAAAGTAGATCTAGGTTTTTGAGGTTCTTGTCAGTCTATCCACACATACAAACCATAGCCACAAATAATTCATTCTTCAAGCCGCCCGCAAATGATTAAATCATACTGAGCCCCCTTGATTTCGATCTTAGATTGCTTTGAATCCTCTACTCTGTAAGTATCTTGTATCTTTTATATTTATATGTGTTGTTTGCCTTTCTTATGATCTTATGCGTCTCACAAATAACACACAGACATATCTATTGTGATGAACTTGATCAAATCTTTTTATATGGGTTTCAGTTTTGACCGTGTTGTTCTTCCTCAATCAGTTTCTTGGTTTGCTCTTTTTCTTAAACAAAGAAAGATAAAAGTTCAAAACTTTTTAATCAGTATATGTATTTGTTTCTTTATTCTTTCTGGCTTTCGGAGTTGAATTTGGTTTCTTGTTTTTTTTGCCTGCCTTTCTCTCACTTCTTTCTTTATAATCTTGGGTCAATTATTTGTTTTTTGAAGGGAGGAAGTAGAAAGATCAAGACTTTTCGATCTGAAATAAGGTTTTCATCCAAATTCTTGTCTAGAAATTTTTCTCGTTTTTGAGGTCAATTTTTCTCGTTTTTGTTTTTGATGAGAGGAAGTAAAAAGATCAAAACTTTTCGATCTGAAATGAGGTTTTCATTGAAATTCTGGTCTAGAATTTTTTTTTTTTATACTACTTATGTCTATGGCTTGATTTGATTTGAACAGTTCACGAAGGAGAAGAAGAAGTTCTCCTTTAATTGCAGACTTTCAATCCAACTGTCAATGTCAATCAATTAGTAAGTATTTGTGGTCATTTTTTTTAAAGAGGAAATAGAAAGATCAATACCTTTTGTTTTGAAATAAGGTTTTCTTTAAAATCATTGTCTAAAAAAAAGTTTATTTTTTCTACTTTCGTCTTTGGCTTCCTTTGATTTGAGCAGCTCAAGAAGGAGAATAAAAAGTTTTACTTAAACTTGACGCTGTCAATTCAACTGTCCATGTCAATCAATTAGTGAGTTTTCTCCTTGTCTTTGGGGGGGGGGGGGGGGGGTGTATTCATTTAAGATTTTGATGGATTAAATATAATCCACAGATTTTGAAAGATTGTTGTTGATTTTAATGGATTAATAATAATCTGCGGATTTGAAAAAATATACGTGAAATCTTGTAGAGTCTTCAAAATCTCATGGATTTTAAGAAGATTTCAGAAGACATAAAATACACTAACAAATCCTGCAAAATCCACCAATTTTTAATATCCAACAAAATCCACCGACTTTTGAATACCACGAGATTTTAATGGATTTCAAAAATTCTAAATTAAATACACGTAAATTTTAAAAGACTTTTCAATCTTAATTGAATACCCCCAAATTTTAAAAGACTTTTCACAATCTTAATTGAATACCCATGGATTTCTATTATATATTGCAAGTAGCGCCCTAGCTTTTGGTGTTTTGCCTTTGTCACTCAGTAACTCTAGGTTTCTGAGTTGAGATATCATATATGGACTCATAGGTCTGCTACTACTAACCGATTCTGCAATGACTCAATTATCAACAGTAACTTATATTCTTCTACTAATACTATAAGTACTTGGCTAATACGGAATTCCTGATAGTCTTTCAAGATCTAATTTTTTTAACTTGTCTCGTATGAAATCACACACACACGGAGATACGATTACACAATGTTTATGTTTCTTAGATGTGTGATATATTTTTTCTTTTTAATCCATATTATTACTAAGATAGCACAAAGATAGAAGTATAAAAGATCAAAGCTTTATTTGACATAAGCTTTTAGATCATAATCATTGTAAATAAACTTGTGTGTCTATGTATAGTGACATAATAAATTTTCTGTTTTTGCTTCTGTTTCTCAAGCTTTTGGCTTTGAATTTGGTTTCCTGCGTGTGCTTCTTTAATATTTGGTGAAATCACTCGTATAGATACGTATGGTAAGGAAGTATGTAAAATATCTACATCATTGTAGTTCGTATAGTAGAAAAAATATTAAGCCTTTTTTATCTGAAGTCATCTTAAAGAAATATGTATATTTGTTCATATATAGAGATTAGAGAGATACCTATTTCATAATTGTAAAGAAATATATTATATATGATCATCTTTTTTTGAACTCTCTGTGGTGATCGGTGATGAGTGATGAGTGATGACCACTACATTAGTTGTAGGATTTCACTATGCCTTTTTTTTTTCTGAGCATCTCACAGAAGGAGAAGAAAGCGCCTTCCTTGAATTTAGCAGTGATAATTTCCTACGAAGCTTCTCCTAGCCCCAATCTAAGGTCAATTTTTTGTTTTGACTTGAATGTTCTTTCTATTTTCTTGATCTCTTCCCAACTTGGATGTGAAATTGTTTCTTGCTTTTGACATTCTCTTACTTGGCAATTATGTTATATATTATTAGGTGAATTGATCCTTACAATCTTAGGTTTCTGCTACTTTCTTATAAGTATACATGACTTCACTGAAATGACTTAAGTACTCTTATATCATACTACTACTACTATTGCCTATTTACTTACTAGTTACTACTACTAGTTTTGACAACCCTTCCCCCTTGAGATGCAATATGTCCTAATGGGTGCAAGCAGAAATATGAAAAATTAGTTTTTGAATAAGTCTTCATCCTCCTAAGTACCTTCATCAACTCCATATCCTTTCCACCGAATCAAAACTTGATAGATGAGTTGCTGGTTTCTGAGCATAGTCTTGGAATCCAGTGATCTGAGAGGAATCCATTCGAAAGATCCTTGGTCATTGACCCCTGGGGAAGGGGGAAGGTGTTGCTGTACTTGGTGCTACCCCTTGCTAGCTTCAACCTAGGATGCTCGGACTCTTTTGGAAGGATCCGACACGGATACATATCGGAGGGTCTGATCCTGCAAACTCAGAATTCAAAGACTCGGGGACTCGTTTAATAAGGATCCGACACTGGGATATGGACACGGCAAAACATTTTTTAAAATTTTTTTTTATGATTTTAAGATCAAATTTATCAGACATTCTCAATATCAGTAGATACTTGTTGTAAAAATATTTAAATTTATTTATGTGTGTATGTTAGCTGAAAAGTCGGATAACAATTTATTAAAATTATACTGTAAAAGTCAACACAAAAATTGAAATTTGAATCATTTAGGTGCAAATTACAGTACACAATTATCACTAAATTAAAGCATTCCAGCTCACACTTTGGAAATCAGTACAATTATACAATTATATCATTATATGAATATAATATCATAATAAAAACACAGATCGAGGCATCTTCTTCTCCAACTTGTCTTCTTCCCCGATCCTTCTTTGGCAGGACTTTCTCCTTCCTTTTCTTAACCATACATGTTTTTCTCTCCTTACTTTTTTGTTCCATACTCTGTTGTCTGTACACATGGAACATCGGAATAATGTGTCGCCGGAATTCAGTCGCCGGAGTTGACGAGTCCAGTTTCCACCGGACGGATCCGATCCGTATTCCGTGTCCGTACCCGGGTCGTGTCGTGTTGACACCGGTACGGCAGGGTAAAGAGCCGAGTCCGAGCATCACAGGCTTCAACTGAGAAACATGGAAGACAGGGTGCACTCTAGATGTAGCTGGGAGATTGAGTTTGTAGGCCACATGCCCTAACTTTTGCAGAATCTCGTAAGGGCCAAAATATTTGGCAGCTAGTTTAAGGTTCTTCCTTACAGCAACTGAGGTCTGTCTACAAGGATGAAGTTTCAGATACACCCATTTCCCTTCTTGAAATTCCCTAGCAGTCCTCTTAGCATCAACATATTTTTTCATTCTAGTTTGAGCTTCAGTGAGCTTATCCCACTGTTGCTGCTTAGTATCTATCAGAAGCTCAAGGCTTTCAATATTAGTAGAGGCAGAAGGCCTAGACTGCCAAGTCAAGTGTCTACGCTTGAAACCATAGAGAACTCGAAATGGAGTGGTATTTAGTGTGGAGTGAAAAGTGGTATTATACCACCACTCTTCCGCTGGTAGCCCCAATGCTTAGGAGAGTGGCTTGTCAAGTTCCTTAGATATTGGTGCAGGCATTGATTAATCCTCTCAGTGCTGCCATGTGTTTGAGGATGGTAAGCTGAACTATAGAGTAGCCTTGTACCTGAGAGTTTAAAGAGTGATTGCCAGAAATCACTTAAATTAGCAAGTATTTCTCCTCGTTTCAGTTTCTGGTCAACTTTTTGTTTTTTGTCATGTCCTTTCTATTATATATTGCAAGTATTTTCTCCCAGATTGCTTTCGGTGTTTTGCCTTTGTTAGGAACTCTAGGCTTCTAAATTCGGATTTATTTATAGACTCATAGACTGCCATTACTAACTGATTCTGCAATGACTCAAATACTCCTAATTATATCTTATATTCTTCTACTTATACTATTACTACTTGGATAGTATGGAATTCCAACAGCCTTTCTCATGATCTTATTTTATGTACTTGTCTCGTATGAAAGCCTTTCTCATGATCTTATATTTCTTACTTGTCTCGTATAAAATCACACCCACCCACCCACACACACAGAAGTACACATATGCATGTGTTTTGTAAATAAGTATGTAATATATCTGCTTAGCAAAAATGAGTACGTAATATATCTTTTTTTTATTAATCCATGTAATTACTAAGATAGTGCAAAGTTAGAAGGATAAAAGATCACAACCTAATTTGACATTAGGTTTTAGATCAAAATCATTGTAAAAAAAAGTGTTTGGGTATAGTGACATAGTAAGTTTTCTGTTTTCAATGTGTTCTTCCTCTGTTTTTCAAGATTTTGGTTTTGAAGTTGATTTCATGCCTAATTCTTTATTATTTGGTGAATTCACTGGCATAGATATGTTTGGTAAGGAAGTATGTAATCTATTTACAGATTTGTAGTCCATGTAACTACTAAAATATTTTAATGAGAAAGAAAAATGATTAAGCCTATTTGATCTGAGATCATCTTAAAGAAAATATATAAATCTATATGCGTATGTATATTGGTGCTTATATATGATCAGCTTTCCTCTGAACTGTGGTGATGACCAGTACATTCTTTAGTTATAGGATTTTGCTGTATGTCCTCTCTATTGTACTTCTGATGTCTCTTGTCTAGTTTTCTTTTGAGCAGCTAACAAATGGAGAAGAATATGCCTTCCTTGAATTTATCATTGACAATTTCCTAGGAAGCATCTCCAAGCCCAAATCTAAGGTCAAATTTCTGTTTTGACTTTCATGTTCTTACTATTATCTTGATCTTGTCCCAACTTGGATGTGAAATTGTTTCTTGCTTTTGAAATTCTTGTTTCTGTTATTTCCTCACTTCTGAATATTAGTTAAACAGAACCGAATTAAAACAACAGATTTTGAAGAAGTATTATACAGAGATAAAAATGTTAATAAAAATCCAATATATATCTTTTTAATTCTAATGCATGTTATTTTAATGTTAATGAAAAGATGAGTGCACCACACTTTCTCATGAATTACGTGAGGTGATGGATCCTACATGGTTCAGTTGTAGGATTCCCTGTCCTGTTCGTGATTTGAATTTTCAGACAACTGAATCAAATTATTCGGAGTTCCTGCCTTAGATTTATGAAATAAAAACAATAAAAAGATAAAAGATAAAGTAGGGTATTTTAACCCCGGAAGAATCACTACCCTTAATATATGCTCTAAACTAGAAGTCAGGCATAGTGAAATTAAAAAATATGGATCTCCCTATGAAATTAGTTGTACGTACTTTTAGATTATAATATATACAACATCAAGAAGTTATGATCTGTGTCTGTATGAAGTAGGTTTGGCTCTTAGAAAATTTCTGTAGATGTTCAGAATTATGAATTTTTGTAACTGTTTTTAATTTTTTTGAAACTGCAATCCTTAATATATGCTCTAAACTAGAAGTCAGGCATAGTGAAATTAAAAAATATGGATCTCCCTATGAAATTAGTTGTACGTACTTTTAGATTATAATATATACAACATCAAGAAGTTATGATCTGTGTCTGTATGAAGTAGGTTTGGCTCTTAGAAAATTTCTGTAGATGTTCAGAATTATGAATTTTTGTAACTGTTTTTAATTTTTTTGAAACTGCAATCCTGCAGTGACATGGAGAAGATATATCTGCCGAAGTTATGGTTGTAAGCTTTTTATCTGTAAATTTGCATAAAGTCTAAGGGCTGAATTATTACTAGTAAATTTATGTATAATTAATTGCATTGGACAGAGGGTGTACTATACTTACCTCACTGACCAAAAACAGACGTTAAAAGTAGATACAGGATGTTACATTTAGGTTTCTGAGATCATAAAAATACAAACTTCTCTTGTCTATTCAATTAAGTACAACCTGTTGCTGTTGTAATTATCTGCTCACAGATTGCCTTGAAATCTCACAATACACTGAACCATTATTAAAAGAACTTTAGTTACCTGAAGCGACCACACCACAAAAGAAGAAGAAGATTGTAACATATGAATTTTCTCAATTTTCTTTACATGTTTTAGATGCACTACATTTTAGTATAGACTAGGGCACAAAATAGCCAAGAAGTATCTGATAGTTGTGAAATCTACTTTTAAGTCGTTAAAACATGATGAAAGACGACCTACAATCTTGGGAATAGGACCATCCCCCCGGAAAGTAAACAAGCTGTTGGGTGTGTCACTGGAATCCCTTTGAGATCAGTTGCAACAGCAAAGTAATCAAGGCACGGGATCTGGTCTTCCAGCTTGAAGATTGGGTAGACCACGACTCCCAATCTTTTGGAGACCTTCTCCATAATTTCTACAGCTTCGTAGAAATGTCCGGGCTGATACCCTAGATCCTTCAATATAGTGGGAATGTCATGGCTGCCTCCTCCCAGAAATTTAAGAAATAAATGCCCAGCCTTGTAGATGTAGTCTTTTATGCAATCAGTTGATGAGAAATATGAGTGTAGGACAGCCTGCCTAATCCAAAAGTCTTTGTGTTGCTTGTTATGCACATTTCTCCACACCGTCTCAAACAGTGTCTTATCCTTAGTTGACAAGTTTTTAACTTCCTGTTGAGTCAAAGAATGTATTAGACCAATGAAGGATCCTAACAATCAAAATATAGTGTTTAACAGGTCTGCTGATTTTTGTTTCAAAAAAAAAAACCAGGTCTGCTGAGAGAAATAATTTTACGTTATCTGCTGAGATGCGAGCTTTTGCGCTTTCTTTCTTGTTTTTCTTGTAACGACGAATACTAATAACGTGATTATCAACCACGTATCCAGTCCAAAGTCCTTTTCCGTTGAGTAGTTGATCTCCACGACAAACATTCATCATTAGTTGTAGTATAAGATCTGAGAAGAATTGTGAAAGTCAAAATATTGTAAGTTAGGTAAAATGCATAAATCACACATTGTGGTTGAAATTTGTACTTCTGCAACGGCCCAAATTTTGTAACAGTTGTACTTCAGTAGGTTTATATCTGTTTTGGTTTTCTCAAGAAGGGAAGAGGTAAGACACAAAATCAAATTCAGTTCCACAACAGTGAAAATACAGTTGCTTTTGTACTTCAGTAGGTTTATATCTGTTTTGGTTTTCGAGTGTTAGCAGGCCGTCAAGTTTACCAAACTGCAAACTGTTGCATAATTTGTACTCCATTCCTTTTTATTAGTCGTTTTCAAAATTTTCACCTAAACCAAGGAGCTCAACCACAATATTGTAATTAATTATCACTTTTATATCCTTATGAGTTAAAAGAGGACATGAAACCTATTTAATGCAAGGGCATGCTTTGGGAGTGTGGAATGTCAATAAATCTCAAGTAGGGAAGAGGTAAGACACAAAATCAAATTCAGTTCCACAACAGTGAAAATACAGTTGCTTTTGTACTTCAGTAGGTTTATATCCGTTTTGGTTAGCAGGCCGTCAAGTTTACCAAACTGCAAACTGTTGCATAATTTGTACTCCATTCCTTTTTATTAGTCGTTTTCAAAATTCACCTAAACCAAGGAGCTCAACCACAATATTGTAATTAATTAAGTTATCACTTTTTATATCCTTATGAGTTAAAAGAGGACATGAAACCTATTTAATGCAAGGGCATGCTTTGGGAGTGTGGAATGTCAATAAAAAAGGAATGGTAGGCAAAATCTGAAAAGACTATCAAATAGGAATGGAGGGAGTATTTGTGCACTGTTACTAATATTTAGAAAATAAGTTATTAGTATCTTTTGAAATTATCTTTGCTATTTTCAGTAAATAAAATATCAGTTTTAGTACTAAAAATTTGTGTATATTAAATATACAAGGTTTTATGGAAATAGGATTAATCATGTAATGTGCCCTTTAGTTTGTTTAGTTTATTTATTAAATATATATATATATATTGAAATATTGTATACCTGAGTATTTTTTTTGAGTCATAAATTACAATCACTTGTCATATAAGCCTTTAGAGATAAAATTATTTAGAAGTTACCTTGGAAAAAGTAATAATATTTTATAAATCATGTTAAATAATTGGAATAAAAATATATTTTTTGTTTTTCAAAATCCAACCTATAAGTAATATTAGTATTTAGTACATGTATGGATATTCAAAGAGTCTCAGTGCAATTGGTACACTAGTTTATTGAAAAAATAAATCAATTTTACATTGTTATAATGTTATGTATCTTGTCATCTTATAAAACCTAACAAACCTACACAGTATCAGACTACTAAAGGAGGGAGTAAAATTTTCATACACTATTAAAGGAGTGAGGGAGTAAAATTTTCATACATCCTTCGGAAGGGATTGTAGCTGAGAGGGGAGTGAAATGATCATATCCATCTGGTAAAACTGGCCGTTCGAACTTTTGCAGCTGCCGCTGCTTCTTTAGAAAGAACTCCATTTTCTTGCAAGTAAGCTCTAGATACCTGTAGAAGAAACAAGCGCAACTTTAAGGTTTTCACAACATTAAGCAAAGGGTTTTTACTTATATGCCCCATTTTAAAATATATTAATAAATATATTCTATATATAAATTCTTTTACAATTTTGAATTAATCATGGTTAATTTCAGTACTTCACATTTTTAAATAATATATATAACCTTTCTTATCAACAAATGAAAAGTGTTTGATAAGTCGGTAGTACTTCAGTTATAAATCTGTTCAGTGAATTCCACTTCCATTTTGCTCAAGGAAAAAAAAAAAGAGAACGACACTTTCAGAACAAAGATAAGGAACCAGTCACATTGTGTCTTCAAGTTGGAATATTGGTATTCCTAATGTCCAGAATAGTGCATCATCCCAGGCTATAGTTGTAGCAAGTATTGAACAAACACACACAGACATGGCCTCAATTTGCAAAATTAGTCATTCTCAGTTCTTAATCAGTTTGCAAACTGGTAGAATGCACACTCGATGTCGATCAAATTTAAGAGCAGCGCAGCTAGTCCAATTTCCCTTAAGATGACATCCGTCAAGACCAACGACATTTCTACAACCATTAATAAAAGCCCTCATAGGTGCATCAAAAGAAATTGTTGCTCATTCAAAGTTTTTATCTTCACTACAGCAAGAAAAAAAAAAGTTCAAGTACACATTAACTTTTTGATATAAGATAACAAGACAAACATGAAACCAGGCTCAACATTAAACAATGAACCAGGCTCAACATGTTTGGAATATCAAGAGCAAAGTGCTGCCAACAAGTGAGATTCCAGAAAAGGACATTTTTTAAAATTGCTATCAAACACACTACATTTATCTATATCCTTTTGATCATATGATGAAGTTGGTGTATATACTTCCATTTACAAATGTAACATATGTGAATTTACTGATTACAATTGGGCGTTATGCAACTCAAGTTTTGATATGACATAGATTGGCCTATCAACTTAAAAAAAGTAAGGCTGGCATATCATTTACCACTACATTATTTTGTTTCCCAGATTTGTCAGCTATTCAGCCAATATTGCTAGGGAAACTGTAGTGAGGATGACCGGAATAGTTGTTGATGAAAAATCTTAAGACTCAAATGTATTATCGTATATGTCACTGCTGCAAACTACATCTCCCTCTAAGCAATGCTACACAAAAAGCAAAAAGTCCCTTAGTGGTGATTACATACTGAAGAAGCTCAAGCTGAGGCTCCACCCTAAAATATGCATGCCTTGATTACAACTACGTCCTAGTGGTGGAACGTATCCAAACTTGAAATTTTGTGGACATTTTACAGAATTATTTGAATGATAATAGTTGACAAAATTTCTTCAATCTCCAGACAATACATGAAAAGAATATACAAATTAAGGTAGCAATCAAAGCTCGAGTTGCACTATAAGTCCATAATCCTAGATAAGAAAGTGGCAAGAATGACGAGGACTACAAAACGGACAAGACATCTGTTTAATCAACAGCATATTTAATAATCAGTTGACATTATATGTTACCGACAAACAATTGAACATAGCCCAACAAGCTGCCTATGAAAGTAACACAGTAACAAAAAATTTACCAACATTACACACATAAAAAGCAAAAGTATTTTCCATTTTATTTAAATTATCCGTAAAAACCACCAGAAACGGAATCCATAGCAATACAGAACGGATAATTACTAGCAAACAACACCTGTCATTTATAAAAATTCCCCTTAAGCAAACTAGTACAATGAACTTGAGCAAAAAAAAACCTGAAATGACGGAGGATTTGCTCACTGTCTTCTTCTAAAAGAATCTGCGAATAAACAAAATTAAACAATTTAAAAACAATCTAAAACCGAGAATCTAAAATAATTAACACGAATCTAAAAACAACCGGGACTAGAACAATAAACACAAAAACAACTAAACACGGAAATCAAACAATAAACAAAATGAAACAATCTATCTAAAAACGAGAATCTAAAATAATAAACACGAATCTAAAAGCAACACAATCAATCTCAAAACAAAAGAATAAACAATGCGAATTAGAACAAACACACAAAAACGATACGGAAATTAAACAATAAAAAAAATTAAACAATCTATAAACGAAAATCTTAAATAATAAACATGAATCTAAAAACAACACAATAGATCTCAAAACAGAAGAATAAACAATGCGGATTAGAACAATAAACACACAAAAACAACACGGAAATTAAACAATAAAAAAAATTAAACAATCTATAAACGAAAATCTAAAATAATAAACATGAATCTAAAAACAACACAATAGATCTCAAAACAAAAGGATAAACAATGCGGACTAGAACAATAAACACACAAAAATGACACGGAAATTAAACAATAAAAAAAATTAAACAATTTAACGAAAATCTAAAATAATAAACATGAATCTAAAAACAACACAATAGATCTCAAAACAAAAGAATAAACAAAACTTGAAGAACGATAGAATTGTAAAACAAATAAGATATATGTTTAATTTCTATACAACAATAGAATCAAAAAACAAAAGAACACCTCATTATCGTTTTTCTGGCAAGGAATCAAACTCGCCGGCGAAGTGGAGGAGTTTATGATCATAAGCGACTTATCCGGCGGCAGCGGTGAATAACCGCCGGATACAGACGTAGCATATCTCCGGATGAAGGCGATCGGAGCAGGAGATAGTGACTTAGCCGGCGGAAATTGTGAAAAACCACTGGATACAGGCGAAGCAATTATGGAGATTGGAGATGATTTATCCGGCGGCAGCAGTGAAAATCCGCCGGATACAGACGTAGCAAATCTCCGGATGAAGGAGATCGGAGCAGGAGATAGTGATTTTGCCGGCGGAAATGGCGAAAAGCCAGTGGATACAGTCGAAGGAATCTTGGAGATCAGAGATGATTTATCCGGCGGCAATGATGAATAGCCGCCGGATACAGACGCACGTCTGATCATAGATGATCGAAACCCTAGCCTCGCAATCTTCAGCATTTTGTTTCCTTATTTTTCGCCTCTATCCAAATAAGTGTGTGTGTTGGGGGTGTATATACAGTGCCTCTCTGTCTCACTTTTCCCTCCCCTCCCCACTCTCTCTCACTTTTCCCCCTCCCCACGTATTTTATTTTATTGTTTTGCGTGCGTTTAAATTGTTGGAAGCATGGCTTAGATTTCGGAAATCGGAACAAATCGGTTGAGGTACCGTATATCGATTTATCGGTAAATTGAAACAAAAATCGGATAAATTGTAATATTTTAAATATATTTAATATATTAGCCTTATATATAATACAATAAAACATTTAAAAATAATTCATAGTGATAAATCGGATTTCAAAAATCGAATCGGTCAAATATTTTTAAACGATAAATCGGCGATTTATCGGCGATTTTTGAAAAATCGGACGATTTTTAGAACACCTTGAAAGTGGTAATTTTCATAAGTTCGGGTAATTCAAAATGAGTATCGGGTAAATAATTATATTTAAACGAATTGTTATAAATGAACTGTTAAAAAGGACTCCCTCCGTTCCATTTTATATGTCTTTTTTGAAAAAAATCACACATATGATTGATTGGATAATGTTTTTCAACTAATACTCTTAATGAATGCATTGAAAAATGAGAATAGTACTCCCTTCATCTCATATTATATGTCATGTTTAATTTTTTAGTGATCAAATTGACCAAAGTTTAACTACAATTTACGCATATTATATAATTGAAAAAAATTATAAAAATTATATTATTAAAAAGTATATTTAATTTACTTTATAATGTATTTTTCAATTATTTGAAATTATAAAGGAATAATTCATGTTTTTTAATCTAATTTGAGTCAATTTGATCACAAAAAAAATCAAACACGACGCATAATATGAGATGGATGGAGTATTAAGTTTGGAAAAGTCAAATTTACCAAACAATAAATGTAGGGATAGTTTTGTAAAACTACCTTTAAATTCGTATTGAAAAAAGAGAGGAACATGTAAAATGAGACAAATATTTTTTTCAAAACAACATGTTTAATGGGACGGAGAGAGTAAATAAAATTTACATTAAAATTTGACCTGGTAATGTACCCCTGCGTACATTTGTGTAGAGTATTTTCGTGTTTTTATTATACTTTTGAGTTCCATCTTAGTGTAAAACTTATACCCACTCCAGAATTTTGGGATTGGTGTATTTATTTTTAAAGACATATTCGATTTGAAATGTGTCGTCTACTTTTTGTGTATTATTTGTATATGTTAAATAAAATTATTAATTTTAATTAAATGTTATGAAAATAATATTAGTTATGAATGTTTACATATAATTCTACAAAAATTTGTAAATATGTATATTTTTTATATAAAAATATTATTATATGTGCACATTCGTGTCTTGTCGTGTATCCAAAGTGAAAATCGTATTCAATACTAAATTTATCGTGTATCTTCATGTTCACGTACTATTGTGTTTCGTGTACCAAAAACGACACTATTTTAACTGGAGAGAGTACACGATAAATTTTATTAAGGGTAAATAAGGGTATTCAAGTGAAAAGTAAATGCATTTGTCTTGAAAATGTAAAAACGACACTTAAATTGAAATTCAAATTAAGTCAAAAAACGACAGTTAAAATGAAATGGAGAGAGTACCATATCTAAATAAAATAGTCTTGCAAATTCTTAATGTTAACAAGGAATAAAATTCAATTTAATATCACATGATGTATGGTGGGGGAACCAAAATTGATATACCACATAGATTCATTTAGGGCTGTTCACGAACAACCATGTTCGTGAACAAGCTCGAACTCGGCTCGTTAAGAGCTCGACTCGGCTCGTTAAGAACTCGAGCTCGAGCTCGAACACAAAAAATTGTTCGTTAAGAAAACGAGCTCGAGCCGATCTATTAGTGAGCTCGACTCGAGCTCGTTCGGCTCGAGATCGGCTCGATAAAACTCAAAAAAATTAAGATATATTCGACATATTTTTATATTATTTGTTGTATTTTCTAACATTTAAATTAAATTTTCAATTAATAGTACGTGTATTTTAGGTTTATTGAGAATTGATTGGGAAATTGGGTTGGGTTTCCAAAAAAAAAAAGTTTTAATTCGTTGGGTCAAGAAAAATTGGGCTTTTTATCTATAAAAATTGTAAGTTCTAATGAGCTCGGCTCGGCTCATTTTTGTTCGATAAAAGCTCGTGTTCGGCTCGTTTGTTAACAAGCTCGAGCTCGAACATGAATTTTGTGAGATAAGAAAGTTTGGCTCGGCTCGGTTCGTCAGAGAAAAAAGTAAAGCTCGGCTCGTTTACATCAAAACTCGGCTCGGCTCGGTTCGTGAACAGCCCTAGATTCATTCACAATAGGTTGAGAATTGAAGATTAAATTACCAGAAAAAAATTGTTATTACCTGCAAGGTTAACACGAACATTGTTATCCTCTGGTTGATTGATTGATGAGAGCTATCAATCGGCGTATATTGTTCAGCTGTGAAGGATGTTGCATGTGGTGTAACAGCATTAACAGACGACACATGACACATGACGATTAGGATTATTTGAATTGTTACTAGCATGAGTGTTGGAGCAATCTGGAAAGCCATGAATGCGATAACAAGTAGTCCTGGTATGTTAGTCCGAATACACAATATATAATCAATATATGTGTGAGAGTAACAATCAAGAACACTGTTTATGAATAATAAACTGAATGGAATTAAAACTTCTCTCTCAGTGATGTAAAATATCACATAGAGCTGCTAGGTTACAAGAATAATGTATTCAGTATTCGCATCCCTTTTAGGGTTAACCTATCTGTGTTTATATAGAACACAGTTACATAATCAATCTCTAATTGATATTACTATAAATCAGCTATACAATTTATATCAATTTAGGATTGCTTCTGTCTTCTGTCCCGTTTCTTTAGCTGTCTCAATATATCTTGCTTCTTTCCATCTTCAAGATATATTGCTTCTAGAATCTTCATTGTCTTTGCACCGACAGCTAAGCAAACTCTTACCCCGTCAGACTTTAACAAACTCTGACTGGCTTCTAGTAAACTCTGATGAGTACCTGTTGCTTAAACACTGATAAACAATCATCAGCAATTATATCTAACAATCTCCCCCAACTTGTGCATAAAAAAAATGTACAAGTTAAAAGATGATGTCAAAACATATAACAAATGCAGTGTTTATAACATATCAGAGTTTAACCAAGTGAAACGCCTCCGGTGCGTTCGCAGTGTTTAACGGAGCTGCATAGTTGTTTGGTACGAATTCTAACCCAGAAACAACAAAAGCTGTAGTGGCCATTAGTACGATTTGAGAAATATTCAGAATACAAAATTAGAAAACTCAAGAGTAGTTGGTTCAGAAAGTGTTTGTGAATATGTGTGTATGACTGTAGAATTCAAATTTGTGTAAGATGTGAAAAGTGTAAACGGTTGTGTGTATAATGTATAAATATCAAAATTAAAATTAAAAACTGAAGAGTTTTTAATCATTAAAACGCACAACTGTCTCACTTGTGAACCGTGTCATACATGCAATGACTGACAGCAGTAATTGGCAGTTTCCAATGCGCATGCACAGTAAAAATAGCAATAATTACCGCCTTTTACACTTTCCTAGACACTCAACCTCTCTCCTCTGTTTAATACACTCTTGAACAACTGTCCAATCAGTCTCATTTGAATTTTCAAAAACAAAAGTCTTTTCTCAAAATCATAATATGTCTGAAACAAACGAAATTTATTTTAATCATCAGAGATTAAAATTAAATTACCTCGGCGTAGAGTACACAATTCATCAATGTTTACCAATCCTCCTACTTTATTCATAAACTCTTTTCACAAAATGTAAGGTGTGAGTATTTGTGTGTGACTTAGCAGAGTTTACTGAATATAAATATTTAGATCATCTCAAAGTGCATAAAATCCACAAAATAAATCAGTAAAAACTGGTTGCCCAAACTCTCATGTATAATATAAAATCTGATCTCATCTAAACTCTGTACTTCTAAATTTATTATTTTCACCCCCTTTTTTTTTCCAGTAATCAGTGGTTGACACTAGTCACCAAAAATCAAAGATTTTAGCCCTTATTTCATACAATAAGTTCCTGGATCTTCCTAGGCACAACATGATCTCAAAGGAATTTGTGCTTATTTTGCATCTTTTGTTTTGAGGGTGAAATATTTGCAACTAATTATCAGAGTTTAGACTTTTCATCAGTGAATACAATTAATTTATGAGAGAAAATGCAAACAGCTAATACAGACTCAGTGTATAGGATCAATAAACTAAGAGATGCTATAAATATAGAGACAATATCATGCTGTGTAAAATTTCTGCACATTTTGAAATCAGAATTCATATCACTTAGAAAGATTCATGATTACTTACTGAAAATCATGCTTCATACAATTTTCTTCATCGGTCAATGTGTTTCAGACAAAATCACAATCAGAGTTTAACATCAGAGAATGACTGACAGAGTATGTGTAACAGAGTATGACGAACAGAGTTTTACAAACTGGTATGAATGATAGTTAACATAAGCAAAGAAACATGAGCACCAAATTATAGAAGTATAGATTTTGAGTCTAACCAGTATCTCTAGTCAAAACCAGAGATCATTCCAAGTTCATTTACCAGCCTTGTAAAGGTAGCTTCACTCAAAGGTTTGGTGAAGATGTCTGCAAGCTGTTGGTCTGTAGACACAAAATGAAGCTCAATATTTCCTTCTTCCACATGTTCCCTTATAAAATGATACCTTATACTGATGTGCTTGGTCATGGAGTGCTGTACTGGATTACCTGTCATAGCAATAGCACTTTGATTATCACAAAAAATAGGTATTTTAGAGTACCTTAATCCATAATCCAGCAATTGATTCTTCATCCATAAAATCTGTGCACAACAGCTACCAGCAGCAATATACTCTGCTTCTGCTGTGGATGTCGAAATTGATTTATGTTTCTTGCTGTACCAAGAAACTAATCTGTCACCTAGAAATTGACAGCTTCCACTTGTGCTTTTTCTGTCTATCTTACAGCCTGCAAAATCTGCATCAGAGTAACCAATTAATTTAAACTCTGATTCTCTAGGATACCACAAACCAAGAGTTATGGTTCCTTTGAGATATTTGAAAATTCTTTTCACAGCTGTTAGATGAGGCTCTCTGGGGTCTGCTTGAAATCTTGCACAAAGACATGTTGCATACATGATATCTGGTCTACTTGCTGTTAGATAAAGAAGAGACCCTATCATCCCTCTGTAGTTTGTCATATCTACAGAAACTCATGTGTCTTTGTCTAGCTTTGTTGCAGTAGCCATGGGAGTTGTAGCAGATGAACTATCAAGCATACCAAATTTCTTGAGAAGATTTCTGGTATATTTTGCTTGATTGATAAAGATCCCATCATCTGTTTGCTTGACCTGTAAGCCTAGAAAATAACTAAGCTCTCCCATCATGCTCATTTGATACCTTGACTGCATTAGCTTGGCAAATTTCTTACAGAGTTTGTCATTAGTAGACCCAAAAATTATGTCATCCACATAGATTTGAACTAACAGCAAATCATCACCAGAATTAAAATAGAACAAGGTCTTGTCAATTGTACCTCTAGTGAACCCACTTTCTAAAAGAAATTGAGCTAGAGTTTCATACCATGCTCTAGGTGCCTGCTTTAGTCCATATAATGCCTTGTCAAGCCTGTAGACATAATCTGGATTCTTGGGATCTACAAACCCTGGTGGTTGTTGAACAAACACTTCTTCTTCAAGTTTCCCATTGAGAAAAGCACTTTTCACATCCATCTGAAAGACTTTAAACTTCTTGTGAGCAGCATAGGCCAGAAAAATCCTTATTGCCTCCAATCTTGCAACTGGAGCAAAGGTTTCATCATAGTCAATTCCTTCCTGCTGTGAATAGCCTTTAGCCACAAGTCTAGCCTTATTCCTTGTAATCACTCCATCACTGTCTGTTTTGTTTCTGAAAACCCACTTTGTACCAACAATAGATCTATTCTTTGGTCTTGGTACAAGTGTCCAGACTTCATTCCTCTCAAATTCATTTAACTCCTCTTGCATTGCTGTTATCCAGTTAGCATCTTGAAGAGCTTCTTCCACTTTCTTGGGCTCAGTTTGAGACAAGAATGCATGAAACAAACATTCATTAGTTGTAGCACTTCTAGTTCTTACACTAGCTTCTGGATCTCCAATTATCAAGTCAGGTGTATGAGCTTGTGTCCACCTTCTTGCTGTAGGTAATTGGCTTCTATTATCATTATTAGATCCTCCCCCTTGATCCATGCTTTCCTGATTTTCTTCTTGACCATTTACATTCTCTGAGGCTCCCCCTGAATTGGACTGTTCAGTATTTGAACCTTCAGAGTTTGATCCAGAGTTTCTATTTGATTCTTCAGCTAACTCACTTTCAGAATTTGAGTCATCATTTTGAGATGTTGCTGAAGTATCTTCACGCTCCCCCTCGACTGGTTCTCTATTTTGTTCTGTCAGAGAAATTCCCTCAGTGTTTACCAGTAGAGGTTCAGAGTATGCATCATCAGAGTTTGTTGGATTTGCTTCATCAGAGTTTACATCATCAGAGTTTAGATCTTCATTTTCAAAGCGAAGTTGATCATGAAATTCTACATCTTTTAATCCAGTTATTTTCTTGTCATCAAATGACACATGTATAGATTCCATGATCACTTTAGTTCTCAGATTGTAGACTCTGAATGCTTTAGTTGATAGTGGGTATCCAACAAAAATTCCTTCATCAGCTTTTAAGTCAAACTTGGTCAATTGTTCAGGATGAGTTTTCAACACAAAACACTTGCATCCAAAAATATGAAAATATTTCAAATTTGGCTTCTTATTTTTCACCATCTCATATGGTGTTTTCCCATGCTTGTTTATCAGTGTAGCATTTTGAGTAAAACAAGCTGTTTGAACAGCTTCTGCCCAGAAATAAGTTGGCAATTTTGCTTCAGCAAGCATTGTTCTGGCAACTTCGATTAAGGTCCTGTTCTTTCTTTCAACTACACCATTTTGCTGTGGAGTACCAGGTGCAGAAAATTCTTGCTTCACTCCTCTTTCCTTGCAAAATTCTTCCATTATTGAATTTATGAATTCAGTACCATTATCACTCCTGATAACTTTCACTTTGTACTGTGATCCTTTGTCCAACAGCTTTACATGATCCATTAGAATTAAGGCAGTTTCATCCTTCTTTGCTAAGAAATACACCCATGTGTACCTAGTGTACTCATCAACAATGACTAGAGCATATTTCTTTCTGCCCATTGACATTATATTGACTGGACCAAAAAGATCAACATGAAGAAGATGATACGGTTCCACAACTGAAGATTCAGACTTACTCTTGAAGGATGACTTCCTTTGCTTGGCCTTTTGACAAGAATCACACAGACCTTCTAAGCTGAGTATTGACTTTGGAAGTCCCCTTACAAGATCTTTTCTTATCAGCTCATTGATGTTGTTCAAGTTTAGGTGAGAGAGCTTCTTATGCCATTTCCAACTCTCTTCATTTGACATTTTTGCAGACAGACACACAGCTTTTCCTTCAGAGTTTGTTACCAAACTTGCTTCATAAATGTTGTTACGTCTGTGTCCAACTAGAACAACTTTCCCTGTAGATTTGCTGATAACCTCACAGTATTCAGATTGAAAATCTACATGATATCCTCTGTCACAGATTTGACTCACAGATAGCAGATCATGCTTGAGTCCTGGGACAAGAGCTACATCTGTGATGATGACACTTCCAAGATTGATATTGCCATATCCCATAGTACGTCCTATGTTGCCATCTCCATAGGAAACTTTTGGGCCAGCCTTCTCCTCATAATCTGATAGCAGGGCTTTATTACCAGTCATGTGTCCTGAACATCCACTGTCCAAGACTAGGGTGCTTTCCCTTATGCCCTGCAATCACAAACAATTACAAAGAGTTAGATTTAAGGATCCAGACTTGCTTGGATCCTTTGGCTTTCTCAACATTGTTAGCTTTTGCAGCGGAATTACTATCAACAGAGTTTAAGCTAACAGTATCAGACTTTACACTTTCAGAGTTTGCTCTAACCCATTTCAAGTTTGGCTTCAACTCATAATAATTGTGATAAATAGCATGATAACTCTTGCAAGTATAAATGGAATGCCAAGTGCTCCCACAGTGAGTGCATAAGTCTGTGGTCTAATCCTAACATGATTATTCTTCACTCCAGACTTTGAGGGTAAAGAATTAATATCTTTGTTTTTCGTGCAGAAACTTGCAAGATGATTAGTACTACCACAACTATGACATGTCTTTCTAGGAGCATCAGAATTAGGTAGATAATCATTTCTTTTATTAATGCCTACTTTTCCATTCCTATTTTTCTTAGACACTTTCTGTTTGTTAACAGACTTTGCCTCTTTTAGCTTATGTTTGAATTGTTTTTCTGTCATTAAACCAACATTCACCTGTTTATCACAAGTTTTTACTGATTCTTTAACAGCTTCTGTCACAACTACAGATTTTAGCTTACTGGATTCAGAAACAAATTTCACAGGTTTAAGTTGTGGTTTGACTTTAACTTTATCTTTAAACCTAAGTTCATCTTCCTCATAGTAACCTAAACCTACAGTATCTGTCTGAAAAACCTGATGTGTGTCTTTTCCAGAATTAGTCCAGGTTTTAATCACTTTCCTCTCTTTTTCTAAATCAGATTCTATTTGCTTATATTTTTTAAGCAATTCCTGTTCAATATAAACAGCATCATCTCTTTCCTTTTGAACTTGTTGCATATTAACAAGTCTCTCTTCAAGAAATTTATTCCTCTCTTTAAGACCTAGATTCTCAGATTTGATTCTTTCATTCTCTAAAGTCTGATCTCTATAGCTAACATGTATGCTTTTAAGATAAATTATCAATTCAGATATATTATCAGTATCATAAGCATAAGTTGTTAGGGGTACCTTGTTTTCAGATGATTCAGATTCATCTTTGACAGTTGCCATGAGAGCATAGTTTACATCCTCATCTGAATCTGAAGTGTCTGCCCAGTCTCTTCCTTTAGTGATGAGTGCTTTTTCCGATTTTCCTTTCTTGCACTCTGGAGCATAGTGACCCATCTCTTTACACTTGTAGCACTGGATTTCAGACTTGTCTTTCTTCCCAGACTTGGTATCCCTTCCTTCAGACTTTCTGAAATTCCTTCTTTCAGAGTTTGAATCTTTCCTTGAGAATCTCTTTCCTTTCTTGAAGTTCTTGAAACCCATCTTTTTGAAGGTCTTCACCATCAAAGCAGCCATCTGTTTCATTTGTTCTTCATCATCCTCAGATTCAGAAGAAGCATCAGTGTTTGAATCATCATCAGAGTTTGATGACTCACTATCAGATTTTATGACCAAAGCCTTTCCTTTTGCTTTCTTCTTTGATGTTTCTTTCTTCATGAGTTTTTCTTCAACTTTGAGAGCAACAGATTTTGTCTTCTTTCCAGATCTTTTGTTTCTTTGTTCTATCTCAAGTTCATGAGTTTTAAGTAATCCATAGATTTCATCAAGATCTGTTTCTGCAAGATCATAATTGTCTCGAATTGTTGTCGCCTTTAAATCCCATCTTTCAGGTAGAGATAAAAGAAACTTGAGATTTGACTCTTCAAGTTCATATTCTTTATCAACCAGAGACAAATCATTCAGCAGTTTACAAAATCTGTCATAAGTATCTGTCAAAGTTTCATCAGATCTAGAGTCAAAGTGTTCATACTCCTGTGTTAGAATAGTCTTCCTGTTCTTCTTTATAGCAGTAGTTCCTTGACACCTGACTTCTAAAGCATCCCAAATTTCTTTGGCAGTTTTGCAGCCAATAACTCTGTTAGACATAACATTATCTAAGGCACTGTGTAGAAGATGTCTAACCTTTGCATCCTTTGCAATTGATGAGATGTCTTCTGGAGTCATATCTTTCTTCTCCTTCGGAACAGTCTTTTGTTCTTGACCAGCAACTACATGAGTCAATTTAGTTGGCATATGAGGACCATCATAGATTCTATCAAGGTATTCTGGATCTGTGGCTTCTAGAAACATGGTCATCTTAACCTTCCATATTGGATATTCCACTTGTTTGAGTATTGGAACCCTGATTGATTCATATCGACTTATAGAAGCAGATTGACCCTTTTGAGCAGTAGAACCTTCCTGAGAGTTTTCAGTCATGATTATACTTGTGTTTTAGATCAGTAAACTGTATATATTAAACAGCCTAGGCTCTGATACCAATTGTTAGTCCGAATACACAATATATAATCAATATATGTATGAGAGTAACAATCAAGAACACTGTTTATGAATAATAAACTGAATGGAATTAAAACTTCTCTCTCAGTGATGTAAAATATCACATAGAGCTGCTAGGTTACAAGAATAATGTATTCAGTATTCGCATCCCTTTTAGGGTTAACCTATCTGTGTTTATATAGAACACAATTACATAATCAATCTCTAATTGATATTCCTATAAATCAGCTATACAATTTATATCAATTTAGGATTGCTTCTGTCTTCTGTCCCGTTTCTTTAGCTGTCTCAATATATCTTGCTTCTTTTCATCTTCAAGATATATTGCTTCTAGAATCTTCATTGTCTTTGCACCGACAGCTAAGCAAACTCTTACCCCGTCAGACTTTAACAAACTCTGACTGGCTTCTAGTAAACTCTGATGAGTACCTGTTGCTTAAACACTGATAAACAATCATCAGCAATGATATCTAACATGGTATGTCCATTGAGTACAGTGATCACAATTTGAACGTTGTCCCTTGGTAATACTTCCAAAACGTGAAGAACGATGATCAGAGGACTTGAGATTTAATGCTGCAGATTCAACAAATGGGACAACATAGTTGTTGAGACATTGTTGAGCTTCCTCTTGCTTAACAAAACTGAAAATCTTTTGTGTGGATGGGAGAAGCTCCATAAATAGGATTTTGCTTCGAGTGGTGAAAAATCGATCACCTTGAAGAAACTCATGGCCATGTCACGATGATCGCGATCAATTATGAGTTTACTCGCACCATATATCCAAGGAGCAGAAGGCTCGATAGATGAGAGTTCCACCCAAAAGGCTTTGATTTTTGTGTAATAAACAGTCGCAGAAAGATCTTCTTATTTCAAAGTAGCAATGACAGATTTTAATTGATATATTTTTGTAAGGTTTGACTGAGAAAAACGAACCCGTAATTCAGTCCACAACTGTAGAGCAGATTCAGCAAAGAGGCAACTTGGACGAATATATGTGTGAATAGTGTAACACCCCCATTTATAATTAAATGAGAGGCTACTTATTAAACCATAAACCTGTATACAGAGCACTAAAATCTTTGCAATATTAATTAAACTGTCTAGATAATTCTAGAAGTCCATAACCATAATCAATTAATCAATGAAATAGAGAGCAGCTCTCTTTCACACAGTCCCATATCCCCCTAAGCACCTGCCAGAAAAAGAATACGGCATGAGCCAAATGCCCAGTACGGATTTGGAATAACAGTCTATAAAATAGAAAAATAGATATACATATTTGACAATTTATAATAAAACAGTTATTTTAAAAATAAGCATGGCTGAAGCAACGAAAGAGTTATGATATTTCATATTGAGATCAGAACAAATACAAATTCAGATACATACGTCATAGGGTACCATAACGTATGAAACAAACCGGATAACATGTACGACATATACATCGTCACCGCCAAATCAAATCAAACTCTTGGTGCACCCACGTATCCTGAAACAAATATCAAATGCGCAAAACCTCGCCTCCTAAGCTATCAGAAGGATACGCCGTAACCAATCACACTGTTACAGAAGTGTCATGTCACTGGTGCCGTAATGACATGGCTGTAGTACCCGCAATGACATGGTTGTAGTACCCCTATAGCTGATTAACTCGGTATATCCTATATCACTAAGGGTTCAAATAAAATACTTTTCACAATTTTCAAAACACTTGATGCAAATTAATCAAATATTCCAAACATATATGTAATGTGAATAATTTCAAAGTTGTTGAACAGATATTCAAATATTTCAGAATAAAACTAAAACAAATTTAAACATTTCGGAACAGAACTAAAACATATACTTTAATATTTTGGAAAAGAGTTGAGAGAGAGATCTTCAAATATTTTAAAAGGATTCTACTTTTAGAAAACCGCAAAAATAGATATTTAATCAAAACATTTTATAATATATTTTTAAGAGTCAAAACGGATAATGATGAAACAAACAGATCTTGAACGAAACAAATATAGCTAGTTCTAACTTGAGTAGCACCGAATAAAAAGGGAGAGAAATTTGTACCTCGTATATTAATTAAATCCTTATATGTAATAAGCATAAGAGAGTCCAAAATTTTGGTCTTGTACCGCCAAATCAATAAGGACCGTTGATATTAAAATAGATGAATAAGAACAGTTAGATCTAATATTAAAAATATTTATTTTAATAATATAAACCAAATATGAGTAGGTTTTCTAACTTGACTACAATTCTTAATGTAAAAATTTGTAACTTCAAATTCTAAGTTTAGTAGGTTTATTTGATTTTTGGTCTATACTTTAATTCAAAGTTGAGTTGGTTTCTTTATTTTAATTCTATTCCTAAATTGAATAGAACTAATGTAAAAATTCATTATTTTATTCTTTCATCAATTTCAGTGTAGTTTTAATTGGAATTTTTTTAATTTAATTTTATTTCTAAGTTGAACAGAACTAATGTAAAAATTCGTTATTGTATTCTTTCTTCAATTTCAAGGTAGTTTTAATTGGATTTTGTTTTGTTAAACTGTCACTAAAAAGTAAAGATTATTTTGTGAGTTTTATGTGGGGTGTAAATTTGTTTTTAAATCTGATTTTTAGAACTCAAGATACAACATAAATAATGTATTGAGCGTATAAAACGTAATAAATTAAATCTAAAAACTAATAACATAAAATCAATAAAATTATAAATATTAAAAAAAGAGTCTTGCACTGCACGGGTTATAAACTATCTATCTATCTATACTATAATATAATAACCGAAACATTAAAAGTTTGGTTGGTTGGTATGGTACCAGTTTTTTGATACAACGTGTTTTTACTTATTTACTGATATGGACAGAAAAGTAAATATAGAAATATAATTGACGGTCCAATGAAAAGGCTCGATAATTAATGCCCAAATCCCTGATTATTTATTAATTTCGTAATTAATAAATAGGGAAAATATGCAGCTCATAAATAGAGTCCAAATTATGGAAAATTGGTCAAAGAAGGATCTAGAATCCCAATTAAAGGCAATCAATGAGTCACAGCCTTTATCAACAAGGAGAAGACTTGCCCGCCAAGTAATACAATCCTTATCAGTTATCAATAAGAAGACTTATCCGTTAAGTCTCCCAAACGTACCATAAATACAAGGCTCCAGACGCCTATATAAGGACCCCTGATCCTACAATCAGAACTACGTCTTTGGCTTGATTCTCAATAACGATTTGAGATACGTAGGCATCTTGTGAGGACCGATTTAGTCTCGAAACACAAGTGCAGCCATTAAAGCTCGAAGCTCACCATTAATTACACAAATACCTTTTTTGATCCACAACATTTGGCGCCGTCTGTGGGAAGACAACATCAACCATGGCAAACACACGAAGAACGACTCGAGAAACTTCAGTTTCTGAAGGGCTTCCTATCACCTCTGAGGCTGATACTCGCGGAAATCAACCACCGCCAACTACTGGCGCTGAAGGGGCGAATATCCCCACTAATACTCAAGGACCGGAGATCCCAATTTCGGTTGAAGGGACAAATCCCCTACAAATGGTTATTCATGGACAAAATCCACCAGAAACCACTCTCCAGCAAGCAGTTGTGACCACTCCGTTGCTTGCAAACGCACCGCGTGGCCTTCAACTTCACACCACAGATCTCCCCCAATATGCTACTCAAACTCTTGGCATGCCAACCTACGGTATGCCTCCTCGACCCCCGGTGGGCAGCAGTGGGACTAATCCCATCTATCATGAAGCCTATGTGCCCCCTTACATCCAAGGTCTGGGACCCCAAAATCAACAAACTAGACAAACCCCTTTCCTGGACTATTCTGGTCCCTATACCGAGGATGGAAATTACTCAACAGGAGATGAGAGGGATGTTGCCCCAAGAAGGAGACGTTCTTCTCAAACCAATAGAGAACGACCCCAAACTACAAGGGAGAAACTAGCGGCCCATGAAGCCGAAACTGCAAGGCTCAAGAAGCTACTAGCTGAAGAAGAAGCCGCAAGGACACAAAATCAAGGAACGGGAGGAGTCCCGATAACTAATTTGGATCCACCTCCAAGGAGAACCAAGAGGGCTGAAGCCCCAAGGGGTGATCCAAGTGTTTTGTTACCCCCAGGAGATCCTGATGATCCTACACCACCCTTCACTCAAGACATCATGAAGACTACTATATCCAGAAAATTCAAGATGCCAACCATCAAGGCTTACGATGGAACGGGAGATCCCGCAAATCATGTAAGGACCTTCTCCAATGCACTGCTGTTGCAGCCAACCAATGATGCGGTCAAGTGTAGGGCGTTTCCACAAACCTTGGCAGGCATGGCCCAACGCTGGTATAGCCGTCTTCCTCCCAACTCAATTGGGTCTTTCAAAGAACTAAGCAAAGCTTTCATCAATCAATTCATTAGTGGAAGGGTGCATGAGAAAAGTTCTGCATCACTCATGGCAATCCGGCAAGGACAGAATGAAACCCTAAGGGACTACATCAATCGATTCACTCGAGAAGCTTTAAAAGTCCCGGACTTAGAGGACAGAGTGGCAATGATAGCCCTGCAACAAGGAACCACTGATGACCACTTCAAAAGGTCGTTAGCTAAACATCCACACGAGAGCATGCTGAAGCTCCAAGACAGAGCCGGAAAGTATATCAAGGCTGAAGAAAGCATGAGAAAGTATGAACCCACTACTGGCGGTAGTGGAAATTCAAAGAAAAGAAAAGAGACTCAGGAGTATGACGTCAAGGAAAAGTTTCCCAGAACGTCAAAGGACTTTGATTCTCCACCCAAGAAAAGCAATTTTGGGCGAAAGTTTACAGAATATGCAAGATTGAACACTCCCAGGAGTCAAATTCTGATGGAGATAGCAAAGGAAGAGGATCTCAAATGGCCGAAGCCAATGAGGGCTGACTTATCTAAACGAAACCAAAACCAATTTTGTCGATTCCACAAAGAAGTTGGTCATGACACCGACGATTGTAGACAACTGAAAGATGAAATTGAGTTTCTGATACGAAGAGGAAAACTCAGCAAGTTCACCAAGGATGGAAGCCAAGGGAGCCAAAGGAAGGATTATGACAGAAGGGACAACGATCAAGATCGGAATCCCAAGCCCCGAGGGCCAGTCATCAACATGATATTCGGAGGGCCAACTGCTGCTGGGTCCTCCCGAAACTCAAGAAAGGCTTATGCCCGAGAGGTAATGACTGTGGTTGGAGAAGCACCCAAGCGTGCTAGAACAGAAGCGTCAATAGGTTTTGATGATTCTGACCTGGAAGGGGTGAAGTTCCCCCACGATGACCCTCTTGTCATAGTACCTGTGATTGGCAACTCCGAAACAAAGAGAGTCCTGGTTGATAATGGAGCCTCAGTGGATATCTTGTTCCATGATGCCTTTATCAAGATGGGTTACACTGATTCCCAGTTAACACCCTCGAATATGCCCATTTATGGGTTCAATGGAGTGGAGTCAAAGGTGGAAGGCACTATCCAACTCCCAATGACCATGGGACAAGGAATGAATACGTCTACTCAAATGCTGAACTTTGTAGTTATAAAGGCAACTTCAACCTACAACGCGATCCTTGGAAGGACTGGTCTTCATGCGTTTAAGGCTGTTGCCTCATCTTATCATCTGAAAGTCAAGTTCCCAACGAGGAATGGGATTGGAGAAGAGCGGGGAGACCAAAAGACCATGGGACAAGGAATGAATACGTCTACTCAAATGCTGAACTTTGTAGTTATAAAGGCAACTTCAACCTACAACGCGATCCTTGGAAGGACTGGTCTTCATGCGTTTAAGGCTGTTGCCTCATCTTATCATCTGAAAGTCAAGTTCCCAACGAGGAATGGGATTGGAGAAGAGTGGGGAGACCAAAAGATGGCTAGAAGCTGTTATGTAGCCGTATTGAGGCCTGATGGAATCGGGGGGCAGGTTCTCCCAATTGAAGATATGAATACAAGTGACAATGAGGACAGAAGAGGGAAACCAGCCGAGGACTTGGTCCCAATTCCCTTAGTCCCAGGAGAGCCGGAGAAGGTAACTTATATTGGAGCACTACTACCTGAACCGTTGAAAAGCAAACTGTTAGGCCGAATACACAATATATAATCAATATATGTATGAGAAGAACAATCAAGAACACTGTTTATGAACAATAAACTGAATTATATTAAATAACTCTTCTCTCAGTGATGTAAAATATCACAGAGAGCTGCTAGGTTACAAGAATAATGTATTCAGTATTCGCATCCCTTTTAGGGTTAACCTATCTGTGTTTATATAGTACACAGCTACATAATCAATCTCTAATTGATATTCCTATAAATCAGCTATACAATTTATATCAATCTAGGATTGCTTCTGTCTTCTGTCCCGTTTATTTAGCCGTCTCAATATATTCTGCTTCTTTCCATCTTCAGAATATAGTGCTTCTAGAATCTTCATATTAGCACCGACAGCTAAAGTAAACTCTCACCCGTCAGACTTTAACAAACTCTGACTGGCTTCTAGTAAACTCTGATGAGTACCTGTTGCTTAAACACTGATAAACAATCATCAGCAATTATATCTAACAATCTCCCCCAACTTGTGCATAATAAAAATGTACAAGTTAAAAGATAATTTGATGATGTCAAAACATATAACAAATGCAGTGTTTATAACATATCAGAGTTTAACTTTTACTTAGAACAGAAAACTTTAAAAACTTACAGTCAGACTTTACTTAATTTCTTCAATATCAGGCACTGTCCTGAGATAATCAATGAGTAGCCTCCTTTCAGCTTTTTCTAGCTCATCCACCATGATTTCTTTCAACTCTTTAAGCTCTAGATCACTTTCTCCAGTCTGGTAGATAGCAGCTCTTAGAGAATAAATGCTATTCTTTCTCATTTCATTCCCTAGCCGGATAAAGTTAGATTTGTCTGACTCTAGGTTGAATTCCAAAACCTTTATTCCCAGTGCAGTCTTGAATCTGGCACTGTTTCTCTTCATTTCAACTATCTTTCCATAAGCATCTCTGTACTTAGGAATGTAAGCACTTGAAACACCTCCTCCAAGAAGAACTTTTGATTTCATCATTCTGTCTCTTAAAACTAGAGCAACATCATGAGTACTTCTATTTTTGATCTTAAGAAGATATAGAACATACTCTAGCTCTTCCCATAGCTTCAAATGAATATCAGCTTCTCCACTTCTGTAAACTCTTCCATCATTCATGAAGTATAACAAAAACTCCTTCTTTAATCCTCTGTGGTAAATCATCTAAACAGACTCTAGTTTGTCAAGGTTTTCTTGAGTAACCCCAACACCAGGTTCTGCCAGTGATGTAAGATCTGCAGGACTGTTATTAATTCTTTTCTCCCTGTGTGAACCCAAACCAGACTTATCATAAGATTCTTTTCCAAGTACTGTTCTGGTTTGAAGAAAGTTCACAGATTCTGGCTTCAGAGTTTCAGGAAGTAC
Source organism: Heracleum sosnowskyi (assembly GCA_030848705.1). Lineage (NCBI taxonomy): Eukaryota > Viridiplantae > Streptophyta > Magnoliopsida > Apiales > Apiaceae > Heracleum > Heracleum sosnowskyi. The sequence continues at coordinate 94,126,110 of CM061244.1, forward strand.
AGGTCTTTTGAAACCTTGGAGTTGTGAAGATAACTTAGTTTGCACAACTTGAGCATTGTCAGAGGTTGTCACAACTTTAACAGAACTATCAACTTGAGCAACGTCAGAGGTTGATTGATTTAGTCTTGATTCAACTTGAGCAACGTCAGTGGTTGAATAATTTTTCTTTGAAAACTGTCCTTCTTCAACCAGTTTTCCTTTGCCCTTACCAGAAACATTATCTGTTGGCCTTCTTGAATATTGCATAATCTGTTGAGAGGTTTCCTTGATAGAGATACCCAATTCTTTCTTTCTTGGAACTTTCACAGCTTTCTTCTTGTAATTTCCAGAAGCAATCTTCTTTCTGTGCTCTTCAGACAGCATCTTCATCTCAGCTTCCAAATCTTCAACTGTAACTTCACCATCATGCTCTTCTAGAAACAGCTTGGCTGCAATCTCTTCATCAGTTATTGGATTAGCTGAAATCACTAGACTCTTAAGTCTTGAAGAAGATTGAGCACCAGAGCCACCAACACCAGAATTTGTTTGATTTCTATCAGAGTTTGACTTGAATCTCCCTTGCACTTGAATAATCTTTGACTTTTTCTCAGTGTCCTTGCTTCCACCATCAGTTCCATCATCCCTCTGTCTCAGAGTTTGAGTTCTTTTGCATTTGTCCTTAGAAACCCTCTCCCCCTTTTTGACATCATCAGGAATAAGAACTGATGTCAGCAATTCCAAAGAAGTAGCAATTGTATCAATCTTTGCAGACATGACAGTCTGATTCTCTTCTACTTTGCTTAGCCTTTGCTTAAATTCTACCTGATTTACAAACAGAGTAGAATAGAGAGCTTTATCATTTTTCAACACCAACTCTCTAGCAGCTATATCATTTTTCAAACCAGTCACTAACTGGTGAGTTTCATCAAATCGATTATTAAGAGTCTTCACTTGCACTACTGTAGCCTTCAAATGACTTAGAAGTTCAGGATTTGTAATTGAGGCAGCAGACTTTGCAACAAAATCAGCAGCCCTGTTGGCCGGAAAAATACAGTCTGCTCCTGACCAATTTTTAAAATACATTTCCCTGAAATGATCTTCAGTAGCATGTTGATTTGCTTCGATAGACTCTGCAGTAGGATCCCTTAGAAAAGGTGTAGATTCATGAGTATCAGAGTCTGACGGAGAGACATTTAAACCAGAGTTTGCATGTTCAGAATGAACAGCAGTTTGATCAACATCAACATTCATTGGAATTTGCTCTGCAGCTTCATCAACAATATTCTCTGCAGAAGCTTCAGTGTTTATCTGTGCAGCTTCTTCAAGAACTTGCTCTGCAACAGCTTCAACATTCTCAGAGTTTACATTTGCAAGAACCTCTGCTTCTTCAGGAACAGTCTCAAGCTCTACAGCAGCTTCAACAATCTGATCAACCTCGTCACCCATTTCAGGAACTTGATTAGTGACAGAGAGAATCTCTGTATGAGTTCCCACAGACTCATCAACTACAAGAGTAGCTTGATCAGCTGCCACATCCTCAGTATCACAAACACTGACACTAGGATGTGCTTCAACATGTGCATTCATTTCAAAGTCATTAAAGAAATCATCTTGTGCAGGCATATCAGCCTCCGTAGACACAGCTAGAGGAGCTTCATCAACAACCTCCTGATTTTCGGCTTCAGGAGCTGCAATTTCTAATTCATCAAAGAGATAATTAGCTACCATCCTCCTCTTTCTATGATGAAGAATTTCATGATCAACATCATCGTCATCATTAGACTGTGGCCTGTTAGCTCAAACTTTTCTCTTGAAGGCTCTTTTCTTAATTCTACCACCAGACCGTGGTTGTTGAGAAGTAGAGGGTGGAGGTCCAGTGTTTAGTGATGAAGTATTCAGAGTTTGAGGTTCTGGTTCAGGTTGTGATTGTGGTTGTGGAGGATTATTTTCAAACTGTTGCACTCTCTCAGGTAATAGCAGAGCACCAACATTCCCTTTCTTAAGATCCTTGTTTGTTAAGTCAGAAAATATGCGTTTATGCAATCTAAAAGACTGAATAACATCATCCTCCAGAATCTCAATTTCAGGAACACAAAAGGAAAATAGTAGTTGACAAAAACGAGCAAAATAGACAACACCCCTGTTTTCTGTCATCTTTTCACCAATATTATGTAAAACTAATCTAGCAAAATCAAAGTGAGTACCATACAGTAAGGAATACCCGATTTGCAGACTGTCTGTAGGAATTGCATCCCAATTGGTGCATTTCTTCCCGAAAGCTCTTGTGATGCAATCAAAGAAGAAACTCCACTCCTTCCTCAAGAATGGACGCTTCAATTGACCCACCTTGGCCAATGACCCAGAGTAACCGATATCCCTCATCATTCTCAGCAGTTCTTCATCGCCAATAGAAATTGTATAGGAATTGAAATCCTCAAAGTTCAGAGCATCACGAATAGTCTCAGGAGTGACCACAAACTCTTGGTTTTGATACTCAAAGACAATTGACGGAGACCCAGACTCTCCTCCATCATCATAAACACCTGTCTGCCAGAAAGTTCTAATTTGAGATCCAGACAGCTTCGTTGGTTCAGTAAGAGCATGTCCAATATCAGAATTTGCCAAGAAACGCTGAACCAAGTGAAATGCCTCCGGTGCGTTCGCAGTGTTTAACAGAGCTGCATAGTTGTTTGGTACGTATTCTAACCCAGAAACAATAAAAGCTGTAGTGGCCATTAGTACGATTTGAGAAATATTCAGAATATAAAATTAGAAAACTCAAGAGTAGTTGGTTCAGAAAGTGTTTGTGAATATGTGTGTATGACTATAGAATTCAAATTTGTGTAAGATGTGAAAAGTGTAAACGGTTGTGTGTATAATGTATAAATATCAAAATTAAAATTAAAAACTGAAGAGTTTTTAATCATTAAAACGCACAACTGTCTCACTTGTGAACCGTGTCATACATGCAATGACTGACAGCAGTTTCCAATGCACATGCGCAGTAAAAATAGCAATAATTACCGCCTTTTTCACTTTCCTAGACACTCAACCTCTCTCCTCTGTTTAATACACTCTTGAACAACTGTCCAATCAGTCTCATTTGAATTTTCAAAAACAAAAGTCTTTTCTCAAAATCATAATATGTCTGAAACAAACAAAATTTATTTTAATCATCAGAGATTAAAATTAAATTACCTCGGCGTAGAGTACACAATTCATCAGTGTTTACCAATCCTCCTCCTTTATTCATAAACTCTTTTCACAAAATGTACAGGTGTGAGTATTTGTGTGTGACTTAGCAGAGTTTACTGAATATAAATATTTAGATCATCTCAAAGTGCATAAAATCCACAAAATAAATCAGTAAAAACTGGTTGCCCAAACTCTCATGTATAATATGAAATCTGACCTCATCTAAACTCTGTACTTCTAAATTTATTATTTTCACCCCCTTCGATTTTTTTTCCCACTAATCAGTGGTTGGCACTAGTCACCAAAAATCAAAGATTTTAGCCCTTATTTCATACAATAAGTTCCTGGATCTTCCTAGGCACAACATGATCTCAAAGGAATTTGTGCTTATTTTGCATCTTTTGATTTGAGGGTGAAATATTTGCAACTAATTATCAGAGTTTAGACTTTTCATCAGTGAATACAATGAATTTATGAGAGAAAGTGCAAACAGCTAATACAGACTCAGTGTACAGGATCAATAAACTAAGAGATGCTATAAATATAGAGAAAGTATCATGCTGTGTAAAATTTCTGCACATTTTGAAATCAGATTTCATATCACTCAGAAAGATTCATGATTACTTACTGAAAATCATGCTTCATACAATTTTCTTCATCGGTCCATGTGTTTCAGACAAAATCACAATCAGAGTTTAACATCAGAGTATAACTGACAGAGCATGACTAACAGAGTATGAGTTCAGAGTTTGACAAACTGGTATGAATGACAGTTAACATATGCAAAGAATCATGAGCAACAAATCACAGAAGTATAGATTTTGAGTCTAACCAGTATCTCTAATCAAAACCAGAGATCATTCCAAGTTCATTTACCAGTCTTGTAAAAGTAGCTTCACTCAAAGGTTTGGTGAAGATATCTGCAAGCTGTTGGTCTGTAGACACAAAATGAAGCTCAATATTTCCTTCTTCCACATGTTCCCTTATAAAATGATACCTTATGCTGATGTGCTTGGTCATGGAGTGCTGTACTGGATTACCTGTCATAGCAATAGCACTTTGATTATCACAGAAAATAGGTATTTTAGAGTACCTTAATCCATAATCCAGCAATTGATTCTTCATCCATAAAATCTGTGCACAACAGCTACCAGCAGCAATATACTCTGCTTCTGCTGTGGATGTGGAAATTGATTTCTGTTTCTTGCTGTACCAAGAAACTAATATGTCACCTAAAAATTGACAGCTTCCACTTGTGCTTTTTCTGTCTATCTTACAACCTGCAAAATCTGCATCAGAATAACCAATTAAGTTAAACTCTGATTCTCTAGGATACCACAAACCAAGAGTTATGGTTCCTTTAAGATATTTGAAAATTCTCTTCACAGCTGTTAGATGAGGCTCTCTGGGATCTGCTTGAAATCTTGCACAAAGGCAAGTTGCATACATGATATCTGGTCTACTTGCAGTTAGATAAAGAACAGACCCTATCATCCCTCTGTAGTTTGTCATATCTACTGAGGCTCATGTGTCTTTGTCTAGCTTTGTTGCAGTTGCCATAGGAGTTGTTGCAGATGAACTATCAAGCATACCAAATTTCTTGAGAAGATTTCCGGTATATTTTGCTTGATTGATAAAAATCCCATCATCTGTTTGATTTACTTGCAAGCCTAGAAAATAACTAAGCTCTCCCATCATGCTCATTTGGTATCTTGACTGCATTAGCTTTGCAAACTTCTTACAGAGTTTATCATTAGTAGACCTAAAGATTATGTCATCCACATAGATTTGAACTAACAGCAGATAATTACCATTATTGAAATAGAACAAGGTTTTATCAATTGTACCTCTAGTGAACCCACTCTCTAAAAGAAATTGAGCCAGAGTTTCATACCATGCTCTAGGTGCCTGCTTTAGTCCATATAATGCCTTGTCAAGCCTATAGACATAATCTGGATGCTTGGGATCTACAAACCCTGGTGGTTGTTCAACAAAAACTTCTTCTTCAAGTTTCCCATTGAGAAAAGCACTTTTCACATCCATCTGAAAGACTTTAAACTTCTCGTGAGCAGCATAGGCCAGAAAAATCCTTATTGCCTCCAATCTTGCAACTGGAGCAAAGGTTTCATCATAGTCAATTCCTTCCTGCTGTGAATAGCCTTTAGCCACAAGTCTAGCCTTATTCCTTGTAATCACTCCATCACTGTCTGTTTTGTTTCTGAAAACCCACTTTGTACCAACAATAGATCTATTCTTTGGTCTTGGTACAAGTGTCCAGACTTCATTTCTTTCAAATTCATTTAACTCTTCCTGCATAGCTGTTATCCAGTTAGCATCTTGAAGAGCTTCTTCCACTTTCTTTGGCTCAGTTTGAGACAAGAATGCATGAAACAGACATTCATTAGTTGTAGCACTTCTAGTTCTTACACTAGCTTCTGGATCTCCAATTATCAAGTCAGGTGTATGAGCTTGTGTCCATCTTCTTGCTGTAGGTAATTGGCTTCTATTATCATTATTAGATCCTCCCCCTTGATCCATGCTTTCCTGATTTTCTTCTTGACCATTTGCATTCTCTGAGGCTCCCCCTGAATTGGACTGTTCAGTATTTGAACTTTCAGAGTTTAACTCAGAGTTTCTATTTGATTCTTCAGCTGACTCACTTTCAGAATTTGAGTCATTATCTTGAGATGTTTCTGAAGTATCTTCACGCTCCCCCTCGACTGGTTCTCTATTTTGTTCTGTCAGAGAAATTCCCTCAGTGTTTACCAGTAGAGGTTCAGAGTATGCTTCGTCAGAGTTTGTTGGATTTGCTTCATCAGAGTTTACATCATCAGAGTTTAGATCTTCATTTTCAAAGCGAAGTTGATCATGAAATTCTACATCTTCTAATCCAGTTATTTTCTTGTCATCAAGTGACACATGTATAGATTCCATGATCACTTTAGTTCTCAGATTGTAGACTCTGAATGCTTTAGTTGACAGTGGATATCCAACAAAAATTCCTTCATCAGCTTTTAAGTCAAACTTTGTCAACTGTTCAGGATAAGTTTTTAACACAAAGCATTTGCATCCAGAAATATGAAAATATTTCAAATTTGGCTTCTTATTTTTCACCATCTCATATGGTGTTTTCCCATGCTTGTTGATCACTGTAGCATTTTTAGTAAAACAAGCAGTTTGAACAACTTCTGCCCAGAAATAAGTTGGCAATTTTGCTTCATCAAGCATTGTTCTGGCAGCTTCGATTAAGGTCCTGTTCTTTCTTTCAACTACACCATTTTGCTGTGGAGTACCAGGTGCAAAAAATTCTTGCTTCACTCCTCTTTCCTTGCAAAATTCTTCCATTATTGCATTTCTGAATTCAGTACCATTATCACTCCTTATGATTTTCACTTTGAACTGTGATCCTTTGTCCAGTAACTTCACATGATCCATTAGAATTAAGGCAGTTTCATCCTTCTTTGCTAAAAAATACACCCAGGTGTATCTATTGTACTCATCAACAATAACTAGAGCATACTTCTTTCTGCCAAGAGACATTATATTGACTGGACCAAAAAGATCAACATGAAGAAGATGATACGGTTCCACAACTGAAGATTCAGACCTGCTTTTGAAGGATGACTTCCTTTGCTTGGCCTTTTGACAAGAATCACACAGACCTTCTAAGCTGAGTATTGACTTGGGAAGTCCCCTTACAAGATCTTTTCGAATTAACTCATTGATGTTGTTCAAGTTTAGGTGAGAGAGATTCTTATGCCATTTCCAACTCTCTTCATTTGACATTTTTGCAGATAGACACATAGCTTTTCCTTCAAAGTTTGTTACCAAACTTGCTTCATAAATGTTGTTACGTGTTAGGTCCAAAGTATCGTAGAAGGGGGGGGGGGGTTGAATACGATACTCACAAATAATTCAATTTCGTTCGCGGATTAATCTTTCAGTTCTATAACGAAATCAAACACACCAAACCAAATTAAGTTTCGGGGAATATATCTTTTTATAAATATAAACCTCGAGGGGTGCTACAATTTCTAATCCGTAGATTAGCGTCAATGAGTTTAAGGTTACACAAATACAAAACAATGATCAAGTTCTGAGCACTATTAATTTCTCTGATAATTTTCTCCGGCTCTTCTCTCTCTCAGTAATGTCTCTGTATTAAAATCCTTAACTAAAGAAGACACATTCTTCACTCTGTATTAACTGCAGACTTTGATTTGAAAAACCATCGAACCAAACTTGTAGAAACAATCCTGGCCGTTGGATCTTCTTCAATTTGAAAAACAAGTATTACTTTCCACCTGCTCCCAATTAAAAAACCATCGAATGGTTTAAGAAACCATCGAATGAAACAAATCATTTTACCATTCGATAGTTTTTAAAACAAAACTATCGAATGCTAAATTGATTTATTTGTTTTTAATTCAATCACCTTAAACTCTCATTCGATAGTTTTCTTAAAAGAAAAACTATCGAATTGATTTACTTGTCATTTGTCCTTTAGTAATAACTCCTGAGCTCCCGGGTGTTTGAGTAATAGACAGTATCAATTTCTTCAGAGACGATAAAATAACTTGATCTTTTCAGTGCCGTCACCTAGTGCAACTGGTCTGGTTCACAGATGAATAACACTTGATCAATTCTTATATTATGACTTCAATTATAATGCTGCTGATACGTCCCTTGTCGTTCTGGTTGCTTCATCACTGGAATCCCGTGGTACTGAACCCTAAATCATTCACATACTTCTGTCGTCTTCAAAGTCTTGTTTCTATTGCTGTCACTGAGGCTTGAACATTTTCATGAACTTCTTTCCGTGACCTGTTTACGGACTTCAAGAATACATAACGTATTTTGATTTTTTGAGTTTACCTTTTCTTCTTTGATTCTGGATTCCTGTGCTTCTATTAATACTATTGTCTGTCTTGTCCTTTGTTGAGTTGTAGTTATCTCTTTTACATCTTATGTTACATTATTGTAACAGCCCCAAATCCGGGGTCAGGGATTTAGGGTTGTCACAATCCATGTACTCCTTGCCTTACCTGTATTACTCACACCATTCATAATTCACCTGTTCATGACCCCACAATATATGTCTCACACACACACACACAGGTTAGAGTCTCAGAAACGAAACCATACAATAACTGCGGAATAAATAATTTTTATTACAATACCCAAATGTCTTTGAATCTGTTACTGATACAATTTCTACGTAGTGGTACATTACCAGCTTAGCCTTCTTATGCTCACAATCCTCTAATACCATTCATATCTATACATAAGTTGAATACCAAAGCCGTAGCCTGATTCGATTGGTTCGTACTACTCCCGGGATCACTGCTGAAACTGTTTATGGAAACACCTTGCGAGGTACGTGTCGTCCCATAGGCATCCTGCTTCGCTGCTATATAATATATATAAAATAATAGCAAGAGTGAGCGATAGCTCAGCAAGGTAATGAAAGTATGGCATAATTCTGCCTTTAATTCAACCCAGAAATAAAGCTGGTATAAGACAATAACTTGTCAAAATATCTTGATACTGAAATCATTTTCTTATCGGAATGTATTCCAAAAATAGTACCATTGTGGTATTTCAAATATCATTTCATAATACTCTGCAACTTTCAATGTTTATACTATGAACAAAGTTCTAGTATAGTATAAAAGATGAAATAACAAGATACTCAGTATATCCTTTCTGTAAAATATCTGCTATATAAAATATAAGCAGACTATCAACATATACTTGAAAGATGAAGTTATAAGGAAAATATAAGGTTTCTGTAACCCAAAATCCACTTGTGCATATATATCCTTAATCAGGTTTTTATCAGAGTCATAACTCATAAGATAAAAGATGAAGTTGTAGGAATTTCCAAATATCATCTTTCATATCAAACATTTATCTCATATCATATTCTGGAAATAAAGACAAGGCAAAATATTTCCAATCCGCTTTCTGAACTTGAATAACTTGCATGAACTGGAATAAACTTGAGTAAACTTGAATAAACTTTCTTTCATGGATGATGAACTGTAGACGGAGATTCTGGGCGACAGGGATACCTCTACGATGATCAGTCGTAAGGCAATCCCCACTGCTGTTTTTCTACGTAGAAAGGAAAATAGGGCAGACGCTAACTGACCTACCTCCCTGCCAATTGGTTGTAGGGGGAAGAGCATACCCATTCACTTAGGGGTACCCATTCACTTAGGGGTCTCCGATACTCTTCTCTCACCTCCCCGCCAATTGGTTGTAGGGGGAAGAGCATACCCATTCACTTAGGGGTACCCATTCACTTAGGGGCCTCTGATGCTCTTCTCTTATCCTACGGTCGGGCACTATCTGATAATCTAAGGGAAGAACAGACCCGTTCATAGACTGCCGGTCTACGTGTAATTCCCTTAGGGGACAGGTCGCCACTCAGTCCCTTACACATTCTCCGAGTTCGAGAAAATCCATAACCTTGAAACATAAAGTTCCTTTCCCTTTTTCCCAAGTATACGACTCCACAAAGTAGTCATATCTGGTTGGAAAGGAAAATTCACTCATATTTCCCAAGCTGATGCTTGTTCATGGATACAACTGATTTCACTGCTCTTACTCCTCGAGTCTTGAGGAAGTAATCAAAATCATTGTGATGGTAGTAAACCAGACTGATAAATTCATTGATTTAAAAGATTTAGGACCGGGCAGTCCACTTGAACAACCATAAAATCTTGAGAAAGGTTCCATGTATCTTTGAAGTTTGAGCGAACATTTAAGTCTTTCTGAATATAGACTTAAACGGGAAATAGTTTTGGGAACCTCCTCTAATTATATTTATAATTGCCTGAGTAAAACTTTATTAGCTATCTAGGGTTTAAAAATAGTTTTCACAAAATACTTCCTTAAGAAGTAGGGCTTTAAATAATTAAATCAAACTATAATTAATAAAGAATATTTATTTAGAAGTAATTCCCACATACTTCTTTAACAAAGAATGGAAAATAAATTAATAAAATAACCCTAGATAGCAACTGATACCATTCCCGGTCCGTAGAATACTACAGAGTATATACCCCCTACTGAGGGTTTTTTTTTTTTTAACATATCGACTTATATATATATATATATATATATATATATATATATATATATATATATATATATATATATATATACACCATTACCATTGGAGTATCTTTGTTATCATTCCGGAACAAAGCGATTTTAAGAAAACATTTTGAAAATGATATTCATCTAATTAAACAAATTTAATTAGACGAATAAGGCTTATTTAATCCGTAAATGCTTCCAGAAGTATTTACTAATTAAATAAACACTGGTTTATTGGTGATGTTGCCTTTAGGTTAATTATTGCGAAAATCTTTCTAAAATGCTCTGTCCGGGTTTTCGAAAATATACCTTACAAAATAACCCTGATACGCTGGCTAAGTTATAAACTCACTACATGCTCTACCCTCTGAGCCTTTCTTATTCCAGTACACAAATACCTACCTTAGGATATATAGTCCCTTTCCACCATACGAAAAGTTTATAAATATATACACCATATAATTCAAGACGTAGGATCTTAAAAGTATCACCACCCATCAACAGTATTATAAGGTCATGGGATTTAGAAAACTTGCACGATACTTGGAACAAAGAATATATATATAGATATATTTTTGAATCAACGAGTATTAAACATTCGAAAATATGCCCACTCCAATAATAGAGTAAGGGTTAGTAAACTTGCCTGATGCTCGAGAAGTGATAGGGGTTCGCGACGATGCCGGACAATCTAGACAAAGTCAAACGAAAACATACGATTAATCCCTTGGATAACCCACTATAATCCAACGCTTAAACACGTAAGCGAAACACAACTAAGGCATTAATAACTCACTTTAGGCTCGTACTAAGTCCACGTTATTCAATAAATATTTAAGTCGAAGGTTCACTGATAAGTGGGTATTTTATTCACTTAAAACGTTTCCGTTTGGCTTAAAACGAATGTTTGTACTCGAGTTGTGGTATTTTTGATCTCTTTTAAAGGGTATTGTGCAGGTATATTTATCACAGGTGTACTAGGAATAAAGCGGAGCAATTGGAATGCAATTCGGAGTTTTAATGAAGAAATGGAAAAAACTCAATTTCCTGGACAGAGAATATGGTGCGGCAGCGCCGTGTTTACACTATACTGTGGCGCGACAGCGCCGTTGCAGAAAAACCAGAAAAAGCTGAGCAGTGATCCTGGCGCGGCAGCGCCGTGCTCCTATACAAATTTGGCGCGGCAGCGCCGGGCACTCTGGCGGAAAATTCCTGTTTTGACCTAATTGCTGATTTTTCGAGTGAAAGTTAAAAAAAGTCAATTCCATACGAATTATTGCACCTGGAGGCCTTTATAAAGAAGGAAAAAACCCTAGAGATAAGGAGAGAGACATATATCACTTATTGTATACGGAGTTTTTAAGCACGAAGAAGCAAGGAAGAAGATCGTTTTCAATTTATTCTTGTAATCTTTCTAGTTTGTGGATGCTTGGATTTGGTGTACTCTTTAAAACCCTTGATATTTATAACAGTTATAATTCGTTTTCTTCTATCATGTTTACATTAGAACCCATGGTGACGATTAGTTTGATTATGAACTAACTCGTTGTCATGGGGTTTTAGCGGATTTATTCATGAAGTTTATTTGTTGAATTTTCTCGATGCCTATAGTGTGATTGATGCGATATCCTATCATGGTTGCTTTAATTCGTTATAGGAGAGTAGCTAACTCCTGTAATTGTGTGTTAATTCTTATTGAAGCGAAAGTGGATTTAAGAGTTTAGAACTTGCCATGCTAGCATAGGTTTATGCGTGAGAATATCATTCATAATTAGTGTCGTAACTCTAACCGTTTTATGACGACTATGTGGTCATTTGAATGCTTGTACTTCAACCATTATGTTTTCAATCTTTATAGACATATAGGGACTAAGCATAATTGGGAGACTAAGTGATTTCTATCTTAATTGTGGATATTATTTAGGATGGTATTGGTACAACGAAAGTTGGCTTATATCAGTTTGTGTGTTCGATCAGGTATTAATAAATCACATGAAAGGGCTAGAGAATTGGAGACTTTAGATGGATTGTTTAATGAAGTTGAAATCCCATGTTTTAGTCACATAAGTAATTCGATATAAATCTCAGTTCAAGTAGTTGATAATTAGTTATAATTCTTAGATTAATTATAGTGATAAACAAAAACCACTTTGTTATTTGTTTTAGCATCGGATAATAATCATACATTGGTGAGTGAATTAACTAGACAAACAACGAGTCCCTGTAGGAACGAACCTTATTTGCTATCTGTATTACTTGAGATCACGTGCACTTGCGTGTTGAGTTTGGTCGTAACAAGTTTTTGGCGCCGCTGCCGGGGATTTCGGTTTTATTTGTTTAGTTTCAGTATTTACCATCAGTGGTCATTAAAGTTCGGTGACTAGGACGTTTCTCACCAAATTTTCTAGTTGGTGAATTTCAGGTACTTATTGAGAGTGTATGCGTACACGAGCTCGAGCACGTAGAGAAGAATTAGCAAGAAGAGAAGAACTAGCACGAAGGAAACTTGACTTTGAGAACATCAGTGTAGAAAACAATTGTGAATCAAAAGAAGATATGGAAGATCAAGCACAACCAGCGAAGGCTTTGAGTGAATTCTCTCAGCCAAAGGTGGAGGACATTCATACCAGCATTGTTCGTCCAGCTATTGGGGCAAATAATTTCGAGCTTAAGCCAAACATCATTCAGATGATTCAGAATACGGTTCAGTTTGGGGGTAGTCCTGCTGAAGATCCCAATGCTCATATTAGGGACTTCCTTGAGATCTGTGACACCTTCAAATTCAACGGAGTTACAGATGACGCAATCAGATTGAGGCTATTTCCCTTCTCTCTTAGGGATAAAGCCAAGAGTTGGTTACATTCTATGCCATCAGGATCTATTAGAACTTGGGCAGACTGTGCTCAAAAGTTCTTGACGAAGTATTTCTCCATGGCGAAGACAGCAGCTTATAGGAATTCTATTTCTCAGTTTGCTCAGCAACCCCAGGAATCTTTGGGGGAATCTTGGGAAAGGTACAAGGAGATTTTGGCACGTTGTCCTCATCATGGAATGCCGGATTGGATGATAATCAGCAATTTCTATAACGGGTTGGGAGCTCAGTCCAGGCCTATGTTAGATGCAGCATCTGGAGGTGCGCTATGGGCAAAAAGCTATGAGGATGCCTATAATCTTATCGAGATGATGGCAGCCAATGAGTTTCAGAATCCTACTCAACGCTTGCCACCTGCTAAAGTGGCTGGAGTACTTGAATTGGATGCAGCTACTGCTATTGCTGCTCAACTCAAGGCGTTGACAATGAAGGTAGATTCCCTTTCTAATCATGGAACTAGCCAGGTTGCTATGGTGTGTGAATTGTGTGCAGGGGCTCATGACACGAATCTGTGTGCTATCTCATCTGAATCAGCACAGTTTGTTAGTAATTTTCAAAGAGCTCAGCAGCCAGTGCCTAATGCTTATCATCCCAACAATCGGAATCATCCTAATTTCAGTTGGAGCAACAATCAGGGTGGTGTTCCGCAACCACAAAATCAGCAATTCAATGCAAGGCCATATAATCAGAACTATCAACCACCACCTTATGCTCCAAGGCAACAATTCAATCCACCGGGATTTCAACCATCTCAAGGGAATTCATTGAATCAGTCTGAGAAGTCTGAATTGGAAGAGCTGCGAATGATGTATAAAAGTCAGGCGGTGTCGTTGAAAACTTTAGAGAATCAGATTGGCCAACTAGCCAATGCATTGCTGAACCGTCAACCAGGAACGCTTCCGAGTGACACAGAGATGAATCCAGGCAAGAAAGATCACAAGGAACAGGTCCAGGCAGTAACCTTACGATCGGGAAAGATTCTACAAGGTCAGAATGAAGGAAATTCAGCTGAGGAAAAAAATGAGTTTTCTGAACAGTTTGTACGGCGCGGCAGCGCCGAGGCCCAGTACAAAAACGGCGCGGCAGCGCCGGGGCCTCTGGAAGAAAAAAATGAATTTGATGCTGGGGTCGATTCTGTTCCTGATTTGGTACCTAATGCTACTCTCTCGACTCATGTAACTGGGAAGAGTGATAATTATCAGAAAGTAGTAGAAGAAAAGGTGTTTCCACCTCCTCCATTCCCAAAACGAGTTCAAAGGCAAAAGCTTGACAAGCAGTTTGCTAAGTTCTTGGATGTCTTCAAGAAGCTTCAGATTAACATACCATTTGCAGAGGCTCTTGAGCAAATGCCGAGCTATGCAAAGTTTATGAAGGGCATTCTTTCGAAGAAATTGAAACTTGAGGAGCTAGAGACAGTTGCATTGACGGAAGAATGTAGTGCCATCTTGCAACAAAAGTTGCCACCTAAGTTGAAGGACCCTGGAAGCTTCACCATTCCATGTACTATTGGAGATCTCTCATTCAGCAAATGCTTGTGTGATTTGGGTGCAAGTATTAATCTCATGCCCTTATCAGTTTTCATGCAACTTGGTCTTCCAGAACCAAAGCCAACTACTATGACTCTGCAACTTGCGGACCGTTCAGTTACTTATCCTCGAGGAATAGTTGAGGATGTTTTGGTGAAGGTCGACAAGCTTATCTTTCCAGCCGACTTTGTGATTCTTGACTTTGAGGAAGACAAGAAGATCCCTATCATCTTGGGAAGACCATTCTTGGCTACAGGTCGGACTCTTATTGATGTCCAAAAGGGAGAACTCACTATGAGGGTGCACGATCAAAATGTCACCTTTAATGTTTTCAATGCAATGAAGCTTCCAACTGACGAGGAAGTGTGTTTTAAAATTGATATGGTGGACAAGGTGGTTAACTCCGCAACTCAACACTTGATCAAACCTGATGTGTTGGAAAGAGTTCTTACTAATGACTTGGAGATTGAGAACGAAGAGGATGAAGAACAATTGCAATATCTTAATGCATCTCCATGGAAGAAGTTTGAGATTCCGTTTGAATCTTTGGGGTTGTCAGAGCTGAAGAAGTCTCATGTTAGACTTAAGCCATCTATCGAGGAAGCACCTAAATTGGAACTTAAGCCATTGCCTGAACATCTAAGGTATGCCTATCTTGGTGATTCTTCTACCTTACCTGTTATTATATCATCTAAGCTTTCAGGCATGGAAGAGGAAAAGCTATTGCGAATTTTAAGGGATTTCAAATCAGCCATTGGGTGGACTATAGCAGACATAAAGGGTATTAGTCCTTCTTACTGCATGCACAAAATTCCTTTGGAAGAGGGAGCTAAACCTACAGTTGATAATCAAAGGAGACTGAATCCTGTTATGAAGGAAGTTGTGAAGAAGGAAATTCTCAAATGGCTTGATGCAGGCATTATCTATCCGATCTCTGATAGTTCTTAGGTGAGTCCGGTGCAATGTGTGCCTAAGAAGGGAGGCATGACAGTGGTGACTAATGAAAAGAACGAGCTCATTCCCACTCGAACAGTTACTGGTTGGAGGATTTGCATGGATTATCGAAAGTTGAACAAGGCCACTCGGAAAGATCACTTTCCACTTCCGTTCATTGATCAGATGCTCGACAGACTGGCTGGACATCAGTACTATTGCTTGCTTGATGGGTATTCTGGTTACAATCAGATTTGCATAGCGCCCGAGGATCAAGAGAAGACTACATTCACTTGTCCATTTGGTACATTTGCATTCAGACGTGTTTCTTTCGGGTTGTGTGGAGCACCAGCTACTTTTCAGCGATGCATGATGGCCATTTTTTCTGACATGATTGGAATTAATGTGGAAGTATTCATGGACGACTTCTCAGTCTTTGGGGATTCTTTTGATGAGTGCTTGGGAAACTTGAGTTTGGTTCTAAAGCGTTGTGTGGAGACAAATCTTGTTCTAAATTGGGAAAAGTGTCATTTCATGGTACAAGAAGGTGTCATTCTGGGACACAAGGTTTCGTGTAAAGGTTTGGAAGTTGACAAGGCAAAGGTGGAGACTATTGAGAACCTTCCTGCCCCTGTTTCAGTCAAGGGTATTCGCAGCTTTCTTGGTCATGCGGGGTTCTACAGGCGTTTCATAAAGGATTTCTCAAAAATTTCGAAGCCACTTTGCAATCTCTTGGAAAAAGTTGTTCCGTTCAAGTTTGATGAGTCTTGTTTACATGCATTCGAGATCTTGAAGAAGAAATTAATTTCTGCTCCAGTTATTACAGCTCCTGATTGGAGCCAACCATTTGCTTTGATGTGCGATGCTAGTGATTTTGCGCTTGGGGCCGTTCTAGGCCAAAGGAAAGAAAAGGTGTTTCATGTTATTTATTATGCAAGCAAAACTCTTAATGATGCTCAGATGAATTACACCACCACTGAGAAGGAACTACTTGCTATTGTCTACGGGTTTGAAAAGTTTCGCTCTTATCTGCTTGGTACTAAGGTGACAGTTTATACGGATCATGCTGCTATTCGCTATCTCTTGGCGAAGAAAGATGCTAAGCCAAGATTGATTCGTTGGGTTCTTCTGTTGCAAGAATTTGACGTGGAAATCAAGGACAGAAAGGGGACGGAGAATCAGGTAGCTGACCATCTCTCTAGATTGGAAGATCATGGGAAGTCACCTAAAGATAATACAGTTATTAATGAGTTTTTTCCGGATGAGCAACTATTCAGTGTGGAAGATGTTGAACCATGGTATGCCGACATTGTGAATTATCTAGTAAGTAATATCACACCACCTGAGCTCTCTTATGATCAAAAGAAGAAATTCTTACATGATGTCAAGCAGTATATTTGGGATGAGCCGTTTTTGTTCAAGCAAGGAGTTGATCAGATTATTAGGCGTTGTGTTCCTTACAGTGAGACCGAGGCTATTCTTAGTGATTTTCATGCTACAGCTTATGGAGGTCATTATGCGGGTGAAAAGACAGCCACACGTATTCTTCAAGCAGGTTTCTATTGGCCGACTCTATTCAAGGATGCTCATCAGTTTGTGTTGAGATGTGATCGATGTCAACGAGTTGGTAATATTTCTCGTAGGGACGAGATGCCTCTTAATGTCATGTTGGAGGTAGAGATCTTTGACGTGTGGGGAATTGACTTCATGGGACCGTTCATTCCGTCATGTGGTAATCAGTATATTCTGTTAGCTGTGGATTATGTGTCGAAGTGGGTGGAGGTAAAGGCACTTCCAACGAATGACGCTAAGGTGGTGCTTAATTTCCTTCACAAGAATATATTTACTCGGTTTGGCACTCCACGAGTTATCATCAGTGATGAAGGTACGCACTTTTGCAATCGGAAGTTTACATCTCTTATGGCACGCTACAATATCAATCATCGAGTTGCTACAGCTTATCATCCTCAAACCAATGGGCAAGCTGAAGTGTCTAATCATGAAATTAAACGGATTCTTGAGAAGGTGGTAAGTCCTTCTAGGAAGGATTGGGCTTTGAAGCTTGATGAAGCAGTGTGGGCTTATCGGACGGCCTATAAAACACCTTTGGGAATGTCACCATTTCAGCTTGTGTATGGAAAAGCATGTCATCTGCCAGCTGAGTTAGAACACAAGGCTTATTGGGCGTTGAAGAAGCTGAATTTTGATCTTACAGCAGCAGGTGAGAAGCGTATGGTTCAGTTGAATGAAATGGACGAGTTTCGATTGCAAGCTTATGAGAACAACAAGCTATATAAAGAGAAAGTCAAAAGGTGGCATGATCGTCGGTTGGTTCTTAAGACATTTGTGCCCGGGCAATTGGTGTTGTTGTTCAACTCTCGACTTCGGTTATTTCCTGGAAAGTTGAAGTCACGTTGGTCAGGTCCATTCTCAGTTAAAACAGTTTTTCAGCATGTAGCAGTGGAGATTTTTGACAAGTCACCGGACCAGTCGTTCAAGGTCAATGGTCAGCGGTTAAAGCCATATTTTGGAGAGAAGTTGAATCGCAAAGTTGAGACCGCGGTTCTAATTTGCACAACGTAAGGAGATGGAGCTATGTCAAGCTCATGACTTAAAAAGAGCGCTTCGTGGGAGGCAACCCACTTGATTGTGTGATTGTATCATTCTAAAAAAAAAAAAAAAAATATAGAAAAATAGAAAAAAATTTCAGCAGAAGTTCTGGCGCGGCAGCGCCGTGCTAAGGCATAAAAATGGCGCGGCAGCGCCGTGACGGCTGTTGAGAAAAAATTGAAAAAAAAAAAACAGAAAATTTGAAAAAAAAAAAAGAAGAGTTGTTGTTGTATTTAGTGGCCCATTATCCTAACCCACTACCCATACCCACTAACCCTAAACTCCTCTATATAAACCCACATCCCATAACCCTACCTATACAACCTATACATACACTACTTACAAATCTCACAAATTCTCAAACACTCTAAACACTTTCTTCCATTCGATTCAATGGCATCCAAGCGACAACGGGTTGTAATTGGTGGTGGTAGTGAGGGTGCTAGTGGTAGTGGGGCTGGTGGAAGGCACCCTCGTTCTTCTTCTTCATCTGATTCGGGTGGAGCCAATGGTGGACCTCAATTTGTTTCTAATGAGGCTCGTGAGGCTTATAATGAGTTGTTGGGGCGTCCTATTGCCCGTGAGAGGGGTCTTTTGCCTACGGCATCGGATGGGTATATGTTGGAGAATATTGCGGAGAGAGGTTGGGAGCAATTTTGTGAGGCTCCGGAGCCTGTTCCGATGACGGTGGTTCGCGAGTTTTATGCGAATGCTAGTGTGGACAGGAATGGGATTAGCCAAGTTCGTGGGTTTCGTGTGGATTATCGGCCGCGTGCTATTCGTCGTGTTCTTGGTCTTCCGACTCCTAGGAGGAATCAAGAGGATTGGTCGGGAAGGACTCGCGATGCTGTGGACCTTCAGGTGATTATTCAGAGGTTATGTGTTCCAGGTACACAGTGGACCTTGAGGCGTGGCACTACTGAGCCTACTTCGTTTATGTCGACGGCTCTGAATCAGTATGCGCGTACTTGGCACTTGTTCATTTGTGCTAACCTCATCCCTACTAGGCATTCTAATGAGGTGACAGTGGAGAGGGCTATCTTGTTGTTTGCTATTTGCAGCAGAGAGTTGGTGGATGTGGGTAATTTGATCCACCAGGGGATTCTCCGTTTTATGCAAGGGAGTACCACTGCGGCGATACCTTATGGTTCGGTTATTGCTAGGTTGGCTAGGGATGGTGGTGCTATTTGGTCAGAAGCGGAGGTTGTGCAGCAGCCACAGGCAGCACTGGATCATCAGAGTATAATGAGGCTGAATGTGTGGGATGGAGGTGAGCCGGATTGGTGGGGTCTTGGTTATGTAGTAGAGGGTCAACAGCAGCATCAACAGCAGCAGCAGGAGGAGGAGCCTCAGGATGGAGGTTCTCTTATTAGTCAGCGGCAGTATAGGAGATTGACGAGGCGTATCGATGCGGTGCACGATCTGCAGGCAGGTTTTAGAGCAGATTTTGGTCAGTTTGCACAGGCTTTGAGCACGGCTTTGCGTGCAAGTGGGGTGGACGTGACTTTTCCGTCCTTTGGAGCTGGCGCTGTCTATCCGCCACCGGACACTCCTAATGGGAGTGGTTCGGACGACGAGTAGGTATGCTTTGCAATCTTTTAATTCTTACCTTCAATGTGGGCATTGAAAATTTTAAGTTTGGGGGTGGGGATGAAAGGTGCATTTGTATATTAGGTGTATTGCATATTAGGAGCATTTGTGCATGTTAGTTAATTTCATGTTAGTTTAGAGCATTTTGTTGCATGTTAGTTTAGAGCATATAGGACATTCTGTTATTTTGTTATTTATGTTCATATAGTTGCATGAGCATGGCATGCATTTTCATGATCCCTTAGGACGAGCTATTTCTGTTTGGCAGGTAGATGTTGATTTGAGTGTGGTAATCATGAATAGAGGGTTGATTTATAGTTTCTATGAAATTGACATGCATGTTATGGGGACAAAACCAATTACACAACTCATTGTTTGCTTTTGGGCTAGATTGGGGGTCATGCTTGTTTGGATGTTTTGAGGTTTAATTACCTGGTTATATTTAGAATGTTCTTTATTCCCTTGATAACGTAAGAGCACTAAAGTATAAGTTTGGGGGGAAACAGGATTTTCATGCTAGTTGTTTGTTGTTATGGCTAGGTGTCAATTGGCTAGTAGCCGGCTCATATTTATATGAGTAGTCTAGGGTTGGAATTGAGAATTCTCATTCCAGATTGCATATAAAAAAAAAAAAAAAAAGAAGAAGAAAAAAGAAAGAAAAAAAAAAGAGTCATGTAAATAGTTAAATGCAAAATTAACCACGAGTGAGCTCTTTAATACTCGAGTAATTAAGTCTGAGGGGACTTAGTCCTAGTGACCTAAGGCTTTTATAGTCTGGGATCCACTGACCTAACACTCGCTACATGGGTATTATTGTATAAGCCTTTTGGGGTCTCACTCATTGCATGGTTAAATAAGCATATGTGTTGTGAATAGTAGTATGTGTCGTGGTAATAAAGCATGAATTCCTGGTTAATCTGAATGAGTATGGAGGTGTCTCGAAGTTATGATGTGTCTACCGTTCATTCTTTTTATAAACTTGTGATTGCCTTGACTAAGAATCGGTATGATTTTTGATCTAGTGTTAGGAGTATATCTGATGAGTATCGCACACACCACGTTCCTATGCATGTATTGTTAGTATACGGGAATTTAGTCGAGCTCTGTTTGGAAGTTGTTGCATGATTTGAGATGTTTGCCTAATGAATGGTTTTGGTAGTCTAAGGGGGTCCTTGCATTTTCATATAGTTGCATTCATGTAGTTAGTTGCATTTGTAGTTGCATTGTTAGATGGATTTTGGGGGTACATTCGCTATAGGCCCTCACGAGACCTTACTCGTCCACTAGGGCTGCCTAGGGGTTTAAAGGGCTTGTTGCATATGCCAAATGCAACCGTGATCACCTACGGAAGTGGTAGTTTGTTTATGCTCGAGGACGAGCGTCGGTTTAAGTTTGTGGGTGTGATAAGTGGGTATTTTATTCACTTAAAACGTTTCCGTTTGGCTTAAAACGAATGTTTGTACTCGAGTTGTGGTATTTTTGATCTCTTTTAAAGGGTATTGTGCAGGTATATTTATCACAGGTGTACTAGGAATAAAGCGGAGCAATTGGAATGCAATTCGGAGTTTTAATGAAGAAATGGAAAAAACTCAATTTCCTGGACAGAGAATATGGCGCGGCAGCGCCGTGTTTACACTATACTGTGGCGCGGCAGCGCCGTTGCAGAAAAACCAGAAAAAGCTGAGCAGTGATCCTGGCGCGGCAGCGCCGTGCTCCTATACAAATTTGGCGCGGCAGCGCCGGGCACTCTGGCGGAAAATTCCTGTTTTGACCTAATTGCTGATTTTTCGAGTGAAAGTTAAAAAAAGTCAATTCCATACGAATTATTGCACCTGGAGGCCTTTATAAAGAAGGAAAAAACCCTAGAGATAAGGAGAGAGACATATATCACTTATTGTATACGGAGTTTTTAAGCACGAAGAAGCAAGGAAGAAGATCGTTTTCAATTTATTCTTGTAATCTTTCTAGTTTGTGGATGCTTGGATTTGGTGTACTCTTTAAAACCCTTGATATTTATAACAGTTATAATTCGTTTTCTTCTATCATGTTTACATTAGAACCCATGGTGACGATTAGTTTGATTATGAACTAACTCGTTGTCATGGGGTTTTAGCGGATTTATTCATGAAGTTTATTTGTTGAATTTTCTCGATGCCTATAGTGTGATTGATGCGATATCCTATCATGGTTGCTTTAATTCGTTATAGGAGAGTAGCTTACTCCTGTAATTGTGTGTTAATTCTTATTGAAGCGAAAGTGGATTTAAGAGTTTAGAACTTGCCATGCTAGCATAGGTTTATGCGTGAGAATATCATTCATAATTAGTGTCGTAACTCTAACCGTTTTATGACGACTATGTGATCATTTGAATGCTTGTACTTCAACCATTATGTTTTCAATCTTTATAGACATATAGGGACTAAACATAATTGGGAGACTAAGTGATTTCTATCTTAATTGTGGATATTATTTAGGATGGTATTGGTACAACGAAAGTTGGCTTATATCAGTTTGTGTGTTCGATCAGGTATTAATAAATCACATGAAAGGGCTAGAGAATTGGAGACTTTAGATGGATTGTTTAATGAAGTTGAAATCCCATGTTTTAGTCACATAAGTAATTCGATATAAATCTCAGTTCAAGTAGTTGATAATTAGTTATAATTCTTAGATTAATTATAGTGATAAACAAAAACCACTTTGTTATTTGTTTTAGCATCGGATAATAATCATACATTGGTGAGTGAATTAACTAGACAAACAACGAGTCCCTGTAGGAACGAACCTTATTTGCTATCTGTATTACTTGAGATCACGTGCACTTGCGTGTTGAGTTTGGTCGTAACATTCACCTTAGGAATCGAATCTCGTTTGCCGGTTATACCAAGTGGTTTTGAAGGTTAGAACCAAGTGCTCCTCTAAGGGGTTTCTTCGCACTTAACCTTGATTCGAACATTTTTATAAAATCGAAAAATAATCTTTTTGATATGAGGTCTTCTCTCATATCTTCATTATGACCTCTAGTATTTAATTACCAAGATTCTTAACCGAATATCTCATTATAAGGGGGTTCCATTGAAGTTACGAACTCACACTTACGTTTACGAACTGCTTTTACGATTTTTATCATAACGCCTAAACCGTAAGTCGGAATGCTACGATTCTTTCGCCAAAATGATCTATGACTCAAGATATACAAGTATAGGTCAGTTAATAAGTAAGGTCAGAAGGTTATATCAACTGTTAAGCTCGGTTCGTAAGGTTAAAGAAATTTCGCCATTACGACGGCTATAAATCAAACGTTTCCATTTTACGATCACTCCAAATAACCAACCAAGGCAACCCATACTTCATCAATCTCAACAAACATCCATTTTACATCTCTAAGTCCAGTGGTGAGACTAAAATCAATCACCCATCATTTTACACACCAAAACAAATCCAAATATCTAAGGATGTTCTTATTAAGCACTAATCTTTATGTAACATCAAAACCACATCAAAAACTCATAATAACTCAAAGGGTGGGTTAGGGCTTTACCTTCTTGGAAGCTCTATCAACACTACCAAGGGTTTATAATCACTTAACAAGCTTTAACAAGTCCTTATAATGCTTAAACCTTAAGAACAAAGCAAGAAAACAAGTTAGTAATTTCGGAGTTACTATTCACCTCTTGAAAGAACTGGAAACACGAGGGCCTTACCATGCTTTTATGGACTAGGCTCCTGAATAGAAGTTGTAGAGCATCTCAATACCTTTCCAACAAGATAAAGAACACATGATTCCATTGAGAAACGAGGGAGTTATGGCTATTTGAAAATCGGTGCAGAAACTGCCAAGATCATGGCAGTTTGGATTCTTCAACTTGGGGAGGATATTTGACTGGGCTAAACACCTTGGATTGCCATGAAATTTTGAACGAGTGTTATACATGGAGTGGAGAAGCTATGGCTAAAATTTGGTGATTTTAGTATGGATAGAAATGGAGATATGAATTTTTCTCTCTTCCTTGTCCCAGCTGAGCCGAAAATGGGGGTGTTCTTCCTCTTCTCTTTTTCTTTTCTTTATCTTGGTTAATCAATTAGAAATGCTGATTTTTATGTCAAAAGTGGTGAGTCATCACCCTTGGTTGCTTCTCCTTCCGACACATGTCACACATGCACTGGCCCAGATAAAGTAGTTTTACTGGTTCGTTTAATTTCGTAGAACGCTCGCAAGGTTTCTCGAGGGTTCTATCGAGGTATTTTACCGAAATCGTTCTCGATACTTCTAATTAATTTATCAAATCCATATCCATATAATTAATAATTTAAATCCTTAAATATCCTCAAATAATAATTATTTAGTCCGTTTTTGGTGAAATTTCGGAGAAAACGAAAAATGCTATTTTTTCTGATTCTGACAGCTTCTGCATTCTTTTATTTCCATCGTAGATCACTAACGCGACTTTGAAAGTTTATTATATCGTCCCGCATATAGGGTGGTCTGAAAAACTTTTAAATGAAGAGTTACTATTCATCAGTGGTTTTTCTATAATCCTTTGGATCAAAATCCGTTCCAATATTCCTGATGTATTTTCTCTTTACTCTTTTGCACTTAGAAAACGTTCTAGTGATTTCTCGGGCGTACGCTATCTTGTTTACGGAGTTGTCGGATGTATTCCAGATATTGATTTGGATGACATAAAAATACTTTCCTTCCCTGGAGTATTGTATTCTTATCTTCCAGATTGATTGTTCTTATTTATATGTTCTGTCCATTCTTACTATTCTCAAAATGTTCGAAAACCGAAATTCATATTCATTTCATAACTTGATTCTCAAAGTCATTGCCACTATCCATATTTACATCAACATATAATAAAAGTTTTAATTCTACCCAAAATCTGGGGTCTTACAGTCTCCTCTCCTTAAAAGGATTCCGTCCCGGAATCACTCTGAAAACAAATGGGGATATCTTTCTAGCATCTCGCTCTCTAGCTCCCAAGTTGATTCTTCCACATTATGATTCCTCCATACCACTCTGGCTAGTTTGATGACCTTGTTTCGGAGTACTTGTTCCTTTCGATCTATAATTTCCATTGGTTGCTCCACATAGGTCAAGTCTGGTTGTATGTCTACGTGCTCGTACTCTACATGTCCCGGGCATCTATAGTATACTGACGTAGCATTGACACATGAACCCCGCTATGACCATTCTACAAGTTTGGGGGGGTAAGGCTAGCTCGTAGGCCACCTTCCTGGCGCGTCTTAAATCTCAGATGGCCCAATGAATCTCGGGCTCACTTCCCTTTCTTTTCAAATCTCATTAATTCTTTCCCTGGAGATACCTTTAGCATCACGAATTTCTAACCTCATATTCTCTATCTTGTTTGCACAGAAATACACCAGCATAAACTTGCTTGCCATTCATCAACTTGCCATTTAGCTTATCAGTAGCAGTACTATCTCTATACTCGGGGCTTAGTCCGCATACTTTCTCTGTCTGTCTTGGTTGTCACTAGCCGCTTGTTGGTGAAATCTTTTGTCTTTCTAGTTTGTTGGACTAACTTGGGCGTTGTGTAAAATCTCATCTTTTAATTCCCGATCATTCGGAATCCCTCTCTGTCTCATCTTAAAGTAAGGGTATCGGCCACCACATTGGCCTTCCCCGGATGGTAGTGTATCCCACAGTCATAATCCTAGGTCAATTCTAGCCATTTCTCCATCTCATGCTATCTACTATCATGGGTAACTCAAAGCCAATTCATTACATTCCATAAAATTTGTGGGTGCATTAGTCAACCCAAAATAACTTCGCTGAAAACTCGAAGTGTCTATTCCTAGTACGAATCGCAGTCTTGGGCATATCCTCTGATTTAACTTCCAACTGGTGATACCCAGTTCTTAAATAAATTGGAAATACACAGCGTTCTTCCGCTGATCAAACAATCATTTACAAGGGTACCTATTCTCCATGTCAAACTCATACAACTCTCGAGGTTCGATATATAATCTTGTGCTAAAATCTTTCTCTCTTACAACAACACCGGGCTCTCCATAGTGGTACACTGGGTCTTATTACACCTTTATACAGCAACTCTTGTAACTGAGTCACTAACCCTTTCATTCCCATTATACTCTGAATACTCGGTCACAGTTTATGGTTTCTTGTTTTAACTCTTTAACTTTTATTTTCATCCGGGTCTTCATATATTTCTGAAAATTATTCCTTTATAACAACACACGCTGCACATCTCCCAAGTCACAATACCAGCCCCCTCTGACTCCAACGTCAGTAATTATCTTGCTAACCCAGAGGTAGTGTCCACTCGTAAACACTCCTCCAAAATCTCAATTTCACTATAGGGCATCCATCTAACACCATTGTCACTGGAGTTCACGGCATACCGCCATTCCTTTCACATATATCGATTGACACGCTTCCCATTATCATAATATCCTTGGGAGAATTACCAATTTCGTTGATATGTCACTAACATTCTATTTGTCTTAGGGATCCGCTCCTGTCATAAGCAATTTTGTTGCGAATCTAATTCCTATCAGCGAATTTTGACTTATTTGACCTGGGTGGCCTCCCCTTAGAATTCAATGAGGATAACAAAAATTATGGGGCCTTGAAAAGACAGCTCCCATATCAAGGAAAACGTCACACACTGGTGATCATAAGGTTATGAGTTTTAAGGTAACCTTATTGGAGGTAAGAGAATTTTACCGAGAGATCAATATGATCATAAGAACTCAACGTTGTGTGCCTCAATTGAGACATACTAAAGGTAATTAGCCTTCTTGTATTTCACAACTTACAAGTGATGGCGTCCCATCCGACTTCTATCACACAGACAGATAGTCCTTGTAGCCCCTATAAGTATAGGGTTGTTCGTCTCAGTGGAAGTTGAAAAGTATGAAAGCAATTCGATATCAATTTAATGATTATCGTCTTTAATATTTCTCAAAGGAACACCTTGGATTAAAATTGAACAGATTCCAAAGATGCGGTTTCCAAAGAATCGCAAAGAAAAGAATAACCAAAAGATACTGGTACTTAACAAACAAGTGGTGAGGTATTACCATAGGGTCATTCATTATTTGAAGAAATGTGAAAGCTTAAATAACATCATTTGACAGGGCTTCGAAAGCCTAAAAGTAGGCATTGTGATAGCCTCTGGCACAATTGAAACTGAATATGGTTTAACACAAGTGTTATAAAACAACTTCGAAGAGGGAATATACCCTTTACCAGAATTCTTTCCTGGAGAGAGATCAAGATAGATCATAGATTGGGGAAATATCCCACATAATTTGCAAATGGGGAGGGTACTACCAAGGTCTCTACGGATGCCTTTTATGTCGGCTCCTCTGATGGATATTCGTTCAATTCTAAAGCTTTTCCTTTCCACGCACCCTAAGTTGTTCGATACTTACGTCATTGCCGACTTATAATAGTCGCTAAGAATTCAACCATCAACATTTGCAATCGCAGGGGGTTTTATTCGACCCGGCGCAAACATCTTAAGTAAGCGTTCTGTTCTATAAGAAGACTTCGATACCGTTGTCGCCCATAGCAATGACAATTCCACATGTCGACTGGGCGGTACTTCGGAAGCTCGTTAGAAACTACAAGCTTAAACCCGGTCTCTATTTCAATCATCCTTATACCCAATATTCCTTCTCCCATATCAATCCCGTGCGCTACATAGGCTTAACACTTTTGGCACAATAACCTTTTCATTTAAGTCAATCCCGGTACTTCTCCGTCCGTCTTGGTCCTTAAATATATTTTGCCTTTACCATCCAATCTCAACTTCACCATTTTTTCTCTACAATCAATTATAGCAATCAGGGTCTGTCCACCAACCTATCTAACGGCTATCTTACCCAATCCACAGGGTTCGCTCTAATTTCCACTCCCTTTGGTGATATCCTCTGGTAATCAGAAAGACAAGGTTTGCCAAAATTTGCTGAATTCCTTTCCAAAATCAGGGAAACTTGATCAATCTATTTTCCACTAGTAATGCTCGGATCTGATTTCCGACCTTTCGGTTCTATCCTCATAATTCCTTCCTGGTTTCCTGAGGGTGGTAAATCTCGTTCTCGATTCCGCCTTAGCGTGTTTGCCTTATACTAACAATTGCATGGTACATATACCCAACATTCTCCTTGAGATAATAAAATTCCTCAATGACGTAATAGACACTCTTTCCAGTGGAATCGCTGGTCGTGGGGGGATTGAAACCTTGTAGCCAAAGCAATTCCTTTCACTATCCTTAGGCAACTAAGTACCCTTAATCGTTCGTGAAAATCTGAACGTCTTGGTTCTTACGTATGCCGCCTCCTTAGGGGCAACTATAACCGACTACGAGTAACAGGTTCCGTTCAAGTCGAATCAATCCACTGATACTGGCTATACTGCCTCTACCTCTTCTGCTTTGGAGACTCTACTCCATTTTCTTTGTCATACCTCTTGATGTATCATGAACGATCCTTAAACTCTTGTCTCGTCACTTATTTATCCCTTGAAGGTTCGTCCGGTCTTATTATACGACCTCAAGTAACATGCTACATCTTTATCAATCAACACGTCCTTTACAAGATTCTTTCCTTGACCCACTACTGGGTCTTCCTCTAGATCCTCCTATGGATCTTCCTTTATCGGGTCTTCGTCCATCTCAAGAAGCGCATCATCAAATGCCTACTCGAAGGCCTCGGGATCTGGTATCTCAGAATCCCATCCATCTATAACTCATACGAATCGAGGTGACTAACCATGAAGTCCTAAGTACGGTTTCCCAGAAGAAGTCCCTTCTCGGGCTTTATCTTAAACAGTCAGGGTCATGTCTTCTAACCCGACTACGAACTCAATTTGAGCTCCAGATGCTCTTATCATTATTACGGGTATTGTAAGACTCGGTCTCCTATCGTTTCTGAGGACTGTAACCTAACGCTCTGATACCATCTCTGTAAAGCCCCAAATCCGGGGTCAGGGATTTAGGGTTGTCACAATCCATGTACTCCTTGCCTTACCTATATTACTCACACCATTCATAATTCACCTGTTCATGACCCCACAATATATGTCTCACACACACACACACAGGTTAGAGTCTCAAAAACGACACCATACAATAACTGCGGAATAAATAATTTTTATTACAATACCCAAATGTCTTTGAATCTGTTACTGATACAATTTCTACGTAGTGGTACATTACCAGCTTAGCCTTCTTATGCTCACAATCCTCTAATACCATTCATATCTATACATAAGTTGAATACCAAAGCCGTAGCCTGATTCGATTGGTTCGTACTACTCCCGGGATCACTGCTGAAACTGTTTATGGAAACGCCTTGCGAGGTACGTGTCGTCCCATAGGCATCCTGCTTCGCTGCTATATAATATATATAAAATAATAGCAAGAGTGAGCGATAGCTCAGCAAGGTAATGAAAGTATGGCATAATTCTGCCTTTAATTCAACCCAGAAATAAAGCTGGTATAAGACAATAACTTGTCAAAATATCTTGATACTGAAATCATTTTCTTATCGGAATGTATTCCAAAAATAGTACCATTGTGGTATTTCAAATATCATTTCATAATACTCTGCAACTTTCAATGTTTATACTATGAACAAAGTTCTAGTATAGTATAAAAGATGAAATAACAAGATACTCAGTATATCCTTTCTGTAAAATATCTGCTATATAAAATATAAGCAGACTATCAACATATACTTGAAAGATGAAGTTATAAGGAAAATATAAGGTTTCTGTAACCCAAAATCCACTTGTGCATATATATCCTTAATCAGGTTTTTATCAGAGTCATAACTCATAAGATAAAAGATGAAGTTGTAGGAATTTCCAAATATCATCTTTCATATCAAACATTTATCTCATATCATATTCTGGAAATAAAGACAAGGCAAAATATTTCCAATCCGCTTTCTGAACTTGAATAACTTGCATGAACTGGAATAAACTTGAGTAAACTTGAATAAACTTTCTTTCATGGATGATGAACTGTAGACGGAGATTCTGGGCGACAGGGATACCTCTACGATGATCAGTCGTAAGGCAATCCCCACTGCTGTTTTTCTACGTAGAAAGGAAAATAGGGCAGACGCTAACTGACCTACCTCCCTGCCAATTGGTTGTAGGGGGAAGAGCATACCCATTCACTTAGGGGTACCCATTCACTTAGGGGTCTCCGATACTCTTCTCTCACCTCCCCGCCAATTGGTTGTAGGGGGAAGAGCATACCCATTCACTTAGGGGTACCCATTCACTTAGGGGCCTCTGATGCTCTTCTCTTATCCTACGGTCGGGCACTATCTGATAATCTAAGGGAAGAACAGACCCGTTCATAGACTGCCGGTCTACGTGTAATTCCCTTAGGGGACAGGTCGCCACTCAGTCCCTTACACATTCTCCGAGTTCGAGAAAATCCATAACCTTGAAACATAAAGTTCCTTTCCCTTTTTCCCAAGTATACGACTCCACAAAGTAGTCATATCTGGTTGGAAAGGAAAATTCACTCATATTTCCCAAGCTGATGCTTGTTCATGGATACAACTGATTTCACTGCTCTTACTCCTCGAGTCTTGAGGAAGTAATCAAAATCATTGTGATGGTAGTAAACCAGACTGATAAATTCATTGATTTAAAAGATTTAGGACCGGGCAGTCCACTTGAACAACCATAAAATCTTGAGAAAGGTTCCATGTATCTTTGAAGTTTGAGCGAACATTTAAGTCTTTCTGAATATAGACTTAAACGGGAAATAGTTTTGGGAACCTCCTCTAATTATATTTATAATTGCCTGAGTAAAACTTTATTAGCTATCTAGGGTTTAAAAATAGTTTTCACAAAATACTTCCTTAAGAAGTAGGGCTTTAAATAATTAAATCAAACTATAATTAATAAAGAATATTTATTTAGAAGTAATTCCCACATACTTCTTTAACAAAGAATGGAAAATAAATTAATAAAATAACCCTAGATAGCAACTGATACCATTCCCGGTCCGTAGAATACTACAGAGTATATACCCCCTACTGAGGGTTTTTTTTTTTTAACATATCGACTTATATATATATATATATATATATATATATACACCATTACCATTGGAGTATCTTTGTTATCATTCCGGAACAAAGCGATTTTAAGAAAACATTTTGAAAATGATATTCATCTAATTAAACAAATTTAATTAGACGAATAAGGCTTATTTAATCCGTAAATGCTTCCAGAAGTATTTACTAATTAAATAAACACTGGTTTATTGGTGATGTTGCCTTTAGGTTAATTATTGCGAAAATCTTTCTAAAAAGCTCTGTCCGGGTTTTCGAAAATATACCTTACAAAATAACCCTGATACGCTGGCTAAGTTATAAACTCACTACATGCTCTACCCTCTGAGCCTTTCTTATTCCAGTACACAAATACCTACCTTAGGATATATAGTCCCTTTCCACCATACGAAAAGTTTATAAATATATACACCATATAATTCAAGACGTAGGATCTTAAAAGTATCACCACCCATCAACAGTATTATAAGGTCATGGGATTTAGAAAACTTGCACGATACTTGGAACAAAGAATATATATATAGATATATTTTTGAATCAACGAGTATTAAACATTCGAAAATATGCCCACTCCAATAATAGAGTAAGGGTTAGTAAACTTGCCTGATGCTCGAGAAGTGATAGGGGTTTGCGACGATGCCGGACAATCTAGACAAAGTCAAACGAAAACATACGATTAATCCCTTGGATAATCCACTATAATCCAACGCTTAAACACGTAAGCGAAACACAACTAAGGCATTAATAACTCACTTTAGGCTCGTACTAAGTCCACGTTATTCAATAAATATTTAAGTCGAAGGTTCACCTTAGGAATCGAATCTCGTTTGCCGGTTATACCAAGTGGTTTTGAAGGTTAGAACCAAGTGCTCCTCTAAGGGGTTTCTTCGCACTTAACCTTGATTCGAACATTTTTATAAAATCGAAAAATAATCTTTTTGATATGAGGTCTTCTCTCATATCTTCATTATGACCTCTAGTATTTAATTACCAAGATTCTTAACCGAATATCTCATTATAAGGGGGTTCCATTGAAGTTACGAACTCACACTTACGTTTACGAACTGCTTTTACGATTTTTATCATAACGCCTAAACCGTAAGTCGGAATGCTACGATTCTTTCGCCAAAATGATCTATGACTCAAGATATACAAGTATAGGTCAGTTAATAAGTAAGGTCAGAAGGTTATATCAACTGTTAAGCTCGGTTCGTAAGGTTAAAGAAATTTCGCCATTACGACGGCTATAAATCAAACGTTTCCATTTTACGATCACTCCAAATAACCAACCAAGGCAACCCATACTTCATCAATCTCAACAAACATCCATTTTACATCTCTAAGTCCAGTGGTGAGACTAAAATCAATCACCCATCATTTTACACACCAAAACAAATCCAAATATCTAAGGATGTTCTTATTAAGCACTAATCTTTATGTAACATCAAAACCACATCAAAAACTCATAATAACTCAAAGGGTGGGTTAGGGCTTTACCTTCTTGGAAGCTCTATCAACACTACCAAGGGTTTATAATCACTTAACAAGCTTTAACAAGTCCTTATAATGCTTAAACCTTAAGAACAAAGCAAGAAAACAAGTTAGTAATTTTGGAGTTACTATTCACCTCTTGAAAGAACTGGAAACACGAGGGCCTTACCATGCTTTTCTGGACTAGGCTCCTGAATAGAAGTTGTAGAGCATCTCAATACCTTTCCAACAAGATAAAGAACACATGATTCCATTGAGAAACGAGGGAGTTATGGCTATTTGAAAATCGGTGCAGAAACTGCCAAGATCATGGCAGTTTGGATTCTTCAACTTGGGGAGGATATTTGACTGGGCTAAACACCTTGGATTGCCATGAAATTTTGAACGAGTGTTATACATGGAGTGGAGAAGCTATGGCTAAAATTTGGTGATTTTAGGATGGATAGAAATGGAGATATGAATTTTTCTCTCTTCCTTGTCCCAGCTGAGCCGAAAATGGGGGTGTTCTTCCTCTTCTCTTTTTCTTTTCTTTATCTTGGTTAGTCAATTAGAAATGCTGATTTTTATGTCAAAAGTGGTGAGTCATCACCCTTGGTTGCTTCTCCTTCCGACACATGTCACACATGCACTGGCCCAGATAAAGTAGTTTTACTGGTTCGTTTAATTTCGTAGAACGCTCGCAAGGTTTCTCGAGGGTTCTATCGAGGTATTTTACCGAAATCGTTCTCGATACTTCTAATTCATTTATCAAATCCATATCCATATAATTAATAATTTAAATCCTTAAATATCCTCAAATAATAATTATTTAGTCCGTTTTTGGTGAAATTTCGGAGAAAACGAAAAATGCTATTTTTTCTGATTCTGACAGCTTCTGCATTCTTTTATTTCCATCGTAGATCACTAACGCGACTTTGAAAGTTTATTATATCGTCCCGCATATAGGGTGGTCTGAAAAACTTTTAAATGAAGAGTTACTATTCATCAGTGGTTTTTCTATAATCCTTTGGATCAAAATCCGTTCCAATATTCCTGATCTATTTTCTCTTTACTCTTTGCACTTAGAAAACGTTCTAGTGATTTCTCGGGCGTACGCTATCTTGTTTACGGAGTTGTCGGATGTATTCCAGATATTGATTTGGATGACATAAAAATACTTTCCTTCCCTGGAGTATTGTATTCTTATCTTCCAGATTGATTGTTCTTATTTATATGTTCAGTCCATTCTTACTATTCTCAAAATGTTCGAAAACCGAAATTCATATTCATTTCATAACTTGATTCTCAAAGTCATTGCCACTATCCATATTTACATCAACATATAATAAAAGTTTTAATTATACCCAAAATCTGGGGTCTTACAATTATGCTTTACAATCTCCCCCTATTTGATTGGATAGAGTTCGACAAGCAAATACTTCGAGGATAACTCAACTAACTAAGGAAACATTAAACTACTTAAAGTAAGACAGAGTAATAATATCAATGCATTCTGGATCAGATATATATACATTTCCAGATTTCATAAATCAAAAAACAACTAAACTTTATACATTGAAGTTGCTCCTCTAGTCTGAGCTGATAGTTCTCTTGTTCTTTGCTTCAACATTCAGTCCATTTCAATCTCACCTTCTTCAATCATTGGATCGGAGTTAGCAGCTTGATAATCAATCACTGATAGATAGTGCAGTGGTTCTCCAGGTTTAAGGATTGCTCCTTGGATGTGTCTTCCAATATATTCAACCTCTTGACCCACTCCAGCCCATAACCATGCAATGTTAACATCTTTCTTGTTCAGCTTTGGCATGTTTGGCAGTCTGGTATGCACTTCTAATCCTCTTTCCACTCTTTTCCTATAGTAAGGAACATTCTCCATTAGAAATCTTCTAAGAGTGTCTGCTGCTTTGTCCTTCTCCGTTGATGAGAATCCAGTGGATCTAAGATACTTCTCAACTGAGATTAGATAGTTGCTTGGGTAGTCCCTCAGTTTGTCCTCAGCCAAATAGCAGATTCTGAACAAGTCATTCGTCATGAATCTAACCATTGGAGGATCTTCAGTAATCTCTGGACTGACTTTCATCACGATCTCCTTAACATGCTCACGGAGCAGTTCATTTAGCCTTGTGGTTCTTTGGATCTTGATGAGTATAGCCTGCAATTCTGTATATGTCCTCTGTTCTAAAAACTTAGTAGAAATCACAAATGTACCTTTCTCCAGAAAACTGATTAATAAGCTCCAGGCACCATTTGCTTTAACCCCAGCATTCAGACAGATTATAGAGCTTCTCAGTGCTTTAAAGTAAGTCTGATCTTCAAGATTAGCACTTCTGATGTCCTGAATAATGACTTCCACCTCCGCATTGTCGTTGACTTGTAATCCGTCTTCAACTCCACAAAAGGTTTTATAAGCCATTTCCCATTCAGTACCATCTTTCTTTGCCAGATCTATCATCTTCTTCTTCCTCACTTCATTATACACCTTCATTCTCTTTAGCTTTTCACTTCTCAGAATTGCTTGCTGTTTTTCCTTCTCAGCTTGCCTGGCATCTATTGTAGCTCTCTGAGCTCGTATTGCTTCCAAGGCAGCTTCTTCTTCAGGTGATAGAGAATTTGCTTCCTCCATATCATCATCCAAGATAGGATGTTCTATTGGCTCTGGATAATATGGCTCATGCTCCTCTTGAATAGGTTGCTCATGCATGACCTCAAATTCCTCTTCACTTTCCTTGTCTTCCTCTACAAGCTCCTCAATCCAGTACTGTCTGATTGGAATAGCCTCAACAGTCTCCCAAACTCCCCATTTATCCGTCTCCCCTTCTCCAACTTTCTCCCCCTTAGTTGAGGAATCCTCGATAAAAGCATCCTCAGCATAAAAGACATTAGAAGGATCAGGTTCCTGATAGGAAGGACCGGGTTGTCCAGATTGTTGGTTCTTCAGCATACTCCATATAGACTGTACTCCGTCACCTTGATTCTCCAAGAAATCCATAAGCTGCTTATTAAATTCATTTATTGAAGCTAGCGACAGGTCAATGTTCTCCAATCTTGAGTTGGTAGTCTTTTCCATATGATCCAACCTCTTGTTTAGCTTAGACTCCACTCTTGAAAGAGAATTCATTGCATCTTTTACCCGTGCTTGACCATCCCGGATAACCAGAACGTCTTCTTTCAAAGCTTCATGTCCTTGAGACAGTGCAGTTACTTCATTCATGAATCCATCTTTAAGTTCCCTGACGTCCATCCTCAGCTCGACCAGTTCTTCCATAGCTTCCTTCTTTAAGGAGTCCACTGCCTGCTTCGTACCTGTTATAGTGCCAGATGCACTGCCAATGACCCTGAATGTTCTTCTGGAATCAGCTGCAGCCAAGTCAACTTTCTCTTGAATAGACTTTAAAGAAACATTGTCTTGACTGGAGGAGATCCCTTGGTCAAAGGAAGGTCGCAGTGGAACCTTGAATAGTGGATGTCCTTCTTTGTCTCGAACTGTCATCTCCTTGAGGGAAGATTGAACTTGTAGCTCTCTTTCTGTTGGTAACAGCAGATCATTAATATTAGGTAGGGTTAGGGTGTCACTCCTCACATTTGGCTCTGGGTGTACACTCAACGTTTCTGTCGGTGTTTGAATCATTTTTCCTTTCCCACTCAGGCCAGGTGTAAGTGTTTTTGTTTCACTCAAATCCTTTGTGCTGATTGTACCTACAGAAGAGATCACCGTAGCCATCCTTAAGGAGGTCACCGGTGGTGCAATGGGGCTTCGCAAGTCCCCGTCCTTGGTTGAACCAAGTTGCTGATCATCCTTAGATGATATATCCTTTGAAGGATCTAGAGTTTGAATCTCTAGGGGGTTAGAAACAGGCTCTTTTAACAGCAGAGATCCCGAATCTTCCCCGTGAGTCTGTAAAGACTTCACCTCAGTTGACTCCTCAATAGTAATTGATTCACTGTCAACGAGTTGCCGATCTGCACCTACGTCAGACCCTTTACCCGCAGGATCCAGATATGTTCCATCTGGGGAGGTAGACAATGACCTTTTAGATTGTGCATTTAGGTCAAAGCCTTCTCTCGACGTCTGTGAAGACCCTTGGTTCTGAGAACCTTCAACCAGTGAACCTGACCGTAATATGGTCGGAACACCAGTTGCTTCCGTCAATTCTTCCTTACTTGATTGAGCTATTGGTTCAGATATTTCTTTCGTTAGCGTAGCCCAATCAGCATCAGAAAAATCAGTAAAGGGCTCTTTGAATGAGAGAAATGAAGTATCAGCAGTTGCCTCAGTTTCTGTTCTTCTCCTTTTAGAGGAAGGCAGAGCTGCTGTTGAAGGGTGTATCTCCTTATGTGGTGCTGCTTTGGCACTATCTCCCTCTACACTCATGGATGGTTCTTTAATGGGTATAGTAGGGGGAAGGAGGTTCGTTTATGTTTTCATTTGGCTCTTCTAAAGGCTCTTCGACCGTGGTTAGAGGTTGTGGGTTTGCAACCTCCTAGTCAGGAATGGCCACTGAGGGCTCTGGATCAACATCCATTGGTACAGGTGCCATTACAGGTTCAGGTTGTGGAATATTACCTTGATTTACCTGTTCCCCTGGGGGTAGAAGTGGTAGGGGCACCGTTCTTAGATATTCAGTGAGAACAGTGGGTACCCCTGGAAGATAGTTGTTCTTCCTAATGAGAGCGGTTATGGCATTGCTCTTCATTCTTATGCACTCCTGGTTGGCTTCACCTTCAAAGATCTCTCGTTCATCATCTGTTAAGATATCATTGAGAATTAGCTGTAGGAACCTAGGATAGAAACAGAGCACATCTTCATTTATGCCTGTTCTTTCATCCAGTGGTCCCATGCACAGAATTACTTGATCAATCACTATTCGTCCTATGTTAATATGCCTATTGTTCGCAATGGCAAACCCTATCTTTTGAAGGAATAAGGGAATGCCATGCAGATTTGTTAGCTTGGCAGTAAAAACATGTATCAGGGTATGAAAGAAAAAATTCCATGGCTTTGGCAGGTAATGCTTTAGGAACTCTCCCACCAAAAAGTTAGGTTGTTGACTTCTGATAAGAGTGAAGAAAGCATGTATTTCCTCAGTTGTGGGATCCGGAACAAGGTTTTCTGTAGGAAAATGTAAGATTTGATTAAAATCATGTTCCGTTACCCTTATTGTTCTGCCCGCTGGCACAACAAAACTGAAAGACCTTACGTTATTCTCACTTGTATCCGTGGCGGTTGTGTACAACGCAGTCAATTGATCAATACAAAGGACCACGGGAGTACTCACAGCGTATGCCACTAATGAACGTGTGTTCAAAAACTCTGCCCATGCACGAATTTGAGGATTCGTAATGACTTGCAGATTTTGAAACGAGACATGATTAGTTTTGGTTACGATAAATTCTCCAGCCATTATGTTTCAAATTTCCAGAAAATAAATTTTAAACCAAAACTAAAATTTACCACTTAAATTTAATTAATTATTAATAATTAATCAAACTTATCACAAAATCCCTTAAAACTAAAATAACCCCTTTTAACACTAACACAGAAAATTCGAACACCTATGAACTGTAGAACCCTTGAATTCTAACCAATATTCAATTCAAAAGTCTACTTCGATGGTTTCTTATCCAGAAAGTGACAAAAACTCAAAAAACATTAACTTTTCACGGTTAGAAATCAATCAACAGTGACAAACAGTAAATATTTTAAGGTTTTCTTGATTAAACTTGAAGAAACTATCGAATGGAATTCGTGTACTGTGTGTATATCTTTGTAAGTATTGAAATTGACAAAAGCACTTCTCTCAGATCTGTGAAAATGAAAAGAAAAGAGCTAAGGCACGGTTAAATACTTTTGAAACTGACAGGGGCAAAATAGTCTTTTCAGGTTCGATAGTTTTTAAAAAGAACTATCGATGGTTTTCTTGTAGGGGTAAAAAGGTCAATTTTCTTCGATAGATTTTGAAAAACTATTGAATTATTTAAAAATCAGAATTTAAACCAACCTTTTTGAAAAACCATCGAACGTTTTGCTTTTGAAAAACCAAAAACTATCGAGGGGTTTTGTAAGAAAAAAAACTATCGAGAATTTGATTATTGAATTAATAAATTCACTTCGATACATTTTTCTACTGAATTTTAAAATACATCGAGAATTTAAATATTAAATTAGGTAAATTCCTTCGATATATTTTAAATTAAATCTCAAAAACTATCGAGAAATGCTTTCGATAGTTTTTCTTTTCCTTTTCAAAAACTATCGAAAATTAACTTCGATAGATTTATCTATGTACTTGAAAAACCATCGAATTTCCTAAATTCGATATTTTTGCTTCTGTCTTTATTTTAAAACCTGTTCATGTTTTAAAAAATCAGACTGTTTTATTTCCTGTCAAGTTTTAATTCTAATAAATTATTTCAAATTTACCACAATCAATTCTTAACAGAAAATTCACAATTTTCTTAGAATAAAATCAATTAAATATCATTGAGTGATATTAACCAATTAAAATCTAATCAATTATGCTGCATTAATCTACAATGTTAAAAACAAAGTAAATTAATTCCAATTAAATAAATGCTTGAATATTTAGAACAAATATTAGCATTTAAATAATTTTTAGAATTAATAACTAATTAAATGCCAGAAGATATATCATCCATAATCGTGACATGAAATTAGTACAGTAATCCTAACTACGAGAATTGCTCCAGAAAATAAACTCATGAGTCCTAAGGATATAACAATTCTTAAACTCATGTATTCACCAGGACTCTCTGCAGTTACTGACTTCTAATCAAAATCAATTAGAAAGATTTAACATCCCAAGTTCACCAACCAGCTTATTGAAAGTGGATTCATCAAGCGGTTTAGTAAAGATGTCTGCAATTTGATCCTCTGTGGGTACAAAGTGTAACTCCACAGTTCCATTCATGACATGCTCTCGGATAAAATGATACCTGATGTCGATGTGCTTCGTCCTCGAGTGTTGCACTGGATTGTTAGAGATTGCTATGGCACTTGTGTTGTCACAAAAGATTGGAATCTTTGTCAACAAAAGTCCATAGTCACGGAGTTGGTTTCTCATCCACAAGATCTGAGCACAGCAGCTACCAGCAGCAATGTATTCAGCCTCAGCTGTTGATGTGGACACTGAATGCTGCTTCTTGCTATGCCAGGAAACTAACCTTCTTCCAAGAAACTGACAGCTTCCTGAAGTACTCTTCCGATCAATCTTACAACCTGCAAAATCAGAGTCTGTGTATCCAATAAGATCAAATCCTGTATCTTTAGGGTACCAAATTCCAAGATTTGGGGTCCCCTTAAGATATCTAAATATTCGCTTAACAGCTATTATATAAGATTCTTTAGGATCAGACTGAAATCTAGCACACAAGCATGTTGCAAACATTATATCTGGTCTACTTGCAGTGAGATAAAGTAATGAGCCTATCATACCTCTGTAGCCTGTGATGTCAACCTTCTTACCAGTTTCATCCTTATCAAGCTTAGTGGCAGTTGGCATAGGAGTCTTTGCTGTAGATGAGTCTTCCATTTGATACTTCTTAAGAAGATCCTTGATGTACTTGGACTGACAAATGAATATACCAGCTTGTTTTTGGTATACTTGCAATCCAAGAAAGAATGACAATTCACCCATCATGCTCATTTCATAACGACTCTGCATTAACTTAGCAAATCTCTTGCATAGATCATCATTAGTAGAACCAAATATTATGTCATCAACATATACTTGCACCAATATCAAATCATTTTTATGCTTTTTGACAAAGAGAGTTTTGTCTACAACACCTCTTGTAAAATCATTTTCAAGTAAGAATTCAGAGAGAGTGTCATACCATGTCCTTGGAGCTTGTTTGAGTCCATAGAGAGCTTTGAATAGAAAGTACACAAAGTCTGCCAGTTTTGAATCCTCAAAACCTGGAGGTTGTTCCACATACACTTCTTCTTCTAACTCCCCGTTCAGAAAGCACTCTTCACATCCATTTGATATACCTTGTAATTGGAATGTGCAGCAAATGCCAGAAACATTCTGATGGCCTCAAGTCTTGCTACTGGTGCATAGGTTTCATCATAATCTATACCCTCTTCTTGAGAGTAACCTTTAGCAACCAGTCTGGCTTTGTTTCTCGTTACAATGCCATCTTCGTCCAACTTATTTCTGAATACCCATCGTGTTCCAATAACAGATTTTCCCTTAGGCCTAGGTACCAGCTTCCAAACTTTCTGCCTTTCAAACTGATTGAGTTCTTCTTGCATAGCAATCACCCAATCTGGATCATCTAGAGCATCTTCAACTTTCTTAGGTTCTGTTTCTGAAAGAAACCCAGAATAATGACATTCATTTTGTGATGTTCTCCTAGTTCTCACTCCTGTGTCCGGATCACCAATGATCAAGTGAAAGGGATGATCTCTATTCCATACCCTTTGTCTTGGCAGATGCGATCTTGATGATTCTCCTTGTTCTAGATGTTGTGGAGTGTGACTAGTTGATCCTTCTCCTGCTCCCCCTGAGTTGTTGACGGTTTGATCTGTTGATTCTGAAGACTGACTAGTGGATCCTGTATGTTGAGGATTTCCACTTTGGTCACCACTTGGTCCAGAATCATTATCATTATGATTATCATTAATGACTGTAACAACTTCAGGTACTTCTTCATTGTCAGAGAGATCTCCTGATAGATTTTCAAATACCAAGGATTCAGAGTTCTCTCCAGTTTGCAGGCCTGGTCTTTTAGTGTCGTCAAATGTTACATTAAAGCTTTCCAACACCTTCTTATATTCAATCACATATACCCTGAAAGCCTTAGATTCTAGAGAATAGCCCAGAAAAATGCCTTCATCTGCTTTGGCATCAAACTTGCCAAGATGTTCTCCATCTTTAAGTACAAAGCACTTTGCACCAAACACATGAAAGTACTTCAGTGTTGGCTTCTTGTTGGCCATTAACTCATACGGAGTCTTTTCATGATCTTTGTTGATCAGGGTTCGATTCTGAGTGTAGCAAGCTGTATTCACTGCTTCAGCCCAAAAGTAAGTGGGAAGTTTTGATTCACTCAACATGGTCCTTGCTGCTTCAACCAAGGTCCTGTTCTTCCTTTCCACTACTCCATTCTGTTGAGGAGTTCTTGGTGCTGAAAACTGTCTTGATATTCCTTTCTCTGAGCAGAAATCATTTAGAACTGCATTCTTGAATTCAGTTCCATTGTCTGATCTGATTGTCCGCACAGGTAGCTTAGCTTCCACTTCTATCTTCTTGATGTGATCAATGATTAGTTGTGTTGCTTCATCCTTTGTTTGTATGAACAACACCCACGTGTACTTGGAGTAGTCATCCACCATCACCAATGCATATCTGTTTCTTGAAAGTGACATAACATTAACTGGACCAAATAAATCCATATGAATCAGCTGTAATGGCTCAGTAATGCTTGTCATTCCTTTGCTTCCATGTGATGCTTTCTTCGACTTCCCCTTTTCACATGCTTCACATAGTCCCTCCTGATTGAATTCCATCAGGGGCAACCCTCTCACTAACTCTCTCTTTACCAAAGAGTTCATAGTTTTGAAGTTCAGATGTGAGAGCTTCTTGTGCCATAACCAACTTTGTTCTGAAGATGCCTTTGCATAGAAACATGTAACTTCTCCTTCACTGGTAGAACTTAAGTCAGCTATAAACAAATTTCCTTTTCTCACTCCCAGTAGAGTAAGCTTCTTATCCTTCCTGTTGGTGATCAAGCACTTGTCCTTTCTGAAATCTACATCGTAGCCTTTATCACAGAACTGACTGATACTTAGAAGATTGTGCTTTAATCCTTTAACAAGAGAAATGTTTTCAATGATGACATTTCCAGCTTTCAATTTACCATATCCCGTAGTGAATCCTTTGCTGTCATCTCCAAAGGTTACAATCGGGCCGGTCTTCTTAACCACCTCTGTAAGCAGGGACTCTTCACCTGTCATGTGTCTAGAACAACCACTATCCAGAATCCACACAACCTTTGAGCTTTTAACCTTACCCTGAGATGATTGTGGTGATTCCTCTGAAGAGTCAGCCATTAGAGCAACATTTACATATTCCTCCTCTTCATCCGAATCAGTATCATCCCAGTGCTTTCCCTCTGCTATGTAAGCCTTCCCTTTCTGCTTTCCAGAGAATGCCTCCAATTGCTGTTTAAGCTTGGCATTCTCTTTCTTCAACTCATCATAAGAATCCTTCTTTCCATAGACATCTTTCATGTCTCTTGCTTGACGAGGCTTCCGGCATTCAGTGGCGAAATGCCCTAACTCATTGCAGTTATAGCATCTTGATTTGCTCCTATCAATCATGCCAGTCTTGTAGCCTCCCTTAAAGCCTGTACTAGGTGTATAATTGCTCTTCTGGAATCTGTTGGTTGAGCCCTTGAACTTGTACTTAGGGTTTCTCTTGAAACGAATATGACTAAACTTTGCAGCTAAGTACGCCATGGTTTTGTCTTCCATTTGCTCAAGCTCTTCTAGGGTGTAGTAATCACTTTCATCAACACCCAGATTCACAGAATCCATTTCTGCTTCTATTATCACCTCCTTTCCAGCTCTAGGGGTTTGAACCTGAATCTCAGAAGTTATTGGTTCATCCACTACAAGTGCTGCTGATCTCACAAGTGCATTGTGCTTGCTGTCCACTGTCCCTGATCCGTAGATTATCACCCTTTGTTCCTGTTCCATCTCATAGGTCTTCAACTTGCCATAGATCATCTCTAATGACATCTTTGTGAAGTCAATTCTTTCCCTAATGGATGATGACTTGTGTTCTACATGATGGGGCAGCGTCATCATGAACTTCCTGTTCGATTCTCTCAGTGGATAGGTCTTTCCTTTCATTGCCAATTCATTGAGGAGCTTAGTATATTTCTCAAAGACCTGAGTTATACTTTCTCCTGGCAGTGACCTAAACGCTTCGTATTGAGAAGTCAGAATGTCCAATCTGTTTTCCTGCACGTCTTCAGTTCCTTCCATTATTAGGTTAATGGTATCCCACATATGTTTCCCGCTTGTACAGTTCATCAACTGATAGCTCATTTCCTTGTCCACGGAGTCCGCCAATATCAACATTAAACCGGTGTCCAATCGAATCAGTTCTTTGTCAGAATCTGTAAATTCACTTATATCCTTAGGTTGGGTGCCTGAAGGAATCCTGCTACCATCAGGAGCTGTAGATTCACTAACTGGTTTCATTGGTACAAACGGTCCGTTCTCTAATATGCCAATATATAACGGATTAGATGCCTTGATAAATAACAACATCTTCATCTTCCACAAACCGAAATCATCTCTAGTAAACGGGGGAACTTTAATACCAGTGGTTGTCTTTGGAGCACTCATGGTTTCTGAAAATTTCAAATTGTTTAAAATTCAAGAAATTCCAATTAAATGAAAAATTTTGAAAGTTAAAAAATTTGCTTCGAATTTTCACGCTACGTTTGATTTTGGTCTCATTCACCGGATCTGATTTGTATATCAATCAAGTAGCTCTGATACCAATTGTTAGGTCCAAAGTATCGTAGAAGGGGGGTTGAATACGATACTCACAAATAATTCAATTTCGTTCGCGGATTAATCTTTCAGTTCTATAACGAAATCAAACACACCAAACCAAATCAAGTTTCGGGGAATATATCTTTTTATAAATAAAAACCTCGAGGGGTGCTACAATTTCTAATCCGTAGATTAGCGTCAATGAGTTTAAGGTTACACAAATACAAAACAATGATCAAGTTCTGAGCACTATTAATTTCTC
Source organism: Heracleum sosnowskyi (assembly GCA_030848705.1). Taxonomy (NCBI): domain Eukaryota; kingdom Viridiplantae; phylum Streptophyta; class Magnoliopsida; order Apiales; family Apiaceae; genus Heracleum; species Heracleum sosnowskyi. The sequence goes on from CM061244.1 coordinate 94,170,302, forward strand.
TGATAATTTTCTCCGGCTCTTCTCTCTCTCAGTAATGTCTCTGTATTAAAATCCTTAACTAAAGAAGACACATTCTTCACTCTGTATTAACTGCAGACTTTGATTTGAAAAACCATCGAACCAAACTTGTAGAAACAATCCTGGCCGTTGGATCTTCTTCAATTTGAAAAACAAGTATTACTTTCCACCTGCTCCCAATTAAAAAACCATCGAATGGTTTAAGAAACCATCGAATGAAACAAATCATTTTACCATTCGATAGTTTTTAAAACAAAACTATCGAATGCTAAATTGATTTATTTGTTTTTAATTCAATCACCTTAAACTCTCATTCGATAGTTTTCTTAAAAGAAAAACTATCGAATTGATTTACTTGTCATTTGTCCTTTAGTAATAACTCCTGAGCTCCCGGGTGTTTGAGTAATAGACAGTATCAATTTCTTCGGAGACGATAAAATAACTTGATCTTTTCAGTGCCGTCACCTAGTGCAACTGGTCTGGTTCACAGATGAATAACACTTGATCAATTCTTATATTATGACTTCAATTATAATGCTGCTGATACGTCCCTTGTCGTTCTGGTTGCTTCATCACTGGAATCCCGTGGTACTGAACCCTAAATCATTCACATACTTCTGTCGTCTTCAAAGTCTTGTTTCTATTGCTGTCACTGAGGCTTGAACATTTTCATGAACTTCTTTCTGTGACATGTTTACGGACTTCAAGAATACATAACGTATTTTGATTTTTTGAGTTTACCTTTTCTTCTTTGATTCTGGATTCCTGTGCTTCTATTAATACTATTGTCTGTCTTGTCCTTTGTTGAGTTGTAGTTATCTCTTTTACATCTTATGTTACATTATGCTTTACATTACGTCTGTGTCCAACTAGAACAACTTTCCCTGTAGATTTGCTGATAACCTCACAGTATTCAGATTGAAAATCTACATGATTTCCTCTGTCACAGATTTGACTCACAGATAACAGATCCTGCTTGAGTCTTGGGACAAGAGCTACATTTGTGATGATGACACTTCCAAGATTGATATTGCCATATCCCATAGTACGTCCTATGTTGCCATCTCCATAGGAAACTTTTGGGCCAGCCTTCTCCTCATAGTCTGATAGCAGGGCTTTATTACCAGTCATGTGTCCTGAACATCCACTGTCCAAGACTAGGGTGCTTTCCCTCATGCCCTGCAATCACAAACAATTACAAAGAGTTAGATTTAAGGATCCATACTTGCTTGGATCCTTTGGCTTTCTTATCATTGTTAGCTTTTGCAGCGGAATCATCAACAGAGTTTAAGCTAACAGTATCAGACTTTACACTTGCAGAGTTTGCTTTAACCAATTTTAAGTTGGCTTTAACTCATAATAATTGTGATAAATAGCATGATAACTCTTGCAAGTATAAATGGAATGCCAAGTGCTCCCACAGTGTGTGCATAAAGTCTGTGGTCTAACCCTAACATTATCATTTTTTACCCCAGACTTGGAGGGTAAAGAATTAATATCTTTGTTTTTCGGGCAGAAACTTGCAAGATGGTTAGTACTACCACAACTATGACATGTCTTTCTAGGAGCATCAGAATTAGGCAGATAATCATTTCTTTTATTAATGCCTACTTTTCCATTCCTATTTTTCTTAGACACTTTCTGTTTGTTAACAGACTTTACCTCTTTGAGCTTATGTTTGAATTGTTTTTCTGTCATCAAACCAACATTAATCTGTTTATCACAGATTTTTACTGGTTCCCTAACAGCTTCTTTCACAACTACAGACTTTAGCTTACTGGATTCAGAAACAAATTTCACAGGTTTAAGTTGTGGTTTCACTTTCACTTTATCTTTAAACCTAAGTTCATCTTCCTCACAGTAACCTAAACCTACAGTATCTGTCTGAAACACTTGATGTGTATCCTTTCCAGAATTAGTCCAGGTTTTAATCACTTTCCTCTCTTTTTCTAAATCAGATTCTATTTGCTTATATCTTTTAAGCAATTCCTGTTCAACATAAACAGCATTATCTCTTTCCTTTTGAACTTGTTGCATGTTAACAAGTCTTTCTTCAAGAAATTTATTCCTCTCTTTAAGACCTAGATTCTGTTGGAACGATCGATTACTGTTCTGCGTTTTACTATATGATTAATTACGAGTTCGAAAAGAAAACTTTGCCTTAATCGATACGATTCTGATCCACGTCTTCTACTGAATTCCTTGATTCCCTTCGAGCGAAGTGTGGCCTTCGATCTCCCGAAGTTTCCTCTCCTTAAAGCCTCGAAATCCCAAAACCCTAGCTCCTTGCGGCTGCCCTAGGTTTTAATCTCGAATTATGAATAACTGAAAAACCGTTTTTTGCCTTTAGGAGAACAAGAATATATATAGGCTCCAGTAGGGATCATGGACAATTAGGTCGGGCCTCCCAATGACATTCTGGGTCAAGCCCAATGTCATTAAATATTAATTCTATCCACTAACGAATTAATATATGCACTGCCTTTCCTAATACCGTAATTATTTTATTAAATTCGGCTCCTATATTATTTTCTTATTAAATTCCCCATGTTTAAGATATCGTATGTCCATTAATTAAATTAATTTCTGATAATTAATTTAATTAATATCTTTTTATCCTTGATCATCCACTCATCCTTATAATTATGCAAGAACAAATCTGCCTGCAGGACTAAAGCATAATTATCTTTATGAGCTTTCAAGAGGACATCATCAACCCGAATATTATCAGGACATGGTTTCCTTATGTAATTAATATCCCACTCTGCATGCAATGTCATTGCTCAATACATAATATTGTAATTAACAATTAATTACATCACATATGAATCAAAGCATGTGCATTGCATACAAGTGTCAATCACTACACTTGGATTGAGAACCTAAGCATTAATAATATCATAGAATCTTAGTTCTTCTTTATTTTCAGAATAGAAGAACAATTCTAATATTTCGATCCTGTTCAATACACAAAGTATACAAGTATTATTTAATAGTCAAGATAAACTATTCCCAAATAATACTTCAGTTATTCCAGTGGTTTGTCTAGTTCCACTTAAACTGTGAACCCTTTATATTATATATAGACACTGATAATTTAATCTTCTGTTATCCCATTTGATACTAAATTATCCACAATATATAATAAACAGACAATGTAAAAATATGCAATCAAGATTCTCAATAAAATGGACAATGTTTATATACTACCAATGAATAGTTTAGTATAAAACCCAACAATCTCCCACTTATACTCAAGCTATTCTTTGAGTATATCAGTGTTTATTAATATAATCCGCTACCAGTTTAAATAACTATTCCGTGACCAGACATCTGACTCCTATCGCCTCCACGTGTTCTTCGAAAACCTTAGCTGGTAAACTCTTCGTGAAAGGATCAGCCCGGTTGTCCTTTGATGCTATATCAGTCACAATAATATCTCCTCGCTTAACGAACTGTCGTATGAGGTGATACTTACGCTCAATGTGTTTTGCTGCTTTATGTTCTCGTGGTTCCTTTGTATTTGCAACAGCACCAGTATTATCACAATAAATTGTGATTTGCCGTGGCAAATTAGGAACTACATTCAAATCCAGCAGGAAATTCCGGAACCATATAGCCTCCTTGGCTGCCTCAGAGGCTGCCACATATTCAGCTTCCATGGTTGAGTCTGCGATGCATTTCTGCTTCACACTCCTCCATATTACAGCTCCACCTCCTAAAGTAAAAACACACCCCGAGGTTGACTTCCTCTTATCCCTATCTGTCTGGAAATCTGAATCGGTATATCCCACAGGAAACAAGTCTGAAGCCTTGTAAATTAACATATACTTCTTAGTCCTTCGCAGGTACTTAAGTATCGTTTTTACTGCACTCCAATGTTCCTGACCTGGATTGGACTGATATCTACTGACCATGCCTACGGCAAAGCAAATATCAGGTCTCGTGCATAACATGACATACATTAAGCTTCCACATGCTGAAGCATAAGGAACTGCTTTCATGTTCTCTATCTCCTTAGGTGTCTTAGGACACTGCTCCTTTGATAGAGAGACTCCATGTCTAAAAGGTAAATTACCCTTCTTAGAGTCCTGCATGTTAAAACGAGCCAATACCTCATCAATGTACGGTTCTTGAGATAAAGCCAACGTTCTTTTCTTGCGATCTCTTATAACTTTGATCCCAAGAATGTATGCGGCTTCACCTAAGTCTTTCATTTCAAATTGTTTGAACAACCATGCCTTAATAGATGACAACATCCCTACATTGTTTCCAATGAGCAAAATGTCATCTACATATAGTACTAGAAAAACCACTGCATTTCCTTCACTTTTCCTATACACACATGCTTCACTTGGACTCTGATCATAACCATTTGTTTGGACGGCCTGATCAAAACGAATGTTCCACTCCCTGGAAGCTTGTTTCAGTCCATAAATGGACTTCTTAAGCTTACACACTAGATGCTCTTGGCCCTCTTTGATGAATCCCTCTGGTTGCTGCATATGGATGTTTTCATCAAGACTTCCATTTAGGAAAGCTGTCTTGACATCCATTTGCCAAATCTCATAATCGAGATGAGCTGCTATAGATAAAAGAATCCGGATTGACTTAAGCATGACTACCGGAGAAAAGGTTTCCTCATAATCAATTCCTTGTTTCTGAGTATACCCTTTCGCAACAAGTCTTGCTTTCCAGGCTTTCACCGTTTTGTCAGATCCTCTTTTTCTTTTGTAGATCCACTTGCATCCAATGGGTTTTACACCATTGGGTGGTTCCACGAGATCCCAGACTTGATTGGAATACATAGATTCCATCTCAGATTGCATAGCCTTTTGCCAAAGATCTGCATCCTTATCTTGCATTGCTTCTTCGTATGTCCTGGGATCCTCATCATGTTCACCAGAGACTAAGTCCGAAGACTCTCCCAAAAACATGAACCTCTCAGGTTGTTTAACAACCCTCCCACTACGACGAAGCATTGGAGTGGTATTAGTGATAGGTTGTTCATTTACTTGTGGTTGTTCTACTTGTACCGGTGGCATATTAGAATTATCTTGTCCTCCCACTATTTCCTCTAAAACAACAGTACTCATGGGTTTGTGATTCATTATATAGTCTTCCTCTAAGAATCTAGCATTGGTGCTTACAATGATATCCCGATCCTTAGGACTATAAAACAAATACCCTTTTGTTCCCTTGGGATAACCCACAAACAGCCTCACTTCTGTACGAGAATCTAACTTAGTCACGTTCTTGTTCAGCACATGTGCTGGACAACCCCAAATCCGAATGTGTTTCAAACTAGGTTTGGTACTAGTCCACAATTCTTTTGGAGTTTTTGGAACTGACTTAGAAGGTACCAAGTTTAGAAGATAAGCCGCTGTTTCTAGAGCATGTCCCCAAAACGACTTGGGTAAATTCGAATAACTCATCATCGATCTTACACTCTCTAAAAGAGTCCGGTTCCTTCTTTCTGCTACACCATTCTGCTGAGGTGTGCCAGGTGCAGTCAACTGGGATGTAATCCCATGTTTTGATAAATATTCTCTAAATTCTCCAAGCAGGTATTCGCCCCCACGATCTGATCGTAGTGACTTGATGCATTTTCCTGAATGTCGCTTCTCCGCACTTGCTTTGTACTCTTTGAATTTTTCAAAGCACTCAGACTTGCGGTGCAACAGATAAATGTATCCATATCTCGAATAATCATCAATGAAAGTGACAAAATATTCATACCCACCTCTCGCTTGGATATTCATAGGTCCACATAAATCAGTATGAACCAATTCTAACACATCTTTGGCTCTATTTCCTTTTGCCTTAAAAGGTCTACTGGTCATTTTTCCTTCCAAGCAAGATTCACAGACTGGAAATGGCTCCACTGCCAACGAGCCTAAAGGCCCATCTACTACCAATCTTTGAATCCTCCTCAAGTTAATATGACCTAATCTCAAGTGCCAAAGATATGTTTGGTTCAATCCAGAAGGTTCCTTTCTTTTACTAGAGGTAGAAAATGTATTATTAATATCATTTGGTTGCAACATTGGTTCTATAGGATTAATAATATATAAATTGTCTTGCAATGTACCAGAACATATAACGCGTTTATTCATCATAATGGAAACATTACGATCCAAACAAACATTATAACCATCCATAGCAAGTTTAGAAACCGAAATTAAATTCCTTCTAAATGAAGGTACATAAAGACAATTATTCAAAACCAAAATCCTATCATAACCAAAAGATAAAGAAATAACTCCAACTGCAACCACTGCTACTTTCGTAGCATCTCCCATGAACACATATATCTCGCCATCTCTAAGCAGCCTGGTTTTCTGGAACCCCTGCATGGAATTACAAACATGATCAGTGGCTCCTGTGTCTACACATCAAGTGCTCGTAGACATAGCCGCTATATATGTTTCCGTAACAAGAGAAAGAGACATACCAGCATTGTTCTTCTTAGACAGAGGACAATCCTTTTTCCAGTGACCCGACTGCTTGCACTTGAAGCACTTGCCCTTAGGCTTCTTCACTGAATTCTGAACTCCCAATGGTTTCACAACTTTCTGTGTCTGAACCTTCTTCTTCTTCTTTCCTTTCGGCTTTGAAGAAGAAACTTTCTCAGCCACATTTACCTGAACATGCTGCTGAAATAATGATTCCGCTGCCTGAAGCTCTGTCAGAAGTTCTGCAAGACTATACAACTTCTTGTTCATGTTGTAATTCAAGCGAAACGGCTCAAAGCTTTTTGGCAAACTCATAAGTATGATATCGACCTGCGTTTCCGCATCAATATCAGCACCAAGGACCTCTAGTTCATTTATATGAGACATCATCAGAAGAACATGGTCCCTTACAGGTGTTTTTTCAGCCATCTGAGTGTTCATTAGAGACTTCATTGCTACTTGCCTAGCAGCCCTATTCTGATCTCCGAAAAGCTCCTTGAGATTAAAGAGCATATCTGCAGCAGTGGTCATGGCCTGATGCTGATGTTGCAAAACACCCGACATTGCTGCCAGAATGTAACATCGCGACATCTCATCTGCCTTAGTCCACTTCTTAAAATACTCTTTTTCCTCATCCGGAGCATCGGCAGCAGGCTGGTCCGGTTGGGGTTCAACAGTACAAAATTTGAACTCTTCAGCAGTCAACACTATGTCCAAATTGCGTTTCCATTCAATATAGTTAGGTCCGGTAAGTTTGTTATCCTTAAGTATGGTGAAAAGTGGATTAAAGCCCATTCTATCCTGAGAATCATGCATATAACACTTAATCAGAAAATTGCATATATCTTAAAACCTATTGGTTTCCTCTAACAATTAATTAAAATTAATGCACTAATATTTAAATTCCATAAATATCTGGTACGCCATGATGGATGACATATATACCATTTAAATTTAAATATTACTTCGGTCCTACTACTAAATAATACGCCACGTTAGGGTGGACTATATATTATCTTTCATAGCTAAGTGTATACCATTATTTAGATCTTAAGTTGCCTTTAGTCAGACCCATCCGTTCGATGTATCAATGGATAAATCCCAGATGTTTTCGGTGAAGTCACAGACGGACTCGCTTAAGAACACAACACCTAAGACAGAAATATCCATTATCAACATCAATCAAGGAATGTCCAACTTTTTTCTCGAATTCTATGAAACTTGGTATGTCACGATGGGGTGAGCTTACCTTTCAATATTCGTGATTAACTTAAGAAGATTGTCCTAGTAATATCCTTAACACTACCCAGACGTCATAAATCATACGCCACGATGGGTGACATATATCCAATTCATAATCGTCCTAGTGTTAAATTACATACAACCAATAATGGATGACCATGGGATCTAATATCAAATTAATTCCCTCTCCCACTTAGTATTTTACTTTGAGGATTTTTTTATATCTACATGCATCGTCCTATGTTAATTCTTCGAGGTCCACATGTTATCATAATAACAAGACAAAGAACACATAACATAGTAGAACATGGCATGACGATCAACATAATTAAAGCATAGCATATAACCCTATGTCCATGTCGTTCTAGCATACTAAGGTTAGTATTGCATGGCATGATAATCACGTAAGGCATATAAAATTGCAATAATTAAAATAAATAGCAGAAATTATGTAAAACATAATAAAACACATCCACTATTATGGCCCCAGAAAATCAGCTTCGAATTCTTTCGTTGAAAATTTCCCGAAATCTTCAGGAGCCCGTTTGGAGGCCTAAACAGTGTCAGAATGGGTCGAAAAATCGGGGAATGTTTCTTTAGATACATTCCAGCCTGTTCGTCTCGTTCTGACGTTTCCGAAAAGTGCTTATTCGCCCAAATCGGACATCGTATGCAAAATCTGCAGCCAAAACAGCGAAGCTCCCACGAAAACAGTATGGCGCAGCGGAAGAACTCTGTTTTTCGTATCTCCGATGTTTAAACAATTACATACAACATAATACAGCAAAACAAACCTATTCTATTACATACATCTGATCATAATCTTAACTATCACGATAAACCCTCGTGATTTACAACAATCAAACATTCACGATAAACCACGTGATTTACATCAATCAAACATCCACGATAAACCACGTGGGATCCAATCACATAATCAAATAAAACATGACCATAATAGTGGATTACAACCTGCATCACAGAATCAATACAAGCAACCACCATATACATGCATATATAATTACGACATGGACATCATATCATAAAACGCAGAACTGCATAACCAGGCTCTTGATGCCAATTGTTGGAACGATCGATTACTGTTCTGCGTTTTACTATATGATTAATTACGAGTTCGAAAAGAAAACTTTACCTTAATCGATACGATTCTGATCCACGTCTTCTACTGAATTCCTTGATTCCCTTCGAGCGAAGTGTGTCCTTTGATCTCCCGAAGTTTCCTCTCCTTAAAGCCTCGAAATCCCAAAACCCTAGCTCCTTGCGGCTGCCCTAGGTTTTAATCTCGAATTATGAATAACTGAAAAACCGTTTTTTGCCTTTAGGAGAACAAGAATATATACAGGCTCCAGTAGGGATCATGAACAATTAGGTCGGGCCTACCAATGACATTCTGGGTCAAGCCCAATGTCATTAAATATTAATTCTATCCACTAACGAATTAATATCTGCACTGCCTTTCCTAATACCGTAATTATTTTATTAAATTCGGCTCCTATATTATTTTCTTATTAAATTCCCCATGTTTAAGATATCGTATGTCCATTAATTAAATTAATTTCTGATAATTAATTTAATTAATATCTTTTTATCCTTGATCATCCACTCAACCTTATAATTATGCAAGAACAAATCTGCCTGCAGGACTAAAGCATAATTATCTTTATGAGCTTTCAAGAGGACATCATCAGCCCGAATATTATCAGGACATGGTTTCCTTATGTAATTAATATCCCACTCTGCATGCAATGTCATTGCTCAATACATAATATTGTAATTAACAATTAATTACATCACATATGAATCAAAGCATGTGCATTGCATACAAGTGTCAATCACTACACTTGGATTGAGAACCTAAGCATTAATAATATCATAGAATCTTAGTTCTTCTTTATTTTCAGAATAGAAGAACAATTCTATTATTTCGATCCTGTTCAATACACAAAGTATACAAGTATTATTTAATAGTCAAGATAACTATTCCCAAATAATACTTCAGTTATTCCAGTGGTTTGTCTAGTTCCACTTAAACTGTGAACCCTTTATATTATATATAGACACTGATAATTTAATCTTCTGTTATCCCATTTGATACTAAATTATCCACAATATATAATAAACAGACAATGTAAAAATATGCAATCAAGATTCTCAATAAAATGGACAATGTTTATATACTACCAATGAATAGTTTAGTATAAAACCCAACAGATTCTCATATATGATTCTTTCATTCTCTAAAGTCTGATCTCTATAGCTAACATGTATGCTTTTAAGATAAATTCTCAATTCAGATATATTATCAGTATCATAATCATAAGTTGTTAGGGGTACCTTGTTTTCAGATGATTCAGATTCATCTTTGACAGTTGCCATGAGAGCATAGTTTACATCCTCATTTGAATCTGAAGTGTCTGCCCAGTCTTTTCCTTTAGTGATGAGTGCTTTTTCTGATTTTCCTTTCTTGCACTCTGGAGCATAGTGACCCATCTCTTTACACTTGTAGCACTGGATCTCATACTTATCTTTCTTATCAGTTTTGGTATCCCTTCCTCCAGACTTTTTGAAACTCCTTCTTTCAGAGTTTGAATCTTTCCTTGAGAATCTCTTTCCTTTCTTGAAGTTCTTGAAACCCATCTTCTTGAAAGTCTTCACCATCAAAGCAGCCATCTTCATCATTTGTTCTTCATCATCCTCAGATTCAGAAGAAGCATCAGTGTTTGAATCATCATCAGAGTTTGATGACTCACTATCAGATTTTATGACCAAAGCCTTTCCCTTAGCTTTCTTCTTTGATGTTTCTTTCTTCATGAGTTTTCCTTCAACCTTGAGAGCAACAGATTTTGTCTTCTTTCCAGATCTCTTGTTTCTTTGTTCTATTTCAAGTTCATGAGTTTTAAGTAACCCATAGATTTCATCAAGATCTATTTCTGAAAGATCATAATTGTCTCTGATTGTTGTCGCCTTTAAATCCCATCTTTCAGGTAGGGATAGAAGAAACTTGAGATTTGACTCTTCAAGTTCATATTCTTTATCAACCAGAGACAAATCATTCAACAGTTTACAAAATCTGTCATAAGTATCTGTCAAAGTTTCATCAGATCTAGAGTCAAAGTGTTCATACTCCTGTGTTAGAATAGTCTTCCTGTTCTTCTTTATATCAGTAGTTCCTTGACACCTGACTTCTAAAGCATCCCAAATTTCTTTGGCAGTTTTGCAGCCAATAACTCTGTTAGACATAACATTATCTAAGGCACTGTGTAGAAGATGTCTAACCTTTGCATCCTTTGCAATTGATGAGATGTCTTCTGGAGTCATATCTTTCTTCTCCTTCGGAACAGTCTTTTGTTCTTGACCAACAACTACAGGAGTCAATTTAGTTGGCATATGAGGACCATCATAGATTCTATCAAGGTATTCTGGATCTGTGGCTTCTAGAAACATGGTCATCTTAACCTTCCATATTGGATATTCCACTTGTTTGAGTATTGGAACCCTGACTGATTCATATCGACTTATAGAAGCAGATTGACCCTTTTGAGCAGTAGAACCTTCCTGAGAGTTTTCAGTCATGATTATACTTGTGTTTTAGATCAGTAAACTGTATATATTAAACAGCCTTGGCTCTGATACCAATTGTTAGGCTGAATACACAATATATAATCAATATATGTATGAGAAGAACAATCAAGAACACTGTTTATGAACAATAAACTGAATTATATTAAATAACTCTTCTCTCAGTGATGTAAAATATCACAGAGAGCTGCTAGGTTACAAGAATAATGTATTCAGTATTCGCATCCCTTTTAGGGTTAACCTATCTGTGTTTATATAGTACACAACTACATAATCAATCTCTAATTGATATTCCTATAAATCAGCTATACAATTTATATCAATCTAGGATTGCTTCTGTCTTCTGTCCCGTTTATTTAGCCGTCTCAATATATTCTGCTTCTTTCCATCTTCAGAATATATTGCTTCTAGAATCTTCATATTAGCATCGACAGCTAAAGTAAACTCTCACCCCGTCAGACTTTAACAAACTCTGACTGGCTTCTAGTAAACTCTGATGAGTACCTGTTGCTTAAACACTGATAAACAATCATCAGCAATTATATCTAACACAAACTCACGTCTTTTCTTCAAAAGAACAATGATGTTTTTGCTTGGACGGCAGCTGACATGCCAGGGATTGATCCCCAATTGATAACTCACAAATTGAATGTGGATCCGGAAAGGAAGACGGTGAAACAAAAGAAGAGAAGTTTCGCTCCAGAGAGGCTTGAAGCCATAAAACAAGAAGTTGAAAAGCTTCTAGAGGCCGGGTTCATTGAAGAAATACAATTCCCGGAATGGTTGGCTAACCCCGTGATGGTCAAAAAAGCCAATGGGAAATGGAGGATGTGTGTCGACTTCACTGACTTGAACGATGCATGTCCTAAGGATTGTTTACCCTTACCAAGGATTGATGCATTAATAGATGCTATAGCTGGACATGAGATGCTCAGCTTCATGGATGGCTTCAGTGGATACAATCAAATTAAGATGCACAAGGATGACGTCTACAAGGTATCCTTCATCACTGACTTTGGTGTCTTCTGTTATTTAGTCATGGCATTTGGACTTAAGAATGCAGGGGCAACCTACCAAAGGTTGGTGAACAAAATTTTTGAACACCTAATTGGGAAAACCATGGAGGTCTACGTAGATGACATGCTAGTCAAAAGCCTCGATAAGGCCGATCACATTGAACACCTCCGAGAGGCATTTGAAGTGCTAAGGCACCACAAGATGATGTTGAATCCAGCTAAGTGTGCCTTTGGTGTAGGCTCGGGAAAGTTCTTAGGCCTGATGGTTTCCAAGAGAGGAATCGAGGCTAATCCCGACAAAATCAAAGCAATTATAGACATGGAACCACCAAGGACTGTCAAAGAAGTCCAAAAACTCACGGGAAGAGTGGCAGCATTGGGAAGATTCATCTCCAAGTCAGGTGAGAAGTGCTTACCCTTCTTCAAAGCACTCAAAAACGTGAAATTTTTTGAATGGACAACGGAGAGCCAAGAGGCCTTTGAGGCCCTGAAGAAATACATGGTTGAGTCACCACTGTTGGCTAAGCCCAAGCCTGGAGAAACTCTCTATTTGTATCTAGCGGTTTCTAATACAGCCTTTGGGGCCGTTTTGGTAAAAGAAGAGTTGAAGGTTCAGAAACCCATCTACTATGTAAGCAAGATTCTGCATGGGGCAGAAATAAACTACTCAACGATTGAGAAGTTTGCCTTAGCCTTGATAATGGCCTCAAGAAAGCTACGCCCCTACTTCCAGGCTCACAAGATAGAGGTCTTGACTGATCAACCTCTGAGAAACATCTTGCACAGTCCTCAAGTTAGTGGAAGGCTGATCAAATGGGCCATTGAATTGGGCGAGTTCGACATCAAGTATAAGCCTCGAACGGCCATAAAAGCTCAGGCACTTGCTGACTTCATGGTTGAATGCACCATTGACAACCAAGAAGTCGGGGGGCAGGAAGTGATAGTAGAAGATAAAGAAGATGAAGAAATGATCTCCAAAGAATGTTGGGTGCTCTATTTTGATGGAGCATCAAAAACAAAATCAAGTGGAGCTGGTTTAGTGCTACAAAGTCCTGATGGATTCCTTATAGAGTATGCGCTAAAACTTGACTTCCCAACGACGAACAATGAAGCTGAGTATGAAGCTCTGATAGCCGGCTTAGGGCTGGCTAGAGCCTTGAGGGTCAAAACCCTGAAAGTATGTGGAGACTCAAGGCTAGTGGTTTCCCAAGTAAATGGGGAGTTTGAAGCTAGAGATGAAGTCATGGCCAAGTACTTAAAACTTGTTAAGGCCATCATGACTGAGTTTAATGAATGCTATGTAGAGCACATTCCGAGGGAAGAAAACATGAAGGCTGATGCCTTGTCTAAGTTCGCTTCTTCCGAGATTGAAAACTATGCAGGGAGTGTATACTTCCAAGTCTTGAGGACCCCAAGCATCAATGGAAAGTTGGTAGCACCTATTGATGTTGCTAGTTGTTGGATTGATCCCATCAAAGCTCATCTGGAAACTGGGTGGCTACCCAACGACACTTTAGAAGCACGAAAGCTATATGTGAGAGCACTAAGGTATGCCCTGATTGAGGGAATCCTAAACAAGAAGTCTTTTATCATTCCATATCTGAAATGTTTGAGACCCCAAGAGGAAGAATTGGCCCTAAAGGAAGTACATGAAGGAATCTGTGGGCAACACTTGGGGGGCAGAGCCCTTGCTCACAAAGTCACCCGTCTAGGTTTCTATTGGCCAAGCATGCTTGCTGATGCTAAAAGCTATGTGAGAAAATGTGAACGGTGCCAGAAACATGCACCATTGGTTAGACAACCGCCAGAGATGATGACATCCATTAACTCTCCTATCCCTTTTGCTATGTGGGGAATGGATATACTTGGGCCATTTCCAATGGCAAGTGCTTAAAGAAAGTTCTTGATAGTAGCAATCGACTACTTCACTAAGTGGATTGAGGCTAAACCTTTGGCCAAGATAACCACCAAGCAAGTGATGCACTTCTTTTGGGAGAATGTGATATGCAGATATGGAATTCAACGAGTCCTGGTTACGGACAATGGAACTCAATTCAACAATGACGAGTTCAAGAAGTATTGTGATGAGAATGATATCAAGTTGCGCTTCACTTCTGTTGCCCATCCTCAAGCAAATGGGCAAGCTGAAGTTGCAAATCGAATTATCCTAGATGGACTGAAGAAAAGAGTTGAACGCTCCAGAAATACTTGGGTAGATGAATTGCTTCCCATACTATGGGCATATCGTACTATTTGTAAAGTCACCACTGGAGCTACCCCCTTCTTGCTGGCATATGGGGCCAAGGCAGTGGTTCCAGTGGAGATTACTCACACATCTCCAAGAGTTGAGGCTTATGAACCAGAAGCGAATGAAGAAGGCTTGAGGCTGGCTTTAGATCTAATTGATGAAGTTAGAGATGAGGCAAACGCCAAGATAGTTGAACATCAAAAGAAGGCATCTTTCTACTACAACCTAAGGGTTAAAGAAAGGTTTTTTCGACAAGGAGACTTGGTTCTTCGAAAGATTGAGGCATCCGGAGTTGGACAAAAAGGCAAGCTAGCCCCAAATTGGGAAGGACCATATCGCGTCAAGAACGTATTTGGTCGAGGCTCGTACAAGCTAGAAACCCTTGAAGGGCATGAGGTGCCAAGGACTTGGCATGCCTCTAATTTGAAAGTTTATTATGTTTAAGGTGTTTCCCAAGTGGATTCACTACTAGAAATAAGGTTCGACGAAACCAATACAAGTTTTTAAACTTGAGTATTATGTAAGGGTTGATCCCATTTTCAAGTTATGAATAAATTCAGCATTTTCATGTTTTTAAAGCTTATCTACCGTGAGTGTTGACAAACATTCAAGAAGCAAGAAAAACAACACAAGCCATGAATGGCCACAAGATATAAATAAAAACTTAGATAAGAGTTAAGTTAAGCCCGTAGGCCAAAAGTACATTAATACTATTACAAGCCAAGAAAGGCCATAAATAAGAACTACAAAAGAAACTACATCATCTAAGCAGCCTTGTCTACGGCTTCCTCCTCCTCCTCTTCCTCTCCAGAGTGAGTGGCAACATCATCAGCCCCGACTGTCTGGCCAGGAGGAGAAGTGTGATCCAGGTCTAAGATCCCGTCATCCTCCTCCATCTCTTCCTCTCCAGCCAAAACCAACTCCAAAGGAGTAGGAGGGTAAGGGGTAGGAAAATCAGAAATGGTGAGAGATCCAGGCATCTTCTCCAAGACAGCAGAAAGAGCGTCATCCCATCCCTTATTGTACTGAACTGGGAAGAGGAGCCCGTCCTGCTTCTCGATCAAGTCCTCGTACTCCTTAGAGTCAAGATACTCGTCGATAAAGTCATCCTTGGCCTTCCTCAAAGACACCAGCTCAGCCTGGGAGTCAGCCAACTCCTTCTCCTTCCTAGCCAGAGTGGCCTTCACTGAAGCCATTTCCTCCTGGGACTTCTCGAACTTGCCTTGATTGGCCTCAGAAGATGAGCGCCAAGACTTAGCTTGAAAGAGAGCCCCTTGGTAGTTGGCATTAAGCTGCAAGCAAGTTATAAGTCAAATACTTAAACTTGAAATACATCAAAGACTAGAAAGAAAAGAAGGAGAAAAATACTTACAGCAGCCATAGCTTGGGATCCAGCATGCTCCACCCCTTCAATGGTGGAGTTGGAGACAAAATCCTTGTAATCACAAGGAGTCAGAGAGTGATAAGACCACTCCACGGCATGCTTGGACACTCCCACCACAGTGTCCTTCTTCCTAAGGCCCCAGTTGGGGCGCCAAACTGCACTCCTGCCCGAGGCAGGGCCCTCAGCATCCTCAGTAAGGTCCACATGAGGCCTTATGAAAGCTGGAACACTAGAAGCACGAGGGTCCTTCACCCCTAAACGTGCCCTCTTCATCCTGGCTGTTTCCCCATCTTCAGGCTCGTTGGACTTGTTGATAAAGACCGCAGCTGCAAAAGATGCAAGGAAAGAAACAGTTGGTATAAGTTAATCTTAAATAAATAAAGAAAGATATGAGGTGAGAATTACCCTTATCAGAAACGTTGGAAAGTCCCAAGGACTTAAGCTGGAACTCATCCAGGAGCACCCAAGCCATTGTGGCATAGTTATCCTTTGTAAGTTCAGCATATGCATGGGCCTCCTCATCACTCAGAATGATATCACTAGGGCTACCATCTGAAACCCTACTAAAGGAGCTACGAAAAAGGGTGCCCCAATCCCCTCCTTCCCAAACTAAATACATGAACTCTTCTTTCCATTTTGGGTTATTATCTGGAATGTATTTAGGGTGAAATATGGGGGGAGTGGAAGGACGGTGGTTGATATAAACCCAACCCAAAGTAATGGTTGAACTATTCTTAAATTGAAAAATTCTCCTAAATAAAGCTACAGACAAAGGAAATTTGTTCTTCAAACAAAGAACAATGAAACACATAATGATTCTCCAGGCGTTTGGAGGAAGTTGGCAAGGGTTAATCCCAACATCAGCCAAAAGCCTGGGAATGAACTCATGAAAGGGAAACCTGATTCCTGCGACAATGGCATCCTTGTAAATGCATAAAGCATCAGGACGCCAATGGCAAGAATGGTCCCCTGGCCCGGCAGGAACTAATCTATAAGGGGACTTAACCCTATACATCTTGTTATAGTCCCTAATTTTATCAATTTCATGAAATTTGTTACTGCAATCGAAAGAATCTAAGTGGGACACAGAAGGGTATACATCACTACGTTCTAAAATCATATCTTGAAGCGACATATGAGAAGAACGAATGATGATACCTCTCTTAGAAGCTTTGTTCATTTTTTGAAGGCGTTGAGCAGCTTTGTCAGACATCTTCAAATCTTCAAGAAAAATCCCAGAAAAACCTTCAAATCTTCAAAACTTCAAAGAAATTCCCAGAAAATCTTCAAAGAAGCCCAGAAACCTTCAAGGGATGAAGGTGAAAACCCAGAAATCTTTAAAGGATGAAGGTGAAAACCCAGAAATCTTCAAGGGATGAAGATCAATCCCAGAAAATCAAGAGCACCACCGCACAAAAACTCGTCGGGAATCGCCTTACCGCGGAATAAAAGAGAGAAAAACTAAAGATACTAGAGAGAAATTGTAACAGCCCCAAATCCGGGGTCAGGGATTTAGAGTAGTCACGATCCATGTACTCCTTGCCTTACCTATATTACTCACACCATTCATAATTCACCTGCTCATGACCCCACAATATAAGTCTCACACACACACACACACAGGTTAGAGTCTCAGAAACGACACAATACAACAACTGCGGAATAAATAATTATTATTACAATACCCAAGTGTCTTTTGAATCTGTCACTGATACAATTTCTAAGTAATGCTACATTACCAACTTAGCCTTCTGATGCTCACAATCCTCTCATACCATTCATATCTATACATAAGTTGAATACCAAAAGTTGTAGCCTGATTCGATTGGTTCGTACTACTCTCGAGATCACTGCTAGAAACTGTTTACGGAAACGCCTTGCGAGGTATGTGCCGACCCATTGGCATCCTGCTTCGCTGCTATATAATATATATAAAACAATAGCAAGAGTGAGCGATAGCTCAGCAAGGTAATGAAAGTGTGGCATAATTCTGCCTTTAACTCAACCCAGAATAAAGCGGGTATAAGACAATAATTTGTCAAAATATCTCGATACTGAAATTATATCCTTATCGGAATGTATTCCCAAAAACAGTACTATTATTGTACTTCAAATATCATTTTCATAATATTTCTGCAGACTCTTGCTATATTATGAACAAAGTTCTAGTATAATATAAAAGATGAGGTTTCAAAGTAAACCAATATAACCTTTCCAAAAATATCTGCTATGTAAGCAGAATATCAACACATAACTTAAAAGATGAAGTTATAAGCTGATTCAGTATAAACAACTCCCTTACCATAACTCATGTTATGTAAGGTATCCACAGAGTCATAACTCATAAAATAAAAGATGAAGTTGCATGGATTTATTGTCACTTCAATTCCAAACACTTCTCGACCCCCTGCCAACACGATTGGTTCTTCACCCCAATACATGTTGCAGGAAATATCCAAATTGGATGATGAACTAATACTGGAGTTGCTACCCGCGTCCGCTGTGCCTAACCTTACTATGATCAGTAGCAGGTCGCACCGCTCAAATAGTTTTCTACATGTAGATGGAAGTATCACGACGGCCTGACATTGTCTACCGCCTTACTATGACCTCCCGGCCCATTTGGGGCAATATAAAAGTTGGATGGGCCCACGCAACTTGACCACTTACACCACTCCTAGTTCAGATGAAATCCATGACTCTGAAACGTAAAGATCGTCCTCCTTTTCCCAAGTGTAACACTTGTTGATACGACTCCACTAAGTAGTTATATCTAGGTTGGAAAGGAAGATTCTCCAATATTTCCCAAGCTATGCTTGTTAATGGATATCGACTTGTTCCATGAATTTACCCCTCGATTATTGAGGTGGTAACACAACATTAGACTGGCAGCAATTAAATTGCTCCAAGAAAATATCTGTCCCTTGACAGTTTTTGAATTGAGAGTTTAAAAAGAGTAGTAGTCACTTAAATCAGGTTTCCCATATTTTTGATAGTTGAGCGAGCATTTAAATCCTCTTTAAAAGACAGATTTAAACGGAAAAAAACATTATTTTGGGAACCTCTTTTTGATTGGAAAACAATTAATAACATTTATTAAACAAGTAAACCTTCAAATGAATATTCGAAAATAATATTCATCAAATAAACAATCCTCGAATGAATATTTAGAAATAATATTCATTAATAAATAATCCTCAAATGAATATTCAAAAATAATATTCATTAATAAATAATCCTCAAATGAATATTAAAAATAATATTCATTAATAAATAATCCTCAAATGAATATTCAAAAATAATATTCATTAATAAATAATCCTCAAATGAATATTCAAAAATAATATTCATTAATAAATAATCCTCAAATGAATATTCAAAAATAATATTCATTAATAAATAATACTCAAATGAATATTCAAAAATAATATTCATTAATAAATAATCCTCAAATGAATATAAAAAAAATAATATTCATTAATAAATAATCCTCAAATGAATATTCAAAAATAATATTTCTCAATAAGTGAACCTCCAATGAATATTCGAAAATAATATCCTTTAAATAATTAAATCTCAAATGAATATTCAAAAGTAATATTCATTAATTAAATAAATCTCGAATGAATATAAACAATATTCTGTAAGTCGATAATCCTCAAATGTATATAAATAATATTCCTTAAATAAAATAATTAACCCTCGAATAACAGTTACCCGATATCTTTATCGGAAAATAACCTTTAACATATACCGAAATATAATTACTTCTGATCTTAGAGAAAATCACCCGCCCTTATCCTAGGGCAAATATAAAATCCCGGCTTCTAACTAATATCCCATATCTAGCTTAGAAGCCCATAATCAAATCATTTTCAAATAATAACCTTCGAATGAGGTAATATTCAAATAACATTCCTCAAATCATTTCCAGGTAATTAATACTTTCTAGAAATATAATTAATGTTTAATAATAGCAATCCTCAGAATAATTAGTACACTGCCGCTGGAATCCCTCCGGGTTTCCACGGCTATCTCCATATCTCAAATACTGACTCCCGGTCTAGAGTCGAAAACAAGAAGTATGCTCTTATCTCTAGAGCTACAAGGTATACCGGTTTATACCTACTTTATCTCAAAGCTCATATATAAACCCAAATCAAACTCTATTTTATACAATATATAACATGTATCGCACAACTGTATAACTCCACACATGGCAACAACAGTAATATATAATCAATACTTCAAAGTATAGATTTAGAAAACTTGCCACAATACTTGCAACAAAGATTTGGTATATAAATTGGGAATACACAAGTATTGAACATAGGAAAATATACATACTCTGAATAATAGAGTAAGGTTTAGTAAACTTGCCTGATGCTCGAGAAGTGATAGGGGTTCGCGACGATGCCGGACAATCTAGACAAAGTCAAAGAAAACGCACAATTAATCCCCTGGATAATCCACTTGTACTCAATGCTTAAACACGTAAGCGAAACACAACCAAGGCATTACTAGCTCGATATAGGCTCATACTAAGTCCATGTTTAGTCGACAATTACTTCAGTCGTAGGTTTAGTCCGAAATCGATCCTCGAATACAAGTTATACTTAACCATTTTCAACATTGGTTTCTAAGTCATGCTCTTAGTGGTTTTCACTTGCGCAGCCTCGGCTAACACATTTTTATAAAATCGGAAAATAATCTTATGGACTCGAAACCTTCGTACAAACCTTCGTAACTGCCCTTGACACTTCAATACAAAATTTCATATTTTAAAACAACTCTTAAGGGTCTCAAACATAGCCACAAAGTTGGTACATTTCTGCAATCTCATTCCTTAAACCACTTTCACTAAAATGGTCATATCTCATAAACCGTAAATCGTAATGATATGATTCTTGCGCTCACGTAAACTAGAAACAAAGTTCTACACACTCATGTTCATAACTGAAACAAAAGAGGCAGTTAGGGTTTCGGATTCTAGGCAGTTTATAGAGTTACCGAAAATCGGGCATTACGACGGCTTAAAATCGAATAATCCAATTTTGTCACAACATAACCAAGCCACACCGGGCATACCATACATCCACAACCTCAACAAACAACCAACCTACACCTCTAAGATCAGTGGTGAGGCTCAAATCCAACACCCATCATTTTACACATCTAAACAAATCCAAACAATCACTAAATCACTTAATCATGATCTTAACTTTACATGAACATCAAAACCACTTTAAAACTCATATAAAACTCAAAGGGGCAGAGGTTTATACCTTCCTCCAAGCTTTCTTGCTGCTATATTCCTTATGTAACCTTTAGATCCTTGCTTAATACAACCTTTGGAAGCCACAAACTCAATATCAAAAGCAACAAAGCAAAATACAAGTTACTATTCATCATCTTCTCCAACTGTTACTCACTGAAATCGAAGGGTAAATCACAGAGGTGAGGCGATTGCTTACCATGGTTACGTCGGGCTTCTCGAGAGCTTCGATTTGAGTGGTGGAACGCCAAAAACGGATCACGGAATCTCAAGTTACGATCACTTCTTTCTCCCCCCATTTTTCTCCTCATTTCTCCCTCGGGTTTTCTCTTCAAAATGGATGAATTCTTCTTTTCTTTTTGTTTTGGCCAATTAATGATAAGGCTGATATTTTGTATTAGAAAGGGGTGAGTCACCACACTTTGGCTAGTCACAGGGACACGTGTCGAGCCATGGAGGGTCATGGTGGCAAGCAGGGACACATGTCAAGCACTGGAGGGTCATGGTGGCAAAGCAGCTTTACTAGTTTGTTTCTTTTCACATGAATGATCCAAATGTTGCATTCCTCGAATTAATCTTGTTACATGTTACTTCCATGTCTGTATTTTAATCCTGTAATGTCTCGTTGTTCCGTCTCCGTTTAATCGCGCAAAAAGTTCGCAGGGTTTCTTAAGTGTTCTATCGAAGTAGTTTATCGTAATCGTTCTTAATATCTCTAATTCTTTTATTAAATCCATATCCATGGAATTGATAATCTAAATCCTTCAATATTCCCAAATAATGATTAATCCGTCCGTTAATGGTGAAATTTCGGAGAAAACGGAAATGCTATTTTTCCAATTCTGACAGCTTTTGCATTCCTTTATTTTCATCGTAGATCACTAATACAGCTTTGAAAGTTCATTATATCGTTCCGTATATAGGGTGGTCTGAAAAACTTTTTAAACGACAAAAATTTACTATTCATCAAAAGTTACTATTCATCAGTGGTTTTTCTATAATCCTTTGGATCAATATCCGTTCCAATATTCCTGGTTTATTTCTCTTTACTTCTTGCACTTAGAAATGTTCTAGTGCTTTCTCGGGCACACGCTATCTTGTTTACGGAGTTGTCGGATGCATACCAGATATCGATTTGGATGACATAAAAATACTTTTCTTCCTTGGAATATTGTATTCTTATTTTCCAGAGAGATTATTCGTATCTATATGTTCAGTCCATTCTTACTATTCTCAAAATGTTTGAAAACCGAAATTCATATTCATTTCATAACTTGATTCTCAAAGTCATTGCCACTATCCATATTTACATCAACATATAATAAAAGTTTTAATTCTACCCAAAATCTGGGGTCTTACAGTCTCCCCTCCTTAAAAGGATTCCGTCCCGGAATCACTCTGAAAACACATGGGGATATCTTTCTAGCATCTCGCTCTCTAGCTCCCAAGTTGATTCTTCCACATTATGATTCCTCCATACCACTCTGACTAGTTTGATGACCTTGTTTCGGAGTACTTGTTCCTTTCGATCTATAATTTCCATTGGTTGCTCCACATAGGTCAAGTCTGGTTGTATGTCTACGTGCTCGTACTCTACATATGCCGGGCATCTATAGTATACTGACGTAGCATTGACACATGAACCCCGTTATGACCATTCTACTAGTTTGGGGGGGTAAGGCTGGCTCGTAGGCCACCTTCCTGGCGCGTCTTAAATCTCAGATGGCCCAATGAATCTCGGGCTCACTTCCCTTTCTTTTCAAATCTCATTAATTCCTTCCTTGGAGATACCTTTAACATCACGAATCTCTAACCTCATATTCTCTATCTTGTTTGCACAGAAATACACCAGCATAAACTTGTTTGCCATTCATCAACTTGCCATTTAGCTTATCAGTAGCAGTACTATCTCTATACTCGCGGGCTTAGTCCGCATACTTTCTCTATCTGCCATGGTTGTCACTAGCCGTTTGTTGGTGAAATCTTTTGTCTTTCTAGTTTGTTGGACTAACTTGGGTTTTGTGTAAAATCTCATTCTTTAATTCCCGATCATTCGGAATCCATCTCTGTCCCATTTTAATTAAGGGTATCGGCCACCACATTGGCCTTCCCCGGGTGGTAGTGTATCTCACAGTCATAATTCTAGGTCAATTCTAGCCATTTCTCCATCTCACGTTTTCTACTATCACGGATAACTCAAAGTCCATTCATTACATTCCATAAAAATTTGTGGGTGCATTAGTCAATCCCAAAATAACCTCGCTGAAAACTCGAAGTGTCTATTCCTGGTACGAATCGCAGTCTTGGGTATATCCTCGGATTTAACTTCCAACTGGTGATACCCAGTTCTTAAATAAATTTGGAAATACACAACGTTCTTCCGCTGATCAAACAATCATTTACAAGGGTACCTATTATTTAAAGGTCCTGACAGTGGGCTGCTTGTTGGAGGTAGCCCTGGTTGAAACCTATTGGCTTTTTTTTTATTCTGTGTTCACAAACTCCGGAACAAACCTCAATAATTCGGAAAACTTGGCCTCATACTCGGTCACAGTCATGGTTTCTTGTTTTAACTCTTTAACTTTCATTTTCATCCGGGTCTCCATATATTTCCGGAAATTATTCCTGCTGCACCTCTCCCAAGTCACAATACCAGCTCCCTTTGACTCCATCGTCAGTACTTATCTTGCTAACCCAGAGGTAGTGTCCATTCGTAACAACTCCTCCAAAATCTCAATTCCACTATAGGGCATTTATCTAACACCGTTGTCATTGGAGTTCACGGCACATCGCTATTTCTTTCACATATATCGATTGACACGCTTTCCATTATCATAATATCCTTGGGAGAATAAACCAATTTCATTGATATGTCACTAACATTCTATTCGTCTTAGGGATTCGCTCCTGACATAGGCGATTTCGTCGCGAATCTAATTCCTATCAGCGAATTTTGACTTATTTGACCTGGTCGGCCTCCCCTTGAAATTCAATACGGATAACAAAATTATGGGGCCTTGAAAAGACAGCTCCCATATCAAGGAAAACGTCACACACTGGTGATCGTAAGGTTATGAGTTTTAAGGTAACCTTATTGGAGGTAAGAGAATTTACCGAGAGATCAACATGATCATAAGAACTCAACGTTGTGTGCCTCACTTGAGACATTACTAAAGGTAATTAGCCTTCTTGTATTTCACAACTTACAAGTGATGGCGTCCCATCCGACTTCTATCACACAGACATATAGTCCTTGTAGCCCCTATAAGTATAGGGTTGTTCGTCTCAGTGGAAGTTGAAAAGTATGAAAGCAATTCGAGATCAATTTAATGATTATCGCCTTTCGACAATATTTCTCAAAGGGACAGCTTGGATTAAAATTGAACAGATTCCAAAGGTGCGGTTTTCCAAAGAAAATACAAAGAAAAGAATAACCACAAGATACTGGTACTTAACAAACAAGTGGTGATGTATCACCATAGGGTCATTCATTATTTGAAGAAAAGTGAAAGCTTAAATAACATCATTTGGCAGGGCTTCGAAAACCTGAAAGTAGGCATTGTGACAGCCTCTGGCACAAGTGAAACTGAATATGGTTTAGCACAAGTGTTATAAAATAACTTCGAAAAGGGAATATACCCTTTATCAGAATTCTTTCCTGGAGAGAGGTCAAGATAGATCATAGATTGGGGAGGTACCCCACATAATTTGCAAATGGGGAGGGTATTACCAAGGTCTCTACGGGTGCCTTTTATGTCGGCTCCTCTAATGGATAATTGTTCCATTCTAAAGCTTTTCTTCTTCAGGCACACCCTATGGTGCTCGATACTTACGTCATTGCCGACTTATAATAGTCGCTAAGAATTCAACCATCAACATTTGCAATCGCAGGGAATTCTATTCGACTAGGCGCAAACACCTCAAGTAAGCGTTCTGTTCTATAAGAAAACTTCGATTCCGTTGTCGCCCATAGCAACGACGAATTCCATATGTCAACTGGGCGGTACTCCGGAAGATCGTTAGAAACTACAGGCTTAAATTCGGTCTCTATTTCAATCATCCTTATACCCAATATTCCTTCTTGAGATAATAAAATCCCTCAATGATATAATAGACACTATTTCCCGTGGAATCGCTGGTCGTGGGGGTTTGAAATCTCATAGCCCAAAACAATTCCTTACATTATTCTAGGCAACTAAGTACCCTTAATCGTTCGTGAAAATCTGAACATCTTGGTTCTTACGTATGCCGCCTCCTTATGGGCAACTATAACCGACTACGAGTAACAGGTTTCGTTCAAGTCGAATCAATCCACTGATACGGGCTATACTGCCTCTACCTCTTCTGCTTTGGAGACTCTACTCCATTTTCTTTGTCATATCTCTTGATGAATCATGAACGATCCTTAAACTCTCGTCTCGTCACTTATTTATCCCTTGAAGGTTCGTCCGGTCCTATTGTACGACCTCAAGTAACATACTACATCTTTATCAATTAACACGTCCTTTACAAGATTCTTTCCTTGACCCACTATGGGGTATTCCTCTAGATCCTCCTATGGATCTTTCTTTATCGGGTCTCCGTCCATTTCAAGAAGCGCATCATCAAATGCCTACTCGAAGGCCTCGGGATCTGGTATCTCAGAGTCCCATCCATCTATAACTTATACGATTCGAGGTGACTAACCATGAAGTCCTAAGTACGGTTTCCCAGAAGAAGTCCCCTCTCGGGCTTCATCTTAAACGGTCAGGGTCATGTCCTCTAACCCGACTACGAACTCAATTTGAGCTCTAGATGTCCTTATCATTATTAAGGGTATTGTAAGACTCAATCTCCTATCGTTTCTGAGGACTGTAACCTAACTCTCTGATACCATTTCTGTAACAGCCCCAAATCCGGGGTCAGGGATTTAGAGTAGTCACGATCCATGTACTCTTTGCCTTACCTGTATTACTCACACCATTCATAATTCACCTGCTCATGACCCCACAATATAAGTCTCACACACACACACACACAGGTTAGAGTCTCAGAAACGACACAATACAACAACTGCGGAATAAATAATTATTATTACAATACCCAAGTGTCTTTTGAATCTGTCACTGATACAATTTCTAAGTAATGCTACATTACCAACTTAGCCTTCTGATGCTCACAATCCTCTCATACCATTCATATCTATACATAAGTTGAATACCAAAAGTTGTAGCCTGATTCGATTGGTTCGTACTACTCTCGAGATCACTGCTAGAAACTGTTTACGGAAACGCCTTGTGAGGTATGTGCCGACCCATTGGCATCCTGCTTCGCTGCTATATAATATATATAAAACAATAGCAAGAGTGAGCGATAGCTCAGCAAGGTAATGAAAGTGTGGCATAATTCTGCCTTTAACTCAACCCAGAATAAAGCGGGTATAAGACAATAATTTGTCAAAATATCTCGATACTGAAATTATATCCTTATCGGAATGTATTCCCAAAAACAGTACTATTATTGTACTTCAAATATCATTTTCATAATATTTCTGCAGACTCTTGCTATATTACGAACAAAGTTCTAGTATAATATAAAAGATGAGGTTTCAAAGTAAACCAATATAACCTTTCCAAAAATATCTGCTATGTAAGCAGAATATCAACACATAACTTAAAAGATGAAGTTATAAGCTGATTCAGTATAAACAACTCCCTTACCATAACTCATGTTATGTAAGGTATCCACAGAGTCATAACTCATAAAATAAAAGATGAAGTTGCATGGATTTATTGTCACTTCAATTCCAAACACTTCTCGACCCCCTGCCAACACGATTGGTTCTTCACCCCAATACATGTTGCAGGAAATATCCAAATTGGATGATGAACTAATACTGGAGTTGCTACCGCGTCCGCTGTGCCTAACCTTACTATGATCAGTAGCAGGTCGCACCGCTCAAATAGTTTTCTACATGTAGATGGAAGTATCACGACGGCCTGACATTGTCTACCGCCTTACTATGACCTCCCGGCCCATTTGGGGCAATATAAAAGTTGGATGGGCCCACGCAACTTGACCACTTACACCACTCCTAGTTCAGATGAAATCCATGACTCTGAAACGTAAAGATCGTCCTCCTTTTCCCAAGTGTAACACTTGTTGATACGACTCCACTAAGTAGT
The DNA here is from genome assembly GCA_030848705.1 of Heracleum sosnowskyi. Taxonomy (NCBI): domain Eukaryota; kingdom Viridiplantae; phylum Streptophyta; class Magnoliopsida; order Apiales; family Apiaceae; genus Heracleum; species Heracleum sosnowskyi. Next base: position 94,197,704 of record CM061244.1, read on the forward strand.
TATATCTAGGTTGGAAAGGAAGATTCTCCAATATTTCCCAAGCTATGCTTGTTAATGGATATCGACTTGTTCCATGAATTTACCCCTCGATTATTGAGGTGGTAACACAACATTAGACTGGCAGCAATTAAATTGCTCCAAGAAAATATCTGTCCCTTGACAGTTTTTGAATTGAGAGTTTAAAAAGAGTAGTAGTCACTTAAATCAGGTTTCCCATATTTTTGATAGTTGAGCGAGCATTTAAATCCTCTTTAAAAGACAGATTTAAACGGAAAAAAACATTATTTTGGGAACCTCTTTTTGATTGGAAAACAATTAATAACATTTATTAAACAAGTAAACCTTCAAATGAATATTCGAAAATAATATTCATCAAATAAACAATCCTCGAATGAATATTTAGAAATAATATTCATTAATAAATAATCCTCAAATGAATATTCAAAAATAATATTCATTAATAAATAATCCTCAAATGAATATTAAAAATAATATTCATTAATAAATAATCCTCAAATGAATATTCAAAAATAATATTCATTAATAAATAATCCTCAAATGAATATTCAAAAATAATATTCATTAATAAATAATCCTCAAATGAATATTCAAAAATAATATTCATTAATAAATAATACTCAAATGAATATTCAAAAATAATATTCATTAATAAATAATCCTCAAATGAATATAAAAAAAATAATATTCATTAATAAATAATCCTCAAATGAATATTCAAAAATAATATTTCTCAATAAGTGAACCTCCAATGAATATTCGCAAATAATATCCTTTAAATAATTAAATCTCAAATGAATATTCAAAAGTAATATTCATTAATTAAATAAATCTCGAATGAATATAAACAATATTCTGTAAGTCGATAATCCTCAAATGTATATAAATAATATTCCTTAAATAAAATAATTAACCCTCGAATAACAGTTACCCGATATCTTTATCGGAAAATAACCTTTAACATATACCGAAATATAATTACTTCTGATCTTAGAGAAAATCACCCGCCCTTATCCTAGGGCAAATATAAAATCCCGGCTTCTAACTAATATCCCATAGCTAGCTTAGAAGCCCATAATCAAATCATTTTCAAATAATAACCTTCGAATGAGGTAATATTCAAATAACATTCCTCAAATCATTTCCAGGTAATTAATACTTTCTAGAAATATAATTAATGTTTAATAATAGCAATCCTCAGAATAATTAGTACACTGCCGCTGGAATCCCTCCGGGTTTCCACGGCTATCTCCATATCTCAAATACTGACTCCCGGTCTAGAGTCGAAAACAAGAAGTATGCTCTTATCTCTAGAGCTACAAGGTATACCGGTTTATACCTACTTTATCTCAAAGCTCATATATAAACCCAAATCAAACTCTATTTTATACAATATATAACATGTATCGCACAACTGTATAACTCCACACATGGCAACAACAGTAATATATAATCAATACTTCAAAGTATAGATTTAGAAAACTTGCCACAATACTTGCAACAAAGATTTGGTATATAAATTGGGAATACACAAGTATTGAACATAGGAAAATATACATACTCTGAATAATAGAGTAAGGTTTAGTAAACTTGCCTGATGCTCGAGAAGTGATAGGGGTTCGCGACGATGCCGGACAATCTAGACAAAGTCAAAGAAAACGCACAATTAATCCCCTGGATAATCCACTTGTACTCAATGCTTAAACACGTAAGCGAAACACAACCAAGGCATTACTAGCTCGATATAGGCTCATACTAAGTCCATGTTTAGTCGACAATTACTTCAGTCGTAGGTTTAGTCCGAAATCGATCCTCGAATACAAGTTATACTTAACCATTTTCAACATTGGTTTCTAAGTCATGCTCTTAGTGGTTTTCACTTGCGCAGCCTCGGCTAACACATTTTTATAAAATCGGAAAATAATCTTATGGACTCGAAACCTTCGTAACTGCCCTTGACACTTCAATACAAAATTTCATATTTTAAAACAACTCTTAAGGGTCTCAAACATAGCCACAAAGTTGGTACATTTCTGCAATCTCATTCCTTAAACCACTTTCACTAAAATGGTCATATCTCATAAACCGTAAATCGTAATGATATGATTCTTGCGCTCACGTAAACTAGAAACAAAGTTCTACACACTCATGTTCATAACTGAAACAAAAGAGGCAGTTAGGGTTTCGGATTCTAGGCAGTTTATAGAGTTACCGAAAATCGGGCATTACGACGGCTTAAAATCGAATAATCCAATTTTGTCACAACATAACCAAGCCACACCGGGCATACCATACATCCACAACCTCAACAAACAACCAACCTACACCTCTAAGATCAGTGGTGAGGCTCAAATCCAACACCCATCATTTTACACATCTAAACAAATCCAAACAATCACTAAATCACTTAATCATGATCTTAACTTTACATGAACATCAAAACCACTTTAAAACTCATATAAAACTCAAAGGGGCAGAGGTTTATACCTTCCTCCAAGCTTTCTTGCTGCTATATTCCTTATGTAACCTTTAGATCCTTGCTTAATACAACCTTTGGAAGCCACAAACTCAATATCAAAAGCAACAAAGCAAAATACAAGTTACTATTCATCATCTTCTCCAACTGTTACTCACTGAAATCGAAGGGTAAATCACAGAGGTGAGGCGATTGCTTACCATGGTTACGTCGGGCTTCTCGAGAGCTTCGATTTGAGTGGTGGAACGCCAAAAACGGATCACGGAATCTCAAGTTACGATCACTTCTTTCTCCCCCCATTTTTCTCCTCATTTCTCCCTCGGGTTTTCTCTTCAAAATGGATGAATTCTTCTTTTCTTTTTGTTTTGGCCAATTAATGATAAGGCTGATATTTTGTATTAGAAAGGGGTGAGTCACCACACTTTGGCTAGTCACAGGGACACGTGTCGAGCCATGGAGGGTCATGGTGGCAAGCAGGGACACATGTCAAGCACTGGAGGGTCATGGTGGCAAAGCAGCTTTACTAGTTTGTTTCTTTTCACATGAATGATCCAAATGTTGCATTCCTCGAATTAATCTTGTTACATGTTACTTCCATGTCTGTATTTTAATCCTGTAATGTCTCGTTGTTCCGTCTCCGTTTAATCGCGCAAAAAGTTCGCAGGGTTTCTTAAGTGTTCTATCGAAGTAGTTTATCGTAATCGTTCTTAATATCTCTAATTCTTTTATTAAATCCATATCCATGGAATTGATAATCTAAATCCTTCAATATTCCCAAATAATGATTAATCCGTCCGTTAATGGTGAAATTTCGGAGAAAACGGAAATGCTATTTTTCCAATTCTGACAGCTTTTGCATTCCTTTATTTTCATCGTAGATCACTAATACAGCTTTGAAAGTTCATTATATCGTTCCGTATATAGGGTGGTCTGAAAAACTTTTTAAACGACAAAAATTTACTATTCATCAAAAGTTACTATTCATCAGTGGTTTTTCTATAATCCTTTGGATCAATATCCGTTCCAATATTCCTGGTTTATTTCTCTTTACTTCTTGCACTTAGAAATGTTCTAGTGCTTTCTCGGGCACACGCTATCTTGTTTACGGAGTTGTCGGATGCATACCAGATATCGATTTGGATGACATAAAAATACTTTTCTTCCTTGGAATATTGTATTCTTATTTTCCAGAGAGATTATTCGTATCTATATGTTCAGTCCATTCTTACTATTCTCAAAATGTTTGAAAACCGAAATTCATATTCATTTCATAACTTGATTCTCAAAGTCATTGCCACTATCCATATTTACATCAACATATAATAAAAGTTTTAATTCTACCCAAAATCTGGGGTCTTACAGAAATTTTCAAAAAGAAAGAAGTATGAAGTGAGAATGAAATGAGAAATCTCACTCTTTTATAGTGAAAATGACTGGAAGCTCAACCGGTTAAGGTATGGAAACCGTCTATAGCCAGTAAGGCCCATAAATCCATTTATGGATTACAAAGGCAAAAGCCCAAATAAATTAAGTCTCAGGCAAATTCGAAGCCCAAAAATTATTAAGGCCCATTAAGGCCGAAGGCTTGAAAATTTTAAAGCCCAATTAGGCTGATTAAAGCCCAAGAATGAATCTTGGAATAAAACCAAGGCAAAAAATTAAAAAACGAGGTCGAAAAGACCCTAAAATCGAGATCGCACGATCATGATCGAAAATATACGAGAAAACGAGGTCGTATCCAACGACCTCGCTCTCAAAAGAATCGAAAAAATTAAAAAACGAGGTCGAAAAGACCCTAATTCGAGGTCGCATGACCCAAGTCGAAAGTACACGAGAAATTGAGGTCGTGTCCATCGACTTCGCACCAAAAGCAAGTCAAAAAATTGAAAAAATTGAGCTCGAAAAGACCCTAGAATGAAGTCGAACAGACAAGGTCGAAAATACATCAGAAATTGAGGTCGAATTATACGACCTCATATCAAAATAAAGCCAGAAAATCAAAGGTTAAGATAACCTAGGGAATCCTGGTCGAAAACACATGTAATTCCTGGTCGACCAATCGAAGTCGAAAATAGCCTACGAAGTGAAGTCGTCAGCTTCGACCTCACAATCAATAGAGGTTGAAGATATATGGCAAACGAGGTCGAATGATCCTAGTCGAAAATGGCTGGGAAAATGAGGTCGAGTCCCTCGACCTGGGACCAGAATCGAGGTCGAAAAAAGGATGCTTGAGGTCGAACAATCCTGGTCGAAAATGACCGAGAATCTGAGGTCGAATCCTTCGACCTGGGACCATTCCTGGTCGAAATCCTGGTCAAAAATGACTTGGTTTCTGGTCGAAATCCTGGTCAAAAATGACCTAATTTGAGGTCAAAAATACCCTAAAAATAGAAAATTTTGGGGAAAAACACGCTATAACTTCTCCGAAAACCCCGAGGAGATTTTCCCAGAAGTTGGGGGGAAATGATATGGACAGAAAAGTAATTATAGAAATATAATTGATGGTCCAATTAAAAAGCTCGATAATTAATGCCCAAATCCCTGATTATTTATTAATTTCGTAATTAATAAATAGGGAAAATATGCAACTCATAAATAGAGTACAAATTATGGAAAATTGGTCAAAGAAGGATCTAGAATCCCAATTAAAGGCAATCAATGAGTCACAGCCTTTATCAACAAGGAGAAGACTTGCCCGCCAAGTAATACAATCCTTATCAGTTATCAATAAGAAGACTTATCCGTTAAGTCTCCCAAACGTACCATAAATACAAGGCTCCAGACGCCTATATAAGGACCCCTGATCCTACAATCAGAACTACGTCTTTGGCTTGATTCTCAATAACGATTTGAGATACGTAGGCATCTTGTGAGGACCGATTTAGTCTCGAAACACAAGTGCAGCCATTAAAGCTCGAAGCTCACCATTAATTACACAAATACGTTTTTTAATCCACAACATTTACCCTTACTTATTTATAAAAAATATTATTAAACAATAACAGTACATATTTATAACTAATTAACTTTTTTAGTTAAAACACATTACTTTTTCTAAAAACATTTCTCCTTATTATAATTAAATTATTTAAAATGCATCCAACTATTTAATTAGATACATCTCCAGGCCTATTTATCTTAAAATATGGAATTAACTATTTTAAAATTGATTATAATCAAAATATTTATAACGAAATTCAATCTTCAAAAAATAAAATATACAAAAAAGAAAAAAATAATTGTGCCAGTTAACATGACACGTGATATAAGTTAGTACAAGTTTAAGTACTAAAATTTAAATTTTGTATCACATCATTTTTTATATGAAAATATACTATGGATGTAAAAATATTATGGTATTTGTGCTAATTGAATTTTATTGAATATGAAATTTTGAATTTTAATCTGAATTTAAATTTGAATTTGTTTTCTAAAGTCAAAAGAGGGATCATATCCAAAACTTTGGTCCCTCTACCGTCAAATCAATAAGAACCGTTGATCTTAAAAGAGATGTATGCGAACCGTTATTGTAAAACATAATGTAACATAATATGTAATAAAGATAACTATAACTCAACACAGGAACAAAAGAGACAATTATATTAACTGAAGCACATGAATCCATAAAAACAAAAGACATGGCAAACTCAAGAAATCAAAATATGGTATGTATTCTTGAAGTCCGTAAACAGGTCACGGAAAGAAGTTCATTAATATGTTCAGACCTCAGTGACAAATAAAGAATCAAGATTTTCAAGACTACAGAAGTATTTAAGTGATACAGAGTTGGTACCAAAGGATTTCAGTGATTTTATAATGAAGCAACCAAGACGGCAAAGGACTTGTCAATTGTATTATATTGAAGACATAGAGGTTTTGATCAGTGTTAGTCATCTGTGAACCAGACCAGTTACACTAGGTGTCAGCACAATTAAGAAGATCAACATGTTTATCGTTTCAGAAGAAATTGATTTAAGTCAGACCTGAAACATCCTAGAAGTTAAAAGAAAAAGTGATAAGGTATGTTTAGGTTAAATTGAAGTGCAATATTCTTACTGCAAAGAAAAAGAATCTTCAAGGATCAATCTGCAATTAAAGACATTCGATAATTTTTCTTTGAAAACTATTTAGAAACCATCGAAGTGGATAAAATGATTATGTTTAATAGTTTTATTTATAAAACTATCGAACTAGTTTCAAAGAAACAAGTTATTCTTTTCGATAGATTTTATTTAAATCTATTGAATGAAAAGAAAACTCTTGTCTTTGATAGTTTTTTTTATTTGGAGCAGGTGAATTGTATACAAATTTTGTTAGAGGTTGGTGAGGAAATGGACGGCTGAGATTTCATCCTAGCCTTCGATAGTTTTCGAAAAGTCTACATTTTGTGAATTGAAGACACTGTCTTCATTAGTTCAGAAGTTTAAGAAGTTGCAGAAGATTAAATACGAAGAGAAGTTAAGAGCTTGAGAATATTAGAGAAGCTATTATCAGTGCCTTAATTTCTATCTTTTGTATTGATTACTGTAACTTGAACTCATTGAAGCTAATCCTACGGATTAGAATTTGTAGCACCCCTCGTGGTTTATGTTTATAAAACGATATATTCCCTGACTCGTATTTTCGATTTGGTTGATTTGAATTCGGACTAGAACACAAATAATTATCCGCAAACGAAATCGAATAAATTGTGAGTATCGTATTCAACTCCCCCTTCTAAAATACTTTGGACATAACAGTTATATCTAATATTAAAATAATGAATTATTATAATATAAATCAAATATGAGTTGGTTTTTTAAGTTGACTAGAATTCTCGATGTAAAAATTCGTAACTTTAATTCTGAGTTGAGTATGTTTATTTGATTGTTGATATATATTTTAATTATAATTTTAGTAGTTTTTCTTAATTTAATTCTATTCATAAGTTGAATAGAACTAATGTAAAAATTCATCAATTTTATTCTTTCTTCAGTTTTTGGGTAGTTTTAATTGGAAAAATATTATTAAATGATAACTAAATTAAAGATTATTTTGTGAGTTTTGTTTGGGCTGTAAAATCGTTCAATCTAATTTTTAGAACTCAAGATACAACATAAATAATATATTGAGCTTATAAACCTAAAAAATAATGTGTAAAAAATAATAACATAAAATTATTAAAAAACTACAAAATATTATAATTATAAATATTAAAAAAATAACCGTGCGTTGCACAGGTTATAAGCTAGTAGCAACTAAAAATACTAGCGAAATCCGCAAACGATCTACTAACTTCTCGGGCCAGATCTATTTACAAAAATATGATTCATAATTAGCATACATACTTTTTTACACATTTAATAACTAAATCTTTTAAAACTATTAATATATTAATTATCTACCACTTCGGTTCACAAGCCATGATTAACTAATCATTACGTACCAATTTCATATAACTCCTCATACAATCTTTTATAGCTATTTTAATAATAAACTAATATAATCAATCACAACTTAATAATTACTAAACTAAATATATGTAATTTAATATACTAAATAATGGTTTTTGACTCTTGTTTAAATATATTCAAAATTTTCAATTATTATTATTATTATTATTATTATTATTTAAAATATTTAAAATTTATATATATTACACATATACCCCTTAAAAAAGGATTCTGTCCTTGGAATCGAACAAAACTAAAAATGGTACTTAAATTGAATAAACACAGATATCTCTCACGAATAGATTATTTTAGTTCCTCGATAATCTCTGACTTAGTGATTCTTTTACAAAATTTTGACAAAAGGAATGATTTCCTATCCGATTCCTTTCAAGCTAAGACGACTAACACTTCCTCCTCACAAAATAATCCATAAATATCCTTCTCACAAAAATAATTCATAAACATATATAAGGAATATTAAAAAATCTAATAGACAAGAGTGACAACCATAATTCCATAAAATTGCAATACAGGACATGTACGCCTTTGAGATAACTTTGGATGTGATTTTAATTTATAAGCAATTTCACTCGCTCTCTCTACATATTTCATAGTAACATATATGTTAGATATAATTGCTGATGTTTGTTTATCAGTGTTTAAAGTACCAGGAAACTATCAGAGTTTAGCTGGAGGACTTATCAGAGTTTAGCTGGAAGACCAGTCAGAGTTTGTTAAAGTCTGATGGTCAGAGTTTGCTTAGCTGTCGGTGCAAAGACAATGAAGATTCTAGAAGCGATATTCTTTGAAGATGGAAAGAAGCAAAGAGATATCGAGATGGCTAAGGAAACAGAACAGAAGACAGAAGCAATTCTTAATTGATTCTGATTGTATAGCTAATTTATAGGAATATCAATTAATGATTGTATGTAGCTGTGTACTATATAAATACAGATAGGTTAACCCTAAAAGGGATGCGAATACTTGAATTATCATTCTTGTAACCTAGCAGCTCTCTGTGATATTTTACATCACTGAGAGAGGAGTTTTTAATTCCATTCAGTTTATTATTCATAAACAGTGTTCTTATTGTTATTCTCATACATCTACTTGATTATATATTGTGTATTCGGCCTAACAATTGGTATCAGAGCAAAAGCTGTTTAATATATACAGTTTATTGATCCAAACACAAGTATAATCATGGCTGAAAATACTCAGGCAGGTACTAATGTTCAGAAGGTTCAACCAACTTCTGTTAGTCGATGAGTAAATCAGGGTTCCAATTCTCAAACCAGTGGAATATCCAATATGGAAGGTTAAGATGACCATGTTTCTAGAAGCCATAGATCCAGAATATCTTGATAGAATCAATGATGGTCCTCACATGCCAACTAAATTGTCTACTGTTGTTGCTGGTCAAGAACAAAAGACTGTTCCAAAAGAGAAGAAAGATTTGACTCCTGAAGACATCTCATCAATTGCAAAGGATGCAAAATTTTGACATCTTCTCCATAGTGCTCTAGATAATGTTATGTCTAACAGAGTTATTGGCTGCAAGACTGCCAAAGAAATCTGGGATGCTTTAGAAGTCAGGTGTCAAGGAACAAGTGCTATAAAGAAGAACAGGAAGACTATTCTTACACAGGAGTATGAACACTTTGACTCAAGATCTGATGAAACTTTGACTGATACATATGACAGATTCTGTAAACTGTTGAATGATTTGTCTCTGGTTGATAAAGAATATGATCTTGAAGAGTCAAATCTGAAATTTCTACTATCTCTACCTGAAAGATGGGATTTAAAGGCGACAACAATCAGAGATAATTATGATCTTGCAGAAACATATCTTGATGAAATCTATGGGTTGCTTAAAACTCATGAACTTGAAATAGAAAAGAGAAACAAGAGATCTGGAAAGAAGACAAAATCTATTGCTCTCAAAGTTGAAGAAAAACTCATGAAGAAAGAAACATCAAAGAAGAAAGCTAAGGGAAAAGCCTTGGTCATAAACTCTGAAAGTGAGTCATCAAACTCTGATGATGACTCAAACAATGATGAATCATCTGAAACCGAGGATGATGAAGAAAAGATGATGCAAATGGCTGCTTTGATGGTGAAGACTTTCAAGAAGATGGGTTTCACGAACTTCAAGAAAGGAAAAAGATTCTCTAGGAGAGATTCAAACTCTGAAAGGAAGAATTTCAGAAAGTCTGAAAGAAGGGATATCAAATCTGGGAAGAAAGACAAGTCTGAGATCCAGTGCTACAAGTGTAAAGAGATGGGTCACTATGCTCCAGAGTGCAAGAAAGGAAAATATGAAAAAGCACTCATCACTAAAGGAAAAGACTGGGTAGATACTTCAGATTCAGATGAGGATGTCAACTATGCTCTCATGGCAACTGTCAAGGATGAAGTTGATTCATATGAAAATAAGGTACCTCTAACAACTTATGCTTATGATACTGATAACATATCTGAATTGAGAATTTATCTTAAAAGCATACATGTTAGTTACAGAGATCAGACTTTAGAGAATGAGAGAATTAAATCAGAGAATCAAAAGCTTAGAGAGAGAAATAAATTTCTTGAAGATGAACTTGTTAACATGCAACAAGTTCAAAAGGAAAGAAATGATGCTGTTTATGTTGAACAGGAGTTGCTTAAGAAATTTAGAGAACTAGAATCTGATCTGGAAAAAGAGAGGAAGGTAATTAAAACCTGGACAAACTCTGGAAAAGACACACATCAAGTTTTTCAAACAGATACAGTTGGGTTAGGTTACTGTGAGGAAGATGAACTTCGGTTTAAAGATAAAGTTAAAGTTAGAACACATCTTACACCTATGAAATTTGTTCCTGAATCCAGTAAGAAAAACTCTGTACTTGAAAAAGAAGCTGTTAAGATAGAACCAGTAAAAACTTGTGTTAAACAAGTGAATGTTGGTTTAATGACAGAGAAACAATTCAAGTATAAACTCAAAGAGGTAAAATCTGTTGAAAAACAGAAAGTGTCCAGGAAGAATAGAAATGGAAAAGTAGGCATTACTAGAAGTAATAATCATTTGCCTATTACTGATACTCCTAGAAAAACATGTCATAATTGTGGTAGTACTAACCATCTTGCAAGCTTCTGCAGGAAGAACAAAGATATTAATTCTTTACCCTCTAAGTCTAGAGTAAAGAATGATTATGTTAGGGTTAGACCACAGACTTTATGCACTCACTGTGGGAGTACTTGGCATTCAATTTATACTTGCAAGAATTATCATGCTATTTATCACAACTATTATGAGTTGAAGCCCAATTTGAAATGGGTTAAAGTTGATTCTGCAAGTGTAAACTCTGATAGTGTAAAATCTGATACAGTTAGCTTAAACTCTGTTAATAAGAATTCCGCTGCAAAAGCTAACTATATTAAGAAAGCCAAAGGATCCAAGCAAGTCTGGATCCTTAAATCTAATTCTCTTTAATTGTTTGTGATTTCAGGGCATAAGGGAAAGCACCCTAGTCTTGGACAGTGGATGTTCAGGACACATGACTGGAAATAAAGCCCTGCTATCAGATTATGAGGAGAAAGCTGGCCCAAAAGTTTCCTATGGAGATGGCAACATAGGACGTACTATGGGATATGGCAATATCAATCTTGGAAGTGTCATCATCACCAATGTAGCTCTAGTCCCAGGACTCAAGTATGACTTGCTATCTGTGAGTCAAATCTGTGACAGAGGTTATCATGTAGATTTTCAACCTGAATACTATGAGGTTATCAGCAAATCTACAGGGAAAGTTGTTCTAGTTGGACACAGACGGAATAATATCTATGAAGCAAGTTTGGTAACAAACTCTAAAGGAAAAGCTGTATGTCTGTCTGCAAAAATGTCAAATGAAGAGAGTTGGAAATGGCATAAGAAGCTCTCTCACCTAAACTTGAACAACATCAATGAGCTAAATCGAAAAGATCTTGTAAGGGGACTTCAAAGTCAATACTCAGCTTAGATGGTCTGTTAGGTCCTGATAATTTTGTAGAAGGGGGGTTGAATACAAACTATACCGTTTTATCGAATTTGTCCTTTGAATAATTTAACAATTAAGAACAAATTAATGCGGAATATAAATGAAACAAAATTCAAGTTAAATATAAACTATATTAAACTTGAAGGGTGTTGGATATACAGGACGGATTACAAAGTATTTATCTCAAACTAATTAATTCAAATTTAGAATAAATTCGACATGAACTTTTCTAATATTTGTAATAAAAAGATCGAATGCTAAAAGCAAAGTTCAAGATAAATTCTAGGGATAAAAATCCGCTAGATAATCAAAGCAATACAAGTAATCAACTTCTAGTGGTTTGGATTTAACAATACAAACTAGAATTAATTTCTTGAGAAGAAATGAAATCAAATGCTTTCTTCTTGTTCTTGAGAGAGAGTTCTGTTGCTTTTGATGTTCTGTAAGATATGATGATAATAGTTGTGTTCTGTCTCTTTTTCTTTTTGTAACAGCCCCGGGTCAAAAATACAATATAATTAGCCTGTATGACCTTTTAATTAAATCAAAATGATTTAATAAAACAATCAAAACACTTGTATGACCTGAGGAATTAAGCTGAGTAGAACCAAGCTCCTTCAATAGAACCTGCAGAAATTGTCCGGTATGACCTGAAGTATTTCTAACAACTATTCGGTAGAACCTGGGAAAGCAATCTGTATGACCTCTCAAAATGACTTGTATGACCTGTCAGAATGACTTTGTATGACCTGAAAGGATTCGGTATGACCTTAGAAAATTCGGTAGAACCTGGCAACTTTATAGAGCAGGTCATACCGAGTTTTACAGAAGGTCATACCGAGTTTGTTGAGAAAATCCTTTAATTTTTTTAGATAGAATAAATTAAGGATTAAATTAATTCTTTTATAGAATTAAGTTAATAAATAATTTAGCCAACTAAATTAGTTAATTTAATAAATAATTTAATTCTTATAGAATTAAATTATTAATTAATTTAACATGAAAGGAATTTAATCTAAAAACGAAGCTTCCTCTATCTTCTGAAAACCACTGAATATAGATGATTCAATTCCACTGATTGATGTCGTCATTCGATGCACTGTCTGGTTTCATGAATAACTGACTTCAATGAAAATTCTTCATCTTTAAAACATTTAAAGCTGTGGCTTCTTTTCTTTAGCTCTGAATAAACCTATATAACCTGTACCTTTGCTATCACAAATCTGAAACCTCTGTCACTTTAATAAATCCACTTCTTTGAAGACTTCACTGAGGCTTGATCAAATAATTGAACTTCTTTCAATGTAGTATTTCTTCAAATCTGTAGATGACTTTAATCTGTATTCTTCTGACAGATATGATCTTCTGAGATTCCTGTGACTGTGATAATTAATCTAATATTTACTTATTACATTCTAGTTTAAGTTGAGTAGAAACCTCGAATTACAAATAGGCTATAGCATATGCCTTTCAATCTCCCCCTATTTGTTTGTTAGAGAATAACAACCAAATACCTAGAGGATCACTCAACTAAAACCAAGAAAAAGATAAGACTCTTAAGCCTAAGTAAATACTAGAAAGTTCTGGATCAAATATGACATTTCCAAATTTCACCAATAAAGATAAATACAAGACAGATGTTCCTCTAGACTAAACATATGATAACATTGAACCTGTCTTGATTTACCTAAGCTCTATACATATAACATTTACAAAACAGAGCTAATTTACCTTTACTCCCCTGAAACTCCCTCTTTACCTTTTATATCTTTTTCAGCTCCCTCTTCCTAGCTTCTCCAAAATTCTTCCCCTTAGTTGAGGAATTCTCTACAGATTTCACTTTATGAGTATCTGAAGCCAGTAGGAGTTGAGATAGTTGATGGAGTTGATCTTGGGAAGTAAATGTGTCTTCAAAATTTCCTTGAGTAGTCCCAGCTGATTGTTGACAGAGGTGGAAGAAGAAGATCGTTCAACCACTTGTGCTTGCAAAATTTCTTTATCAGCCTGGGTTTTGAATATATGTTCATGTAGATCAGCTATGTGAGCTAACTACATTGCAGTGTATGTGTCTGTGTGTGCACTCACTTGAATTTCTCTTGTAAGTGTATCACTCATCTCACGTGCATGTGTTTCACTCAGTGTTTGACTCTTATCACTCAACATTAGCTGTCTGTTTGCTCCTTTTTGATCAGTACCTGCATTGAAACTCACCCTAGCCTCTTCAAGAGAGGTCAGTGGTGGTGCAATGGGAGTTCGCAAATCCCGATCCTCAATCATGTCTATCAAATCACTTGGATTTGAAATCTGAATTGCTTCAGTGATAGACTGACCAAGTTGCCTTCCACTTTCTCCAGATAAATCTGCGAGTGGAAAATCCCTTTGGGAGCCAGAGATGTTCACTCTGGGAGGGGAGAAAATGATTCTATTAAATGTGGCAAGAATCAGATTTTCCCTCTGATGCCTGTGAAGGCACTTCTACCGTAACAATGGTAGGCACTGTAACCAGTTGCAGGTGCTCTGCTTTCACTGTGTCCTGAGTTTCATCTAATGAAATTGTCTTCTCCCATTGTGAGTAATGAGAGTGTGCTTGACTCAGTACAAAGTGCCATGGCCCTATGGCGAATTTCAATAGATTCATCCTGTTGAGAGAATGTCTCTACAAACAGTTCATTGGCCATTTCAAAGTCCATATCCTATTGAGAGGATACAGATGGGCTGACAGATGCCTCAGTATATATTGAATTTCTTTAGAGGAGGCAGAGCTGTGGTATCACTCACTGTTTCAATCAAAATACTTCTTTGTTTAACATTTGATTTCTGTTCAGGCTGAGAGGTCAAGTAATTAAGTTGTAGACTCATTGTTTGGCTCTAAGACCTGGGATAGAGATTGTGGATCTACAATCCCTTGGTCAGCCCTAACAACCACTTGGGTTCAGCAACAGTAAAAGAAGTGGATTGAGAGATAGAAAGTAATACCTGAATTGGATTTGGCACTGAAATTCCAGCTAAGCAAGAGCTAGATCAAAAATAATATACACAATATATTTACAAAAACAACTAAGACAAATAGAAAATAAAAGATAATAAATAATAAGCAATAAAAAAAATACAATAATATATATAAAAAATATTTACAGGAGCAACACAAATATTTAAACCTGCAGAAAAATCAAACAACAATATTTACAGTTTGAAACTAACTTAAATGATTCTAAATAAATAAATTTTCAATAAAAATAAATTTCTCCACTTAAAAAATATGAGAAAAATATTTTTAAAGAAAATAAATTATTCGGAATATTTAAATTAACAAGCTTTATACTCTAAACAAGAATTGACAGTAATATCACTTAACAACCACAAGAGAAAAATGATTTTTAGAAAAGAACAAACATGACAGAGACATTATGCATCACTAAGACTGTTCAACATACCCAACTTACTAACTAACTTAGTAAATGTGGATTCGTCAAGAGACTTAGTGAATATATCTGCAGTTTGTTCTTCTGTGTGTACAAAATGTAACTCCACAGTTCCATTCATGACATGCTCTCTGATAAAATGATACCTGATATCAATGTGCTTCGTTCTCGAGTGCTGCACATGG
Source organism: Heracleum sosnowskyi (assembly GCA_030848705.1). NCBI lineage: Eukaryota > Viridiplantae > Streptophyta > Magnoliopsida > Apiales > Apiaceae > Heracleum > Heracleum sosnowskyi. The sequence continues at coordinate 94,213,256 of CM061244.1, forward strand.
TTGTTGGAGATTGCTATGGCACTTGTATTATCACATAAAATAGGAATTTTGTTTAATAAAAAGCCATAGTCCCTCAATTGATTCCTTATCCATAGGACCTGAGCACAACAGCTTCCAGCAGCAATATATTCAGCTTCTGCTGTTGAATTGGAAACTGTTTGTTATTTCTTGCTATACCAGGAAATCAATCTACCTCCTAGGAATTGACAACTCCCAGAGGTACTCTTTCTATCAACAACACTACCTGCACAATCAGAATCTGTATATCCAACAAGGTTAAAACCAGAATCTTTAGGGTACCAGATACCTAAATTAGGTGTACCCTTAAGATATCTCAAGATTCTTTTCACAGCAACGAGATGTAAATCTATAGGGTCCGCTTGGAACCTTGCACACAAGCATGTAGCATACATAATATCTGGTCTACTTGCAGTAAGATAGAGTAAGGAGCCAATCATACCTCTGTAGCTTGTAACATCTACCTTGATAGAGTTGTCACAAGCTCCAAGTTTGACTGCTGTTGAAGATGGAGTCCTTGCTGATGCTGAATCCTCCATGTGATATTTCTTGAGGAGTTCTTTAAGATACTTGGATTGACAAATAAATATACCATTTGACCTTTGACTTACTTGCAATCCAAGAAAGAACTTCAGCTCACCCATCATACTCATTTCAAACTTACTCTGCATAAGCTCAGCAAATCTCTTACAGAGATTAACATTAGTAGACCCAAATATGATGTCATCCACATAGACTTGGACTAATATCATATCACTTTTGTGTTTCTTTGAAAAAAGAGTTTTGTCTATGATACCTCTAACAAAACCATTTTCTAAAAGAAAACCAGAGAGTGTGTCATACCATTTCCTTGGAGCTTGTTTGAGACCATAGATAGCCTTGAAGAGAAAGTACACAAAGTCCAGCAACTCCTGATTTTCAAAGCCAGGGGGCTGTTCCACATAAACTTCTTCATCAAGCTCACCATTCAGGAATGCACTCTTAACATCCATTTGATAGACTTTAAAATTAGAATAAGCAGCAAATGCTAAGAACATCCTGATGGCCTCAAGTCTAGCCACTGGTGCATAGGTTTCATCATAATCAATGCCTTCAGCTTGTGAATACCCTTGTGCAACCAGTCTTGCCTTGTTCCTTGTTACAATGCCATCCTCATCTAGCTTGTTTCTGAATACCCATCTTGTACCAACTACTTTCTTATTCTTTGGCCTGGGTACCAGCTTCCAGACTTGCTGTTGTTCAAACTGATTGAGTTCATCTTGCATAGCAATCACCCAATCTGGATCAGTCAGTGCTTCCTCAGTTTTCTTTGGCTCCATTTCAGATAGAAATGCTGAATAATGACATTCATTCTGAGTTGCACTTCTAGTTTTAACTCCAACATCTGGATCACCAATGATCAGCTCAAAAGAATGAGCTCTATTCCATACAGTCTGTCTTGGAAGATTTGATCTTGATGATTCGCCTTGAAATTCACTTTGATGTTGTGAGTGACTAGATGATCCTTCATTTGCTCCCCCTGGGTTGTTGCTTGATTGCCTTGATGATTCTTCTCCAGTGTTGGTGGTATCTCCATTGTTACCAGTGTTTCCACCACCACCACCATGATCATTATCATCATTATTATTATCATTACCAGCAATAACTTCAGGTGGGGCTCCATCATCTGATTCTGAGTCTGGCAAGTTATCAAACTTCATATTCTCAGATGAATCTTCTTTTTGGATATTAGGGAACTTAGTGTCATCAAAAGTAACATTGACACTTTCCTTTACTGTGTGACTGCCAACCAAGTAGACCCTGTAAGATCTTCTGGAATAACCAACAAAAATAGCTTCTTGTGCCTTGGCCTCAAACTTGCCACGTTTAACATTGTCATCTATAAGCACAAAGCATTTTGCTCCAAATACATGAAAGTACTTGACAGTTGGTTTCTTGTTGTTCATGATCTCATACGGAGTCTTCATTAAGTCTTTGTTGATTAAAGTTCGATTCTGAGTATAACAAGCTGTATTCGCTGCTTCAGCCCAAAAGTACATTGGAAGTTTAGACTCACTTAACATAGTCCTTGCAGCTTCAATCAATGTACGATTCTTTCTTTCCACTACTCTATTTTGTTGAGGAGTTCTAGGGGCAGAATACTGTCTTGTTATTCCTTTATCAGCATAAAAGTCATTTAGGACTGCATTCTTGAATTCAGTACCATTATCTGACCTTATGGCTCTAACAGGGAATCTAGAATCCAGCTGAATCAACTTTATATGGCCAATCACCAGGTATGGGGTCTCATCCTTGGAATGTAGGAATAAAACCCATGTATATTTTGAAAAGTCATCAACAATCACAAGTGCATATTGTTTCTTTGACATGGACATCACATTAACTGGACCAAACAAATCCATGTGCAGTAGCTGAAGTGGTTCAGTTATTGAAGATGTGTCAGTGCCCTTGTGAGAAGCTTTCTTTGACTTTCCTTTCTGACATGCCTCACACAGTCCTTCCTGTGTAAATTCCATCTGAGGCAAAGCTCTAACCAATTACCTCTTGACTAAAGAGTTCATGGTTTTGAAGTTAAGGTGAGACATCTTCTTGGGCCATAGCCAACTATCATCTGATGAAGCTTTAGCATAAAAACAATTAACTTCATCTTTGAATCCCGAGTTCAGATCAGCTATGAACAAGTCACCTTTCCTTACTCCTTGAAGAGCAGGCTTTCCATTCTTCTTGTGAAGGATCTGACACTTCTCTCTTTCAAAGGAAACAACATATCCTCTGTCACAGAAATGACTGATGCTGAGAAGATTGAATTTCAAACCTTCCACAAATGATACATCTTCAATGATAACATTTCCATACTTCAAACAGCCATATCCTTTAGTAATACCCTTGCTGTTATCTCCAAAGGTAACTACTGGGCCTGCTTTCTCAACCAAATCTGATAGCAGGGCTCTATCTCCGGTCATATGCCTTGAACAACCACTGTCAAGAATCCACATAACACGGTTTACCTGTTTAACTCCCTGCAATATCAAATTGATTAGTCCTTCCTCGGAGCCCAAACTTGATTGGGTCCGGCATACTTAAAGAACTGGCCTTTGTCAGGCAAAACAACATTTTTAACTAAAACTACTTCAGCCTCTTTCACAAAAGAGCGTTTCCATTTATAATCAGCCTTAACACATTTCTGAGTAGGCTTAGGAATAAATGAATCCACTCTAGTCTTTGGAGGACTAGTTTTCTTAGCTCTAACATGCTTCTTATTATTAACATGTTGACGTGGAGCAGTCTTATCACTAGATACATGCTTACTATTAAAATAAGCATACATAACATTGAAAGCACAAGACATGCAATTAATCACACCACATGCTTTATGAGAAGAATTAATAGCAGGCATGTTAGTTCTACAGTTGTTTTGATCCAACTTATGGATATCTGATTTAGTCTTTTTAGTTGTAGCAACTTTGACTCGAATATCAGATATACACTTTTTGGACTGTTCAACTTCCAAAGCAGTATCTTCTTCACGAATCTCCTCAGCAATGATTATAGAGTATTCCTTCAGAGGATCTGCCTCGGACTCCTTACAGAAGGGTGTTTCAATACCCTTAAGCACATATGGAACACCCCTTCCTTCAGTTCTGACTCTACAAGGGGAATTAATTCCAAGCAATCCAATAGCCTCAATATAATCATAACCTATGCTAACATGATTACCAATAGCTTGTTGGTTAAAAATCTCTTTAGCAGTCTTGCATGAATTATAATAGGCATTAGCTTTGGTATTAAGCACCTTATTCTTTTCTTTGAGAATGGTTTCCAGTTGAATATAACATTTAACCCTATTCTCAAGAAAAGCAATTTTCTCAGTAAGTTCATCCTGATTAACATGCACAAGTTTCAATTCTTTTATCTCCTTTTCAAGAGCTGTGTTCAAAAGAATTATTTTATCATTTTCAGTGCATGCACAACTTAAAGTATCACCAAGATTACGAATCATTTCAGTGTCAGTGAACTTTACCTCAGACATGTTGGGTGAAGATAACATGGAATCAAAGAGTTTGTCTCCTATTGCCATGAGTGCAAGATTTCCAACTTCTTCATCTTCACTGTCTGTATCATCCCAGCTCTTTTCTTTAGACTTGTTCTTCTCAACCATCCCTGTTTTATAGCCACCCCTTGTGCTATTTGAGGATGAAGAACCACCTGTCTGGTATTCGTCAACATATGTCTTGAACTTGAAACTAGGATTTCTCCTGAACCTGAAGTTTCCAAACTACTTCACTACCCAGGCCATAGACTCATCTTCCAACTGTTCAAGCTCCTCCATAGAATAAAAATCACCACCATATTGACTTGTAGATGTAACACCATATTCAGCTACAATTACATCCTTGTTAGGACTGGAAGGTAGAACAACCTTCGCTTCCTGTTTCTGTGGGACTCCAGCTACCAGTGAAGTAGACATACTAACCACTCTTCCTTCCCTTGGATTTGATCTGAAGTGCTCATATGAAGAGGTGAGAATTTCCATCTTATTCTCTCTAACTTCTTCTGTCCCTTCATTGATTATTTCAATCGTATCCCAAATGTGTTTGGCAGAAACACATTTTAAAATATGATTATGCATGATTGGATCAAGACAATCAACCAGTATCAACTGTAGACAGACATCCAAGGAAACATCTTCTATTTCTTCAGGAGTGTAGTCCTTGGGATCCTTAGGGTATATCCTAGCAGCCCTAGTAAGAACATCATTCTCTATTAGCTCTTCCTCAACAAACATAGGAATTCTTGGTCCATTCTTCAGCACATCAAGATATTCAACATTAACCACTTGAAGAAACAGGAGCATCTTCTTCTTCCACATAGGATAATGATCCTTGCTGAACATTGGGATTTTGACTGTAACAGCTTTCTGAGTTGTAGACATTTTTGAGATTTTTAGAAAAATAAAAATTTCAGAGTTAAAAAAAATCTCAAACAATTGGATCTTTGATTTGTATATCAATCAAAAGGCTCTGATGCCAATTGTTAGGTCCTGATAAGTTTGTAGAAGGGGGGTTGAATACAAACTATACCGTTTTATCGAATTTGTCCTTTGAATAATTTAACAATTAAGAACAAATTAATGCGGAATATAAATGAAACAAAATTCAAGTTAAATATAAACTATATTAAACTTGAAGGGTGTTGCAAATACAGTACGGATTACAAAGTATTTATCTCAAACTAATTAATACAAATTTAGAATAAATTCGACATGAACTTTTCTAATATTTGTAATAAAAAGATCGAATGCTAAAAGCAAAGTTCAAGATAAATTCTAGGGATAAAAATCCGCTAGATAATCAAAGCAATACAAGTAATCAACTTCTAGTGGTTTGGATTTAACAATACAAACTAGAATTAATTGCTTGAGAAGAAATGAAATCAAATGCTTTCTTCTTGTTCTTGAGAGAGAGTTCTGTTGCTTTTGATGTTCTGTAAGATATGATGATAATAGTTGTGTTCTGTCTCTTTTTCTTTTTGTAACAGCCCCGGGTCAAAAATACAATATAATTAGCCTGTATGACCTTTTAATTAAATCAAAATGATTTAATAAAACAATCAAAACACTTGTATGACCTGAGGAATTAAGCTGAGTAGAACCAAGCTCCTTCAATAGAACCTGCAGAAATTGTCCGGTATGACCTGAAGTATTTCTAACAACTATTCGGTAGAACCTGGGAAAGCAATCTGTATGACCTCTCAAAATGACTTGTATGACCTGTCAGAATGACTTTGTATGACCTGAAAGGAGTCGGTATGACCTTAGAAAATTCGGTAGAACCTGGCAACTTTATAGAGCAGGTCATACCGAGTTTTACAGAAGGTCATACCGAGTTTGTTGAGAAAATCCTTTAATTTTTTTAGATAGAATAAATTAAGGATTAAATTAATTCTTTTATAGAATTAAGTTAATAAATAATTTAGCCAACTAAATTAGTTAATTTAATAAATAATTTAATTCATATAGAATTAAATTATTAATTAATTTAACATGAAAGGAATTTAATCTAAAAACCAAGCTTCCTCTATCTTCTGAAAACCACTGAATATAGATGATTCAATTCCACTGATTGATGTCGTCATTCGATGCACTGTCTGGTTTCATGAATAACTGACTTCAATGAAAATTCTTCATCTTTAAAACATTTAAAGATGTGGCTTCTTTTCTTTAGCTCTGAATAAACCTATGTAACCTGTACCTTTGCTATCACAAATCTGAAACCTCTGTCACTTTAATAAATCCACTTCTTTGAAGACTTCACTGAGGCTTGATCAAATAATTGAACTTCTTTCAATGTAGTATTTCTTCAAATCTGTAGATGACTTTAATCTGTATTCTTCTGACAGATATGATCTTCTGAGATTCCTGTGACTGTGATAATTAATCTAATATTTACTTATTACATTCTAGTTTAAGTTGAGTAGAATCCTCGAATTACAAATAGGCTATAGCATATGCCTTTCATGGTCTGTGTGATTCTTGTCAAAAGGCCAAGCAAAGGAAGTCATCTTTCAAGAGTAAGTCTGAATCTTCAGTTGTGGATCCTTATCATCTTCTTCTTGTTGATCTATTTGGTCCAGTCAATATAATGTCACTTGGCAGAAAGAAATATGCTCTAGTCATTATTGATGAGTACACTAGGTACACCTGGGTGTATTTCTTAGCAAAGAAGGATGAAACTGCCTTAACTCTGATGGATCATGTAAAGCTACTGGACAAAGGATCACAGTATAAAGTGAAAGTTATCAGGAGTGATAATGGTACTGAATTCAGAAATGCAATAATGGAAGAATTTTGCAAGGAAAGAGGAGTGAAGCAAGAATTTTCTGCACCAGGTACTCCACAACAGAATGGTGTAGTTGAAAGAAAGAACAGAACTTTAATCGAAGATGCCAGAACAATGCTTGATGAAGCAAAATTGCCAACTTATTTCTGGGCAGAAGCTGTTCAAACTGCTTGTTTTACTCAAAATGCTACACTGATAAACAGGCATGGGAAAACACCATATGAGATGGTGAAGAAAAAGAAACCAAACCTGAAATATTTTCATATTTTCGGGTGCAAATGCTTTGTGTTGAAAACTCATCCTGAACAGTTGACCAAGTTTGACTTAAAAGCTGATGAAGGAATTTTTGTTGGATACCCACTATCAACTAAGGCATTCAGAGTCTATAATCTGAGAACTAAAGTGATCATGGAATCTATACATGTGTCATTTGATGACAAGAAAATAACTGGAATAGAAGATGTAGAAAATCATGATCAACTTCGCTTTGAAAATGAAGATCTAAACTCTGATCACATATACTCTGATGAAGCCAATCCAACAAACTCTGATGTAGCATACTCTGATCCTCTACTGGTAAACACTGAGGAAGTTTCTTTGACAGAACAAAATAGAGAACCAGTTGAGGGGGAGCATGAAGATACTTCAGTCACATCTCAAAATGATGACTCACATTCTGAAAATGAGTCAGCTGAAGAATCTAACACACACTCTGGGTCAAACTCTGAAAGTTCATATCCTGAGCAGTCCAATTCAGGAGGAGCCTCAGAAAATGCAAATGGTCAAGAAGAAAATCAGGAGAGCATGGATCAAGGGGGAGGATCTAATGATAATGATAGAAGCCACTTACCTACAGCAAGAAAGTGGACACAGGCTCATACACCTGATTTGATTATTAGAAATCCAGAAGCAAGTGTGAGAACAAGAAGTGCTACAACTAATGAATGTCTGTTTCATGCATTCTTGTCTCAAACTGAACCTAAGAAAGTGGAAGAAGCTCTTCAAGATGCTAACTGGATAACAGCTATGCAGGAAGAGTTAAATGAATTTGAAAGAAATGAAGTATGGACTCTTGTACCAAGACCCAAAAACAGATCTATTGTTGGTACAAAATGGGTTTTCAGAAACAAGACTGACAATGAGGGGATAATTACAAGGAATAAAGCTAGACTTGTGGCAAAAAGATATTCACAGCAGGAAGGAATTGATTATGATGAAACCTTTGCTCCAGTTGCAAGATTGGAGGCCATAAGAATTTTTCTAGCATATGCTGCTCACAAAAAGTTCAAAGTCTTTCAGATGGATGTGAAAAGTGCTTTTCTCAATGGGAAACTTGAAGAAGAAGTGTTTGTTGAACAACCACCAGGGTTTGTGGATCCCAAGCATCCAGATTATGTCTACAGGCTTGACAAAGCACTTTATGGACTAAAGCAGGCACCTAGAGCATGGTATGAAACTCTAGCTCAATTTCTTTTAGAAAGCAGGTTCACTAGAGGTACAATTGATAAAACCTTGTTCTATTTCAATACTGGTAATGATTTGCTTTTAGTTGAAATCTATGTGGATGACATATTTTGGGTCTACTAATGACAAATTCTGTAAGAAATTTTCCAAGCTTATGCAGTCCAGGTACCAAATGAGCATGATGGGAGAGCTTAGTTATTTTCTAGGTTTGCAGGTAAAGAAAACAGATGATGGGATTTTTATCAATCAAGCAAAATATACCAGAAATCTTCTCAAGAAATTTGGTATGCTTGATAATTCATCTGCCACAACTCCTATGGCAACTGCAACAAAGCTAGACAAAGATACAGGAACTTCAGTAGATATGACAAACTACAGAGGCATGATAGGGTCTCTTCTTTATCTGACTGCAAGTAGACCAGACATTATGTATGCAACATGTCTTTATGCAAGGTTTCAGGCAGATCCCAGAGAGCCTCATCTAACAGCTGTAAAGAGAATTTTCAAATATCTCAAAGGAACCATAACTTTAGGATTGTGGTATCCTAGAGAATCAGAGTTTAATCTAATTGGTTATTCTGATGCAGACTTTGCAGGTTGTAAGATTGATAGAAAAAGCACAAGTGGAATCTGTCAATTTCTAGGTGACAGACTAGTTTCTTGGTACATCAAGAAACATAAATCAATTTCCACATCCACAGCAGAAGCAGAGTATATTGCTGCTGGTAGCTGTTGTGCACAGATTCTGTGGATGAAGAATCAATTGCTGGATTATGGGTTAAGGTACTCTAAAATACCTATTTTCTGTGATAATCAAAGTGCTATTGCTATGATAGGTAACCCAGTACAGCATTCCATGACCAAGCACATCAGCATAAGGTATCACTTTATCAGGGAACATGTGGAGGAAGGAGATATTGAGCTTCATTTTGTGTCTACAGAACAACAACTTGCAGATATCTTCACCAAGCCTTTGAGTGAAGCTACATTTACAAGACTGGTAAGTGAACTAGGAATGGTCTCTGGTTCTGACTAGAGATACTGGTTAGACTCAAAATTCACTCTTCTATGATATGATGCTCATGTTTTTCTGCATAGGTTAACTGTCATTCAAATCATGTTGATAAACTCTGGAAGCATACTCTAATGAATAAACTCTGATGTTATTCTCTGATTGTGATAATGTCTGAATCATATGAACCGATGAAGAAAATTGTATGAAGCATGACTCTCAGTATGTAATCATGAATCCTTCTAAGTTATATATGATCTAATCTCAAATATGTGCAGCAAATTTACACAGCATGATACTGTCTCAATATTTATAGCATCTCTTAGTTTATTGATCCTATACACTGAGTCTGTATTAGCTGTTTGCACTTTCTCTCATAGATGATATACGTTAAATGATGTTAGTCTAAACTATGATAATTAGTTGTTGTTAATTCACCCCCAAAGCAAAAGATGCAAAAACATGCACAAATTCCTTTGAGATCATGTTGTGCCTAGGAAGACCCATGAACTTATTGTATGAAATAAGGGCTAAAATTTTCAAATTTTTGGTGACTAGTGCCAACCACTGATTACTGGAAAAGACAGAAAAAAAAACAGAAATTTTTAGAAAGGGGGTGAAAACAAATAAATTCACATATATGTACAGAGTTTAGATGAAATCAGAATATGTGTTACATATGAGAGTTTGGGCAACCAGTTTTTTTACTGATTTATTTTGTGGATTTTATGCACTTTGAGATGCTCTCAATATTTATATTCAGTAAACTCTGCTATTCACACACAAATAATCACACCTGTACATTTTGAGAAAAGAGATTATTAATAAAGGTGGAGAATTGATAAAAACTGATGAACTGTGTACTCTACGCCGAGGTAATTTATTTTTAATCTCTGATGATTAAAATAAATAAATGTGGTTCAGACATTTCATAAATATTGAGTAAGCTAAGATCAAACTCTGTTGTTACAAACTCTGAAAGGATAAAACTGGTGCTCAATATTCTTCAAGAGCTAGAAGCTTAATGCTTACTTCTCAACCATCTGCTGATGAAGAGATTGCAGCTCAACTGTTTCTAAAAGAACATGGTGCTGATGCAACCATAGAAGATATACAAGTAGAAGAGTTGATGCTAGCTAAAGAGCATGAGAAGAATTTAAAGTCTGGGAAAGTGAAAAAGACTGTAAAGGTTTCAAGACCTAAAGAAAGAGGAATAACTATCAAGGAAAATGTAAATTCTCAACAGAGTTTACAACAAGCAAAGAAGGCTGAAGAAAATAGACTTGATAAAGGTAAAGGAAAGCTGGAAATAATGAAGAAAGCTCAAACAACCTCTGACAATGCTCAAGTTGTTAAAACAATGGAAGCTGTGACAATCTCTGATACTACTCAAGTTGTACAGACTCAGTTATCTTCACAATTACAAAGGACTTTTGCTAAGCCAATCACTTTTCAACATTCTTTGATTCCAGCAAGTGTAAATATTCTCCAAAGCAGAACCATTATGGGAAAAGAATCAAGAGATAAATCTGGGCTTGGATCTCATAGAGAGAAAAGAGTGAACAATAGTCCTGTGGATCAAACGTCATTAGCTGAACCAGGTGTTGGTGTGACTCAGGAAAATCTTGATACTTTAGAGTCGGTTCAGTTAATACACCATAGAGGATTAAAGAAGGATTTTCTGTTATACTTTAAATCTGATGGCAGAGTATACAGAGTTAGTGAAGATGATATTGGGTTGAAAATGAAAGAAGAGTTGGAGTATGTACTGTATCTATTGAAAGTTAAAAATCAAAGAACTCATCAAGCAGCTGAGGTGTTAAGAAGCAGGATGATGAAAGCTAGAATACTTTTTGGTTTAAAGTCTGTTGGTTCTTATATACCAAGGTACATAGATTACAATGGAAAGCTTGTTGAGATGCAAAGGAACAGTGCAAGACTCAGAACAGATCTTGGCATAAAAGTGTTGGAATTTAATCTGGAATCAGATAAATCCTTCATAATAAAGTTAGGAAATGATATGAGGAAAAACATCATCTATGCTCTAAGGGCTGCTATCTACCAAATTGGAGAGAGTGATCCAGAGTTAAGGGAGCTAAAGAAGATAATGATAGCTGAGCTAGAGAGAGCTGAGAGAAAACTACTTATGGACTACATCAGGACTGTACCTGATATTGAAGAAATCTAGTAAATAGAGTCTGTAAGTTTTTAAAGTTTTCTGTTCTATGTAAAAGTATAAACTCTATGATTTTATAAACACTGTATTTGTTATATGTTTTGACATCATCAATTATCTGTTAACTTGTACATTTTAGTATGAACAAGTTGGGGGAGATTGTTAGATATAATTGCTGATGTTTGTTTATCAGTGTTTAAAGTACCAGGAAACTATCCGAGTTTAGCTGGAGGACTTATCAGAGTTTAGCTGGAAGACCAGTCAGAGTTTGTTAAAGTCTGATGGTCAGAGTTTGCTTAGATGTCGGTTCAAAGACAATGAAGATTCTAGAAGCGATATTCTTTGAAGATGGAAAGAAGCAAAGAGATATCGAGATGGCTAAGGAAACGGAACAGAAGACAGAAGCAATTCTTAATTGATTCTGATTGTATAGCTAATTTATAGGAATATCAATTAATGATTGTATGTAGCTGTGTACTATATAAACACATATAGGTTAACCCTAAAAGGGATGCGAATACGTGAATTATCATTCTTGTAACCTAGCAGCTCTCTGTGATATTTTACATCACTGAGAGAGGAGTTTTTAATTCCATTCAGTTTATTGTTCATAAACAGTGTTCTTATTGTTATTCTCATACATCTACTTGATTATATATTGAGTATTCGACCTAACAATATATATTCTAGAGAGAACCATTATATCAAGAGAACCGAAAGAACCCTTCTAAGACCGTTGATATACTATAATATAATTAATGAATCTTAATAAAACACTAAAAAGAATCTTAATTATCAATTAAATTTATTATAAATAAATTTATGTTGAAATATATTATAAAGCACTTTATAGAATACTTAACAGAATCCTAATTTTAATATAATTATTAAAACACTTAAAAGAATCTTATAAAATTATTAAAACACTTAAAAGAATCTTAAAATACTAATAAAAGTATAATAGAAATTTTTTAAAATATATCAGCCGTTGGATGATGTGGTAAATCAAGGGTGATTGGTTAGTTCTCTTGGTTCTCTCAGAAAGATAGGTTCTCTCTGGATCTTTCATATATATATATATATATATATATATATATATATATGAAGAACACTCTTATATAAAAAACAATAAAAAACACCATAGAATCTTACATAAATTGCATGTTGAATTCGAACTTGAATTCTCAGCTACGTTTTTCTCAAAGAGACATAGATTTCAGAGTAATTGAAGAGCTTAAAAAACTTCCAACTAAAGCTATGAGTTTGTATACTTATATCATGTACACAGTTCACGAATACTAAAGTAGTACTAGACAAAACGCTTGCCAAACTCTGTCTATACTGTTTTGGTGAAACCGTGGCGACATGTGACTTTGCTTTGTTTTACATATTGCCAGATCAATATCTTTAGCTGTTTCCATTGACTGTCTCTCTAAGCTTCCTTGTAGGCTTTCCATGTGCATACTGCAACTGATAAAGACAATTGCATATTCCTTGGTTTGATTTGATTCCCTGTTCCCAAAACTTTTGTCTGATGTTGATTGGAGATTCTGCTAAGTCCTTCATTCGATATCTCAGAGATGCTTGGTTCGATATCTTGACTTCTCGAATCAGTGTTAGTACACTTCTCGAATTAGCTGTCTTCATTTCTCGAACCAGTAATACTTGACTTCTCGAATCAGTATAAGTACACTTCTCGAATCTTCACATGTAGCACTTCTCGAATGGATGACTTCTCGAATCAGTATAAGTACACTTCTCGAATCTTCACATATAGCACTTCTCGAATGGATGACTTCTCGAATCAGTACATTTTGACACTTCTCAAATCATCACTTAGACAAACTTTATTCTTCAATATTGTAACATGTTTATTCTTATACTGTCTTCAAATGTCTTAAGGCATGATCTTGTGATATTCTTCCAAGTCATAATTAGAACTTATTACATGGTTACATATATTGAGTTTATAGAGATGTAGAACCTTTGAGAACAAAGGGATCCCCTTTACGAGAGATGATTTCGGTCTGTGGAAGATGAAGATGCTATTATTATCAAAGCTTCAAATCCTTTGTATCTCGGCATTTTAGAGAATGGACCATTTGTACCAATGAAACTAGTGAGCAAGTCTACAAATCCTGATGGTACTAGAGTTCCCCAAGGTTCAACCCCAAAGGAATTGACTGAGCACACAGAGACAGATAAGGAATTGGTTCGATTGGATACGGGTCTAATGCTGATATTGACTGACTCCGCAGAAAAAGAAATGAGCTATCAGATTATGAGCTGTACAAGCGGGAAACATATGTGGGATACCATAAATCTAATAATGGAAGGTACTGAAGACGTGCAGGAAAACAGATTGGATATCCTGACATCTCAATACAAGTCATTTAGGTCACTTCCCGGAGAAAGTATAACTCAGGTCTTTGAGAAATATACTAAGTTGTTAAATGAATTATCAATGAAAGGGAAAACCAGTCCCCTTGAGAGAGACCAACATGAAGTTCATGATGACACTGCCCCACCATGTAGAACACAAGTCTTCATCCATAAGGGAAAGAATAGATTTTACTAAGATGTCACTAGAAATGATCTATGGCAAGCTTAACACTTATGAGATGGAACAAGAACAAAGAGTAATAATCTATAGACCATTGACAGTGGACAACAAAAATACTGCACTTGCAAGATCAGCTGCACTTGTAGTGGATGAACCAACAACTTCTAAAATTTAGGTTCAAACCCCTAAAGCTGGAAAAGAAGAGTTTATTGAGGCTGAATTGGAATATGTGAATCTAGGTGCTGATGAAAGTGATTATCCAATGCATGGGACCTTTGGAAGAAAGAACCGGGCAATTTGATGTGCTTTGTTTCTATCCAATGTTTCTACAGTTAATTTTGAATGACGTGTTGACAGATGAAGAGAGAGAGAGATCTTTGCAGACGAGGAGAGAATGGAGTGTATGAAGATGAAGAGCAATGCCATTACAACTCTTATAAAGAAGAATCATCTTCCAAGGGTACCTACTGTTCTGACTGATTATCTTCAAACGGTACCCCTGCCACTTCTACCCCCAGGGGAATAGGTAATCCAAGGTATGAATCCTGAACCTGTTGTTCCTCCACAACCTGCACCAATGGATGTAGATCCAGTCACTACACCATGCATGGTCTTCACTAACACCCAAAATAAGTGTTAAAAATGCTGAAAAATGTTACCATATGAATTACGTCAACACTTTGGCCAATTTTCAAGGTGTTGGAAATTGCCATGTGGGATTAGAGGTTTTTCCAACACATTTTGTCAAACTATGGCAACATCAGAATAATGTAGGCTTTGTGACTTATGCCAACATTTTGTGCAAATACCAACACTCTTTCCGGTGTTGGCATAAAGTCTATGCCAACACTGTCTACTCAAACCCCACACCCTTGTGATGTTGCCATACAACCTATTCCAACATCTTTGTCCCTCTACAACAACGCCAATGATGTAACAGTTCACATTTTTTCCAACACCCTATCATATTATAGTAACACTCACTAGTTTACATTATTCAAGTTTTAGCTACATTTTTACACGCTATGCCAACATCTTTACTGGTAATTTTGTAACAGATTTCTTCCAAAATGAAACATCCTAATATAAAACATAATCCATCCCAAAAACCAAGCAAGCAAACAACAGATGCAACTTTCAACATAAACCAACTACATATGCAAACTTCAGTACATAAATAACTCCCAACACAAATTTGAAGTAATATTTAAACCAACGATTACGTAAACAAGTCAAATATGGCCAAGAACAGTTAATAGTGCCATGAATCTAAGTTCTACACATAACGTCTCAAAAGATTTTATAATAATAAAACCAAGCATCAAGGAGTATCATTGCCAGCTCCACTTGCATCACCATCTTGGACACTGTTAGGTGGCGCCACACTTAGCTCTTCAATATCAACCTTCAGATCTGGACACTTTTCTGCCAGCTTGGACATCATCATCTTGACATTTTCTTGAACCTTCTTCTCCACTTTTTCGTCCATCTCCTGCGCAATTTGATCCCGGATCTTTTCAGTCAAACTTGCCAAGTAATGATCTGAAATATTTGATGTAGTCGCAGTTCGTGTTGCCAATTTTTCCTTTCCTTCCTTTTTTCAGATAAGTCTCCCTACTAAATAAGAGCAACTGTGTTCTTTGCCACCATAAACAAGCTTATTAGCATCCTCAACATTTCCCTCCTTGAGAATTTTCTGAACATCTTCCTGTAATAATTAAAAAAAAGCTTATACAAGAAACAATAATACAAAGAATGCATAAAATAATTTAAATTGTTACTAAAACAAAACTTACAATCTTCTTTGTAACCACATCAATAGGTAACTTATACTCTCGTGTCTCATCTCTTTTGCGTGTTTTAACGTAAATATCAGCATCTGATATTGGTGCAGGTGGTTCATCAGGTTTAGCTTTTTGCATCCTCTCAATAGCCTTGCATCAAGTAGTAAAGAGTTATAAACAAGGACGAAACCAACTTATTTATAAAATAACTAGATTTTACATAGATAATTATTTTTAGATGAATTTATCAACTAAAATACATGAAATACTTTTGAGTTGTCAACATAAAGGGTCTAATAATACGAAAATTATTAACCAAGTCCATGTTTGTCAAAAATGTTATCCTGCTTCGAAAAGTTTTGAGATATACCATTTTGTGGGTGATTTTGGCGAAACTCCTAGGCCCAACAGTATGAGTTTCTGTTATCTTGCTTCGAGGTTCGGCATTTTTTCTGGCTCTTTCCTAAAAGGACAAAATATAACAAATAAAATGTGTATACCAGATGATCGATGCATTGATAAGAAAAACAAATTTTTTTACCTGGACTTTTTCATCAGCCAATTAATTTAATAGGATCTTCAAGTCTGACAAAAGGAATGTTCATTGGCCTGTTTTGCAGCCTCTTCTCATCAGTAGGATACTTGGTGTAATGATCTTTCTTGATTGTAGCTTTGTGCGCCCTAAACTGATCACACATTTTTGCCATTGCATAGTCATAACCCTCCTCTTTAATGATGTACTTGTCCTAAAAAAATGCCAATCAATAATTGTCAAATTAATAAAATAACTTATTCCATACATAAATACACCCAATCAATATCAACTAAAATTAAAATATTTTTGTTACCTTGACATACGGCCATAAGATATCTTTTTCAGGAACTTCAGTCCAACTGCGGCATGTTAAAGACACAAAGTCCCTTACCACAGTTCCCAAAAAATTGCTAAACTCAGATAGCAAGTGATCATCATCATCTGATATAGGTTTGCCGTTTTCTGATAGCCTGATCTCTGGCTTCTCACCTCTCGTATGGACACGATCCATTTTTGTCTTCCCTCGACCCTTTCTCTTTTTGGGTTCTAGACGGGCATCTGATTATAAGATCAAGATTAAACATAATAAAAAGTTAAATAAAAACAAGCCAATATCTATAGTATGCTGAAACCAGAGATTAAAATCATACATTCACTGAACCAAAAAATGACTGGCACCCTGCCCTGTTCTTTGAATATCCAGGTAAAAACTTTATATAGATAGGAAAACAACTGAAATTTGACATTCTTGAACCATGTATTACCAAAACACTTGTTTTATTCTAACAAAATTTTGATACAATTTCATGACACTAAGAGTACATGTTGACTTCGAGATTACCCTGATTCGGTTGGGACTGCAAATTTTCTGGTTGGGACTGTGACGGTAGGATCTCCATTTCAGCCTGCTTTTCTTGCTCGCGTAATTGTAAGTACGCAGCCATTGAACCAGGAGCATTATTTTTGAGTAACTTGAGCTTCTCAACTATAGGAACTTCTGATGCATCATTTTCCTACAAAATAAAATTGGATAAATAAGCAAATTAAATTCACAAATATAGTACCAAATTTAGTACAATTAAATTTACAAATATAGTACCAAATTTACAAACCTCAACTGCGCTCACTTGCTTATCAGATGGACGTGACATTTTAGATGCTCGGGAACGAGTTGTTGGGCCATTAGTCCCCACCAGTACTCTCTTACCCTTTTTTTCCGCTAAAACAATATATACATGTAAATAGTAAATAACTACAGATTAATCTAATCAGACTTGGTTATATTTTAATTTTTATCTAATTCTTTGTTCACATTATAATTTCAGTATATTTTACCTTTGACGAAACAATATCCTCATCAACATTACTTTCTCGGTCGTCTTCATTTTCTGGGCAACGGTATTCACTTCCAGCTTCAACACTCAGTATCTTGGATCTGGAATTTTTTTGTTGGACTGAGTTCCCTGGCCTCCTGTTTAACCCAAGTGCCTCCAGTTTTTTTTTTCCTCAACATTCTTATTTCTACGCATATCATACTCATTTACTTCACCTCCCGTAACCTCACCACCTCCTTCCACCAAGTTCTCATTTTCAGCAGGTTTCTCAAATAATTTTACATAATCTCCCAATCCAATTGTTCCATTCTTTATACTCTGAAACTCTTCCGGAGGTAGTCTTGAAAATCCCACACACCCCTTTGTAGGACTTACAACAGTAGAATTAGCTTGTATTTTCTTCCGTGAATTGATCATCCTTTCCTTGTCCCGATTGATATCTTTTATAGTCACAAACTGGCGCTTTTTTGGATTATTCTCTTTGGATTGAACATGGCTTATTTTTGGCCTAACAATAACATGAGGTTGCATTTGTCGCACTGGCTCTATCGTGCGGTCCACATTGCAGTCAATGAACAAGTTCAAAGCATAGGTATGGCTTGATAAAATAGCCTCATTCATTTCAGCATCATTTGTCACCAATGCCCAATCATCATCATCATCATCATTAATTTGTTTTCTCACATATATTCCTCCAATCTCTTTATAGCCAAGGTCTTTCACCCACTCCATGAATTCTGAATACGAGAACCTGTCAAGGTCCATCTCCTCGTATGTTTGTACTAAGCCGCGAAGATATTTGTCTTTGGTGAACTCCCCTTTATGGTGCACCAGGAAAGTCATAGTGTTGTCTGCCATCCTGTAATTACAAGGTTGAAAATACAATAACTTCATATTACATAAAAAACAGAAAACACTACTCAATGTGTATTTAAAACAGTACTGTAAACTAAGAAAATTTGACTTCAAAGGCATAAATATTGCTCGTAATATATCAAACAAACACAAGTTAGAACTGAATTTAATTTGAAGATCCACACAAGAAATATAAGGCAAGTGAAGGTACGATTACCAATAAAGAACATTAACAATGAGGACATATTTAACACGAAAAAAATAAGTCATATAAGAACATTTCATATATATATGTAAATTCATTAATTTAAATTCTTTTACAAAATTATATAAGCTAAGTACTCACTATTGTATGTCTTCAATGGGACATAGTTTTGTTGGAATATCATCTCTGAACCAGTTAACTTCATGATCTTGGTTTTTTATTAATAAATGAAAGCTCGTGTCATGTGTAAACTGCGCGTTTATTTCATCTTTAGTTGAATTTTTCTCATTGTGTGGATCAGAGAACTCTGCTGACAGGATAATGATAATGTTTTTCAACATGATCTTGAATGTAAAAAACTTGGTGAACTTGTGTTGACATTACAAAATGATCATTTTTTTGACACACCTTGTTAAAGTTCACTCGAGTAAAACCTAAGGAATCTTTATCATCAACGTACCAGGTACATCTAAACAAAATAGCATTAAAAGACCCCCAATAGTCAACTTCAATTATTTCTTCAATGGAACCATAATAACTAACATCCCCAATTCTTGGGTTTTGGTCTTTCGAACTAGCGAAACTAGTGGTTAAGGCTGTTAAATAAACACCACTGTTTTGTGTCGTGCACTTATTATCTCTTTTCTTCGTATGAAACCTATAACCATTTACTATATAACCAGTAAACTGCTTAGCTGATCGGTTAGGACCCCTTGCTAAGGATGCTATTTCCCTTGAAACGTTCTTTTCTTTCTGAATTTCATTCTTAAACCACTCGCAAAGTTCATCAGTGTGTGTTCTTTCTCTTTAAGAACATACGAAGCAAATCTTATCAAAAATCAACATAAAACATGAACCCCTAATAAAAACAACATAAAAACAGATTAAAACCCAAATAAAAACCAAAACCAAAAACCAAAATACGAAGCAAATAAAAACAGAAGCAAATAATAGGAGAAAATCAAAATGCGTACCATGAACCAATTAGGACAAAAATAAAAAACCAATTAGGGTTTGTAAAACCCTCAACATTTACAAATTAAAACCCCCCAAAATTAGGGTCTGTAAAACCCCCAAAATTAATAGATTGAAAACGCCCAAAAATTAGGGTATGTAAAACCCCTAAAATCAACAGATTAAAACCCCCAAAAATTAGGGTTTGTAAAACCCCCAAAAATTAACAGATTAAAACCCCCAAAAATTAGGGTTTTTAAACTATAAACTATAAAAAGAGATTACCTGAACTAATTAGACGGAGATGAGCTTCAATCGGAGACGAGATTCGACCGTAGATGTCCTTCGATTGGAGACAGCAAAGAGAGAGAGTTTTTGAGAGAGAGAGAGAGAGAGAGAGCGATGTGTGTTTGAGGGAGAGAGTGTTTGAGAGAGAGGGAGAGAGTGTTTGAGAGAGAGAGAGAGAGAGAGAGAGAGAGAGAGAGAGAGAGAGAGAGAGAGAGAGAGAGAGAGAGAGAGAGAGAGAGTATTTTGTTTAAATTATTTTGAGTTTTAATCGGAGCGGGCTATTTTTTCACTAGACCGGGCAATTTCCCCCCGCTTTTTTAACACTTTTTTGGGTGTATAAGGCAACACCCATACAGGTGTTGGCATTGAGGACAAAATTGTAACTAAGGCAACACCAACGGCAACACCCGACTATGATGTTGTCATATATTAGATTTAATTGATTTTTAGCCATCTAAGCCAACATTTCACGTGGAAACACCATATGCACTAAGTACTCCGACGGTTCTTTGCGTTGATCAATTAACTGCTTTGTACACCACTGCTACTGACACGTCTAGAAAATAATGTGTTGGCCTTCAGTTTTGTTGTGCCAGGGGGCAGAACAATAATGGTGACGGAACAAGATGTGAATAGAATTCTTCTTCATTTTCCATCCGAAAATCTTGTTCTTGATCCCACAACTGAAAAGATACATGCTTTCTTCACTCTTATAACGAGTCAACAACCCAACTTCTTCATAAGAGAGTTTTTGAAGCATCACTTAACCAAGCACTGGAATTTCTTCTTTCACACACTTATCCATGTGTTTACTGCAAAGACTACAAATCTGCATGGTATTCCTTTATATCTTCAGAGTTTAGGGTTTGCCATTGCTCATAGTAGGTAGATTAACATAGGTAGGTTAGTGATTTAACAAATTATCCAAAGCATGAGACCTTTGGAAGAAAGAACAGGGCAATTTGATGTGCTTTGTTTCTATCCAAGGTTTCTACAGTTAATTTTGAATGACGTGTTGACAGATGAAGAGAGAGAGAGATCTTTGCAGACAAGGAGAGAATGGAGTGTATGAAGATGAAGAGCAATTCCATTACAACTCTTATAATGAAGAATCATCTTCCAGGGGTACCTACTATTCTGACTGATTATCTTCAAATGGTACCCCCTGCCACTTCTGCCCTAAGGGGAACAAGTAATCCAAGGTATGAATCCTGAACCTGTTGTTCCTCCATAACCTGCACAAATGGATGTAGATCCAGTGATAGAGCCCTCAGTGACCATTCTCGACCAATAGGTTGAAAACCAACAGCCTCTAACCATGGTCCAAGAGCCTTTGGAAGAGCCAAATGAAACGGTAACAGAAACTCCTACCCCTACTATACCAACCACTCAAACAACTGAGAGTGTAGAGGGAGAAAGTGCCAAAGCAGCACCACATAAGGAGATACACCCTTCAACAACAGCTCTGCATCTGCTAAAAGAAGAATAATTGAAACCGAGGCATCTGTTGACTTTTCATTCCCATATTCCAATGAACCATTCACTGATTTTTCTGAAGCTGATTGGGCAGCTCTTACAAAAGCCATATCTGAACCCACAACCCAATCTGAGGAAGGAAAATTGACGGAAGCATCTAGTTCTCCGACCATTTTAAGGTCAAGACCACTGGATGAAGGTTTCTAAGTGAACCAAGAGTCATCACACACGTTGAGAGAAGGCTCTGACCTAAATGCACAATCTGAAAGGTCATTGCCTAACTCCCCAGATGGAACATATCTGGATCCTGCGGGTACCGGGTCTGACGTAGGTGTAGATCGGCAACTCGGTAACAATGAATCAACTTCATTTGAGGAGTTACCTGAGGAAATGTCTTCAAAGACTTTAGAGGGAGTTTCAGGGCCTCTGCTAACAAAAGATCCTGATTCTAACCCCCCAGAGATTCAAACTGTAAAAACCCTGGTTTTTTTGAAATATTTTAAAACCTTTATGAATAGTGACTTTGCAAATTTATGGAAAATTTTTGAGGCCATGTGATGTAAGTTATGAAATTTTAAGAATCCGAGGATTTAGTGTTGTTGCATGGATTAAAAGAGCGAATGTAAAAGTCGTCGGAATACGAAGATTTTCACTTCTACTATTTATTTGGTAATTCATGAGATATTAAGTAGTATGAGAATCTTGGGATGACATAAATCTCATGACAAGGAATTTTATTGGATTCAAGTTAAACCAAAGTATTCAAGTGTTAAGGACAACTATAGAAATTATTACGCGACAAAACGCTTTTGTAGAAAAATTATCGAACTTGCATAAAGGATTAAGTGACAAGAATTGGATGATAAGTAAGTTAATATAATACATGCAAGAACCATGCAAAAGACATGCAAACTAACCACTTGGAAGCCAACCAAACTAAGTGCAACTAGTTAGAAACATTTTTCCTTAAATTAAGGAAAAAGATAGACCAAGTTCCTTAAAATCTTACTTTCCATGTACTTGCAAGAGCCTTATCCACCAAGCTAGACTTAAATCAGATGATATACATTATTGTATCACACAAAATTCAGCCAACACTTTCAAAAAGCAAGAAAGTAAGAGAAAACTCTCCCCATCTCATTTCTTCAGCATTCTGCCCAGCATGACCAAGGGAGGAAGAAAAAATCATAACTCGATTTATACTCATGCTAAATTCTCCATATTTTGACCATAACTTCCTCAATCCATAACCAAGGTACGTTCAAAATGTCATAGCAATCCAAGTAGTATAACATAGTCAAATCTTGGATCAAAGTTGAGGCAGGAATAGTAACTCCGAAAATACTAACTTGTGTTCTTGATTTCTTTTGTGAGTTTGAGGATGATAAGCATAGACCAAGGCTCCCTTAAGGCTTACAAGCCCTTGTTAATGTTTATAAAACTTCAAGAAATGTATAACACTCATCCATCCTTTGATTTATATTGAGTTTTGAGTTAAGTTTCAAGATATGTTCAAGAACATGTTGTTCGAGGAGTTTGGAGTGTAAATACTTAAATCTTGATGGTTGATTCTTGTGGATTGATGTTGGTGGTATGTTTATGAAGTTTAAGAAATAAGATTTAGTAAGGATGAGAGTCTTGGTGGTTTAGTGATTGTTAAATGGACTTAACAAGCTTAACTTGAAAGTTATGACATGTATGAACATTATAGTGACCCTTGAGACTAGGACTGTTTTGCAACCCAATTTCGGACCAAAACGATTTATATTCTCAAACACCACTGGTCATAAATTTCAAGATATTGTTTTGTAGTTTTTAACCATATAAAGTACATGTTGAGGAGATTTGTGGTTTGAGAGTTATACTTATTTTAGTAAAAGTGGTTCAAAACACAAAACTGCTACAAGACACCAATTGTGAACTGAATTCGGACCCCTTAACAGTTATACAAAATTATTAAAATTTGAGGATAAGTAACCCGAACAGTATATAAGACAACCCAAAAAGAATTGTGCAAAAAGGTTAATATTTCGAATTTACAAAAATGTTTGAACCAAAGTTGCGCGATGACGCTATACACTGCATAGCTACTGCCCTGTTCTGTTAATTCGGGAAAATTGATCCCCTGTCCAGAACCAAACTTTTGATGTATTACATTTTAGACCTTCTCTAGATCGTGCACGCGAAAACGGTGTGTCAATAGAGTTAACGGTTGATGAGTTATGACCATTTTAGTGGAACTCGTGCGAATAGTAAATGTCCGTAGTTAACTCGACTTTTAAAATATGCTTCACCTATTTAAACTCATGTTTCCCAAATCGAGATATTTTTGATAAATATTAAAAACCCTCAAGAAACTCCTTGAAGTGGTTTCGTAATTAATTATTAATTTTCCGATTTATTAAAAGTGTTAGAGTACGAGTTGCAAAATAGTGATTCTATTAAAAGTCAACTCTAGAGGTACTACATTGACCATTCGTTTTGGCTAAGTAAAAAAGATAATATCGAGTCGACTAAAGCTCGGAAGTTGTTAAGGATTATCAAGAGAACATATTGGTGTAAAGAACGAGACTAAAAAGGATTAGTAAACAATAAAGAAGATCGTAAGTTAAGTGGACCCGAGAGAGTGAAAGTCGGGTAAAGTAAAGTTTACTCAGAATAAGTGAACTGTAAATCAAGTGGCTAATTAAGATTATGTATTGTCTTGGTAAAGGTTTCAGGACTACAAGAGAAACACCCACACCCAGTTAAAGCTTGGACATCAGGCAAGTTTACTAACCCTTACTCTATTGTTCATATTAGGTATATTTTCAAATGTTTTATACTTGTGTATTCAAAAATATTTATACACTCTTTTGCCTCGAGTATCGTGCAACTTTCTCAAAACCCGAAGCTCAAGTATTCGGCTGTATTTTAAACTGTTGATGTTGTGATATAACTGCTACAAATGCATGAACTGTTTTACTTATCCTATAAGCTTTCAAATGTTGAATGGTTGTTTATATGCTATATATCGATATAGATATAAACTGGAATATATGAGGCTCTAAGGTGTAGAGCGTATTTTAATATTCAACTTAGACCGAGAGTCGTAAATAGTTTTCATAAACGCTGTCATAAAAACCCGGAGATTGCTGGGGACAGATTATTTTCAAATACTGATTTGAAATATTCCAATAAATATAATTTGGATGTTTTAAATATATTATTGGATAATTATTTAATTAAATGAATATTATTTTGAATATTCATTTGAAAAAGGATTTATTTAATTGTTTATTATTTAATAAATATTACTTAAATTTTTATTAAATATTCGAGTTGCTTATTTATTTAATAAATATTATTTAAATATTTATTAAATATTCTAAAATGATTTAAAAATCATCAAACCTTATTTAAAAATTATTTAAAGACTTATTTAATTATTTTAAATATTTTCTGGTCTTCGGAAAAATTATTTAAATATATCAGGGGTTTCCAAATATTATTCCGAGTCTATTTAAAACATCTAAATACGAATCAATATTTCCTAACTCATCAAAAATTGGGAATCCAGTTTTAGAAGTCGAGCAAATCGTTTTACCCTCTCTATCCCTCGAAAATACTCATATCTTGGGATTTCTACCCTGTCCAAATTAAAGAATTTCAAACTCGCTAAATTCAGAAAATTCCGATTAACTCCCAGGTCATGATTTTTCTTAAACTATAAACATCCTTCATCAGTTGACAAGAGTCAACCCTCATATTATTACTACTTCCTCAACACTTCCGGAAGTAGGTATGGTATTAAGCTAAACCTATCAACGAGCTAGCATGACGCTCGGGAACGACGATTAAATTCGGTTCCATATATAAGGATAGGATTCATCATGGGACTGGAAGTAACTCATACTCGGCAATGAAACAGGTGCCAGGTAGTATGAGGTCATACTCGGCAATGAAACAGGTGCTAGGTAGTATGAAGGCTTGCCGGGCAATGAAACAGGTGCCAGGTAGTGACCATATGCTCGGCAGTGAAACAGGTGCTAGGTAGCATAATAGGCACGTATGCGGCTAGGGTGATAACCGAATAGGAAATCGTCCTTCTACTAGTAGAGAAGTTATATTTGCGATACAACGACTGATCAGCGGGTATCATAGTGTGTTCCAGTATAGTCCCATTCTTCCAATTGGAATTGTGCTGCAACATTGTAACGAAAGCCTAGGTGCTGAGTTACCGATAATGTTGGAAGTGGTTCAAAAGTATATTCTTGGTACAGTATCTTGAACTGTATGAAATTTTTTGACGAAAGACAATCAATATTTTAAAACTTGTGAACCAGCGTCGTTCATCTTGCAGTATCTAGAACTGCGTACTTGTTGATTTCTAAAGACCGTGCTAAGCCACGGATAGTGTCTTTCAAAGTTATGAACTAAAGTCGTTCCTATGGTGGTATTTTAAACTTCATATTAAGTATGAATACTTTATATTGGAAAGATCTTTGTGCTACTATTATATTGTTGGAAAAACATTATATTAGTAACTACTTAACTTGCTGAGCATTCTTTCGCTCATTCTTGCTTTTAAAAATTATATTTCAGTACAAGGAGAACATAGTCAGTTGGCTCCATATCATGAGAGAAAGGAAATTGAAGATTCACCCTTGAGATAGTTCAGCTCAGGATGGATACCACAGAAGTAAGCTGGATAGGCTTCAGCTATGTTAGCTATTAATGCGACTTCATGTAGAGGTTGTAATTAATAAAGTGAGATCCTGGTTAGTACATTTGGTTTGTAATAACTAATGTTACTATGTAACGTTTCTAAGGCTATAACTTGCGTGAGTAAGAGATTGGGATCTATGATGTGTTTTGATTGGATTATTGAGTAAATACATGTAATGTACGATTGTATGTTGACGTGACAACCTAGATTCGTGACCCCGGATCTGGGGGTGTTACACAAACTCTAGATCCTGTTAAGGATAAATCATCACAAGATGATCAGCAACTTGGTTTAACTAAGGACGGGGACTTGCGAAGCCCCATTGCACCACCGGTGACCTCCTTAAGGACAGCTACGGTGATTTCACTTGCAGGTACACATAGAGCGAAGGATTTGAGTGAAACAAAAACACTTACACCTGGCCTGAGTGGGAAAGGAAAAATGAGTGAAACACCAACAGAAACGTTGAGTGAACACCCAGTGCCAAAAGTGAGGAGTGACACCCAAACCCTAATAAATGTTGATGATCTGCTACCGCCAACGGACAGGGAAATTCAAGTTCAATCCACTCTTAAGGAGATGACAGAGAGGGAAACCCTTTATTCAAAGTCCCTCTCAGACCTTCCTTTGCTCAAGGAATCTCCTCCACTCAAGTTGATAGTCCACTATCTTCAATTCAACATAAAATTGACTTGGCTGCAGCTGATTCCAGAAGAACTTATAGAGCTTTGAGCAGTGCATCTGGCACAATAACGGGAACAAAGGAGGCTGTGGACTCACTGAAGAAGGATACCATGGAAGAACTCATCGAGCTAAGAGCGGATGTAAAAGAGCTAAGAGATGGATTCACAAATGAAGTACATGTCATCCAGCAAGGTCATGAATCTCTGACGGAGGACATTTTGGTTGTTCGTGACGCACAAGCAAAGGTCAAAGATGCAATGAATAGTCTGTCGAGAGTGGAGTCACGCCTAAACAAGAGATTGGATAAAATAGAGCAGTCGACCAACTGAAGACTAGACAATGTGGACAAAAAGCTTGCTGCGATGGAAGAGATGACAAAAGACATTGCTCTTTTCATGGAGAATCAATCTGACGGTATGGAGTCTATATGGAATATGATAAAAGCTCAACAAGCTGGTCCATCAACCCAATATGCGGAGGATTTCTTCACGGAGGATTACTCAACTAAGGGGGAGATGGGAGCAGTAATGGAAACACCAATTCCAATTCCGGTAAGACAGTATTGGATAAAAGAACTTGAAGAAGAAAATCAAGAGGAGTTTGAAACTGTGAATGAGCCAACACACGAAGAGCATGAACCATATTATCCAGAGCCGATTAAACATCCAATCTTTGATGATATTATGGAAGAAGTTGCTGAAGCAAACCCTCTGTCAATTGAGCAAGAAGCTTCCTTGGAAATATTAAAAGCCGAAAGAGTTGAAAGAGAAGCAAGGCAAGCTGAGAAAGAGAAGCACCAAACAGTTCTGAAAAGTGAAAAGCTAAGGAGGTTTAAAATGTATGGTGATTTAAGAAAGAAGAAGATGTTAGATTTGGCACCGAAATAAGGAAATGACTGGGAGATGACTTACAAAACATTCTGTGGAGTTGAAGACGGATTAGAAGTCAACGACAACGCTGATGTGGAAGTGATCATTCAGGACATAAGAAGTACAAATCAGGACACTCGGACTTATTTGACAGCATTGAGACAATCTATTATCTACCTGAAGGCTGGAGTTAAAGCAAGTAGTGCCTGGAACATAATAATCAGTTTCATCAATAGAGGTACATTTGTGATCTCCACGAAGTTTTTTGAACAAAGAACATATCTACAGATCTGCAGGTGATACTCATCAAGATCCAAAGAAGCACAAAGTTAAATGAATTTCTCCGTGAGCATGTTAAGGAGATCTTGATGAAAGTCAGTCCAGAAGTAGGTGAAGACCCTCCAATGGTGAGATTTATGAAGAACGACATCTTCAGGATCTACTATCTGGATGAAGAGAAA
Organism: Heracleum sosnowskyi; assembly: GCA_030848705.1. NCBI lineage: Eukaryota > Viridiplantae > Streptophyta > Magnoliopsida > Apiales > Apiaceae > Heracleum > Heracleum sosnowskyi. Next base: position 94,241,481 of record CM061244.1, read on the forward strand.
CTGAAGGATTATTTCTTAGTTGAAAAGTACTTAAGATCCACTGGATTCAGCACAACAGAGAAGACAAAAGCTGCAGACACTCTAAGGAACTATCTCATGGAGAATATGCCTTTCTATAGGAAGAGAGCGGAAAGAGGATTGGAAGTGCATCCCAGACTACCAACCATGCCAAAGCATAATCAGAAAGTTGTTAGCATTGCATGGGTGTGGGCTGGAGTGGGTCAAGAGGTTGAATACATTGGAAGACATATCATAGGAGCAATCCTAAAACTTGGAGAACCACTGCACTATCCAACAGTGATTGATTATCAAGCAACAAATTCTGATCATGTGACTGAAGAAGGTGAGATCCTTATGGACTGAAGATGAAGCAAAGAACTATCTGCTCAGACTAGAGGAGCAACTTCATTGTTAAACTTTTTATTGTTTTTTGTAATTTAGAAATCTGGAAATGTAAATATATAATCCAGAGTGCAATTAATATTATTAATCCGTCGTACTATAATTAGTTTCGTGTTTCCATTGGTTAGTTGAGTTATCCTCTAGGTATTTGCTTGTCGAACTCTAACAATCAAATAGGGGGGATTGTAAAGCATAATGTAACATAATATGTAACAGAGATAACTATAACTCAACACAGGAACAAGACAGACAATAATATTAACTGAAGCACGGGAATCCACAAGAACAGAAGACATAGTAAACTCAAGAAATCAAAATATGGTATGTATTCTTGAAGTCCGTAAACAGGTCACGGAAAAAAGTTCATTAATATGTTCAGGCCTCAGTGACAAATAAAGAATCAAAACTTTCAAGACTACAGAAGTATTTAAGTGATACAGAGTTAGTACCAAAGGATTTCAGTGATTTTATAATGAAGCAACCAAGACGACAAAAGACTTGTCAATTGTATTGTATTGAAGACATAGAGGTTTTGATCAGTGTTAGTCATTTGTGAACCAGACCAGTTGCACTAGGTGTCAGTACAATTAAGAAGATCAACATGTTTATCGCCTCAGAAGAAATTGATTTAAGTCAGACCTGAAACATCCTAGAAGTTAAAAGAAAAAGTGATAAGGTATGTTTAGGTTAAATTGAAGTGCAATATTCTTACTGCAAGGAAAAAGAATCTTCAAGGATCAATCTGCAATTAAAGACATTCGATAGTTTTTCTTTTGAAAATTATCGAAAGAGAAAAGAAGGTTTTTGATAAAAACCATCGAAGTGGTGGAAATCCAATTCGATAATTTCTTATTTAGAAACCATAGAAGTGGATAAAATAATTATGTTTAATAGTTTTATTTATAAAACTATCTGATATGGACAGAAAAGTAATTATAGAAATATAATTGACAAATCAATGGAAAGGCCGATATTTAAGGCCCGACACCCTAATTATTCATTAATTTCGTAATTAATGAATAGGGAAAATATACAGCTCATGAAAAGAGTCCAAAATATGGTAAATTAGTCAAAGAAGGATCCAGAATCCCAATTAATGAGTCATAGCCTTTATCAACAAGGAAAAGACTTATTCAGCAAGCAATACAATGTCTATCCAATATCAAAAAGGAGACTTATTAACTAAGACTCCTAAACCTTCCATAAATACAAGGCTCCAGACGCCTATATAAGGACCTGATCCTACAATCAGAACTACATCTTTGGATTGATTCTCAATAACGAATTGAGATACGTAGGCATCTTGTGAGGACCGATTTAGTCTCGAAACAGAAGTGCAGCCATTAAAGCTCGAAGCTCTCTAAACCCTAGCAATTAATTTACAAGTACACTTTTTAATCCATAACATTTGGCGCCGTCTGTGGGAAGACAACATCAACCATGGCAAACACACGAAGAACAACTCGCGATATTCCAGTTTCTGAGGAGCTTCCTATCACCTCTGGGGCTGATACTCACGGAAATCAACCGCCGCCAACTACTGGCACTGAAGGGACGAATATCCCCACCAACACCCAAGGACCGGAAGTCCCAATTACTGCTGAAGGGACGAATCCCCTACAAATGGTTGTTCATGGACAAGATCCACCAGAGACCACTCTCCAGCAAACAATCGTAACCACTCCGCTGCTTGCAAACGCACCACGTGGTCTCCAACTTCACACCACGGATCTCCCCCAATATGCTACTCAAACTCTCGGCATGCCAACCTATGGTATGCCACCTCGACCCCCGGCGGGCAACAGTGGGACTAATCCCATCTACCATGAGGCCTATGTGCCTCCTTACATCCAAGGTTTGGGACCCCAAGTTAGGCAAACCCCTTTCCTGGACTACTCTGGTCCCTATACCGAGGATGAGAATTACTCAACAGGAGATGAGAGGGATGTTGCCCCAAGAAGAAGACGTTCCTCCCAAACCAATCGAGAAACTACTAAGGAAAAACTTGCGTCCCTTGAAGCTGAGGCGGCAAGGCTCAAAAAGTTATTGGCAGAAGAGGATGCTGCAAGGGCACGAAATAAAGGAAGAGTCCCGGTGATCAACCTCGACCCAACACCAAGGAGGAGCAATAGGGCTGAAGCCCCAAAGGGTGATCCTAACATTTTGTTGCCCCTAGGAGATCCTGATGATCCAACACCGCCCTTCACATAAGACATCATGAAAGCCACCATATCCAGAAAATTCAAGATGCCGACGATCAAGGCTTATGATGGAACGGGGGATCCCGTAAATCATGTAAGGACCTTCTCCAATGCACTGCTGTTGCAGCCAACCAACGATGCGGTCAAGTGTAGGGCGTTTCCACAAACCTTGGCAGGCATGGCCCAACGCTGGTATAGCCGTCTTCCTCCTAACTCTATTGGGTCTTTCAAGGAACTAAGCAAAGCTTTTATCAATCAGTTCATTAGTGGAAGGGTGCATGAGAAAAGCTCTGCATCACTCATGGTAATCCAGAAGGGAAAGAATGAAGCCCTAAGGGGCTACATCAATCGATTCACCCGGGAGGCTCTGAAAGTCCCAGACTTAGAGGACATAGTGGCTATGATAGCCCTACAACAAGGAACTACTGATGACCACTTCAAAAGGTCACTAGCTAAACATCCACCCGAGAGCATGCTGAAGCTCCAAGATAGAGCCGGAAAGTACATCAAGGCTGAAGAAAGCATGAGAAAGTATGAGCCCACTACTGGCGGTAGTGGAAACTCAAAGAAAAGGAAGGAAACCCAAGAATACGACGTCAAGGAAAAGTTTCCTAGAACGTCAAAGGATTTTGATTCTCCACCCAAGAGAAGCAATTTTGGGCCAAAATTTACAGAGTATGCAAGATTGAACACTCCCAAGAGTCAAATTCTGATGGAAATAACTAAGGAAGGAGATCTCAAATGGCCGAAGCCAATGAGGGCTGACTTGTCTAAACGGAACCAAAACCTGTTTTGTCGGTTCCACAAAGAAGTCGGTCACGACACCGACGATTGTAGGCAAGTGAAAGATGAGATCGAATTTCTGATACGAAGAGGAAAACTCAGCAAGTTCACTAAGGATTGAAATCAAGGAAGTCAAAGGGGGAACTATAAAAGAAAGGATTATGACAGAAGGGACAACGATCAAGATCGAAATCCCAAGCCCCGAGGGCCAATCATCAACATGATATTCGGAGGACCAACTGCTGCTGGGTCCTCCCGAAACTCAAGAAAGGCTTATGCTCGAGAAGTAATGACCGTGGTTGGAGAAGCACCGAAGCGTGCCCGAACAGAAGTGTCAATAGGTTTTGACGATTCCGACTTAGAAGGGGTGAAGTTCCCCCACGATGATCCTTTAGTCATCGTACCTGTGATAGGCAATTCTGAAACAAAGAGAGTCCTAGTTGACAATGGAGCTTCAGTGGATATCTTGTTCCACGATGCCTTTATCAAGATGGGTTACACTGATTCTCAGTTGACACCCTCAAATATGCCCATATACGGGTTCAATGGAGTGGAGTCAAAGGTAGAAGGCACTATCCAACTCCCAATGACAATGGGGCAAGGGTCGAATACATCTACTCAGATGTTAAACTTCATAGTTATAAAGGCAACTTCGACCTACAATACAATCCTAGAAAGGACTGGTCTTCATGCGTTCAAGGCTGTTGCCTCATCCTATCATCTGAAACTTAAATCCCCCACGAGGAATGGGATTGGTGAAGAACGGGGAGATCAAAAGATGGCTAGGAGTTGTTATGTAGCCGCATTGAGGCCTGATGGAATCGGGGGTAGGTTCTCCCAATTGAAGACATGGATATCAGTGACAATGAGGACAGAAGAGGGAAACCAGCCGAGGACTTAGTCCCAATTCCCTTAGTCCCAGGTGAGCCAGAGAAGGTGACTTATGTTGGAGCACTACTTCCTGAACCACTGAAAAGCAAACTCACGACTTTTCTTCAAGAAAACAATGACGTTTTTGCTTGGACAGCGGCCGACATGCCAGGGATTGATCCCCAATTGATAACTCACAAATTGAATGTGGATCCTGAAAGGAAGTCAATAAAACAGAAGAAGAGAAATTTTGCTCCAGAGAGGCAAGAGGCCATTAAACAATAAGTAGAAAAGCTTTTGGAGGCCGGGTTCATTGAAGAGATACAATTCCCAGAATGGTTGGCTAACCCACTGATGGTAAAAAAGGCCAATGGAAAATGGAGGATGTGTGTGGATTTCACTGATTTGAACGATGCATGTCCTAAGGATTGTTTTCCCTTACCAAGGATTGATGCCCTAATAGATGCCACAGCTGGGCACGAGATGCTGAGTTTCATGGATGGCTTCAGTGGATACAACCAAATCAAAATGCACAAAGATGACATCTCCAAAGTATCATTCATCACTGACTTTGGTGTTTTCTGTTATCTAGTCATGGCATTTGGACTTAAGAATGCAGGGGCAACATATCAAAGATTGGTGAACAAAATTTTTGAACACCTGATTGGAAAAACCATGGAGGTCTATGTGGATGACATGTTGGTTAAAAGCCTCGATAAGACCGATCATATAAACCATCTACGGGAAGCGTTTGAAGTGCCGAGGCACCACAAGATGATGTTGAATCCAACTAAGTGTGCCTTTGGTGTAGGCTCGGGAAAGTTTTTAGGCCTGATGGTTTCCAAGAGGGGAATCGAGGCTAATCCCGACAAAATCAAAGCAATTCTAGACATGGAACCACCACGGACTGTCAAGGATGTCCAGAAACTAACGAGAAGAGTGACAGCATTGGGAAGATTCATCTCCAAGTCAGGAGAGAAATGCTTACCTTTCTTCAAAGCACTCAAGAACGTGAAAAATTTTGAGTGGACAACTGAAAGCCAAGAGGCCTTTGAGGCCCTGAAGAAATACATGGCTGAGGCACCACTACTGGCAAAGCCAAAGCCAGGAGAAATTCTCTATTTGTACTTGGCGGTCTCTAACACAGCCCTTGGAGCCGTTTTGATAAAAGAAGAGTTGAAGGTTCAGAAGCCCGTTTATTACGTGAGCAAGATTCTACGTAGGGCAGAAATAAACTACTCTACGATAGAGAAGTTTGCCTTAGCCTTGATAATGGCCTCAAGAAAGCTGCGCCTATACTTCCAGGCACACAAGATAGAGGTCTTAACCAATCAGCCTCTAAGAAACATCTTGCATAGCCCTCAAGTTAGTGGAAGGTTGATCAAATGGGCTATTGAGTTGGGAGAATTTGACATCAAGTATAAGCCTCGAACGGCCATAAAAGCTCAAGCACTCGCTGACTTCATGGTTGAATGCACCATTGACAACCAAGAAGTCAGGGGGCAGGAAGTAATAGTGGAAGACAAGAAAGATGAAGACATGGTGTCCAAAGAATGTTGGGTGCTCTATTTTGATGGAGCATCAAAAACAAAATCAAGTGTAGCAGGTTTGGTGCTACAAAGTCCTGATGGATTTCTCATAGAGTACACACTTAAACTGGACTTCCCAATGACAAACAATGAAGCTGAGTACGAAGCCCTGATAGCTGGCTTAGGGCTGGCTGGAGCCTTGAGAGTTAAAACTCTGAAAGTGTGTGGAGACTCGAGGCTAGTGGTTTCCCAAGTAAATGGGGAGTTTGAGGCCAGAGATGAAGTCATGACCAAGTACCTAAAACTTGTCAAGGCCATCATGACTCAGTTTGATGAATGCTATGTGGAACACATTCCAAGGGAAGAAAACATGAAGGCCGATGCCTTGTCTAAGTTTGCCTCTTCTGAAATTGAAAACTATGCAGGAAATGTATACTTCCAAGTCTTGAAGACCCCGAGCATCAATGGAAATTTGGTAGCACCTATTGATATTGCCAGCTGTTGGATGGATCCCATCAAATCTCATCTGGAAACTGGGTGGTTACCCAACGACACTTCAGAAGCACGAAAGTTATATGTGAGAGCACTAAGGTATACCCTGATTGAGGGAATCCTATACAAAAAATCTTTCATTGTTCCGTATCTGAAATGATTGAGACCCCAAGAGGCAGAATTGGCCCTAAGGGAAGTGCATGAAGGAATTTGTGGACAACACTTGGGGGGCAAAGCCCTTGCTCATAAAGTCACTCGTCTAGGTTTCTATTGGCCAAGCATGCTTGCTGATGCTAAAAGCTATGTGAAAAAGTGTGAAAGGTGCCAGAAGCATGCACCGGTGGTTAGGCAACCACCAAAGATGTTGACATCCATAAACTCACCGATTCCATTTGCCATGTGGGGAATGGATATACTTGGACCTTTTCCAATGGCAAGTGCGCAAAGAAAGTTCTTGATAGTCGCAATCGACTACTTCACCAAGTGGATTGAGGCTAAACCATTAGCCAAGATAACCACCAAGCAAGTGATGCATTTCTTCTGGGAAAATGTGATATGCAGATACGGGATTCCGCGTGTCTTGGTCACAGACAATGGAACTCAGTTTAACAATGATGAGTTCAAGAAATATTGTGATGAGAATGATATCAAGTTGCGCTTCATTTCTGTTGTCCATCATCAAGCAAATGGGCAAGCTGAGGTTGCAAATCGAATTATCCTAGATGGACTGAAGAAAAGAGTTGAACGCTCCAGAAACACTTGGGTAGACGAATTGCTCCCCATACTATGGGCATATCGAACTACTTGCAAAGTCACCACTGGAGCTACCCCCTTTCTGTTGGCATATGGGGCAGAGGCAGTGGTTCCAGTGGAGATTACTCACACGTCTCCAAGAGTTGAGGCTTATGAGCCAGAAACCAATGAAGAAGGCTTGAGGCTGGGTTTAGATCTAATTGACGAAGTTAGCGATGAGGCAAACGCCAAGATAGTTGAGCATCAAAAGAAGGCATCTTTCTACTACAACCTAAGGGTTAAAGAAAGGTTCTTTCGACAAGGAGACTTGGTTCTTCGAAAGATTGAGGCATCCGGGGTCGGACAAAAAGGCAAGCTGGCCCCAAATTGGGAAGGACCATATCGCGTCAAGAACGTATTTGGTCGAGGCTCATACAAGCTAGAAACCCTCGAAGGGAATGAGGTGCCAAGGACTTGGCATGCTGCAAACTTGAAAGTTTACTATGTTTAAAGTGTTTCTTGAATGGATTCACTACTAGAAATAAGGTTTGATAAAACCAACTCAAGTTTTAAACTTGAGTATTATGTAAGGGTTGGATCCATTCTCAAAGTTATGAATTCTTTGTTCTTATGTTCTTCACAATGTTTCGCATGCATTACATACTGATAGATATGTACAAAATGCTAACTAAACATGCAAAGTCAAGATACAAGCCATGAATGGCCACAAAATATAAATAAAACTAAACTTGCAAAGAGTTTAAGTTAAGCCCGTAGGCTGGAAGTACATAAACATACAAGCCAAAAATGGCCACAAATAAACTGAAACTAAGCATCTTCCCCCTTGTCACCAGCTTCAGCCTCCTCCTCTGAGCTAGAGCCAGGAGAATGCTCATCAGCATCTTGGTCATCGGCAAAAGTGTCGTCAAGGGGTGATGAATGCACAGCCCTAGAATCTTCCTCTACATCATCTACTCCAGCCAGAAGGCGCTATAAGTGAGTGGGAGGATGAGGAGCCAGAAAGTCAGCAGCATCAAATATACCAGGATGCCTGGCCAAGACAGCCGGTCAAAAGGCCCGATAAAGGCTAAAGGCCCAATAAAGGCTAAAGGCCCGATAAAGGCTAAAGGCCCGATAAAGGCTAAAGGCCCGATAAAGGCTAAAGGCCCGATAAAGGCTAAAGGCCCGATAAAGGCTAAAGGCCCAATAAAGGCTAAAGGCCGAATAAAGGCTAAAGGTCCAAATTGAGCCCAATATATGTGGGCCTTAAAAGTCTAAAACGAACCAAGTATTCGACCAGAATCCTGGTCGAATGAGTTCGAACAAAGCCCGAAATGAACCAAGTATTCGACCAGAATCCTGGTCGAATGAGTTCGAACAGGGCCCAAAATGGAGCAAATCTTTGATTAAAATCTTGATCAAAATAAGACATCAATCTTCGACTAGAAACCTGGTCGAAAGTGTTCGACCAGGGCATGAAAATACACATAAGTTCGACCAGAATCCTGGTCGAAGGAGTTCGACCAGGAGCTAAAGTTGAGGTCGAATTCGACCAGGATCCTGGTCGAAAATGAACTGAAAATTCTAAAGTTGATTTATTTTCCACGAAATTAATGAAAAATCCCGATTCCTGTTTTGGGAAATTACAAAATTGGTTTAGAACTATATGTTCGTCAAACCAAGCCACAATACGGAAGAAAATTTCGTAACTCCCGAATAAAATAACTTCTACGATAATCCAAGAGAGATTTTCCTAGAAGTTGGGGGGCAAATGATATGGACAGAAAAGTAATTATAGAAATATAATTGACAAATCAATGGAAAGGCCGATATTTAAGGCCCGACACCCTAATTATTCATTAATTTCGTAATTAATGAATAGGGAAAATATACAGCTCATGAAAAGAGTCCAAAATATGGTAAATTAGTCAAAGAAGGATCCAGAATCCCAATTAATGAGTCATAGCCTTTATCAACAAGGAAACGACTTATTCAGCAAGCAATACAATGTCTATCCAATATCAAAAAGGAGACTTATTAGCTAAGACTCCTAAACCTATGTTGCGTAAAATATAGATGTGCAAGTGTACACAATCGCAAACAAGTAATATAGTAGTGAATACCAGATTTCGTTCCTCAAGGACTGCAAATTTGTATTAATCGCAAGTAAAATCTCACAATTCAGTTATCGAACACAAGATTTGAGTTTTGATTTTTCTACTAAAACTAATTAATTAACTAACTAATATTATACTAGCAAGGAGAGTCGGATGAGTTTTAGATACGAGAAGTTAAGTCAAGATAATTATTTTCCCCTAATATGTTCATGTTGGTAATAAAGCAGTGTAATACTATAGAAAATTCACAATTTACTAACCAGAACTTTAACGATCATAGGTTTCTCTCGAAATCACTATGGTATAGATTCTATTAACTAAACTAACATATGTCTATGCCAATTTAATCTCAAGAATACGATTAAGCACCAATTTCACACGGTTATGCAAGGTAACAATATATGTCTATACCGTCACAAAATTAATATCAACAGATATAAGCATGCACCATTCAAGTATTGTGTCAGTTAACTATAACCCTCTCAGTATTATAATTAACTCAACTATCTACTAGAGTTGGCCAAACAATAGCAAATAATATATCATGAAATCCACTTGAACGAATAAACTGTGAACTACATACAATACTTCTTATCAAAACACCAACAATTCCATACTAGGGTTCCATAAAAATACCAACTTATATAAATTTAGTTCATAATCAAGGTCTCAAAACAATCCAAGATTTGATAGCACATAAACATAATTAAAAGAGTTAAGGAGAGAATTCTAAACACAAAGATGAAGAAATCAATTCCAGTTGAACGTCTTCAATTGCTGAATCTCTTTCTTCAAGCTTCTTCGTTTTCTCTCTGCTGACTGCTGGCCTCTGTTTCTGGACTGACTCGGATTTATTTTAATATAAAGGCCACTTCTGAATTAAATCCCTTCTCATAAGCTTTCTGTGGGCCGTTGAATCATCTGAATCGGACTTGTAGAACTCCGGTTATGGCCCAAACAGTGTGAACTGCGCAAGTGGGTCATCAAATCCGAATTTTAATCAAATAAATCTCCAACACTTTCCTTTTAAGCTCCAATCCATATTTAATTAGAACTCCTTGATACCTACAATAAAACAATATAATTTATTAAATAAAAATCCAAATCAACACAAAATAACTTAAAATATAGGGACAAAATTAGGATAAAGCTCACGCTTATCACATCCCCACACTTAGCATTTTGCACGTCCTCGGGCAAAAAACAAAGAAAAAAAACTAAAACCTAACTAACTAATACCACTTCCGTAGGTGATCACGGTTGCATTTGGCATATGCAACAAGCCCTTTAAACCCCTAGGCAGCCCTAGTGGACGAGTAAGGTCTCGTGAGGGTTTATAGTAAATCTACCCACAAAATCTTATTTGGGTTGACTGCCAAGTCTCAAACATGAAATATATCATAGCACACCACACATGCAAACTTAACCATGAAATAGCTCTTAGACGTCATATAATGCAATTCCTCAACTTTACACACCAACACAAATATTCAAGTATGCACACATAGTCTAGAAGACTAAAATATATCATGAATAACATCAAAGTCTCAATCAACAAGATAATAGCATGCTTTGGATAGAAAATAAACTCACAAACACTCAAATCACACAAGTGTTTAGGTGCAACTGTATCACTCAAATTCAATAAAATGCACATGTGCTACCATAAGCTTGCTTGTCCACCAAAATCTCTAGACTTCGTGTTCGTATAAATCAAAAGGTCTTTGTCAAGGGTTGTAACGAGGCTTAGGTGAGGGGTAGGAAAATGAAAAGGCTGTAGTTGGCTAAACTTGACAACTAATAGAGCATAATGTTCATATACACTTGAAGCACTCAACATGAAACTATCTTGAGATATCATCCCACATTCAAATGTAAACTCATAAATTTCACATTGTAAGAACCAATGAACATACTCTCGCTTTTCTTTCTTTCCAATAGAGAGATTTCCTTTTCTTTTTTTTTCATTCTTTTTTTGTTTCTTTTGTTTTTTTCTCTCTCCATTTTTTTTTCTCATTTTTGATGACCTTTGTGACTTTGTTTGAGGTGTCACGGAGAGCAAGTAACCAAACCAATTCAATTTCCACCAAAATTCACACATTAACAAAGATATCCCCACACTCAATATTTTACCAATCTCAAGTATATATCACAATGCTCTAAAATCAAGACAAGAACAAATTAATAAGCTCAAGATTGTGATGATGATATACGAAGAAAAAGGATATAGGCTCAAGGGGGCTCACTAAGGATTATTTTTAAGGGTACTGTTTAGGACAATGCGGTTAATCCTAGTGCCTTTATCATTTTTACACAATACACAATATCAATATACGCATGACCTGGTCTAAAGAAAGTTCTAGAGCAACAAGCACAATGACGAATAACTCACCACAAAAAAAACATATAGATTGATAAAGAGATGTATCAATCACAAAATTAGGCTCAAGATCTCACTAGGTGATAGCATGCTAAACTCATCAAAATTGACAATGACGTACATTCAAGTTTTGAAATTTTCGCAAGCACATACGAGACATCATCATGTATAAAGTATTTTACGCCAAGGAAACAAATACATGACACTCGCAAAATAAAAGTCTACATGGTGTGTACTTATCCTTATTAACATGCTTTTTTGACAAGGCAATCAATTTTTTTAGGTTTTCTAATTTTTTTTGTGTTTTTCTATTTTTAACTATCCTAAAAAAAAAATCTAACAAATTAAAAAGAAAAAAAAAATCCTAATTTTTTTTAATGTTGGAAACCCCTCCCCACACTTAAGCGGTTCATTGTCCCCAATGAATAATAATAATAAATATATAGATTAACTAACAAGATTCTAAAAAAAATACAAAAATAAAAATAAATAAAAAATATATACAAAGAAAGGTTCAAAGTACTCCCCTAGTCCCGCCTGAAGTGTAACTTGAATATTGTAAAAGCTTTGTTCATTCCTCCTGGTAAGATGCTGAAATTACAGCTCCAAATAGTTTTTGCTTATTAATTAGACAAAGCAACATTAAACACATTGTATGTGTTGGTAGAGTGGTTGGAGCTTGGCACTTCCAAGCAGGAGATCTCGGGTTCAATTCCCAGCACCACCATTTCCTTATATTTTTGTAACAAGGCTTACAGTAACTGGGCTGGACCAGATTTATGGGCAACTGGGCTGGTACATCTGGGCTTTGTTGAATTGGGCCTGTGTGAATGTGTTTCTTCAAAGTAAAAATGTAAAATACATGCAGACAGATTGGCACCGGTACATAATTAGCAAACAGGGAAATCCTCCCCAGCGATTAGAGATCCTGCATCAGGGATTCCCGCACTGCGGGCAATTAAAATTGCACTGCGGGCAGTAAATTGTCAGTATTGTACAGGTAATTCAACACTGCAGGTAGGTATTTCTGCGCCGCAGGTAGCAAATTTCACACCCCTAGTTTTCAATTTTTTTCTTTTGCCCTTTTTTTCAACCTTTTTTTTTTTGAAACAAAAAAAAAAATCATGGGTTGCCTCCCAAGAAGCGCCTTTCTTTAACATCTTTGGCTAGACATCAATTCCTTCAAGACTCCATTAAATCAAGTGAGGTTTTGTCACTTACAACCTCACCTCCCCAATAATGTTTTAATCGTTGTCCGTTGACCTGAAATTCACCCCCTTGATTATCACGTAATTCCACAGTTCCATAGGGATGTACCTTCACAATTGTGAAAGGACCAGACCATCTAGATTTCAGCTTGCCTGGAAATAATTTTAGCCTTGAGTTGAATAATAAGACTTGTTGCCCCACTTCAAACACTCGAGATTGAATGTTTTTATCATGCCACTTTTTTGTCTTCTCCTTGTACAACTTAGCATTCTCATAGGAGAAAAATCGCAGTTCATCCAACTCATCAAGTTGCAGCATTCTCTTTTCACCAGCAAGTTGCATGTCAAAATTCAGATTTTTGAGAGCCCAATAAGCCTTGTGTTCAAGCTCAACCGGTAGATGACACGCTTTTCCAAAAACCAAGCGATAGGGAGACATGCCCAAAGGAGTTTTGTACGCAGTACGATAAGCCCATAGAGCCTCATCTAACCTTGTAGACCAATCCTTTCGATTCGGATTCACAACTTTTTCAAGAACACCCTAGATTTCTCTGTTAGACAACTCAGCTTGCCCATTAGTTTGAGGATGATAGGCAGTAGCAACCTTGTGTCTCACATTGTACTTCGCCAAAGTACTAGCCAATAGTTCATTCACAAAGTGGGTGCCTTCATCACTGATTATAGCCCTTGGGGTTCCGAAACGAGTAAAAATATGTTTGTCCAAGAATTTGATGACAACTTTTGCATCATTAGTGGGATAGGCAGCAGCTTCTACCCATTTAGAAACATAATCAACAGCCACTAAGATGTACTCATTTTTAAAAGAAGGAGGGAATGGTCCCATGAAGTCAATTCCCCACACATCAAACAACTCTACCTCAAGAATATTAGTCAAAGGCATCTCACTTCTTCTTGAGATATTACCAACTCTTTGACAACGATCACATCTAACAACATATGCATGAGCATCCTTAAACAGAGAAGGCCAAAAGAAACCAGATTGTAATACCTTTGCAGCAGTGCGTTGTCCACCAAAATGTCCACCAGAAGGAGATGAATGACAATGGAAAAGAATATCTTGCATCTCATATTCAGCAACACATCTTCTAATAATTTGGTCTGCACCTTGCTTGAACAAATAAGGCTCATCCCAAAAATAAGATTTCACATCATGCAAGAACTTTTTTCTTTGTTGACTTGATAAATCAGGTGGCATTAATCCAGTAGCTAAATAATTAGCAAAGTCAGCGAACCAAGGAGTAGCATTAGAGAGTTGTACTTGAAACATCTGTTCATCTGGAAATGTTTCTTTGATAGGAATCATAGTGCGAGATTCATCCTTGTACTCCATTCTTGATAAATGATCAGCTACTTGATTTTCAACACCTTTTCTGTCTTGTATCTCAATATCAAACTCTTGAAGCAGAAGAACCCACCTGATCAACCGTGGCTTTGCATCCTTCTTTGTGATTAAATATTTGATTGCCGAATGATCAGTGAAGACAACCACTTTAGTGCCCACAAGATATGAGCGAAACTTGTCGAAGGCAAATACAACAGCAAGAAGCTCCTTTTCAGTCACCGTGTAGTTTAATTGAGCTCCAGTCAAAGTACGACTTGCATAGTAGATAGGATGAAATACCTTGTTTCTTCTTTGACCCATTACTGCACCCACTGCATAATCACTAGCATCACACATTAACTCAAATGGCAAGCTCCAATCTGGTGCAATAATAATTGGTGCTGAAATCAACCTCTGTTTTAACTCCTCGAAAGCCTTTAAACATGCTCCATCAAACTGAAAGGGAGTGTCATTCTCTAATAATTTGCAAAGTGGCTTCGAGATTTTTGAGAAGTCCTTGATGAACCGTCTGTAGAAGCCTGCATGCCCAAGAAAACTCCGAATATTCTTAACAGAAGTAGGAGGAGGTAGCTTCTCAATAACTTCAATTTTCGCCCTATCAACTTCAATTCCTTTTCTTGAAACTTTATGGCCCAATACGATGCCTTCCTTCACCATGAAGTGACACTTTTCCCAATTCAGTACAAGATTGGTATCCTCACATCTTTCTAGCACCTTGCCCAAGTTACATAGACAATCATTAAACGAATCCCCAAACACTAAGAAATCATCCATGAACACCTCCAAAAATTCACCAACCATGTCAGAAAAGATAGCCATCATACATCTTTGAAAAGTTGGAGGGGCATTACATAGGCCGAATGGAACCCTACGAAAGGCAAAAGTACCATAAGGACAGGTGAATGTAGTTTTGTGTTGATCTTCTAGAGCTACAGTTATCTGATTATAACCAGAGTACCCATCTAGGAAACAATAGTACTCTCTTTCAGCAAGTCTGTCCAGCATTTGATCAACAAAGGGCAATGGAAAGTGATCTTTTCTAGTGGCCTTGTTCAACTTTCGATAATCAATGCAAATTCTCCACCCTGTGACTGTCCTGGTCGGAATCAACTCATTCTAATCAACTGCTCCAAGGGGTCATGTGAAAAATTATGCTCTAGTTTCTCAGAAACTAGATCATCAACCAAAGTGATTGCTGAACAATATTCTACATCATCAGAATATTTCATGGCCTTGAAAACATTAAAAGTCACCTTTTCATCTTGAACCCTCATCGTTAGCTCCCCATTTTGCACATCAATCAATGTTCTTCCAGTAGCAAGGAATGGCCTACCTAAGATAATGGGAACTTCTCGATCCGCCTCATAATCCAAGACAATAAAATCAGCAGGAAAGATGAATTTGTCTACCTTGACCAAAACATCTTCAATCTTTCCTTCGGGATGAGCAATAGATCTATCAGCAAGTTGAAGAGTGACAGTTGTAGGTCGAACTTCTCCAATTCCCAGTTTCCTGAACACAGACATAGGCATTAAGTTTATACTAGCTCCCAAATCACACAATGCCGTACCACAATAAGAATTGCCAATGGTGCAAGGAATAGTCAAACTCCCGGGATCTTTCATCTTTGGTGGTAATTTGTTCTGCACGAATGAGCTACACTCTTGCGTTAGAGCTACTGTTTCAAACTCCCCCAACCTCCGCTTCTTTGTAAGAATGTCCTTCATGAATTTCACATAGTTGGGCATTTGCTCAAGAGCTTCTACAAGTGGAATATTGATGTGAAGCTATTTCAAAACATCCAGAAATTTCTTGAACTGGACATCTTGCTTCTGCTTTTGAAACCGTTGTGCCATGCGGTCGATTCCTCGGCTCATTAGCTAGTTGCCCAACTTGATTCTCCAAGTTTCTAAGTGATGCTGCTTGGCTTTGGACTAGAGCTTCAGTTTGAGATCTACTAGCCTCGTTCTTGGCTATGTACTCCTTTAACATATCCTCAAGAGAGCTAGATCGAGATGTTTGTTGAGGCAACTGTTGTTGAGATTGTTGAGAAAATCCAGGTGGATAGTTGGCTCTAGAATTGTGGCCTGAAGTTCCAGAATTTGCCCCTTGATTACTCCAAGAAAAGTTAGGATGTTGCCTCCATGATGAATTATAAGTGTTTGAATAAGGACCACCTTTATTTTGATTTCCCATGTAATAGACAGATTCTGGATTCGAAGGACAACTATCAAAAGTATGAGCTTCACCACAATACACGCATGAAATATTCTGAACTTGACTGATTTGTGAATTCACGGATGGAATCATAGAATGGCTACCTCCCATAGTCATGTTCTTAAGCATGTTCTCAATTGAGGACATTTGAGCTTTCAATGAAGTTACAGAATCAACCTCATATATACCAGCCACTCTTTTCCCAGCTTGTGCTCTAGCATTTGTCCACTGATAATTATTTGTGGCAATCGTCTCAAGAATCTCATATGCCTGATTATAAGATTTGGCCAAGAGAGCTCCATTTGCAGATGCATCCACCACCAACTTTGTCTGAGCATTGAGGCCATTATAGAACGTCTCCATCTGAATGTAATGAAGAAGACCATGATTTGGGCATTTTCGCAGTAAATATTTAAATCTCTCCCAAGCTTCATACAATGACTCATCATCATGCTGTTGAAAAGAATTGATTTCATTCCGAAGCTTAGCATTCTTAGTGGGGGGAAATACTTCATGAGAAACTTTTCTGCCAAATCATTCCAAGTTGTCACTGATGCCGATGGCAAAGAATTTAGCCATGCTCTTGCTGTGTCTCTCAAAGAATACAGAAACAACTTCATCCTCAAAGCATCCTCTGTCACCCCCGGAAGTTTAAAAGAATCACTCACTTCCATGAAAAGATGAAGGTGAAGGTGAGGATCCTCAGTAGCCATCCCACTAAACTGACCAACAGTTTGTAACATCTGGAACATGACCGGTTTCAGCTCAAACTGTGTTGCTTGAATATCCGGTCGCACAATTCCCGAATTCAACTCATCGAAACGGGGTTTTCCATACTGTCGAATAGCACTATCTTTATCATCCATCACCATCATAGCATTTTCATCACCCATAACTAGGTTGGCTTTCTTAACTTTGCGTTGCACTTTTCTTCTTGCTTTGAAGGTTCGCTCGATTTCAGGATCAAAGATAAATAATCCTGAAGTTTCTTTGTTCATACACAAAGAGACCTGATAAGACACAAGTACTACTCCTGTTAGAACAGAAGTAACAAAAACCAAACTGCAAGAAAATTAACTTCGCAATTAACAACTAAAACAGTCCCCGGCAGCGGCGCCAAAAACTTGTTGCGTAAAATATAGATGTGCAAGTATACACAATCGCAAACAAGTAATATAGTAGTGAATACCATATTTCGTTCCTCAAGGACTGCAAATTTGTATTAATCGCAAGTAAAATCTCACAATTCAGTTATCGAACACAAGATTTGAGTTTTGATTTTTCTACTAAAACTAATTAATTAACTAACTAATATTATACTAGCAAGGAGAGTCGGATGAGTTTTAGATACGAGAATTTAAGTCAAGATAATTATTTTCCCCTAATATGTTCATGTTGGTAATAAAGCAGTGTAATACTATAGAAAATTCACAATTTACTAACCAGAACTTTAACGATCATAGGTTTCTCTCGAAATCACTATGGTATAGATTCTATTAACTAAACTAACATATGTCTATGCCAATTTAATCTCAAGAATACGATTAAGCACCAATTTCACACGGTTATGCAAGGTAACAATATATGTCTATACCGTCACAAAATTAATATCAATAGATATAAGCATGCACCATTCAAGTATTGTGTCAGTTAACTATAACCCTCTCAGTATTATAATTAACTCAACTATCTACTAGAGTTGGCCAAACAATAGCAAATAATATATCATGAAATCCACTTGAACGAATAAACTGTGAACTACATACAATACTTCTTATCAAAACACCAACAATTCCATACTAGGGTTCCATAAAAATCCCAACTTATATAAATTTAGTTCATAATCAAGGTCTCAAAACAATCCAAGATTTGATAGCACATAAACATAATTAAAAGAGTTAAGGAGAGAATTCTAAACACAAAGATGAAGAAATCAATTCCAGTTGAACGTCTTCAATTGTTGAATCTCCTTCTTCAAGCATCTTCTTTTTCTCTCTGCCTTGTGTGTCTATCTCTCTCTCTTACGATGTATATTCAGATTAGGTCTGAATAATATATATAATAATATCTCTAATAAAAGTATTTTTAATTATCTAATACAATTACAAGGAGATTTCCCAAACAGAATTGAATTCCAGCAAAGAAATTCGTAGCTGACTGTTGGCCTCTGTTTCTGGACTGACTCGGATTTATTTTAATATAAAGGCCACTTCTGAATTAAAGCCCTTCTCATAAGCTTTCTGTGGGCTGTTGAATCATCTGAATCGAACTTGTAGAACTCCGGTTATGGCCCAAACAGTGTGAACTGCGCAAGTGGGTCATCAAATCCGAATTTTAATTAACTAAATCTCCAACTCTTTCCTTTTAAGCTCCAATCCATATTTAATTAGAACTCCTTGATACCTACAATAAAACAATATAATTTATTAAATAAAAATCCAAATCAACACAAAATAACTTAAAATATAGGGACAAAATTAGGATAAAGCTCACGCTTATCAACCTACTATAAATACAAGGCTCTAGACGCCTATATAAGGACCTGATCCTACAATCAGAACTACGTCTTTGGCTTGATTCTCAATAACGAATTGAGATACGTAGGCATCTTGTGATGACCGATTTAGTCTCGAAACACAAGTGCAGCCATTAAAGCTCGAAGCTCTCTAAACCCTAGCAATTATTTTACAAGTACACTTTTTAATCCATAACACTATCGAACTAGTTTCAAAGAAATAAGTTATTCTTTTCGATAGATTTTATTTAAATCTATCGAATGAAAAGAAAACTCTTGTCTTCGATAAGTTTTTTTATTTGGAGCAGGTGAATTGTATTCAACTTTTGTCAAAGGTTGGTGAGGAAATAGACGGCTGAGATTTCATCCTAGCCTTCGATAGTTTTCCAAAAGTCTACATTTTGTGAATTTAAGACACTGTCTTCATTAGTTCAGAAGTTTAAGAAGTTGCAGAAGATTAAATACAGAGAGAAGTTAAGAGCTTGTGAATTTTAGAGAAGCTATTATCAGTGCCTTAATTTCTATCTTTTGTATTGATTACTGTAACTTGAACTCATTGAAGCTAATCCTACGGATTAGAATTTGTAGCATCCCTCGTGGTTTATATTTATAAAACGATATATTCCCCGACTCGTATTTTTGATTTGGTTGATTTGATTTCGGACAAGAACACAAATAATTATCCGCAAACGAAATCGAATAAATTATGAGTATCGTATTCAAACCTCCCCCCCTTCTACGATACCTTGGACCTAACAATTATATCTAATATTAAAATAATGAATTATTATGATATAAATCAAATATGAGTTGGTTTTTTAAGTTGATTAGAATTCTCGATGTAAAAATTCGTAACTTTAATTCTGAGTTGAGTATGTTTATTTGATTGTTGGTATATACTTTAATTCTAATTTTGGTAGGTTTTCTTATTTTAATTCTATTCCTAAGTTGAATAGAACTAATGTAAAAATTCATCTTTTTTATTCTTTTTTCAGTTTTTGGGTAGTTTTAATTGGAAAAATATTATTAAACGATAACTAAATTAAAGATTATTTTGTGAGTTTTGTTTGGGCTGTAAAATAGTTCAATCTAATTTTTAGAACTCAAGATACAACATAAATAATATATTGAGCCTATAAAACCTAATAAATAAAGTGTAAAAATTAATAACATAAAATTATTAAAAAACTACAAAATATTATAATTATAAATATTAAAAAAATAACCGTGCGTTGCACGGGTTATAAGCTAGTAGCAACTAAAAATACTAGCGAAATCCGCAAACGATCTACTAAGTTCTCGGGCCAGATCTATTTACAAAAATATGATTCATAATTAGCATACATATTTTTTTATACCTTTAATAATTAAATCTTTTAAAACTATCTATTACTATATATTAAATGACAACACAAGGGCAAAAAGTGCCAAAAAATTTGCCCGTGAAATTTCTATTATACCCTTATTTATTCAATAATTACAAAAATGCCATTATAGTTCTATTAACAATAAAAATATGAAATTAGGTGGAGAATTGAACCCATGACCTTAGACTTACAAGTAACAATCTTAGCCACTATGCCACAATCTAGCTTTGATGAAAATATTAAAATTCCTCATCCATAAGTGCGAATGTCCAACCATTATATTATGTTGATTGATTTTTTCTCTCCTTGTAATTCTACTCAAGTAGGAATTCGATTTACACAAATGCCTTAAATACATGTTTTAAATTATTCTTTTGCAAGTATAACCATGCTAAAAGAAAAGATCAAAAAAAAAAAAAATCAGCTACGTAAAATTTTATAAAATTGACCCCTAAAAACTAGACTATTTTAATATTATAAATTACATTTATTTGCATCAAATGTATAATGACTTTTATTCAAAACATTTCCTTTTATATATTTTTAACTAGGATGTTAACTAAGCTGGGTTAGTCATTAACTACTGTTTTCTATATATGGTAGTTAATATATTTACCAAATAAAAATATTGTTGATTGATGGTGTCGACAATTATGAGCATTACCATATATAACGATAGATTGTGTACTTTGAAATTTCGAAATAACAATAGTATAATAATAATAATAATAATAATAATAATAATAATAATAATAATAATAATAATCTTTCTTTATAAAAGTTCAGTCTACCACACCATGTGGTTAACCAATTAGAGAATTTCTCATAATTTTCAGCCAATTAGAAGCGAGTATTTTAAATTCAACCAATCAGAATTCACCAAAACATTTCCTTTTATATATTTTTAACTATGATGTTAACTAAGCTGGGTTAGTCATTAACTAATATTTTCTATATATGGTAGTTAATATATTTACCAAATAAAAAGATTGTCGATTGATGGTGTCGACAATTATGAGCATTACCATATATAACGATAGATTGTGTACTTTGAAATTTCGAAATAACAATAGTATAATAATAATAATAATAATAATAATAATAATAATAATAGTAATAATAATAATAATAATAATAATAATAATAATATTTTTTTATAAAAGTTCAGTCTACCACACCATATGGTTAACCAATCAGAGAATTTCTCATAATTTTCAGCCAATTAGAAGCGAATATTTTAAATTCAACCAATTAGAATTCACCAAAACATTTCCTTTTATATATTTTTAACTAGGATGTTAACTAAGCTGGGTTAGTCATTAACTAATGTTTTCTATATATGGTAGTTAATATATTTACCAAATAAAAAGATTGTTGATTGATGGTGTCGACAATTATGAGCATTATCATATATAACGATAGATTGTGTACTTTGAAATTTCGAAATAACAATAGTATAATAATAATAATAATAATAATAATAATAATAATAATAATAATAATAATAATAATAATGTAAAATATTTTTGCGTTGTACATCGTAAAAAAAAATATCTTTTCATTTCAAACCAAATTTTCGTAAATATTTTTGAAAGATAGTATTTTTGGTAAATGCTCTAATATGAATAAAATTCAAATTAATATATGTGTTACTAATCAAATCGTTTAATTGATTAAAAATATAATTGAATTGTATTTGCATCCAAGGAATGACAACTATTTAATTTTACAATATCCTGCATATCTTACAAGATCTTTTTCGGTTATACATGATTTTAGATTGATTTATGTTTATCAAAAAAATAAAAAAGATCCGATAAGATATTTTTCAATGATAATTAATTATCATTGAGAAATATCTTACCATATTTTTTTTTTTGATAAACATAAATCAATCTAAAATCAATTATCATTGAGAAATATCTTACCTGATCTTTTTTTATTGAGAAATTCTCAGATCTAAGGATGTTACAACCGAATACATTGATAGAGAGTCCGAAGACATTCTCAGTTCTTACACAATGGGTGAAATAAACATGTTGCGATCTAAGGATGTGACAGAGGTAAGAGAAAATACGCACATGTATGTAGTTATAATTTTTGTCATTAATGCTTTTACGTGACTGTCCACTATTATTGTATTATATAGATGGAAATAATGTGTTTTGCTAAAATCGCAAAAATTGATGATTCCGAGAAATGGTGGTATTACGGTTGTGATTCGTACTTTGCTGAATTGGTGGTGGTTGATAATTTTTATAGATGTGATGATTGTAAAGAAATTGTCTCCTATCCTGATAAAAGGTATCATAATTTGATTTTTATGTGTATATGTGCATACTAATATTCACCAAACTAATTTTTTTTATGTATCACTATAGGTTCCATGTTATGAGTTATGTTAGTGATTCAACTGAAACAATTCGGGTTATATTCTTTGATAGTGAAATACGAAGGTTAACATCAAAGAATGTCAATAAAATTTTGCGAGTTAATGTCAATATAGTTAATTTTGATAACTATAAATCAATCTCAAATCAATTATCATTAAAAAATATATTGCAGGATCTTAATTTTTGTTTTTTAATAAGTATAAATCAATTTAAAATCAATCATAATTAAAAAAATATGTTGTAAGATATGATTTAATTGTTGATAATTATAAATTATTCTCAAATCAATTATCATTCAAAAATATCTTACAGGATCTTTCTTAATTTTTGATAAGTATAAATCAATTTAAAATTAATTTTAATTCAAAAATATGTTGTAAGATATGCCTTAATTGTTGATAACTATAAATAAATCTCAAATCAATTAATGGTTCAAAAATATCTTACAGGATTTTTTTTATAAATCAATCTAAAATTAATTATAATTGAAAAATATTTTGTAAGATCTACTTTAATTGTTGATAACTATAAATCAATCTAAAATCAATTATCATTAAAAAAAACACTATCTTGTAGGATCTATTTTAATTTTTGATAACTGTAAATCAATCTCAAATAATTGACGTTTATTTTCGAAAATTAGTAACATATACATTAATTTGAATTTTATTATTATTATTTGAGAAATTACCAAAAATACTAATTTTTCTAAGTTTTTTTTGCGGCTCTACTAATTTTTAATTTTTTTTGCGAAAATACGGTTTTCAATTAGAAGCAACCAAATGCAACTTTTTTTTACGACTTAAAATGCAAAAAAAATTGAAAAATCGTAATTTTGCAAAAAACTTATAAAAAAAACCTAATTTTGCAAAACTTTATGAGAAAACCTCTGAATATTATTACATTAAAAAAACCATATTTATAAGAAAAAGCTCTTATAATTCATATTACCATTTTATCATTAATATTTATATTGATTAGAATAAATAAAGAAGAGTTAATTTTATTAGGAAAAAAAAGAGTTAATTTGACTTAGAAAGTATTTAATAGAATATTAAATTGAAAAGGAAACAAATCATTATTTGAAGTGCATTTAAACTTTTTCTTTTTAAGATAGTGGTTAATATTGGTACCATAGTTAGTCACCTATAGTTAATTCTAAAAAAAAAAAGAAATGTGCTACATCAATTCTGATTGGTTGAAAAATAAAATCCTTGTTTGTGATTGGCCGAAAACTATTTAAAATTCTCTGATTGGTTAACTAATATATGTGGTTAACTCAGCTTTTATAAAGAGAGATAGAATATTAAATTGAAAAGGAAACAAATCATTATTTGAAGTGCATTTAAACTTTTCATTTTTAAGATAGTGGTTAATATTGGTACCATAGTTAGTCACCTATAATTAATTCTAAAAAAAGGAAATGTGCTACATCAATTTTGATTGGTTGAACAATAAAATCCTTGTTTGTGATTGGCCGAAAACTATTTAAAATTATCTGATTGGTTAACTAATATATGTGGTTAACTCAGCTTTTATAAAGAGAGATAAAATATTAAATTGAAAAGGAAACAAATCATTATTTGAAGTGCATTTAAACTTTTTCTTTTTAAGATAGTGGTTAATATTGGTACCATAGTTAGTCACCTATAGTTAATTCTAAAAAAAGAAAATGTGCTACATCAATTCTGATTGGTTGAAAAATAAAATCCTTGTTTCTGATTGGCCGAAAACTATTTAAAATTCTCTGATTGATTAACTAATATATGTGGTTAACTCAGCTTTTATAAAGAGAGATAAAATATTAAATTGAAAAGGAAACAAATCATTATTTGAAGTGCATTTAAACTTTTCCTTTTTAAGATAGTGGTTAATATTGGTACCATAGTTAGTCACCTATAATTAATTCTAAAAAAAAGGAAATGTGCTACATCAATTCTGATTGGTTGAACAATAAAATCCTTGTTTGTGATTGGCCGAAAACTATTTAAAATTATCTGATTGGTTAACTAATATATGTGGTTAACTCAGCTTTTATAAAGAGAGATAAAATATTAAATTGAAAAGGAAACAAATCATTATTTGAAGTGCATTTAAACTTTTTCTTTTTAAGATAGTGGTTAATATTGGTACCATAGTTAGTCACCTATAGTTAATTCTAAAAAAAGAAAATGTGCTACATCAATTCTGATTGGTTGAAAAATAAAATCCTTGTTTCTGATTGGCCGAAAACTATTTAAAATTCTCTGATTGGTTAACCAATATATGTGGTTAACTCAGCTTTTATAAAGAGAGATAGAATATTAAATTGAAAAGGAAACAAATCATTATTTGAAATGCATTTAAACTTTTCCTTTTTAAGATAGTGGTTAATATCGGTACCATAGTTAGTCACCTATAGTTAATTCTAAAAAAAAGGAAATGTGCTACATCAATTCTGATTGGTTGAAAAATAAAAACATTGTCTCTGATTGGCCGAAAACTATTTAAAATTCTCTGATTGGTTAACTAATATATGTGGTTAACTCAGCTTTTATAAAGAGAGATTTTATTATTATTATTTGAGAAGTTACCAAAAATAATAATTTTTCTAAGTTTTTTTGCGGCTCTACTAATTTTTAAATTTTTTTGCGAAAATACGGTTTTCAATTAGAAGGAATCAAATGCAACTTTTTTTTTTTACGACTTACAATGCAAAAAAATTTGAAAAACCGTAATTTTGCAAAAAAATTATAAAAAAAAACCTAATTTTGCAATTTTTTTTAAAAAAATCGTATTTATGAAAAAACCTGTGAATATTATTACATTAATTTAATTTAAATTTTATTCATATTAACTATGATTAAAGATTACCATACTTGATTGTGGTTAAGATTTTAACTACAACGGTTAAGATTTTAGTTAAAAACATAAAAATGGAAATATTGTTGTGAATTTTGATTGGTTGAATTTTAAAAACTCGCATGTGATTGGTTGAAAATTATGAAAAAATTTCTGATTGGCTAAATATATGGTAATTCTCTGATTAACTAACAATATGGTAATTATAAAAAAAACATATTGTTGCAAAAAATATATTTTAAAAACCCATATTTATAAAAAAAAAGCTCTTATAATTCATATTACCATTTTATTATAATATTTATATTGATTAGAATAAATAAAGAAGAGTTAATTTTCTTAGGAAAAAAAAGAGTTAATTTGACTTAGAAAGTATTTAATAGAATATTAAATTGAAAATGAAACAAATCATTATTTGAAGTGCATTTAAACTTTTCCTTTTTAAGATAGTGGTTAATATTGGTACCATAGTTAGTCACCTATAGTTAATTCTAAAAAAAGGAAATGTGCTACATCAATTCTGATTGGTTGAAAAATAAAATCCTTGTTTCTGATTGGCCGAAAACTATTTAAAATTCTCTGATTGGTTAAGTAATATATGTGGTTAACTCAGCTTTTATAAAGGGAGATAGAATATTAAATTGAAAAGGAAACAAATCATTATTTGAAGTGCATTTAAACTTTTTCTTTTTAAGATAGTGGTTAATATTGGTACCATAGTTAGTCACCTATAGTTAATTCTAAAAAAAGAAAATGTGCTACATCAATTCTGATTGGTTGAAAAATAAAATCCTTGTTTCTGATTGTCCGAAAACTATTTAAAATTCTCTGATTGGTTAACTAATATATGTGGTTAACTCAGCTTTTATAAAGAGAGATAGAATATTAAATTGAAAAGGAAACAAATCATTATTTGAAGTGCATTTAAACTTTTTCTTTTTAAGATAGTGGTTAATATTGGTACCATAGTTAGTCACCTATAATTAATTCTAAAAAAAGGAAATATGCTACATCAATTCTGATTGGTTGAAAAATAAAATCCTTGTTTGTGATTGGCCGAAAACTATTTAAAATTATCTCATTGGTTAACTAATATATGTGGTTAACTCAGCTTTTATAAAGAGAGATAGAATATTAAATTGAAAAGGAAACAAATCATTATTTGAAGTGCATTTAAACTTTTCATTTTTAAGATAGTGGTTAATATTGGTACCATAGTTAGTCACCTATAGTTAATTCTAAAAAAAGGAAATGTGCTACATCAATTCTGATTGGTTGAAAAATAAAATCCTTGTTTCAGATTGGCCGAAAACTATTTAAAATTCTCTGATTTGTTAACCAATATATGTGGTTAACTCAGCTTTTATAAAGAGAGATAGAATATTAAATTGAAAAGGAAACAAATCATTATTTGAAGTGCATTTAAACTTTTCCTTTTTAAGATAGTGGTTAATATTGGTACCATAGTTAGTCACCTATAATTAATTCTAAAAAAAGGAAATGTGCTACATCAATTCTGATTGGTTGAAAAATAAAATCCTTGTTTGTGATTGGCCGAAAACTATTTAAAATTATCTGATTGGTTAACTAATATATGTGGTTAACTCAGCTTTTATAAAGAGAGATAGAATATTAAATTGAAAAGGAAACAAATCATTATTTGAAGTGCATTTAAACTTTTCCTTTTTAAGATAGTGGTTAATATTGGTACCATAGTTAGTCACCTATAGTTAATTCTAAAAAAAAGGAAATGTGCTACATCAATTCTGATTGGTTGAAAAATAAAAGCATTGTCTCTGATTGGCCGAAAACTATTTAAAATTCTCTGATTGGTTAACTAATATATGTGGTTAACTCAGCTTTTATAAAGAGAGATTTTATTATTATTATTTGAGAAATTACCAAAAATAATAATTTTTCTAAGTTTTTTTTGCGGCTCTACTAATTTTTAAATTTTTTTGCGAAAATACGGTTTTCAATTAGAAGGAATCAAATGCAACTTTTTTTTTACGACTTACAATGCAAAAAAATTTGAAAAATCGTAATTTTGCAAAAAAATTATAAACAAAAACCTATTTTTGCAATTTTTAAAAAAAAATCGTATTTATGAAAAAACCTGTGAATATTATTACATTAATTTAATTTAAATTTTATTCATATTAACTATGATTTAAGATTACCATACTTGATTGTGGTTAAGATTTTAACTACAACGGTTAAGATTTTAGTTAAAAACATAAAAATGGAAATATTGTTGTGAATTTTGATTGGTTGAATTTTAAAAATTCGCATGTGATTGGTTGAAAATTATGAAAAAATTTCTGATTGGCTAAATATATGGTAATTCTCTGATTAACTAACAATATGGTAATTATAAAAAAACATATTGTTGCAAAAAATATATTTTAAAACCCATATTTATAAAAAAAAGCTCTTATAATTCATATTACCATTTTATTATAATATTTATATTGATTAGAATAAATAAAGAAGAGTTAATTTTCTTAGGGAAAAAAAGAGTTAATTTGACTTAGAAAGTATTTAATAGAATATTAAATTGAAAAGGAAACAAATCATTATTTGAAGTGCATTTAAACTTTTCCTTTTTAAGATAGTGGTTAATATATTGGTACCATAGTTAGTCACCTATAGTTAATTCTAAAAAAAGGAAATGTGCTACATCAATTCTGATTGGTTGAAAAATAAAATCCTTGTTTCTGATTGGCCGAAAACTATTTAAAATTCTCTGATTGGTTAAGTAATATATGTGGTTAACTCAGCTTTTATAAAGAGAGATTAGGTTACAAGTTGCATCATCTACCATAACAATTTCTCTATAAATATGTATACTCAACAATTTTACGAAATTTGTCGTTATAATGTTAATTAAAAAAAAAATTGGTGTAGGGAGTTGACCGATAACCTTCAAATTAGAATTGACCATCTCAAACTACACTAAAAACTCATTTTGATAACATTTTGAAATTTATTATCAATAAGTGCGAATACCCAAGATGTTATATCGATTGTTTTTTGATTTCTTCTTGTAATTTATACGGCAAGATAGGAAATCGATTTACACAAGTGCTTTACATAGATTTTTTTAGTAATTGTTTTGCAAATCTAACCATACTAAATGAAAAAATCAGAGAAATATAACCAACTACATAAAATATTATAAATTCGACCAGTAAAAAATATGTACTATTTTAGTATTGTAAATTATATTTATTTGCATTATATATATAATGGCCCTGACTTTATATCGTATTGAATTAAAAATTGCATCGTCTACCATAAAAATTTCACCATAAATTAATATGCTCGACAATTTTTACGTCATATTTTCATATATATGGTTGAACTTGAGATTTGTTTTAAGTAAATAATGTAAATTTAAGGACGTTTGGGTCGAAATATATATAACCGAATGTTTTAATATTTTTTTAACATTTTTAAAAATAATAGACAAATGTTTTCATCTCTATCATGTTTTTAACATGTATTTTTCAAATGTAACCATACTGGAAGAAAATATCACATTAAAAAATTAGGTATACAAAATACTTTAAAATTGACACGTTAGAAATTAGATTATTTTAACATTGTAAATTATATATATATATATATATATATATATATATATATATATGTGTGTGTGTGTGTGTGTGTGTGTGTGTGTGTATGTCTATATATATATATGCATATGGTTTAGATTTTATATATTATAAATTACAAATTGCATCATCTATCGTACTAATTTATACGTAACTTAATACATTTTACAATTTTTACATAATTTTTTTTATTTACATGATTGGATCTACGATTTTAAAAAAAACGAAAGATTGAAAAACAAGTCATTCACAACCACTAATATTTAAATTTTGGACTCAATATTGGTTATCAGTTGAATTAACATATAAAAATAAGTATTTTAAAAAACACAACATATAAAGATAAGTAAGTATACAAAATGTTATAAAATTGGTCTAAAAACAATAGGATTACTTTAATATTGTAAATGATATTTATTTGTATCAAGTAGATAATGACTCAGATTTTGCATCATCAATCATATCAATTTGTACATATGTTAATATACTTAAAAAAAATTATGTAATCTTTTTTCATTTGTACGGTTAGATTTAGGATTTCAAAAAAATATAATGTGAATTTAAGGTGTTTGGGTCGCCTATATATAATCAAATTAATTGATATGAGATTTGAATTTTGGAGTCGATATCAGTTATCGCTTCAATAATTACATAAAATACACACACACACACACACACACACACACATATATATATATATAGTCAAGTTAAAATACATTATTACAAGTAAACGATGATCATATATAAAAAAAATTGGATTAAAATTTGTAACTGTAAAACGATATTCCAAACACATTATTAAAGAATTTACTAAGTGTGTTCATATAATTTAATATAGCGACGGATACATGAGAGGAGTGCAGAATGAGTTCCCAAGTAAAAAAAAGAGGAACAAATAGGTGGCATAAAAGGCTCTAAACTACAATTGGTACTCATCGCCCAAGTGTTTATCACAAACTCAGGTCTTGCGGGGGTGTGCATGGGCGCACCGACCTTCCGCTTATTTTTAAAATCCTTAATCTCATTCATGTGTGTTCTATTATATTACAACAACATTGTGTGCATTTAACCATTCATAATCTAGACTACAAAGAAAAAAAAACCAAACCAATCGATCGCTGAAAAACAGACAACGACCGCTTTCTAAGGTAAAATTCCTATCTACAAATTGTACTTTCTCCAAAACACAAAACTCTGGTAAACCTGCTTATAATCGCAAGGAGAACAATAGTCCACTCGTGTTTCAAATTCTGCACTGTTTCAATCTGTTCTCAGATTCAATATGTTCTCAAAATCAATAATACTCACAATGAACAAGTCTCATAACCTTGGCGCAATTACGTTCGTGATTTAAAGTAATTACATTATTCGTCAACAAAATTTATTACTCTTTATTATGAACAACCATGCTTCTCATCTTACACTCCTGAACTTAAGACTACATAATCTTCGAGTTAATATATCGATCTCGATCATCTTTCTTATCACAAAATTATTGATGTTTTTATGCAGCTTGCACGGGCTGTTACGCTAGTTAATATATTAATTATCTACCACTTCGGTTCACAAGCCATGATTAACTAATCATTACGTACCAATTTCATATATCACCTCATACAATCTTTTATAGCTATTTTAATATTAAACTAATATAATCAATCACAACTTAATAATTACTAAACTAAATATATGTAATTTAATATACTAAATAATGGTTTTGACTCCTGTTAAAACAAACGCACATGGGATATATTCAATTTATGAAATATTAACACCTGCACCATGCTACCTTAAGATTCAAAATCATATTTACATGTACATAATAGAATCTAAACAGGAATTCAGGTTGACATCATTGTAAAGTTTAAATAATTAAACTATGACTTGAGATTGTAGTGGCTATGATCTAACTAGTTACCCGTATATGTAAATGGTTACCTGCTTATTTAAAAGCTTGGAAGCCAAATCCTTCACGTCAATAATTCAAATTATGGCCTCTATTTTGTTCTGCTCCTTTGCTTCTCTCTACTAGCCGCTGCTCTAGGGTTTGTGATATTAACTTTCATGTATTTGTCCATAAGTGCCTCTAAATATCCTAGAATTAGAATTTTAATATTTAACTAAACATTTGCTATCAATCCTCTTTCTAATTTAATTACTAATTCTTTTTCTTTAATCAAATTCTTCACTTATTATTATTATAATTTAAATTTTATATATATTACATATATACCCCTTAAAAAAGGATTCTGTCCCTGGAATCGAACAAAACTAAAACTCGTACTTAAATTGAATAAACACAGATATCTCTCACGAATAGATTATTTTAGGTCCTCGATAATCTCTGTCTTAGTGATTCTTTTACAAAATTTTGACAAAAGGAATGATTTCCTATCCGAATCCTATCAAGCTAGGACGACTAACACTTCCTTCTCACAAAATAATACATAAATATCCTTCTCACAAAAATAATTGATAAACATATATAAGGAATATTGAAAAATCTAATAGACAAGAATGACAACTATAATTCCATAAAATTGTAATACAGGACATGTACGCCTTTGAGATAACTTTGGATATGATTTTAATTTATAAGCAATTTCACTCGCTCTATATATATATATATATATATATATATATATATATTTCTTACAGGCAAGACTATTATTACATGTAAATA
This sequence comes from Heracleum sosnowskyi, assembly GCA_030848705.1. Classification (NCBI taxonomy): domain Eukaryota; kingdom Viridiplantae; phylum Streptophyta; class Magnoliopsida; order Apiales; family Apiaceae; genus Heracleum; species Heracleum sosnowskyi. The sequence continues at coordinate 94,273,191 of CM061244.1, forward strand.
CAACCACGTAGACAATTTGAAATGAGCTGTGTCTTCAGAATAATTTACCAAATCTTTTAATCATTTGCTACTAATAATCGAAAAATACATGTTTACAAGCGCACATGAAAATTTAATATCACAATTAATACAAAAATAATGAAAAAAATACATTCATATTGCTTTACAAATTAAATAGTCACATTTTTTTTATAGGTACCTCGAATTCATACCTTTTTTTACAATCCCTCATTAATCATTGCTAAATAGTGAATTAACATATTCTTTTAATATGATTTATGTCACCAATATAAGTAGCACAATTAAATCAGCATATATAAAACATAGGCTTATAATTAATATTAATAAGTAAATATTTATTCTAATTATGCCACAACAAATAGCAAAACTAGGAAAGAAAATCTGAATAATTAGAATCGGCTTAATTCATTTGTATATATTTATAATTATTATTTAAAATATTTAAAATTAATGTATATTACAATAGAGTTAATTATCCAGCTACTCACCAAATCATCAGCACGTTTCCAGTACATCAACTCGTGTTTTTCAGTTGGTGCAAGTAAGGAGCCATCAATAAAACCAATTTTCCCTTTTGCACTGAGTGCCTTCGATATCCCTTTTGCCCATGCTGAGTAATTATTGCCAGTGAGAACCGGAGAGAAGAAAACAAAAGTGGGGTTCTCTGATGGGTGGATGGAGTAAGGACCAACCTTTCCAGGAGCCTCAATGACAGTGGTGTTGCATATGAGTTTCACTTGAAGATAATATAGAGGGGGGGGTGAATATATTATCAATGTTTTCTTTGATTATCTTCGTTTTTGAATCTTCTTCTTTGTAGCTTAAACTTGTTTGTTGTATACTGAATAATGCGGAATGGAAATAACACACAAGTTTATTTTAATCTAATATTGTATTAGATCGAAAGGTGCTACAAACTGCGAATTCGAACTTGAATTCTCAGCTACGTTTTTCTCAGAGAGATATATATTTCAGAGTAATTGAAGAGCTTAAAAAACTTCCAACTAAAGCTATGAGTCTGTATACTTATATCATGTTCACAGTTCACGAATACTAAAGTAGTACTAGACAAAATGCTTGCCAAACCATGTCTATACTATTTTGGTGAAACCGTGGCGACATGTGACTTTGCTTTGTTTTACATATTGCCAGATCAATATCTTTAGTTGTTTCCATTGACTGTCTCTCTAAGCTTCCTTATAGGATTTCCATGTGCATACTACAACTGATAAAGACAATTGCATATGCCTTGGTTTGATTTGATTCCTTGTTCCCAAAACTTTTGTCTGATGTTGATTGGAGATTCTGCTAAGTCCTTCATTCGATATCTCAGAGATGCTTGGTTCGATATCTTGACGTCTCGAATCAGTGTAAGTACACTTCTCGAATTAGCTGTCTTCATTTCTCGAACCAGTAATACTTGACTTCTCAAATCAGTATAGGTACGCTTCTCGATTCTTCACATATAGCACTTCTCGAATGGATGACTTCTCGAATCAGTACATTTTGACACTTCTCAAATCATCACTTAGACAAACTTTATTCTTGTTAGGAATATGTTGTTCTTGATGATAATTGTAAAAACACTTAGTAGAATTTGTGTAAAGTAATTTGTAGATGTCAACGGATTGGTATGCTTTGCAGCATCCGTTGACAGGTAGCTCATCAACGGAATGAGTCTTGTAGCAATTGCACTGTACAATACTTTACTAGTTGATAGACAATTGTTGTTGGTATTAGATAGGTTTTCTAAGTCATGTTGACTAAGTACTAGATAGGTAAAATAGGTTGGTTAATTGTAAATAAACTGTGCCTTGCAATTTTGCCTAAGTGAAGACTGTCAACGGATTGAAGATTACACTATCAACGGATGGAGTTTTTACACCATCAACGGATGAAGTATATACCATCAATGGATTGAAGAATAAAACTATCAACGGAATGCATCCCTCTACTATCAACGGATTCCTATCACTTTTCTGAACAGTTGACAAAGTGATAGTGACAGTTTCCTGACAGATCACAAGGTGATGTAAAAGTGTACTTTGCATTGGAAGCCATCAGAATGGTCACTGGAAATAAGGAAACATTCCAATTTCCAATAAGGTTCTTGAGTGAGATCATAATAAGCATGAAGACAAAAGACAAAGATCTCCAAGGACCATTGGACAAAAGGAATGAAAAGCAAGCTGTTGGCGGTTACCCTTTGTACTATTAAGAGTAGCCAAAAATAGAATTGTAAACTTGGATTGTATATAACCAAGTGTAGCAATTATTTTATATGTGTGAGAAGTGAGAACAATTAGATTGTATTAGCTATTTCTGAGAGCATACTTCTCTACACTCTTGTAACTGAGCAGCTGTGATACATTCTTGTAACACAGATTATTTTCGCAATAAAAATACTTCAGTTGGATCATCAAACAATCCAACTGAAATTATTTACTTGCTTGTGTTTTTGTTTTATCAGTCAAGTTTTAATTTGTGTTTTAAGATTAAGAAAAATATAGAATTGTATTCAACCCCCCCTTCTACAATTCTGTTAGGTCTTTTGGGATTAACAATTGGTATCAGAGCAAGCGTCTAACATACAAGAAGTTTAAAGATCAAGGCCAAAAACAGAAACCATGGTGAAGAAGGATGCAGGAGTAAAGATACCAGTTCTAGATAAGGACAACTACTTTAACTGGAAAGTAAAAAATGCATCTACATCTCATGTCTATGGATGAGAGATATGTAGACTGCATTGAGAAAGGTCCACACGTTCCAATGGGGATTGCATCTAGAGTTGGACTGCCAGATGATGCTCCCGATGTGGAAATTCCAAAACATGTCTCAGAATGGACTGTTGAAGATGTTGCAGAAGTCCATAAAGATAAAAGAACCATGAACATTCTGTTCAATGGGTTGGAACAAGAGATGTTTGACAATGTTATTAACTGTACAACTGTTAAAGAAGTATGGGACACTGTTAGAACACTTTGTGAAGGAACTGAGCAAGTAAGGGAGAATAAAATGCAACTCCTCATACAACAATATGAGCACTTTCATTTTAAAGCTGGTGAAACCCTAAATGATACTTTCAGTAGGTTTCAAAAGCTTTTGAATGGCTTGAAGTTGTATGGGAGGGTCTACCAAACCAAAGATTCAAAACTCAAATTTCTTAGAGCTCTTCCAAAAGAGTGGAAGCCTATGACTGTTTCTCTAAGAAACACTCAAGAGTACAAAGACTATACTCTTGAAAGGATTTATGGAACTTTAAAGACATATGAGCTGGAAATGGAGCAGGATGAAGAAATTGAGAAGGTACAAAAGAAAGGTGGATCTGTTGCATTGGTTGCATCTGTGAACCAACTTGAAGATGACAATGATGAAGCTGCTAGAGCTACAACTAGTCGAGCTAGTTGTAGAAGTGATGTTAGCAAGGGCAAAGGCAAGATGACAGAAGATGAAGATGAACCAGCCAATTTGGATGACTTAGATGAAATTGATGAGCATATTGCATTTCTCTCAAGAAAATTCTCTAAGTTAAAATTCAAGAGAAACTCAGAAGCAAGGCCACCAAGGAGAGACTTTCAACCTAGCAAAACTAATTGGGTTGAAAAGTCTAAGTCCAAATGTTTCAATTGTGGAATAATTGGTCACTTTGCTGGAGACTGCAGAAAGCCTAAAGCTGAGAAGGGCAACAGGAAATTTGAGCCTGTTGACTATAAAAAGAAATACTTTGAACTTCTCAAGCAAAAAGAAAAGGCTTTCATGTCTCAAGAGTATGATTGGGCTGGTAATGGTGATGATTCTGAAGAGGATGTTGAGTATGTCAACTTGGCTCTAATGGCTAACAATCATGAGCAGGAAGCAAGTTCCTCCAGCAACCAGGTAACAACTACTAATCTTTCTGAGCTTTCTAAAGAGGAATGCAATAATACAATAATTGAGATGACTACTATATTGTATAATTGCGTGTCACTCTTAAATCACTTACAAAGGAGAACTCAAGAATCAAAGAGACTAATTTGCTCTTAAGTGATAGAAATGCCATGTTAGAAGCACAACTCATTGAATTTGAGAAAATGAGGTGTGTTAGTAGGGATGCTAAACTGGAACTTGAGAAAGTGTTAAAGAGGGAAGAGATTCTTAAAAACACAACTAGAGATAGAACAGAAAGTGATTTCTAAATGGAAGGATTCCAGAAATGTTGCTAGCAACATCATTAATGTTCAAGGCATGGAATCTTTCTGTGAACAATCATGGTAAAAGAACAAAGAGAAGCTGGGGTATGATGTTGAAACCCTAGAATCAGAATCAGAGTCAACAAACAACAATGATCATTCGTTGAAGGTTGATACGTCAACGGATTGCAAGCTTCCGTTGACAGATAAACCATCAACGGATCATGTTGTTCCGTTGACAGAGGAAAAGAAAGAAAAACTCACTAGACTTAATAACAAGTATGGTCCTGTCACCAAGAACTTTGTTCAAGGTGAGTCTAGTAAATCAAAGAAAGTTGAGAAGCCTGTTGAAAGAGCTAATGTAGGTCACTTGTCCAACAAGCAATTGAAAGACAAGTTAGAGAAAACTCAAACTGAGGTTAAGGGTAATAAAAAGAACAACAGAAATGGCAAAGTAGGGATTAACAAACATAACAATTACACTCCTGATAAGTATGCTCCAAGAAAAACATGTGTTAATTGTGGAAGTGTTAGTCATTTATCTGCTAATTGCAAATATGTTAAGAAACCTATAAATGTGAAAATGCCTAAGCCTGCAATGAATGCCTCTATGCCTACAATGCCTGTTATGCCTAACATGTTTGCTCCATATGCACAATTTCAAAATCCATATGCCAGCATGCCATTTGTGCCTAATCCATACATGAATATGTTTAAAATGCCACAAATGCCATGAAATGTGAATAACATGTTTGCACCTCCAACAATGCATGCTGTGAATGAAAATGTGAGCAACCCTCAAAGATCAACACCAAAGGTAAAGGTTGATTTAAATCAATCTGAGCCCAAGGTGAAAAATGATGTGAAAGGGAAATTAAAGGCTAACAAAACAGGACCCAAGGAAACTTGGGTACCAAAATCAACTTGATTTGATTTTATTGTGTGCAGGGAGACAAAAGGAATCTTTGGTACTTGGATAGTGGTTGTTCAAGACACATGACTGGTGATTCTACCCTGCTCACAGAGTTTCAGGAAAGAGCTGGCCCTTGTATTGCCTTTGGAGATGACAGCAAAGGCTACACTAAGGGATATGGCTTGATTTCAAGAGAAAATGTCATCATTGATGAGGTTGCATTGGTGGATGGTCTAAAGCACAATTTGCTTAGTATCAGCCAACTTTGTGACAAAGGATTTTTAGTTACTTTTTCAAGAGAAGCCTGTGTTGTTTCTAAAGGTGGAAACAACAATGTGGTAATGACTGGATTCAGAAAAGGAAACGTGTACATTGCTGATTTTAGTAGCACAAGTCCAGATACCATCACTTGTCTTTTCAGCAAGGCAAGCAAGGATGAAAGTTGGCTATGGCACAAGAAATTATCCCATTTGAATTTCAAGGTTATGAATGACTTGGTGAGGAAAGATCTTGCTAGAGGAATTCCACAGGTGGAATTCACCAAGGATGGTTTGTGTGATGCTTGTCAAAAAGGGAAACAAAAGAAGGCATCATTCAAAAGCAAGACAGAGTCATCAATTGTTCAACAGCTTGAGTTGCTTCATATGGATCTATTTGGCCCTGTCAATGTCATGTCCATTTCAAAGAAGAAATACTGTCTTGTGATTGTTGATGATTTTTCTAAATTTACATGGACTTTCTTTCTGCACTCTAAAGATGAGGCAAGTTAGATCATTATCAATCACATCAAGATAGTTAACAATCATCCTGATTTCAAGGTAAGAAGGATAAGGAGTGACAATGGGACAGAGTTCAAGAATTCAACTATGAAGATGTTCTGTGAAGAAAATGGAATTATTCATGAATTTTCAGCTACAAGGACACCACAGCAAAATGGTGTAGTTGAAAGGAAAAATAGAACACTCATTGAAGCTGCAAGGACAATGATAGATGAATCAAAGTTACCAATTTACTTTTGGGCTGAGGCAGTTAACACAGCTTGCTTCACTCAAAACATTTCTTTGATTAATCAAGCCAAGGGAATGACCCCTTATCAACTACTCAAAAGAAAGAAGCCACTATTGGATTTTCTTCATGTCTTTGGATGCAAGTGCTTTGTCTTGAGAAATCAAGCTGAGCATTTGGGGAAATTTGAAGCAAAGGCAGATGAAGCAATATTTGTGGGATATGCAGCAGGGAAATCTTACAGGGTCTACAATCTCAGAACCAACATTGATATGGAATCTGTACATGTTGTTTTTGATGATCTCAAAATTCAAGGTCTCTGTGATAAAGGTTCCCATGAAAGTCTTTCTTTTGAGAATGAGGAAGAAGATCAAGTGAATCATGATAAGGCTATTGAGAAACAACCTAAAGTTGTTATGTCTAGCACATATGAAAGCAGCAGTGAAGATGAAATTGCCGCATTAAGATTGAAAAGAATAGCTGCTAGCAGACCAGTTGGTCATTCCGTTGACAGTCATGTTGGAGGATCCGTTGACAGTCAAAATGAGCATTCCGTTGACAGTCAAAACGGGCCTTTCGTTGACAGTCATAGAAATGCCTCTAGGAGTGATCACTTAGGGACAACAAACTCAGGGGGAGTTTCTCAAGGACAAATATCTAATCAAGGCAATCATGATCATGAAGCTACATCTTCTAGAGCTAATCTACCTCCCTCAAGGAAATGGACTAAAGATCATCCCTTTGAGCTCATCATAGGTGATGTTTCTTCAAAAGTCCAAACTAGAAGAGCAACTCAAGAAGAATGTTTATACAGTAGCTTTCTGTCTCAAGATGAGCCAAAGAAAGTTGAGGATGCACTTCTAGATCCAGATTGGGTTTTGGCTATGCAAGAAGAGCTAAACCAATTTGAGAGAAACAAAGTTTGGAAGCTGGTGCCCAAGCCTAAAAACAGGAGTGTTATAGGCACAAAATGGGTATACAGAAACAAGATGGATGAAAATGGCATAGTCACAAGGAACAAAGTTAGATTGGTTGCTAAAGGCTACTCACAGGAAGAAGGAATTGATTTTGATGAAACTTTTGCTCCTGTTGCAAGACTAGAAGCAATAAGAATTTTCCTAGCCTATGCAGCCCATGCCAATTTCAAGGTCTATCAAATGGATGTAAAGAGTGCTTTTCTGAATGGGGAATTGGAAGAGGAGGTGTATGTGAGTCAACCTCCTGGTTTTGAAGATGATGAGTTTCCAGAGTATGTATACTTTCTCCTCAAAGCACTCTATGGTTTGAAACAAGCACCCAGAGCCTGGTATGACACTCTTTCACACTTTCTCCTTGCGAATCATTTCACTAGAGGTACTGTAGATAAAACTCTTTTTCATAGGGTTGTGAATGGCTCTGCTATACTTGTTCAAATTTATGTAGATGACATAATTTTTGGGTCTACAGATGTGAAACTTTTTCAAAAGTTTGCCAAGCTTATGCAAAGTAAATATGAAATGAGCATGATGGGATAATTAACTTATTTTCTTGGTCTCCAAGTGAAACAAGTTAATGAAGGCATTTTCATTAGTCAAACAAAGTACATTAATGATTTGTTAAAGAAGTTTAACTTAATGGATTGCTCTCCTGCCAAAACTCCCATGCCTACTGCTACTAAACTTGAATTGAATGCTAAGGAAAAATCTGTGGACATTTCAAGTTACAGAGGCACGATAGGCTCACTTTTATATTTAATAGCTAGTAGACCTGATATTATGTTTGCTACATGTCTATGTGCTAGATTTCAAGCTGATCCTAGGGAATCCCATTTAGTTGCTATTAAAAGAATTTTCAGATATCTCAAAGGAACACCAAACCTTGGCATTTGGTATCCTAGAGAATCTGGCTTTGAACTAATTGGTTATTCAGATGCAGATTATGCAGGCTGTAAAATTGACAGGAAAAGCACAACTGGCACCTGTCAATTCCTAGGAAACAAGCTTGTGTCATGGTTCAGCAAGAAACAAAACTCAGTTTCTACCTCCACAGCTGAGGCTGAGTATATTGCAGCTGGAAGTTGTTGTGCACAGATTTTATGGATGAAAAATCAACTACTTGATTATGGATTGAGGGTGGAGAAAATTCCTATTTTCTGTGACAATACTAGTGCCATTGCTATTACTGAGAATCCAGTGCAACATTCAAGGACCAAGCACATTGACATCAAGTACCATTTCATTAGAGAACATGTTATGAATGGTACTGTGGAGTTACATTGTGTTCCAAGTGAACAACAACTTGCAAACATCTTTACCAAGCCACTTGATGAATCAACATTCTCAAGATTAGTAAGTGAGCTAGGTATGCTAAATTTCTCTTAATCATTTATGAGATTTTTGCAAGTTATTTAGTGAAGCCAGAAATTTGCTATGATTTTCTGTGAATTAATTTTCTCAGAAAAGTGAAATTTTGTCTAAGTCAAAATTACTATGTCAACGATTGTCTTAATCCGTTGACAGTCTTAGCATTTTTCTGGGTGTTCCGTTGACAGCTCTTTTATGTCAACGGAATGCAGCTCTATCAACGGATAAGGCTGGATGTTAACCGCCCATTTCCCATCCGTTGATATAGCGCTTTTAATCTCAACCGTTGATTTGCACGTCTTTTACCACGATCTGTACATACACCTCCTGTAAGTATAAATCATGGTAATTATTTAATTGTAACGGTTACATTTTTCAGCCTATCCAGTAATATACAATCATTATTGGACTTATCTTTTGAGTAATTTTGGGGGAGTATTTAAGAAAATTTGTTTTCTTTAACTCATTTTTACTTTACTCTCTCAAAATTTCAAAGGCTTTTTACTCTCTCTCTCTCTCTCTCTCTCAAAGCAAAACAATTCTCTAGCTTTTCTCTACTCAACGATGGCACCAATTGTGAAACTCATGTCGGCTGGAGGGTTCATCTATGAGAAGAACAACTCTATTCCGTTCGTTGATAAAGCTAGCTCGAATGAAATCTTCCATAAGATGATGGATTTCATGGTGAATTGCAAGCTGAGTTATGCAATGTTTCACTCCACTCCTCTCTATCATGAAATCATTGAGGAGATCTGGACTACATGCGAATTCAATGAAACAGACTGCACGATGAATTTCACCCTTCAAGGTAAGGAGTACTCTGTTAATTCTGATATTATGCAAGCATGTCTGCACATTCCTGATAATAATTGTTCAACATTGCCCACTCATGATGAAATTGTTAGCTTGCTCAATTCAATTAACTACTCTTTACCTACTGAGAATTTGGGTAAAATCATAATAAGAGGTCTAGTAAAAGAATATAGTTACTTAGCTGATGCTTTCATTAAAGTTTTCTCTGGTAAGATCAGTAACTTTGATGCTATTAGTAACTCTATTTTGATTCTACTTACCATGCTTCTTACTGATAAGTACTATAAATTTAGTACTCAACTTATGTATGAGATAGGTTCTAAGTTGGGTGCCAAAGTTAATAGGAAAAACAATGTTTACTATGCTAGGTTTATGATGATGTTGGCTAACCATGTTAGTCCAACACCATTGGTCATCTCTAACCCAAAATCCAAGTTTGACTGTTTTGTCCAAGAAAAGAGAGTGTTGACAGACATTCTAAGGCTCAACCACAATGGTGATATCCAAGTGGTGTATTTGCCAATCTTTGAGGTAACTACTTCTAACCCTGTCAGTGCTCCTTTAATTTCTGCTGATGTACCCACTTCTGTTGCAATGAAGCCTGTAGTTGTGACCCAACAGGCTCCTGCCCCTGCAACAAAACCAAAGTCAAAGAAAACATCCAAACCCACCTCAGGTGCTTCTCAAAAGGCATCTGTTGTAAAAACTACTTCTAAACCAAAGGGGAGTGGTGTAGGTGGTGTGAGAGGTGAGGGAAGGGGTGAACATAAAAGAAACCCCAAGGATAAGGTAGGAGAGGTAAGAGTGAACCAGCCTAGCCCCATTGTGTCTTCCCAACAAGACACAGTGAGTAATATGGACATAAGCTCAGGACTAACTACATCCTCCCAAAAGGATGTAGTTATTGAAACAAGCTCTCCTCCAAGAGCACAGACCAAAAGGGTTAGGGACACTGCAAGCCCCCAGACAACCATATCTCAATACCAAAGAAGGGTAAAACAGAAATCTCAACCTTCACAGGGTGCACACACACTGATAGCAACTCTACCAGTATCTCAAATTCAGTTTGATGTAACCCTTATCATTACTCTGGGGTTACATTCCCATTCTCTCAACATAAATATTGAAACTACTTCACCAAACTCTCCTACAATTTCTCTAGATGTGGATATGATTCCCACATCTATTCCAGATTCTCCATCTCTGTTCTTGGAGAAGCCCCACTCTGAAATTGGTGATCATCACTTGTTAAGTGATTTGTTGGGTCGCCAATCAACTTTTTCTGAAATTACAACTGAGTCTGTAGATCCATCACTCAAATCACTCACTACAGATTCAATTGTAACTTCTTTTTCTCAAGCCCCTTTATTTACATCATCAACGGATATTTCTCATCCATTGACAAGTGTTTCTCCATCAACGGATTCCATTCCGTTGACAGTTCAAACTACTTCATCAACGGATCCTTCTCATCCGTTGATAGGTGCATCTGCACTTTCATTTCTAAATCCAGTTGTTCCAACAACTAGTGCAGATGACCTAGTAGTAGTTGAAACACTTCTAGGATTGCGAGGGAGTGAACAAGAGAGGCTGGATTGCAACCAGGCAAAAGGAGAGGCAGAGAGTGAGAGGCTGACTATTTCTTCCAGTCAGGCAAAAGGAGAGGCTGAGGGTTCCACCTTAGTAGGTGAAGGTGAGGGTGTGAGAGGTGTGAGCCATGGGGAGCCCATGATGCAAGAAAATAGTGGAGAGAGAGAAGGGACTACAGGAGCTACAAGGGAGGAAGCAGCCATTGCAAATGAGTCAATGGAGGCTCATGAGGGTGAAATGGAACTTACTTTCCAAGAGCATTATCAACAGAATCTGGATAGTATTTCCCTGGATCCTGAGACCTTTACTCATCCTGTGCCAGCCTATCAACTTATGGCTCAACAGGGCAATGTGGAGGCAGAAAGGTCACTCAACCTGATACATACAACTGCATCTATGCAAAGAGCAAAGGATGCATTGGCCAATTTGTCTCCAGGAGCTGCAGCAAGTGGTGAGTTTGATTCCTTTAGTGATGATGACAGTTTTGGTGCAAATCTACAAGTGGCCATCACTTCACAGACTGGGACTTCTATGGTGCCTCCTACACCAAACTGGCTTTCTCAGGATATGCATGGAAGAATTAGCCTGGATGCTGCAATTACAAGGCAGTATAATGAGGCCTACCTGGCTCATGAGTCTGCTAATGACAATGACAAGAAATTTTACAAAGCTATTATGGACTCTCTAGAGATTCAGAGGCTCCAAATGCTACAGACAAGGATTGAAGCCAGGGACATCAAGGAATCAATTACCAACCTGAAGGATTCTACTGACAGGAGGCTTGATGAAAAACTTCCTCTTCTCACTGTTTCCAAGATGAACAGGTTTTTCACTAAGGAACCTGAGGTGGCAACCTCCTTGAAGACTCTTTCTTCTAGAGTGGACAAGGTGGAAGCCACTCTATCTCACATGCAAAAGGAACAGGAGAAGCAAACTCAACTGTTAGCCCAACTAGTGGCAGCTCAGGGACTCCCTATCATCTCTCTTGATGATAACAAAAAGGGGGAGAAATCAATGGAGCTAGACATTCAAATCACCAAAGTTATGGTCCCAGCCATCTCTTTGCCTAAAGAGCCACTAGCTATGGGGGAGAAGGCAAAAGGCAATTTGGATGGAATTGACCTTATTCAACGTGCATCTATGAGACTGCAGCTGGCAGAGCAAATCAAGGATCAAATGAAAGATATAGATGCACGGGCCAAGAAGTTAGCTGAAATTTCTAAAGCAAGACATCTATCAACGGATAAAGCTACTTCTACATAACGGATGAGCTCACTCCATCAACGGATCTCAGAATCATACTATCAACGGATGAGCTCATTCCTTCATCAACGAATGCCATGGTGTTAGCATCAACGGATATGGAGCCACAGACTAAAAGCTTATTTGTTCTAGAGCCCCTTCTACATGGAATTATTCAAGGTCCAAGGAAAGAAAGAGGACAAACTTCATGCATTAGGGATGTGGACTCAAGAGGCATATCTCCAACATCTCCTGCTAAACCAAAAGGCAAGAATATTGCAAGGACCTTCTATCCTTCACCTTATCCAGATGAGCTCAAGGTTCTAGGACAACTTATCATAAAATGCAAGGAGAGCAATGATCCTGAGATAAGGAACCAGAGAGCAATTGTCTACAGAAATGGACAAGAAATCTGTGTTTGGGTTGGTCACCCAAATTTTGCTGAGGCTAAAGCTGAGGAGTCAGAAAGAGCAGCCATGCAAGCTCTTGCAGTTGCCCAATCTCTTGATGAAGAAGAAAGAGCTAAGGCTGAAGCCAATGAAGCAAGGAAGAAAAGGAAGAGTACAAGGCAGCCTAAACAGACAGCTAAAAGGAATCTGGCCTTTGACAAAGAGGTCTCTCTAAGCACAGCAACAGATTCTACTACAACAGCTGCACCTCCAACTCTTCCTGATCTAGTCTTTAAAGGAAAGTTAACCTGTGATCCTGAGCATCAAGTGAATTTTCATGATCAGCCAATTCAGCCAAAGGAGGAGCAAATTGAGCTTGATGAGGCTAACTTCCCAAAATTTCTATTTGAAATGGATGCAAAGAAGAAAGCAAAGCAGAGGGCTGCTAAGGCTAAACCAGTATTTGTGAGAAGACAACAAGTTGAGAAACCTCCTATCAATCCAGAAGACTTCATGTACATTGCTGACATCAGGGATGAGTCTGGCCTACATCTTAATCTTGATGACTTGGTGGAAGTGAGAGGAATTTTAGCTTCTCATAAACTGCCAGAGAGATTGGTATTTGTCTACAAAGGTGGGAGGGAACAGACTTGGCCTCTCTACAGGATTTTAGGAGAAGACTACCAAACACTGCTCTCAGTGTTCAAATGCTTGAAGAAAGACTTTGGCTTTACCAAAACTGCCAAGTCTGAGGTTGTTTCCAAAATCTGTCAAATCAAGGCTAGCTGGAACAAGCCTGGTGCACTTCCCAGAGTATTGAAGGTCCCTCAAACAGGAAAGAAAATTCATCTCCAACCATTTTGGATGATGGAATTCAGAGACAAGGACAACTGTAGAAGATTCTTCATAATAGAAGACCAACTGGAAAAGGCATCCAATGAAACTCTGAGATTAATGCAATCCAAGTTGGGGAATCAAGATGAAGAAGAGAAGATTTTCTACAGGAGGCTTCAAGCTCAAATTGAGGAGAACAATGCAAGAAAAGGGAAGAAAACAAGGCCACAGAGACAAAGATGAAAAATTTGCTCAGTCTAGAGGAGCAACTCTGTGCACTTGTTTTGTAAGATTTTTTTATCTTCGTACTCCAGTAAATTCCTAAAACATTTTTGAAGCTTAATGCATTTTCTACTTTTATCATGGGTAATTTGGTTAAATGTTTTTGTTATCATCAAGGCCTTTGATTTATGGCTGTTATTCTATCAGTCATAAATTGGGGGAGATTGTTAGGAATATGTTATTCTTGATGATAATTGTAAAAACACTTAGTAGAATTTGTGTAAAGTAATTTGTAGCTGTCAACGGATTGGTATGCTTTGCAGCATCCGTTGACAGGTAGCTCATCAACGGAATGAGTCTTGTAGCAATTGCACCGTACAATTGTAATAACCCGAATTTTTGGAAAAATTAAAACTTTTCTTATTATGATTAAGTGCAATAGTGAATAGTGATATTGGTGGATGAATAGTGATTTTGAGGGTTAAGAAAATTTTTCATGCCACCTATGTACGAGACGTAGTGTGGATATTCCGAAGTCATATTAGTGATCTGCGGAGTAAATAAGTGAATGCAAAAGACGATCGGAATTCAGAAATTCCAAATTTTATTTTGATGTAATATTCGACCGGGCAGCGAATTATATATTATTATATTCAAGAAATGAGATATTAAAATTGAGGATTTGAGGATTTAATATTTTGGAATTTTATTATTTTATTAAAGTCGATTTAAGGATTCGATTGATGAAGTGAATAGTTACTATTCACTGCGAAGATCGCGTAGAGTTTTTACTCGCTCTTTTTGGAAAATATTTCGAATCGTTTCAAGAAGAACAAGGCAACATTTACAGGATTAAATATAGACATGGAAGTAACATGTAACAAGATTAATTCAAAGAATGCAACATTTGGATCATCCATGTGAAAAGAAACGAATCAGTAAAGCAAACCAGTAAAGTTACTTTATCTCAACCAATGCATGTTTGACAAGTGTCACAAGATGAAGACACCTAGGGCTATGACTCACCACTCTTCACACAAAAATCAGCATTATCATTATTAATCAAGTCAAAAGCCAAAACAAAAAGAAAAACATTTTCATTTCTTCATTTCGGCCAAAAACAGACTGCCGGATTGTAAACTCCATATCTCCTTCATTTATCGGTGGAAAATGGCGATCTATAGCTTTTTGGAAAGGTCTTGAGATAACCTACATTTCCTATTTCACAAGTTTCTTCCATCTGAGCAAGGTAAGACCTTCAGTTTTCCAGTTCTTTAAACCGGTGTATAGTAACTCCGAGAATTCATAACTTGTTCTTGATTTTCTTTTGCAAGTTTAAGGATGATAACCATGGATAAAGACTCTCTTAAGGCTTACAAGCTCTTGTGGTGTGTTTAAGGATTCAAGGAAGGTATACCACTCATCCACCCATTTGATTTATGTTGAGATTTAAGTGAAGTTTCTAGAATAAGCATGATTATGGAATTTGGAGTATGTATGGTTAATTCTTGATGAATACTTGTTGTTGGTTGATGTTGGTGATATGTTCTTGAAGTATATAAACTGATATTGTTGTAAAGATGGTTGTGTTGTTGAATTGATTTGGTTTTAAGAGGTTTTGACATAACAAAAACCGGGAAACGTTACGATTATAGCCGTCGTAATGCCCATTTGATTTAAGGCTGTTTTGAGAAAGAATTACGAACTGGTCTTGGATTGTTTTTGAAAAACACTGACCATGAACATGTAGGTCTTGTTTTAAGGTTTGTTTTGGTATAAATATTATGTCTATACGATTTACGGTTTAAGAGGAAAGTAAGTTTTAGTAAACGTCGTTCGGAGGAACAACCCCTTTCTGGTCAGTCACTTTGAGGCTATATTTGGACCACTTAGAAGCCATATTAAAATGTGAAACTTTGAGGAATAATACTAGAGACAGTTCGGAAGGCTCACGAAAACGATTCGGATTAAAAAGATTATTTGTCGATTTTATAAAAATGTTTTAGCCGAGGTTGCGCAAGTGAAAACCACTAAGAACATGACTTAGAAACCAATGTTGTAAATGGTTAAGTATAACTTGTATTCGAGGATCGATTTCGGACTAAACTTATGATATAAGTATTTGACGAATAACATGGACTTAGTGTGACGCTAGAGCGAGCTAGTAATTCCTTGGTTGTGTTTCGCTTACGTGTTTAAGCATTGAGTACAAGTGGATTATCCAGGAGATTAATCGTGTGTTTTCGTTTGACTTTGTCTAGATTGTCCGGCATCGTCGCGAACCCCTATCACTTCTCGAGCATCAGGCAAGTTTACTAAACCTTACTCTATTATTCAGAGTATGTATATTTTCCTATGTTCAATACTTGTGTATTCCCAATTTATATACCAAATCTTTGTTGCAAGCATTGTGGCAAGTTTTCTAAATCTATACTTTGAAGTATTGATTATATATTACTGCTTTTGCCATGTGTGGAGTTATACAGTTTTGCGATGCATGTTATATATTGTATAAAATAGAGTTTGATTTTGGTTTATATATGAGCTTTGAGATAAAGTAGTTATAAACCGGTGTACCTTGTAGCTCTATAGATAAGAGCAGGTTTATTGTTTCGACTCTAGACCGGGAGTCGATATTTTGAGATATGTAGATAGCCGTGGAAACCCGGAGGGATTCCATCGGCAGAATACTATGTGTTTTGAGGAATGTTATTTGAGTATTATCTCGGTCGAGAAATACTATTTGAATACTATTTCAGTTATATATGCAAATGAGAAGTATACATGTGTTATTGCATACTTGTTTTCGAATTGCTATGTATAACAATACTTGAGGTTATGACTTGAAGTTGGGGCTTATGAGTTAGATATGGGATATCAGCTATAAGCCAGGATTTTATATTTGCCCTAGGATAAGGGCGGGTGATTTTCTCTAAGATCAGAAGTAATTATATTTCGGTATATGTTAAAGGTTATTTTCCGATAAAGATATCGGGTAACTGTTATTCGAGGATTAATTATTTTATTTAAGGAATATTA
The DNA here is from genome assembly GCA_030848705.1 of Heracleum sosnowskyi. NCBI lineage: Eukaryota > Viridiplantae > Streptophyta > Magnoliopsida > Apiales > Apiaceae > Heracleum > Heracleum sosnowskyi. The sequence goes on from CM061244.1 coordinate 94,289,770, forward strand.
TTTATGAATATTCATTTGAGGAGTATTGACTTTAAGAATATTATTTATTAATATTCATTTTAAGAATATTATTTATTAATATTCATTTGAGGATTATTGACTTTAAGAATATTATTTATTAATATTCATTTTAAGAATATTATTTATTAATATTCATTTGAGGATTTTCGACTTACAGAATATTATTTCAGATATTCATTTGAGGTTTACTTAATCGAAGAATATTATTGTGAATATTATCTGAGGATTATTTAATGAATATTATTTATGAATATTCATTTGAAGATTAATTATTTATTTAATGAATATTATTGTAAATATTCATTTGAGGATTATTTATTTAATGAATATTATTTTCAAATATTCATTTGAGGATTATTTATTTAATGAATATTATTTTCAAATATTCATTTGAGGATTATTTATTTAATGAATATTATTTTCGAATATTCATTTGAGGATTACTTACTTAATGAATATTATTTTCAAATATTCATTTAAGATTTACTTATTTAATAAATATTATTAAGTATTTGTAAATCAAAAGAGGTTCCCAAAACAATGTTTTTCCATTTAAATCTGTCTTTTAAAGAGGATTTAAATGCTCGCTCAACTATCAAAAATATGGGAAACCTGATTTAAGTGACTGCTACTCTTTTTAAACTCTCAACTCAAAACTGTCAGGGGACAGATATTTTCTCAAAGCTATGTAATTGCTGCAAGTCAAATATTGTGTTACCACCTCAACGATCGAGGGGTAAATTCATGGAACAAGTCGATATCCATTAACAAGCCTAGCTTGGGAAATATTGGGGAATCTTCCTTTCCAACCTAGATATAACTACTTAGTGGAGTCGTATCAACAAGTGTTACACTTGGGGAAAGGAGGACGACCTTTACGTTTCAGAGTCATGGATTTCATCTGAACTAGGAGTGGTGTAAGTGGTCCAGTTGCGATTGACCCATCCAACTTTTTGGCCCCAAATGGGCCGGGAGGTCACTGGAAGGCGATAGACAATGTTAGGCCGTCGTGATTCTTCCATCTACATGTAGAAAACATATTTGAGCGGTGCGACCTGCTACTGATCATAGCAAGGTTAGGCACAGCGGGCGCGGTAGCAACTCCAGTATTAGTTCATCATCCAATTTGGATATTCCTGCAACATGTATTGGGGTGAAGAACCAGTCTTGTTGGCAGGGGGTCGAAAAATGCTTGAAATCTAAGTGGCAATAAATTCATACAACTCCATCTTTTATGAGTATGACTCTGATAAATCCTGATTAAGGATATATATGCCTAAGTGGATTTTGGGTTACGGAAATATTATAATAATTTTCCTTGTAACTTCATCCTTTATATTAAACTAGTTTCTTATCTGTTTAAGGCATAACATGTGGCTACAGAAATATCTTTGAATTGTTATATTTTGGTAATCTGTTATAAGTTATATGTTGATAGTCTGCTTATATTTTACATAGCAGATATTTCACGAAAAGGATATACTGAGTTACCTTGTTATTTCATCTTTTATATTATACTAGAACTTTGTTCAGAGTATGAATATTGAAAGTTGCAGAAATATTATGAAAATGATATTTGAAGTACGATAATGGTACTGTTTTGGGAATACATTCCGATAAGGAAATTATTTCAGTATCGAGATATTTTGACAAATTATTGTCTTATACCCGCTTTATTCTGGGTTGAGTTAAAGGCATGATTATGCCATATTTTTATTACCTTGCTGATCTATCGCTCACTCTTGCTATTGTTTTATATATATTATATAGCAGCGAAGCAGGATGCCAATGGGACGGCACATACCCCGCAAGGCGTTTCCATAAACAGTTTCTAGCAGTGATCCCGAAGAGTAGTACGAACCAATCGAATCAGGCTACGGCTTTTGGCATTCAACTTATGTATAGACATGAATGGTATTAGAGGATTGTAAGCATAAAAGGCTAAGTTGGTAATGTAACAATACTTAGAAAATTGTATCAGCAACAGATTCAAAAGACATTTGGGTATTGTAATAAAAATTATTTATTCCGCAGTTGTTGTATTGTGTCGTTTCTGAGACTCTAACCTGTGTGTGTGTGTGTGTGAGACATATATTGTGGGGTCATGAGCAGGTGAATTATGAATGGTGCGAGTGATACAGGTAAGGCAAGGAGTACATGGATCGTGACAACCCTAAATCCCCGACCCCGGATTTGGGGCTGTTACAGAGATGGTATTAGAGCGTTAGGTTACAGTCCTCAGAAACGATAGGAGATCGAGTCTTACAATACCCTTAATAATGATAAGAACATCTAGAGCTCAAATTGAGTTCGTAGTCGGGTTAGAGGACATGACCCTGACTGTTTAAGATGAAGCCCGAGAGGGGACTTCTTCTGGGAAACCGTACTTAGGACTTCATGGTTAGTCACCTCGATTCGTACGAGTTATAGATTGATGGGATTCTGAGATACCAGACCCTGAGGCCTTCGAGTAGGCATTTGATAATGCGCTCCTTGAAATGGACGGAGACCCGATAAAGGAAGATTCATAGGAGGATCTAGAGGAAGACCCCATAGTGGGTCAAGGAAAGAATCTTGTAGAGGACGTGTTGATTGATAAAGATGTGGTGTGTTATTTGAGGTCTAATAATAAGACCGGACGAACCTTCAAGGGATAAATAAGTGACGAGACGAGAGTTTAAGGATCGTTCATGATTTATCAAGAGGTATGACAAAGAAAATGGAGTAGAGTCTCCAAGGCAGAAGAGGTAGAGGCAGTATAACCAGTATCAGTGGATTGATTCGACTTGAACGAAACCTGTTACTCGTAGTAAGTTATAGTTGCCCATAAGGAGGCATCATATGTAAGAGCCAAGGTGTTCAGATTTTTCACGAACGATTAAGGGTACTTAGTTGCCTAGAATAGTGTAAGGAATTGCTTTGACTATGAGGTTTCAATCCCCCACGACCAGCGATTCCACTGGAACTAGTGTCTATTACATCATTGAGGAATTTTATTATCTCAAGGAAAATTTTGGTTATATGTACCATGCAAATGTCATTGTAAGACAAGCACGCTAAGACGGAATCGAGAACGAGATTTACCACCCTCAGGAAACCAGGAAGGAATTATGAGGATAGAACAGAAAGGTCGGAAATCAGATCCGAGCATTACTAGTAGGTAATAAGATTGATCAAATTTCCCTGATTTTTGGAAGAAATTCAGCAAATTTTGGCAAACCTTGTCTTTCTGATTACCAGAGGATGTCACCAAAGAGAGTGGAAATTAGAGCGAACCCTGTGGATTGGGTAAGATAGCCGTTATATGAGTTGGTGGACAGACCCTGATTGCTATAATTGATTGTAGAGATAAAATGATGAAGTTGAGATTGGACGGTAAGGGCGAAATATATTTAAGGACCAAGACGGACTGAGAAGTTCCGGGATTGACTTAAATGAAAAGGCTATTGTACCAAAAGTGTGGAGTACCGCCCAGTCGACATGAGGAAATGTCATTGCTATGGGCGACAGTGGTATCGAAGTCTTCTTATAGAACAGAACGCTTATTTGAGATGTTTGCGCCTAGTCGAATAGAATTCCCTGCGATTGCAAATGTTAATGGTTGAATTCTTAGCGACTATTATAAGTCGGCAATGACGTAAGTATCGAGCACCTTAGGGTGTGCCTGGAGAAGAAAAGCTTTAGAACTGAACGATTATCCATTAGAGGAGCCGACATAGAAGGCATCCGTAGAGACTTTGGTAGTACCCTCCCCATTTGCAAATTATGTGGGGTACCTCCCCAACCTATGATCTATCTTGACCTCTCTCCAGGAAAGAATTCTGATAAAGGGTATATTCCCTTTTCGAAGTTATTTTATAACACTTGTGCTAAACCATATTCAGTTTCACTTGTGCCAGAGGCTGTCACAATGCCTACTTTCAGGTTTTCAAAGCCCTGTCAAATGATGTTATTTAAGCTTTCATTTTTCTTCCAAATAATGAATGACTCTATGGTGATACCTCACCACTTGTTTGTTGAATACCAGTATTTTTATGGCTATCCTTTTCTTGTAAATCGCACCTTTGGAATATGTTCAATTTTAATCCAAGGTATTCCTTTGAGAAATATTGTCGAAAGGCGATAATCATTAAATTGATCTCGAATTGCTTTCATACTTTTCAACTTCCACTGAGACGAACAACCCTATATTTATAGGGGCTACAAGGACTATCTGTCTGTCTGATAGAAGTATGATGGGAGGCCATCACTTGTAAGTTGTGAAATACAAGAAGGTTAATTACCTTTAGTAATGTCTCAATTGAGGCACACAACGTTGAGTTCTTATGATCATATTGATCTCTCGGTAAAATTCTCTTACCTCCAATAAGGTTACCTTAAAACTCATAACCTTATGATCACCAGTGTGTGACGTTTTCCTTGATATGGGAGCTGTCTTTTCAAGGCCCCATAATTTTTGTTATCCTTATTGAATTTCAAGGGGAGGCCAACCAGGTCAAATAAGTCAAAATTCGCTGATAGGAATTAGATTCGCAACGAAATCGCTTATGACAGGAGCGAATCCCTAAGACGAATAGAATGTTAGTGACATATCGATGAAATTGGTTTATTCTCCCAAGGATATTATGATAATGGAAAGCGTGTCAATCGATGTATGTGAAAGGAGTAGCGATGTGCCGTGAACTCCAGTTACAACGGTGTTAGATAGATGCCTTATGGTGAGATTGAGATTTTGGAGGAGTTGTTTACGAATGGACACTACCTCTGGGTTAACAAGATAAGTATTGACGATGGAGTCAGAGGGAGCCGGTGTTGTGACTTGGGAGAGGTGCAGCGTGTGTGGTTCTAGAGGAGTAATTTTCGGAAATATATGGAGACCCGGATGAAAATGAACGTTAAAGAGTTAAAACAAGAAACCATGACTGTGACCGAGTATGAGGCCAAGTTTTCCGAGTTATCGAGGTTTGTTCCGGAGTTTGTGAACACAGAAGAAAAGAAAGCCAGTAGGTTTCAACCAGGGCTACCTCCAACAAGCAGCCCACTGCCAGGACCTTTAAATAGCAGGTACCCTTCTGTACTATTTAGACAGAGCTAATGTATCGTTGTATATCAAGAAGTTGCATGATAATTAAACCTTAAGGCCGAGCCACTAAGGGAATAGTTACAAGTAGAAATAGCCAATCGAGGGATTTTCCCATAAGACTGGTACGTCCAGGTTGTGAACTAGAAATATGAGGTCGACACTTTTGATAGACCTGATTCTTTCAAGTTGGGAGAAGTTGATATTATAATAAGAATGGGTTGGTTGACACCCAATGGAGCCCAGACTGATTGTAAGGGAGAGAGAGTAATAAATAAAGAATGGAGACAGATTCAGAGATTCTTGAATATAGTTCAGACTAAGAAACTATTACGCCAGAGATATGAGGCTTAATTAGCTCTTATGGTTGACGCCAAAAAAGAGATACCAAGTATAAAGGGAACTACAATGGTTTTGGGAGATTGTACAAGGTTTTAATGAGCTACCAGATATCGATTTGGATGACATGAGAATGAATACCGAGTATTCAGGGTATAGTGGGAATGAAAGGGTTAGTGACTCAGTTACAAGAATTGTTGGGCAAGGATATGATAAGACCCAGTGTACCACCGTGGAGAGCCCGGTGTTGTTGTAAGAGAGAAAGATTTTAGCACAAGATTATATATCGAACCTCGAGAGTTGTATGAGTTCGACATGGAGAATAGGTACCCTTGTAAATGATTGTTTGATCAGCGGAAGAACGCGGTGTATTTCCAATTTATTTAAGAACTGGGTATCACCAGTTGGAAGTTAAATCCGAGGATATACCCGAGACTGCGATTCGTACTGGGAATAGACACTTCGAGTTTTCAACGAGGTTATTTTGGGTTGACTAATGCACCCACAAATTTTATGGAATGTATTGAATTGGCTTTGAGTTACCCGTGATAGTAGATAACATGAGATGGAGAAATGGCTAGAATTGACCTAGGATTATGACTGTGAGATGCACTACCATCCGGGGAAGGCCAATGTGGTGGCCGATACCCTTGATTAAAATGAGACAGAGATGGATTCCGAATAATCAGGAATTAAAGGATGAGATTTTACACAAAACCCAAGTTAGCCCAACGAACTAGAAAGACAAAAGATTTAACCAGCAAGCGGCTAGTAACAGCCAAGACAGACAGAGAAAGTATGCGGACTAAGCCCGCGAATATAGAGATAGTACTGCTATTGATATGCTAAATGGCATGTTGATGAATGACAAACAAGGTTATGTCGGTGTATTTTCTGTACAAACAAAATGGAGAATATGAGGTTAGAGATTCGTGATGCTAAAAGATATCCATGGAAAGAATTAATGAGATTTGGAAAGAAAGGGAAGTGAGCCCGAGATTCATTGGGCCATCTGAGATTTTAAAACGCGTCAGGAAGGTGGCCTACGAGCCAGCCTTGCCCCCCAAACTTGTAGAATGGTCATAACGGGGTTCATGTGTCAATGCTACGTCAGTATACTATAGATGCCCGGCATATGTAGAGTATGAGCAGGTAGATATACAACCTGGTCTGACTTACAAAGAACAACCTGTGGAAATCACGGATAGAAAAGAGCAAGTGCTAAGTGACGAGGTTGACAAGCTAGTGAAAGGTTTGTGGAAAATCAAGAGGTGGAAGAATCCACCTGGGAGTTAGAAAGTGCAATGGAAGAGACGTACCCCAGTTACTCCTAAGTTGATTCCGGGACGGAATCCTTTTAAGGAGGGGAGACTGTAATAACCCGAATTTTTGGAAAAATTAAAACTTTTCTTATTATGATTAAGTGCAGCAGTGAATAGTGATATTGGTGGATGAATAGTGATTTTGAGGGTTAAGAAAATTTTTCATGCCACCTATGTACGAGACGTAGTGTGGATATTCCGAAGTCATATTAGTGATCTGCGGAGTAAATAAGTGAATGCAAAAGACGATCGGAATTCAGAAATTCCAAATTTTATTTTGATGTAATATTCGACCGGGCAGCGAATTATATATTATTATATTCAAGAAATGAGATATTAAAATTGAGGATTTGAGGATTTAATATTTTGGAATTTTATTATTTTATTAAAGTCGATTTAAGGATTCGATTGATGAAGTGAATAGTTACTATTCACTGCGAAGATCGCGTAGAGTTTTTACTCGCTCTTTTTGGAAAATATTTCGAATCGTTTCAAGAAGAACAAGGCAACATTTACAGGATTAAATATAGACATGGAAGTATGTTGCCCAGTAATAATCTATTGTAGAAGGGGGGTTGAATACAATAGTATAAGATAATCAACTTCTTAATGTATATATCACAAATATGAAAGAAAGATAACAACTTTATTAAATCTGATATAAAACTGTTACAAACTCTCTCAAGAAATTCTGATGTTCTTGAGAGCTTCTAGCTTACAAAAACTCTCTCAAGAAATTCTATGTTCTCGAGAGCTTCTATTCGATTATGTTCTCCTCTGAATAATCTACATAAATCGAAAACAAGACTGTGTTTATATACTACACAGCTTCTCTATCAATGATAAGTCCTAATCAATTACAAAGATTGAAACCTATCCATAATTGATAGCTACATTCTACAAACCAGGAACCGACAGAATAAACTTCCATGTTTAACTAGACTCCAAATATAACTCGAAGTAGGAATCCTGATCAGCTTCCATGTAACACCCCCAGATCCGGGGTCAGGAATCTGGGTTGTCACACTCCATCAATGATACAAAACCTGCATTACTTACAACATTCTCATAATACAACTCCAACGACCCCAATCACTTACGCACACACACACACACACACACATGTTATAGCCTTGGAAATGAGCAACAATAATCAACACTTGTTTTACAAACCCAATATACCATCCAGGACCTCATCTGTGATTTACAACCTCTACCTGAAGTTACAACAATAGTCCTCACAGTTCTGTACAAGGTTTAGTAACACAAACCCACTCAAAATAATTATCACTAATACAAGCTGCAACTATTTTGCTCACATCGACAGTATCCATCATGCATCAACTAACTTCAGGGTGGTCTCTCCATCCCCTTGCTCTCGTAACACGAGGTGGATTCGGCAATGTTTTTCCCCATGCTGAAATATTTAATAAAGCAAGAATGAGCTAATAGTGCTCAGCAAGAAATCCATTCCAGTTTAAATCTTTAAACCTTTTAGGGAGATAATCCAATGGGATCAAAACTTTTATCATTACTAGGGTCAAACCCCAAAATAGTATATCGTTTGAAATACCGTATGACTTATACTCATACTCATATACTCTTCGTAATCATTTGGAAATCCTTGGTACCAGTATGGTAAACCAAGACTCAATACATATCTTTTTAAAATAGGGGTTAACATTAGAACCCAGGGCTTAAAGCCTATTTATTGATTCAAAATACCATACAGTTCAATATACTGTATATCTTAAATGCCTTCTCAACATATATACATGAATATCTATTTAGATATCTCATATTGTTCAAAATACTGTAAAATATCAGTAATGAACACCTTTTCGTAATTTCATATGCTTTCTTATAAACTCATATACTGGAATAAACTTGAATACCCTTGGGTAAACTTTCTTTTTCTGAAAACTTGCATAAAACCGAATAACTGAGTAAACTTTCTTTCTCTGAAACCTTGCATAAAACTGATTAACTGAGTAAACTTTCTTTCTCTGAAAACTTGCATAAAACTGATTAACTGAGTAAACTTTCTTTCTCTGAAAACTTGCATAAAACATGCTCTTTTATGGATGATGAACTGCAGATGGAGATTCTGGGCGCCGAGGATACCCCTACGATGATCAGTCGCAAGCTGTATCCCCCTGATCTTTTTCTACGTAGAAGGGAAGAATAGACAGTATCTGACTGACCGACCTCCCCGCCAATCGGTTGTAGGCAGGAAGTACAGACCCGTTTCACCAGTCCGTCGGCCTAGTACTCTCCTATAAGGAAGAACATACCCGTTTCACCAGTCCGTCGGCCTGTTGCTCTCCTCTTTCCTACGGTCGGGCAATTTCTGATAAACTAAGGGAAGAACAGACCCGTTCACCAGTCCGTCGGCCATATTGTAATTCCCTTAGGGGACCGGCGCTACTCAGTCCCTTACATACTCTCCAAGTTCGAGTAAATCCATAACACTGAAACATGAAGTTCCTTTCCCTTTTTCCCCCCAAGAATACAACTCCACAAAGTAGTCATATCTGGTTGGAAAGGAAAATTCACCCATATTTCCCAAGCTGACGCTTGTTAATGGATGCAACTAATTCCACTGATCTTACCCCTCGAATCTTGAGGAAGTAATCAAAATCATTTTGATGGTAGTAAACCAGACTGATAAATTCATTGATTTAAAAAGATTTAGGACCGGGCAGTCCACTAAAAACAAACATAAAATCTTGAGAAAGGTCCCATGCATTTGTAGTTTGAGCGAACATTTAAGTCTTTCTGAATATAGACTTAAACGGGAAATAGATTTGGGAACCTTCTCTAATTATATTTAAAATTTACTGAATAAAACTTTATTAGCTATCTAGGGTTTAAAATAGTTTTCACAAAATACTTCCTTAAGAAGTAGGGCTTTAAATAATTAATGCAAACTATATTTAATAAAGAATATTTATTCAGAAATAATTCTCAAGTACTTTCTTATCAAAAAGGGTAGATAACAACTATTCATCATATATTTAAAATATACCCTTAATAGATTAAACTCCCAATGATCTTTAATTTGTAAACCACTTATCGAGATTAATTGTAATAACACAATAAAATAACCCTAGATAGCAACTGATACCATTCTCAGTACATAGTATAAATACAAAGTATATACCCCCTACTGAGGGTTTTTCTTAACATATCAGCTCAAAAATATTGCTAGAACCATAGCTTATAAGTCCAACTTAAATCATCATATGTATCAATTTGAACTCATGAAAACGTACATATATCTCATACTCCAAATCCAATTACATTTGGAAATCATACCATATGCAGTTGTTCAACAACCTACATGCATCGTATATATATCATAAAACTGTTTATAGCATTTCATGCCTTTTACTCTAAGCATGTATTCTATCATCACAACAACAGTTTACAAAAAGGGTTTGAAAACTTGCATTTATCAAATGCATACGCATCATCAAAATATTTTACTTTAAAACATAGCATGGAATGAGAAAACTTGCCTGATGCTCGAGAGGTGATAGGGCTTGTGACAATGTCGAACAATCTAGACAAAGTCAAACGAAAACACACGGTTAATCCCCTCGATAAACCACTTATAACTTAATGCTTAAACACGTAAGCGAAACACAACCAAGGCATTACTAGCTCGACATAGGCTCATACTAAGTCCATGTTTAATCGACAATTACTTAAGTCGTAGGTTTAGTCCGAAACCGATCCTCGAATACAAGTTATGCTTAACCATTTACAACCTTGGTTTCTAAATCTCGTTTTCGGTGGTTTTCACTTGTGCAACCTCGGCTTCCTTATTTTTATAAAATCGGAAAAAGATCTTTTTGACTCGAAACCTTCGCACAGGGCTTTCTAACTGTCCTTAGCATTATATCACAAAGTTTCACATTTTAATTCGACTCTTAAAGGTCTTTGACTTAGCATCAAAGTGGTTACATTTCTGCGATGAAACCTCTCGAACCACGATTACTAAAACTAGCATAACTCTTAAACCGTTCGGCCATATTAGGCGAACCACATATCAATACGAAGCTTATAACATAAACTACACAATCATGGGCAGTATGACTCAAGGGTCGATCTCTAACAGAGGAAAAACAGGGAACCAATCAGTAGGTAAAAATTTGGGCATTACGACGGCTATAATCGTAACGTTTCCATTTTGTCACAACATAACCAAGCCACACCGGGCATACCATACATCCACAACCTCAAAAAACAACCATCATACACCTCTAAGATCAGTGGTGAGGCTCAAATCCAACACCCATCATTTTACACATTAAACAAAGCCAAATAATCACTAAATCACTTAATCATGATCTTAACTTTACATGAACATCAAAACCACTTCAAAATTCATCTAAACAAAAAGGGCAGAGGTTTTTTATACATTCCTTGCTGCTTCATAAACACTAACAATGGTTTATAATCCTTCCTTGAGCTTTGAACAAACCTTACCAAGCTTAATCCTTAAGAAACAAAATCAAGAATCATGAAAAGTTACTATTCATCCTCATCTTGTAAAATCCATAACAAATCGAAAAATAAGAGTTGGGTGCTAATATTTTTACCAGACCTTGTACTCTTCATAAGCTTTCTTTTGAGTTATAGATCGCCCAATTTGAAACTTCCTAGCTAGGGTTTTGAGCTCCATCTTTCCGCTGGACAGGAACTGGACAGTTTGGGTTCTCCAACTTGGGGAAGTGATTTAGATAGGTTACACTATTTTTATGACTATGAAATTTGGAACGAAGGTTATCCATGGAGTGGAGAAGCTGTGGTTAAAATTTGGTGATTTTAGGATGGATAGAAATGGAGATATGAATTTTCTTCTCCTCTTTGCACAAGCTGAGCAGAATTCTGGAATGTTCTCTCCTTTTCTTTTTGTTTGATTACTTTGATAATTGTGTGATATTTTGTAGCTAAAGGGGTGAGTCATCACTCTAGGTGTCTCATCTTGTGACACTTGTCGCACATGCATAGGTTTAGATAAAGTAGCTTTATTGGTTCGTTCTCTTTCACACGGACGATACAAATGTTGCATTCCTCGAATCAATCTTGTTACATGTTACTTCCATGTCTATATTCAATCCTGTAATGTCGCCTTGTTCCTCTTGAAACGATTCGAAATATTTTCTAAAAAGAGCGAATAAAACTCTACGCGATTCTCGCAGTGAATAGTAACTATTCACTATTCACTTCAACAATCGAATCCTTAAATCGACTTTAATAAAATAAAATTCCAAAATATTAACTCCTCAAATCCTCAATTTTAATATCTCTTTTCTTGAATATAATAATAATAAATCACTGCCCGGTCAAATACTAAACCAAAATAAAATTTGGAATTTCTGAATTCCGATCGTCTTTGCTTTCACTTATTTACTCCGTAGATTACCAATATGATTTTGAAAGTTCGTTATCCCGACTCGTACATAGGGTGGTGTGATCCCATTCTCATCTTAAGGAATCTACTATTCACCATAATCGTTCGGATTAATATCAGTTCCAATATTCCTGGTTTATTTCCTCTTTACTTCTTGCACTTAAAAAAAATGTTCTAGTGCTTTCTCGGGCATACGCTATCTTGTTTACGGAGTTGTCGGATGCATACCAGATATCGATTTGGATGATATAAAGATACTTTTCTTCCTTGGAGTATTATATTCTTCTTTTTCAGAGAGATTATTCTTATCTATATGTTCAGTCCATTCTCACTATTCTCAAAATATTTGAAAACTGAAATCCATATTCATTCATAACTTGATTCTCAAAACCATTACCACTATCCATAAATATACATCAACATATAACAAAAGTTTTAATTCTACCCAAAAATCTGGGGTCTTACAGTCTCCCCTCCTTAAAAGGATTCCGTCCCGGAATCTAAGAAGATAGCTGAGGTCACTCTTTTAATATAAAAATTTCCAGTTTCCAGGTTGACTCTTCAACCCTCTTGTCTTATTAGAATTCTTACTCATTCCGGTCTGCGGATCCTAAGTAGTACTCGCACTCAATCTCGTTGCCAAACATGTTTGGAAAACTCCTCCCGAATCGGGAGTTCAATCATTGGTCCTTATCTGACACGACGGTGACTGGAACTCCACGTCACCCAACTATCTCTTTCGTAACTCTTCGGTTAACGATCTCTTGCTGATAACAAAACATGAGTAGACTCATTTCATCCATCAATTATAGCTCAATTGACGTCATAGTCTGACTTGATTCTTATTGATCCTATCACAGAATCCATTATAGTAACATTACATTCCTAATCAGGAACTCTATTAACTGTGATAGTCAACTAGGTCTTTGTTCTGCCTTCATTTTCTGACATATCCAACATTTGTTTACTAATCGATAAATCCTTTTATCTATCCGATATCCAACTGATACCCCTTTTTTACTCTCGGTGTGGCTGTCCCTTTATGACAGATCTTTATTCCTTAATTCATTCTGGCTCATTCAGGACCTTTAAATAATCCTTTATGTTCTCGTGACTTCAAACTTCATCCTTTCAGTTCCTCTTATTAGTCCTTCTGAAAAAAATTAGGATCCTTTCATTTCTTGAACATTTGTAATTCCAACTTGGTAGAAATACCTTATGATTCCTTTACTATCTTTCTCAGTCTTTAATTCTTTCTTCAACATTGACTTTATACCTTCACTCGTCATTCGTTCTTGACACAACTTAATCTTCTGCATCGATTTCGGTCGCCTTGCAATCTCAAATAGTCTCTCAATACCATTTCTGGTTATCTTAACCTCAATTTCCCTTTCCTCCAATCCTTAGATTAACCTTATCCGATGATGTTATCATCTTAAGTCTCTCTTTCCTACTAAGGCATCGGCCACCACATTGGCCTTCCCTGGGTGGTAAAGAATCCCACCGTCATAATCCTTGACTAGCTTTAGCTGTCTTTTCTATTATCATGGTAAGTTCTTTCTGGGAAAGTGTATCTAATGCTCTTATGATTTGCATAAATCTCGCACTTTGAGAACTTGGCATATAACTTTTCTCTCCTCAGTGCTTCTAACACGATCCTCAAATGTTCTGCATGTCCTTCCTCGGTCCTTGAGGTAAACCTAAATATTGCCAATGTCACTATGACATACTTATCCAAATACTTCTTGAGAAGTTGATTCAGCATGTCCATGAAAGCTGCAAGGGCATTCGTCAGCCCAAACGACATTACTAAAACTCGTAGTGTTTATACCTGGGGTGAAACGCAGTCTTGGGTACATCCTCAGGTTTAATATTCAACTAGTGGTATTCAGTTCTCAAATCAATCTTCAAAAATTTAACTGCATCATGCAGCCGATCGATCAAATCACTGATCCTTGGCAGGGGTACTCATTCTTAACAACTAGCCTATTTAGCTCTCGATACTCCATGCACAACCTCATGCTGTCGTCCTTTTTCTTCACCAATAACACAGGTGCATCCCACGGTGACGCACGTGGTCTTATCATTCCTTTCTCTAACCATTCCTACCATGGAGAAACTAATTTCTTCATCTTGACCGGAGCTAGTCGGTACGGGGCCTTCGATACTGGCGCCGGTCTTGAAGCTAATTCTATATCAACTCTATTTCTCTATCGGATGGTAACCCCGGAAGATCTTCTGGAAATACACCCTCGAATTCATTGATGACAGAGATATTCCGCATACTAGGTGCTTCCCGTTTCGTATCCATCACAGTCGCTAAACAAGTTTCATCTTCTTGGAGGTCAAACGTTTCCTCGTCCGACAATCTGAATTCTTACTCCCTTTCTTTCTCAATCTATTCACGTTTCATACTCTATTTTCTTTATTCCCATCTCTTTCTCGTCCACTTTGCTTCCATTTCTATCATAGTCGTTTCATTAACCAAGGTAACATAATCAGTCGTTTCGAACACTTCGTTATTCTGAATTCGCATAATGTGAAACACACCTTGGCCATTTCCGTAAACTTCGATTCATAATTTATCGGGCTCATTTGTTTTAGTTCTAAGCTTCCACGCTCTATTTTTCCAAATACCAAGAAAATACTTGCATGGTACCAAGAATACTTCAGCCAACGGAATGTTTTATAAAATTAAAAAAAAAAAAACAAACTTTGCAAAATTTCTCGCTGAGGGGGCGACCTGGTTAGGTCTCAATCAAATTATCGTCTGAAAATCTTTCCACCATACTTCACTGCATACAAATGCATCGTGAATTCACTTATATGAATTTGACTGAAAGTTGAACTTAGTGATACAATAACTAGTTCATTTCAATAAACATTGACAACTAGCTGAACAAAATTTGCTAGTTCGATTAGTTTGGGACGCAGCATCTAGCTAGGATGATTAGCTAGATTTTCATCATATCATTAAAATTTCAACTAGTTAGAACAATTAACTAGTCACTCATCATGGCACATATAATTAGCCAGTTTCAATCTACCAGTACAAAATCTCGACATTGTAGCCAAAGAAAGAAAGAGAACAACATTTTAACTACTCTGATAATGAATTGAAAAGAAGAGTAAATGAGTTTAGGATGAACAAGGTAATTATAACCCTTGAATAAAATATATGATATGAATAGGAAATTCTGGGTATCGGAACAATCGATAACCTCCCAGCAAACATTTCTCATCAGTGAAACGGTCCACCCAAAGGGGTCTCCGTACATAAACTTTATCAAATCTTCCAATAGAATTGAATTCGGAATATCAATATCAAATTGATATCCTTTCTACGATTTCAACGTCTGATGTGCAAATCTCATCTTGAAATAGAATAAAAGAATCTACGAGGAATCTCTAAATAATAGATCCCCCATGTTTAAACAAATAGTTAGATATTTATGAACTCGACTGAGGAGTCCAAGTAGGAAAGAAGAAATCGAATATCAAGATAATCGTTAAAGAATGTCCGTCAAATAATAAAGGGAATATTAATTGAACGTTCTTTAGATAATTGAAAGAACACGAAATAAATTATAGACCTGGAAGGATAGATGAATAATGGTTCCCTCTTCAGGTCATCCTGGAACATGAACAACATGCTCCGGTGAGTAATGGTAAGTCAACTCTGCGTATTTAAACCTCAGAGGTAATGAGAGGAGAAAAGAAAAGAAATAAAATGAAGATAGCAATTGGTGGTTGCATCCCAAGTTGAAGTAAGAAACTAGAAAGGTTACCTGACATGAATTATTCAAGGTAACACAGGCATGAACAATTTTAGATTGAGGAGTGTACCAGCAAGTAGATACCAAGAAGTCAATGGTCATCATAATTTCTAACATCACCCACACGAGGATGATCTTATCTTTCTGCCTTTATGGCTTAGGGCACTAACCAACGGTACCTCAACAACGTACAAGTCCTTAAATAGGTCGGGAGTTCGAACATTTTTGTCATCCCATGATAATCGTCCTGAGGCTGAGCCTCTTACGGCCGCATCAACACATCCTCAAAGGATGAAGGTCGATTAACATATATGTAATTTCTTAACACTAATCGTATCGAACGAATCCAACCCCAGGCTACCATAGGTCTCGTTCCTCGTAGGTCCTGAGATTGTCGCATTGCTCGTTGCAACCATACGTGTCTTCATCAGAATCACGCTATTCATTCTTCATATCTTTGATTTCTGAGTTGAGCCATCATGGCCTATCGTACGAAATGTATTCGTGATGCGGTTTAGCACGTTCGTCTCATGATAACGTTCTGGTACTACATGTACGCAAAAGTCTTCCTCTTAGGTAACAAAATACCCATCGACGGAAAAGACACCAACTCTGGTGGAATCGTTGTTCTCAAGGCTTGGACTCTATAGACAAGATAATGCCTTCACCGGTCCACGCAATTTGATAATCCGGATCGCGTAAAGGACTGTAAACGTCTCGATCTTCACATTTGCTGCCTTCTCGTGGCAAACTACGATGAACTTCAAACACTTAGGTTTTTACTAAGTCAAGTTATCCATTGGTATTGGCCATTCCGACCTTACCCCAACTGCAACCGAGACTCTGCTTCACGTCTTATCTTAATGTTTTTGATAATCCGTGTACAATTCTAAACGTCCTTCTCATCATTATGATGATCTTCAACGGTCCTATCAGTCCTCCGATAAGTCCTCAACTAAACTCTTTAACCTTAACATCCTCAGCGGCACTACTTCCGGTAGTCCACTCAACGAACTCCATATGAATCCTCTCGTCATTCTCTTACTTTGATATAACTCTTAACACTCTCATATCCAAGGTTTATAACTTAACGCTCTGATACCATCTCTGTAACACCCCCAGATCCGGGGTCAGGATTCTGGGTTGTCACACTCCATCAATGATACAAAACCTGCATTACTTACAACATTCTCATAATACAACTCCAACAACCCCAATCACTTACGCGCACACACACACACACAAGTTATAGCCTTGGAAATGAGCAACAATAATCAACACTTGTTTTACAAACCCAATATACCATCCAGGACCTCATCTGTGATTTACAACCTCTACCTGAAGTTACAACAATAGTCCTCACAGTTCTGTACAAGGTTTAGTAATACAAACCCACTCAAAATAATTATCACTAATACAAGCTGCAACTATTTTGCTCACATCGACAGTATCCATCATGCATCAACTAACTTCAGGGTGGTCTCTCCATCCCCTTGCTCTCGTAACACGAGGTGGATTCGGCAATGTTTTTCCCCATGCTGAAATATTTAATAAAGCAAGAATGAGCTAATAGTGCTCAGCAAGAAATCCATTCCAGTTTAAATCTTTAAACCTTTTAGGGAGATAATCCAATGGGATCAAAACTTTTATCATTACTAGGGTCAAACCCCAAAATAGTATATCGTTTGAAATACCGTATGACTTATACTCATACTCATATACTCTTCGTAATCATTTGGAAATCCTTGGTACCAGTATGGTAAACCAAGACTCAATACATATCTTTTTAAAATAGGGGTTAACATTAGAACCCAGGGCTTAAAGCCTATTTATTGATTCAAAATACCATACAGTTCAATATACTGTATATCTTAAATGCCTTCTCAACATATATACATGAATATCTATTTAGATATCTCATATTGTTCAAAATACTGTAAAATATCAGTAATGAACACCTTTTCGTAATTTCATATGCTTTCTTATAAACTCATATACTGGAATAAACTTGAATACCCTTGGGTAAACTTTCTTTTTCTGAAAACTTGCATAAAACCGAATAACTGAGTAAACTTTCTTTCTCTGAAAACTTGCATAAAACTGATTAACTGAGTAAACTTTCTTTCTCTGAAAACTTGCATAAAACTGATTAACTGAGTAAACTTTCTTTCTCTGAAAACTTGCATAAAACATGCTCTTTTATGGATGATGAACTGTAGATGGAGATTCTGGGCGCCGAGGATACCCCTACGATGATCAGTCGCAAGCTGTATCCCTCTGATCTTTTTCTACGTAGAAGGGAAGAATAGACAGTATCTGACTGACCTACCTCCCCGCCAATCGGTTGTAGGCAGGAAGTACAGACCCGTTTCACCAGTCCGTCGGCCTAGTACTCTCCTATAAGGAAGAACATACCCGTTTCACCAGTCCGTCGGCCTGTTGCTCTCCTCTTTCCTACGGTCGGGCAATTTCTGATAAACTAAGGGAAGAACAGACCCGTTCACCAGTCCGTCGGCCGTATTGTAATTCCCTTAGGGGACCGGCGCTACTCAGTCCCTTACATACTCTCCAAGTTCGAGTAAATCCATAACACTGAAACATGAAGTTCCTTTCCCTTTTTCCCCCAAGAATACAACTCCACAAAGTAGTCATATCTGGTTGGAAAGGAAAATTCACCCATATTTCCTAAGCTGACGCTTGTTAATGGATGCAACTAATTCCACTGATCTTACCCCTCGAATCTTGAGGAAGTAATCAAAATCATTTTGATGGTAGTAAACCAGACTGATAAATTCATTGATTTAAAAAGATTTAGGACCGGGCAGTCCACTAAAAACAAACATAAAATCTTGAGAAAGGTCCCATGCATTTGTAGTTTGAGCGAACATTTAAGTCTTTCTGAATATAGACTTAAACGGGAAATAGATTTGGGAACCTTCTCTAATTATATTTAAAATTTACTGAATAAAACTTTATTAGCTATCTAGGGTTTAAAATAGTTTTCACAAAATACTTCCTTAAGAAGTAGGGCTTTAAATAATTAATGCAAACTATATTTAATAAAGAATATTTATTTAGAAATAATTCTCAAGTACTTTCTTATCAAAAAGGGTAGATAACAACTATTCATCATATATTTAAAATATACCCTTAATAGATTAAACTCCCAATGATCTTTAATTTGTAAACCACTTATCGAGATTAATTGTAATAACACAATAAAATAACCCTAGATAGCAACTGATACCATTCTCAGTACATAGTATAAATACAGAGTATATACCCCCTACTGAGGGTTTTTCTTAACATATCAGCTCAAAAATATTGCTAGAACCATAGCTTATAAGTCCAACTTAAATCATCATATGTATCAATTTGAACTCATGAAAACGTACATATATCTCATACTCCAAATCCAATTACATTTGGAAATCATACCATATGCAGTTGTTCAACAACCTACATGCATCGTATATATATCATAAAACTGTTTATAGCATTTCATGCCTTTTACTCTAAGCATGCTTTCAAAACATGTATTCTATCATCACAACAACAGTTTACAAAAAGGGTTTGAAAACTTGCATTTATCAAATGCATACGCATCATCAAAATATTTTACTTTAAAACATAGCATGGAATGAGAAAACTTGCCTGATGCTCGAGAGGTGATAGGGCTTGTGACAATGTCGAACAATCTAGACAAAGTCAAACGAAAACACACGGTTAATCCCCTCGATAAACCACTTATAACTTAATGCTTAAACACGTAAGCGAAACACAACCAAGGCATTACTAGCTCAACATAGGCTCATACTAAGTCCATGTTTAATCGACAATTACTTAAGTCGTAGGTTTAGTCCGAAACCGATCCTCGAATACAAGTTATGCTTAACCATTTACAACCTTGGTTTCTAAATCTCGTTTTCGGTGGTTTTCACTTGTGCAACCTCGGCTTCCTTATTTTTATAAAATCGGAAAAAGATCTTTTTGACTCGAAACCTTCGCACAGGGCTTTCTAACTGTCCTTAGCATTATATCACAAAGTTTCACATTTTAATTCGACTCTTAAAGGTCTTTGACTTAGCATCAAAGTGGTTACATTTCTGCGATGAAACCTCTCGAACCACGATTACTAAAACTAGCATAACTCTTAAACCGTTCGGCCATATTAGGCGAACCACATATCAATACGAAGCTTATAACATAAACTACACAATTATGGGCAGTATGACTCAAGGGTCGAGCTCTAACAGAGGAAAAACAGGGAACCAATCAGTAGGTAAAAATTTGGGCATTACGACGGCTATAATCGTAACGTTTCCATTTTGTCACAACATAACCAAGCCACACCGGGCATACCATACATCCACAACCTCAAAAAACAACCATCATACACCTCTAAGATCAGTGGTGAGGCTCAAATCCAACACCCATCATTTTACACATTAAACAAAGCCAAATAATCACTAAATCACTTAATCATGATCTTAACTTTACATGAACATCAAAACCACTTCAAAATTCATCTAAACAAAAAGGGCAGAGGTTTTTTATACATTCCTTGCTGCTTCATAAACACTAACAATGGTTTATAATCCTTCCTTGAGCTTTGAACAAACCTTACCAAGCTTAATCCTTAAGAAACAAAATCAAGAATCATGAAAAGTTACTATTCATCCGCATCTTGTAAAATCCATAACAAATCGAAAAATAAGAGTTGAGTGCTAATATTTTTACCAGACCTTGTACTCTTCATAAGCTTTCTTTTGAGTTATAGATCGCCCAATTTGAAACTTCCTAGCTAGGGTTTTGAGCTCCATCTTTCCGCTGGACAGGAACTGGACAGTTTGGGTTCTCCAACTTGGGGAAGTGATTTAGCTAGGTTACACTATTTTTATGACTATGAAATTTGGAACGAAGGTTATCCATGGAGTGGAGAAGCTGTGGTTAAAATTTGGTGATTTTAGGATGGATAGAAATGGAGATATGAATTTTCTTCTCCTCTTTGCACAAGCTGAGCAGAATTCTGGAATGTTCTCTCCTTTTCTTTTTGTTTGATTACTTTGATAATTGTGTGATATTTTGTAGCTAAAGGGGTGAGTCATCACTCTAGGTGTCTCATCTTGTGACACTTGTCGCACATGCATAGGTTTAGATAAAGTAGCTTTATTGGTTCGTTCTCTTTCACACGGACGATACAAATGTTGCATTCCTCGAATCAATCTTGTTACATGTTACTTCCATGTCTATATTCAATCCTGTAATGTCGCCTTGTTCCTCTTGAAACGATTCAAAATATTTTCTAAAAAGAGCGAATAAAACTCTACACGATTCTCGCAGTGAATAGTAACTATTCACTATTCACTTCAACAATCGAATCCTTAAATCGACTTTAATAAAATAAAATTCCAAAATATTAACTCCTCAAATCCTCAATTTTAATATCTCTTTTCTTGAATATAATAATAATAAATCACTGCCCGGTCAAATACTAAACCAAAATAAAATTTGGAATTTCTGAATTCCGATCGTCTTTGCTTTCACTTATTTACTCCGTAGATTACCAATATGATTTTGAAAGTTCGTTATCCCGACTCGTACATAGGGTGGTGTGATCCCATTCTCATCTTAAGGGATCTACTATTCACCATAATCGTTCGGATTAATATCAGTTCCAATATTCCTGGTTTATTTCCTCTTTACTTCTTGCACTTAAAAAAAATGTTCTAGTGCTTTCTCGGGCATACGCTATCTTGTTTACGGAGTTGTCGGATGCATACCAGATATCGATTTGGATGATATAAAGATACTTTTCTTCCTTGGAGTATTATATTCTTCTTTTTCAGAGAGATTATTCTTATCTATATGTTCAGTCCATTCTCACTATTCTCAAAATATTTGAAAACTGAAATCCATATTCATTCATAACTTGATTCTCAAAACCATTACCACTATCCATAAATATACATCAACATATAACAAAAGTTTTAATTCTACCCAAAAATCTGGGGTCTTACATTCCAGTCCTGATGATCAATCCTGATCTCAGTCCTGATATGCCTTCTGATCCTGACGACCATGTAATCCTGATGACGTCAGCAATCCTGATCAGTTGAGTCTAGCTCCTGACGATCTTTGAATTCTGATCTAACAATCTCCCCCAATCTCATACTTTGTGAAATAAAGTATAGATTCCAAATATTCAATGATGTCAAAAACATATATACAAAATGTACAAAATCTGCAGCAACAACTTATCTGTTTAGATTCTTTGATAGAACAAATTCATCTTCAAGAAGTTGGATAACAGATTTTCTTCTTTTTCTTCAAGAATTTGAATCAGTCTTTCCTTAAGATTTCCGAGTTCTTCATCTTCCTCATTAATCTGGTAGATAGCTGCTCTGAGATTAAATATGGAGTTTCTCTGAAGACTATGCTCTTCAAGCAAAAGATAAGCAATTTCCTTCCCATCAGGATTGAGAATAAGATGAGGCATGCCAAAATTTACTTCTTTAACAGCAGTACCCATTTGCATTTCCACATCCTGACCTCTTTGATTTAAGTACATGGGAGTATAATTACCATTGAAATTACTATTTCCATCCAGTCTTCTTCTTATTGATGACAAAATCATGTCACTCCATTCTTTGCATATTTGATTCTTCGATCTCAAGATAATGAACATATTTCAGTTCCTGTGTAGTTTTCATCAGCAGATCTTGAATAGATAGGATCTTCACACTACCATCTTTCATGAAGTACAGAAGCTTTTCTTTCTTGTCAAAACCATCATGACAATCTATAACTATATCAACAGCTAGTAAATTGTTCAGGTTTTCAGAAGTTAAAGTACCTCCAATTTCAGTCAAGGAGTAAGGATCAACATATGACATATTCAGATATTCAGCATCTCTGTGTCCAATACCTCCTCTTGAATTGCTTGACAATTGCTTCAGATTTGAAAACATCTTTAACCAGAGTGCTTTTGATCTAACCATCTCAGATAAATCAACAACACTTGAAGCGCTTGTAATAATTCCACCAGACTAAAAATTGATAAGTGTATCACACCTTAATGTGCTAATATGTTTCCACTTCTTATCCTTTTCCTTTTCAAATGCATAGCTTCTTTTCAGTGAAGATTCTTGTCTGCTTGGGTTCCTCCACTTTCTTTCATTCGAGAGTTTAAGCCTTTGTAAATAGAGATTGAAATCTCTACTTGTTCTTCTTGTAATGTCTCTTTTTCTGGCTTCTTCTTCTTCATCTACTTCCTTGTTGTGACTATCAACAACAGTAGATAAGATTATCAAATCAACCTCTTGCAGAATTTCAGAATCATCAGGATCTTGAATATTATCAGGAACAACATCATGATTAGATTCTTCAATTTGATTTGTATTGCAGAGAGTTGATTTTCTTGATTTTCTTCTCAATTCAGGTTCTTCTTCAATATTTCCATCATCACCAAAAGTAGATCTGTCAGGAACTACTAGAGTTTGAATAGGTTCAGGAATTTCTTCAATTCTTAACCCTGTAGACCTTGTCTGTCTAGGTACTGTTTGATTTGAAGAACCTCTTCTACTTCTTCTAGCACCTCTCCTACCTCTGCCTCCTCTACCTCTAGTAGGAGCAGTATAGCTTTCCATTGTCTCTCTTTGTAGTCTAAAAAATTCTTCATGTGAGAGATCTGGATATTCTTCACTTGCTGTAGAGAGTGCTTTTCTAGCAAATAATTGTTGAACTCTTTTATCAGTGTGATATAGAGTAACAATTCTGCCATCTTTTGTAGAAAACTTCTGGAATAAATTTGATGCATCTTCAGGATTATCAATAATCACATCTTCATCTCCTTCAAGAATTGTAGCAAGAATATGTCCATGACCAGGTGTTAGGATTTGTTCTTCCGTCAGGATCTGAGATTGCATCATTGTTCTTACTGTTTTAACTCCAGAATCAGAAACATGAGTTGACTGCGTTGTTTGACTTTGTGAAGTTTGAATTGTAGACTTCATAACAACAGCATCAGAGGTTTCTCCTTGTATCACTTTGTCACTACCATCATCTCCAGTATCATCATCATTATTCCTTAATACTAGATCAGGTGTGCATTTTGTCCGACTAACCTTCTCCCCCTTTTTGACATCAGGATTTGACAATAAATTCAAAATTAAGGAAAGAGAGGCTTGAATGTCAGTTACCTTAGTATCCAGAGAATCAATTTTTCGGTTGATTGAGATTTGTTCTGAAACAACAGATTTCACTTGGGATTCTACTACCCTTAGCTGAAAAGCAGTAGGTACCTTCGTAAAATTTTGAGAAATATCATTCCTCACTAACTCAGTGGAACTCTTGATAGAATCAATCTCACTTTTCAGGCTCTTGGATAACAAAGTTGTAGCCTTCAGATGATTCTTCAAGTCTTGATTCTCTATAGATTTCACTGCTGTATAAGCATGTTCAATAGCAGAAGAAAAACTGATAGATTCATCAGAATTGTGCCATGAATTGTTCCATTCATTCTGTCTAAATGCCTCAGCAGGATCAAAGGAAAGAATAGAAAAATCTTGTCTCTGATCTTTCCCAGTGGAAGCTTTGCCAGCCATAAATGTACTTGATGAACCAAAATTAGTTCCAAGACTAATCTTGAGTGCTGTAGCAAGCTGTTCCTTCTCTTTTCGATTCTCATCATCATCACTATCATCAGAGTCATCATCATCAGTACTGTGAGTAACATCAGGATCAGGAAGAACTATACCTTTCATTTTATCCTGTGAATCTGTGATAGGATGATCCATTGGTCTTGAACGAAGTGGCTGTATCAAAATAGGTTCAACATCAGGAGCACCACTAGCGTCAGGATGAACACCGTCAGGATTTGATATGCTTGCATCAGTATTTTCTACCAATGGTTCTTGTGGAGCTTGAGGTTCAGAAGCTGCTTCAACACTTTGAGTCAAAGGTTCTTGTGTGCTTCCCTCATAGACAGTGTCCTTGACCAATCTTCGAACTTCATCTGCACCAGAAATCCCTTGAGCATTGTCAGGAAATTTCTCAAAAACTGTAGCTTGGCCTGCATCTTCACTTTGAGAAGATGGTTCTTGTGTAGCTGGAATGTTGATGTCTTCATTCTCCCTTTGAGAAAATGGTTCTTGTGTGACCATTCCACTAGCTAAGCCTTCACCCAAACTTTGATTGTATAATAACCCGAATTTTTGGAAAAATTTAAAACTTTTCTGATTATGATTAAGTGTATCAGTGAATAGTGATTTGGTGGATGAATAGTGATTTTGAGGGTTAAGAAAATTTTTCATGCCACCTATGTACGAGACGTAGTGTGGATATTCCGAAGTCGTATTAGTGATCTACGGAGTAAATAAGTGAATGCAAAGACGATCGGAATTCAGAAATTCCAAATTTTATTTTGGTGTAATATTCGACCGGGTAGCGAATTATATATTATTATATTCAAGAAATGAGATATTAAAATTGAGGATTTAAGGATTTAATATTTTGGAATTTTATTATTTTATTAAAGTCAATTTAAGGATTCGAGTGTTGGGGTGAACAGTGAATAGTTATA
This sequence comes from Heracleum sosnowskyi, assembly GCA_030848705.1. Taxonomy (NCBI): domain Eukaryota; kingdom Viridiplantae; phylum Streptophyta; class Magnoliopsida; order Apiales; family Apiaceae; genus Heracleum; species Heracleum sosnowskyi. The sequence goes on from CM061244.1 coordinate 94,315,313, forward strand.
TTCACTGCGAGAATCGCGTAGAAATTTTATTCGCTCTTTTGGGAAATATTTCGAATCGTTTCAAGAGGAATAAGACAACATTTACAGGATTAAATATAGAAATGGAAGTAACATGTAACAAGATTAATTCGAGGAATGCAACCTTTGGATCATCCATGTGAAAGGAAACGAATCAGTAAAGCTACTTTAGCTAAGCTCTTGCATGTGCGACACGTGTCCAATGACTAAGCAATAAAGGTGATGACTCACCCCCTTTAACCACAAAATATCAAGGCAATTATCAGCCACCAAGACAAAAAGAAAAAAAAGAGAATTCTCCATTTTTTAAGAGAAAACCGAGAGAGAAATGAGAAGAAAAATGGTGGAGAAAGAAGTGACCATAACTTGAGATTCTCTTGGCGGTTTTTGGCGTTCCACCACTCAAATCGAAGCCCTCGAGAAGCCCGACATAACTATAGTAAGCAATCACCTCAACCCCGTGATTTACCCCTTCGATTTCAGTGATTAACAGTTGGAGAAGATGATGAATAGTAACTTGTATTTTGTTTTGTTTTTGGATATTGAGTTTGTGGCTCCCAAAGGTGGTATTAAGCAAGGATCTAAGGTTACATAAGGAATATAGCAGCAAGCAAGCTTGGAGAAGGTATAAAAACCTCTGCCCCTTTTTGTTATATGAGTTTTGAAGTGGTTTTGATATTTATGTAAAGTTAAGATCATGATTAAGTGATTAGATGAATTGTTGGTTGAATTTGGAGGATGGGTTATGAATTTGTTTTGAATATTTATGGAGGATTTGACTGAGTGGAGGGAGTATAAGTTGGATGGTGAGTTTGGGATTGTTTGGTATTGATTTGGTTGTGTTTTGAAAATGGAAAACGTTAAGTTTTAAGCCGTCGTAATGCCCGATTCTCGTTAACTCTAAAAACTGCCTAGAATCCGAAAACTTAACTGCCTCTTTTGGTTCAGTGATGAACATGAGTGTGTAGAGCTTTGTTTCTAGTTTACGTGAGCGCAAGAATCATGTCGTTACGATTTACGGTTTAAGAGAAAAGTGAGTTTTAGTAAACGTCGTTCGGAGGAACAACCCCTCTCTAGTCAGTCACTTTGAGGCTATATTTGGACCACTTAGAAGCCATATTAAAATGTGAAACTTTGAGTAATAATACTAGAGACAGTTAGAAAGGCTCACGAAAACGATTCGGATTAAAAAGATTATTTTTCGATTTTATAAAAATGTTTTAGTCGAGGTCGCGCAAGTGAAAACCATTGAAAACGAGACTTAGAAACCAAGGTTCCAAAAGGTTAAGTATAACTTGGATTTGAGGATGGATTTCGAACCAAACTTCTGATATAAGTATTTGACGAATAACATGGACTTAGTGTGACGCTAGAACGAGCAAGTAATGCCTTGGTTGTGTTTCGCTTACGTGTTTAAGCATTAAGTTATAAGTGGTTTATCGGGGGGATTAACTGTGTGTTTTCGTTTGACTTTGTCTAGATTGTCCGGCATCGTCGCGAACCCCTATCACTTCTCGAGCATCAGGCAAGTTTCTAAAACCATATTTTGAAGTATGCATATACTAGATGCAAGTTTTCTTGTTCCACGCTATGTTTTCCATTAATTATACGATGCATACGATATGATATTATGCATGTTTTCAAACCTTACATCGTATATAGATGTAATGGTAATAAAAATGTTGAGACGTAATATATGCATATGATAGATGCATGCAAGTTTTCAAACCTATGCCTCTATAAACTGTTGTTGTGATAAATAAAAGATTTTGAGATATATGTTATGTGTTTTTGATTTCTAAATGATACTTATGGTGCTAAGTAAAAGTTATTGATATGAAGTTGAGCTTATAAGCTATGGTTATAGCAATATTTTTGAGCTGATCTGTTAAGAAAACCCTCAGTAGGGGAGGGTTATATACTCTGTATTTAAACTACGGACCGGGAATGGTATCAGTTATTATCTAGAGTTATATATATATACTCTGTACTTATACTACGTACTGAGAAAGGTATCAGTTGCTATCTAGGATTATTTTATTAATTTATTTTCCATTCTTTGTTAAAGGAGTATGTGGGAATTACTTTTAAATAAATATTCTTTATTAAATATAGTTTTCATTAATTAATTAAAGCCCTACTTCTTAAGGAAGTATTTTGTGAAAACTATTCTTTAACCCTAGATAGCTAATAAAGTTTTATTCAGACAATTATAAACATAATTAGAGAAGGTTCCCAAATCTATTTTCCTTTTAAGTCTATATTCTGAAAGACTTAAATGTTCGCTCAAACTACAAAGACTCAGGGGATCTTTCTCAAGATTTAATGTTTGTTCCAAGAGGACTGCCCGGTCCTAAATCTTTTTGAAACTACTCATTTAACAGCTTTGTATGCTACCATCAAAATGATTTTGATTACTTCCTCAAGACTCGAGGAGTAAGATCAGTGGAATAAGTAGTATCCATGAACAAGCATCAGCTTGGGAAATATGGGTGAATTTCCCTTTCTAAGGAAAAAAGGGAAAGGAACTTTATGTTTCAGAATTATGGATTTTCTTGAACTCGGAGAATATGTAAGGGACTGAGTGGCGCCTGTCCCCTAAGGGAATTATGCGTAGACCGACGGTCTATGAACGGGTCTGTTCTTCCCTTAGATTATCAGATAGTGCCCGACCGTAGGGTAAGAGAAGAGTATCAGACCGGCAGTCTATGAACGGGTCTGCTCTTCCCCCTACAACCGCAAGCGGGGAGGTAGGTCAGTTAGCGTCTGCCCTATTTTCCCTTCTACGTAGAAAAACAGCAGTGGGGATTTGCCTTGCGACTGATCATCGTAGAGGTATCCCTGTCGCCCAGAATCTCCGTCTACAGTTCATCATCCATGAAAGAAAATGTTTTATGCAAGTTATCAGATGAAAGAACATGTTTTAAGCAGGTTTCCAGAAAAGAAAAGTTTATTCAAGCTATTCAAGTTATCCAAGTTCATGCAAGTTTATTCAAGTTTAGAAGGTGGATTGGAAATATTTTGCCTTGTCTTTATTTCCAGAATATGATATGAGATAAATGTTTTATATGAAAGATGATATTTGGAAATTCCTACAACTTCATCTTTTATTTTATGAGTTATGACTCTGATAAAACCTGATTAAGGATATATATGCATAAGTGGATTTTGGGTTATGGAAACCTTATATTGGATTTTCCTTATAACTTCATCTTTTAAGTTATATGTTGATAGTCTGCTTATATTTATATAGCAGATATTTTACGGAAAGGATATACTGAGGTACCTTGTTATTTCATCTTTTATACTATACTAGAACTTTGTTCATAGTATGAATATCGAAAGTTTGCAGAATATTATGGAGATGATATTTGAAATACAACAAGGGTATTTTTGGAATACATTCCGATAAGGAAATGATTTCAGTATCAGAATATTTTGACAAATTATTGTCGCATACCCGCTTTATTTCTGGGTTGAATAAAAGGGCAGAACTATGCCATACTTTCATTACCTTGCTGAGCTATCGCTCACTCTTGCTATTATTTTATATATATTATATAGCAGCGAAGCAGGATGCCTATGGGACGGCACATACCTCGCAAGGCGTTTCCATAAACAGTTTCTAGCAGTGATCCCGGGAGTAGTACGAACCAATCGAATCAGGCTACGGCTTTGGTATTCAACTTATGTATAGACATGAATGGTATTAGAGGATTATGAGCATCAGAAGGCTAAGCTGGTAATGTACCAATACGTAGAAATTGTATCAGTAACAGATTCAAAAGACATTTGGGTATTGTAATAAAAGTTAGTTATTCTGCAGTTGTTGTATTGTGTCGTTTCTGAGACTCTAACATGTGTGTGTGTGTGTGTGAGACATATGTTGTGGGGTCATGAGCAGGTAAATTATGAATGGTGTGAGTAATACAGGTAAGGCAAGGAGTACATGGATTGTGACAACTCTAAATCCCTGACCCCGGATTTGGGGCTGTTACAGAGATGGTATCAGAGCATTAGGTTACAGTCCTCAGAAACGATAGGAGATCGAGTCTTACAATACCCTTAGTAATGATGAGAACATCTAGAGCTCAAATTGAGTTCGTAGTCGGGTTAGAGGACATGACCCTGACTGTTTAAGATGAAGCCCGAGAGGGGACTTCTTTTGGGAAACCGTACTTAGGACTTCATGGTTAGTCACCTCGATTCGTATGAGTTATAGATGGATGGGACTCTGAGATACCAGATCCCGAGGCCTTCGAGTAGGCATTTGATGATGCGCTCCTTGAAATGGACGGAGACCAGCTAAAGGAAGATCCATAGGAGGATCTAGAGGAAGACCCCATAGTGGGTCAAGGAAAGAATCTTGTAGAGGACGTGTTGATTGATAAAGATGTAGTATGTTACTTGAGGTCGTACAATAGGACCGGACGAACCTTCAGAGGTCAAATAAGTGCCGATACGAGAGTTTAGGATCGTTATGATTCATCAAGATATATGACAAAAAAAAAAGAAAAAAAAAAGTAGAGTCTCCAAAGCAGAAGAGGTAGAGGAAGTATAGCCAGTATCAGTGGATTGATTCGACTTGAACGAAACCTGTTACTCGTAGTCGGTTATAGTTGCCCATAAGGAGGCGGTATACGTAAGAACCAAGGTGTTCATATTTTCACGAACGATTAAGGGTACTTAGTTGCCTAAGAATAGTGAAAGGAATTGCTTTGACTATGAGGTTTCAATCCCCCACGACCAGCGATTCCACTGGAAATAGTGTCTATTACATCATTGAGGGATTTTATTATCCCAAGGAGAATTTTGGGTATATGTACCATGCAAATGTTATTGTAAGACAAGCACGCTAAGACGGAATCGAGAACGAGATTTACCACCCTCAAGAAACCAGGAAGGAATTATGAGGATAGAACAGAAAGGTCGGAAATCAGATCCGAGTATTACTAGTGGGTTCTGATTTCCCTGATTTTGGGAAGAAATTCAGCAATTTTGGCAAACCGTGTCTTTCTGATTACCAGAGGATGTCACCAAAGAGAGTGGAAATTAGAGCGAACCCTGTGGATTGGATATGATAGCCGTTATATGGGTTGGTGGACAGACCCTGATTGCTATAATTGATTGTAGAGATAAAATGATGAAGTTGAGATTGGACGGTAAAGGCGAAATATATTTTAGGACCAAGACGGACTGAGAAATTCCGGGATTGACTTAAATGAAAGGCTATTGTGCCAAAAGTGTTAAGCCTATGTAGCACACGGGATTGATATGGGAGAAGGAATATTGGATATAAGGATGATTGAAATAGAGACCGGATTTAAGCCTGTAGATTCTAACGATCTTCCGGAGTACCGCCCAGTTGACATGAGGAATTGTCATTGCTATGGGCGACAACGGTATCGAAGTCTTCTTATAGAACTGAACGCTTACTTGAGATGTTTGCGCCTAGTCGAATAGAATTCCCTGCGATTGCAAAGGTCGATGGTTGAATCCTTAGCGACTATTATGAGTCGGCAATAACGTAAGTATCGAGCACCTTAGGGTGTGCATGGAGAAGAAAAGCTTTGGAATGGAACGATTATCCATTAGAGGAGACGACATAAAAGGCATCCGTAGAGACCTTGGTAGTACCCTCCCCATTTGCAAATTATGTGGGGTACCTCCCCAATCTATGATCTATCTTGACCTCTCTCCAGGAAAGAATTCTGATAAAGGGTATATTCCCTCTTCGAAGTTGTTTTATAACACTTGTGCTAAACCATATTCAGTTTCACTTGTGCCAGAGGCTGTCCCGATGCCTATTTTCAGGTTTCCAAAGCCCTGTCAAATGATGTTATTTAAGCTTTTACTTTTCTTCAAATAATGAATGACCCTATGGTGATACATCACCACTTGTTTGTTAAGTACCAGTATCTTTTTGGTTATTCTTTTCTTTGTATTTTCTTTGGAAAACCGCACCTTTGGAATCTGTTCAATTTTAATCCAAGGTGTTCCTTTGAGAAATATTGTCGAAAGGCGATAATCATTAAATTGATCTCGAATTGCTTTCATACTTTTCAACTTCCACTGAGACGAACAACCCTATACTTATAGGGGCTACAAGGACTATCTGTCTGTGTGATAGAAGTCGGATGGGACGCCATCACTTGTAAGTTGTGAAATACAAGAAGGCTAATTACCTTTAGTAATGTCTCAATTGAGGCACGCAACGTTGAGTTCTTATGATCATATTGATCTCTCGGTAAAATTCTCTTACCTCCAATAAGGTTACCTTAAAACTCATAACCTTATGATCACCAGTGTGTGACATTTTCTTTGATATGGGAGCTATCTTTCAAAGCCCCATAAATGTTGTTATCCTTATTGAATTTCAAGGGGAGGCCAACCAGGTCAAATAAGTCAAAATTCGCTGATAGGAATTAGATTCGCAACGAAATCGCCTATGACAGGAGCGAATCCCTAAGACGAATAGAATGTTAGTGACATATCAATGAAATTGGTTTATTCTCCCAAGGATATTACGATAATGGAAAGCGTGTCAATCGATATATGTGAAAGGAATAGCGATGTGCCGTGGGCTCCAGTGACGACGATGTTAGATAGATGCCCTATAGGGGAATTGAGATTTTGGAGGAGTTGTTTACGAATGGACACTACCTCTGGGTTAGCAAGATAAGTACTGACGATGGAGTCAGAGGGAGCTGGTATTGTGACTTGTGAGAGGTGCAGCGTGTGTTGTTTTAAAGGAATAATTTTCGGAAATATATGGAGTCAGAGGGAGCTAATGTATCGTTGTATATCAAGAAGTTGCATGACGATTAAACCTTAAGGCCGAGCTGCTAAGGGAATAATTACAAGTAGAAATAATCCATCGAGGGGTTTTCCCATAAGACTGGTACATCCATGTTGTGAACTAGAAATATGAGGTCGACACTTTTGATAGACCTGATTCCTTTCAAGTTGGGAGAAGTTGATATTATAATAAGAATGGGTTGGTTTACACCCAATGGAGCCCAGATTGATTGTAAGGGAGAGAGAGGAATAAATAAAGAATGGAGACAGATTCAGAGATTCTTGAATATAGTTCAGACTAAGAAACTATTACGTCAGAAATACGAGGCTTAATTAGCTCTTATGGTTGACGCCAAGAAAAGAGATACCAAGTATAAAGGAAACTACAATGGTTTTGGGAGATTGTATAAGGTTTTAATGAGCTACCAGATATCGATTTGGATGACATGAGAATGAATACCGAGTATTCAGAGTATAATGGGAATGAAAGAGTTAGTGACTCAGTTACAAGAGTTGTTGTATAAGGGTATGATAAGACCCAGTGTACCACCATGGAGAACCCGGTGTTGTTGTAAGAAAGAAAGATGTTAGCACAAGATTATGTATCGAACCTCGAGAGTTGTATGAGTTCGACATGGAGAATAGGTACCCTTGTAAATGATTGTTTGATCAGCGGAAGAACGCTGTGTATTTCCAATTTATTTAAGAACTGGGTATCACCAGTTGGAAGTTAAATCAGAGGATATACCCAAGGCCACGATTCGTACTAGGAATAGACACTTCGAGTTTTCAGCGAAGTTATTTTGGGTTGACTAATGCACCCACAAATTTTATGGAATGTAATGAATTGGCTTTGAGTTACCCGTGATAGTAGATAGCATGAGATGGAGAAATGGCTAGAATTGACCTAGAATTATGACTGTGAGATACACTACCATCCGGGGAAGGCCAATGTGGTGGCCGATACCCTTAATTAAAATAAGACAGAGATGGATTCCGAATGATCGGGAATTAAAGGATGAGATTTTACACAAAACCCAATTTAGTCCAACAAACTAGAAAGACAAAAGATTTCATCAACAAGTGGCTAGTGACAACCAAGACAGACAGAGAAAGTATGCGGACTAAGCCCGCGAGTACAGAGATAGTACTGCTATTGATAAGCTAAATGGCAAGTTAATGAATGACAAGCAAGTTTATGCTGGTGTATTTCTGTGCAAACAAGATAGAGAATATGAGGTTAGAGATTCGTGATGCTAAAGATATCCATGGAAAGAATGAATGAGATTTGGAAAGAAAGGGGAGTGAGCCCGAGATTCATTGGGCCATCTGAGATTTTAAAACGCGTCAGGAAGGTGGCCTACGAGCCAGCCTTACACCCCCCAAACTTGTAGAATGGTCATAACGGGGTTCATGTGTCAATGCTACGTCAGTATACTATAGATGCCCGACATATGTTAGAGTACGAGCAGGTAGATATACCACCTGGTCTGACTTACAAAGAACAACCTGTGGAAATCATGGATAGAAAAGAGCAAGTGCTAAGTGACGAGGTTGCCAAGCTAGTGAGAGGTTTGTGGAAAATCAAGAAGTGGAAGAATCCACTTGGGAGTTAGAAAGTGCAATGGAAGAGAAGTACCCCCAGTTATTCCTAAGTTGATTCCGGGACGGAATCCTTTTAAGGAGGGGAGACTATAATAACCCGAATTTTTGGAAAAATTTAAAACTTTTCTGATTATGATTAAGTGTATCAGTGAATAGTGATTTGGTGGATGAATAGTGATTTTGAGGGTTAAGAAAATTTTTCATGCCACCTATGTACGAGATGTAGTGTGGATATTCCGAAGTCGTATTAGTGATCTACGGAGTAAATAAGTGAATGCAAAGACGATCGGAATTCAGAAATTCCAAATTTTATTTTGGTGTAATATTCGACCGGGCAGCGAATTATATATTATTATATTCAAGAAATGAGATATTAAAATTGAGGATTTAAGGATTTAATATTTTGGAATTTTATTATTTTATTAAAGTCAATTTAAGGATTCGAGTGTTGGGGTGAACAGTGAATAGTTATATTCACTGCGAGAATCGCGTAGAAATTTTATTCGCTCTTTTGGGAAATATTTCGAATCGTTTCAAGAGGAATAAGACAACATTTACAGGATTAAATATAGACATGGAAGTAATATGTAACAAGATTAATTCGAGGAATGCAACCTTTGGATCATCCATGTGAAAGGAAACGAATCAGTAAAGCTACTTTAGCTAAGCTCTTGCATGTGCGACACGTGTCCAATGACTAAGCAATAAAGGTGATGACTCACCCCCTTTAACCACAAAATATCAAGGCAATTATCAGCCACCAAGACAAAAAGAAAAAAAAGAGAATTCTCCATTTTTTAAGAGAAAACCGAGAGAGAAATGAGAAGAAAAATGGTGGAGAAAGAAGTGACCATAACTTGAGATTCTCTTGGCGGTTTTTGGCGTTCCACCACTCAAATCGAAGCCCTCGAGAAGCCCGACATAACTATAGTAAGCATTCACCTCAACCCCGTGATTTACCCCTTCGATTTCAGTGATTAACAGTTGGAGAAGATGATGAATAGTAACTTGTATTTTGTTTTGTTTTTGGATATTGAGTTTGTGGCTCCCAAAGGTGGTATTAAGCAAGGATCTAAGGTTACATAAGGAATATAGCAGCAAGCAAGCTTGGAGAAGGTATAAAAACCTCTGCCCCTTTTTGTTATATGAGTTTTGAAGTGGTTTTGATATTTATGTAAAGTTAAGATCATGATTAAGTGATTAGATGAATTGTTGGTTGAATTTGGAGGATGGGTTATGAATTTGTTTTGAATATTTATGGAGGATTTGACTGAGTGGAGGGAGTATAAGGTGGATGGTGAGTTTGGGATTGTTTGGTATTGATTTGGTTGTGTTTTGAAAATGGAAAACGTTAAGTTTTAAGCCGTCGTAATGCCCGATTCTCGTTAACTCTAAAAACTGCCTAGAATCCGAAAACTTAACTGCCTCTTTTGGTTCAGTGATGAACATGAGTGTGTAGAGCTTTGTTTCTAGTTTACGTGAGCGCAAGAATCATGTCGTTACGATTTACGGTTTAAGATAAAAGTGAGTTTTAGTAAACGTCGTTCGGAGGAACAACCCCTCTCTAGTCAGTAACTTTGAGGCTATATTTGGACCACTTAGATGCCATATTAAAATGTGAAACATTGAGTAATAATACTAGAGACAGTTAGAAAGGCTCACGAAAAAGATTTGGATTAAAAAGATTATTTTTCGATTTTATAAAAATGTTTTAGTCGAGGTCGCGCAAGTGAAAACCACTGAAAACGAGACTTAGAAACTGTTAGGCCGAATACACAATATATAATCAAGTATGTATGAGAATAACAATCAAGAACACTTTTTATAAATCAACAAACTGTAATTATATTAACAGTTTCTCTCTTTATGATGTTAATGAATCACAAAGAGCTACTAGGTTACAAGAATAATATTTCAATAATCGCATCCCTTCTAGGGATAACCTATCTGTGTTTATATAGTACACAGTTACATACAATCCATCTCTAATTGATATTCCTATAAGTTAGCTATACAATTCATATCAATTAAGGATTGCTTCAGTCTTCTATTCCGTTTCCTTAGATGTATCAATATATTCTGCTTCTTTCCATCTTCAGAATATATTGCTTCTAGAATCTTTATCTTTGCACCGACAGCTAATTCAACTATCACCACGTCAGACTTTATCAAACTCTGACTGGCTTCAATGTAAACTCTTCACCCAGTCAGACTTTATCAAACTCTGACTGGCTTCTAGATAAACTCTGATATGTACCTGGTACTTAAACACTGATGAACAAACGTCAGCAATTATATCTAACAATCTCCCCCAACTTGTGCATAATAAAAATGTACAAGTTAAACAGATAATTGATGATGTCAAAACATATAACAAATGCAGTGTTTAAAATATGTCAGAGTTTAATTTTAAAACAGAGTTTAAATTTAACTTAGAATAGAAAACATAAAAAACTTACAGTCAGACTTTACTGAATTTCTTGAATATCAGGCACAGTCCTGATATAATCTGACAGTAATCTTCTCTCAGCTCGATCTAGTTCAGCAATCATATCCTTCTTCAGCTCCTTCAATTCTGGTTCATCTTCACCAATTTGATAAATGGCAGCCCTTAAAGAATAGATGTTGTTCTTGTTCATTTCATTGCCAAGTCTGATATAAAAAGCCTTATCAGACTCTAGATTGAACTCTAGAACTTTCTTATCTAGTGCAGTCCTGAATCTAGCACTATTTTTCTTCATTTCCACCAACTTTCCATGTGCATCTCTGTACTTAGGAATATAAGCACTGGAAACACTTCCTCCAAAAAGAACTTTCGATTTCATCATTCTGTCTTTTAAAACCAGAGCAGCATTATGAGTATTTCTATTTTTGATCTTCAGGAGATATAGAACATACTCTAGCTCTTCCCATAATTTCAGACGAATATCATCTTCTCCAATTCTGTAAACTCTGCCATCAGCCATAAAGTATAATAAAAACTCCTTCTTCAAGCCTCTGTGGTAAATCATCTGAACAGATTCTAGTTTATCAAGGTTTTCTTGAGTAACCCCAACACCAGGTTCTGCCAGTGATGTATGATCTAAAGGACTATTATTAACTCTTTTCTCTGCGTGGAAACCCAAACCAGATTTATCATAAGATTGTTTTCCAAGTACTGTTCTGGTTTGTAGAAAGTTCACCTGGCTAGGCTTCAGAGTTTCAGATAATGAGGATCTTTTGAAACCTTGGAGTGGTGAAGATAGCTGAGTTTGCACAACTTGAGCATTGTCAGAGGTTGGCACATCCTTAACAATAACATCAACTTGAGCCTTGTCAGAGGTTCATTTAGCTTCAAAAACTTCAACTTGAGCTTTGTCAGAGGTTGAATAAATCTTCTTTGGTAACTGTTCTTCTTCTATCAGTATACCCTTTCCTTTATCAGCATTTGTAATCACAGGCCTCCTGGTGTATTGTATACTCTGTTGAGTATTTTCTTTAATAGAAATTCCAATTTCTTTCTTTCTAAGAGCCTTGATTTTCTTCTTCTTGTAGATTCCAGCTTCAAGATTCTTCTTGTGTTCCTCAGCAAGCATTTGCTCTTCAACTTGGATATCTTCAATTGTAACATCTTTTCCATGTTCTGCCATAAACACCTTAGCAGCAATCTCTTCATCAGTAGATGGCTTATCAGAGATTATCAAACTTTTGAATTTTGAACCACTGGCAGAGTTTGCATTTCCCTTTCCAGAGTTTGATCTTCTTTCAGAGTTTGATCTTCTTGGAAGTAGTCTTCTATCAGAATTTAATCTTAAACTCTTTCCATCTCCTCCCTTGTTTCCACCATCATTACCATCATCCCTCCGTCTCAGAGTTTGAGTGTCTTTGCATTTGTTATTTGGTACACTCTCCCCCTTTTTGACATCATCAGAAAATAGTACTGATGTCAACAACTCAATTGCATTAGAAATTGAAGTCAGTTGGGCAGACATAGCAGTCTGGTTGTCCTCAACTTTCCCAAGCCTCTTCTGAATTTCATCAGAGTCCTTAGCTTGCTTCTTGAACATAGAATTGTAGTAAGCTCTATCATTTTTCAAAGTAAGATCTCTCAGACCAACTTCATTCCTCAAAGCAGTGACTTCCTTATGAGACTCATCAAATCTGTTGTGAAGAGATTTAATTTGAATCACAGTAGCCTTTAGACTTGTAAGAATATCAGGATTTGAAATTGTCTTCACAGAATCACCAAGAAAATCAGCAGCCCTCTGTGCTGAAAAGATACAATCGGCAGTAGCCCATCTATTGTAGTACATATCCTGATAATGCTCAGCCGTAGCTCGATTGACCTCTCTTTGCTCATCAGAGTTTGCTTGACTCTCAAATAACTCCTCTTGTGAATGATCAGAACTATCATCATCATTCTCATCATCTGCTGTATTCTCTGCAGGAACATTCTCAGCAGCAGTTTCAAAATTACTCTGTGCAGCTTCAACAATAACTTTCTCTGCAACAGGTTCTGGAATCTCAGAGTTTGCAACAAACTCTGTTTCAACAGGAACAGACTCTGCCATAGCTTCATCGAAATTCTCTACAGCAGCTTCAGTAGTTATCTGCTCAGCTTTATTAGTCTCAGAGTTTGTAACAAACTCTGCTTCTATGGGAACATTCTCTGTTGCATCCTTGTCAGCAACATCAGGATTTGCAGCAACAGTTTCTATAGCATTAGCAGCTAAAGTCTGATCGACTTCCTCACCTTTCTCAAATTCAAAAGAAATTATTTCTGTGTGAGAAGCAATAGATTCTTCAATTTCAACAGTATCTTGATCAGCTTCCAAACCCTCTGTGAAATGTTCAGAGTTTATAGAGATGTTTGCTTCAACTTCCTTATGAAATCCTTGTGGCTCAAAAAACTCAGCCTCAATATTTTCTGTAGCCTCCTGAACAATAATTTCAGGAGCTTCATCTGCAATCTCAACATGTGCTCTATCCTCTGTGGGCATAGTAGCTTCATTTGCAGCTTCCTCAACTACATCATCAGCCTTTGATGTAGAGCTTCTACATCAGCACTTACCATTTCAGGCATAGATGCTGCTTCAGCAACATTTTCCTCAAAAACTCTGTCCAGATTGACAGCTTCAGCATTTACATTGGATGCACCAAAGAGATGTGCAGCCACCAATCTTCTTTTTCTCTGATGAAGAGTTTCATCATCAGTTTCACTCTCCTCATCAGCATTATCAGACTTTGCCCTGTTGGCCCTTCTTTTCTGTAACCTTTTCTTCTGAGGCATATCATCAGTATTTGATGCCCCAGCTTCAGTTTCTGATGGCTTCACTCTTGCAGACTTAACAGCCCTTACCTTAGACTTCTTTGACCTCTGTGATTGAGACACAGAAGGTCCAGCTTCAGCGTTTGCAAGTTGTTGTTGTTGTAAGTTGACCAGGAATTGTTGCACAGACTCAGGTAGCAACAAAACACCAACATCTCCTTTCTTGTTATCTTTATTGGTTAGATCAGAGAATATGCGTTTATGTAATTTAAAACAGGGAATCACATCATTCTCATCTATCTCTACTTCAGAAACACATTCAGAGACTATCAATTGACAAAATCTTGCAAAATAGACTACACCTCTATTTTCATTCATTTTCTCACCTATATTATTTAGAACTAGTCTAGCAACATCAAAATGACTACCATAAAGAAGAGAATACCCGATTTGCAGACTATCTGTGGGAATAGCATCCTAATTCGTGCATTTCTTGCCGAACGCCCTTGTTATGCAGTCGAAAAAGAAACTCCATTCTTTTCTCAAGAGCGGTCGCTTCAACTGACCAAGCTTTGTCAGTGGTCCAGAGTATCCTATTTCCCTCATCATTCGAACTAACTCAGAATCTCCAACAGAGATTGTGAAAGCATTAAAGTCCTCAAGGCCCAGAGCATCACGAACAGTTGTTGGAGTAACTACAAACTCTCCTCCTTGAAATGCAAAGATAATAGATGGAGACCCAGACTCTCCTCCATTGTCATAAGTACCTGTCTGCCAAAAAGATCTGATTTGAGATGCAGACAGCTTCAACGGTGCGGTGAGAGAAGTTCCAACATCAGAGTTTGACAAGAAATCTTGAATCAAATGAAACGCCTCCGGTGCGTTCTCATTTGCCAAAGGAGCAGCATAGTTGTTTGGAACGAATTCTAACCCAGAAGCAGTAAACATTGTAGTAGCCATTAGTAAAGTTTAGAAGAAAGATAGAGAAAAGTATCGAATGTATGCAGTGAAAGTGTTTGAGACAGTGTTTGTGAGTAAAAACTTTTGAAAAGATGAAGTGTGTAAAAGAATGAACCGTTTATGTGTAGTAAGTTTAAATAATAACAGTGAAAATTAAAACCCAATCGTTTTAATCATTACTACACACAGCAGGCATCTTTGAAAAATGTGTGAGTGGGACAGATGTCAAACATGTATACGCTGACAGCTGTATGTAACAACTTCCAATACACACGCGCAGTAAAAATAGCCATAATTACCGCTTTTCACACTGTTCAAAACACTCAACCTCTCTCTCCTCTGTTTAATACAAATATGAACCGTTTGTACTCATACTCTTTCGAATTTCTAAACAAATGTCTAATCTCAAAATTATAAATGTCTGAAACAAAGAAATCATTTTAATCATCAGAGATTAAAACAAAAGTACCTCGGCGTATTTCTCACAATACATCAGTGTTAACCATTTGTCCTTCTTTGTCAATAAACTCTTTTCTCAAACTGTACAGGTGTGAATAATTGTGTGTGCTATAGCAGAGTTTACCGAAATCAATATTTAGATCATCTCAAAGTGCATAAAATCCACAAACTTTAAGCAGTAAAAACTGGTTGCCTAAACTCTCATGTAAAACATAAAATCTGATTTTTATATCTAAACTCTGTATATTGATATCCTTTCATTTGGATATATCTTTTATTCTTCACCCCCTTCATATATATATATATATATATATATATATATATATATATATATATATATATATTTTAATTTTTCCAGTAATCAGTGGTTGGCACTAGTCACCAAAAATCAAAGATTTTAGCCCTTATTTCATACAATAAGTTCCTGGATCTTCCTAGGCACAACATGATCTCAAAGGAATTTGTGCTCTTTTTGGCATCTTTTGATTTGAGGGTGAATTATTTGCAATTAATAATCAGAGTTTAGACTTTTCATCAGTTAATACGATTAATTTATGAGAGAAAATGCAAACAGCTAATACAACTTCAGTGTATAGAATCAATAAACTAAGAGATGCTATAAATACAGAGACAGTATCATGCTGTGTTAACTTACTGCACATATTTGAGATCAGAATCTAAACAACTCTTAAGGATTCACAATTACTTACTGAGAATTATGTTTCATACAAATTTCTTCATTGGTCCATATGTTTCAGACAAAATTACAATCAGAGTATAGCATTAGACTGTAACTATCAGAGTATGACCAACACTTTTATGACTAACAGAGTTTATCATCAGAGTTTACTCTCAGAGTTTATGACACTGGTACTCATAACAGTTAATACATGCAAGGAATCATGAGCATTAAAAATCAAACATGTATAGTTTTTGAGTCTAACCCGTATCTCTAGTCAAAACCAGAGATCATTCCAAGTTCATTTACCAATCTTGTAAAAGTAGCTTCACTCAAAGGTTTGGTGAAGATATCTGCAAGTTGTTGGTCTGTAGACACAAAATGAAGCTCAATATCTCCTTCTTCCACATGTTCCCTGATAAAATGATACCTTATGCTGATGTGCTTGGTCATGGAGTGCTTACTGGGTTTCCTGTCATAGCAATAGCACTTTGGTTATCACAATAAATAGGTATTTTAGAGTACCTCAAACCATAATCCAGCAACTGATTCTTCATCCACAGAATCTGTGCACAACAGCTACCAGCAGCTATATACTCTGCTTCTGCTGTGGATGTGGAAATTGATTTTTGTTTCTTGCTGTACCAAGAAACCAATCTGTCACCTAAGAATTGACAGCTTCCACTTGTACTTTTTCTGTCTATCTTACAGCCTGCAAAATCTGCATCAGAGTAACCAATTAACTTAAACTCTGATTCTCTAGGATACCACAAACCCAAGGTTATGGTTCCTTTGAGATATTT
Organism: Heracleum sosnowskyi; assembly: GCA_030848705.1. Lineage (NCBI taxonomy): Eukaryota > Viridiplantae > Streptophyta > Magnoliopsida > Apiales > Apiaceae > Heracleum > Heracleum sosnowskyi. Next base: position 94,331,883 of record CM061244.1, read on the forward strand.
GAAAATCCTTTTTACAGCTGTTAGATGAGGCTCTCTGGGATCTGCTTGAAATCTTGCACAAAGACATGTTGCATACATGATATCAGGTCTACTTGCAGTAAGATACAGTAAAGACCCTATCATTCCTCTGTAGTTTGTCATATCTACTGAGGCTCCTGTGTCTTTGTCTAGCTTTGTTGCAGTAGCCATGGGAGTTGTAGCAGATGAACTATCAAGCATACCAAATTTCTTGAGAAGATTTCTGGTATATTTTGCTTGATTGATAAAAATACCATCATCTGTTTGCTTGACCTGTAAGCCTAGAAAGTAACTAAGCTCTCCCATCATGCTCATTTGGTACCTGGATTGCATAAGCTTTGCAAACTTCTGACAAAGTTTGTCATTAGTAGATCCAAAGATAATATCATCATGCTCTTGGTGCTTGCTTTAGTCCATATAATGCCTTGTCAAGCCTGTAGACATAATCTGGATGCTTGGGATCTACAAATCCTGGTGGTTGTTCAACAAACACTTCTTCTTCAAGCTTCCCATTGAGAAAAGCACTTTTCACATCCATCTGAAAGACTTTAAACTTCTTGTGTGCAGCATAGGCCAGAAAAATTCTTATGGCCTCCAATCTTGCAACTGGAGCAAAGGTTTCATCATAGTCAATCCCTTCCTGTTGTGAATAACCTTTAGCCACAAGTCTAGCCTTGTTTCTTGTAATCACACCTTCACTATCAGTCTTGTTTCTGAAAACCCACTTTGTACCTACAATTGATCTATTCTTTGGTCTAGGTACAAGTGTCCAGACTTCATTTCTTTCAAATTCATTTAACTCTTCTTGCATTGCTGTAATCCAATTAGCATCTTGAAGAGCTTCCTCCACTTTCTTTGGTTCTGTTTGAGACAAGAAAGCATGATACAGACACTCATTATTTGTTGCACTTCTGGTTCTCACACTAGCATCAGGATCTCTAATTATGAGATCAGGTGTGTGTGCCTGTGTCCACTTTCTTGCTATTGGTAAGTGGTTTCTTGCATTATGATTGGATCCTCCCCCTTGATCCATGCTCTCCTGATCCATAAGTTGACTTTCTGCAGCATCTGAGGCTCCCCCTGAATTGGATGGCTCAGAGTTTGAACTGTCAGAGTTTGAATCAGTTTCCTCAACTGACTCATTTTCTGTGTCTTGTTGAGCTTCTTCACGCTCCCCCTCAACTGGTTCTCTATTTTGTTCAATTTGAGAATTTTCAGTTTCTCCAATATTTACCAGTAGAGGTTCAGAGTATGCTTCGTCAGAGTTTATCAGAACCGCTTCATCAGAGTTTGTCGGTACTGCTTCATCAGAGTTTACATCATCAGAAAATAAACCTTCATTTTCAAAACGCAGTTGATCATATTCATCTAAGTCATCAAGTCCAGTTATTTTCTTGTCATCAAATGACACATGTATGGATTCCATGATCACTTTAGTTCTCAGATTGTAAACTCTGAATGCTCTTGTTGATAATGGATAGCCAACAAAGATTCCTTCATCAGCTTTTAACTCGAACTTGGTCAACTGTTCAGGATGAGTCTTCAACACAAAGCATTTGCATCCAAATATATGAAAATATTTCAAATTTGGCTTCTTATTTTTCACCATCTCATATGGTTTTTTACCATGCTTGTTGATCAATGTTGCATTCTGAGTAAAACAAGCAGTTTGAACAGCTTCTGCCCAGAAATAGGTTGGTAACTTTGCTTCATCAAGCATAGTTCTGGCAGCTTCGATTAGAGTGTTGTTCTTTCTTTCAACTACACCATTCTGCTGTGGAGTTCCAGGTGCAGAAAACTCTTGTTTCACTCCTCTTTCCTTGCAGAAAGCTTCCAATATTGAATTTCTGAATTCAGTTCCATTATCACTCCTTATAATTTTGACTTTGTGCTGTGATCCTTTGTCCAGTAAATTTACATGATCCATCAGAGTTTGAGCAGTTTCATCCTTCTTTGATAAGAAATACACCCATGTATATCTAGTATATTCATCAACAATTACTAGAGCATATTTCTTTCTGCCCATAGACATCACATTCACTGGTCCAAAGAGATCAACATGTAGAAGATGATAAGGTTCCACTACTGAAGATTCAGATTTGCTCTTGAAAGATGACTTCCTTTGCTTGGCTTTTTGACAAGAATCACATAGGCCATCTAAGCTAAGTATTGACTTGGGAAGTCCCCTTACAAGATCCTTTCTTATTAGCTCATTAATGTTGTTCAAATTGAGATGAGAGAGCTTCTTATGCCAGTTCCAACTCTCTTCATTTGACATTCTTACAGTCAGACACACTGTTTTTCCATCAGAGTTTGTTACCAAACTTGCTTCATAAATGTTGTTGTGCCTGTGTCCAACTAGAACAACTCTTCCAGTAGATTTACTGATAACTTCACAGTAATCAGTATGAAAATCTACATGGTTTCCTCTATCACAGATTTGACTCACAGATAGCAGATTATGCTTGAGTCCTGAGACTAGAGCTACATTTGTGATGATGACACTTCCAAGATTAATATTGCCATATCCCAGAGTGTGTCCTATGTTGCCATCTCCATAGGAAACCTTTGGGCCAGCCTTCTCCTCAAAATCTGATAGCAGGGCTTTATTTCCAGTCATATGTCCTGAGCATCCACTGTCCAAGATAAGTGTGCTCTCTTTTATACCCTGCAATCACAAACAAACACTAAGTGTTAGTTTTAAGGACCCAGACTTGCTTGGATCCTTTGTCTTTCTTAACAGTGTTAGCTTTTGCAGCGGAATCACTATCAACAGAGTTTAAACTAACATTGTCAGACTTTACACTTGCAGAGTTTGTCCTAACCCACTTCAAGTTGGGCTTTGGCTCATAATAGTTATGATAAATAGCATGATAACTCTTACAAGTATAAATAGAATGCCAAGTGCTCCCACAGTGTGTGCATAATGTCTGTGGTTTAACCCTTACATAATCATTCTTTACTCCTGATTTAGAAGGTAAAGAATTAATATCTTTGTTCTTATTGCAAAATCTAGCAAGTTGATTAGAACTACCACAATTATAACATGTTTTCCTTGGAGCAGCAGCAGTAGGCAAATGATTATTTCTTTTATTTAGGCCTATCTTTCCATTCCTATTCTTCTTGGACCCTTTTGGTTTCATGGCAGACTTTACCTCTTTCAGCTTATGATTGAACTGTTTTCCTGTCATCAAACCAACATTAACCTGTTTTTCACAAGTTTTTACTGGCTTTCTAACAGCTTCTAATTCCATAAGATTTTCTGTTATAATATTTTCCTGTCTTTCACAGGTTTCATCTAATTCCATATCAGCTTCTCTTACTACAACAGATTTTAACTTATTGGTTTCTTGAACAAATTTCACAGGTTTAAGTTGTGGTTTAACCTTAACTTTGTCTTTAAACCTAAGTTCATCATTTTCACAATAGCCTAAACCTACAGAATCTGTCTGAAACACTTGATGAGTGTCTCTTCCAGAGTTTGTCCAAGTCTTGATTATTTTTCTTTCTTTTTCTAGATCAGATTCTAGTTGCTTATATCTTTTGAGCAACTCCTGTTCAACATAAACAGCATCATCTCTTTCGTTTTGAATCTGCTTCATATTTTCAAGTTCTCCTTCAAGAAACTTGTTTCTATCTTTAAGATTAAGATTCTCAGATTTAATTCTCTCATTCTCTAAAGTCTGATCCCTATAACTAACATGTACGCTTTTCAGATATACTCTTAACTCAGATATATTATCAGTATCATAAGCATAAGTAGTTAGGGGTACCTTATTTTCAGATGATTCAGTCTCATCTCTGACAGTTGCCATAAGAGCATAATTTACTCCATCATCAGAGTCTGAAGTATCTGCCCAGTCTTTGCCTTTAGAGATGAGTGCTTTCTCAGATTTGCCTTTCTTGCACTCTGGGGCATAGTGACCCATCTCCTTACACTTGTAGCACTGGATTTCAGATTTATCCTTCTTGCCAGACTTGGTCTCCCTTCCATCAGACTTTCTAAAACTTTTCCTTTCAGAGTTTGAATCTTTCCTTGAGAATCTCTTTCCTTTCTTGAAGTTCTTGAATCCCATCTTCTTGAAGGTCTTCACCATCAATGCAGCCATTTGCATCATCTGTTCTTCATCATCCTCAGAGTCAGAAGCTTCATCAGAGTTTGATGACTCACTTTCAGATTTAATGACTAAAGCCTTTCCCTTGGCTTTCTTCCTTGATGATTCCTTCTTGATGGGCTTCTCCTCAACTTTGAGAGCAACAGATTTTGTCTTTTTACTCATTCTTCTATTTCTTTGTTCTATCTCCAGTTCATGAGTTTTCAACAACCCATAGATTTCATCAAGATCTGTATCAGCAAGTTCATAATTATCTCTTATTGTAGTTGTCTTTAGATCCCACTTTTCAGGTAGAGATAACAGAAACTTGAGATTAGACTCTTCAAGATCATATTCTTTATCAACTAGAGATAAATCATTCAGTAGTTTACAGAATCTGTCATATGTCTCAGTCAAGGTTTCATTGGCTCTTGAATCAAAGTGCTCATACTCCTGAGTTAGTATGGTCCTCCTATTCTTCTTAATAGCACCTGTTCCTTGGCATCTGACTTCTAGAGCATCCCATATTTCTTTGGCAGTTTTGCAGCCAATTACTCTGTTAGACATCACATTATCTAAGGCACTGTGTAGAAGATGTCTAACTTTTGCATCTTTTGCAATTGATGAGATATCCTCAGGAGTCATATCTTTCTTTTCCTTTGGAACAGTCTTTTGTTCTTGACCATCAACAACAGGAGACAATTTAGTTGGCATATGAGGACCATCATATATTCTGTCAAGATATTCTGGATCTGTAGCCTCCAGAAACATGGTCATCTTCACCTTCCAAATTGGATACTCCACTGGCCTGAGAATTGGAACCCTGATTGTTTCATACCGACTCACAGAATTAGGTTTAACCTGTTCAACCTTGGGAGAAGTTTGATTTTCTTCAGACATGATTATTACTGTGTTTGAATCGAAAAACTGTATATATTAAACAGCCTTGGCTTTGATACCAATTGTTAGGCCGAATACACAATATATAATCAAGTATGTATGAGAATAACAATCAAGAACACTTTTTATAAATCAACAAACTGTAATTATATTAACAGTTTCTCTCTTTATGATGTTAATGAATCACAAAGAGCTACTAGGTTACAAGAATAATATTTCAATAATCGCATCCCTTCTAGGGATAACCTATCTGTGTTTATATAGTACACAGTTATATACAATCCATCTCTAATTGATATTCCTATAATTTAGCTATACAATTCATATCAATTAAGGATTGCTTCAGTCTTCTATTCCGTTTCCTTAGCTGTATCAATATATTCTGCTTCTTTCCATCTTCAGAATATATTGCTTCTAGAATCTTTCTCTTTGCACCGACAGCTAATTCAACTATCACCACGTCAGACTTTATCAAACTCTGACTGGCTTCAATGTAAACTTCACCCAGTCAGACTTTATCAAACTCTGACTGGCTTCTAGATAAACTCTGATATGTACCTGGTACTTAAACACTGATGAACAAACGTCAGCAATTATATCTAACAGAAACCAAGGTTCCAAAAGGTTAAGTATAACTTGGATTTGAGGATGGATTTCGAACCAAACTTATGATATAAGTATTTGACGAATAACATGGACTTAGTGTGACGCTAGAACGAGCAAGTAATGCCTTGGTTGTGTTTCGCTTACGTGTTTAAGCATTAAGTTATAAGTGGTTTATCGGGGGGATTAACCGTGTGTTTTCGTTTGACTTTGTCTAGATTGTCCGGCATCGTCGCGAACCCCTATCACTTCTCGAGCATCAGGCAAGTTTCTAAAACCATATTTTGAAGTATGCATATACTAGATGCAAGTTTTCTTGTTCCACGCTATGTTTTCCATTAATTATACTAATGATGCATACGATATGATATTATGCATGTTTTCAAACCTTACATCGTATATAGATGTAATGGTAATAAAAATGTTGAGACGTAATATATGCATATGATAGATGCATGCAAGTTTTCAAACCTATGCCTCTATAAACTGTTGTTGTGATAAATAAAAGATTTTGAGATATATGTTATGTGTTTTTGATTTCTAAATGATACTTATGGTGCTAAGTAAAAGTTATTGATATGAAGTTGAGCTTATAAGCTATGGTTATAGCAATATTTTTGAGCTGATGTGTTAAGAAAACCCTCAGTAGGGGAGGGTTATATACTCTGTATTTAAACTACGGACCGGGAATGGTATCAGTTATTATCTAGAGTTATATATATATACTCTGTACTTATACTACGTACTGAGAAAGGTATCAGTTGCTATCTAGGATTATTTTATTAATTTATTTTCCATTCTTTGTTAAAGGAGTATGTGGGAATTACTTTTAAATAAATATTCTTTATTAAATATAGTTTTCATTAATTAATTAAAGCCCTACTTCTTAAGGAAGTATTTTGTGAAAACTATTCTTTAACCCTAGATAGCTAATAAAGTTTTATTCAGACAATTATAAACATAATTAGAGAAGGTTCCCAAATCTATTTTCCTTTTAAGTCTATATTCTGAAAGACTTAAATGTTCGCTCAAACTACAAAGACTCAGGGGATCTTTCTCAAGATTTAATGTTTGTTCCAAGAGGACTGCCTGGTCCTAAATCTTTTTGAAACTACTCATTTAACAGCTTTGTATGCTACCATCAAAACGATTTTGATTACTTCCTCAAGACTCGAGGAGTAAGATCAGTGGAATAAGTAGTATCCATGAACAAGCATCAGCTTGGGAAATATGGGTGAATTTCCCTTTCTAAGGAAAAAAGGGAAAGGAACTTTATGTTTCAGAATTATGGATTTTCTTGAACTCGGAGAATATGTAAGGGACTGAGTGGCGCCTGTCCCCTAAGGGAATTACGCGTAGACCGACGGTCTATGAACGGGTCTGTTCTTCCCTTAGATTATTAGATAGTGCCCGACCGTAGGGTAAGAGAAGAGTATCAGACCGGCAGTCTATGAACGGGTCTGCTCTTCCCCCTACAACCGCAAGCGGGGAGGTAGGTCAGTTAGCGTCTGCCCTATTTTCCCTTCTACGTAGAAAAACAGCAGTGGGGATTTGCCTTGCGACTGATCATCGTAGAGGTATCCCTGTCGCCCAGAATCTCCGTCTACAGTTCATCATCCATGAAAGAAAATGTTTTATGCAAGTTATCAGATGAAAGAACATGTTTTAAGCAGGTTTCCAGAAAAGAAAAGTTTATTCAAGCTATTCAAGTTATCCAAGTTCATGCAAGTTTATTCAAGTTTAGAAGGTGGATTGGAAATATTTTGCCTTGTCTTTATTTCCAGAATATGATATGAGATAAATGTTTTATATGAAAGATGATATTTGGAAATTCCTACAACTTCATCTTTTATTTTATGAGTTATGACTCTGATAAAACCTGATTAAGGATATATATGCATAAGTGGATTTTGGGTTATGGAAACCTTATATTGGATTTTCCTTATAACTTCATCTTTTAAGTTATATGTTGATAGTCTGCTTATATTTATATAGCAGATATTTTACGGAAAGGATATACTGAGGTACCTTGTTATTTCATCTTTTATACTATACTAGAACTTTGTTCATAGTATGAATATCGAAAGTTTGCATAATATTATGGAGATGATATTTGAAATACAACAAGGGTATTTTTGGAATACATTCTGATAAGGAAATGATTTCAGTATCAGAATATTTTGACAAATTATTGTCGCATACCCGCTTTATTTCTGGGTTGAATAAAAGGGCAGAATTATGCCATACTTTCATTACCTTGCTGAGCTATCGCTCACTCTTGCTATTATTTTATATATATTATATAGCAGCGAAGCAGGATGCCTATGGGACGGCACATACCTCGCAAGGCGTTTCCATAAACAGTTTCTAGCAGTGATCCCGGGAGTAGTACGAACCAATCGAATCAGGCTACGGCTTTGGTATTCAACTTATGTATAGACATGAATGGTATTAGAGGATTGTGAGCATCAGAAGGCTAAGCTGGTAATGTACCAATACGTAGAAATTGTATCAGTAACAGATTCAAAAGACATTTGGGTATTGTAATAAAAGTTAGTTATTCCGCAGTTGTTGTATTGTGTCGTTTCTGAGACTCTAACCTGTGTGTGTGTGTGTGTGAGACATATGTTGTGGGGTCATGAGCAGGTAAATTATGAATGGTGTGAGTAATACAGGTAAGGCAAAGAGTACATGGATTGTGACAACCCTAAATCCCTGACCCCGGATTTGGGGCTGTTACAGATTGAGTGGTTCTTGTGTGGGTGGATCATCAGAAAGAGCTGCTGAACCACTTTGAGGTTCAGGTTCTTGTGGGCTTGATCCTTTCAGTTTCTTCAGTCTTTGATAGACTAACTCTTCTGCCTTCCTTAGCTTTTCCATTGGATGTTTTATCCCAAGTTTGGAAGCAGCAGCACCATACTTCTCCCATGAAATATCAACATGTCTTTTTGTTGGAGAGTCCTGTGCTGGAGAGTCTGAAATATTAACCACTTGACTTGGTGCGGCATCAGGAATACTAACATCAGGATTTGCTTGAGCAGTAGAAACTGATTGCTCATTCAGAATAAAATTGTCCTGTACATCAGTATCCTGCTTCTTTTCTAAAGGAATATGATACCTGCTCTGTGATAACTTCCTTTTCTTCTGTGGTGTAGACAACGGAACCACAGCTGCAGTAGCAGTATCATCAACTTCCTTACTCACTTTCAGCACAGAGGATATAGGTAAATCATCCTCTGAATCAGTCTCATCCCTGAGAACTAACTTTCTTTTTACAGAAACAACCTCACCTCCCTTTACAGCTTTCTTCACTAGGACCCCTGGTACACCCCCTTGTAACTTCTTTTTAGTGAGTGGTGTAGAGGAAAAGTCCTTTGAACCTGATTGCCTTCCTGACACATCAGTTCGAGCTGACTTCTTTGCTTTTACAACTAAAGTCTTTTGAGAGACAATAGAGGTGGCAGTTGACTGTTTAGACTGTTTAGGATGAATGCTTGTGTCAGGAACAAGGTGGGTTGAGCCTTGCCCCATAGCATTAGAAATTAAACCATAACGAGTAGGCATTTTCCTATGTAAGAAAAATCTAACCTCATCAGGAATAAAAGCATTTCCTATGAAACCATTTGCCTTATCAGGATTGAAAAATATTTTCGTTAAGATTAAAATAAAATTTTATTTAGGAAAACAAAATTTATTTTGATAATCCTGATAAGTACTTTTTTTTTTTTAAAAATGATTACAAAACAAATAGCATAATACCCATGTAACCATTCTTACCAATTACCGAGGCAAAGTAATTATGAGAAACTGAAAAGTCGCCTCGATAAACAAAAATGACCTGCATCCTTAACACACAGTCTCTATAAAATAGAACTGTTAAGCATAAACATCATATCTATTAAAACACAAACCCTTTCCAAAGAAAAACTTACGAAAACCTTTCACCTTCTTTGTTTTTCCATGGCTGCCAACAATCACAACAACATACCTGATAAAGAGCTTGACTTGATTTGGCAAGAAATGGAGGAGGCTCTTGCTGATATGGAGCCACAACCAGTTCCTGACCCTCAGGAACATGAAGCGTTTATTAACGCAATGTTTGATGTGGTTTGGCATAACTTCCTGCAAGCCAATCCAAACTGGAATCCGCTTGATAACCTCATCTATGAAGACGATGAGGATGATGAAGAGGACGAGGACCTCGTTGAAGAGCGAGAGAGGAGAAGAAAGAAAGTGCTTGATGCGAGTGCTTCATGCACGGTGGAGGCAAGGAAGCATCCCGGCGATCACGATGACGATCCACCTTCAAGTGCATCAGCTCCTCTTCTTGTCCTTTAAGGATGGACATAGAAATCTTCCAATCCTGATGGACTGTTAAGCTGCTCAGGAGCATTCATGCTAATCTGTATGGCACGTGTTCCTGAGTAGAAAAGTAGACTAGGAAAAGAATATGTAATTTCCATTTTCATTTGTAAAGAATCTTCAAGATTTAATGAAAACTATCAATTTGCTCAATTGTTCTTGTCCTTCTTACTTTTCCTGCACAATTTGTTAGTAACACTACATTTGATACTTAATACAACGAATAATAATTGCTGACAAAAATATAATCGTAATTGAAAATTAAGACTTAAGAACTTAATCAAAGACTAAGTAATTATCTTATTTGTCAGAGTTTACCAGGAGTGTTGTTGACAAATTGTCTTAGAACTTCTGGTTCTCGTACCAGCTTCAATATCAGGATTTGACCAGTTGACTTCCTGTCAGGATTGCATCCTATCAGGATTTGATCAAAGAAAACATACCTTTCTGAATAACCATCAGGATTTGACAGTTATCAGGATTTCCTCTCTGTAACTTTCCTCAGAAATTCTCAAAGTTCATCATTCCAAGTTCATTCACCAATTTATTGAAAGTAGCTTCAGGAAGTGGCTTGGTGAATATATCAGCTAGTTGTTGATCAGTAGGAACAAAGTGAAGTTCAATTGTTCCTTCCAGAACTTGTTCTCTTATGAAGTGATATCGAATACTGATGTGTTTAGTAAGAGAATGCTGAACTGGATTTCCTGTCAGTGCAATAGCACTTTGGTTATCACAATAAATAGGGATTTTTGAGTATGACAAGCCATAATCTAACAACTGATTTCTCATCCACATTATCTGAGCACAACAACTTCCTGCAGCTATGTACTCAGCTTCTGCAGTTGAAGTGGAAATAGATTTTTGCTTTTTACTGAACCATGAAACTAGTCTTCCACCCAAAAACTGACCGCTTCCTGAAGTACTTTTCTTGTCTATTTTGCATCCTGCAAAATCAGCATCTGAATAACCACACAACCCAAAATCTGATTCCCTTGTATACCAAAGGCCAGGTGTAGGAGTTCCTTTGAGATATCTGAAAATTCTTTTGACTGCAATCAGATGGGGTTCTCTAGGTTTTGCTTGAAATCTTGTACACAGACAGGTTGCAAACATGATATCTGGTCTACTTGCAGTGAGATACAATAAAGAGCCAATCATTCCTCTGTAGTGAGTTACATCTACCTCAGCACCTTGATCAGGATCAAGTTTGGTAGCTGTAGCTATGGGAGTTGTAGCAGGAGAAATATCTTGCATGTTAAACCTTGTCAATAAATTCCTTGTATATTTAGACTGATTGATAAAAATCCCTTCATCAGTCTGTTTAACTTGAAGACCAAGAAAGTAACTCATTTCTCCCATCATGCTCATTTGATATCTTGACTGCATAAGCTTAGAAAACTTTTCACACAGCTTATTGTTTGTTGACCCAAAAATGATATCATCAACATAAATCTGAACTAACAACAAGTCCTTACCATGATTCAAATAAAAAAGAGTTTTATCAATAGCACCTCTTTTGAATCCACTTTCCAGTAAGAATAGAGCTAAGGTTTCATACCATGCTCTAGGAGCTTGCTTTAGTCCATAAAGTGCCTTATCCAATCTGTAGACATGATCTGGATATTTAGGATCAATGAAACCAGGAGGTTGCTCAACATAGACTTCTTCCTCCAGTTCTCCATTTAAGAAAGCACTTTTAACATCCATCTGGAAAACCTTGAATTTCTTATGAGCTGCATAAGCAAGAAATATCCTGATGGCTTCTAGTCTTGCAACAGGAGCAAAAGTTTCATCATAGTCAATTCCCTCTTGTTGAGAATACCCCTTTGCAACTAGTCTTGCTTTGTTTCTGATTATCACTCCATCAGAATCAGTCTTGTTCTTGAAAATCCACTTTATACCAACAATTGATCTATTCTTTGGTCTTGGTACCAGTTTCCAGACTTCATTTCTTTCAAATTCATTCAGTTCTTCTTGCATTGCAGTAACCCAATCAGCATCTTTAAGTGCATCTTCAACTTTCTTTGGTTCCTCCTTGGATAGAAAGTTATTGTATAGACATTCATTCTGAGTTGCACTTCTTATTTGAACACCTGCATCAGGATCTCCAATGATCAAATCAGGAGTATGGTCTTTTGTCCATTTCCTTGCTGGTGTTAAATTATTTCTTGAAGTAGATGCTCCCCCTGGATTGGTGTTATCTTGATTAGAAGAATTTGCTTGATTTGAAGCTCTCCCTGAATTATTGCTATCTCCTCCTGATGAATTATCAGGATCATTGCTTGAATCAGTATATGAAGAATTCTGTCCTGATGATTGTGTTGACTCTGAACTTGTAGTAGAATGCTGTTGCTCCCCCTCAACATTTGCACTACTAGAAGTATCACTATTGGATGCATCATCAGTATTAGCACCATCAGTATCTGGTGTGTCATCAGGATTTGGTGACCCATCAGGATCTGATGTAATGACAGGATCTGATTCACTTTCTTCAGGTTCCTTGGAAGCTTCATTTTCAAAAATCAATCTATCATGAGAGTCTTCAATGATTCCAGTTATCTTCTTGTCATCAAAAGATACATGTATTGACTCCATGACAGTCCTTGTTCTCAAATTAAAAACTCTGAAGGCTCTTGATGCAGGATAACCAATGAAAATTCCCTCATCAGCCTTTGTTTCAAATTTTCCTAGCTGTTCAGGATGAGTTTTGAGAACAAAACATTTACAGCCAAACACATGCAGATGCTTCAGACTAGGTTTCTTCTCCTTGAGTGATTGATAAGGAGTCACACCATGTCTGTTTATCAAAGTGAGATTCTGTGTATAGAAAGCGGTGTTGACTGCTTCTGCCCAGAAATATGTAGGTAACTTAGCTTCTTCCAACATAGTTCTGCCAGCTTCAATAAGAGTTCTATTTTTCCTTTCAACTACTCCATTTTTTTGAGGTGTGCCAGGAGCAGAGAATTGTTGAATAATTCCTTTGTATTTGCAGAACTCTTCCATCTTTGAATTCTTAAATTCAGTACCATTATCACTTCTCAGTATCTTGACTTTGTACTTTGTGGTTGTCTCAATCATTCTCACATGATCCAACAGAACCTCAGGAGTTTCATCTTTTCTGTGCAGAAAATACACCCAGGTGAATCTAGAATATTCATCAACAATTACAAGAGTGTACCTTTTCTTACTGATGGTCATGATGTTGACTGGACCAAATAGATCAAGATGTAGCATGTGATATGGTTCTCCAATAGAGGATTCTGATTTACTCTGGAATGATGTCCTTCTTTGTTTTGCTTTCTGACATGCATCATAGAGTCCATCAGGTGTATACAAGACAGCAGGTAATCCTCTTACTAAGTCTTTCTTAACCAACTCATTGATGTTGCTGAAGTTGAGATGAGAAAGCTTCTTGTGCCAATTCCAACTTTCATCTACTGAAGCTTTACTGATGAGACAAGTAGGGGAGTCATCAGTATTTGATTGAATGTTGGCTTCATATATGTTACCATGCCTGTAGCCAGTCAATGCTATCTTTCCTATTTCTTTGCTGACTACTTCACAATATGTGGAAAAGAAATTGACATGATAACCTCTGTCAGTGATTTGACTAATACTCAACAAGTTGTGTTTTAGTCCCTTCACTAGAGCTACTTTTTCAATGATGACATTTCCAATGATTATATTGCCATATCCCAAGGTTTGTCCAATGTTGCCATCTCCATAAGACACAGTTGGGCCAGCTTTTTCCTCATATTCTGATAACAGGGCTTTGTTTCCAGTCATGTGTACAGAACATCCACTATCCATGACTAACACATTTTTCTTTTTACCCTGCATCAGAATAGAAACACACTAGTTATAACACTTAGGAACCCATACATGTTGGGTTCCTTTTTTATGCAATTTATTAATTTTCACAGCAGAAGACTTTCTGACCTTAGCAGTCCTGACAGGATTTACTCCATCAGGATTTGCTTTATCAGTATCAGTATTAACAAAAGCATGCTTCATAATGACATTATCAACTCTATCAGACTTTGTACTCCTATTTAACTTAGGCAATGGGTCATAGAAGTTATAGTACAAATCGTGATAATCTTTACAAGTATAAATAGAATGCCATATACTACCACAATGAAAACAGGACTTCTGTGGTTTATAGAGAACTGATCTATTCCTAACATCAGACTTAGAAATATCAGCAATCTTCTTCTTAATCTTCTTACAATCAATAGCAAGATGATTAGAGTTACCACAGTTAAAACAACACTTCCTAGGTGCATTTGGGATATATTTATAACCATTCTCTTTATTGATCCCAACTTTACCATTCCTGTTTCTCTTAACAGTAGCTTCCTTTTTCTTATCTGTCACTATACAGATTTTATCCTTAAGCTGTTTCTGAGACAATTGACCTACATTCTTAATGACTTTATTCAAGACAGGTTTAGACTTTATGAATTTAATTCCTTGAATAGAAATAGATCCCTTTTCAAAAGTAGAATTGGAATCCTTACCAAAAACAAAATTAACAGGAGTAATCTTAGATTTGGTTGCATCTATAACATGTCTATAGGTCTTTGGACTGACTGTCTCATCAATGACAATTTTTTCTTTCAATTTCTTATCCTCATCTGACTTATATCCTAGACACTCTTTCCAATTCTTAGAGGTATTAATCTCATGAAATTTCCTACCAGAGTCTGTCCAGGTTCTGATTTTCTCATTAGCATATTCAAGTTCCTTTTCAAGAGCAGTACATTTGGATTTCATCTCTAAATGCATGTGATTAGCATTATCACATTCTTTTTGTACTTCTTGCATGCGAGAAAATTCAGCTTCTAATATATCATTCCTTTTTCTAAGTTCAGACATCTCAGATAAGATTCTAGTATTCTCAGCAGTTTGACTTCTAAAGCTAATATGTAATGACTTTAGAAAACGTCTTAACTCAGAAGCATTATCAGTATCAAAATCAAAGATAGTATTTAGTACCTTATCATCAGGAGCAGCAGTTACATCAGCATTGGCCATTAGAGCATAGTTGACCACCTCAGTATCAGATTCTGAGGAAGAGTCCATCCAATCCTTGCTTGATGTGATAAGTGCCTTTGTCTTCTTGCACTCAGAAGCAAAGTGACCCATTCCATTGCACTTGTAGCATCTAACCTTTGACTTGTCAAATTTGCTACCCTTGCTGTCCTTTTTGATATACTTGTCTTTGTCTGCATTGAAGGTCTTTTTCTGAAAGTTGCCTTGTCTTCTACTCTTCCTGAACTTCATCCTTCTGAAGTTTCTGACAATCATCGCAACCATCTCTTCCATGTCTGAGTCTGAAGAGTCATCATCAGTATTGGCATCAGGATTGCCATCAGTATCTGATGAAGAGTCGTCAGAATCTGACTCAGCTACTCTTGTTTTACTTCTAGAGACCTCCATAGCTTTTCCTTTTGATTTAGCCTCTGCTTTCAAAGCAATTGATTTTGCCTTGCTGCTTTTCTTGTTCTTTCTCTGTTGAACTTCAAGATCATGAGTTCTTAGCATCCCATAGACTTCATCAAGAGACACAGTGTTAAGATCATACTGATGTCTAATGATTGAGGTCTGAGTGTCCCATTCTTCAGGTAAAGCTCTTAGAAACTTGGTGTTTGAATCTTTAGTTTCATATTCCTTGTCAACTAAAGATAAGTTGTTCAATAGTGTCAGAAATCTATCATATAGATCAGTTAGGCTCTCATCGGGTCTTGCATCAAATTGTTCATATTCTTGAATCAAAAGAGCCCTTCTGTTTTTCTTGACAGATGCAGATCCCTGGCACTGAGTTTCCAAAGTATCCCAGATTTCTTTTGAAGACTTGCATGCAATCACTCTGTTTGACATGACAGCATCAAGACTACTGTGCAAGATATTCTTTATCTTTGGTTCCCTGAGAACATGAGCTTTTTCTTCTGGAGTCCATTCACTTTTAGCCTTGACCACATAATGTTCAGGTACAGTATCTGTTCGTTCTACAATCCTTGTAGGAATATATGGTCCATCACGAATCCTGTCCAGATAGTCAGGATCTATAGCCTCCAGGTACATCAGCATCTTTACTCTCCATGTTGGATATTCTGATTTCTTCAAGATGGGAATCTTCATGCTTTCATACTTGGTTGTCGACATCTTTAGATCGTATCTGATTCAGAATTAAATCAGTCTGCTCTGATACCAATTGTTGCCCAGTAATAATCTATTGTAGAAGGGGGGTTGAATACAATAGTATAAGATAATCGACTTCTTAATGTATATATCACAAATATGAAAGAAAGATAACAGCTTTATTAAATCTGATATAAAACTGTTACAAACTCTCTCAAGAAATTCTGATGTTCTTGAGAGCTTCTAGCTTACAAAAACTCTCTCAAGAAATTCTATGTTCTCGAGAGCTTCTATTCGATTATGTTCTCCTCCGAATAATCTACATAAATCGAAAACAAGACTGTGTTTATATACTACACAGCTTCTCTATCAATGATAAGTCCTAATCAATTACAAAGATTGAAACCTATCCACAATTGATAGCTACATTCTACAAACCAGGAACCGACAGAATAAACTTCCATGTTTAACTAGACTCCAAATATAACTCGAAGTAGGAATCCTGATCAGCTTCCAGTCCTGATGATCAATCCTGATCTCAGTCCTGATATGCCTTCTGATCCTGACGACCATGTAATCCTGATGACATCAGCAATCCTGATCAGTTGAGTCTAGCTCCTGACGATCATTGAATTCTGATCTAACAAAGTAACATGTAACAAGATTAATTCAAAGAATGCAACATTTGGATCATCCATGTGAAAAGAAACGAATCAGTAAAGCAAACCAGTAAAGTTACTTTATCTCAACCAATGCATGTTTGACAAGTGTCACAAGATGAAGACACCTAAGGCTATGACTCACCACTCTTCACACAAAAATCAGCATTATCATTATTAATCAAGTCAAAAGCCAAAACAAAAAGAAAAACATTTTCATTTCTTCATTTCGGCCAAAAACAGACTACCGGATTGTAAAATCCATATCTCCTTCATTTATCGGTGGACAATGGAGATCTATAGCTTGTTGGAAAGGTCTTGAGATAACCTACATTTCCTATTTCACAAGTTGCTTCCATTTGAGCAAGGTAAGACCTTCATTTTTCCAGTTCTTTAAACCGGTGTATAGTAACTCCGAGAATTCATAACTTGTTCTTGATTTTCTTTTGCAAGTTTAAGGATGGTAACCATGGATAAAGACTCTCTTAAGGCTTACAAGATCTTGTGGTGTGTTTAAGGATTCAAGGAAGGTATACCACTCATCCACCCATTTGATTTATGTTGAGATTTAAGTGAAGTTTCTAGAATAAGCATGATTATGGAATTTGGAGTATGTATGGTTAATTCTTGATGAATACTTGTTGTTGGTTGATGTTGGTGATATGTTCTTGAAGTATATAAACTGATATTGTTGTAAAGATGGTTGTGTTGTTGAATTGATTTGGTTTTAAGAGGTTTTGACATAACAAAAACCGGGAAACGTTACGATTATAGCCGTCGTAATGCCCATTTGATTTAAGGCTGTTTTGAGCAAGAATTACGAACTGGTCTTGGATTATTTTTGAACAACACTGACCATGAACATGTAGGTCTTGTTTTAAGGTTTGTTTTGGTATAAAGATTATGTCTATACAATTTACGGTTTAAGAGAAAAGTAAGTTTTAGTAAACGTCGTTCGGAGGAACAACCCCTTTCTGGTCAGTCACTTTGAGGCTATATTTGGACCACTTAGAAGCCATATTAAAATGTGAAACTTTGAGGAATAATACCAGAGACAGTTGGAAAGGCTCACGAAAACGATTCGGATTAAAAAGATTATTTTTCGATTTTATAAAAATGTTTTAGCCGAGGTTGCGCAAGTGAAAACCACTAAGAACATGACTTAGAAACCAATGTTATAAATGGTTATGATATAAGTATTTGACGAATAACATGGACTTAGTGTGACGCTAGAGCGAGCTAGTAATTCCTTGGTTGTGTTTCGCTTACGTGTTTAAGCATTGAGTACAAGTGGATTATCCAGGAGATTAACCGTGTGTTTTCGTTTGACTTTGTCTAGATTGTCCGGCATCGTCGCGAACCCCTATCACTTCTCGAGCATCAGGTAAGTTTACTAAACCTTACTCTATTATTCAGAGTATGTATATTTTCCTATGTTCAATACTTGTGTATTCCCAATTTATATACCAAATCTTTGTTGCAAGCATTGTGGCAAGTTTTCTAAATCTATACTTTGAAGTATTGATTATATATTACTGCTTTTGCGATGTGTGGAGTTATACAGTTTTGCGATGCATGTTATATATTGTATAAAATAGATTTTGATTTTGGTTTATATATGAGCTTTGAGATAAAGTAGTTATAAACCGGTGTACCTTGTAGCTCTATAGATAAGAGCAGGTTTATTGTTTCGACTCTAGACCGGGAGTCGATATTTTGAGATATGTAGATAGCCGTGGAAACCCGGAGGGATTCCATCGGCAGAATACTATGTGTTTTGAGGAATGTTATTTGAGTATTATCTCGGTCGAGAAATACTATTTGAATACTATTTCAGTTATATATGCAAATGAGAAGTATACATGTGTTATTGCATACTTGTTTTCGAATTGCTATGTATAACAATACTTGAGGTTATGACTTGAAGTTGGGGCTTATGAGTTAGATATGGGATATCAGCTATAAGCCAGGATTTTATATTTGCCCTAGGATAAGGGCGGGTGATTTTCTCTAAGATCAGAAGTAATTATATTTCGGTATATGTTAAAGGTTATTTTCCGATAAAGATATCGGGTGACTGTTATTCGAGGATTAATTATTTTATTTAAGGAATATTATTTATGAATATTCATTTGAGGAGTATTCACTTTAAGAATATTATTTATTAATATTCATTTTAAGAATATTATTTATTAATATTCATTTGAGGATTTTCGACTTACAGAATATTATTTCAGATATTCATTTGAGGTTTACTTAATCGAAGAATATTATTGTGAATATTATCTGAGGATTATTTAATGAATATTATTTATGAATATTCATTTGAAGATTAATTATTTATTTAATGAATATTATTGTAAATATTCATTTGAAGATTATTTATTTAATGAATATTATTTTCAAATATTCATTTGAGGATTATTTATTTAATGAATATTATTTTCAAATATTCATTTGAGGATTATTTATTTAATGAATATTATTTTCAAATATTCATTTGAGGATTACTTACTTAATGAATATTATTTTCAAATATTCATTTAAGATTTACTTATTTAATAAATATTATTAAGTATTTGTAAATCAAAAGAGGTTCCCAAAACAATGTTTTTCCATTTAAATCTGTCTTTTAAAGAGGATTTAAATGCTCGCTCAACTATCAAAAATATGGGAAACCTGATTTAAGTGACTGCTACTCTTTTTAAACTCTCAACTCAAAACTGTCAGGGGACAGATATTTTCTCAAAGCTATGTAATTGCTGCAAGTCAAATATTGTGTTACCACCTCAACGATCGAGGGGTAAATTCATGGAACAAGTCGATATCCATTAACAAGCCTAGCTTGAGAAATATTGGGGAATCTTCCTTTCCAACCTAGATATAACTACTTAGTGGAGTCGTATCAACAAGTGTTACACTTGGGGAAAGGAGGACGACCTTTACGTTTCAGAGTCATGGATTTCATCTGAACTAGGAGTGGTGTAAGTGGTCCAGTTGCGATTGACCCATCCAACTTTTTGGCCCCAAATGGGCCGGGAGGTCACTGGAAGGCGGTAGACAATGTCAGGCCGTCGTGATTCTTCCATCTACATGTAGAAAACATATTTGAGCGGTGCGACCTGCTACTGATCATAGCAAGGTTAGGCACAGCGGGCGCGGTAGCAACTCCAGTATTAGTTCATCATCCAATTTGGATATTCCTGCAACATGTATTGGGGTGAAGAACCAGTCTTGTTGGCAGGGGTCGAAAAATGCTTGAAATCTAAGTGGCAATAAATTCATACAACTCCATCTTTTATGAGTATGACTCTGATAAATCCTGATTAAGGATATATATGCCTAAGTGGATTTTGGGTTACGGAAATATTATAATAATTTTCCTTGTAACTTCATCCTTTATATTAAACTAGTTTCTTATCTGTTTAAGGCATAACATGTGGCTACAAAAATATCTTTGAATTGTTATATTTTGGTAATCTGTTATAAGTTATATGTTGATAGTCTGCTTATATTTTACATAGCAGATATTTCACGAAAAGGATATAATGAGTTACCTTGTTATTTCATCTTTTATATTATACTAGAACTTTGTTCAGAGTATGAATATTGAAAGTTGCAGAAATATTATGAAAATGATATTTGAAGTACGATAATGGTACTATTTTTGGGAATACATTCCGATAAGGAAATTATTTCAGTATCAAGATATTTTGACAAATTATTGTCTTATACCCGCTTTATTCTGGGTTGAGTTAAAGGCATGATTATGCCATATTTTTATTACCTTGCTGAGCTATCGCTCACTCTTGCTATTGTTTTATATATATTATATAGCAGCGAAGCAGGATGCCAATGGGACGGCACATACCCCGCAAGGCGTTTCCATAAACAGTTTCTAGCAGTGATCCCGAAGAGTAGTACGAACCAATCGAATCAGGCTACGGCTTTTGGCATTCAACTTATGTATAGACATGAATGGTATTAGAGGATTGTAAGCATCAGAAGGCTAAGTTGGTAATGTAACAATACTTAGAAAATTGTATCAGCAACAGATTCAAAAGACATTTGGGTATTGTAATAAAAATTATTTATTCCGCAGTTGTTGTATTGTGTCGTTTCTGAGACTCTAACCTGTGTGTGTGTGTGTGTGTGTGTGTGAGACATATATTGTGGGGTCATGAGCAGGTGAATTATGAATGGTGTGAGTGATATAGGTAAGGCGAGGAGTACATGGATCGTGACAACCCTAAATCCCCGACCCCGGATTTGGGGCTGTTACAACAATACTTTACTAGTTGATAGACAATTATTGTTGGTATTATATAGGTTTTCTAAGTCATGTTGACTAAGTACTAGATAGGTAAAATAGGTTGGTTAATTGTAAATAAACTGTGCCTTGCAATTTTGCTTAAGTGAAGACTGTCAACGGATTGAAGATTACACTATCAACGGATGGAGTTTTTACACCATCAACGGATGAAGTATATACCATCAACGGATTGAAAAATAAAGCTATCAACGGAATGCATCCCTCTACTATCAACGGATTGCTATCACTTTTCTGAACAGTTGACAAAGTGATAGTGACAGTTTCCTGACAGATCACAAGGTGATGTAGAAGTGTACTTTGCATTGGAAGCCATCAGAATGGTCACTGGAAATAAGGAAACATTCCAATTTCCAATAAGGTTCTTGAGTGAGATCATAATAAGCATGAAGACAAAAGACAAAGATCTCCAAGGACCATTGGACAAAAGGAATGAAAAGCAAGCTGTTGGCGATTACCCTTTGTACTATTAAAAGTAGCCAAAAATAGAATTGTAAACTTGGATTGTATATAACCAAGTGTAGCAGTTATTTTATATGTGTGAGAAGTGAGAACAATTAGATTGTATTAGCTATTTCTGAGAGCATACTTCTCTACACTCTTGTAACTGAGCAGCTGTGATACATTCTTGTAACACAGATTATTTTCGCAATAAAAATACTTCAGTTGGATCATCAAACAATCCAACTGAAATTATTTACTTGCTTGTGTTTTTGTTTTATCAGTCAAGTTTTAATTTGTGTTTTAAGATTAAGAAAAATATAGAATTGTATTCAACCCCCCCCCCCCCCTTCTACAATTCTGTTAGGTCTTTTGGGATTAACAATTCTTCAATATTGTAGCATGTTTATTCTTTATCCTGTCTTCAAATGTCTTGAGGCATGATCTTGTGATCTTCTTCCAAGTCATAATTAGAACTTATTACATGGTTACATATATTGAGTTTATAGAGATGTAGAACCTTTGAGAACAAAGGGATCCCCTAGTTAAAGGGTCAAGTAAGTGACAAAAAGTGACACAATACTATAGGCTTGTTATTTATGTTTTACAGGAATGCCTCTATGACTAACAATCTCCCCCAATTTGTGAGTAAGACAGTTAATCACAAATTTACTCCTGATAACAAGCCTATCTACAATTAACAGAATAAACATGACAACCCAAATTGCAGAATAATCAACTTGTCATAAATAAACAGTATGAACAAAGACAAAAATACAAATAATCATTTGAAGTAGACTTAGGAAGGAGGAGGTGCATGAGTCTTACTTTCAGCAACAACAATTTAGCTCTTGCAGTCTTGAACAATGATTATTTCTTCAATCAGTGGAGAATCCTTCAAAGTTTCGATAACTCTTTTTAATTTGGCAACTGGATACCTACTGAGAAATTCAATTCTGATTTTAGAAGTTCTACCAGTTCCATCCTTTAAATCAAGCATTGAAGGATCACCATAGATTTGAGCTTTACCTTGTGCTATGTACTCTTCAGACTTCTTCTCCATTTCTTCTAATTCCTTTTCTCTCCTTTCCCAGTGTCTTTGTCTCTTTTCAGTCTTCTCAATCTTCTTCTTCTCTTTTGATTGAATCATCTTAGCTAGACCAACTTTCCAAAGCTTGTGAGTTGAATCAGAATCATTTAGTAGACTGATAACCCAAATCAACTCATGAATGTTTGTTCCTTTGTTATTGGAAAGAGTGATCTTCTTTGATGTACCATTCATGAATTCAGCAAAAAGTTCATTCTTAACAATCTTTACTCCACAAATCTTGTTGGCTTCAATTATTCTCAAGTCATCCTTTTCTATGTAACTGTTCAGAGGTTTGGCATTCGTGTGTTAGGTCCTGATATGTTTGTAGAAGGGGGGTTGAATACAAACTATACTGTTTTCTCGAATTTGTCCGGTTCGTGAAATGATAATTCAATAACAAATTAAAGCGGAATAAAATGAAACAAGATTCAAGTTAAATATAGCTTATATTAAACTTGAAAAGTGTTACAATTACAATACAGATTACAGGGAATGATTATCAAACTAATTAAAACAAATTAGAATAAATTCGACATGAATTTATCTATATTTGTAATAAAAAGATTGAATAAGCAATGGACCATTTATCCCAACTGAACCAGTCGCAGCAACCGAGACAACTCCTGCAGGACTGGCACCAAAGAAAAAGAGTGAATGGACTCCTGAGGATAAAGCTCAAATAATCAAAGATGCAAAAGTTAGAAATATCTTACATAATGGTTTAGATACTGTTTTATCTAACAGAGTTATTGCATGTAAGACTGCTAAAGAAATATGGGATGCCTTGGAAGTTCAATGCCAAGGAACTGAAGAAATCAAGAAAAATAGAAGGGGCATTCTCATTCAAGAATATGAGCAGTTCGAGGCAAATCATGATGAGGACATTACAGAAATTTATGATAGATTTCTTACCTTGCTAAATGAATTGTCATTGGTGGGAAAGGTATATGACGTTGAAGACTCAAACGTCAAGTTCTTAAGATCCTTACCCATGGAATGGATAACTCAACAGAATCTTATAAGGCACACTTATAGGATGAACTTGATGACTCTTGATGAAATCTATGGAATGTTGAAGACATATGATCTGGAGATCAAGCAAAAGGAAGGTACAAGATCAAAGCCTAAATCTGTGGCTTTGAAAGTGGAATCAAAGGAAAGACGTGTGCACCAAGGAAAAATGAAGGCTAAAGCTCATGTAGTAATAAAGTCAGACACTGATGCTGATACTGATGAAAGTACGGATGAGGAATCAGATGATGACTCTGACAAAGAACTAGTGTAGATGATGGCCATGATGGTGAAAGGTTTCAGAAGAATGAAGCAGGGCAAATTTAGGAAGGATGGAAGAAAGTCAAAAGGAGATCAATATTCTGACAGGAAAGGTAAACAGAAGAAAGTTGATCTCTCTAAGATTAAATGCTTCAATTACGACAAGATGGGTCACTATGCAACTGATGCAAGAAACCCAAAGTTGGAAAATCAACAGGAAAGGCGCTTGTTATGACAAACAAAGGATGGATGGATTCTTCTGATTCTGAAGAAGAAGAAGAAACAAACTATGCATTGATGGCTGAAATTGAAGAAGCATCTGATAAGGTACCTAAAACTGCTTATGCTTTTGATACTGATAACATATGTGAATTAAAGTCTTTCCTTAGGAATCTGCATATTAGCTATAATAATCAATCTAAAGAGAACATCATAATTTTAAAGGAGTCAGCTGATTTAAAGGAAAGAAATGAGTATTTAGAGACTGAGTTGGTCATTTTAAAAAATACTCAAAACTTGTGTGAGAAACTCAAAGGGATAGAAATAGAACAGATGTTAAAGATAGAATCTCTAGAAAAAGAGTTAAGGAAAGAACGAGAACAAATAAGAGTGTGGACTCATTCTGGTAAACAGACTCATTTACTTATAAATGATAGAAACTGGAAAAAGTGTCTTGGATATAAGAAGAATAAGGCAAAAGAAGATGAAAAAATAAGTCTGTCCACTCACATAAAATTTGTTCCTGCAAGTGATATGAAAGTCAATTCTATCTTTGAGAAAGGTTCAACTTCCAATACTGAATTAATTTCTGAAAAAGAAATTGTTTCTGATAGAGAAATTAACTCAAATACAGAAATTGAATCTTCCGTTGCTCCTTGTTCAAGTGTCAATACTAAAACCTCTGGTAAGATTGATGTTAAAATATGCACTGAGACTGTTCAGAAAAGAATCACAAAAGAAAAGAACTTAGGATATCTCTCCTCTGGTAAATTAAAGAAAAAAATCAATGCAGTGACTGGTAAGAAAAATGAGAAGATTCCTAAAAGGCATAGGAATGGAAAATTAGGTATAGACAAGTCGAACAATTATAAATATGTTCCCAATGCTCCAAGAAAGACATGTCATACCTGTGGGAATACTAATCATCTTGCCATTGATTGCAGGAAGAATAAAAAGAGGAGAGTTGAAATTTCTATTTCTGATGTTAGGAGTAGAAATGTTAATTACAAACCACAGAATCCTTGTTCTCACTGTGGTAGCAAATGGCATTCAGTTTACACATGTACTAGTTATCACAATTTGTACCATGACAATTATGTTCCTTTGCCTAAATTTAATAAAGGTACAAATTTTTGTGATAAATTGTATTTGTTAACTAAGAATGTGTATGTTAAGAAAGACTCTGTTAAATCAAGTTCAAATGGAGTTAATTCAATTGAACATGATTTAAGAAAAAAATCCGCTGCAAATCTTAATAAGAAATTGAAAAATAGGACCCAACAAGTGTGGGTTCTTAAAAATTCTGACTGATTGAAATATTGATTGCAGGGCAACAGAAAAAATGTTTTGGTTCTGGATAGTGGATGTTCAGGACATATGACAGGAAATAAGTCCCTGTTGTCAGAGTTTGAGAAGAAAGCTGGCCCAAAGGTTTCCTATGGAGATGGCAACATAGGACACACCTTAGGATATGGAAATATTGTGATTGGAAATGTCGTCATTCAAAACGTAGCTCTCGTAGAAGGACTGAAGCATAATCTCTTAAGCATCAGTCAAATTACAGATAAAGGCTACAATGTCAATTTTTATGAATCTCACTGTGAAATAACTAGTAAGAAAGATGGAAAAGTAATTCTTACGGGTTATAGACATGGTAACATCTATGAAGCCAACTTACAATCTGCTACTGATGGGAAAATGACGTGTCTATTGTCAAAAGCATCAGTAGATGAAAGTTGGAACTGGCACAAGAAGCTCTCTCATTTGAATTTCAACAACATCAATGAGTTAGTAAGAAAAGATTTGGTGAGAGGTCTACCAAAAGCAATGTATTCTTCTGATGGACTCTGTGACGCCTGTCAAAAGTCAAAGCAAAAGAGAATCAGCTTCAAAAGTATTTCAGAACACTCAATAGACACGGCTTATCACCTGCTGCATCTGGATCTATTTGGTCCAGTGAATGTGATGTCTATCAACAAGAAAAGATACACTCTAGTGATTGTTGATGAGTATACAAGGTTTACATGGGTATACTTTCTACATAAAAAAAGTGAAACACCAGAGATTCTGATAGAACATGTCAAGTTGCTGGAAAATGAATCAAGTAACAGAGTCAAAATTCTTCGCAGTGATAATGGAACTGAGTTTAAAAATTCAAAAATGGAAGATTTCTGCAAATCAAAAGGAATTGTACAGCAATTCTCTGCTCCTGGTACTCCTCAACAAAACGGAGTAGTCGAAAGGAAAAACAGAACTTTAATTGAAGCAGGAAGAACATTGCTGGCAGAAGCAAAGCTCCCAACTTACTTTTGGGCAGAGGCTATTAACACTGCATGCTATACTCAGAACTGTACTCTGATCACAAGACATGGCAAGACTCCATATCAGATGATTAAAGGGAAGAAACCAAGCCTGAAACACTTGCATGTGTTTGGGTGCAAATGCTTCATTTTACGACCTCACCCAGAAAAGTTTGGAAAATTTGAAGCAAAAGCAGATGAAGGAATTTTTATTGGATATCCTGACACAACAAAAGCTTTCAAGGTATACAATCTGAGAACTAAGATTGCGAATATCTCAGTAAATGTATCGTTTGATGACAGGAAAATCACCGGGATTAATGAAGATACTCATGAGGAATTGATCTTTGGAGATGAACTAGAAGCTGAAATCAGTAGTGATGCCATTGAGGGGGAGCCTACTGATAATATTACAAATAATGAACCTCTTGAAAACAACTCCTCTCCAGATACTGATGGAAGTACTGATAACAGCACTGATGCCAGTACTGACAGTACATCAAGTGACAGCCATCAGAGTAATTCTGATTCAAATGGATCTTTTCCAGACACTAATGCAGGGGGAGCTTCGCATACAACTCAAGGTAGTTCTTTTGAGGAAGACACGGATGCAGGGGGAGCATCAAGTTCAAGAACCATGTTACCATCAGCAAGAAAGTGGACACAAGCGCATCCTCCTGATCTCATTATTGGAGATCCTGATGTCGGTGTTCAAACGAGAAATGCAACTCAGAATGAGTGTCTATTTCACAATTTTCTCTCACAGGAAGAACCAAAGAAAATTGAAGATGCCTTGAAAGATGCTGACTGGATAACTGCGATGCAAGAAGAACTAAATGAGTTTGAAAGAAATGAAGTCTGGAAATTTGTTCCACGACCCAAAAACAGATCTATTGTGGGCACTAAATGGGTGTTTAGAAACAAAACTGATTCTGATGGGGTAATTACAAGAAACAAGGCCAGACTTGTCGCAAAAGGGTATTCTCAGCAAGAAGGCATTGATTATGATGAAACATTTGCTCCGGTTGCCAGATTGGAGGCCATCAGAATATTTCTAGCATATGCTGCTCACATGAAATTCAAGGTCTTTCAGATGGATGTTAAGAGTGCCTTCTTAAATGGAGAATTGGAGGAAGAAGTGTATATTGAACAACCTCCAGGCTTTATTGATCCTAAATATCCAGATCATGTGTATAGACTGGATAAAGCTCTTTATGGTCTCAAGCAAGCTCCAAGGGCCTGGTATGAAACACTAACTCAGTTTCTTCTTGATAGTGGATTCACACGAGGCACTATTGATAAAACCTTGTTCTACATTCAAAAAGGCAAGGACCTGCTCCTGATTCAAATATATGTTGATGACATAATCTTTGGATCTACTAATGCTACAATGTGTCAGAAGTTTGCTAAGTTAATGCAGTCCAGATATCAGATGAGTATGATGGGAGAAATGAGCTATTTTCTGGGGTTGCAAGTAAAGCAAACAGATGAAGGGATTTTTATCAATCAATCCAAGTACACCAGAAATCTGCTCAAGAAATTCAACATGCAAGACAGTACTCCTGCTAGTACTCCCATGGCTACTGCAACTAAGCTTGACTCTAAGGAAGGAATTGAAGTGGATATCACAAGCTATAGAGGAATGATTGGTTCTCTCCTCTATCTCACTGCCAGTAGACCTGACATAATGTTTGAAACTTGTCTCTGTGCAAGATTTCAGTCTCAACCACGAGAACCGCATCTGATAGCTGTAAAGAGGATATTTCGATACCTAAAAGGGACACCAAATCTTGGTTTATGGTATCCCAGAGCATCAGACTTCACACTGATAGGATACTCTGATGCTGATTTTGCTGGCTGTAAGATTGACAGGAAGAGCACTTCTGGTAGCTGTCAATTTTTAGGTGGTCGACTGGTTTCATGGTTCAGCAAGAAGCAGAAGTCTATTTCTACCTCGACAGCAGAAGCTGAATACATAGCTGCGGGAAGCTGCTGTGCTCAGATTTTATGGATGAAAAATCAACTGCTGGATTACGGTTTGCACTTTTCTAAAATTCCTATTTATTGTGATAATCAAAGTGCTATTGCAATGACAGGAAATCCAGTCCAACACTTGCTTACAAAACATATCAGTATCAGGTATCACTTTATTCGTGAACATGTAATGGAAGGAACGATTGAACTTCACTTCGTTCCCACAGATCAACAACTGGCTGATATATTCACGAAGCCTCTGGCAGAGGCAGTCTTTAAAAGACTCGTGAATGAACTTGGAATGATTACAAGCGAGTAACTCCTGATCCTTGATACTGATTGTTGCTACTGATGGTTGATACTGATACCACTACTGATAAGGAGTATTTGTGCTAAATCCTGATGGTGACTAGTAGCATTGATGAGTATGTTAGTTCATTGTTTAAAGTGATATCTTTTCTTTCACTTTGCAACTATTATGAGATACTGATGAGTATGTTAGTTTATTGTTTAAAGTGATATCATTTCTTTCACTTTGCAATTATTATGAGCTCCTGATGTCTGTAGTTCTGATAATTCATTCATGATTATGCATTCATCATCACATTTATACTGATATGTAAAGCAAAATAATGGATCTTTTTCATTAATTGATTCAAATTATCTTTACATTCATATAATCTCATACATTTCACTAGCTAATCTTTCTGCTCAACTCTACTCACTATGTCTACAGTGAGATGATCTATTTAACCAGGACAATCTCCATCAGAGGCAGAAGAGCTAGAGCCAGAAGCTATTGTGTTCTCTTGCCTCTGATGATAACTACTTGTCCGTTCAACTGGTCATAATACCATCTGGGATTTCCAGGGCTTGACAACCTCCTGATGTTGAATCATCATCATCATCCTCTCGACTTCTCCTTCCTGCTTGCAGCTTGCAGGATTCCAAGAAGAGCTCCTCCTCTGAACCCGTCAAGTAGCTCTGATGAAAGAGCATCATACAAATCTCCACAGCGTGATCATCTGCAAGGATGGGCACATCATATGGCCCAGGACGAATGATGTGCACATACGGATTGGAGATAGGACCATCAGCTATCTCATCATCAGCAATGAGACCGTCATCGTTCAAAAATGACAAAACAAGAAACTCATCAATAATATAGTTTGCTTGTTGACGCCAATTCATATTCAAGAATGATTCTACATCCATGAATTCAAAGGTTCCTGCCATTTGATGTATGGTATTTTTAATATATGAATTGCTTGTTGTTACAATGCTTCAGCTTTTATAGCATCCAACAGGGCAACTGAAAGGTTTTGCTTGGCTCAAAGCTATGGGGATAGTAAAGTGCGGAGTCCCAAGACAGTCTTTATTCTTCTGACTGTTGAGCTCTTTCGTACTTTGTTATTATGTTTTTGCACTATTAAAATCGATAATTTTATTATTATTGATTTTTTTCATAGCCAATAAGCGGATATTGTGAATGTCTTATGTGATGCCAGGTGTTTCCTCGCGTGTCACTTACGCGCTGGTATATACAACCGTTGTGTATAGCCCCCTTATCACGCGTCCTTGGCAATCGTGACAACCCATTTTTTACACGATACCTGTCCATTAGTCATCATTAGTCTGGTTTTTCAGAGATATTGTATTGCTAATTAGTCTCAAAAAATTTGTTTCTTTTCCATCTCATTATCATTGTTGAATATCTATACTATTCTCTCTGTATTCTTATTCTCAACAATGGCAGCAACTCACTTCCCATCTCCTACAAACAAGAATCTGACTCATAATAGAGTTCTTTTTGTCACCAACAATTACTCTGCTATTCTGGACAAGTCAAAAGCCCCATCTGAATTTCATCTCATTCAGGATTTTTTGGCTTCTAGCTCAATTGGGTTTGCTCTAACAGAACCCAAGGCAATTTCTGCACATGCAGTGATACAGATTTGGAGTACTGCCACATATACTCCAGGTACCTCTAATACTCAGCCTGGTCTTACCTTTTCCTACAGGAATGATCTCTATGAGGTTACTCCCACTACTGTTCAAAGAGCGTTGCACCTGGGTACCCCTACATCCTTTACCTCCTTCTTTTCGGAGGCGGTGCTTAGGGAGTTTTTCACCAAAATTGGCTACAATGGTGATATGACCAGAATGGGTCGATTGGTCAGGACGAAGCTTCGTCAAGAATGGAATTTTTTCTTTGATTCCATAGGTAAGTGCTTCATGAACAAGAGCTCCAACTTTGATGCTCTCACTCAAGCAACTCAAAACATTGGGTACTCTCTAATCTATGGATCTGATTTTAATATTGCTAGTATGCTAATTGATTCCATAGGTAGTAGAATAACTGAGAATCGGGAAACTGTCTATTTTGGTCGTTTCCTGCATTTAATTTTTACATACCTATGCCCTAATGTTGTTTTTCAAGATGACTGCTTGTTGCCTGTGTTTCAGAATACTCCTAGATCCTTTCAGGAGTACATGTTAAAGGGAAAACAAATGTTTCAGGGTGATGTAGTATATCCTGAACAGGTCAGGCATCTTCTTCGACAGAGATTGCCTACTGTTTATGGCTTCGATCCTCGTACTCTGATTCAGAGGCCTGTTGTTGCTACCCCCTCTGGATCTAACCCAAGTACAAGACCTAAACAGATTCCTCCACACTCAAATCCCACCTCTGATGGCTCTCAACAGCAATCAGTTGTAAAACACACAAGGTTAGCCAAATCAGTACGACATTTTCAGTCGTCTGGATCAAGGACCTTGTTACATTCCCGCACTGATACTCTGGAGAAACAAGGAAGTCAACCAGTTGGTATAGCATCCAAAATTTTAGACTCACGAAGAAAGCTTACAACTGTTATTGATACTGATTCTGATAGTGATGATGATAATGTTCCATTGTCATCGATATTCAAAATATCTCCTGAGGTCGTGTCACCTGGCTCATCACCATCTTCCAAAAGGCAAAGATTAAGAAAGTCCACTCTCTACTCTCATTTTGATGCTGTTGACGCTCTACACACCTCACTTCACAACAGCTCTACTACTGATGCTCTTGTCAGTATTGCTCCGGACAGTATTCTCTCTTCTGATCCCGGACTTGATGCTGATGCAGTACCAGTTACTGATGCTACTGCTACTGATGTGCAACCCTTTCTTGATAGTGTGGTTGTCTCTGATTCCAGTCCTACTGTATCTCCACAGACACACAAAGTTGATATGTCTTATGATCGTATCAAAAGACTGGAAACTGAAGCAAGAAAAGAAATAGCTGAGTCGGTTGGTCGTAAACGGAAGATTTGTTTTGCACGAACCAAGAAAAGGAATGTTAAGGCAAAATCATCAGACGCTCCAACTGTTGATCTGGATACACAAGAACCTGGTTCTCAAAGTGAATCAGCAGTCCACATAGATCAAGTCCCACAAGAACCATCTGCTCAAAGGGTGGATGACGACAAGGAGCAGTTCCTGCCTGAAACTGATCAGGACAATTCTATAAGGGGTATTTCATCTTCTGTTTTTAAAGACCAATATGGACAGGATACACAAGAACCTTCAGTACACTTTACTGAAGCAGTCCAGGTTGGCCAGGCTCCACAAGAACCTTTCATTCAAAGTATGGAAGCATGCCAGCATACTGACAGTCTGGTTCTCATGGTTCAACCATTATCCTCTCGTCCTTTGGACACTGAAGACTCAGGTACTGTCACTAATCCTGACTCTGCTATGGTTGTTTACTCTCCTGGTGTCAGGATGACTACTGACAAACCCTTGTCTGAGGGAACCCCTGTCAGTATGACTGCACTCCACTCTTCTCTGCCATCTCTTATTTCTTCGTTTCTGAGTGCTCTGAGCCTTTTTCGTGAGAATGAGAGAAACGATCTAGAGAAAAACAGAAGTCTTGAGTGGCAGTCTCCTGAACTGGCAAAAGGAGAGGTAGAAATGAGTGATAATGCTATGCATTTGTGTAAGGAAAATCTGGCTCTCAAAAGCTCAGATAGTGTGATGGTGAGCAGTGATGAGATCACTGAAAAAGAACAGAGAGATCTAGGGGTTACTGATTTTGATGCAGGTACATCGACTACTCCTGCAGCGTCTCAGGATCAGACCCACAGTTCTCATTCCAGCTCTGAGAAATCTGGTCCTGATGATGAGTCCACGGACATTCTGACTAGTCACAGACGAGCTCAGTGGGATCACTCTTGGACTGATCCTTCATCTTTTGTTGGTATTTCTGGGGCTCGTGTTCATTTAGCTACTGCCTTTAAAGAGATTCAAAGCTCGGATCTTCAAGCTCGTCTTAAAGGTACTTCTCTGATGCTTAAGGCTATTTTTGAAGAGATTCAAGATGTCAGGACTACGACTGCAAAGAGTATTGCTGATGTTGTGGCTGATAATAATCAATCTGTTGCTCGCATTTCAAGAGACTTTTCCTGTGTTCATCGAGATCATGTCTCTCTCGAACATCGCATTGCGACTCTGGAGAAAAAGGCTGAATCTATGGATGCTAAGTTGGATTTACTTCTCTCTGCTTTGGTTCCTGATGCTGGTACTGATGCCAAAAAGGGGGAGAAAGTAGTGTCAACCAAATGCTCTCGGGAGTTGGGTATTCTAAGACAGGATGATGCTCCTGATGGAGGTTCTAGTCAGAAACAAATATCTTCTGATGCTGCTGCAAGGACACAAGTCTCTGGATCTAGTTCTCAAAAGCAATCTCATGATATTATAGTGACAACAGCTGAACAGGCAAAGAAGTTTCATCAAACTGTGAATATTGATGGAACAGAATACACTGTGCACTATAAAGATCCCAGACTTGAAGCATTCAATGAACAGCAAGCTAGAAAAATTCTTCAAGAAATGTATCCTGATGAAGATGTAGAAGAGATGGTGGAAGCCCAGAGGATAGAATATGAAATGCTGAATTCACAGAAAGGAACTGTCAGGAGTGAAAGGAAGGGAAACAGGACTAGAGGTAGAGGTCATGGCAGAGCAAGAGGAAGTACTGTCAAACCATCTTCAAATTCTCAAAAAGGTATTGTGATCAAAGAAGGATCAAATACTGGTGCAGATAAGTCATCTGGATTATCTACTGTTTCTGCTAAGGGAAAAGGAAAGGAAGTTCTTGAAGGACCACCTCAAGTGATGATTACTGAACAAAATAGTGAAACATCACTTCAAGAAGAAGAAGAGGGTGATGATCTTCCATTAGTTCAAAGAAGGAGAAGAAGAGAAGATTCAAGGAATGACAGACAGATATTTCTTGTAAGAACATCATTAAATATGGAAGCAGCTAAACAAGCAGAAAAAGACTATTTCAAGTCTTTGCAACAACAAAGCTTCACAAAATCAGGAATGGTTTTGGAGGAATATCTGAGAAAGAAGGATGATGTTGTAAGGAGTTCAAGAAATTCATATGGATTCAAGAAGGTTAGAGGATACAAAAGTCAAGGTTATGATATCAGGGAAGATAAATCTCATTTTCAGCTCAATGAGATATTTAAATCAAGTGGACATATCAAAAGTCTTCCTGAAATTTCTTGCACTGGTAGATCTGGGGAGTTCAAGAAATCTTATGAAGAAGTTGCGAAGAAGAAGAATGAATGCAGACAAACAGGAACATATGGAGGAATTGGTCATCCTGCTGCAGAAATAATTCCTCAGGCAGCATCATTTGATCAAGCATGTCTAACAGAAAATCTGAGTGATAGAGTTACTCAAAGGCATCTTGACAAACTTATATCTGTTCAAATGGTGTATGACATTCATGATGGAAATCTGCCTAAAGAAAAGATGGTGTATTTTCTTAAGGATGGATCAACGTTTGTACTAACAGAGCTGGATGTCTCAATGAAGAACTTGGAAGAATTGAGGTACGTGCAGTATATGTTTGTTCTTAATGATGATGTGTGTCTAAAGTGGAGAAGGAAGATTCAATCCAGTATCAATTTGCATTTGATGAGTTTAAATCAGAAAGATATTGCATATGCTCCTAAATACATTGATATGGATGGACAAGAAATGGAAATGAAGAAAGGAAGTGCTTTCATTGAAAAGACTCTGGGTGAAGAGTATTTGTCTTTCTGTCCTGATAGTGAGAGAGTTAAACTTATTTATCTAGATGACAGAATGTTGAGAAGTTCTATTGAGGATCTGAGAGCAGCAATTTATCAGACAAACAAAGATGATAAAAAACTGAGGAAGCTGAGAAGAAGAATGATTGATTTGTTATTAGAGAAAGAAGATGAGTTGATGAAGCAGTTTCTTCAGAAGAACACGGGGTTTATTAGAGTGTCTGATTATGAAGGATATCTTAAACGAAATCCTTATGTTAATCCTACGAGCATTTGATTGAAGTTTTGGCATCATTAAATCCAGAGAATTTATGCTTTAGTTCAGAAAGTATAAATTGGGGGAGATTGTTGGGAAATGAAGATTTAATGAGTGCATCAGGATCGGATAGCATCAGTACTTAGAGCATCAGGAGATGACGTCTGATGATGTCATCATCAGTGGCAGGATAAGTCGGTTGTTGGTAATTGATACTATTCCGTGATTTCAGGAAAGGATTGATATGATCAAGATATATCTTATAGAAGCTGTTACAGAAGATAAGAGACAAGAAGATCAATTTAATTAAATGAAGATTATCTTGTGTAACAGAATGTGTAGCTGTGTGTATATATAAACACAGGATAGGTTTTACGAAAGTAATATCTTTAACACGAGTATCTTTGTAAACCTAGCAGCTCTTAAGAACTCATAGTTTCTTGAGAGAGTTTGTATCAGTTTTTATAAAGTTTAATAAAAGCTGATATTGATTGTTTTTATCTTTGTCTGTTCGATTATTTCATACAATTACATTCAACCCCCCTTCTGTAATAGACATATACTGGGTAACACATGTTTTTCTACATACTCTTGTGTTCATTGTTGTTTGGAGAATGGTGGCGACCAATATAAATTCCTTCGCTCGTACTTTGATAATACACATGTTGAGCATTTCTTTCACTCATACTTGTTTTCTTCGTATTTTAGCCTTTCAATAAGAAGGTAAATTGGCGAGAGTTGTCCGTGTAGCTTGGACAGAAAAGGGAAAAGATGTTAGCATGAAGGCGTTATGATCCAGAATATTTGGAGCTAGTGTAATGTTATTGTATAAAGTTGATTTCTATTAAATACTATATTGTATAAGATTAGTTTTGCCTAGTATACTTCTTATCGAAGTTATACTTATGGCATAGAATTTATGCAAAGAGAATTGTTGTAAAGAAGAAAATTTTATTTAATGGAATTTTGGATTCTTGTTTCTAGCACTATAACCTAAAAGATCTTGGTATAGTTGGGGTCGCCGATGCTACATTTCAGTGGTTTAATAATTTCAGGTGAAAGTTTAAGATTAAACAGGTGATGTATTATTGAGATTTTAATTGTGACGATCAAATCTTCTAACCCCGGATTTGGGGCGTTACAGGTGGTATCAGAGCAGGGTTATAGTAAAATTAGAAACGAGAGTGCATATGAGTGTGTAGTTATATAAGGAATGTCAGAGCTCATTTAGAGTTCGTGTTGGACTATTGGATATAGTATCAACGAGTAGTTAAGATAAGGGTACTCGTTTGAGATGGTTGTACTGAGCTGGATAGAACTCTTTACGGTTGTAGATGTCTACGGTGGAATCTTTTAGGACTATTACGAGTCGACGACGACGTACGATATTGATAACTTTATGACGTGGAAAAGAAGGGCTTAGAATCGGATAATGAGCTATCGAAGGAGCCGACAGAGAAGGCATATGTGGAGACCTTGGTAATACCTTCCCATCCTAATGAAATATTTGACATTCCTTTAAGCGAGACTTGTGTTGGTGAATATATTCCACCTTTTGAGTTTGTATTTGATACTTTTGATCAATCCTGTTTCCAATTGCGTCAGAGGTTGTTATGATATCTATTTCAGATTTTTGAGACCTGTTAAAAATGTGTTATTTGAATTTCAACTCTTCCATTCTCCAGGAGTGGATAACTCTAATTGTAATATAACACTATCTGTTCGATACTTCCTTTTCTAGTTATTCTTCTTTTCTAGAATAACACCTTTGGAATCTATTCAGTTTCAATCCAAGGTGTATATATGAGAATTACTTGTCAAAAGGCCTTGATTGTTAATTTGACTTTAAATTTCTTTCATATTTCTCTACTCCAACTGAGACGAACAACCCTATTTATAGGGGACACAAGGACCTGTTTGTGTGATAGAAGTCTGATGGGACGCCATCACTTGTGTGTTGTGCATCACGAGAAGGCTAATTACCTTTAGTAATGTCTTAATTAAGACACGCAACATTGGGTTCATATGATCAAATTGACCTTTCAGTGATTCTTTTATTCCCAATAATGTTTGCTTTAAAATTTGTAAATTTGGTAATCACAGTTGTGGGACACTTGCTATGATACAGAACCTTTTCACTTCAAAAAATTTCATGATTCTTGTTATCTCAAATAATCTTGAAGGTATGCCATCAGGTTGGAATGAATTAACCTTACCATAATGAATAAAGAATTTACGATTGAATTACCACGAACTAAAGCGGATCACAATGCGATTAGAATACTAGTGACATATAACGGAGCCAATTGTTCTCTCTATCAATTAACGTTACGCTGTGGAAGAGTGGATCAACTTTCATTTGACAGAAACAGTAGTATTTGAAGAAGGAACAATATTTGAAGAAACAACAACGCGGTGTGAAGCCTCAGTGACCATTTACATTAGTTAGGAAATTCAAGAGTTGATTCAAAATTTGGAAAATGGGCAATTGAATCGATGTTATCACCGGTTGTGGAAGATGGACATAATAGATTTTGTCTCAACATGAAGAACGTTTAATCTCAACATTAGGCTAATAATAGAGAATGATACGATCTTTGAATGTTTCGGGATTACATGATATGATTGCAGGTCTTTTGTTCACTGTAGTTTAAAGTAGATCTTACTAATCAATGTAGACAGATCTTGCCCCGCTCTAGTTGATAGACCATCAGATAGAAAGGATTCATAGTGAGAGCGAGAGTATCTTAAAACAAAAATAGAATCATAATCAGAATCAAAATGATGTTGATCAGATTAAGCTATTTTGGGGAAATGAGATTATATTTTGGAAAAGATTTCTTGTGTTACTTTGAATAGAATTTCTAAATTATTTGAGAATCAGATGGAGATCAATTAAGTTCTTGGAACTAAGTAGGACAGTTTTAAATGTATGGATCTAAGTCACCAAGTTGTTAAGGTGTATTTCTCACATTATCTATAATGAGCAAAAGAGGATGAAGAGATTTCAACAAGGATTTAAAGACAAGGGACAAAGAAATGAGTGGTTGTTTTATACTAAATATTTATCTTACATTGGTACAGAAAGTATGTGATCGTTGAAAGCAGTTGGCAGTTATATTAATAGTAGTTAAGATTAATCAAGGAGTATGACTATGCAATTAATTATCAACCAGGGAAAAGCCAATAGGGTGGCTGATATTATAAGTAGTAGAGCGTGATTAAAGATGCAAATTTCTTCAGAACATCTGATATAAGAATTGGAAATGACGGAGTTTGAAGTTATGATAACAAGAGATTAACTAGCGGAATTAACTGAAATTAGGATTCAACCAGAATTGACCAAAAAGAAAGGGTTACATTAAGGAAAGAATAATAGAAGGAGAAATGGATTCAATTACAGGAAAGAACAAGAAAGTATAAGGGATAAGAAGGAAAAGCGAGGATATACTTCTAGAATAAATTCCTAATGTTCAAAAATTGAAGACGAGATTTTGCAAGAAACCCATAGCAGTAGATGTTACATTCACTCGGGAGTACAAAGATATATAAGAGATGAAAGAGAATACTAGTGTTGGTGATTATCTAAGTGTTTGACATATCAGAGAATGAAGACAGAACAACAGAGACATAGTGGACTATTACAACCGAGAGATTCCTGAATGGAAATGGGAACATATTACGATAGATTTTGTAGTGGAGTTGCCAAGATCTAGAGCTAATTATGATGCTATTTGAGTTATTATTGATCGATTGACGAAGTCAGCACACTTTATTTCAATTAACGAGAGATATTCATTGGATAAGTTGGTTCATCTCTATTTGAACGAGATGGTAGTACGACATGGAATGCCAATTTTGATTGTATCTGACAGAGATCCGCGATTTAATTTGAAATTCTGGAGACAGTTTCAAAAGGCTTTGGGAATTAGGTTAAATATGAGCACGACGTATCACCCTCAGACAGACAGTCCGAGTGAGCGGACCATTCAAACGATTAAAGACATGCTACGAGTTTGTGCACTGAACTTTGAAGGTAATTGGGATGATCACTTGTCATTGGTTGAATTCCCATATAACAACAATTACTATGCCAATATTGGAATGCCACCTTATGAAGCGTTATACGGACGAAAATGTCGATCTCCAATATATTGGAAAGAAGTTGGTGAACGAAAGGTGATAGGACCAGAGTTGGTACAACAGACGAAAGAAGTGATCGAACTGATTCAAAGGAGATTGATAACTGCTCAGAATCGTCAGAGGAAGTACACTGATCAAGCCAGAAAGGATATGGAATATGAAAAATGAGAACCTGTTTTATTGAAGATATCGCCGTGGAAAGGACTCATGAGATTTGGCAAGAAAGGGAAGCTTAGTGCAAGATTTATTGGTCCTTTTTAGATTCTCAAGTGTGTTGGGAAAGTTGCGTATAAATTGGCTTTACCACCCCATATGCAGCATATTCATAATGTATTTCATGTGTCAATACTTAAGAAATATCACCCCGATTCTAATCAGGTCATAGAGTATGAACCTATAGAGATTCAGCCAGATTTGTCCTATGTTGGGCAACCGATTAAAATATTAGGTCGGCATGAGAAAATGTTAAGAAATAAAACAGTGGCACTAGTAAGAGTTTTGTGGAGGAATCCTAAGGTTGAAGAGTCAACCTGGGAACTTGAGAGTGAGATGTTGAAAAAGTATCCACATCTGTTTACATAGGCTGATTCTGAGGACAAAATCCTTTTAAGGGGGGAATGATGTAAGATCTGGGAAAACTACGTGTTAATATTTGATATTGAATGCAATTTTCTTTTCATATCTATATTTATTAAATGTTTTATCCGTTTAAATGTGCTAAGTTATTCGTTAAATGGTCAAATATGTGTCCTTGAGATGCTATGTGAATATTTGTGATGATTAGAATTTATTTTAAGAGGATGTTATTTTATTTTGTTTTATTACAATTATCGAAAAGAAATTTAGTTCGTTTTATAATCATTCGGAAAATTGGTATATCGTTCGTACCAATATTTCATTCGTTGAAGTGGGAAACATTCTTGAACATTCATTATAGAGATATTTTGGTTCGTATATATATTATTAAATTATTCTCGTAATTATACGTAGTTTTTGATAATTATCGTTTCGTAACCGGTACGCTTTATTTTAATTTAAAAATGATCCAATTGATCAATATT
Organism: Heracleum sosnowskyi; assembly: GCA_030848705.1. Classification (NCBI taxonomy): domain Eukaryota; kingdom Viridiplantae; phylum Streptophyta; class Magnoliopsida; order Apiales; family Apiaceae; genus Heracleum; species Heracleum sosnowskyi. The sequence goes on from CM061244.1 coordinate 94,371,838, forward strand.
GATCCAAAAATATCGTTTGGGGTATTATTTTCCATTTAATATAAATAGCTTATTCGTTAATTATTTTTATCGAAAAATTCGTTAAAATTTGTAAAATACCGAAAAATCCCCAAATTGTGTTCTTCGTGTTCTTCAAGATCAAACTCAAATTCGAAGGCGGTACTGGAGTCCGATTTCAACGCTCTAGTAGTCGAATCGAAGCTCTCATCACCCTCTATTCGAATCCATCATCAATTTGTGTGTGGGTATGATTTCTGAATTTTCCAAAATTTTATTAAATTCGAATTTTTATTTGATTTTTGCGGAAAATCGAAAACTTTGCGGTTCTTGTGAGTTGATTACACGAATGTGTTGTAAACATTATGAGGAGCATATTGATGATTTTATTGTGAATTTTGGTGTCCAAAATCAATTTAATCGGAAAATTCTATAAGTTCACCGGATTTTAAGCTTCGGCCGGAGTTTGTTGATGGTTAGTTGATTGTGGTTAAGGTTTACACCATGGGATAGATCGGGAGGTGTAGAGTTGGGTCATGTAATTGGTTTCAAGGTTGGAGGCGGGTTTTGGGATGCCGGATTTGTGCCGCCGCCGGCGAGGGGTCGGTATTCCGTCCATTTTGAACGATTGTAGTCGATTTTTTTATGGGAATGATGTTTTCCTGAAGCCCATGGCTCTCCCGTTAGTAACTCATGTGTTTGTGCGATTTTTAGGTCATCGGAATGGTGGTGGGTAGACGGAACCGCCACCGGGTTCCGGTGGTGATCTTGGCAACCCACCGTGTTCTTGGCAACCCGTTTTGGGTCCAACTCCGACCCGGTTTCAATCCAAAAATTTCCTAATCATTTTTCTAAAAAGTGTTTTTGGAGTTTAATTCTTTAAAAATTCAAAAATTGTTTTTGAATTCTAAAAATTTATTTATTTACTTAAATCTCTTTAGTAAATTCAAATTATATTTATTTAATTTCAAAAATTGATTAAATTTAATTATTTTAAATTAATAATTAATTTATTTAATTGATTGATTAATTTATTAATCAGTTATGTTAGATCAGGATTCAATGATCGTCAGGATCTAGACTCAACTGATCAGGATTGCTGACGTCATCAGTATTGCATGGTCATCAGTTTTTGATCAAGTCTCAGTATCAGGATTATCATCAGGATGTATATCAGGACTATGATCAGGATTGATCATCAAGACTGGAAGCTGATCAGGATTCCTACTTCGAGTTATATTTGAAGTCTACTTAAAGATGGAAAGATTATTCTGTCGGTTCCTAGTAAATAGGAATGAAGCTATCGATTTAGGATAGGTTTCAATCTCTGTAATTGATTAGGACTTATCATGTAATTGATAGAGAAGCTGTGTAGTATATAAACACAGTTTAGGTTTTGGTTTATTAACCAATAGCATACACGAGTATTTTGGAACCTAGAAGCTCTCAAGAACATCAGAATTTATTGAGAGAGTTTTGTAACAGTTTTATATCAGATTTAATAAAGCTGTTATTATTCTTTCATATTTGTGATCTATATTTTTAATAAGTCGAGAATTGTAAAGCATAATGTAACATAAGATTTAAAAGAGATAACTACAACTCAACAAAGGACAAGACAGACAATAATATTAACAGAAGCACAGGAATCCAGAATCAAAGAAGAAAAGGTAAACTCAAAAAATCAAAATATGGTATGTATTCTTGAAGTCCGTAAACAGGTCACGGAAAGAAGTTCATGAAAATGTTCAAGCCTCAGTGACAGCAAAAGAAACAAGACTTTCAAGACTACAGAAGTATGTGAATGATTTAGGGTTAAGTACCACAGGATTTCAGTGATTTATTTGAAGCAACCAGAACGACAAAGGACTTATCAACAGCATTGAATTGAAGACGTGGAAGAATTGATCAAGTGTTATTCATCTGTGAACCAGACCAGTTGCACTAGGTGACGGCACTTAAAAAGATCAGGTTGTTCTATCGTCTCAGAAGGAATTGATACAGTCTAAAACTAAACACCCTGGATTTCAGAAGTTTTATTAAAGATCAAAGTCAAAAGAAAAGAGCTCGATAGTTTTTATTTTCTAAAAACTATCGAATGGGATAAATGGAGTCCATTAGAATTCTATTACAAAAGAATTTAACTTTCGATAGTTTTTATTTAAAAACTATCGAATGGTAAACTCTTTTTAAAGATTCGATGGTTTTTAAATTAGGGAGCAGGTGAAAAGTTTCTTTGTTGTCAGGTTGAGTTTGAAGATGGACGACCAAGATTGATTCTTCAATTTTGGTTCGATAGTTTTCAATTCAAGTCTGCAATTAATACAGAGTGAAGATAGTGTCTTCTTCAGTTAAGTTTTTACACAGAAGAATTTACGAGGAGAGAGTTTGAGCCAGAGAGATTATCAGAGAAATTAATATTGCTCAGATTTCTACCATTGTATTGAATTCGTGTAACCTTAAACTCATTGAAGCTAATCTACGGATTAGAAATTGTAGCACCCTTCGAGGTTTATATTTATAAAAAGATATATTCCCCGACTCTTGGTTTGATTTGGTGTGTTTGATTTCGTTATAGAACTGAATGATTAATCCACGAACGAAATTGAATAATTTATAGGTATCGTATTCAACCCCCCTTCTACGATACTTTGGACCTAACAATTGGTATCAGAGCTACTTGATTGACGTACAAATCAGATCCGGTGAATGAGACCAAAATCAAACGTAGCGTGAAAATTCGAAGCAAATTTTTTAACTTTCAAAATTTTTCATTTAGTTGAAATTTCTTGAATTTTAAACAATTTGAAATTTTCAAAGACCATGAGTGCTCCAAAGACAACTGTTGGTATTAAAGTTCCCCCGTTTACTAGAGATGATTTCGGTTTGTGGAAGATGAAGATGCTGTTATTTATCAAGGCATCTAATCCGTTGTATATTGGCATATTAGAGAACGGACCGTTTGTACCAATGAAACCAGTTAGTGAATCTACAGCTCCTGATGGCACCAGGATTCCTCAAGGCACCCAACCTAAGGATATCACTGATTACACAGATTTTGACAAAGAACTGATTCGATTGGATACAGGTTTGATGTTGATATTGGCAGACTCCGTAGACAAGGAAATGAGCTATCAGTTGATGAACTGTACAAGCGGGAAACATATGTGGGATACCATTAATTTGATAATGGAAGGAACTGAAGATGTGCAGGAAAACAGATTGGACATCCTGACTTCTCAGTATGAGTCTTTTAGGTCTCTTCCAGGAGAAAGTATAACTCAGGTCTTTGAGAAATATACTAAGCTTCTTAATGAATTGGCAATGAAAGAAAAGAACTATCCACTGAGAGAAACCAACAGGAAGTTCATGATGACGCTGCCCCATCATGTAGAACACAAGTCATCATCCATAAGGGAAAAAATAGACTTCACAAAGATGTCACTAGAGATGATCTATGGCAAGTTGAAGACTTATGAGATGGAACAGGAACAGAGAGTGATAATCTACGGACCAGGGACAGTGGACAACAAGCAAAATGTATTTGTGAGATCAGCAGCACTTGTAGTGGATGAACCAGCAACTTCTGATATTCAGGTTCAAACCCCTAGAGCTGGAAAGGAGGTGATTATAGAAGCTGAAATGGATTCTGTGAATCTGGGTGTTGATGAAAGTGATTACTACACCCTAGAAGAGCTTGAGCAAATGGAAGACAAAACCATGGCGTACTTAGCTGCAAAGTTCAGCCATATTCGTTTCAAGAGAAACCCTAAGTATAAGTTCAAGGGCTCAACCAACAGATTCCAGAAAAGCAAGTATTCACCAGGGACTGGCTTTAAGGGAGGCTACAAGACTGGCATGATTGATAGAAGCAACTCAAGATGCTACAACTGCAATGAGTTCAGGTATTTCGCCACTGAATGCCGGAAGCCTCGTCAAGCAAGAGACAAGAAAGATGTCTATGAGAAGAAGGATTCTTATGATGAGTTGAAGAAAGAGAATGCCAAGCTTAAACAGCAACTGGAGGCATTCTCTGGAAAGCAGAAAGGGAAAGCTTATATAGCAGAGGGAAAACACTGGGATGATACTGATTCGGATGAAGAGGAGGAATATGTAAATGTTGCCCTAATGGCTGACTCTTCAGAGGAATCACCACAATTATCTCAGGTACCTATCTTAACAACAATTGACATGTCTAATTCTGAGTACAAGAAAACTGTGCAAGATCTTAGTGTAGAATTGTTTAATGTACACACAAGCATGCTAGCATCAGAAATGGAAAATGCTAAACTAGTTCTTAAGATTAAAAATCTAGAATCTAAAAATGAAGAACTAGAGCTTGTAGCTGTCACATTAGAAGATCTTAAGCAAAAGAACATGTACTTAGAAAACAAGGTCAAGTGTAATGATGAGATAGAGACTATCTTCAGGAAGCAGATTTCAGAGTTAGATTTGAAACTGAATGCTTTTAAGAATTCCGCCCTAATTGCTAAGGAGATTATTGATACTCAGGCCATAGGGAATAAAACTGCTATAGGATTTGACTATAACAAGAAATCTGGTAAGAAGATAGTGGAATTCCCTATGACACCTTCAGTTGTCAAAAGGAATACTCCACATGTTCTTAAGAACGTTGATTGTCCAGTTTTTGTTAAGCCTTTTCCACCACTTTTCCATGAGGATGATCTTTTCATAAGACAAGAATTGCTTGAGGAGGATTTGTTGAAGGTTAAAGAGGTAAAGACTAAGTTGCCTAGGAAATCAGTAAAAGCTGAATTACCTAAAACTGAAGTTGGTGACTTAGTTATCAAGGCTAAAAAGAACAGGAATGGGAAAAAGAAGATTGTTAATCAGGAAATGGTTCCATATTCTCCCATTGCATCTAGGAAGTTGTGCACTATTTGTAATTCTGCTGGACACCTTACACATGCATGTAAAAAGGTTAAAGTAGAAACTGCTAATACTTCTGAAATGCATAACATGTCTGACATGCCTGATCTTCATAAACCCTGTGGAAAGAAAGAGTGTTTGCTATGCACATACAACATCATGCATGCTTATTTTAAGTTGATGAATGCATCTTGTAGCAATAACACTGATAATGTTGAATCCACAGATAATTTGAATATCAAATATGGTAAGACACAATTGAATGTTACTCATGTTAAATCATCTAAACCTTCAGGACCCAAACAATTTTGGGTACCAAAGTCCGCTTAATCAATCTGTGATTGCAGGGTAAGGTTAAAAGCTCAAAGGTTGTGTGGATTCTGGATAGTGGTTGTTCTAGACACATGACAGGTGAAGAGTCCCTGCTTACAGAGGTGGTTAAGAAGACCGGCCCGATTGTAACCTTTGGAGATGACAACAAAGGATTCACTACGGGATATGGTAAATTGAAAATTGGGAATGTCATCATTGAGAACATCTCTCTTGTTGAAGGATTAAAGCACAATCTTCTAAGTATCAGTCAATTCTGTGATAAAGGCTACAATGTAGATTTCAGAAAAGACAAGTGCTTGATCACAAACAGGAAGGATGAGAAGCTTGCTCTATTGGGAGTAAGAAAAATAAATTTGTTTATAGCTAATTTGAATTCTACCAGTGAAGGAGATGTTACTTGTTTCTACAGTAAGGCTTCTTCAGAACAAAGTTGGCTATGGCACAAGAAGCTCTCACACTTGAACTTCAAAACTATGAACTCTTTGGTAAAGAGAGAGTTAGTGAGAGGGTTGCCCCTGATGGAATTCAATCAGGAGGGACTATGTGAAGCATGTGAAAAAGGGAAGTCGAAGAAAGCATCACATAGAAGCAAAGAAATGACAAGCATTGCTGAACCATTACAACTGATTCTGTTAGGCCGAATACACAATATATAATCAAATATACGTATGAGAATAACAATAAGAACACTGTTTATGAATAATAAACTGAATGGAATTAAAAACTTCTCTCTCAGTGATGTAAAATATCACAGAGAGCTGCTAGGTTACAAGAATAATGTTTTCAAGTATTCGCACCCCTTTTAGGGTTAACCTATCTGTGTTTTTATAATACACAGTTACATAATCAATCTCTAATTGATATTCCTATAAATCAGCTATACAATTTATATCAATTTAGGATTGCTTCTGTCTTCTGTCCCGTTTCTTTAGTTATCTCAATATATCTTGCTTCTTTCCATCTTCAAGATATATTGCTTCTAGAATCTTCAAGTATGCACCGACAACTAAATAAACTCTCACCCCGTCAGACTTTAACAAACTCTGACTGGCTTCTAGTGTAAACTCTGATAAGTACCTGTTACTTAAACACTGATAAACAATCATCAGCAATTATATCTAACAATCTCCCCCAACTTGTGCATAACAAAAATGTACAAGTTAAAAGATAATTGATGATGTCAAAACATATAACAAATGCAGTGTTTATAACATAACAGAGTTTAACTTTTACTTAGAACAGAAAACTTTAAAAACTTACAGTCAGCCTTTACTTAAGTTCTTCAATGTCAGGCACTGTCATGAGATAATCTGTAAGTAGTCTTCTTTCAGCTCTTTCTAGCTCAGCAGTCATAATCTCTTTCAGCTCCTTAAGTTCTGAATCTCTTTCACCAGTCTGATATATGGCAGCCCTCAGAGAATAAATGCTATTTTTATTCATCTCATTTCCAAGTCTTATAAAGAAAGACTTATCAGACTCTAGATTGAACTCTAAGACTCTTATTCCCAGTGCAGTTCTGAACCTTGCACTATTCCTCTTCATCTCTACCAGCTTTCCATGAGCATCTCTATATTTAGGAATATAAGCACTTGTGTAACAGCCCCAGATCCGGGGTCAGGGATTCAGGGTAGTCACGATCCATGTACTCCTTGCCTTACCTGTATTACTCACACCATTCATAATTCACCTGCTCATGACCCCACAACATATGTCTCACACACACACACACACACACATGTTAGAGTCTCAGAAATGACACAATACAACAACTGCGGAATAAATAATTTTTATTACAATACCCAAATGTCTTTTGAATCTGTCACTGATACAATCTCTAAGTAATGTTACATTACCAACTTAGTCTTCTGATGCTTACAATCCTCTAAAACCATTCATGTCTATACATAAGTTGAATGCCAAAAGCCGTAGCCTGATTCGATTGGTTCGTACTACTCCTCGGGATCACTGCTAGAAACTGTTTATGGAAACGCCCTGCGGGGTATGTGCCGTCCCATTGGCATCCTGCTTCGCTGCTATATAATATATATAAAACAATAGCAAGACTGAGCGATAGCTCAGCAAGGTAATAAAAATATGGCATAATCCTGCCTTTAACTCAACCCAGAATAAAGCGGGTATAAGACAATAATTTGTCAAAATATCTCGATACTGAAATAATTTCCTTATCGGAATGTATTCCCAAAAATAGTACCATTATTGTACTTCAAATATCATTTTCATAGTATTTCTGCAACTTTCAATATTCATACTCTGAACAAAGTTCTAGTATAATATAAAAGATGAAATAACAAGGTAACTCAGTATATCCTTTTCGTGAAATATCTGCTATGTAAAATATAAGCAGACTATCAACATAGAACTTATAACAGATTACCAAAATATAACAATTCAAAGATATTTCTGTAGCCACATGTTATGCCTTAAACAGATAAGAAACTAGTTTAATATAAAGGATGAAGTTACAAGGAAAATTATTATAATATTTCCGTAACCCATAATCCACTTATGCATATATATCCTTAATCAGGTTTTATCAGAGTCATAACTCAGAAAAGATGGAGTTGCATGAATTTATTGTAACTTTATTTTTGAACACTTTTCGACCCCCTGCCAACATGACCGGTAAACCTGTACCACGGTGTCATCCTTGGTCCCTTTCAATACATGTTGCAGAATCCCTCTGCCAACATGATCGGTAAACCTGTACCAACGGAGCCACCCATGGTCCCTTTCAGTACATGTTGCAGAATTATCCAAAATGGATGATGAACCAATACTGGAGCCTTCTCCGCGCCCGTCGTACCAACCTTACTATGATCAGTAGCAGGTTGTACAACAAAATATGTTTTTCTACATGTAGATGGAAGTATCACGACAGCCTGACATTGTCTACCGCCTTTCTGGATCTCCCGGCCCATTTGGGGCAATAAGGTGATGGATCGGCGCGACTCGACCTCTTACACATGCTCCTAGTTCAGATGAAATCCATGACTCTGAAACGTAAAGATCGTCTTCTTTTCCCCAAGTGTAATACTTGTTGATACGACTCCACTCAGTAGTCATATCTAGGTTGGAAAGGAAGATTCTCCAATATTTCCCAAGCGATGCTTGTTAATGGATATCGACTTGTTCCAGGAATTTACCCCTCGATCGTTGAGGTGGTAACACAATATTTGACTGGCAGCAATTAAATTGCTCCGAGAAAATATCTGTCCCCTGACAGTTTCTTTTTGAATTGAGAGTTTAAAAAGAGTAGTAGTCACTTAAATCAGGTTTCCCATATTTTTGATAGTTGAGCGAGCATTTAAATCCCATTTAAAAGACAGATTTAAATGGAAAAACATTGTTTTGGGAACCTCTTTTTGATTTGAAAATATTTAATAATACTTATTAAATAAGTAACCTTAAACGAATATTTGAAATAATATTCATTAAGTAAGTAATCCTCAAATGAATATTTTAAAATAATATTCATTAAATAAATAATCTTCAAATGAATATTCAAAAATAATATTCATTAAATAAATAAATAACCCTCGAATGAATATTCAAAAGTAATATTCATTAAATAATTAAATAATCTTCGAATGAATATTCAAAACTAATATTCATTAAATAAATAAATAATCTTCAAATGAATATTCAAAATAATATTCATTAAATAAATAATCCTCAAATGAATATTCAATAATAATATTCTTGAAGTCAGTAATCCTCAAATGAAAATAATATCTTTTAAGTCAATAATCCTCAAATGAATATAAATAATATTCTGTAAGTCGATAATCCTCAAATGAATATTAATAAATAATATTCTTAAAATGAATATTAATAAATAATATTCTTAACGTCAATAATCCTCAAATGAATATAAATAATATTCCTTAAACAAAATAATTAACCCTCGAATAACAGTTACCCGATATCTTTATCGGAAAATAACCTTTAACATATACCGAAATATAATTACTTCTGATCTTAGAGAAAATCACCCGCCCTTATCCTAGGGCAAATATAAAATCCTGGCTTATAGCTGATATCCCATATCTAACTCATAAGCCCCAACTTCAAGTCATAACCTCAAGTATTGCTATAGATAGCAATTCGAAAACAAGTATGCAATAACACATGTATACTTCTCATTTGCATATATAACTGAAATAGTATTCAAATAGTATTTCTCGACCGAGATAATACTCAAATAACATTCCTCAAAACACATAGTATTCTGCCGATGGAATCCCTCCGGGTTTCCACGGCTATCTACATATCTCAAAATACCGACTCCCGATTTAGAGTCGAAAACAATGAATATGCTCTTATATATAGAGCTACAAGGTACACCGGTTTATAACTACTTTATCTCAAAGCTCATATATAAACCAAAATTCAAACTCCATTTTATACAATATATAACATGTATCGCAAAACTGTATAACTCCACACATGGCAAAAGCAGTAATATATAATCAATACTTCAAGGTATAGATTTAGAAAACTTACCACAATGCTTGCAACAAAGATTTGGTATATAAATTGGGAATACACAAGTATTGAACATAGGAAAATATACATACTCTGAATAATAGAGTAAGGTTTAGTAAACTTGCCTGATGCTCGAGAAGTGATAGGGGTTCGCGACGATGCCGGACAATCTAGAAAAAGTCAAACGAAAACACACGGTTAATCTCCTGGATAATCCACTTGTACTCAATGCTTAAACACGTAAGCGAAACACAACCAAGGAATTACTAGCTCGCTCTAGCGTCACACTAAGTCCATGTTATTCGTCAAATACTTATATCATAAGTTTGGTTCGAAATCCATCCTCAAATCCAAGTTACACTTAACCATTTGCAACATCGATTTCTAAGTCATGCTCTTAGTGGTTTTCACTTGCGCAACCTCGGCTAAAACATTTTTATAAAATCGAAAAATAATCTTTTTAATCCGAATCTTTTTCGTGAGCCTTCCCAACTGTCTCTAGTATTATTCCTCAAAGTTTCACATTTTAATATGGCTTCTAAGTGGTCCAAATATAGCCTCAAAGTGACTGACCAGAAAGGGGTTGTTCCTCCGAACGACGTTTACTAAAACTTACTTTTCTCTTAAACCGTAAATCGTATAGACATAATCTTTATACCAAAACAAACCTTAAAACAAGACCTACATGTTCATAGTCAGTGTTGTTCAAAAATAATCCAAGACCAGTTCGTAATGCTTGCTCAAAACAGCCTTAAATCAAATGAGCATTACGACGGCTATAATCGTAACGTTTCCCGGTTTTTGTTATGTCAAAACCTCTTAAAACCAAATCAATTCAACAACACAACCATATTTACAACAATATCAGTTTATATACTTCAAGAACATATCACCAACATCAACCAACAACAAGTATTCATCAAGAATTAACCATACATACTCCAAATTCCATAATCATGCTTATTCTAGAAACTTCACTTAAATCTCAACATATATCAAATGGGTGGATGAGTGGTATACCTTCCTTGAATCCTTAAACACACCACAAGAGCTTGTAAGCCTTAAGAGAGTCTTTATCCATGGTTATCATCCTTAAACTTGCAAAAGAAAATCAAGAACAAGTTAGGAATTCTCGGAGTTACTATACACCGGTTTAAAGAACTGGAAACATGAAGGTCTTACCTTGCTCAAATGGAAGAAACTTGTGAAATAGGAAATGTAGATTATCTCAAGACCTTTCCAACAAGCTATAGATCGCCATTTTCCACCAAGCAATGAAGGATCTATGAACTTTACAATTCGGCAGTTTGTTTTTGGCCGAAATAAAGAAAAGAGAATGGTTTTACTTTTTGATTTGGTTGACTTGATAATTATGATAATGATGCTGATTTTTGTATTAAAAAGTGATGAGTCATTGCATGTCCAGGACACGTGTCGATCAGTGGGGGGTTATGGTGGCAAAGCAGGGGCACGTGTCAAGCAATGGAGATCATGGTGGCAAGCAGCTTTACTGGTTCGTTTCTTTTCACATGGATGATCCAAATGTTGCATCCCTCGAATTAATCTTGTTACATGTTACTTCCATGTCTATATTTAATCCTGTAAATGTTGTCTTGTTCCTCTTGAAACGATTCAAAATATTTTCCAAAAAGAGCGAGTAAAACTTTACGCGATTCTCGCAGTGAATAGTAACTATTCACTATTCACTTCAACAATCGGATCCTTAAATCGACTTTAATAAAATAATAAAATTCCAAAATATTAAATCCTCAAATCCTCAATTTTAATATCTCATTTCTTGAATATAATAATATATAATTTGCTGCCCGGTCGAATATTACACCAAAATAAAATTTGGAATTTCTGAATTCCGATCGTCTTTGCATTCACTTATTTACTCCGTAGATTACTAATATGACTTCAGAACGTCCACACTACGTCTCATACATAGGTGGCATGAAAAATTTTCTTAACCCTCAAAATCACTATTCATCCACCAATATCACTATTCACTGCTGCACTTAATCATAATAAGAAAAGTTTTAATTTTACCAAAAATTTGGGTTATTACAGTCTCCCCTCCTTAAAAGGATTCCGTCCCGGAATCAGCTTAGGAATAAATGGGGGTATTTCTCTCCCATTGCACTTTCTAACTCTCAAGTGGATTCTTCCACTTCTTGATTTTCCACAAATCTCTCACTAGCTTGGCAACCTCGTCACTTAGCACTTGCTCTTTTCTATCCGTGATTTCCACAGGTTGTTCTTTGTAAGTCAGACCAGGTTGTATATCTACCTGCTCATACTCTACATATGCCGGGCATCTATAGTATACTGACGTAGCATTGACACATGAACCCCGTTATGACCATTCTACAAGTTTGGGGGGCAAGGCTGGCTCGTAGGCCACCTTCCTGACGCGTTTTAAAATCTCAGATGGCCCAATGAATCTCGGGCTCACTTCCCTTTCTTTCCAAATCTCATTAATTCTTTCCATGGAGATACCTTTAGCATCACGAATCTCTAACCTCATATTCTCCATCTTGTTTGTACAGAAATACACCAGCATAAACTTGCTTGTCATTCATTAACTTGCCATTTAGCTTATCAATAGCAGTACTATCTCTATACTCGCGGGCTTAGTCCGCATGCTTTCTCTGTCTGTCTTGGTTGTCACTAGCCGCTTGTTGGTGAAATCTTTTGTCTTTCTAGTTCGTTGGGCTAATTTGGGTTTTGTGTAAAATCTCATCCTTTAATTCCTGATTATTCGGAATCCATCTCTGTCTCATTTTAATCAAGGGTATCGGCCACCACATTGGCCTTCCCCGGATGGTAGTGCATCTCACAGTCATAATCCTAGGTCAATTCTAGCCATTTCTCCATCTCATGTTATCTACTATCACGGGTAACTCAAAGCCAATTCATTACATTCCATAAAATTTTTGGGTGCATTAGTCAACCCAAAATAACCTCGCTGAAAACTCGAAGTGTCTATTCCCAGTACGAATCGCAGTCTCGGGTATATCCTCGGATTTAACTTCCAACTGGTGATACCCAGTTCTTAAATAAATTGGAAATACACCGCGTTCTTCCGCTGATCAAACAATCATTTACAAGGGTACCTATTCTCCATGTCGAACTCATACAACTCTCGAGGTTCGATATATAATCTTGTGCTAACATCTTTATCTCTCACAACAACACCGGGCTCTACACGGTGGTACATTGGGTCTTATCATACCCTTATACAACAACTCTTGTAACTGAGTCACTAACTCTTCCATTCCCACTATGCCCTGAATACTCGGTATTCATTCTCATGTCATCCAAATCGATATCTGGTAGCTCATTAAAACCTTGTACAATCTCCCAAAACCATTGTAGTTCCCTTTATACTTGGTATCTCTTTTCTTGGCGTCAACCATAAGAGCTAATTTAAGCCTCGTATTTCTGACGTAATAGTTTCTTAGTCTGAACTATATTCAAGAATCTCTAAATCTGCCTCCATCCTTTAATTATTACTCTTTTTCTTTGCAATCAATTGGCTCCATTGGGTGTCAACCAACCCATCCTTATTATAATATCAACTTCTCCCAACTTGAAAGGAATCAGGTCTATCAAAAGTGTCGACCTCATATTTCTAGTTCACAACCTGGACGTACCAGTCTTATGGGAAAATTCTTCGAATGGCTATTTCTACTTGTAATTATTCCCTTAGAGGCTCGGCCTTAAGGTTTAATTGTCATGCAACTTCTTGATATACAACGATACATTAGCTCTGTCTAAACAGTATAGAAGGGCACCTGCTATTTAAAGGTCCTGACAGTGGGCTGCTTGTTGGAGGTAGCCCTGGTTGAAACATACTGGCTTTCTTTTCTTCTGTGTTCACAAGCTCCGGAACAAACCTCGATAATTCGGAAAACTTGGCCTCATACTTGGTCACAGTCATGGTTTCTTGTTTTAACTCTTTAGCGTTCATTTTCATCCGGGTCTCCATATATTTCCGAAAATTATTCCTCTAGAACCACATACGCTGCACCTCTCCCAAGTCACAACACCGGCTCCCTCTGACTCCATCGTCAATACTTATCTTGCTAACCCAGAGGTAGTGTCCATTCGTAAACAACTCCTCCAAAATCTCAATCTCACCATAGGGCATCTATCTAACACCGTTGTCACTGGAGTTCACGGCACATTGCTATTTCTTTCCCATATATCGATTGACACGCTTTCCATTATCATAACATCCTTGGGAGAATAAATCAATTTCATTGATATCACTAATCATTCTATTCATCTTAGGGATTCGCTCCTGTCATAGGCGATTTCATTGCGAATCTAATTCCTATCAGCGAATTTTGACTTATTTGACCTGGTTGGCCTCCCCTTAGAATTCAATGAGGATAACAAAAATTATGGGGCCTTGAAAGATAGCTCCCATATCAAAGAAAATGTCACACACTGGTGATCATAAGGTTATGAGTTTTAAGGTAACCTTATTGGAGGTAAGAGAATTTTACCGAGAGATCAATATGATCATAAGAACTCAACGTTGTGTGCCTCAATTGAGACATTACTAAAGGTAATTAGCCTTCTTGTATTTCACAACTTACAAGTGATGGCGTCCCATCAGACTTCTATCACACAGACAGATAGTCCTTGTAGCCCCTATAAGTATAGGGTTGTTCGTCTCAGTGGAAGTTGAAAAGTATGAAAGCAATTCGAGAACAATTTAATGATTATCGCCTTTCGACAATATTTCTCAAGGAACACCTTGGATTAAAATTGAACAGATTCCAAAGGTGCGGTTTCCAAAGAAAAGAATAACCATAAAGATACTGGTACTTAACAAACAAGTGGTGATGTATCACCATAGGGTCATTCATTATTTGAAGGAAAGTGAAAGCTTAAATAACATCATTTGGCAGGGCTTCGAAAGCCTGAAAGTAGGCATTGTGACAGCCTCTGGCACAAGTGAAACTGAATATGGTTTAGCACAAGTGTTATAAAACAACTTCGAAGAGGGAATATACCCTTTATCAGAATTCTTTCTTGGAGAGAGGTCAAGATAGATCATAGATTGGGGAGGTACCCCACATAATTTGCAAATGGGGGGGGGGGGGGGTACTACCAAGGTCTCTACGGATGCCTTTTATGTCGGCTCCTCTAATGGATAATCGTTCAATTCCAAAGCTTTTCTTCTCCATGCACACCCTAAGGTGCTCGATACTTACGTTATTGCCGACTCATAATAGTCGCTAAGGATTTAACCATCGACCTTTGCAACTGCAGGGAATTCTATTCGATTCGGCGCAAGCATCTCAAATAAGCGTTCTGTTCTATAAGAAGACTTCGATACCGCTGTTGTAACAGCCCCAGATCCGGGGTCAGGAATCTGGTCGTTACGGTCATCATTCCATACATCATGCTTGACTTGAATCAATACAAATAAACAACATGCTATGACCCCACCATCTATCTCACACACACACACACAAGTTATAGTCCCAGAGATGAACTTGAAATAAGTCCTGCTAACAGGGTCCATAAACATATCATAAGTGATTAGAAGCCCAAATATAATTTACAAGTTTAAGTTTGCTGCCACTTCTTACGTTATGTCATACATATAATTAAAAGCTGAATCTGAACTACTAGTCTATATCACTAGTAGGCTCTACCTCAGCTATGGCGGCTGTAGTATCAGGGGAGAGTCCTCTGGGTTCCAAAACCCTCTTGCGACTGGTGGTGCGAAACATCTGGTTTATCTGTTATGGTGATATATATAAAAACAAGCAAGGGTGAGCAACAAGGCCCACCAAAATAATGCTGAACTGATAAACAATATATATATAATCAAGTATCAACTTTCATAGGAAACATTTACTTCATATATACTCTGGAAATAAAACAATGTAAATTTATTTCCAATCCATTTTCTAAGCTCATCTGATCACGTATATCCTGTAGATAAAATCATATACTTTTCGTAAATTCATACTCTTCCTTATAAACTCATATACTGGAATATACTGGATTACTCTTGAGTAACCTTTCTGAAAACTTTCATGAAACTGAATAGCTGGAATAAACTATCTTTCTTTGAAAACTTTCATGAAACTGAATAGCTGGAACAAACTTTTTTTTTTTTTTTTCTGAAATCTTGCATGAAACATGCTCTTTCGTGGATGCTGAACTGTAAATGGAGATTCTGGGCGCCAAGGATACCCCTACGATGATCAGTCGCAAGCTGTATCCCCCCTGATCTTTTTCTACGTAGAAGGGAAGAATAGACAGTATCTGACTGACCTACCTCCCCGCCAATCGGTTGTAGGCAGGAAGTACAGACCCGTTTCACCAGTCCGTCGGCCTGTGACTCTCCTATGAGGAAGAATAGACCCGTTTCACCAGTCCGTCGGCCTGTTGCTCTCCTCTTTCCTACGGTCGGGCAATTTCTGATAAACTAAGGGAAGAACAGACCCGTTCACCAGTCCGTCGGCCATATTGTAATTCCCTTAGGGGACCGGCGCTACTCAGTCCCTTACATACTCTCCAAGTTCGAGTAAATCCATAACACTGAAACATGAAGTTCCTTTCCCTTTTTCCCCAAGAATACAACTCCACAAAGTAGTCATATCTGGTTGGAAAGGAAAATTCACCCATATTTCCCAAGCTGACGCTTGTTAATGGATGCGACTAATTCCACTGATCTTACCCCTCGAATCTTGAGGAAGTAATCAAAATCATTTTGATGGTAGTAAACCAGACTGATAAATTCATTGATTTAAAAAGGCTTAGGACCGGGCAGTCCACTGGAAACATACATAAAATCTTGAGAAAGGTCCCATGCATTTGTAGTTTGAGCGAACATCTAAGTATTTCTGAATATAGACTTAAACGGGAAATAGATTTGGGAACCCTCTCTATTTATAATAAAAATTGACTGAAATATACTTTATTAGCTATCTAGGGTTTAAAATAGTTTTCACGAAATACTTCCTTAAGAAGTAGGGCTTTAAATAATTAATGCAAACTATATTTAATAAAGAATATTTATTTAGAAATAATTCTCAAGTACTTTCTTATCAAAAAGGGTAGATAACAACTATTCATCATATATTTAAAATATACCCTTAATAGATTACACTCCAAATGATCTTTAATTTGTAAACCACTTATCGAGATTAATTGTAATAACACAATAAAATAACCCTGGATAGCAACTGATACCATTCTTAGTATGTAAAATAAATATAGAGAATATATAATATATCTCTAGATAACAACTGATACCATTCCCGGTCCAAAGTATAAATGAAGAGTATATTCCCCCTACTGAGGGTTTTGCTTAGCACATCAGCTCCAAAATATTACTATATCCATAGCTCATAAGTTCAACTTGTATCGATACTTTGATTTAGCATCATAGAAATCATTTCGAAATCATACACATATAGCATGTATCTCAAATTCTTTAGTTATCACCACAACAGTTTTAAAAAGGTATAGGTTTGAAAACTTGCCTGATTTCTGTGTCCGAGGGTGGTGCCTGGCAGTGGTCCGGTAATCTATCAATAACAAAGATACCTTTTGTCAGTAACTCATACTCGGGAATCAAGCAATCATCATACTTAAACTTAAACTCCATACCAATACAACTATATGCTCATAACCCTCGCAATCTCTGCTATCATCTTATAGTTAGGCACTTGTTTGCTATCAAGGGACATCATTCCAACTTGTCCTTGGTCTGACTTGAGTCTATAGGTGTTCTAGAGTCAACCTCTTATGATCCATTTCAAGATTTTCAACTCGTTCTCAGGGTTTTTCTAAAGTGGTATTCAAGTGCTTGCTTTAAGGGGTTTCTCGCACTTAACCTTACTTCGAACATTTTTATAAAATCGAAAAATGATCATTTTCACACAAGGTTTTCTCCCACTCTTTCCTTACTGTCTCTAATATTTTATTATCACAATTAACCCCTGCTATAACCGAGTTAAGAGAGCTCAATTTCAGTTGCGAACTTTTCTTCTCGTTTTAGAACCACTTTTGCTAATTTGGCCATATCTCCTAAACCGTAAGTCGAATAGTTTCGATTTTCATGCCAAAACGATCTACGTTCGAAAATCTATAAGGACAAGTCATATAATCCTCAAGGTCAGAGACCTATCCCGTCTGTTAAGCTCTGTTTTTAAAGGTTTTAGAAATTTCGTCATTGCGACGGCTGTAAATCGAATAATCCCAAATTTCAAACCATCTAAATTGCTGATCAATCACTCCAATCAACATATACATCTGATTCAACCAAGAACTGAGGCCAAGAAATGCCTTTACGTTCTTAATACTCAATATTACTTATAACAAAGCCCAAACATAGCTATTAAGATCATAAACATGCATTTACATCTTCAAGGCTTCAAAAATCACTTAAAACATTCAAAGGCTCAAAGTTCATACCTCCTCCAAGCTTGTTTACTCCCAATACACCTATATAAACTCAGATTCTTGCTTGATATAACCTTTAGAAGCCATAGTTTCAAAATCAAAACCAAACAAAAACTTGGTTACTATTCATCATCATCTTCATTCACTTATTTGAACATGAAATACTTAAAGAATGGCTATAAGATTCATGGCTCACCTTGTACTAATCACTAGTTTTGTTTTAAGCTCTAGATTGAATTTGTTGGTGGAAGAAATCTCCACTTCTCCTTCCTTCTTCAAGCTTGGCCGAGAGCTTCCATGGTGGTGGTGGTGATTTTTGCTTTTCTATTCTATCTTTAATACATGTATTAATATGTATTTATCTCTACTTTTTGCAAGATTAAATGCTAGCCCTTGGATTGAATTTCTACTTTTGTGTTGGTTGCATCCTAGCCATCCACTTGTTGGATTATCCTTACTTGCTTTTACTTTATCCATTTTGCATTCTAGTCCCTCATCTTTTAGTTGACTTTCACTTTGGTCACTTTTGAGTTTCCTCCTTTCACCAACTAGCTTCTCTTTTATTCTTGTACGTTCTTGATATTTCTAATTCTTTTATTAATCCATATCCATAGAATTGATAATCTAAATCCTTCAATATTCCCAAATAATGATTAATTCGTCCGTTAATGGTGAAATTTCGGAGAAAACAGAAATGCTATTTTTCCAATTCTGACGGCTTTTACATTCCTTCATTTACATCGTAGATCACTAATACGACTTCGAAAGTTTATTATATCGTCCCGCATATAGGGTGGTCTGAAAAACTTTTAAATGAAGAGTTACTATTCATCAGTGGTTTTTCTATAATCCTTTGGATCAAAATCCGTTCCAATATTCCTGATCTATTTTCTCTTTACTCTTTGCACTTAGAAAACGTTCTAGTGCTTTCTCGGGCATACGCTATCTTGTTTACGGAGTTGTCGGATGTATTCCAGATATTGATTTGGATGACATAAAAATACTTTCCTTCCCTGGAGTATTGTATTCTTATCTTCCAGATTGATTGTTCTTATTTATATGTTCAGTCCATTCTTATTATTCTCAAAATGTTTGAAAACTGAAATCCATATTCATTTCATACTTAATTCTCCAAAAACCATTACCACCATCCACATATATATATACATCATCATACAATAAAAGTTTTTATTCTACCCAAAATCTGGGGTCTTACAGTCTCCCCTCCTTAAAAGGATTCCGTCCCGGAATCACTCCGAAAACAAATGGGGATACCTTTCCAGCATCTCGCTCTCTAGCTCCCAAGTTGATTCTTCCACATTGTGATTTCTCCATACTACTCTGACTAGTTTGATGACCTTGTTCCGGAGCACTTGTTCCTTTCGATCTATAATTTCCATTGGCTATTCCACATAGGTCAAGTCTGGTTGTATGTCTACATGCTCGTATTCCACTATATGCTTAGCATCCGACTTGTAAGGCCTTAGCATCGAAACGTGAAACACATTGTGGACTTGTTGCAAATACGGGGGTAGTGCCAGTTCATACGCTAGCTTTCCGATACGTCTCAAAACCTCAAATGGCCCAATGTATCTAGGGCTCAACTTTCCTTTCTTTCCAAATCTCATCAATCCTTTCCAAGGAGACACTTTCAAGAACACTAGGTCTCCTACTTCATACTCTTTGCCCTTCCGAGCCAAATCTGCATACTTTTTCTGTCTATCCTGGGCTGCTACTAGCCGTCCTCGAATTAAATCCACTATGCCCTTTGTCCTTTGAACCATTTCAGGCCCTAGCAACTTACGCTCACCAACTTCATCCCAATATAAGGGAGATCTGCACCTTCTTCCGTAAAGGGCCTCATAAGGCGGCATTCCAATGCTCGCATGAAAACTATTATTATAAGAGAACTCAACCAATGGCAAGTGATCATCCCAACTTCCTTTAAGATCTAGGGCACAGAACCTCAGCATATCCTCAAGTGTTTGGATGGTCCTTTCGCTTTGCCCATCTGTCTGAGGGTGATAGGCAGTACTCATATTCAGCTTGGTTCCGGCACATTCCTGAAAACTCTTCCAAAATCTCGAATTAAATCTGGGATCTCGATCCGATACGATGGTCACCGGGACTCCATGCCGGGCCACAATCTCTTTCATATAGATATCCACTAATTTATCAACAGTGAATCTTTCGTTAATTGGTAGAAAGTGGGCTGACTTTGTTAGTCGGTCTATTATCACCCATATGGCGTCATGATTGGCCTTGGTCCTTGGTAGGCCTACGACAAAGTCCATTGCTATATGATCCCATTTCCATTCGGGAATTTCCAGAGGTTGTAGAAGTCCACTGGGCCGTTGGTGTTCAGCTTTCACTCTTTGACAGGTCAGGCATTTGCCTACCCATTCCGCCACGTCTCTTTTCATGTTAGGCCACCAGTAATACTCTTTCAAATCTTGATACATCTTATTTCGTCCTGGGTGAATTGAATATCTGCTATTGTGAGCTTCATGTAGAATCTCATCTTTCAGCTCTGGGACGTTAGGAATCCAAATTCTGTAAGTATATCTCCTTATGCCCTGGTTGTCTTTCTCAGTCCTCATTTCTTCCCCGTCAGGGATTCTCTTTCTTCTTGGAGCATTCGCTCTTGGCACAACTTGATCTTTTCTAATAATGGGGATTGGACCTGAATCTCCATCAACTTCTCTCGACTATCTCCTGGCATTCTGATCTCGATTTCCAACCTCTCCATATCTCTTATCAGGGCTTCCTCCAAAGTTATCATCTTAAGTCTTTCCTTTCTGCTAAGGGCGTCAGCCACCACATTGGCTTTGCCCGGGTGATAACGAATTTCACAATCATAATCCTTAATCAGTTCTAGCCATCTTCTCTGGCGCATGTTAAGCTCCTTTTGGGTAAAGATGTACTTAAGGCTCTTATGATCAGTATAGATTTCACATCTTTCCCCATACAAGTAGTGTCTCCAAATTTTTAAAGCAAAAACTATCGCTGCCAGTTCTAGATCGTGAGTTGGGTATCGAATCTCGTAGTCCTTTAGCTGCCTTGACGCATACGTGATTACTTTATCATGCTGCATAAGCACACATCCTAATCCTTTGTGCGAAGCGTCACTGTAAATTACGAAATTCCCTTTTCCATCAGGCAACACCAACACAGGGGCCGTCACCAACCTTTTCTTCAGCTCTTGAAAGCTTTTCTCACATTTATCTGTCCATTCAAACTTCTCCGTCTTGCGGGTAAGTCGTGTTAACGGGGCGGCTATTCTTGCAAAATCTTGCACAAATCTCCGGTAATAACCGGCCAGTCCGATAAAGCTCCTTACCTCTGTTGGGGTGGTTGGACGCTCCCAATTCGAAACTGCTTCTATTTTGGAGGGGTCAACCAACACTCCTTCTTTATTAATCACATGCCCTAAAAATTGCACCTCCTCCTTCCAGAATTCACACTTCGAAATCTTGGCGTACAACCGCTCTTTCCTGAGAATTCCTAGGGCTATCCTCAGATGCTCGGCGTGTTCTGCTTCTGTCTTAGAATAGATAAGAATGTCATCAATGAAAACTATGACAAATTTGTCCAAATATTTCTTGAACACTCTATTCATCAAGTCCATAAAGGCTGCGGGGGCGTTCGTTAATCCAAACGACATCACCAAGAACTCGTAATGTCCATAACGGGTACGGAATGCAGTCTTAGGAATATCCTCAGGTTTAATCTTCAACTGGTGATATCCAGTTCTCAAGTCAATCTTAGAAAAGTACACAGCACCTCTTAGCTGATCAAACAAATCATCGATTCTTGGTAAAGGATACTTTTTCTTTATGGTTAACTTGTTTAATTCGCGATAGTCAATGCATAATCTCATGCTCCCATCTTTCTTCTTAACAAACAACACTGGCGCGCCCCAAGGCGACACACTAGGTCTTATAAAACCTTTCTCTAACAGCTCTTGCAACTGGGTAGCCAGCTCTTTCATCTCTACTGGGGCTAATCTATACGGGGCCTTGGATACTGGTGCCGTTCCTAGGGCTAGCTCAATCGCAAACTCAATTTCTCTGTCAGGTGGTAACCCTGGAAGGTCTTGGGGAAACACATCCTCGAATTCATTTACTACTGGAATATCTCGCAAATTGGGCACCTCCTTCTGGGTGTCCACCGCGTAAGCTAAGTAAGCTTCGTTTCCCTTTCGCAACAATCTCTTGGTTTGGGCCATGGTTAAGAATTTTTGTGTCTGTCTTATCCCTTTAATCACTATATCTTTCTTTCCTTGGGTACTCAGTCTAATTTTCTTCCCTTTGCAGTCTATCTGGGCATTATTACGGGACAACCAATCCATTCCTAAAATAACATCAAACTCCCCTAACCTGAAAGGAATCAAATCAACAGAAAAAGATTGATCTCCTATTTTTAACTCACATTCGGGGTGAATCTGATTAACTAGGACTATCTCATGATTGGCTATTTCTACTTGCAAGGAATCTTTCAGGGGTTGAGCCTTAAGTCTTAACTTATTAGCAAGGTCCTTTGATATGAAAGATCTAGTCGCTCCAGAATCAAATAAAACATTTGCATCCACTGAGTTTAGGGAAAAAGTACCTGCTATCACATCGGTATCCCTCACCGCATCCTGCACTGTCATGTTAAAAGTTCTGGCTGTAGGTGGTTTGTTGGAGGCAGCTTTGCTGGCCCCTGATGCTGCCGGCTTGCTCCTTGGACAGTTTCTTGATATGTGACCCTGCTGACCACAGTTAAAACAAGTAGGGCTTTTGTTGTCACTAAGGAAATCCTTGGTACAAGAATTGGCATAATGGCCTGGTCGTCCGCATTTATAACAAGTTGTCGCACCCACTTTACACACACCTGGGTGTCTCCTTCTACAAGTGGCACATATCGGAAATGAAGGTCGAGAGGGTTGGGACTGTGGTGCTCTCGACTGCTTATTACCTTGGTTTATGTTGGTGCTCACGGTTGGTTTGGGTCCTTCATTTCTACCAGGTAGGGAAAACGCCCTGCGATTAAACTTGTTTGAAGGGTTGCCTCCAATGGAACCCCCTCCCATACTCACGTGCTTCCTTTTTCTTCCTCCTCTCTCTTTCTGGACTTGGTCGATGCCTGCTTCTGCGATTGAGGCTTTCTGTACTAGGGTGGCATAATCCGAGATTTCCAAAATAGCCACTCGATTCTGGATCCCTGGCCTCAACCCTTGCTGAAACCTACTAGCTTTCTTCTCATCCGTGTCCACGAACTCGGGCACGAACCTTGACAGTTCAGTAAACTTCGCTTCATACTCCGCTACTGATAGATTATTTTGCTTTAGCTCCAAGAACTTGAGCTCCATCTGAGTTTTCATGAACCTCGGGAAATACTTTTCCAGAAATAACTGCTTAAACCTTTCCCAAGCTATCACAACGCCTGTTTCCATATTTCTCTTGGCCTCCCACCAGTAGTTGGCCTCTCCCTTTAACATGTATGATGCAAAAACAGTCTTTTGTGCCTCCTCAATACTCAAAATTTCAAATGACTTCTCCATCTCCTTAATCCATGCCCTCGCTTCTACTGGGTTGGCTGATCCTGTAAACTCAGGAGGCTTCAATGATTTAAAGGCCCTAAAAGAGTTGGCCACATTACTGCTATCCCCTTGAGGTGGTTGGGGTTGTCGAACAAAATTCTGTCTAAGTAAGTCCAGGAACTGACCCATAGGGTCTCTATTCCGATTCTCCCTCTCCTGCTCAACCTCAGCTTCTTCCCTTTCATCCTCAAAATCCATGGTATAGAAGGTTTCATCTCTTTCCCCATACTGGGAGTCTTCCTGCTCATTATAGTCTTCGTCATTTTCTTCATCATACTCAGGGTTTTCACCATGTTGATTGTGACTCTCTTGGTCAGTAGACTCATGGGGATTTGCCCTAGTTCCAACTCTTCGCGGAGGCATCTTACTGAAATTTTTGAAAAATCACATTAAATTTACGCACCTGCTTTGTAGGATTTCTCCTTACGCAATGATAATATATTTGGGATTTAGGATCCCCAGTTCTATATATGATGGCAATTTAATCGGGAAAAAAATGCGCACAGATAAAGATCAACACACTGGTGACTATGTCACTAGAACTGATGTAACTGAAACGAAAACCCATATATACATAGTGCTGCCAAACTACAACATCTGAACCAACATCATAGTTTCAAAGTACAACTTCCTGATAACAACAACTAGCATAAAAGTGAAATACAAAGTCTACTCATCTAGCCTGCCCACGGGAAACTATATACAACAAAACAAACCCCCCAAAAGTCGGCACCATACTACTGCCATGCAAGGCTAGAAGGCTAGACTACCATATCACTGCATCTGGAATCAGCCACGAGCGTGAGTCAGAGCCCTCACCCTGAGCATCGCGAGACGGAAGATCTCCTCAGCATCATGCCGGGACACTCTGCCACCTCCGTATGTCTGTAAAGCCCTAATCCTCGCTCGTGCCCGACGCTCGATGCGGGTCACCTCCCTCCTAAAAGCCTGAGGGCGAAGGGTCCTCCTGACACGCTGGAGCCTAAGCCTCTCAGTCCTCTCTGCAGCAAGCTGTAGCCGAGACTCTGCCAACCTGGCCTCTACTGCGGTCAAGTCTGTCATCATCCTACTCACCATCCATCCATGCACAGAAACCGGTACACCATCTAGGGGGACATGGGGTGGAGTGACTGGGTCCGTTGGCGGAACATCCTCTGCCTGAGTGGGCTCTGGGGTCTGCTCCTCATGATCCTCAGGAGGACTCAGCGGGAGAGGTGGGGAACTAGGGGGACTAGGGGGAAATGGAGGTAAGACAGAAACTGGACTCCCCGACTCGCCCCAAACCTACTCCTCAGCCTGAGCCTCATTCTCCATCTCCTCCTCTGAGTCTATCTCAATAACCGGAATCTCCTCACCCAACTCAGTGGCCGGAGCCCACTCTAGGTCCTCCTCTGGGTCCTCCTCCGGATCCTCCTCCGGATCCTCCTCCGGATCCTCCTCCTGATGCTCATCTCCTGATCTCTCATAGTGTGGATCCGAGGCCCGGAGTATCTCCTCATCGTGCTGCCGTGCTACCGCGTCGGGGTCTAACATATCACCCGCCTGTACAATAACGAACTATGTTACTATCATGATACTTAAAGGTTCCCATAAGGGTTTTAGGTGAACCTGGCAAGGGTTCTTATTATCTTAGTGGGTTTATGATTATAACGTCTCATCATCTCTGGGATGTCTAACTCTTAGCTCTGATACCATCTCTGTAACAGCCCCAGATCCGGGGTCAGGAATCTGGTCGTTACGGTCATCATTCCATACATCATGCTTGACTTGAATCAATACAAATAAACAACATGCTATGACCCCACCATCTATCTCACACACACACACAAAAGTTATAGTCCCAGAGATGAACTTGAAATAAGTACTGCTAACAGGGTCCATAAACATATCATAAGTGATTACAAGCCCAAATATAATTTACAAGTTTAAGTTTGCTGCCACTTCTTACGTTATGTCATACATATAATTAAAAGCTGAATCTGAACTACCAGTCTATATCACTAGTAGGCTCTACCTCAGCTATGGCGGCTGTAGTATCAGGGGAGAGTCCTCTGGGTTCCAAAACCCTCTTGCGGCTGGTGGTGCGAAACATCTGGTTTATCTGTTGTGGTGATATATATAAAAACAAGTAAGGGTGAGCAACAAGGCCCACCAAAATAATGCTGAACTGATAAACAATATATATATAATCAAGTATCAACTTTCATAGGAAACATTTACTTCATATATACTCTGGAAATAAAACAATGTAAATTTATTTCCAATCCATTTTCTAACCTCCTCTGATCACGTATATCCTGTAGATAAAATCATATACTTTTCGTAAATTCATACTCTTCCTTATAAACTCATATACTGGAATATACTGGATTACTCTTGAGTAACCTTTCTGAAAACTTTCATGAAACTGAATAGCTGGAATAAACTATCTTTCTTTGAAAACTTTCATGAAACTGAATAGCTGGAACAAACTTTCTTTTTTTTTTTTCTGAAATCTTGCATGAAACATGCTCTTTCGTGGATGCTGAACTGTAAATGGAGATTCTGGGCGCCAAGGATACCCCTACGATGATCAGTCGCAAGCTGTATCCCCCTGATCTTTTTCTACGTAGAAGGGAAGAATAGACAGTATCTGACTGACCTACCTCCCCGCCAATCGGTTGTAGGCAGGAAGTACAGACCCGTTTCACCAGTCCGTCGGCCTGTGACTCTCCTATGAGGAAGAACAGACCCGTTTCACCAGTCCGTCGACCTGTTGCTCTCCTCTTTCCTACGGTCGGGCAATTTCTGATAAACTAAGGGAAGAACAGACCCGTTCACCAGTCCGTCGGCCATATTGTAATTCCCTTAGGGGACCGGCGCTACTCAGTCCCTTACATACTCTCCAAGTTCGAGTAAATCCATAACACTGAAACATGAAGTTCCTTTCCCTTTTTCCCCAAGAATACAACTCCACAAAGTAGTCATATCTGGTTGGAAAGGAAAATTCACCCATATTTCCCAAGCTGACGCTTGTTAATGGATGCGACTAATTCCACTGATCTTACCCCTCGAATCTTGAGGAAGTAATCAAAATCATTTTGATGGTAGTAAACCAGACTGATAAATTCATTGATTTAAAAAGGCTTAGGACCGGGCAGTCCACTGGAAACATACATAAAATCTTGAGAAAGGTCCCATGCATTTGTAGTTTGAGCAAACATCTAAGTCTTTCTGAATATAGACTTAAACGGGAAATAGATTTGGGAACCCTCTCTATTTATAATAAAAATTGACTGAAATATACTTTATTAGCTATCTAGGGTTTAAAATAGATTTCACGAAATACTTCCTTAAGAAGTAGGGCTTTAAATAATTAATGCAAACTATATTTAATAAAGAATATTTATTTAGAAATAATTCTCAAGTACTTTCTTATCAAAAAGGGTAGATAACAACTATTCATCATATATTTAAAATATACCCTTAATAGATTACACTCCAAATGATCTTTAATTTGTAAACCACTTATCGAGATTAATTGTAATAACACAATAAAATAACCCTGGATAGCAACTGATACCATTCTTAGTATGTAAAATAAATATAGAGAATATATAATATATCTCTAGATAACAACTGATACCATTCCCGGTCCAAAGTATAAATGCAGAGTATATTCCCCCTACTGAGGGTTTTGCTTAACACATCAGCTCCAAAATATTACTATATCCATAGCTCATAAGTTCAACTTGTATCAATACTTTGATTTAGCATCATAGAAATCATTTCGAAATCATACACATATAGCATGTATCTCAAATTCTTTAGTTATCACCACAACAGTTTTAAAAAGGTATAGGTTTGAAAACTTGCCTGATTTCTGTGTCCGAGGGTGGTGCCTGGCAGTGGTCCGGTAATCTATCAATAACAAAGATACCTTTTGTCAGTAACTCATACTCGGGAATCAAGCAATCATCATACTTAAACTTAAACGCCATACCAATACAACTATATGCTCATAACCCTCGCAATCTCTGCTATCATCTTATAGTTAGGCACTTGTTTGCTATCAAGGGACATCATTCCAACTTGTCCTTGGTCTGACTTGAGTCTATAGGTGTTCTAGAGTCAACCTCTTATGATCCATTTCAAGATTTTCAACTCGTTCTCAGGGTTTTTCTAAAGTGGTATTCAAGTGCTTGCTTTAAGGGGTTTCTCGCACTTAACCTTACTTCGAACATTTTTATAAAATCGAAAAATGATCATTTTCACACAAGGTTTTCTCCCACTCTTTCCTTACTGTCTCTAATATTTTATTATCACAATTAACCCCTGCTATAACCGAGTTAAGAGAGCTCAATTTCAGTTGCGAACTTTTCTTCTCGTTTTAGAACCACTTTTGCTAATTTGGCCATATCTCCTAAACCGTAAGTCGAATAGTTTCGATTTTTGCGCCAAAACGATCTACGTTCGAAAATCTATAAGGAGAAGTCATATAATCCTCAAGGTCAGAGACCTATCCCGTCTGTTAAGCTCTGTTTTTAAAGGTTTTAGAAATTTCGTCATTACGACGGCTGTAAATCGAATAATCCCAAATTTCAAACCATCTAAATTGCTCATCAATCACTCCAATCAACATATACATCTGATTCAACCAAGAACTGAGGCCAAGCAATGCCTTTACGTTCTTAATACTCAATATTACTTATAACAAAGCCCAAACATAGCTATTAAGATCATAAACATGCATTTACATCTTCAAGGCTTCAAAAATCACTTAAAACATTCAAAGGCTCAAAGTTCATACCTCCTCCAAGCTTGTTTACTCCCAATACACCTATATAAACTCAGATTCTTGCTTGATATAACCTTTAGAAGCCATAGTTTCAAAATCAAAATCAAACAAAAACTTGGTTACTATTCATCATCATCTTCATTCACTTATTTGAACATGAAATACTTAAAGAATGGCTATAAGATTCATGGCTCACCTTGTACTAATCACTAGCTTTGTTTTAAGCTCTAGATTGAATTTGTTGGTGGAAGAAATCTCCACTTCTCCTTCCTTATTCAAGCTTGGCCGAGAGCTTCCATGGTGGTGGTGGTGATTTTTGCTTTTCTATTCTATCTTTAATACATGTATTAATATGTATTTATCTCTACTTTTTGCAAGATTAAATGCTAGCCCTTGGATTGAATTTATACTTTTGTGTTGGTTGCATCCTAGCCATCCACTTGTTGGATTATCCTTACTTGCTTTTACTTTATCCATTTTGCATTCTAGTCCCTCATCTTTTAGTTGACTTTCACTTTGGTCACTTTTGAGTTTCCTCCTTTCACCAACTAGCTTCTCTTTTATTCTTGTACGTTCTTGATATTTCTAATTCTTTTATTAATCCATATGCATAGAATTGATAATCTAAATCCTTCAATATTCCCAAATAATGATTAATTCGTCCGTTAATGGTGAAATTTCGGAGAAAACAGAAATGCTATTTTTCCAATTCTGACAGCTTTTACATTCCTTCATTTACATCGTAGATCACTAATACGACTTCGAAAGTTTATTATATCGTCCCGCATATAGGGTGGTCTGAAAAACTTTTAAATGAAGAGTTACTATTCATCAGTGGTTTTTCTATAATCCTTTGGATCAAAATCCGTTCCAATATTCCTGATCTATTTTCTCTTTACTCTTTGCACTTAGAAAACGTTCTAGTGCTTTCTCGGGCATACGCTATCTTGTTTACGGAGTTGTCGGATGTATTCCAGATATTGATTTGGATGACATAAAAATACTTTCCTTCCCTGGAGTATTGTATTCTTATCTTCCAGATTGATTGTTCTTATTTATATGTTCAGTCCATTCTTATTATTCTCAAAATGTTTGAAAACTGAAATCCATATTCATTTCATACTTAATTCTCCAAAAACCATTACCACCATCCACATATATATATACATCATCATACAATAAAAGTTTTTATTCTACCCAAAATCTGGGG
The DNA here is from genome assembly GCA_030848705.1 of Heracleum sosnowskyi. Taxonomy (NCBI): domain Eukaryota; kingdom Viridiplantae; phylum Streptophyta; class Magnoliopsida; order Apiales; family Apiaceae; genus Heracleum; species Heracleum sosnowskyi. The sequence continues at coordinate 94,401,577 of CM061244.1, forward strand.
TCTTACAGCTGTCGCCCATAGCAATGACATTTCCTCATGTCGACTGGGCGGTACTCCACACTTTTGGCACAATAGCCTTTTCATTTAAGTCAATCCCGGAACTTCTCAGTCCGTCTTGGTCTTTAAATATGTTTCGCCTTTACCGTCCAATCTCAACTTCATCATTTTATCTCTACAATCAATTATAGCAATCAGGGTCTGTCCACCAACCCATATAACGGCTATCTTACCCAATCCACAGGGTTCGCTCTGATTTCCACTCTCTTTGGTGACATCCTCTGGTAATCAGAAAGACAAGGTTTACCAAAATTTGCTGAATTTCTTTCCAAAATCAGGGAAATTTGATCAATCTTATTACCTACTAGTAATGCTCGGATCTGATTTCCGACCTTTCTGTTCTATCCTCATAATTCCTTCCTGGTTTCCTGAGGGTGGTAAATCTCGTTCTCGATTCCGTCTTAGCGTGCTTGTCTTACAATGACATTTGCATGGTACATATAACCAAAATTTTCCTTGAGATAATAAAATTCCTCAATGATGTAATAGACACTAGTTCCAGTGGAATCGCTGGTCGTGGGGGATTGAAACCTCATAGTCAAAGCAATTCCTTACCCTATTCTAGGCAACTAAGTACCCTTAATCGTTCGTGAAAATCTGAACACCTTGGTTCTTACGTATGCCGCCTCCTTATGGGCAACTATAACCGACTACGAGTAACAGGTTTCGTTCAAGTCGAATCAATCCACTAATACTGGCTATACTGCCTCTACCTCTTCTGCTTTGGAGACTCCACTCCATTTTATTTGTCATATCTCTTGATGAATCATAACGATCTAAATTCTCGTATCGGCACTTATTTGACCTCTGAAGGTTCGTCCGGTCCTATTGTACGACCTCAAGTAACATACTACATCTTTATCAATCAACACGTCCTCTACAAGATTCTTTCCTTGACCCACTATGGGGTCTTCCTCTAGATCCTCCTATGGATCTTCCCTTATCGGGTCTCCGTCCATTTCAAGGAACGCATCATCAATTGCCTACTCGAAGGCCTCGGGGTCTGGTATCTCAGAATCCCATCAATCTATAACTCATACGACTCGAGGTGACTAATCACGAAGTCCTAAGTACGGTTTCCCAGAAGAAGTCCCCTCTCGGGCTTCATCTTAAACTGTCAGGGTCATGTCCTCTAACCCGACTACGAACTCAATTTGAGCTCCAGATGCTCTTATCATTATTACGGGTATTGTAAGACTCGATCTCCTATCGTTTCTGAGGACTGTAACCTAACTCTCTGATACCATCTCTGTAACAGCCCCAGATCTGGGGTTAGGGATTTAGGGTAGTCACGATCCATGTACTCCTTGCCTTACCTGTATTACTCACACCATTCATAATTCACCTGCTCATGACCCCACAACATATGTCTCACACACACACACACACACACACACACAGGTTAGAGTCTCAGAAATGACACAATACAACAACTACGGAATAAATAATTTTTATTACAATACCCAAATGTCTTTTGAATCTGTCACTGATACAATTTCTAAGTAATGTTACATTACCAAATTAGTCTTCTGATGCTTACAATCCTCTAAAACCATTCATGTCTATACATAAGTTGAATGCCAAAAGCCGTAGCCTGATTCGATTGTTTCGTACTACTCCTCGGGATCACTGCTAGAAACTGTTTATGGAAACGCCCTGCGGGGTATGTGCCGTCCCATTGGCATCCTGCTTCGCTGCTATCTAATATATATAAAACAATAGCAAGAGTGAGCGATAGCTCAGCAAGGTAATAAAAATATGGCATAATCCTGCCTTTAACTCAACCCAGAATAAAGCGGGTATAAGACAATAATTTGTCAAAATATCTCGATACTGAAATAATTTCCTTATCGGAATGTATTCCCAAAAACAGTACCATTATTGTACTTCAAATATCATTTTCATAGTATTTCTGCAACTTTCAATATTCATACTCTGAACAAAGTTCTAGTATAATATAAAAGATGAAATAACAAGGTAACTCAGTATATCCTTTTCGTGAAATATCTGCTATGTAAAATATAAGCAGACTATCAACATAGAACTTATAACAGATTACCAAAATATAACAATTCAAAGATATTTCTGTAGCCACATGTTATGCCTTAAACAGATAAGAAACTAGTTTAATATAAAGGATGAAGTTACAAGGAAAATTATTATAATATTTCCGTAACCCATAATCCACTTATGCATATATATCCTTAATCAGGTTTTATCAGAGTCATAACTCATAAAAGATGGAGTTGCATGAATTTATTGTAACTTTATTTTTGAACACTTTTCGACCCCCTGCCAACATGACCGGTAAACCTGTACCACGGTGTCATCCTTGGTCCCTTTCAATACATGTTGCAGAATCCCTCTGCCAACATGATCGGTAAACCTGTACCAACGGAGCCACCCATGGTCCCTTTCAGTACATGTTGCAGAATTATCCAAAATGGATGATGAACCAATACTGGAGCCTTCTCCGCGCCCGTCGTACCAACCTTACTATGATCAGTAGCAGGTTGTACAACAAAATATGTTTTTCTACATGTAGATGGAAGTATCACGACAGCCTGACATTGTCTACCGCCTTTCTGGATCTCCCAGCCCATTTGGGGCAATAAGGTGATGGATCGGCGCGACTCGACCTCTTACACATGCTCCTAGTTCAGATGAAATCCATGACTCTGAAACGTAAAGATCGTCTTCTTTTCCCCAAGTGTAATACTTGTTGATACGACTCCACTCAGTAGTCATATCTAGGTTGGAAAGGAAGATTCTCCAATATTTCCCAAGCGATGCTTGTTAATGGATATCGACTTGTTCCAGGAATTTACCCCTCGATCGTTGAGGTGGTAACACAATATTTGACTGGCAGCAATTAAATTGCTCCGAGAAAATATCTGTCCCCTGACAGTTTCTTTTTGAATTGAGAGTTTAAAAAGAGTAGTAGTCACTTAAATCAGGTTTCCCATATTTTTGATAGTTGAGCGAGCATTTAAATCCCCTTTAAAAGACGGATTTAAATGGAAAAACATTGTTTTGGGAACCTCTTTTTGATTTGAAAATATTTAATAATACTTATTAAATAAGTAACCTTAAACGAATATTTGAAATAATATTCATTAAGTAAGTAATCCTCAAATGAATATTTTAAAATAATATTCATTAAATAAATAATCCTCAAATGAATATTCAAAAATAATATTCATTAAATAAATAAATAACCCTCGAATGAATATTCAAAAGTAATATTCATTAAATAATTAAATAATCTTCGAATGAATATTCAAAACTAATATTCATTAAATAAATAAATAATCTTCAAATGAATATTCAAAATAATATTCATTAAATAAATAATCCTCAAATGAATATTCAATAATAATATTCTTAAAGTCAGTAATCCTCAAATGAAAATAATATCCTTTAAGTCAATAATCCTCAAATGAATATAAATAATATTCTGTAAGTCGATAATCCTCAAATGAATATTAATAAATAATATTCTTAAAATGAATATTAATAAATAATATTTTTAACGTCAATAATCCTCAAATGAATATAAATAATATTCCTTAAACAAAATAATTAACCCTCGAATAACAGTTACCCGATATCTTTATCGGAAAATAACCTTTAACATATACCGAAATATAATTACTTCTGATCTTAGAGAAAATCACCCGCCCTTATCCTAGGGCAAATATAAAATCCTGGCTTCTAACTAATATCCCATATCTAGCTTAGAAGCCCATAATCAAATCATTTTCAAATAATAACCTTCGAATGAGGTAATATTCAAATAACATATCTAACTCATAAGCCCCAACTTCAAGTCATAACCTTAAGTATTGCTATACATAGCAATTCGAAAACAAGTATGCAATAACACATGTATACTTCTCATTTGCATATATAACTGAAATAGTATTCAAATAGTATTTCTCGACCGAGATAATACTCAAATAACATTCCTCAAAACACATAGTATTCTGCCGATGGAATCCCTCCGGGTTTCCACGGCTATCTACATATCTCAAAATACCGACTCCCGATTTAGAGTCGAAAACAATGAATATGCTCTTATATATAGAGCTACAAGGTACACCGGTTTATAACTACTTTATCTCAAAGCTCATATATAAACCAAAATTCAAACTCCATTTTATACAATATATAACATGTATCGCAAAACTATATAACTCCACACATGGCAAAAGCAGTAATATATAATCAATACGTCAAGGTATAGATTTAGAAAACTTACCACAATGCTTGCAACAAAGATTTGGTATATAAATTGGGAATACACAAGTATTGAACATAGGAAAATATACATACTCTTAATAATAGAGTAAGGTTTAGTAAACTTGCCTGATTCTCGAGAAGTGATAGGGGTTCGCGACGATGCCGGAAAATCTAGACAAAGTCAAACGAAAACACACGGTTAATCTCCTGGATAATCCACTTGTACTCAATGATTAAACACGTAAGCGAAACACAACCAAGGAATTACTAGCTCGCTCTAGCGTCACACTAAGTCCATGTTATTCGTCAAATACTTATATCATAAGTTTGGTTCGAAATCCATCCTCAAATCCAAGTTATACTTAACCATTTGCAACATCGATTTCTAAGTCATGCTCTTAGTGGTTTTCACTTGCGCAACCTCGGCTAAAACATTTTTATAAAATCTAAAAATAATCTTTTTAATCCGAATCTTTTTCGCGAGCCTTCCCAACTGTCTCTAGTATTATTCCTCAAAGTTTCACATTTTAATATGGCTTCTAAGTGGTTCAAATATAGCCTCAAAGTGACTGACCAGAAAGGGGTTGTTCCTCCGAACGACGTTTACTAAAACTTACTTTTCTCTTAAACCGTAAATCGTATAGACATAATCTTTATACCAAAACAAACCTTAAAACAAGACCTACATGTTCATGGTCAGTGTTGTTCAAAAATAATCCAAGACCAGTTCGTAATTCTTGCTCAAAACAGCCTTAAATCAAATGGGCATTACGACGGCTATAATCGTAACGTTTCCCGGTTTTTGTTATGTCAAAACCTCTTAAAACCAAATCAATTCAACAACAAAACCATCTTTACAAGAATATCAGTTTATATACTTCAAGAACATATCACCAACATCAACCAACAACAAGTATTCATCAAGAATTAACCATACATACTCCAAATTCCATAATCATGCTTATTCTAGAAACTTCACTTAAATCTCAACATAAATCAAATGGGTGGATGAGTGGTATACCTTCCTTGAATCCTTAAACACACCACAAGAGCTTGTAAGCCTTAAGAGAGTCTTTATCCATGGTTATCATCCTTAAACTTGCAAAAGAAAATCAAGAACAAGTTAGGAATTCTCGGAGTTACTATACACCGGTTTAAAGAACTGGAAAAATGAAGGTCTTACCTTGCTCAAATGGAAGAAACTTGTGAAATAGGAAATGTAGATTATCTCAAGACCTTTCCAACAAGCTATAGATCTCCATTTTCCACCAAGAAATGAAGGAGCTATGAACTTTACAATTCGGCAGTTTGTTTTTGGCCGAAATAAAGAAAAGAGAATGGTTTTACTTTTTGATTTGGTTGACTTGATAATTATGATAATGATGCTGATTTTTGTATTAAAAAGTTGTAATAACCCGGATTTTTGGTAAAATTTAAAACTTTTCTTATTATGATTAAGTGCATCAGTGAATAGTGAATTTGGTGGATGAATAGTGATTTTGAGGGTTAAGAAAATTTTTCATGCCACCTATGTACGAGACGTAGTGTGGATATTCCGAAGTCATATTAGTGATCTACGGAGTAAATAAGTGAACGCAAAGACGATCAGAATTCAGAAATTCCAAATTTTATTTTGGTATAGTATTTGACCGGGCAGTGAATTATATATTATTATATTCAAGAAATGAGATATTAAAATTGAGGATTTGAGGATTTAATATTTTGGAATTTTATTATTTTATTAAAGTCGATTTAAGGATTCAATTGTTGGAATGAATAGTGAATAGTTACCATTCACTGCGAGAATCGCGTAGAGTTGTATTCGCTCTTTTTAGGGAATATTTTGAATCGTTTCAAGAGGAACAAGACAACATTTACAGGATTAAATATAGACATGGAAGTAACCTGTAACAAGATTAATTCGAGGGATGCAACATTTGGATCATCCATGTGAAAGGAAAGCGAACCAGTAAAGCTACTTTAGCCAAACGCATGCATGCGCGACACGTGTCCCTGCTTGCCACCATGATACTCCATGGCTTGACACGTGTCCTGGACATGCTGATGACTCACCATTTGATTACAAATATCACAATTATCAAAACAATCAACCAAAACCAACAAAAACAATTCTTTTCTTCATTTCGGCAAAAACTAATCTGCCGGATTGTAAAGTTCATAGCTCCTTCATTTCTCGGTGGAAAATGGCGGTCTATAGCTCGTTGGAAAGGTCTTGAGATAACCTACATTTCCTATTTCACGCGTATTCTCCAGAAAAGCAAGGTAAGGACCTCGTTTTGCAAGTTCGTTCAGCTGGTAAATATTGACTCCGAGATTGCTAACTTGTTTTCTTGATTTCTTTGGATGATCCAAGCTTCCTAAGGTGCATCCAAGGCTAGAGGAGCCATTATAAAGCTTTGTTATGGTTCTTACAATATCAAAGAAGGTAAAGATCGAACCCTTGCTGGTTATATGATGAGTTTTGGTTGAGTTTTGGCAAAGTAGTTAAAGCATGATGCGTTAGAAGAATATCCTTGAATGTTTGGCTTTGATTTGAGATGATTGTATTGAGTGGTGGTCAATGGACCTTACCACTGACCCTAGAGGTCATAAGTGATGGTTGGTGTGTGATATTGATGATTGGGTGGCCTTGTATGGCTTAGTAGAAGAGTTACAAATTTGGAAATGCTCGATTTAGAGCCGTCGTAATGCCCAAATTTTATCTACTGCATGATTCCCTGTTTCGTCTCTGTTCGAGTTCGACCCTTGAACTCCATTGCCCATGATTGTGTAGTTTATGTTATAAGCTTCGTAATGATACGCGGTTCGCCTAATTTGGCCGAACGGTTTAAGAGATATGCTAGTTTTAGTGAAAGCGATTCGAGAAACAATGTCGCAGAAATATACCAACTTTGAGGTTAAGTTTGAGGCCCTTAAAAAATGGAATTAGGACAAGATTTTAATTATGGTACTAACAGGGACAGTTATTAAGTGACCTAAAAATGTTTCGAGTCAAAAAGATATTTTTCCGATTTTATAAAAATAAGGAAGTCGAGGTCGCGCAAGTGAAAACCACTGAAAACGAGACTTAGAAACCAAGGTTCCAAATGGTTAAGTATAACTTGGAGTTGAGGATGGATTTCGAACCAAACTTATGAGATAAGTATTTGACGAATAACATGGACTTAGTGTGATGCTAGAGCGAGCAAGTAATGCCTTGGTTGTGTTTCGCTTACATGTTTAAGCATTGAGTTATAAGTGATTTATCGAGGGGATTAACCGTGTGTTTTCGTTTGACTTTGTCCAGATTGTCCGGCATCGTCGCGAACCCCTATCACTTCTCGAGCATCAGGCAAGTTTTCTAAATCTATACTTTGAAGTATTGATTATATATTACTGCTATTGCCATGTGTGGAGTTATACAGTTGTGCGATACATGTTATATATTGTATAAAATAGAGTTTGATTTGGGTTTATATATGAGCTTTGAGATAAAGTAGTTATAAACCGGTATACCTTGTAGCTCTAGAGATAAGAGCATACTTCTTGTTTTCGACTCTAGACCGGGAGTCAATATTTGAGATATGGAGATAGCCGTGGAAACCCGGAGGGATTCCAGCGGCAGTGTACTAATTATTTTGAGGACGGCTATTATTAAACATTAATTATATTTCTAGAAAGTATTAATTGTAATAACCCGAATTTTTGGTAAAATTAAAACTTTTCTTATTTTGATTAAGTGCATCAGTGAATAGTGAATTTGGTGGATGAATAGTGATTTTGAGGGTTAAGAAAATTTTTCATGCCACCTATGTACGAGACGTAGTGTGGATATTCCGAAGTCATATTAGTGATATACGGAGTAAATAAGTGAATGCAAAGACGACCGGAATTAAGAAATTCCAAATTTTATTTTGGTGTAATATTCGACCGGGCAGCGAATTATATATTATTATATTCAAGAAATGAGATATTAAAATTGCGGATTTGAAGATTTAATATTTTGGAATTTTATTATTTTATTAAAGTCGATTTAAGGATCCGATTGTTGAAGTGAATAGTGAATAGTTACTATTCACTGTGAAAATCGCGTAGAGTTTTACTCGCTCTTTTTGGAAAATATTTCGAATCGTTTCAAGAGGAACAAGGCAACATTTACAGGACTAAATATAGACATGGAAGTAACATGTAACAAGATTAATTCGAGAGATGCAACATTTGGATCATCCATGTGAAAGAAAAGCGAACCAGTAAAGCTATTTTAACCAAACGCATGCATGCGCGACACGTGTCCTGGTGACTCACCAAAATGTGATGACTCACCCCTCTTTTATACAAATATCAGCATACTTATCTATTTATCCAAAACAAAAGAAAAAGAAAAGAAGAAAAGAAAGGAAGAACTCTCCCCCATTTTCGGCTCAGCTTGTGCAAGGAGGAGAGAAAAATTCATAACTCCATTTCTATCCATCCTTAAATCACCAAATTTTAACCATAGCTTTTCCACTCCATGGGTAACATTCGCTCAAAATGTCATGGCCAACAAAGGAGTGTAGCCTAGTTAAATCGTTTCCCAAGTTGGAGAACCCCAAACTGTCCAGTTTCTGTCCAGCGGGAAGATGGGACTCAAAACCCTAGCTAGGAAGCTTTAAATTTGGCGATCTATAGCTCAAAAGAAATCTTATGAAGAGTACAAGGTCTGGTAAAAATCTTAGCACCAAACTCTTGTTTTTCGATTTTATATGGATTTTACAAAGTGATGATGAATAGTAACTCCGAAAGTTGTTAACTTGTTTTCTTGATTGGATTTTAAGGTTTAAGCTTTGTAAGGAGTATATAAGGCTGGTTGAGTGGTTGTGGCCACTGGTTAGTATTGGTAGAGCATCAAGGAAGGTATACCACTCATCCACCCTTTGATTTATGTTGAGATTTAAGTGAAGTTTCTAGTAATGTTTAAGAATAAGCATGATTATGGAGTTTGGAGTATGTATGGTTAATTCTTGATGGATACTTGTTGTTGGTTGATGTTGGTGATATGTTCTTGAAGTATATAAACTGATTATGTTGTAAAGATGGTTGTGTTGTTGAATTGATTTGGTTTTAAGAGGTTTTGACATAACAAAAACCGGGAAACGTTACGATTATAGCCGTCGTAATGCCCATTTGATTTAAGGCTATTTTGAGCACGAATTACGAACTGGTCTTGGAATATTTTTGAACAACACTGACCATGAACATGTAGTTCTTGTTTTAAGGTTTGTTTTGGTATAAAGATCATGTCTATATGAATTACGGTTTATGAGATATGACCATTTTAGTGAAAGTGGTTCAAGGAACGAGATTGCAGAAATGTACCAACTTTGAGGCTATATTTGGACCACTTAGAAGCCATATTAAAATGTGAAACTTTGAGAAATAATACTAGAGACAGTTAGGAAGGCTCAAGAAAAAGATTCGGATTAAAAAGATTATTTTTCGACTTTATAAAAATGTTGTAGCCGAGGTCGCGCAAGTGAAAACCACTAAGAACATGACTTAGAAACCAATGTTGTAAATGGCTCAGTATAACTCGTATTCGAGGATCGATTTCGGACTAAACCTACGACTTAAGTAATTGTCGATTAACATGGACTTAGTATGAGCCTATAACGAGCTAGTAATTCCTTGGTTGTGTTTCGCTTACGTGTTTAAACATTGAGTACAAGTGGATTATCCAGGGGATTAATCGTACGTTTTCTTTGACTTTGTCTAGATTGTCCGGCATCGTCGCGAACCCCTATCACTTCTCGAGCATCAGGCAAGTTTACTAAACCTTACTCTATTATTCAGAGTATGTATATTTTCCTATGTTCAATACTTGTGTATTCCCAATTTATATACCAAATCTTTGTTGCAAGTATTGTGGCAAGTTTTCTAAATCTATACTTTGAAGTATTGATTATATATTACTGCTTTTGCCATGTGTGGAGTTATACAGTTTTGCGATACATGTTATATATTGTATAAAATAGAGTTTGATTTTGGTTTATATATGAGCTTTGAGATAAAGTAGTTATAAACCGGTGTACCTTGTAGCTCTATACATAAGAGCAGGTTTATTGTTTCGACTCTAGACCGGGAGTCGATATTTTGAGATATGTAGATAGCCGTGGAAACCCGGAGGGATTCCATCGGCAGAATACTATGTGTTTTGAGGAATGTTATTTGAGTATTATCTCGGTCGAGAAATACTATTTGAATACTATTTCAGTTATATATGCAAATGAGAAGTATACATGTGTTATTGCATACTTGTCTTCGAATTGCTATGTATAGCAATACTCGAGGTTATGACTTGAAGTTGGGGCTTATGAGTTAGATATGGGATATCAGCTATAAGACAGGATTTTATATTTGCCCTAGGATAAGGGCGGGTGATTTTCTCTAAGATCAGAAGTAATTATATTTCGGTATATGTTAAAGGTTATTTTCCGATAAAGATATCGGGTAACTGTTATTCGAGGATTAATTATTTTATTTAAGGAATATTATTTATGAATATTCATTTGAGGAGTATTGACTTTAAGAATATTATTTATTAATATTCATTTTAAGAATATTATTTATTAATATTCATTTGAGGATTATTGACTTTAAGAATATTATTTATTAATATTCATTTTAAGAATATTATTTATTAATATTCATTTGAGGATTTTCGACTTACAGAATATTATTTCAGATATTCATTTGAGGTTTACTTAATCGAAGAATATTATTGTGAATATTATCTGCGGATTATTTAATGAATATTATTTTTGAATATTCATTTGAAGATTAATTATTTATTTAATGAATATTATTGTAAATATTCATTTGAGGATTATTTATTTAATGAATATTATTTTCAAATATTCATTTGAGGATTATTTATTTAATGAATATTATTTTCAAATATTCATTTGAGGATTACTTACTTAATGAATATTATTTTCAAATATTCATTTAAGATTTACTTATTTAATAAATATTATTAAGTATTTGTAAATCAAAAGAGGTTCCCAAAACAATGTTTTTCCATTTAAATCTGTCTTTTAAAGAGGATTTAAATGCTCGCTCAACTATCAAAAATATGGGAAACCTGATTTAAGTGACTACTACTCTTTTTAAACTCTCAATTCAAAAACTGTCAGGGGACAGATATTTTCTCAAAGCAATGTAATTGCTGCAAGTCAAATATTGTGTTACCACCTCAACGATCGAGGGGTAAATTCATGGAACAAGTCGATATCCATTAACAAGCAATAGCTTGGGAAATATTGGAGAATCTTCCTTTCCAACCTAGATATAACTACTTAGTGGAGTCGTATCAACAAGTGTTACACTTGGGGAAAGGAGGACGATCTTTACGTTTCAGAGTCATGGATTTCATCTGAACTAGGAGTGGTGTAAGTGGTCAAGTTGCGTGAGCCCATCCAACTTTTATTGCCCCAAATGGGCCGGGAGGTCACAGTAAGGCAGTAGACAATGTCAGGCTGTCGTGATTCTTCCATCTACATGTAGAAAACTATTTGAGCGGTGCGACCTGCTACTGATCATAGTAAGGTTAGGCACAGCGGACGCGGTAGCAACTCCAGTATTAGTTCATCATCCAATTTGGATATTCCTGCAACATGTATTGGGGTGAAGAACCAATCATGTTGGCAGGGGGTCAAAAAATACTTGAAAACGAAGTGGCAATAAATTCATACAACTCCATCTTTTATGAGTTATGACTGATAAATCCTGATTAAGGATATATATGCCTAAATGGATTTTGGGTTACGGAAATATTATAATAATTTTCCTTGTAACTTCATCCTTTATATTAAACTAGTTTCTTATCTGTTTAAGGCATAACATGTGGCTACAGAAATATCTTTGAATTGTTATATTTTGGTAATCTGTTATAAGTTATATGTTGATAGTCTGCTTATATTTTACATAGCAGATATTTCACGAAAAGGATATACTGAGTTACCTTGTTATTTCATCTTTTATATTATACTAGAACTTTGTTCAGAGTATGAATATTGAAAGTTGCAGAAATATTATGAAAATGATATTTGAAGTACAATAATGGTACTATTTTTGGGAATACATTCCGATAAGGAAATTATTTCAGTATCGAGATACTTTGACAAATTATTGTCTTATACCCGCTTTATTCTGGGTTGAGTTAAAGGCAGGATTATGCCATATTTTTATTACCTTGCTGGGCTATCGCTCACTCTTGCTATTGTTTTATATATATTATATAGCAGCGAAGCAGGATGTCAATGGGATGACACATACCCCGCAAGGCGTTTCCATAAACAGTTGCTAGCAGTGATCCTGAAGAGTAGTACGAACCAATCGAATCAGGCTACGGCTTTTGGGCATTCAACTTATGTATAGATATGAATGGTATGAGAGGATTGTGAGCATCAGAAGGCTAAGTTGGTAATGTAACATTACTTAGAAATTGTATCAGTGACAGATTCAAAAGACATTTGGGTATTGTAATAAAAATTATTTATTCCGCAGTTGTTGTATTGTGTCGTTTCTGAGACTCTAACCTGTGTGTGTGTGTGTGTGTGAGACATATGTTGTGGGGTCATGAGCAGGTGAATTATGAATGGTGTGAGTAATACAGGTAAGGCAAGGAGTACATGGATGGTGACTACACTAAATCCCTGACCCCGGATTTGGGGCTGTTACATTAATTACCTGGAAATGATTTGAGGAATGTTATTTGAATATTACCTCATTCGAAGGTTATTATTTGAAAATGATTTGATTATGGGCTTCTAAGCTAGATATGGGATATTAGTTAGAAGCCAGGATTTTATATTTGCCCTAGGATAAGGGCGGGTGATTTTCTCTAAGATCAGAAGTAATTATATTTCGGTATATGTTAAAGGTTATTTTCCGATAAAGATATCGGGTAACTGTTATTCGAGGGTTAATTATTTTATTTAAGGAATATTATTTTTGAATATTCATTTGAGGATTATCGACTTACAGAATATTATTTATATTCATTTGAGGATTATTGACTTAAAGGATATTATTTTCATTTAAGGATTATTGACTTAAAGGATATTATTTTCATTTGAGGATTACTGACTTTAAGAATAATATTTTGAATATTCATTTGAAGATTATTTATTTACTGAATGAATATTAGTTTTGAACATTCATTCGAGGACTATTTAATTATTTAATGAATATTACTTTTGAATATTCATTCGAGGGTTATTTATTTATTTAATGAATATTATTTTCAAATATTCATTTGAGGGATGCTTACTTAATGAATATTATTTTCAGATATTCGTTTAAGGTTACTTATTTAATAAATATTATTAATTATTTTCAAGTCAAAAAGAGGTTCCCAAAACAATGTTTTTCCATTTAAATCTGTCTTTTAAAGGGGATTTAAATGCTCGCTCAATTATCAAAAATATGGGAAACCTGATTTAAGTGACTACTACTCTTTTTAAACTCTCAATTCAAAAACTGTCAAGGGATAGATATTTTTCGGAACAATGTAATTGTTGCAAGTCAAATATTGTGTTACCACCTCAACGATCGAGGGGTAAATTCATGGAACAAGTCGATATCCATTAACAAGCCTAGCTTGGGAAATATTGGGGAATCTTCCTTTCCAACCTAGATATAACTACTTAGTGGAGTCGTATCAACAAGTGTTACACTTGGGGAAATGAGGACGACCTTTACGTTTCAGAGTCATGGATTTCATCTGAACTAGGAGTGGTGTAAGTGGTCCAGTTGCGATTGACCCATCCAACTTTTATGGCCCCAAATGGGCCGGGAGGTCACTGGAAGGCGGTAGACAATGTCAGGCCGTCGTGATTCTTCCATCTACATGTAGAAAACATATTTGAGCGGTGCGACCTGCTACTGATCATAGCAAGGTTAGGCACAGCGGGCGCGATAGCAACTCCAGTATTAGTTCATCATCCAATTTGGATATTCCTGCAACATGCATTGGGATAAAGAACCAATCATGTTGGCAGGGGGTCGAAAAGTGTTTGGAAATGAAGTGACAATAAATCCATATAACTTCATCTTTTATATCATATGACTCTGTGGATACCTTACATAATATGAGTTATGGTAAGGGAGTTGTTGATACTGAATCACCTTATAACTTCATCTTTTAAGTTATATGTTGATATTCTGCTTATTTAGCAGATATTTTTCGGAAAGGTTATATTTGGTTTACTTTGAAACCTCATCCTTTATACTAGAACTTTGTTCATAATATAGTAAAAGTTTGCAGAAATATTATGAAAATGATATTTGAAGTACAATAATGGTACTGTTTTTGGGAATACATTCCGATAAGAGAATAATTTCAGTATTGAGATATGTTGACAATTTATTGTCTTATACCCGCTTTATTCTGGGTTGAGTTAAAGGCAGGATTATGCCATATTTTTATTACCTTGTTGAGCTATCGCTCACTCTTGCTATTGTTATATGTATATATTATATAGCAGCGAAGCAGGATGCCAATGGGACGGCACATACCCCGCAAGGCGTTTCCATAAACAGTTTCTAGCAGTGATCCCGAAGAGTAGTACGAACCAATCGAATCAGGCTACAGCTTTTGGTATTCAACTTATGTATAGATATGAACGGTATGAGAGGATTGTGAGCATCAGAAGACTAAGTTGGTAATGTAACATTACTTAGAAATTGTATCAGTGACAGATTCAAAAGACATTTGGGTATTGTAATAAAAATTATTTATTCCGCAGTTGTTGTATTGTGTCATTTCTGAGACTCTAACCTGTGTGTGTGTGTGTGTGTGTGAGACATATGTTGTGGGGTCATGAGCAGGTGAATTATGAATGGTGTGAGTAATACAGGTAGGCAATGAGTACATGGATCGTGACTACCCTAAATCCCTGACCTCGGATTTGGGGCTGTTACAGAGATGGTATCAGAGCGTTAGGTTACAGTCCTCAGAAACGATAGGAGATCGAGTCTTACAATACCCTTAATAATGATAAGAGCATCTAGAGCTCAAGTTAAGTTCGCAGTCGAGTTAGAAGACATGACCCTGACTGTTAAGATAAAGCCCGAGAGGGGACTTCTTCTGGGAAACCGTACTTAGGACTTCGTGATTAGTCACCTCGAGTCGTATGAATTATAGATTGATGGGATTCTGAGATACCAGACCCCGAGGCCTTCGAGTAGGCAATTGATGATGCGTTCCTTGAAATGGACGGAGACCCGATAAAGGAAGATCCATAGGAGGATCTAGAGGAAGACCCCATAGTGGGTCAAGGAAAGAATCTTGTAGAGGACGTGTTGATTGATAAAGATGTAGTATGTTACTTGAGGTCGTATAATAGGACCGGACGAACCTTCAGAGGTCAAATAAGTGCCGAGACGAGGGTTTAAGGATCGTTTATGATTCATCGAGAGATATGACAAAGAAAATGGAATAGAGTCTCCAAAGCAGAAGAGGTAGAGGCAGTATAGCCAGTATCAGTGGATTGATTCGACTTGAACGAAACCTGTTACTCGTAGTTGGTTATAGTTGCCCATAAGGAGGCGGCATACGTAAGAACCAAGGTGTTCAGATTTTCAAGAACGATTAAGGGTACCGAGTTGCCTAAGAATAGTGAAAGGAATTGCTTTGGCTATGAGGTTTCAATCCCCCACGACCAGCGATTCCACTGGAAATAGTGTCTATTACATCATTGAGGGATTTTATTATCTCAAGGAGAATTTTGGGTATATGTACCATGCAAATGTTATTGTAAGACAAGCACGCTAAGGCGGAATCGAGAACGAGATTTACCACCCTCAGGAAACCAGGAAGGAATTATGAGGATACAACAGAAAGGTCGGAAATCAGATCCGAGTATTACTAGTGGGTAAAGAGATTGATCAAATTTCCCTGATTTTGGAAAGAAATTCAGAAGATTTTGGCAAACCTTGTCTTTCTGATTACCAGAGGATGTCACCAAAGAGAGTGGAAACTAGAGCGAACCCTGTGGATTGGGTAAGGTAGCCGCTATATGGGTTGGTGGACAGACCCTGATTGCTATAATTGATTGTAGAAATAAAATGGTAAAGTTGAGATTGGACGGTAAAGGCGAAATTTATTTAAGGACCAAGACGGACTGAGGAATTCCGGGATTGACTTAAATGAAAAGGCTATTGTGCCAAAAGTGTTAAGCTTATGTAGCACACGGGATTGATATGGAAGAAGAAATATTGGGTATAAGGATGATTGAACTAGAGACCGGATTTAAGCTTGTAGTTTCTAACGATCTCCGAAGTACCGCCCAGTCGACATGTGGAATTGTCATTGCTACGGGCGACCACGGTAT
Source organism: Heracleum sosnowskyi (assembly GCA_030848705.1). NCBI lineage: Eukaryota > Viridiplantae > Streptophyta > Magnoliopsida > Apiales > Apiaceae > Heracleum > Heracleum sosnowskyi. The sequence goes on from CM061244.1 coordinate 94,418,250, forward strand.
CGAAGTCTTCTTAAAGAACAGAACGCTTACTTGAAATGTTTGCGCCGAGTCGAATAGAACTCCCTGCGATTGCAAATGTTGATGGTGTAATTCTTAGCGACTATTATAAGTCGGCAATGACGTAAGTATCGAACACCGTAGGATGCGTGGAAAAGAAAAGCTTTGGAATTGAACGATTATCCATTAGAGGAGCCGACATAAAAGGCATCCGTAGAGACTTTGGTAGTACCCTCCCCATTTGTAAATTATGTGGGACATTTCCCCAATCTATGATCTATCTTGACCTTTTTCCAAGAAAGAATTCTGATAAAGGGTATATTCCCTCTTCGAAGTGTTTTATAACACTTGTGCTAAACCATATTCAGTTTCACTTGTGCCAGAGGCTGTCACAATGCCTACTTTCAGGTTTTCGAAGCCTTGTCAAATGATGTTATTTAAGCTTTGACTTTTCTTCAAATAATGAATGACCCTATGGTGATACCTCACCACTTGTTTGTTAAGTACCAGTATCCTTTTTGGTTATTCTTTTCTTTGTATTTTCTTTGGAAACCGCACCTTTGGAATCTGTTCAATTTTAATCCAAGGTGTTCCTTTAAGAAATATTGTCGAAAGACGATAATCATTAAACTGATCTCGAATTGCTTTCATACCTTTCAACTTCCACTGAGACGAACAACCATATACTTATAGGGGCTACAAGGACTATCTGTCTGTGTGATAGAAGCCGGATGGGACGCCATCACTTGTAAGTTGTGAAATACAAGAAGGCTAATTACCTTTAGTAATGTCTCAATTGAGGCACACAACGTTGAGTTCTTATGATCATATTGATCTCTCGGTAAAATTCTCTTACCTCCAATAAGGTTACCTTAAAACTCATAACCAGTGTGTGACGTTTTCCTTGATATGGGAGCTGTCTTTTCAAGGCCCCATAATTTTTGTTATCCTCATTGAATTCTAAGGGGAGGCCAACCAGGTCAAATAAGTCAAAATTCGCTGATAGGAATTAGATTCGCAACGAAATCGCCTATGACAGGAGCGAATCCCTAAGACGAATAGAATGTTAGTGATATATCAATGAAATTGGTTTATTCTCCCAAGGATATTATGATAATGGAAAGCGTGTCAATCGATATATGTGAAAGGAATAGCGATGTGCCGTGAACCCCAGTGACAACGGTGTTAGATAGATGCCCTATAGTGGAATTGAGATTTTGGAGGAATTGTTTACGAATGGACACTACCTCTGGGTTAGCAAGATAAGTACTGACGATGGAGTTAGAGGGAGCTGGTATTGTGACTTGGGAGAGGCGCAGCGTGTGTTGTTTTAGAGGGATAATTTTCGGAAATATATGGAGACCCGGATAAAAATGAAAGTTAAAGAGTTAAAACAAGAAACCATGACTATGACCGAGTATGAGGTCAAGTTTTCCGAATTATTGAGGTTTGTTCCGGAGTTTGTGAACACAGAATAAAAGAAAGCCAGTAGGTTTCAACCAGGGCTACCTCCAACAAGCAGCCCACTGTCAGGACCTTTAAATAGCAGGTGCCCTTCTATACTATTTAGACAGAGCTAATGTATCGTTGTATATCAAGAAGTTGCATGATAATTAAACCTTAAGGCCGAGCCACTAAGGGAATAATTACAAGTAGAAATAGCCAATCGAGGGATTTTCCCATAAGACTGGTACATCCAGGTTGTGAACTAGAAATATGAGGTCGACACTTTCGATAGACCTGATTCCTTTCAAGTTGGGAGAAGTTGATATTATAATAAGAATGGGTTGGTTGACACCCAATGGAGCCCAGACTGATTGTAAGGGAGAGAGAGTAATAAATAAAGAATGGAGACAGATTCAGAGATTCTTGAATATAGTTCAGACTAAGAAACTATTACGCCAGAGATACCAAGTATAAAGGAAACTACAATGGTTTTGGGAGATTGTACAAGGTTTTAATGAGCTACCAGATATCGATTTGGATGACATGAGAATGAATACCGAGTATTCAGGGTATAGTGGGAATGAAAGAGTTAGTGACTCAGTTACAAGAGTTGTTGTATAAGGGTATGATAAGACCCAGTGTACCACCGTGGAGAGCCCGGTGTTGTTGTAAGAGAGAAAGATGTTAGCACAAGATTATATATCGAACCTCGAGAGTTGTATGAGTTCGACTTGGAGAATAGGTACCCTTGTAAATGATTGTTTGATCAGTGGAAGAACGCTGTGTATTTCCAATTTATTTAAGAACTGGGTATCACCAGTTGAAAGTTAAATCCGAGGATATACCCAAGACTGCGATTCGTACTTGGAATAGACACTTCGAGTTTTCAGCGAGGTTATTTTGGGTTGACTAATGCACCCACAAAATTTTATGGAACGTAATGAATTGGCTTTGAGTTACCTGTGATAGTAGATAACATGAGATGGAGAAATGGCTAGAATTGACCTAGAATTATGACTATGAGATACACTACCATCCGGGGAAGGCCAATGTGGTGGCCGATACCCTTAATTAAAATAAGATAGAGATGGATTCCGAATGATCGGGAATTAAAGGATGAGATTTTACACAAAACCCAAGTTAGTCCAACAAACTAGAAAGACAAAAGATTTCACCAACAAGCGGCTAGTGACAACCAAGACAGACAGAGAAAGTATGCGGACTAAACCCGCGAGTATAGAGATAGTACTGCTATTGATAAGCTAAATGGCATGTTGAGGGATGGCAAGCAAGTTTATGTTGGTGTATTTCTGTACAAACAAGATGGGGAATATGAGGTTAGAGATTCGTGATGCTAAAAGATATCCATGGAAAGAATTAATGAGATTTGGAAAGAAAGGGAAGTGAGCCCGAGATTCATTGGGCCATCTGAGATTTTAAAACGCGTCAGGAAGGTGGCCTACGAGCCAGCCTTACCCCCCAAACTTGTAGAATGGTCATAACGAGGTTCATGTGTCAATGCTACGTCAGTATACTAGAGATGCCCGGCATATGTTAGAAAGGTCTTGAGATAACCTACATTTCCTATTTCACGCGTATTCTCCAGAAAAGCAAGGTAAGGACCTCGTTTTGCAAGTTCTTTCAGCTGGTAAATATTGACTCCGAGATTGCTAACTTGTTTTCTTGATTTCTTTGGATGATCCAAGCTTCCTAAGGTGCATCCAAGGCTAGAGGAGCCATTATAAAGCTTTGTTATGGTTCTTACGATATCAAAGAAGGTAAAGATCGAACCCTTGCTGGTTATATGATGAGTTTTGGTTGAGTTTTGGCAAAGTAGTTAAAGCATGATGCGTTAGAAGAATATCCTTGAATGTTGGCTTTGATTTGAGATGATTGTATTGAGTGGTGGTCAATGGACCTTACCACTGACCCTAGAGGTCATAAGTGATGGTTGGTGTGTGATATTGATGATTGGGTGGCCTTGTATGGCTTAGTAGAAGAGTTACAAATTTGGAAATGCTCGATTTAGAGCCGTCGTAATGCCCAAATTTTATCTACTGCATGATTCCCTGTTTCGTCTCTGTTCGAGTTCGACCCTTGAACTCCATTGCCCATGATTGTGTAGTTTATGTTATAAGCTTCGTAATGATATGCGGTTCGCCTAATTTGGCCGAACGGTTTAAGAGATATGCTAGTTTTAGTGAAAGCGATTCGAGAAACAATGTCGCAGAAATATACCAACTTTGAGGTTAAGTTTGAGGCCCTTAAAAAATGGAATTAGGACAAGATTTTAATTATGGTACTAACAGGGACAGTTAGTAAGTGACCTAAAAAGGTTTCGAGTCAAAAAGATATTTTTCCGATTTTATAAAAATAAGGAAGTCGAGGTCGCGCAAGTGAAAACCACTGAAAACGAGACTTAGAAACCAAGGTTCCAAATGGTTAAGTATAACTTGGAGTTGAGGATGGATTTCGAACCAAACTTATGAGATAAGTATTTGACGAATAACATGGACTTAGTGTGACGCTAGAGCGAGCAAGTAATGCCTTGGTTGTGTTTCGCTTACATGTTTAAGCATTGAGTTATAAGTGATTTATCGAGGGGATTAACCGTGTGTTTTCGTTTGACTTTGTCCAGATTGTCCGGCATCGTCGCGAACCCCTATCACTTCTCGAGCATCAGGCAAGTTTTCTAAATCTATACTTTGAAGTATTGATTATATATTACTGCTATTGCCATGTGTGGAGTTATACAGTTGTGCGATACATGTTATATATTGTATAAAATAGAGTTTGATTTGGGTTTATATATGAGCTTTGAGATAAAGTAGTTATAAACCGGTATACCTTGTAGCTCTAGAGATAAGAGCATACGTCTTGTTTTCGACTCTAGACCGGGAGTCAGTATTTGAGATATGGAGATAGCCGTGGAAACCCGGAGGGATTCCAGCGGCAGTGTACTAATTATTTTGAGGACTGCTATTATTAAACATTAATTATATTTCTAGAAAGTATTAATTACCTAGAAATGATTTGAGGAATGTTATTTGAATATTACCTCATTCGAAGGTTATTATTTGAAAATGATTTGATTATGGGCTTCTAAGCTAGATATGGGATATTAGTTAGAAGCCAGGATTTTATATTTGCCCTATGATAAGGGCGGGTGATTTTCTCTAAGATCAGAAGTAATTATATTTCGGTATATGTTAAAGGTTATTTTCCGATAAAGATATCGGGTAACTGTTATTCGAGGGTTAATTATTTTATTTAAGGAATATTATTTTTGAATATTCATTTGAGGATTATCGACTTACAGAATATTATTTATATTCATTTGAGGATTATTGACTTAAAGGATATTATTTTCATTTAAGGATTATTGACTTAAAGGATATTATTTTCATTTGAGGATTACTGACTTTAATAATATTATTTTGAATATTCATTTGAAGATTATTTATTTACTGAATGAATATTAGTTTTGAACATTCATTCGAGGACTATTTAATTATTTAATGAATATTACTTTTGAATATTCATTCGAGGGTTATTTATTTATTTAATGAATATTATTTTCAAATATTCATTTGAGGGATGCTTACTTAATGAATATTATTTTCAGATATTCGTTTAAGGTTACTTATTTAATAAATATTATTAATTATTTTCAAATCAAAAAGAGGTTCCCAAAACAATGTTTTTCCATTTAAATCTGTCTTTTAAAGGGGATTTAAATGTTCGCTTAACTATCAAAAATATGGGAAACCTGATTTAAGTGACTACTACTCTTTTTAAACTCTCAATTCAAAAACTGTCAAGGGACAGATATTTTTCGGAACAATGTAATTGTTGCAAGTCAAATATTGTGTTACCACCTCAACGATCGAGGGGTAAATTCATGGAACAAGTCGATATCCATTAACAAGCCTAGCTTGGGAAATATTGGGGAATCTTCCTTTCCAACCTAGATATAACTACTTAGTGGAGTCGTATCAACAAGTGTTACACTTGGGGAAAGGAGGACGACCTTTACGTTTCAGAGTCATGGATTTCATCTGAACTAGGAGTGGTGTAAGTGGTCCAGTTGCGATTGACCCATCCAACTTTTATGGCCCCAAATGGGCCGGGAGGTCACTGGAAGGCGGTAGACAATGTCAGGCCGTCGTGATTCTTCCATCTACATGTAGAAAACATATTTGAGCGGTGCGACCTGCTACTGATCATAGCAAGGTTAGGCACAGCGGGCGCGGTAGCAACTCCAGTATTAGTTCATCATCCAATTTGGATATTCCTGCAACATGCATTGGGATAAAGAACCAATCATGTTGGCAGGGGGTCGAAAAGTGTTTGAAAATGAAGTGACAATAAATCCATATAACTTCATCTTTTATATCATATGACTCTGTGGATACCTTACATAATATGAGTTATGGTAAGGGAGTTGTTTATACTGAATCACCTTATAACTTCATCTTTTAAGTTATATGTTGATATTCTGCTTATTTAGCAGATATTTTTCGGAAAGGTTATATTTGGTTTACTTTGAAACCTCATCCTTTATACTAGAACTTTGTTCATAATATAGTAAAAGTTTGCAGAAATATTATGAAAATGATATTTGAAGTACAATAATGGTACTGTTTTTGGGAATACATTCCGATAAGAGAATAATTTCAGTATTGAGATATGTTGACAATTTATTGTCTTATACCCGCTTTATTCTGGGTTGAGTTAAAGGCAGGATTATGCCATATTTTTATTACCTTGCTGAGCTATCGCTCACTCTTGCTATTGTTTTATATATATATTATATAGCAGCGAAGCAGGATGCCAATGGGACGGCACATACCCCGCAAGGCGTTTCCATAAACAGTTTCTAGCAGTGATCCCGAAGAGTAGTACGAACCAATCGAATCAGGCTACAGCTTTTGGTATTCAACTTATGTATAGATATGAATGGTATGAGAGGATTGTGAGCATCAGAAGACTAAGTTGGTAATGTAACATTACTTAGAAATTGTATCAGTGACAGATTCAAAAGACATTTGGGTATTGTAATAAAAATTATTTATTCCGCAGTTGTTGTATTGTGTCGTTTCTGAGACTCTAACCTGTGTGTGTGTGTGTGTGTGTGTGAGAGACATATGTTGTGGGGTCATGAGCAGGTGAATTATGAATGGTGTGAGTAATACAGGTAAGGCAATGAGTACATGGATCGTGACTATTCACTTCAACAATCGGATCCTTAAATCGACTTTAATAAAATAATAAAATTCCAAAATATTAAATCCTCAAATCCTCAATTTTAATATCTCATTTCTTGAATATAATAATATATAATTCGCTGCCCGGTCGAATATTACACCAAAATAAAATTTGGAATTTCTGAATTCCGATCGTCTTTGCATTCACTTATTTACTCCGTAGATTACTAATATGACTTCGGAACGTCCACACTACGTCTCATACATAGGTGGCATGAAAAATTTTCTTAACCCTCAAAATCACTATTCATCCACCAATATCACTATTCACTGCTGCACTTAATCATAATAAGAAAAGTTTTAATTTTACCAAAAATTTGGGTTATTACAACTTGAAATTCTGGCTCCAAGCAAAACTTTAGACTTCATCATTCTCTCTCTCAAAACTTGAGCAGCATTATGAGTACTTTGATTTTTCACTTTCAGTAGATACAAAACATACCCCAGCTCTTCCCATAGCTTCAGATGAATGTCAGCTTCTCCAACTCTATAAACTCTTCCATCAGCCATGAAGTATAACAGAAACTCCTTTTTAATTCCTTTGTGATAGATCATCTGAACAGACTCTAACTTGTCAAGGCTTTCTTGAGTTACCCCAACACCAGGTTCTGCCAGTGATGTATGATCTAAAGGACTGTTATTTATTCTTTTCTCTCTATGTGATCCCAAACCAGATTTATCATAAGATTCCTTTCCTAACACTGATCTGGTTTGAAGAAAATTCACATTTCCTGGCTTCAGAGTTTCATCTCTAGTTGGTTTTCCAAAAGTACCTTGGAGTTGTGGAGATATCAATTGAGTTTGTACAACTTGAGCAGTGTCAGAGGTTGTCACAACTTTAGCAGAATTATCAACTTGAGCAACGTCAGTGGTTGATTGATTAGGTCTTGATTCAACTTGAGCCATGTCAGAGGTTGAATGAGCCTTCTTTGATAACTCAGGTTCTTCAATCAATTTACTTTTACCCTTATCAGTGCTTGCTCCAACAGGCCTCCTTGAGTATTGTAAACTCTGTTGAGAGTTCACATTCTCTTTAATAGAAATTCCTTGTTCCTTTCTCCTTGGAGCCTTGGCACCCTTTTTCTTATAAGTTCCAGCTTCAACCTTCTTCTTATGCTCTTCAGCAAGAATCTGCATTTCAGCATCCATATCTTCAACTGTGGCTTCACCACCATGTTCTTCCAGAAACAGCTTAGCTGCAATCTTTTCATCAGTAATTGGATTAGCTGAAATCACTAGACTTTTAAGTCTTGAAGAAGATTGAGCACCAGAGTTTACTCTACCAGAGTTTGTCAGCTTAGCAGAGTTTAACCTAAGTCTCCCTTGCTCTTGAGCAGATTTTGACCTTCTCTCTGATTCTTTGCTTCCACCATCTGTTGCATCATCCCTCCGTCTCAGAGTTTGAGTCCTTTTGCATTTGTCTTTAGGAACTCTCTCCCCCTTTTTGACATCATCAGGAATAAGTACAGATGTCAGCAATTCTAAAGATGCAGCAATAGAATCAATCTTTGTAGACATTACATCTTGATTGCGCTCAACTTTTCTTAGTCTCTGCTTGATTTCTACCTGATCCTTGATCATAGAGGAATATTGAGCTCTATCACTCTTCAAGGCCAATTCCTTAGCAATAATATCATTCCTCAGGCCTATGACAGCTTTGTGAGTCTCATCAAAGCGATTGTGCAAAGATTTAACTTGAACAATTGTAGCCTTCAAATGTGTCAACATCTCAGGATTTGAAATTTCTTTAGCAGACTTATCAACAAAATCAGCAGTCCTTTGTGTAGAGAAAATACAATCTGCCCCTGACCAATTGGCATAGTACATTTCTCTATATCGAGCTTCAGCCTGATGTTGATTATCCTTAACAGACTCTGCAGTACGATCCTTTAGAAAAGGTGTAGATTCATGAACATCAGAGTCTGAAAGAGATACATTCATCCAAGAGTGAGCATGTGCAGAATGAACAGAATCTGTGTCAACATCCTCTGCCATTGGTTCAGTAACTTCTTCAGGAACATTGTCTGCTGTAACTTCAATGTTTAGCTGTGCAGCTTCATCATGAATTTGCTCTGCAACAGCTTCATTCTTCTCAGAAGAGACAGATTTTGCTTCCTGATCAACTTCCTCACCCAATTCAAGAATTTGATTGGTGACAGAGAGAATCTCTGTATGAGTTTCCGTAGACTCATCAACTACTAGAGTGGCTTGATCAGCTGCCACATCCTCAGTGTCACAAACACTGATTTCAGGATGTGCTTCAAAATTCATGTCCAAAGGATCAACAAAGTTATCAACATCAGCATTTGCAGCATCTGCTCTGACATTAACAGCATCATTATCTTCAACCAACTCATCAACATTTACTCTGTCCTCTGTAGGCACAGTAGCTTCAACAACATCATTCTGAGTAGCTTCAATATTGACATCAGCCTCTTGAGTAACAACATCAGGAGCTTCATTCTGTTCAGCTTCAGGAACAGCTTCAGTATCTAACTCATCAAAAAGATAGTCAGCTACCAATCTTCTTCGTCTTTGATGCAGAGGTTCAGTATCTTCCTCATCATCAGAACGTGGTCTCTTTGCTCTGCTCTTCTTAGATGGACCAACAGACTTTGGCACAGAAGATTTTGACACTCCAACCTCAGTAGCTGGCTTAACAGTCTTTGCAGGTTTAAAAGCCCTGTGTTTGATTCTACCACCTGTCTGAATTGGTTGTGATGTAGATGGAGGAACTTCAGTGTTTATTGGTTCTGGTTGTGGGTCTGTTTGGGTAGAATTATCCAAAAACTGCTGCACTAATGCAGGCAGTAAGAGATCACCTACATGACCCTTCTTCACATCTTTGTTCACAAGATCAGAGAATATACGTTTGTGTAATTTAAAACACGGAATGACATCTGCATCAATAATATCTACCCCACTAACACAGGCAGAAAATAAAAGCTGACAGAATCTAGCAAAGTAAACTACTCCCCTATTCTCAGTCATTTTCTCTCCTACGTTACCTAAAACAAGTCTACCAAAATCAAAATTGTTACCATAGAGAAGAGAATACCCTATTTGTAGACTGTCAGTGGGTATTGCATCCCAGTTTGTGCACATCTTCCCGAACGTTCTTGTTATACAGTCGAAGAAAAAGCTCCACTCCTTCCTCAAGAACGGTCGCTTCAATTGACCTATCTTGGCCAAAGATCCACCATAACCTATCTCCCTCATCATCCTCAGCAACTCAGCATCACCAACAGCAATGGTGTAAGCAGTATGTTCACCAAAGCCCATAGCAGCACGTACCGTACCAGGAGTAATTACATACTCTGTTTCTTGAAACTCGAAAAGAATAGATGGCGTTCCAGAATCACCACCATCATCATAGATACCAGTCTCCCAGAAGCTTTTGATTTGAAAACAGAAAGCCTCTCTGGTTCTACAAGAGCACGCCCAATTGGGGATTGGGCAAGCAAATTCTGCATCAAATGAAACGCCTTCGGTGCGTTCTCATTAACCAATGGAGCAGCATAATTATTAGAAACGAATTCAAGCCCAGAAGATACAAAAGCAGTAGAACCCATTAGTACGATTTAGAAATAAGTAGAGAATGACTTAGAGAATATTTGAGAGTGTTTGCAGTAAGAGTGTTTATAACGACTCAGAAAAACGCTTGTACAATATTAATATTTAATAATATTTGAGTTCTATGATATGTGAGTATTGTGTGAAAGGTGGATATTTGAAAATGTGATAATTAGATGTTTACTTGGTGAATGGTATGGATTAAAATATATGTGTATGCTTTTAAATGCATTTTATATGAATTTCTTATTAAAAATTAGTTCTTTTTGACCTTCCGGGAATTTTATAAAATCATCGGAGACTCTTTTTATTGTGAAATCTTTTTCACAACCTTTAGTTTATATTCTAGTATTTTCTAAAATTAGTGGAGGAATTTATTTTTGGCTTTAAGGATTTAAAAACGATTTTATGAGTTAAATGTCATTTAAGTGATCAAAACTTTGAAAATTCATATTTAATTCAATTTTGATCATAAAAATATTTTAAAAATATGTGTGAGCTTGTAAATTCGTATTCTTTGTTTTAAAAATGAAATTGTGATTTTTAAACATTATCTTCATTTTATTTCGAATTATAGAAAGGTATTTATGTTGGTTTTGTTTATTAGAAATCAGAAATTTTAATTAGCAGATTACCCTTTTACCCCTGGGCTTATAAAACCCAGCAATCAGTTCTTTTCCCCCTTTCCTTCACTTCACCGCTCATCTCTCTTTTCTCTCTTCTCTCTCGGCAAAATCTCTCTCTCTCAATTTTCTGTAAAATCTCTCATTCTCTCTCCATCTCTCAATTATATTGATGATTATGTATGTATATACATATATGTATATATAATCGTGTGTGTATGTGCGTGTATGCCGTGTGTATATGTGTGTGTATCGGTTTTTGCATGCAAAGGGGTTTGGCGATTTTGATTCTTGATTCAATCCCGAACCTTTGTTTTGTGATGATTTTGAGATAAGGAGATTGTTTGATTGTATTGGTGAGGTTTGTGGAAGGAAACCCGATTTTCCGGGCACCTCCAAACCATTGCCGCCGTCGGCAATGAGCTCCGGCGAGCCGACGGGGACGATGATGATGCTTTTGAGTCCGATTATTGTATTAATAGCTATGTTTAGTTAAGATTTTGATTGCATGTTGAGAAATCGAATTGCATGTGCCTATTTCGATTTTTCCCCTTTTTATAAATTCGGTTTGAAAACTTGGTTATGTGATGTTTGATTGTCTAGGAAGCAGGGACACTTGGGTCGCTGCCGAGTCCCCGTGTCGAATACTCGGACACGCGTGTCCCCGTATTGGACACTCGGATTCTTCTATAATACTAATTTGATTTTTTTTTTTTAGAAATGGTAATCCAAATTTATGATAACAAGCTACTTTCAAAAAATTAATTATCAATGTCTATCAATAATTCCAAAAGTATTGAATCTCATATTTTTTCTGCATAAATTATAAGATTTTACTTGCATTCTTGTGTTTTAGATTAATACATTATGCTTTTAATTCAATTTTCATGCAATTTTTGGTTTTGTTAATATATTTTAATATATTTAACATGAAATATATATGATTTCTTTTATTTATATAAGCCGTGTCCCCCCGCACCCGAATCCCCTTATTTTTATATTTGTCGAACTCCCGTATCCCCGCACTACGCACTCGCACTCCCGCACCCGTGTCCTTGCTTCTTAGTTGATTGTTAATTTCGGTTTATAATGAATGCATGTTGATTTATTGTGTTAAGTTTGGTTAATGTGAAATTTTGATAGTTAAAAGTTTTGATTTGGGAATTTTAGTGAAGTTCCAAGTATTTGAATTGTTAATTGTTAATTGTGGTATTCTCTAATTGCATGTATAAGTTGGGTAATTTCTTGAGAATATGAGTTTTATTTTTGATATGGGATGATTAGTTGTGGTAGAGATTATAATGGTGGAATGGTTTTGTATACACTTACATCATGCTGAATTTTCCAGAAAACTGACTGCCTGTTCTGTTTTGATTGTTTTCGAAATGTTGCTGCCTGTTTTAGACAGAGAGTCTAGGAGTTAACTGTTCTAAATTGAATCTAGTTTGTGCACGCGCTAACCTTGTATCGATAGGATTTACGAATAAAAAGTTATGATTATTTTACTAAAAGTTGCGCAGCAGGGATTTTCTGTGCTTTAGTACCTACTTTATACAGTTCGTTTTTAATTTGAATAAAGTGTTCTGAAGTTGAAACTTTTATGCTAAGTTGAGTTAGTAATCAGGAGGTAGCCTGCCAAATTTGGTAATTGTTTGATTAGTTTTGGAATTATGAAAAATGTTTTAGTAAAGTATGCGCAGTTGATTTTTCTGCTTTTTGAGATGAAACATTGTTATAAAAAGTGTTAAGGATATGGTTGGCATGACTAAATTGATTTAAGGGATACCAAGTGTGGTATTTTTTGAAAGATATGTTATCATATATATATATGTATAAGGAGCATGTTATGTGTATTTAAATGACGATGTGAGATTATATGGTTGATTGCCTATTACATGGTTATAATTGTTTTGAGGTATAACTATTATGTGTTTACGCGATTAGGATGCGTTGGGTAGTTTAGAATAACAGATTAGCATTTTAGAAAGGGCATACTAAGATAGAATATATTCTTTTGTAGAGCCCAAGGAAGTGGAACTTAGAGAGTTCAAGGAAGTGGAACTTAGAGACAAGGGAAAGACTAAGGTGGAAAAACCAGTGATTGCTCAGTACCCCTTTTAGCTACTTAAGGCAAGTAATACAAACTTGCTTTCGTATTTCGATTTCCATTGTTTCATTTTGACATATATGAATTGTTATCTTGCCTTGATATACCTTTAATTCTGAAAACACTTATTGTTCATTGATAACCCTTACCTTTGTTCATATATACCATGTTGAACTGTATACCATGCTTTGTTTATTCTTTATCCTTAAACCTCTATACCATGTTCATATCCATGAATTGAAACCTGATGACCTATGATTCTATAACCTGAATTTGATCATATACTTATGCATTCCCTTTTTATACCTGAAAGTGAATACACCTAACTCTCATTCTAATACATTTCCAGAACATACCCGATGATAAATATTTCTGATATTCCACTAATAGAAATCCAAAGTGTTTTGATTGAACTTATCTGATTTCCAAAGGACTTCTTTATATCTGAAAATGTTTTAAAAAAAAGAATAAAGTTTGGACTCATTTAAATTCTGATTTATGGTTTCCACGGATTCCTAACATTGGAGGCGTAAGAGGCTGAGTAACGCCGGTCCAGCACTTTTTAATTATAATAAATGGACTAGGGATGGACTAGTCTAAAGGCCAATGTGTTGCCTAATGGGACCCAATACAAGGACCAGAGGGACTGTGTGTCCGGTATGGGGACTTTACGTGGCTGATCACCCGTATTGTCCGGTGCGTTGTGAAAAATCTCCAAAAATTACTTACTGTTTTCTTGAAACGGATATCTTGAAAATGAAATTGGTTTACCCTTTGAAATTGCATATTTATGCCATTGTTCTGATAAATCCTTAATGTGGATTCTGCTAAAACCATGCCATATATATTGATATTGGAAACTGTTTTGAAATTGTATATTCAATTCATTGATTCTGATAATCCTTTGATACGGACTTTGCTATACCCATGTCATACATATTGATATTGAAACTGTTTCCCAGTGGATAACTGTTTGGTCATATTATTACTTGCTGGGCATTTGGCTCATTCTTTTTCCCTATTCTAACCCACAGTGAAACGAGAAGATGGTACGTACATTTCAGACAGCTAGGAAGTCTTCCTATAGGGTTGTTTTTGGGATGCCAGCTCAGGTAGGTGATGGCCATATCTAGAAGGTGTTTTGTAATAGAGAACGTAGAATTCTTAAGACTTTGTTGTAATAACTTTTGAGACTTATGTATTAATGAATTAGATAGTGGATGCTTGTTTCACACCATCAACTATTAAAGATCCAGGGTAGAGTTGGGGTCAAGTCTGCATGTTTATATTATTGTTTATGGGTTTAATATGTATAGAGGTTGTAGTGACTCCCCGATCATGACCCCAGATCGGGAGGGCGTCACAGTGTTTGTGAAAATGTGTGTGTGACAGTAAAGTGTGAATTGGAGTAAGTTGTGAAAAGTTCAAACGAGTTTGTGTATTGTATATTAATACAAAATAAAGAATTAAAAACTGAACAGTTTCTAATCAATATACACAACTGTCTTACTCCGTGAAACGTGTGAGTGGGACACGTGGCACACATGCAATGACTGACAGCAGTAATTGGCAGTTTCCAATGCCCATGCGCAGTAAAAAGAGCAATAATTACCGCCTATTACACTTTCCTAGACACTCAACCTCTCTCCTCTGTTTAATACACTTTTGAACTGTTGTCCAATCATACTCTTTTGAATGTTCAAAACAGATGTCTTTTCTCAAAATCATAATATGTCTGAAACAAACAAAAAGAAATTTATTTTAATCATCAGAGATTAAAATTAAATGACCTCGGCGTAGAGTACACAGTTCATCAGTGTTTACCAATCCTCCTCCTTTATTCATAAACTTTTTTCACAAACTGTACAGGTGTGAATATTTGTGTGTGACTTAGCAGAGTTTACTGAATATAAATATTTAGAGCATCTCAAAGTGCATAAAATCCACAAAATAAATCAGTAAAAACTGGTTGCCCAAACTCTCATACACAAACAAAATCTGATGTCATCTAAACTCTGTACCTATAAATATATTATTTTCACCCTCTTCTAATTTATTTATTTTTTTTATTATTATTTTTCCAGTAATCAATGGTTGGCACTAGTCACCAAAAATCAAAAATTTTAGCCCTTATTTCATACAATAAGTTCCTGGGTCTTCCTAGGCACAACATGATCTCAAAGGAATTTGTGCTTATTTTTGCATCTTTTGATTTGAGGGTGAAATATTAGCAATTAATTATCAGAGTTTAGACTTTCATCAGTTAACACAATTAATTTATGAGAGAAAGTGCAAACAGCTAATACAGACTCAGTGTATAGGATCAATAAACTAAGAGATGCTATAAATATATAGACAGTATCATGCTGTGTAAAATTTCTGCACACATTTGAGATCAGATTTTATATAACTCAGAAAGATTCATGATTACTTACTGAGAATCATGCTTCATACAATTTTCTTCATCGGTCCATATGTTTCAGACAAAATCACAATCAGAGTTTAACATCAGAGTTTAACTGACAGAGTATGACTGACACATTATGTCTAACAGAGTATGATTTCAGAATTTGACAAACTGGTATGAATGACAGTTAACATATGCAAAGAAACATGAGCAACAAATCACAGAAGTATAGATTTTGAGTCTAACCAGTATCTCTAGTCAAAACCAGAGACCATTCCTAGTTCATTTACCAGTCTTGTAAATGTAGCTTCACTCAAAGGCTTGGTGAAGATATCTGCAAGCTGTTTTTTCTGTAGACACAAAATGAAGCTCAATATTTCCTTCTTCCACATGTTCCCTGATAAAATGATACCTTATGCTGATGTGCTTGGTCATGGAGTGTTGTACTGGATTACCTGTCATAGCAATAACACTTTGATTATCACAGAAAATAGGTATTTTAGAGTACCTTAATCCATAATCCAGCAACTGATTCTTCATCCACAGAATCTGTGCACAACAGCTACCAGCAGCAATATACTCTGCTTCTGCAGTGGATGTGGAAATTGATTTATGTTTCTTGCTGTACCAAGAAACTAATATGTCACCTAGAAATTGACAGCTTCCACTGGTGCTTTTTCTGTCTATCTTACAGCCTGCAAAATCTGCATCAGAGTAACCAGTTAATTTAAACTCTGATTCTCTAGGATACCACAAACCAAGGGTTATGGTTCCTTTGAGATATTTGAAAATTCTCTTCACAGCTGTTAGATGAGGCTCTTTGGGGTCTGCTTGAAATCTTGCACAAAGACATGTTGCATACATGATATCTGGTCTACTTGCAGTGAGATAAAGAAGAGACCCTATCATGCCTCTGTAGTTTGTAATATCTACTGAAGCCCCTGTATCTTTGTCTAGCTTTGTTGCAGTAGCCATGGGAGTTGTGGCAGATGAACTATCAAGCATACCAAATTTCTTGAGAAGATTTCTGGTATATTTTGCTTGATTGATAAAAATCCCATCATCTGTTTGCTTGACCTGTAAGCCTAGAAAATAACTAAGCTCTCCCATCATGCTCATTTGGTACCTGGACTGCATAAGCTTTGAAAACTTCTTACAGAGTTTATCATTAGTAGGCCCAAAAATTATATCATCTATATAAATTTGAACTAACAGCAAATCATCACCAGAATTAAAATAGAACAAGGTTTTGTCAATTGTACCTCTAGTGAACCCACTTTCTAAAAGAAATTGAGCCAGAGTTTCATACCATGCTCTAGGTGCCTGCTTTAGTCCATATAATGCCTTGTCCAACCTGTAGACATAGTCTGGGTGCTTAGGGTCCACAAACCCTGGTGGTTGTTCAACAAACACTTCTTCTTCAAGTTTCCCATTGAGAAAAGCACTTTTCACATCCATCTGAAAGACTTTAAACTTCTTGTGAGCAGCATATGCTAGAAAAATTGTTATGGCCTCCAATCTTGCAACTGGAGCAAAGGTTTCATCATAGTCAATTCCTTCCTGTTGAGAATATCCTTTTGCCACAAGTCTAGCTTTATTCCATATAATTACCCCCTCACTGTCAGTCTTGTTTCTGAAAACCCATTTTGTACCAACAATAGACCTGTTTTTAGGTCTAGGTACTAGTGTCCATACTTCATTTCTTTCAAATTCATTTAACTCTTCCTGCATAGCTGTTATCCAGTTAGCATCTTGAAGAGCTTCTTCCACTTTATTAGGCTCTGTTTGAGATAGAAATGCATGGAACAAACATTCATTTGTTGTAGCACTTCTCGTTTTCACACTTGCATCTGGATCTCCAATAATTAGATCAGGTGTATGAGCTTGTGTCCACCTCCTTGCTGTTGGTAAGTGGCTTCTTTCATCATTATTAGATCCTCCCCCTTGATCCATGCTCTCTTGATTTTCTACTTGACCATTTGCATTCTCTGAGGCTCTCCCTGAATTGGACTGCTCAGAGTTTGAACTTTCAGAGTTTGATCCAGAGTGTGTGTTAGATTCTTCAGTTGACTCATTTTCAGAATGTGAGTCATCATGTTGAGATGTTTCTGAAGTATCTTCATGCTCCCCCTCAACTGGTTCTCTATTTTGTTCTGTTAGAGAAACTCCCTCAGTGTTTACCAGTAGAGGTTCAGAGTATGCTTCGTCAGAGTTTGTTGGATTGGCTTCATCAGAGTTTACGTGATCAGAGTTTAGATCTTCATTTTCAAGGCGAAGTTGATCATGATATTCTTCATCTTCTATTCCAGTTATTCTCTTGTCATCAAATGACACATGTATAGATTCCATGATCACTTTAGTTCTCAGATTGTAGACTCTGAATGCTTTAGTTGACAGTGGGTATCCAACAAAAATTCCTTCATCAGCTTTTAAGTCAAACTTTGTCAACTGTTCAGGATGAGTTTTTGTTAGATCAGAATTCAATGATCGTCAGAAGCTAGACTCAACTGATCAGGATTGCTGACGTCATCAGTATTGCATGGTCATCAGTATTTGATCAAGCGTCAGTATCTTATTGATCATCAGGATTCCTACTCAGACTATGATCAGGATTGATCATCAGAACTTGAAGCTGATCAGGATTCCTACTTCGAGTTATATTTGGAGTCTAGATAAACATGGAAGTTTATTCTATTTGTTCCTGGTTTGTAGAATGTAGCTATCGATTAAGGATAGGTTTCTATCTTTGTTATTGATTAGGACTTATCTTGTTATTGATAGAGAAGCTGTGTGCACTATATAAACACAGTCTTGGTTTCGATTTATGTAGAGATTCGAGAGAGAACATAATCGAATAGAAGCTCTCGAGAACATAGAATTTCTTGAGAGAGTTTTTGTAAACTAGCAGCTCTCAAGAACATCAGAATTTCTTGAGAGAGTTTGTAACAGTTTTATATCAGATTTAATAAAGCTGTTATCTTTCTTTTCATATTTGTGATATATACATTAAGAAGTCGATTATCTTACACTATTGTATTCAACCCCCCTTCTACAATAGATTATTACTGGGCAACAATTGGTATCAGAGCAAACTGATTTAATTCTGAATCAGATACAATCTAAAGATGTCGACAACCAAGTATGAAAGCATGAAGATTCCCATCTTAAAGATATCAGAATATCCTACATGGAGGGTAAAGATGCTGATGTACCTGGAGGCTATGGATCCTGACTACTTGGACAGGATTCGTGATGGACCATATATACCAACAAAGTTCGTAGAACGAACAGATACAGTACCAGAACATTATGTGGTCAAAGCTAAAGCTGAATGGACTCCAGAAGAAAAAGCTCATGTACTCAGGGAACCAAAGATAAAGAATATCTTGCATAATAGTCTTGATGCTGTTATGTCAAACAGAGTGATTGCATGCTGTTAATCCCAAATGACCTAACAGAATTGTAGAAGGGGGGGTTGAATACAATTTTGATATTTTCTTGATCTTAAAAACACCTTATAAATTAAAACTGAACTGAATAAATAAAAACACAAGATATAAATAATTCAGTTGGATTGTTTGATGATCCAACTGAAGTGTTTTTATTGCGGAAATAATCTGTGATACAAATGTACACAGCTGCTCAGTTACAATGTTGTAGAGAAGAATGCTCTCAAAAATAGCTAATACAATCTATTTGTTTTTCTTCACTTCTCTAAAGTAACTGCTACACTTGGTTATATATTCCCAAGTTTACAACTCTACGTTTGGCTAAACTAAAGAATAGTAGTGACCATCAGTAGCTTGCTTTTCATTCCTTTTGTCCAAAGGTCCTTGGAGATCTTTGCTTTTGTCTTCATGCTTATTATAATCATTCCCAAGAGCCTTATTGGAAATTGGAATGTTTCCTGATTTCCAGTAACCATTTTGATGGCTTCCAATACAAAGTACACTTTCATATCTCCTTTTAGATCTGTTCAGTAAACTGTCACTATCACTTTATCAACTGCTCAAAAAGCAACATTGATTCGTTGATAGCAAGGAGATGTGTTTCGTTGATAGCTTTATTCTTCATTCCGTTGATGGTGTTTCCCTCGTTTCGTTGATGGGTAAACTTCATACCGTTGACAGAGTAATCTTCATACCGTTGACATGTCTTCACTTAGGCAGAATTACAAGGCATAACATATTTACAATTAACCAACCTATTTTGCCTATCTAGTACATAGTCAACATGACTTAGAAAACCTATCTTAAAACATATAATAGAATGCCTATCATACTGTGAAGTATTGTACAATGCAATTGCTACAACACTCATTTCGTTGATGAGCTTCCTGTCAACGAAACACTGCTAAGCATGCTATTTCGTTGACAGCTACAAAATTGACTTTACACAAATTCTACTAAGTGTTTTATGCTTATCATCAAGAACAACATATTCCTAACAATCTCCCCCAATTTATGACTGATAGAATAACAGCCATAAATCAAGAGACTTGATGATAACAAAAACACTCAGATACATCATAAATTACAAAAGTAGAAAATGTATTAAGCTTCAAAACTTTATAGACAAAATACAAGACTTACAAGACTAATGCCCACAAGTGCTCCTCTAGTCTGAGCAAATGTTTCATCTGTGACTTCTTTGTGGCATAGTCTTCTTCCCTCTCTTGGAGTTGTTTTCCTCAATCTGGACCTGTAGCCTTCTGTAGAAGATTTTCTCCTCTTCATCTTGATCACCAAGCTTGGATTGCATCAGCTTTAGAGTTTGATTAGATGCCTTCTCCAGCTGGTCTTCCATTCTGAAGAATCTTCTGCAATTGTCCTTGTCCTTAAACTCCATCATCCAATAAGGTTGAAGATGGATTTTCTTTCCTGTTGAGGGAACTCTAAGTATCCTGGGAAGAGCCTCAGGCTTGTTCCAGCTAGCCTTTAACTGACAGATTTTGGAGACCACCTCAGACTTGGCTGTTTTGGTGAAACCAAAGTCCTTTTTCAAGCATCTAAACACTGAGAGTAGTGTTTGATAGTCTTCTCCTAAAATTCTGTAGAGAGGCCACACTTGTTCTCTACCACCCTTGAATGTGAACACTAGTCTTTCAGGCAACTTTTGAGAAGCTGCAATTCCCCTTACTTCCACCAGGTTGTCTAAGTCAAGATGTAGACTGGATTCTTCCCTGATGTCAGCAATGTACATGCAGTCCTCTGGGTTTGCTGGGGGTTTCTGAGATTGTGGCTTTCTCACAAAAACAGGCTTTGCTTTGACAGACCTCTTCTTTGTCTTCATTGGTTGGTCCTTCTCTAACAGGAACTTTGGAAAGTATGCCTCATCAAACTCAATTGGCTCTTCCTTTGGCTCAATTTGCTGATTGTGAAAATTGACAAGATGATCAGGATCACTGGCTAACTTTACCTCAAAAACTGGATTAGCAATTGTTGGAGGTGCAATAGGTATAGAAGAGTCTGATGCAGTACTCTGAGAATCAGCATTCTCAAAGGCTATGTTTCTCCTAGCTCTCTCTTTGGGTTGCCTTGTGCTCTTCTTTGAACTCCTTTCCTCTCTAGTGCTTTCCTCTTGCTTCCTTTCTTCTTCATCTAGAGCTTGAGCTACTGCAAGAGCTTGCATAGCTGCTCTTTCTGATTCCTCAGCCTTGGCTTCAGCAAAGTTTGGATGACCAGCCCAAACACAGATTTGTTGTCCATTCCTGTAGACAATTGCCCTTTGCTTCCTTATCTCATAATCATTGCTTTCCTTGCTTTTTGTGATGAGTGGACCAAGAAGCTTGTGCTCATCTGGATAAGGTGCAGGATAGAAAGTCCTTGCTATGTTTTTGCCCTTTGGTTTAGCAGGGGACTTGGGAGATAGGCTTCTTTGAATTGTAGCTTGTTCCACATCCCTAATGCATGAAGTTTGTCCTCTTTCCTTCCTTGGTCCTTGAGTGACTCCATGTAGAAGGGGCTCTTGGTGATAGAAAGAATTTGTCTGTGGCTCCCATTCCGTTGATGCTAGTACCATGGCATTCGTTGATGGCTGTTCCGTTGATGGATTTGAGTCCTTATTTTCAGTAATCTTCTTGAACTTTGCTTCTATGTTGGACCAATGTTCTTTGATTTGTTCTGCAAGTCTCATCCTCATAGAAGCTTCTTGTATAAGGTCAATACCATCCTTTTGCTGCTTTCCAAGCTCCCCCATTGCTAATGGCTCCTTTGGTAGGGAAATGGCTGGGACCATAACCTTGGTAATCTGAATGTCTAGCTCCTTAGATTTCTCCCCCTTTTTGTTATCATCAAAAGAGATGGCTGGGAGTCCTTGAGCTGCCACTAGCTGGGCCAATAGTTGAGTTTGTTTCTCCTGTTCCTTTTGCATCTGTGATAGAGTAGCTTCCACCTTGTCCACTCTAGAAGAGAGAGTCTTCAAGGAGGAATCCACTTCAGGTTCTTTAGAGAAAAACCTGTGCATCCTGGACACAGTGAGAAGAGGAAGCTTTTCATCTAGCCTCCTATCATTAGCAGCCCTAAGGTTGCTGATTGAATCCTTGATCTCTGTAGCCTCAATCCTTGTCTGCAACATTTGTAGCCTTTGAATTTCCAGAGAATCCATTATGGCTTTGTAGAATTTCTTGTCCCTTGCTCCTGCAGACTCATGAGCCAGATATGCTTCATTGTACTGCCTTGTGATAGCAGCATCCAAATTGCTTCTACCATGCATATCTTGAGAAAGCCAGTTTGGTGTAGGAGGCACCACAGAAGTCCCAGTCTGTGCAGTAGTGGCCACCTGTAGAGTGTCACCAAAGCTATCCTCATTATCAGAAAAATCAAAGTCTCCACTTGCTTCAGCTCCTGGAGGGAGATTGGTCAAGGCATCCTTTGCTCTTTGCATTGATGCAGTTGTGTGAATTAGTTGTAGTGACCTCTCTGCCTCCACATTGCCCTGTTGAGCAAAAATTTGATAGGCTGACACAGGATGAGTAAAGGTCTCAGGATCCAGGGAAATACTATCCAGAGTTTGCTGATAAACCTCTTGGAAAGTAAGTTCCCTTTCTCCCTCACTGACCTCCATTAACTCATTAGCAATGGCTGCTTCCATCCTTATTTCTCCTGTAGTCCCTTCTCTCTCTCCACTCTGTTCTTGCATCATGGGCTCCCCATGGCTCACACCTCTCACACCCTCACCTTCACCTTCTAAGGTGGAACTCTCAATCTCTCCTTTTGCCTGGCTGGAAGAAATAGCCAGCCTCTCACTCACATTCTCTCCTTTTGCCTGACTGCAAGCCAACCTCTCATTTTCACTCCCTCTCAGTCCTAGAAGTGTCTCAACTACCACTAGATCATCTGCACTAGTTGTGGGAACAACTTGATTTTCAATTAGAGGTGCAGAGTGAACTATCAACGGAATGGTAGTTTGAACTGTCAACGGTATGGATACCGTTGATGGAGAAACACTTGTCAACGAAATAGACTGTTTCGTTGATGAAGTCAAGAAAGCACTTTGAGAATGAGAAATTACAGTAGAGTCTGTGGTGATTGATTTTAGAGATTGGTCCACAGATCCCCTTGCAATTTCAGGAAAAATTGGTTGATGGCCCAACAAATCACTTAGCAAGTGATGGCCACCAGCTTCAGAGTGGGGCTTCTCCAAGATTAGAGTTGGAGAATCAGGAATAGATGTATGGATCATGTCCACATCCAAAGATTGAGTTGGTGAATTTGATGGAGATAATTCAAGATTGATGTTTAGAGAATGGGACTGTAACCCCAGAGTAATGATAGGGGTTACATCAAACTGAATTTGAGAAACTGGAAGTGTTGCTTCCAGTGTGTGTGCACCCTGTGTACCCTTGGACTTTTGCTTCACTCTCCTTTGGTATTGGGAAAATGTAGACTTTGGGCTTGAAGTGTCCCTTACCCTTTTGGACTGTGCTCTAGGTGGAGAGCTTGTTTCAATAATCACATCCTTTTGGGAGGATGCAATTAGACTTGTGTTTAAATCCATGTTACTCATTGTGCCTTGTTGGGAAGACACAATGGGGCTTGGCTGGTACACACTAACCTGTCCTTCCTTATCCTTGGGGTTTCTTTGATGTTCACCCCTTCCCTCACCTCTCACAACTCCAGACTCACTCCCCTTAGGTTGTGTGGTAGTTTTTACAACAGGTGCCTTTTGAGAAGCACCTGAGGTTGGCTTGGAGGATTTCATTGATTTTGGTTTTGTTGCTGGGGCAGGAGCCTGTTGGGTCACAACTACAGACTCCACAGCAACAGGGTTGGGTGAAACAGTTGAAGTAACAACAATACTAGAAGGGATAGCAGTAGTTACCTCAATTATTGGCAGATACACCACTGGAACATCACCATTGTGGTTCAGCCTCAGTATGTCTGTCAATACTCTCTTTTCTTGCACAAAACACTCAAACCTGGCATTAGGGTTAGAGATAACTAATGGTGCTGGACTAACATGGTTAGCCAACATCATCAGAAACCTAGCATAATAGATATTTTTCTTCCTATTTGCTTTGTCACCCAACTTAGCACCAATTTCATACATAAGTTGGGTGCTAAAGTTGTGATATCTATCATTTAGAAGCATGGTTAGGAGAATTAACATAGAGTTAGTTAATGCATCAAAATTACTAATCTTTCCAGAAAAGACCTTAATGAATGCATCAGCTAAATAACTGTATTCCCTAACCAAACCTCTCCTAATTATTCTACCCAGATTATCAGTAGGCAAAGAGTAGTTTATAGAATTTAGCATGGTAGTTATTTCAGTGTTAGTAGGCAAAGCATCACAGTTATTATCAGGAATATGTAAACATGCTTGCAAAACATCAGAATTAACTATGTACTCATTACCTTGAAGAGTGAATTGTAGTGTGCAGTTTGTTCCACTATACTCACAT
Source organism: Heracleum sosnowskyi (assembly GCA_030848705.1). Lineage (NCBI taxonomy): Eukaryota > Viridiplantae > Streptophyta > Magnoliopsida > Apiales > Apiaceae > Heracleum > Heracleum sosnowskyi. The sequence goes on from CM061244.1 coordinate 94,442,575, forward strand.
GAGGTCCAAATCTCCTCGATTATCTCATTGTAGAGTGGTGTAGAGTGAAACATTGCATAGCTCAACTTGCAATTCTTCATGAAATCCATCATTTTGAAGAACAGTCTGTTCGGGTTTTCCTTGACAACAAAAGGGATGGAGTTGTTCTTCTCATAGATGAACCCTCCAGCAGACATAAGCTTGACTATAGGTGCCATTGTTGATTAAAGGAAAGCTTCGAACTGAATTGCTTGTTAGAGAGAAGAAGAGAGAAAAAGCCTTTGGAATTTTTGAGAACAGGTAAAAAGAAATAATGAAAATAAAATTTCTTAAATACTCCCCCAAAAATTCTCAGAAAATGAATCCAATAATAAATGTAAATTACTGGATTGGCTTAAAAATATAACCGTTACTCTTAAAGTATTACCATGATTTATACTTACAGGGGTGTATGCATAGATCGTGGTAAAAGACGTGTCAATTTTTTTCAACGGTTCAGATTAAAAGCGCTTTATATCAACGAATCAGAATTGGGCGTTTAAGGTCCCGTCTATTTCGTTGATAAAGCTGCGTTTCGTTGATACAAAAGAACTATCAACGAAACACCCAGAAGAAGTGCTAAGACTGTCAACGAAATGGTGCATTCCGTTGGCATAGTAATTTTGACTTAGACAAAATTTTACCTTTTCCTGAGAAAATTAATTCACAGAAAAGCATAGCAAATTTCTGGCTGCATTTTAACTTGCAAATATCTCAAAAAATAATTAAGAGAAATTTAGCATACCTAGCTCACTTACTAATCTTGAGAATGTTGATTCATCAAGTGGCTTGGTAAAGATGTCTGCAAGTTGTTGTTCACTTGGAACAAAATGTAACTCCACAGTACCATTCATAACATGTTCTCTAATGAAATGGTACTTGATGTCAATGTGCTTGGTTCTTGAATGCTGCACTGGATTCTCAGTAATGGCAATGGCACTAGTGTTGTCACAGAAAATAGGAATTTTCTCAACTCTTAATCCATAATCAAGAAGTTGATTTTTCATCCATAAAATCTGTGCACAACAACTTCCAGCTGCAATATACTCAGCCTCAGCTGTGGAGGTAGAAACTGAGTTTTGTTTCTTGCTGAACCATGACACAAGCTTGTTTCCTAGGAATTGACAGGTTCCTGTTGTACTTTTCCTGTCAATTTTACATCCTACAAAATCTGCATCTGAATAACCAATTAGTTCAAAACCAGATTCTCTAGGATACCAAATGCCAAGGTTTGGTGTTCCTTTGAGATATCTGAAAATTCTTTTAATAGCAACTAAATGGGATTCCCTAGGATCAGCCTGAAATCTAGCACATAGACATGTAGCAAACATAATATCAGGTCTACTAGCTGTTAAATATAAAAGTGAGCCTACCATGCCTCTGTAACTTGAAATGTCCACAGATTTTTCCTTAGTATTCAATTCAAGTTTGGTGGCAGTAGGCATGGGAGTTTTGGCAGGAGAACATTCCATTAAGTTAAACTTCTTTAATAAATCATGAATGTATTTTGTTTGACTAATGAAAATGCCTTCATTAACTTGCTTTACTTGAAGACCAAGAAAGTAAGTTAATTCTCCCATCATGCTCATTTCATACTTACTTTGCATAAGCTTGGCAAACTTTTGACAAAGTTTCACATCTGTAGACCCAAAGATTATATCATCTACATAAATTTGAACAAGTAAAGTAGAGCCATTTACAACCCTGTGAAAAAGAGTTTTATCTACAGTACCTCTAGTGAAATGATTCTCAAGGAGGAACTGTGAGAGAGTGTCATACCAGGCTCTAGGTGCTTGTTTCAAACCATAGAGTGCTTTGAGAAGGAAGTACACATAGTCTGGAAAATCATCATCTTCAAAACCAGGAGGTTGACTTACATACACCTCCTCTTCCAATTCCCCATTCAGAAAAGCACTCTTCACATCCATTTGATAGACCTTGAAATTGGCATGGGCTGCATAGGCTAGGAAAATCCTTATTGCTTCTAGTCTTGCAACAGGAGCAAAGGTTTCATCAAAATCAATTCCCTCTTCCTGTGAGTAGCCTTTTGCAACCAGTCTAGCTTTGTTCCTTGTGACTATGCCATTTTCATCCATCTTGTTTCTGAACACCCACTTTGTGCCTATAACACTCCTGTCATTAGGCCTGGGCACCAGCTTCCAAACATTGTTTCTCTCAAATTGGTTTAGCTCTTCTTGCATGGCTAAAACCCAATCTGGATCTAGAAGTGCATCCTCAACTTTCTTTGGCTCATCTTGAGACAGAAAGCTACTATATAGACATTCTTCTTGAGTTGCTCTTCTAGTTTGGACTTTTGAAGAAACATCACCTATAATAAGTTCAAAGGGATGATCTTTAGTCCATTTCCTTGAGGGAGGTAGATTTTCTCTTGAAGAGGTAGCTTCATGATCATGATTGCCTTGATTTGAGATTTGTCCTTGAGAAACTCCCCCTGAGTTTGTTGTCCCTAAGTGATCACTTCTAGAAGCATTTCTATGACTGTCAACGGTATGACCATTTTGGCTGTCAACGAAACGCTCATTTTGACTGTCAACGAAACCACCATCATGACTGTCAACGAAACGACCATTTGGCCTACTAGCAGCTATTCTTTTCAATCTTAATGCAGCAATTTCATCTTCACTGCTGCTTTCATCTGTGCTAGATATAACAACCTTAGGTTGTTTCTCAGTAGCCTTAACATGATTCACTTGATCTCCTTCCTCATTCTCAAAAGAAAGACTTTCATGGAAACCTTCATCACAGAGACCTTGGATTTTGAGATCATCAAAAACAACATGTACAGATTCCATAACAATGTTGATTCTGAGATTATAGACTCTGTAAGCTTTCCCTGCTGCATATCCCACAAATATTGCTTCATCTGCCTTTGCTTCAAATTTCCCCAAATGCTCAGCTTGATTTCTCAGAACAAAGCACTTGCATCCAAAGACATGAAGAAAATCCAATAGTGGCTTCTTTCTTTTGAGTAACTGATAAGGGGTCATTCCTTTGGCCTGATTAATCAAAGAAATATTTTGAGTAAAGCAAGCTGTGTTAACTGCCTCAGCCCAAAAATATGTAGGTAACTTTGATTCATCTAGCATTGTCCTTGCAGCTTCAATAAGTGTTCTGTTTTTCCTTTCAACTACACCATTTTGCTGTGGTGTTCTTGCTGCTGAAAACTCATGCAAAATACCATTTTCTTCACAGAACACCTTCATGCTTGAATTCTTGAATTCTGTCCCATTGTCACTCCTAATCCTTCTTACTTTGAAATCAGGATGATTGCTTACCATCTTGATGTGATTGATAATGATTTCACTTGCCTCATCTTTAGAGTGCAAAAAGAAAGTCCATGTAAATCTAGAAAAATCATCAACAATCACAAGACAGTATTTCTTCTTTGAGATGGACATAACATTTACAGGGCCAAATAGGTCCATATGAAGCAATTCAAGCTGTTGGACAATTGATGACTCTGTCTTGCTTTTGAATGATGCCTTCTTCTGTTTTCCCTTTTGACAGGCATCACACAAACCATCCTTGGAGAACTCCACCTGTGGAATTCCTCTAGCAAGATCTTTCCTCACCAAATCATTCATAACTTTGAAATTCAGATGGGATAATTTCTTGTGCCATAACCAACTTTCATCCTTGCTTGCCTTGCTGAAAAGACAGGTGATGGTTTCTGAACTTGTGCTACTAAAGTCAGCAATGTACACATTCCCTCTTCTGAATCCAGTCATTACCACATTGTTGTTTCCTCCTTTAGAAACAACACAGGCTTCTTTCGAAAAAGTAACTAAAAATCCTTTGTCACAAAGTTGGCTGATACTAAGCAAGTTGTGCTTAAGACCATCCACCAATGCAACCTCATCTATGATGACATTCTCTTTTGAAATCAAGCCATATCCCTTTGTGTAGCCTTTGCTGTCATCTCCAAAAGCAATACAAGGGCCAGCTCTTTCCTGAAACTCTGTGAGCAGGGTAGAATCACCAGTCATGTGTCTTGAACAACCACTATCCAAGTACCAAAGATTCCTTTTGTCTCCCTGCACACAATAAAACCAAATCAAGTCGATTTTGGTACCCAAGTTTCCTTGGGTCCTGTTTTGTTAGCCTTTGCTTTTCCTTTTATATCATTTTTCACCTTGGGCTCAGATTGATTTAAATCAATTTTTACTCTTGGTGTTGATTTCTGATTGTTGCTCACATTTTCATTTACAGCATGCACATTTGGAGGAACAAACATGTTATTCATATTCCATGGCATTTGTGGCATACTAAACATATTCATGTATGGATTAGGCACAAATGATATGTTAGCATATGGATTCTGAAATTGTGCATATGGAGCAAACATGTTAGGCATAACAGGCATTGTAGGCATAGGACTATTCATTGTAGGCTTGGGAATTTTCACATTAGGAGTTTTCTTAACAGATTTGCAGTTAGTAGACAAATGACTAACACTTCCACAATTAACACATGTCTTTCTAGGAGCATATTTATCAGGTGTGTAATTGTTGTGTTTGTTAATTCCTACTTTGCCATTCCTGTTATTCTTTTTATTTCCCTTAGCCTCATTTTGAACTTTCTCTACCTTGTCTTTCAATTGCTTGTTAGACAAGTGACCTACATTAGCTCTCTCAATAGGCTTCTCAATTTTCTTTAAAATACTAGACTCACCTTGAACAAAGTTCTTGGTGACAGGACCATACTTGTCATTAAGTCTAGTGAGTTTATCTTTTCTTTTGTCTGTCAACGAAACAGCCTGATCGGTTGATGGTTCATGTGTCAACGAAACATTGCATTCCGTTGACATATCAACCTTCAACAAATGATCATTGTTGTTTGTTGACTCTGTTTCTGATTCTAAGGTTTCACCAACATACCCTAGCTTCTCTTTGTTCCTTTTCCATGATTGCTCACAGAAGGATTCCACGCCTTGAACATTAATTATGTTGGCAGCAACATTCCTGGCATCCTTCCATTTTGCAATCACACCTTGTTCTATCTCAAGTTGTGTTTTAAGAATTTCTTCTCTTTGTAACACGTTCTCAAGTTCCTTCTTAGCATCCCTACTAACACATCTCATTTTCTCAAATTCAATGAGCTGTGCTTCTAACATTGCATTCCTATCACTTAAGAGCAGATTGGTCTCTTTTATTCTTGAATTCTCTTTAGTAAGTGATTTAAGAGTAACACGCAAATTATATAATACAGTAGACATTTCATTTACTGCACTGTCGCATTCCTCTTTAGAAAGCTCAGAAAGATTAGTAATTGTTACCTGGTTGCTTGAGGAACTTGCTTCCTGCTCATGATTGTCAGCCATAAGAGCCAAGTTGACACTCAACATCATCATCAGAATCTTCACCATTACCAGCCCAATCATAATCCTGAGACATGAAAGCCTTTTCTTTTTCCTTGAGAAGTTCAAAGTATTTCTTTTTATAATCAACAGGCTCAAATTTCATGTTGCCCTTCTCAACCTTGGGCTTTCTGCAGTCTCCAGCAAAGTGACCAAGCATTCCACAATTGAAACATTTTGACTTAGACTTTTCAATCCAGTTTGTTTTGCTAGGTTGAAAGTCTCTTCTTGGTGGCCTTGCTTCTGAGTTTCTTTTGAACTTGAACTTAGAGAATTTTCTAGACAGAAAAGCAATGTGTTCATCAATCTCATCTAAGTCATCCAAGTTGGCTGGTTCTGATTCTTCTTCTTCTGTCATCTTGTCTTTACCCTTGCTAACATCACTCCTACAACTAGATCGACTAGTTGTGGCCTTTGCAGCTTCTTTATTGTCATCTTCAAGTTGGTTCACTGATGCAATCAATGCAATAGATCCACCCTTCTTCTGTACCTTTTCAATTTCTTCATCTTGCTCCATTTCCAGCTCATAAGTCTTCAAGGTTCCATAAAGCCTTTCAAGAGTGTAGTCTTTGTACTCTTGAGTGTTTCTGAGAGAAACAGTCATAGGCTTCCATTCTTTTGGAAGAGCTCTAAGAAATTTAAGGTTTGAATCCTTGGTTTGATAGATCCTCCCATACAACTTTAATCCATTCAAAAGCTTTTGAAACCTACTAAACGTGTCATTTAGGGTTTCACCAGCTTTAAAATGAAAATGCTCATATTGTTGTATAAGGAGTTGCATTTTATTTTCCCTGACTTGCTCAGTTCCTTCACAGAGAGGTCTAACAGTATCCCATACTTCCTTAGAGGTTGTACAGTTGATAACATTGTCAAACATCTCTTGCTCCAAACCATTAAACAGAATGTTCATGGTCCTTTTGTCTTTATGGACTTCTGCAACATCTTCAACAGTCCATTCTGAGACAGTTTTTGGAATCTCTACATCAGGTGCATCATCTGGCAGTCCAACTCTAGAATCAAGCTTCATGGGAACGTGTGGACCTTTCTCAATGCAGTCTACATACCTCTCATCCATAGACATGAGATGTAAATGCATCTTTACTTTCCAGTGAAAGTAATTGTCTTTATCAAGAACTGGAATCTTCACACCTGCATCCTTCTTCACCATGGTTTCTGTTTTTGGTCTTGATCTTTAAACTTCTTGTATGTTAGAAGCTTGCTCTGATACCAATTGTTAATCCCAAATGACCTAACAGAATTGTAGAAGGGGGGGTTGAATACAATTTTGATATTTTCTTGATCTTAAAAACACCTTATAAATTAAAACTGAACTGAATAAATAAAAACACAAGATATAAATAATTCAGTTGGATTGTTTGATGATCCAACTGAAGTGTTTTTATTGCGGAAATAATCTGTGATACAAATGTACACAGCTGCTCAGTTACAATGTTGTAGAGAAGAATGCTCTCAAAAATAGCTAATACAATCTATTTGTTTTTCTTCACTTCTCTAAAGTAACTGCTACACTTGGTTATATATTCCCAAGTTTACAACTCTACGTTTGGCTAAACTAAAGAATAGTAGTGACCATCAGTAGCTTGCTTTTCATTCCTTTTGTCCAAAGGTCCTTGGAGATCTTTGCTTTTGTCTTCATGCTTATTATAATCATTCCCAAGAGCCTTATTGGAAATTGGAATGTTTCCTGATTTCCAGTAACCATTTTGATGGCTTCCAATGCAAAGTACACTTCCATATCTCCTTTTAGATCTGTTCAGTAAACTGTCACTATCACTTTATCAACTGCTCAAAAAGCAACATTGATTCGTTGATAGCAAGGAGATGTGTTTCGTTGATAGCTTTATTCTTCATTCCGTTGATGGTGTTTCCCTCGTTTCGTTGATGGGTAAACTTCATACCGTTGACAGAGTAATCTTCATACCGTTGACATGTCTTCACTTAGGCAGAATTACAAGGCATAACATATTTACAATTAACCAACCTATTTTGCCTATCTAGTACTTAGTCAACATGACTTAGAAAACCTATCTAAAACATATAACAGAATGACTATCATACTGTGAAGCATTGTACAATGCAATTGCTACAACACTCATTTCGTTGATGAGCTTCCTGTCAACGAAACACTGCTAAGCATGCTATTTCGTTGACAGCTACAAAATTGACTTTACACAAATTCTACTAAGTGTTTTATGTTTATCATCAAGAACAACATATTCCTAACACATGCAAGTCTTCAAAAGAAATCTGGGATACTTTGGAAACTCAGTGCCAGGGATCTGCATCTGTTAAGAAAAACAGAAGGGCTCTATTGATTCAAGAATATGAACAATTCGATGCAAGACCTGAAGAGAGCCTGACTGATCTATATGATAGATTTCTGACACTATTGAACAGCTTATCCTTAGTTGACAAAGTATATGAAATTGAAGATTTAAACACCAAATTTCTTAGAGCTTTACCTGAAGAATGGGATACTCAGACCTCAATCATTAGACACCAGTATGATCTGAACATTGTGTCTCTTGATGAGATCTATGGGATGCTAAGAACTCATGATCTTGAAGTTCAACAGAGGAAGAACAAGAAAAGCAGCAAGGCAAAATCAATTGCTTTGAAAGCAGAGGCTAAATCAAAAGGAAAAGCTATGGAGGTCTCTAGAAGTAAATCAAGAGTAGCTGAGTCAGATCCTGACGACTCTTCATCAGATACTGATGGCAATCCTGATGCCAATACTGGTGATGATTCTTCTGACTCAGACATGGAAGAGATGGTTGCTATGATTGTCAGAAACTTCAGAAGGATGAAGTTCAGGAAGAATAGAAGACAAGGCAACTTTCAGAAAAAGACCTTCAAAGCAGTCAAAGACAAGTATATCAAAAAGGACAGCAAGGGTAGCAAATTTGACAAGTCAAAGGTTAGATGCTACAAGTGTAATGGTATGGGTCACTTTGCTTCTGAATGCAACAAGACAAAGGCACTCATCACATCAAGCAAAGATTGGATGGACTCTTCCTCAGAATCTGATACTGAGGTAGTCAACTATGCGTTAATGGCCAATGCTGATGTAACTGCTGCTCCTGATGATAAGGTACTAAATACTATCTTTGATTTTGATACTGACAATGCTTCTGAGTTAAGACGTTTTCTAAAGTCATTACATATTAGCTTTAGAAGTCAAACTGCTGAGAATACTAGAATCTTATCTGAGATGTCTGACCTTAGAAAAAGGAATGAGATATTAGAAGCTGAATTTTCTCGTATGCAAGAAGTACAAAAAGAATGTGATAATGCTAAACACATGCACTTAGAGATGACATCTAAATGTACTTCCCTTGAAAAAGAACTTGATTATGCTAATGAGAAAATCAGAACCTGGACAGACTCTGGTAGGAAATTTCATGAGATTAATACCTCTAAGAATTGGAAAGAGTGTCTAGGATATAAGTCAGATGAGGATAAGAAATTAGCAGAGAAAATTGTCATTGATGAGACAGTCAGATGTTAATTTTATTTTTGGTAAGGATTCCAATTCTACTTTTGAAAAGGGATCTACTTCTACTCAAGGAATTAAAATCATTAAGTCTAAACCTGTCTTGAATAAAGTCATTAAGAATGTAGGTCTATTGTCTCAGAAACAGCTTAAGGATAAAATCTGTGAGGTTACAGATAAGAAAAAGGAAGCTACTGTTAAGAGAAACAGGAATGGTAAAATTGGGATCAATAAAGAAAATGGTTATAAGTATATCCCAAATGCACCTAGAAAGAGTTGTTTTAACTGTGGTAACTCTAATCATCTTGCTATTGATTGTAAAAAGAGTAAGAAGAAAATTGCTGAAATTCCTAAGTCTGATGTTAGGAATAGATCAGTATTTTACAAACCACAGAATTCCTGTTTTCATTGTGGTAGTCTATGGCATTCTATTTATACATGTAAAGAGTATCATGATTTGTACTATAACTTTTATGATCCATTGCCTAAGTTTGAAAGAAGTACAAAGTCTGATAGGACTGAAAATGTCATAGTGAAGCATGCTTTTGTTAATACTGATACTGACAAAGCAAATCCTGATGGAGTAAATTCTGTCAGGACTGCTAAAGTCAAAAAGTCTTCTGCTGTTAAATTTAATAAAATGCATGAACAAGGAATCCAACAAGTGTGGGTTCCTAAACATTCTGACTAGTGTTTTATTATTCTGATGCAGGGTAAAAGGAAAAATGTGTTAGTCATGGATAGTGGATGTTCTGTGCACATGACTGGAAACAAAGCCCTGTTATCAGAATATGAGGAAAAAGCTGGCCCAACTGTGTCTTATGGAGATGGCAACATTGGACAAACCTTGGGATATGGCAATATAATCATTGGAAATGTCATCATTGAAAAAGTAGCTCTAGTGAAGGGACTAAAACACAACTTGTTGAGTATTAGTCAAATCACTGACAGAGGTTATCATGTCAGTTTCTATTCCACACATTGTGAAGTAGTCAGTAAAGCAACAGGAAAGATAGCACTAACTGGCTACATGCATGGTAACATATATGAAGCCAACATTCTCTCAGATACTGATGGCTCCCCTACATGTTTCATCAGTAAAGCTTCAGTAGATGAAAGTTGGAATTGGCACAAGAAGCTTTCTCATCTCAACTTCAGCAACATCAATGAGTTGGTTAAGAAAGAGCTAGTAAGAGGATTACCTAATGTCTTGTATACACCTGATGGACTCTGTGATGCATGCCAAAAAGCAAAACAAAGAAGGACATCATTCCAGAGTAAATCAGAATCCTCTATTGAAGAACCATATCACATGCTACATCTTGATCTGTTTGGTCCAGTCAACATCATGTCCATCAGTAAGAAAAGGTACACTCTTGTAATTGTTGATGAATATTCTAGATTCACCTGGGTGTATTTTCTGCACAGAAAAGATGAAACTCCTGAAGTTCTGTTGGATCATGTGAGAATGATTGAGACAACCACAAAATACAAAGTCAAGATTCTGAGAAGTGATAATGGTACTGAATTTAAGAATTCAAAGATGGAAGAGTTCTGCAAATACAAAGGAATCATTCAACAATTCTCTGATCCTGGCACACCTCAGCAAAATGGAGTAGTAGAAAGGAAGAATAGAACTCTTATTGAAGCTGGCAGAACTATGTTAGAAGAAGCTAAATTACCTACATATTTCTGGGCAGAAGCAGTCAACACAGCATGCTATACACAAAATCTCACATTGATAAATAGGCATGGTGTCACTCCTTATCAGTCACTCAAGGAGAAGAAACCAAGTCTGAAGCATTTGCATGTGTTTGGCTGTAAATGTTTTGTTCTCAGAACTCATCCTGAACAGCTAGGGAAATTTGAAACAAAGGCTGATGAAGGAATATTCATAGGTTATCCTACATCAAGAGCCTTCAGAGTTTTTAATTTGAGAACAAGAACTGTCATGGAGTCAATTCATGTATCTTTTGATGATAAGAAGATAACTGGAATCATTGAAGACTCGCATGATAGATTGTTATTTGAAAATGAAGGTTCCAAGGAACCTGAAGAAAGTGAATCAGATCCTGTCAATTCATTAGATACTGATGGGTCACCAAATCCTGATGACTCGCCAGGTACTGATGGTGCTAATACTGATGATGCAAACAACAGTAATACAACTAGTAGTGCTAATGTTGAGGGGGAGCAATGGCATTCAACTACAAGTTCAGAGTCAACTCAATCATCAGGACAGAATTCTTCAGATACTGATTCAAGTGAAGATTCTGATAACACATCAGGAGGGCATAGCAATAATTCAGGGAGAGCTTCAAATCAATCAAATTCTTTCAATCAAGATAACACCAATCCAGGGGGAGCATCTACTTCAAGAAACAATTTGACACCAGCAAGGAAATGGACAAAAGATCATTCTCCTAATTTGATAATTGGAGATCCTGATGCAGGTGTTCAAACAAGAAGTGCAACTCAGAATGAATGTCTATACAATAACTTTCTATCCAAGGTGGAGCCTAAGAAAGTTGAAGATGCACTTAAAGATGCTGATTGGGTTACTGCAATGCAAGAAGAACTGGATGAATTTGAAAGGAATGAAGTCTGGAAACTAGTACCAAGACCAAAGAATAGATCAATTGTTGGTACAAAGTGGATTTTCAAGAACAAGACTGATTTTGATGGAGTCATTATCAGAAACAAAGCTAGACTAGTTGCAAAGGGGTATTCCCAACAAGAGGGAATTGACTATGATGAAACTTTTGCTCCTGTTGCAAGACTAGAAGCCATCAGGATATTTCTTGCTTATGCAGCACATAAGAAATTCAAGGTTTTCCAGATGGATGTTAAAAGTGCTTTCTTAAATGGTGAACTGGAGGAAGAAGTTTATGTTGAACAACCTCCTGGTTTCATTGATCCTAAATATCCAGATCATGTCTACAGACTGGATAAGGCACTTTATGGACTAAAGCAAGCTCCAAGAGCATGGTATGAAACCTTAGCTCAATTCTTACTGGAAAGTGGATTCAAAAGAGGTGCAATTGATAACACTCTATTTTATTTGAATCATGGTAAGGAGTTGCTGTTAGTTCAGATTTATGTTGATGATATCATTTTTGGGTCAACAAACAATAAGCTGTGTGAAAAGTTTTCCAAGCTTATGCAGTCAAGATATCAAATGAGCATGATGGGAGAAATGAGTTACTTTCTGGGTCTTCAAGTTAAACAGACTGATGAAGGGATTTTTATTAATCAGTCTAAATACATAAGGAATTTACTGACAAGGTTTAACATGCAAGACAGTACTCCTGCTTCAACTCCCATAGCTACAGCTACCAAACTTGATCCTGATCAAGGTGAAGAGGTAGATGTAACTCACTACAGAGGAATGATTGGCTCTTTATTGTATCTCACTGCCAGTAGAACAGATATCATGTTTGCAACCTGTCTATGTGCAAGATTTCAAGCAAAACCTAGAGAACCACATCTGATTGCAGTCAAGAGAATTTTCAGATATCTCAAAGGCACTCCTTCACTTGGCCTTTGGTATGCAAGGGAATCAGATTTTGGGTTGTGTGGTTATTCAGATGCTGATTTTGCAGGATGCAAAATAGACAGGAAAAGTACTTCAGGAAGTTGTCAGTTTTTGGGTGGAAGACTAGTTTCATGGTTCAGTAAAAAGCAGAAATCTATTTCCACTTCAACTGCAGAAGCTGAGTACATTGCTGCAGGAAGTTGTTGTGCTCAGATAATGTGGATGAGAAATCAGTTGTTAGATTATGGCCTGTCATACTCAAAAATCCCTATTTATTGTGATAACCAAAGTGCTATTGCAATGACAGGAAATCCAGTTCAGCATTCTCTTACTAAACACATCAATATCAGATATCACTTTATAAGAGAACAGGTTCTGGAAGGAACAATTGAACTTCACTTTGTTCCTACTGATCAACAACTAGCTGATATATTCACCAAGCCACTGCCTGAAGCTACTTTCAATAAGTTGGTGAATGAACTTGGAATGATGAATTTTGAGAATTTCTGAGGAAAAGCTACAGAGAGGAAATCCTGATAACTGTCAAATCCTGATGGTTATTCAGAAAGGTATGTATCTTTGATCAAATCCTGATAGGACTCAATTCTAACAGGAAATCAATTGGTCAAATCCTGATGCTCAGATATTGAAGCTGGTATGAAAACCAGAGGTTCTAATTTGTCATTAACACTCCTGGTAAACTCTGAACAATTAGATTATTACTTAGTCTTTGATTAAGTTTTCAGTCTTAATTATCAATTTCAATTTCATTATTGTCAGAGTTTATTATTTATCATTTCTATATCAATATGAGTGTTACTAACAAATTTTGCAGGCATATACAGGAAGAAAACAGTTGAGAAAATAGATAATTTTCATTAATTCTTGAATATCAATTACAAATGAAAAATTGGAAATTACATATTTGTTTTCCTAGTCTATTTTCTACTCAGGAACTCGTGCTTTACAGATAAGCATGAACACGTGCCCTGCAAATTAGCATGAATGCTCCTGAGCAGCTTCACAGTCCATCAGGATTGGAAGATTTCTATGTCCATCCTTAAAGGACAATAAGAGGAGCAGATGCACTTGAAGGTGGCTCGTCCCCTTGATCACCGGAATTTTTCCGTGCTTCCAACTTGCAAGACATACAAGCATCACGGATCTTTCTATTTCTCTCAAGCTCTCGCTCGAGTTCCTCATCATCTTCATCATCACCGTCTTTTGGCTCTTCTTCATCGACGATGACTAGGTTGTGAAGAGGATTCCAGTCAGGATTAACCTGCTGGAAGTTATGGAGAAGGACTTCAGCCATTGCGTTGATAAATGCTTCATGTTCCTGAGGGTCAGGAACAGGTTGTGGTTCTTCGTGCTCTGCAATCTCAGCCAGAGCCTCATCCATCTCTTGCCAGATTAATGCGAGATCATCATATTCCTCATCAGGTAAATCGTTTTGATTGTTGGCAGCCATTGAAAAACGAAGAAGGTGAAAGGTTTTCGTAAGTTTTTCTCTGGAAAGGGTTTGTGCTTTTAATAAATAAATGATGTTATGCTTAACAGTTCTCTTTTATAGAGAATGTGTATTAAGGGTGCAGGTCATTTCTACAATCTCGATGAGACGGTTCAGTTTTCCATAAATATTTTTGCCTCGTTTGCTGGTAAGCGTGTTTTAATTCTATGACCATTAATTTGGTTATTTTTCTTAAATCAAAACGCTATTCAGGATTGTTAAAATAAATTTTGTTTTCTTAAATAAAATTTTATTTTAATCTTATTGAATATTTTTTTTCAATCCTGATATGGCAAAATATTTTGTGCGGAAATGTTTTTATTCCTGATGCGGTTAGGTTTTTCTTACATCAGAAAATGCCTACTCGTTATGGACTACTTTCTAATGCTATGGGGCAAGGCCCAACCCACCTTGTTCCTGACACAAGCATGCAACCTAAACAGTCTAAACAGTTAACAACCACCTCTACTGTCTCTCAAAAGACTTTAGTTGTAAAATCAAAGAAATCAGCTAGAACTGATGTGTCTGGAAGGCAATCAGGTTCAAAGGATTTTTCCTCTACACCACTCACTAAAAAGAAGATACAAGGGGGTGTACAAGGGGTCCTGGTCAAGAAAGCTGATAAGGTTGTTAAGAATGTTCCTGTGAAAAGGAAGTGAAGGTTGATTGATGAAAGTGATTCAGAGGATGACTTACCTATATCCTCTGTGATGAATGTGAACAAGGAAGTTGCTGATACTGCTACTAAAGTTGTGGTACCTTCATCAAAACCACAAAAGACAAGGAAATTATCAAAGAGCAGGTATCATATTCCTTTGACAGTGCAAATGAAGGATACTGATATTCAGACATCAAATCCTGATGAGTCATCTACTCCTGATGCTCTAGCAAATCCCGATGTTAGTATTCCTGATGCAACAACAAAAGTTGTCTCTATATCAGACTCTCCAGCCTCTCCATCTCAGATTAGAGAAATTTCTTGGGAGAAGGTTTCTACAACTGCTTCCTTGGTTGGTCTTACACCTACATCAAAGAAAAAGAGGAATGCAGAAGAGTTAGTCTATCAGAGACAGAAGAAGCTGAAAGGATCAAGCCCACAAGAACCTGAATTTCAGAGTAATTCAGCAGCTACTGTTGATCCTGCCACACAAGAACCACTCAATCAAAGTTTGAGTGAAGGCTTAGCTAGTGGAATGGTCACACAAGAACCATTTTCTCAAAGGGAGAATGAAGACATCAACATTCCAGCTACACAAGAACCATCTTCTCAAAGTGAAGATGCAGGCAAAGCTACAGCTTCTATTGAAAGATTGGTCGAGAACATTGTCAATGAGGGAAGCACACAAGAACCTTTAGCTCAAAGTGTTGAAGCAGCTTCTGAACCTCAAGCTCCACAAGAACCATTGGTAGCAAATACTGATGCAAGCATATCAAATTCTGACGATGTTCATCCTGACGCTAGTGGTGCTCCTGATAATGAACCTATTTTGATACAGCCACTTCGTTCAAGACCAATGGATCATCCTATCTCAGAACCACAGGATAAACTGAAAGGTATTGCTATTCCTGATCCTGATATTACTCATGATACTGCTAATGATGATGATTCTGATGATAGTGATGATGATAATGAGAATCGAAAAGAGAAGGAACAGCTTGCTACAGCACTCAAAATTAGTCTTGGAACTAATTTTGGTTCATCAAGTACATATATGGCTAGCAATGCTTCCACTGGGAAAGATCAGAGACAAGATTTTTCTATTCCTTCCTTTGATCCTGCAGAGGCATTTAGACAGAATGAATGGAATAATTCATGGCACAATTCTGATGAATCTATCAGTTTTTCTTCTGCTATTGGACATGCCTATAATGCAGTGAAATATATAGAGAATCAAGACTTGAAGAATCATCTGAAGGCTACTACTCTGTTATCCAAAAGCCTGAAAAGTGAGATTGATTCTATCAAGGGTTCAACTGAAAAAGTGAGGACTGATATCTTTAATAATTTTACAAAGGTGCCTACTACTTTACAACTGAGGGTAGTGGAATCCCAAGTGAAATCTGTTGTTTCAGAACAAACCTCAATCAATCAAAGAATTGATTCTCTGGATACTAAGGTAACTGAAATTCAAGCCTCTCTTTCCTTAATTTTGCAATTATTGTCAAATTCTGATGTCAAAAAGGGGGAGAAGGTTATTCAGACAAAATGTACACCTGATCTAGTATTAAGAAATAATGATGATGATACTGGAAATGATGGTGGTGACAAAGTGATACAAGGAGAAACCTCTGATGCTGTTGTTATGAAGACAATCCAAACTTCTCAAAGTCAAACAACGCAGTCAACTCATGTTTCTGATTCTGGAGTTAAGACAGTAAGAACATTGGTGCAATCTCAGATCCTGACGGAAGATCAAATCCTGACACCTGGTCATGGACACATTCTTGCTACAATTCCTGAAGGTGATGAAGATGTAATTATTGATAATCCTGAAGATGCATCAAATTTATTCCAGAAGTTTTCTACAAAAGACGGTAGAATTGTTACTCTTTATCACACTGATAAAAGAGTTCAACAATTATTTGCCAGAAAAGCACTCTCTACAGCAAGTGAAGAATATCCAGATCTCTCACATGAAGAATTCTTGAGACTACAAAGAGAGACAATGGAAAGCTATACTGCTCCTGCTAGAGGTAGAGGAAGCAGAGGTAGAAGAGGTGCTAGAAGAAGTAAAAGAGGTTCTTCAACTCAAACAGTACCTAGACAGACAAGGTCTAGAGGGTTAAGAATTGAAGAAATTCCTGAAGCTTCACAAAATCTAACAGATCCTGTTATCAAGGATATCATGGAGTAAGAAGACAAGGAATTTGTTGAAGAAGAACCTGAATTGAGAAGAAAATCAAGTAAATCAACTCTCAGCAATACAAATCAAATTGAAGATTCTAATCCTGACAATATTCAAGATCCTGACGAATCTGAAATTCTGCAAGAGGTTGATTTGATAATCTTATCTACTGTTGTTGATTGTCACAACAAAGAAGTAGATGAAGAAGAAGAAGCCAGAAGAAGAGATATTACAAAAAGAACATATGAAGATTTCAATCTCTATCTACAAAGGCTTAAAGTTTCAAATGAAAGACAATGGAGAAATACAAGCAGGCAAGAATCTTTACTTGAAAGAAGCTACGCTCATGAAAAGGAGAAATACAAGAAGTGGAAACACATAAGTACACTAAAGTGTGATAAACTTTTCAATTTTCAGTCTGGTGGAATTATAACAAGTGCTTCAAGTGTTGTTGATTTGTCTGATATGGCTAGATCAAAAACACTCTGGTTAAAGATGTTTTCGAATCTGAAGCAAATGTCAAGTTACACAAGAGGAGGTATTGGACACAGGGATGCTGAATTTCTAAACATGACTTATGTTGATCCTTACTCCTTAACTGAAATTGGAGGTACTTTAACTTCTGAAAACCTGAACAATTTATTAGCTGTTGATATAGTTATAGATTGTCATGATGGTTTTGAAAAGAAAGAAAAGCTTCTGTACTTCATGAAAGATGGTAGTGTGAAGATTCTATCTATTCAAGATCTGCTGATGAAAACTACACAGGAACTGAAATATGTTCACTATCTGTTAAGATGGAAGAACCAAGTGTACAAAGTATGGGCTGACATGATTTTGTCAACTATAAGAAGAAGACTGGATGGAAACAGTAATTTCGATGGTAATTATATTCCCATGTACTTAAATCAAAGAGGTCAGGATGTGGAAATGCAAAGGGGTACTGCTGTTAAAGAAGTAACTTTTGGTATGACCCAACTTACTCTCAATCCTGATGGGAAGGAAATTGCTTATCTTTTGCTTGAAGAGCTCAGTCTACAGAAAAGCTCCATACAGAATCTCAGAGCAGCTATCTACTAGATTAATGAGGAAGATGAAGAACTCAGAAATCTTAAGGAAAGACTGATTCAAATTCTTGAAGAAAAAGAAGAAAGTTTATTATACAACTTCTTGAAGATGAATCTGTTCTATCAAAAAGCTTAAACAGATAAGTTGTTTCTGAAGATACTTGTACATTTTGATACATGTTTTTGACATCATTGAATATTTGGAATCTATACTTTATTTCACAAAGTATGAGATTGGGGGAGATTGTTAGATCAGAATTCAATGATCGTCAGAAGCTAGACTCAACTGATCAGGATTGCTGACGTCATCAGTATTGCATGGTCATCAGTATTTGATCAAGCGTCAGTATCTTATTGATCATCAGGATTCCTACTCAGACTATGATCAGGATTGATCATCAGAACTTGAAGTTGATCAGGATTCCTACTTCGAGTTATATTTGGAGTCTAGATAAACATGGAAGTTTATTCTATTTGTTCCTGGTTTGTAGAATGTAGCTATCGATTAAGGATAGGTTTCTATCTTTGTTATTGATTAGGACTTATCTTGTTATTGATAGAGAAGCTGTGTGCACTATATAAACGCAGTCTTGGTTTCGATTTATGTAGAGATTCGAGAGAGAACATAATCGAATAGAAGCTCTCGAGAACATAGAATTTCTTGAGAGAGTTTTTGTAAACTAGCAGCTCTCAAGAACATCAGAATTTCTTGAGAGAGTTTGTAACAGTTTTATATCAGATTTAATAAAGCTGTTATCTTTCTTTTCATATTTGTGATATATACATTAAGAAGTCGATTATCTTACACTATTGTATTCAACCCCCCTTCTACAATAGATTATTACTGGGCAACAGTTTTCAACACAAAGCATTTGCACCCGAAAATATGAAAATATTTCAGATTTGGTTTCTTTTTCTTCACCATTTCATATGGTGTTTTCCCATACCTATTGATCAGTGTTGCATTTTGAGTAAAACAAGCTGTTTGAACAACTTCTGCCCAGAAATAAGTTGGCAATTTTGCTTCTTCAAGCATTGTTCTGGCAGCTTCTATTAAGGTTCTGTTCTTTCTTTCAACTACACCATTCTGCTGTGGAGTCCCTGGTGCAGAAAATTCTTGCTTCACTCCTCTTTCCTTGCAAAATTCTTCCATTATTGCATTTCTTAATTCAGTACCATTATCACTTCTGATAACTTTCACTTTATACTGTGATCCTTTGTCCAGTAGCTTTACATGATCCAATAGAATTAAGGCAGTTTCATCCTTCTTTGCTAAGAAATACACCCAGGTGTACCTAGTGTACTCATCAACAATGACTAGAGCATATTTCTTTCTGCCAAGAGACATTATATTGACTGGACCAAATAGATCAAAATGAAGAAGATGATAAGGATCCATAACTGAAGATTCAGATTTACTCTTGAAAGATGACTTCCTTTGCTTGGCCTTTTGACAAGAATCACACAGACCATCTAAGCTGAGTATTGACTTTGGAAGTCCCCTTACAAGATCTTTTCGAATTAGCTCATTGATGTTGTTCAAGTTTAGTTGAGAGAGCTTCTTATGCCATTTCCAACTCTCTTCATTAGACATTTTTGCAGACAGACACACAGTTTTTCCTTCAGAGTTTGTTACCAAACTTGCTTCATAGATATTATTCCGTCTGTGTCCAACTAGAACAACTTTGCCTGTAGATTTGCTGATAACCTCACAGTATTCAGGTTGAAAATCTACATGGTAACCTCTGTCACAGATTTGACTCACAGATAGCAAGTCATGCTTGAGTCCTGGGACATGAGCTACATTTGTGATGATGACACTTCCAAGATTGATATTGCCATATCCCATAGTACGTCCTATGTTGCCATCTCCATAGGAAACTTTTGGGCCAGCCTTCTCCTCATAGTCTGATAGCAGGGCTTTATTTCCAGTCATGTGTCCTGAACATCCACTATCCAAGACTAGGGTACTTTCCCTTATGCCCTGCAATCACAAACAATTACAAAGAGTTAGATTTAAGGATCCAGACTTGCTTGGATCCTTTGGCTTTCTTAATATAGTTAGCTTTTGCAGCGGAATTTTTTATCAACAGAGTTTAAGCTAACTGTATCAGAGTTTACACTATCAGAATTTACACTTGCAGAATCAACTTTAACCCATTTCAAATTGGGCTTCAACTCATAATAGTTGTGATAAATAGCATGATAATTCTTGCAAGTATAAATAGAATGCCAAGTACTCCCACAGTGAGTGCATAAAGTCTGTGGTCTAACCCTAACATATTCATTCTTAACTCCAGACTTGGAGGATAAAGAATTAATATCTTTTTTCTTCCTGCAAAAACTCGCAAGATGGTTAGTACTACCATAATTATGACATGTTTTTCTAGGAGCATCAGTAATAGGCAAATGATTATTACTTCTATTAATGCCTACTTTTCCATTTCTGTTCTTCCTGGACACTTTCTGTTTTTCAACAGACTTTACCTCTTTGAGCTTGTGCTTGAATTGTTTCTCTGTCATTAAACCAACATTCACCTGTTTAACACAAGTTTTTACTGGTTCTTTCTTAACAGCTACTTTTTCAAGTACAGAGTTTTGCTTACTGGATTCAGGAACAAATTTCATAGGTTTAAGTTGTGTTTTAACTTTAACTTTATCTTTAAACCTAAGTTCATCTTCCTCACAGTAACCTAACCCAACTGTATCTGTTTGAAAAACTTGATGTGTGTCTTTTACAGAATTAGTCCAGGTTTTAATCACTTTTCTCTCTTTTTCTAATTCAGATTCAATTTGCCTATATCTTTTAAGCAATTCCTGTTCAACATAAACAGCGTCATCTCTTTCCTTTTGATCTTGTTGCATGTTAACTAGTATTTCTTCAAGAAATTTATTTCTCTCTCTAAGATTTAGATTCTCAGATTTAATTCTCTCATTCTCTAAGGTCTGATCTCTATAACTAACATGTATGCTTTTAAGATAAATTCTCAATTCAGATATGTTATCAGTATCATAAGCATAAGTTGTTAGAGGTACCTTATTTTCAGATGAGTCAGATTCATCTTTGACAGTTGCCATGAGAGCATAGTTTACATCCTCATCCTCATCTGAAGTGTCTGCCCAGTCTCTTCCTTTAGTGATGAGTGCTTTCTCAGATTTTCCTTTCTTGCATTCTGGAGCATAGTGACCCATCTCTTTACACTTGTAGCACTGGATCTCAGACTTATCTTTCTTCCCAGATTTGATATCCCTTCCTTCAGACTTTCTGAAACTCTTCCTTTCAGAGTTTGAATCTCTCCTAGAGAATCTCTTTCCTTTCTTGAAGTTCTTGAAACCCATCTTTTTGAAAGTCTTCACCATCAAAGCAGCCATTTGCATCATTTGTTCTTCATCATCCTCAGATTCAGAAGAGGCATCAGTGTTTGAGTCATCATCAGAGTTTGATGACTCATTCTCAGAGTTTATGACCAAAGCTTTTCCCTTAGCTTTCTTCTTTGATATTTCTTTCTTCATGAGTTTTTCTTCAACCTTGAGAGCAACAGATTTTGTCTTCTTACTAGTTCTTCTGTTCCTTTGTTCTATCTCCAGTTCATGAGTTTTAAGCAACCCATAGATTTCATCAAGCTCTGTATCTGCAAGCTCATAATTATCTCTTATTGTTGTTGTCTTTAAATCCCATCTTTCAGGTAGAGATAAAAGAAACTTGAGATTAGACTGTTCAAGATCATATTCTTTATCAACCAGAGATAAATCATTCAACAGTTTACAGAATCTGTCATATGTTTCAGTCAAAGTTTCACCAGGTCTTGAGTCAAAGTGTTCATACTCCTGTGTAAGTATAGTCTTTCTGTTCTTCTTTATAGCACTTTTTCCTTGGCATCTGACTTCTAAAGCATCCCATATTTCTTTGGCAGTTTTGCAACCAATAACTCTGTTAGACATGACATTATCTAAGGCACTGTGGAGAAGATGTCTAACCTTTGCATCCTTTGCAATCGATGAGATGTCTTCAGGTGTCAAATCTTTCTTTTCCTTTGGAATAAGCTTTTGCTCTTCACCAGCAACAACAGTAGACAGTTTAGTTGGTTTATGAGGACCATTATAGATTCTATCAAGATATTCTGGATCTGTGGCTTCCAGAAACATGGTCATCTTCACCTTCCATATTGGATATTCCGCTGATCTGAGAATTGGAACCCTGATAGTCTCATATCGACTCACAGAGGTAGGTTGAACCTTTTCAGGAGCTGCACCGGTTGGAATTTGTTCAGTCATGATTATACTTGTGTTTGAATCGTAAAACTGTATATATTAAACAGCCTTGGCTCTGATACCAATTGTTAGGCCGAATACACATTATATAATCAAATATAAGTATGAGAATAACAATAAGAACACTGTTTATGAATAATAAACTGAATGGAATTAAAAACTTCTCTCTCAGTGATGTAAAATATCACAGAGAGCTGCTAGGTTACAAGAATAATGTTTTCAAGTATTCGCACCCCTTTTAGGGCTAACCTATCTGTGTTTTTATAATACACAGTTACATAATCAATCTCTAATTGATATTCCTATAAATCAGCTATACAATTTATATCAATTTAGGATTGCTTCTGTCTTCTGTCCCGTTTCTTTAGCTATCTCAATATATCTTGCTTCTTTCCATCTTCAAGATATATTGCTTCTAGAATCTTCAAGTATGCACCGACAGCTAAATAAACTCTCACCCCGTCAGACTTTAACAAACTCTGACTGGCTTCTAGTGTAAACTCTGATAAGTACCTGTTACTTAAACACTGATAAACAACCAGCTACATAATGTATTCAGAATAATGTATTCAGTATTCGCATCCCTTTTAGGGTTAACCTATCTGTGTTTTTATAATACACAGTTACATAATCAATCTCTAATTGATATTCCTATAAATCAGCTATACAATTTATATCAATTTAGGATTGCTTCTGTCTTCTGTCCCGTTTCTTTAGCTATCTCAATATATCTTGCTTCTTTCCATCTTCAAGATATATTGCTTCTAGAATCTTCAAATATGCACCGACAGCTAAATAAACTCTCACCCCGTCAGACTTTAACAAACTCTGACTGGCTTCTAGTGTAAACTCTGATAAGTACCTGTTACTTAAACACTGATAAACAATCATCAGCAATTATATCTAACAGATTCATATGGATTTATTTGGTCCAGTCAATGTTATGTCACTTTCAAGAAAAATATATGCATTGGTGATGGTGGATGACTACTCCAAGTACACGTGGGTGTTGTTCTTACAGTCAAAGGATGAAGCAACACAACTAATCATTGATCACATCAAGAAGATAGAAGTGGAAGCTAAGCTACCTATGCGGACAATCAGATCAGACAATGGAACTAAATTCAAGAATGCAGTTCTTAATGATTTCTGCTCAGAGAAAGGAATATCAAGACAATATTCAGCACCAAGAACTCCACAACAAAATGGAGTAGTTGAAAGGAAGAACAGGACCTTGGTTGAAGCAGCAAGGACAATGTTGAATGAATCAAAACGTCCCACTTACTTTTGGGCTGAAGCAGTGAATACAGCTTGCTACACTCAGAATCGAACCTTGATCAACAGAGATCATGAAAAGACTCCGTATGAGTTAATGGCCAACAAGAAACCAACACTGAAGTACTTTCATGTGTTTGGTGCAAAGTGCTTTGTACTTAAAGATGGAGAACATCTTGGCAAGTTTGATGCCAAAGCAGATGAAGGCATTTTTCTGGGCTATTCTCTGGAATCTAAGGCTTTCAGGGTATATGTGATTGAAGATAAGAAGGTGTTGGAAAGCTTAAATGTAACATTTGACGACACCAAAAGACCAGGCCTGCAAATAAGAGAGAACTCTGAATCCTTGGTATTTGAAAATCTATCAGGAGATCTCTCTGACAACGAAGAAGAACCTGAAGTTGTTACGGTTATTAATAATAATGATAATGATAATGATTCTGGACCAAGTGGTGATAGTGGTGGACATACTCAAACTACTACTGGATCCACTAGTCAAACAACAGGGTCAACAGATCATACCGTCAACAACTCAGGGGGAGCAGGAGAAGGATCAACTAGTCACACTCCACAACATCTAGAACAAGGAGAATCATCAAGATCGCATCTGCCAAGACAAAGGGTATGGAATAAAGATCATCCCTTTCACTTGATCATTGGTGATCCGGACACAGGAGTGAGGACTAGGAGAACATCACAAAATGAATGTCACTATTCTGGGTTTCTTTCAGAAACAGAACCTAAGAAAGTTGAAGATGCTCTAGATGATCCAGATTGGGTGATTTCTATGCAAGAGGAACTCAATCAGTTTGAAAGGCAGAAAGTTTGGAAGCTGGTACCCAGGCCTAAGGGAAAATCTGTTATTGGAACAAGATGGGTATTCAGAAATAAGTTGGACGAAGATGACATTGTAACGAGAAAAAAAACCAGACTGGTTGCTAAAGGTTACTCTCAAGAAGAGGGTATAGATTATGATGAAACCTATGCACCAGTAGCAAGACTTGAGGCCATCAGAATGTTTCTGGCATTCGCAGCACATTCCAATTACAAGGTATATCAAATGGATGTGAAGAGTGCTTTTCTGAACGGGGAGTTAGAAGAAGAAGTGTATGTGGAACAACCTCCAGGTTTTGAGGATTCAAAACTGGAAGACTTTGTGTACTTTCTATTCAAAGCTCTCTATGGACTCAAACAAGCTCCAAGGACATGGTATGACACTCTCTCTGAATTCTTACTTGAAAATGATTTTACAAGAGGTGTTGTAGACAAAACTCTCTTTTACAAAAAGCACAAAAATGATTTGATATTGGTGCAAGTATATGTTGATGACATAATATTTGGTTCTACTAATGATGATATATGCAAGAGATTTGCTAAGTTAATGCAGAGTCGATATGAAATGAGTATGATGGGTGAATTGTCATTCTTTCTTGGACTGCAAGTGTATCAAAGGCAAGGTGGTATATTCATTTATCAGTCCAAGTACATCAAAGATCTTCTTAAGAAGTATCAAATGGAAGACTCATCTATAGCAAAGACTCCTATGCCAACTGCCACTAAGCTTGATAAGGATGAAACTGGTAAGAAGGTTGACATCACAGGCTACAGAGGTATGATAGGCTCATTACTTTATCTCACTGCAAGTAGACCAGATATAATGTTTGCAACATGCTTGTGTGCTAGGTTTCAGTCTGATCCTAAAGAATCTCATCTAATAGCTGTTAAGCGAATATTTAGATATCTTAAGGGGACCCCAAATCTTGGAATTTGGTACCCTAAAGATACAGGATTTGATCTTATTGGATACACAGACTCTGATTTTGCAGGTTGTAAGATTGATCGGAAGAGTACTTCAGGAAGCTGTTAGTTTCTTGGAAGAAGGTTAGTTTCCTGGTATAGCAAGAAGCAGCATTCAGTGTCCACATCAACAGCTGAGGCTGAATACATTGCTACTGGTAGCTGCTGTGCTCAGATCTTGTGGATGAGAAACCAACTCCGTGACTATGGGCTTTTGTTGACAAAGATTCCAATATTTTGCGACAACACAAGTGCCATAGCAATCTCTAACAACCCAGTGCAACACTCGAGGACGAAGCACATCGACATCAGGTATCATTTTATCCGAGAGCATGTCATGAATGGAACTGTGGAGTTACACTTTGTACCCACAGAGGAACAAATTGCAGACATCTTTACTAAACCGCTTGATGAATCCACTTTTTCAAAGCTGGTTGGTGAACTTGGGATGTTAAATCTTTCTAATTGATTTTGATTAGAAGTCAGTAACTGCAGATAGTCCTAGTGAATACATGAGTTTACGAATTTCCATATCCTTAGGACTCGTGAATTTATTTTCTGGAGCAATTCTCGTAGTTAGGATTATTGTACTAATTTAATGTCATAATTATGGATGATATATCTTCTGGCATTTAATTGGTCATTCATTCTAAAAATTATTTAGGTGCTACTATTTGTTCTAAATATTCAAGCATCTATTTAATTTGAATTAATTTACTTTGTTTTTAACATTGTAGATTAATGCAGCATAATTTATTGGATTTTAATTGGTTAATATCATTTGATGATATTTAGTCGATTTTATTCTAAGAAAATTGTGAATTTTCTATTAACAATTGATTTTGGTAAATTTTAAAAGATTTATTCAAAATAAAACTTGACAGGAAATAAAAAAGTCTGATTTTTTAAAAACAGAACAGTTTTAAAATTTTAGACAGAAGCAAAAAATATCGAATTTAGAAAATTCGATAGTTTTTCTAAGTACTAGAAGAAATCTATCGAAAGTAATTTTCGATGGTTTTTGGAATAGGAAAAGAAAACTATCGAAAACAATTCTCGATAGTTTTTGACATTGAATGGAAAATATATCGAAGTGAATTTATTTAAATTAATGTTTAAATTCTCGATAGATTTTCATAAAGCATTCGATAGTTTTTGGATTTACAAAGAAAAAGACTTCGATAGTTTTTCTGATAAACGTTTTAAATTCACATTTTCCAACACTTCGATAGTTTTTTGAAAAACTATCGAGGTGCAGTTGACGTTTTTGCCCCTCACAGAAAACTATCGGTAGTATTAATAAAAACTATCGAACATAAAAGGACATTTATGCCCCTGACAGTTTCAAAAAGGTATAAAACATTACTTTAGTTTCTTTTCTTTTCATTCTTTACAGATCTAAGAAAAGCAAAGGGAGTTTTATATACTTACAATACATATACACGGCCAAAAACAAGTTCTCGATAGTTTCTTCAATCAATTCACTGTTAAGCTCTTGAAAATCCATTTTCACCACAGTGATTTCACCATTAACCGTGACAGTTCTCTATTCTGAGTTTCTGTTAAGGGTTTTAAAGGGAAAACTATCGAAAACATCACTTAATACTCTAACTACTTTGATAAAACCAGAATCTAGTGAGATTGTATTGTTTTAACAATCGATTTCTAAAGGTTAAATTTAGTTTCATTGTCAATCTACAGTTAGGGTTCTTGGGTTTGGGAATTTTTTTTGGTTAAGGTGTTTGCATTCGAAAAGAAAAGGGGTATATTGTGTCAAGTTTGATTAATTAGTAATAATTAATTAAATTTAATTGGAATTAGTTTTTGGTTTAAATTGAATTTTCTGGAAATTTGAAAAATAATGGCTGGAGAATTTATCGTAACCAAAACTAATCATGTCTCGTTTCAGAACTTGCAATCCATAACGAACTTACAGTTTCGTGCATGGGCAGAGTTTCTGAACACACGTTCATTAGTGGCATATGCTTTGAGTACTCCCGTAGTCCTTTGCATCGATCAATTGACTTCGTTGTACACAACCGCCACAGATACAAGTGAGAATAACATAAGGTCCTTCAGTTTTGTTGTGCCAGGGGCAGAACAATAAGGGTGACGGAACATGACTTTAACAGAATACTTCGTTTTCCAACAAAAAACCATGTTCCGGATCCCACAACTGAGGAGATACATGCTTTCTTCACTCTCATAAGAAGTCAACAACCAAACTTCTTTGTGGGAGAGTTCCTTAAGCATTACCTGACAAAGCCATGGAACTTTTTCTTTCACACACTGATCCATGTTTTTACTGCCAAGCTTACAAATCTGCATGGTATTCCCTTATTCCTTTAAAAGATAGGGTTTGCCATTGCTAACAATAGGCATATTAACATAGGAAGGCTAGTGATTGATCAAGTCATTCTATACATGGGACCACTGTATGAAAGAACAGGAATATACGATGTGCTTTGTTTCTATCCTAGGTTCCTACAGCTAATTCTCAATGATAACTTAACAGATGATGAACGGGAGATTTTTGATGGCGAGGAGACCCAGGAGTCCATGAGGATGAAGAGCAATGCAATAACTGCTCTGATAAGAAAGAATCATCTTCCAGGGTTACCCACTGTTCTAACTGAATATCTGAGAACGGTGCCCCTACCACTTCTACCCCCAGGGGAAAAGGTAAATGAAGGTAATATTCCTCAACCTGAACTGGCTCCTGTACAACAACCAATGGATGTAGATCCAGAGCCCTCAGCGGCCATTCCAGACCATGAGGTTGCAAACCCACAACCTCTATCCACGGTCATAGAGCCTTTGGAAGAGCCAAATGAAACCATAAACGAACCTCCTTCCCCTCTTATACCCCGTATACAAACATCCATGAGTGTAGAGGGAGATAGTGCCATAGCAGCACCACATAAGGAGATACACCCTTCAACAACAGCTCTGCCTTCCTCTAAAAGGAGAAGAATAGAAACTGAGGAAACTGTTGAATCTTCATTTCAATCATCCAAAGCGCCCTTTATAGATTTTTCTGATGCTGATTGGGCTACTTTAACTAAAGCAATATCTGAACCAATAGCTCAATCTAGCAAGGAGGAATTGACAGAAGCAACTGGTGTTCCGACCATATTACGGTCAGGTTCACTGGTTGAAGGTTCTAAGAACCAAGAGTCTTCACAGACGTCGAGAGAAGGCTCTGACCTAAATGCAAAATCTAAAGGGTCATTGCCTAGCTCCCCAGATGGAACATATCTGGATCCTGCGGGTAAAGGGTCTGACGTAAGTGCAGATCGGGAACTCGGTGACAATGAATCAATTCACATTGAGGAGTCAACTGAGGTAAAGTCTTCACAGACTATTGAGGAAGTTTCAGGATCTCTGCTGCTAATATAGCCTGATTCTAACCTCCTAGAGATTCAAACTCTAGATCCTACAAGGGATACATCATCTATGGATGATCAGCAACTTGGTTTAACCAAGGACGGGGACTTGCGAAGCCCCATTGCACCACCGGTGACCTCCTTAAGGATGGCTACGGTGTTTTCTTCTGCAGGTACAACTAGCACAAAGGGATTGAGTGAAACACAAACACTTACACCTGGCCTGAGTGAGAAAGGAAAAATGAGTGAAACACCGACAGAAACGTTGAGTGTACACCCAGAGCCAAATGTGAGGAGTGACACCCTAACCCTACCAAACATTGATGATTTGCTACTACCTACAGAAAGAGAGTTACATGTTCAATCCACACTCAAGGAGATGACGGTTCATGACAAACAAGAAAATCCATTATTCAAGGTTCCACTGCGGCCTTCCTTTGACCAAGGGATCTCCTCTAGTCAAGCCAATGCTTCTTTAATGTCTATTCAAGAGAAGGTTGACTTGGCTGCAGCTGATTCCAGAAGAACTTCCAGGGTCTTAGGCAGTGCATCTGGCACTATAACAGGTACTAAACAAGCAGTGGACTCCTTGAAGAAGGAAGCAATGGAGTAACTAGTCGACTTAAGGACTGATGTCAAAGAGCTGAAAGATGGATTCATGAACGAAGTTAATGCTCTGCAACAAGGACAAGAAGCTTTGAGAGAAGACGTTCTGGTTATCCGGGATGGTCAAGCTAGGGTAAAAGATGCAATGAACACCCTTCCAAGAGTGGAGTCTAAGCTGAACAAAAGATTGGATCATATTGAAAAGACTACCAGCTCAAGATTGGATAACATTGACCTGAAGCTAGCTTCTTTGAATGAGATGAATAAGGAGATTATGGAGTTCATGGAGAATCAAGGTGATGGGGTACAGTCAATCTGGACTATGCTGAGAAACCAACAACCTGGACCTTCAAATCAACAACCTGGACCTTCAGATCAGCAACCTGGTCCTTCTACTACCTTTTATGCTGAGGATAACTTCATCGAGGATTCCTCAACTAAGGGGGAGAAAGTTGGAGGTGGGGAGCAAGTTGGAGGTGAGGAGCAAGGTTTAGATGGATGGGGAGTTTGGGAAACAGTTGAAGCTATTCCTATAAGACAGTACTGGATTGAGAACATTGCACAGGAAGAGGGAAGTAGTGAAGAGGTATTTGAGGAAATCATGCATGAGCATCTACAGGAACAACATGAGCCATATTATCCAGAGCCTGTTGAATATCCTATCTGGGAGGATAATATGGAAGAAGAAGCAAATCCTCTGTCACAAGAAGAAGAAGCTGCCTTGGAGATGGTAAAAGCTGAAAGAGCTGCAATAGATGCCAGGCAAGCTGAGAAAGAAAAACAACAAGCAATTCTGCGAAGTGAAAAACTGAAGAGGTTCAAGATGTATAGTGAAGTGAGGAAGAAGAAGATGTTGGATTTGGCGAAGAAATCAGGAACTGACTGGGAGATGGCTTATAAAACCTTTTGCGGAGTTGAAGACGGATTAGAAGTCAACGACAATGCTGAGGTGGAAGTTATCATTCAGGATATCAAAGGAGCCAATCTTGAAGATCAGACTTACTTCACAGCATTGAGAAACTCTATAATCTTTCTGAAAGCTGGGGTTAAAGCAAACGGTGCCTGGAACATATTGATCAACTTTCTTGAGAAAGGTACCTTTGTGATTTCCACTAAGTTTTTTGAACAGAGGACATATACAGAATTGCAGGTGTTGCTCATCAAGATACAAAGGACTACAAGGTTAAATGAACTGCTCCGTGAGCATGTTAGAGATATCTTGATGAAAGTCAGTCCAGAGATTACTGAAGATCCTCCAATGGTTAGATTCATGACGAATGACTTGTTCAGAATATGCTATTTGACTGAGGACAAACTGAGAGACTATCCAAGCAACTATCTAATCTCAGTTGAGAAGTATCTTGGATCCACTGGATTCTCATCAACGGAGAAGGAAAAGCAACAGACACTCTGAGAAGATTTCTAATGGAGAATGTTCCTTACTATAGGAAGAGAGTGGAAAGAGGATTGGAAGTGCATCCCAGACTACCAAACATGCCAAAGCTAAACAAGAAAGATGTTAACATTGCATGGTTGTGGGCTGGAGTGGGACAAGAGGTTGAGTATATTGGAAGACACATCAAAGGAGCAATCCTTAAACCTGGAGAACCACTGAACTATCCTTCCGTGATTGATTATCAAACTGCTAACTCTGATCCAGTGATTGAAGAAGGTGAGATCGAAATGGACTGAAGAACAGAAGCAAAGAACAAAAGAACTATCAGCTCAGACTAGAGGAGCAACTTCTATGTAGAAAGTGAAAGGCATATGTCTAGGCCTATTTGTAAACACCGAGGATTCTACTCAACTTTAATTAAGATGTAATAAGTAAATAATAAAAATCAAATGTCACAGGAATCTCTGAATATTATATCTGTCAAAGAATGAAGATTAAAAGTCATCTACAGACTTGAAGTGATTCTACATTGAAAGAAGCTCAATTTATTGATGAAGCCTCAATGAAGTATTCAAGCTCAGTGGATTTATTAAAGTCACGGAGATTTCAAGTGGTGACAGCAAAATATACTGATTACGGAGTTCTTGAATGAGAAGGAAGTGAATCACTACTTAAAGTCAAATAGATAAAGAACAAACATTGTCGTTAGTCACTCATGAACCAGACAGTGCATTGAGTGTCAACGTACTATTGCGTTTGTTATTTATCTAAGTTTTAAGTGATTCTGGAATTGTTTGAGAAGTCAACTAATTCTATTTATTCTCTTATAAATAATTAATATTATTAAGTAAATTATTTATTAAATTAATTCTGTAAAGAATTAATTTAATACATAATTTATTTAGTTAATTATTTAAATAAGAATAAAAATGAACTAGGAAGACTTAGGTTTGAACTAGGAAGACTTAATTTATTGAACTAGGAAGACTCACAAGAGAGTCTTCCCGATTGTCTTCCTAGGCCAAAACCTAGTCTTCCCGGTTGTCTTCCCTTAACAAACATTGTCTTCCCGAGAGTCTTCCAAGAGTAAAAGTATTGTATTTCTGCTTGTCTTTCTAGTGCATTTACAATCTGTCAAATGCACGTGGTCAACAAAAAGAAAAGCAATTAGTATTTAAAGACAAAGCAGACTACTGAAGACTTATCAATTACACAGAACAGAAGTAAAGACACAGAAACCTTAAAAACATTACATTTCTCTCTCTCTG
The DNA here is from genome assembly GCA_030848705.1 of Heracleum sosnowskyi. Lineage (NCBI taxonomy): Eukaryota > Viridiplantae > Streptophyta > Magnoliopsida > Apiales > Apiaceae > Heracleum > Heracleum sosnowskyi. The sequence goes on from CM061244.1 coordinate 94,474,442, forward strand.
TCTTCATTACTTCTTCAAACGGCAAGGCATTCAATTCTTCAGAGAATTAATTCTTGATTTGATCTTAAACATTTAATTCATAAGAATCATTTCTCTTGTATTGCTTTAGCCTTCTAGTGGATCATAATCCCTAGATTTTATATCGAACTACTTTTTAGTATTCGATCCTTTTTATTACAAAAATAGATAAATTCATGTCGAATTTATTCTAGATTTGTTTTATCAAGTTCATTGTAATCAGTGATCAGAATTGTAACACCTTTCAAGTTTAATAGAGTTATATTTAACTTGAATATTGTTTCAGTTTTATTCCGCACTAATTTGTTCTTAATTGTTAAATTATTCAAAGGACAAATTTCGATTAAACGGTATTGTTGGTCCTTGTGTATTGCAGAAGGGGGGGATGAATGCAATACTGATAAAATTCAATCTCAGTTTCAACAACTAAAACTAAGATTTAATGTTATCAATAATATGTATGCATTCACAAACAGTATATAATTGAGAAGACAGGATTCACAAAATAAATGTTTTATTTATTTTGCAAGGTGTTGCTACAACCTCAAGAGAGAATTCTTGAGCTTCGATTTTCTTCAAGACACTTGCTTGTCTTCGTTACTACTCTAGAATGAATTGACAGTAGGTATAAGACTAAACCTATCACTATCAGTCACGGGTTTGTGAAGCTGCTGTCATTGTCAAGTGGCAGCTTCTTACAGATTGTCTTACCCATGTGACTTTCCTAAATTGCCAATATGTCAGATATACAATATAACAAAAGCAACCTAGATTCATTCTATTTCCAGCTTAAGCAATTCAACAAATAAAGACTTGACCTTGCTCTTGAATTGATTCGCTTTTGTTTTGCAGTGCTTGAAGCTTCTGTCGTAGTCTTGCAGACTTGGTGCAGCTTAGGGATACTGCAACACGCCTGTTTCTTGAACATTGAAACTGTCACGGGATTTGACTGAGAAAGATACTTAGAACAAGGGTCTTTCTCGAGACAGTTACTTTTGCCACAAAGCTTGCTGTCACAGGAATGTGCTTTTGGTGACAGTAGGAGTTCCCCGCATAGTGTGCTGTCGAGGTTTCCAAACTTGCTGTCGAGGCTTAAAGTTGCTGTCGCGTAGTCTTCCGCCAATGTTGCTGTCAGAGTGAATATGCTGTCTTGACTTGCAACATTCTGTCTTCTTGTAATCTTACTGTCAATGCTTATGACAGTAACCTTTATTCATGCTGTCATCTAATATGCATTCTTTGAGGCTTGAACACAGAGAGTGAACTTTTTCCAAATTATACAACTAGAATATCATTACATACTGATTACAAGAACAAACTTTGGCTGTGACAGTATGTTCTACTTAATTAAAAATTAAGTATATACAAAGTTAAGTTGTTCCTATGCTATCACCCATAAATCCCAACAATCTCCCCCAATTTGTTTTTATGGACAATAACACCAAATTTACAATATATGCTGACAACTTAACTAACAAGATCAGAATGGATTTAGAATGTTTACTTAGCTTGAGATTTCCTCTTCTGTCTTGTCACTTCCTCTCTTCTGAAATGGAGTTCTTCAAGAATGAGCTTGAATCTACTTCCAGGATAAGCATTGAGAGACATCCTCCTTTGCTTGTCCAGCTTTGAGTCTTCTCCTTTTCTCCCTTCCAATAAATTCTCTATTTCATCAGAACAAATCTGCTCCAAGGGATGTATTGAACCAGCTACCATATACTGTAAATCCTTCAGAATAGTTGTCTTTAGCTTGTGAAAGCTGCAAACATAGATTTCTTCTCTTAGATACTTCATTCTTAGGGGATTTTCCAGCATACATGATTGATAATTTGGAGCTTCACTTTCTGCCTTGTTGGAGACTTTGCATCTCTCCAGTAGTTCAGCTTCCTTCTTATCAAGTTCTGATTGATATTGAGAGTATTGAGAAGATTCAGGTCTTTTGCTTGGCTTGGGTTCCCTTTCCTGAGTTGGTTGGGTTTGCCCTCCTTCTGTGGGTAAATCCTCAAACTCATAGTACCAGTGGTATGGTATAGGAGAAGATGGTAGATCAGTGAGAATATCAGCATCATCAAAATCTTCAAAATTGTAGCCAAATTTCTGATAGAATTCAGCTTCCCTATCAGCCTGATATTTCAGAATGTGTTCCATGACAGGCTTTGGAACATCATCATAGCTTTCCATCAACTCTATCATCCTTTCCAAGTAGAAGAAGTCAATTCTTCTTTTATCTATTTCTGTCTTGCTACCACTGATTGATGTGGCTACAAGATCAAAGTCCTTGTTCATCCTGATTGATCTTGATTCTGGCCACCACAGAATGTACTCAGTAACTTCTTGATTAGCATCCAGCTTAATCTCAACACTCTTGATTTCTTTTGATTGCATTTATTGTACCTTAAGACTGTTGGGAGGTATTGATTGAATTGGCATCTTCAGATTTCTGCCAAATCCAGTGGCCTTTTCCTTTCCTGAGTACTTGTGCTTTCCATGAGGTTTCTGTCTAGAAAACCATGCTCCTGCTTTAGCTTTCAGTCTTTTGGGCTTGACAGTAGCTTTGGCTTCATCCTTGACAGCACTTTTGTCGACAGTATCTTCTATGACAGCATCTTCTTTGACAGTTTCCTTGTCGACAGTACCTTTGGTGACAACATCTTTTTCTGCATTTATGCAGTCAATAGCACATCTAAGAATGCTTGCCACCAAAGCTTCCAGTATTCTTGACTCCTCTTCATCTGTTGCACCAGCATCTTTCTTTTCCTGATTAGGAGTTTCTTCATTGCCTTCATTCTGGGATTGAATACCAGTATTCCCAAAATTACTTCCACCAGCATTCCCAGCATTTCCAGAAGCTTCACCACCTCCAACCTCATCATCATCATCATCATCATCTTGAGGAGGAAGGTTATAGAGACAACTTCCACCTTGATCATTTCTTTTGGCATTGGCTCTAGAGATTAGTTCCTTCACTCTAGCTCCCAGTGCCTTGTCTCTCAGCACCAGCATTTTGTAGATCTCTTGAACAACATAAGCTCTTCCTGGATTGGCATTTGAATTGAGTATTCCATCTAACACTTTCAGAATTGACTTGGTTTCCATTCTGGATGGGCTAACCAAATTCATGAAGCTGTTCCTTCTTGTGCCATCCTTAGTTACAGATCTATAGAAAACACTTGGTGGATTTGTGTAGACTTCAGGTAGCTTTTGTGTGAGCAGGTTCTGGATTTGCATATCCAATATTTCATTGAATGGTGTTTGAGTTGCCCTGATCTTTCCCTTCAAGGCACACAACACCTTTGCTGGCAGACTCTGCAATAACTGCATTGTGATGAAATAAGATATGCCAGAAGTGAAATAGATACTTACAGCCCATCTTTTCTCATCATTCACCATTACGCCAACACTAGTGATTTGATCCTTTAACAGTTTTGTGGTGTTGGTTGGAAGGTTGCTTGGAGCATTCATTGCTTCTTCCACCAAACTGCTGAATTCACTGTCATGGTTGAGTAATGTGCTCTCCCTGTAATCCACCATTAAAACATTGGCTTCCTCTTGATCAAATTCAATGCCATTTGACCAAATTATTCCTTTCTGGATGGATTCAGGCAGCTTCCCTTTACCTCTCCCAAGCTTGTTTTGTTCCTCCATTTCTCTCCATCTTTTCTGTAGAGCAGTTTCCTGAGTTTCTGGAGTTGGCTCTCTAATTACCACAGGAGGTAGAATTGGATGTCTAGATGCAGGTCTTCTTTGCAAAGCATCTTGAGTTTCCTTGGACATTAACACCCTTTCACCATCCATTTCCACTTCAACAGGCTTTTCAGCTTTATCCTGTGGTTGTTCAATGCTTGGCTTGACTTGCTCCCCCTTAGACATTGCTTTCCTTTTAGCTCCCCCTCTGGTCTTCACAGCTACAGGCTCCCCCTGAGTTCCACCAGATTCCTGAATAGGCAATGATTCTGATCTTGCTACCTTCTCCCCCTTAGTTGAGTTGGCAGCTACTAGGTCAGTAAGGAACTGGATGGAGAGCTGAGTAGCAGCAAAACCATCAACCACCAGTTGAGAGAGAGAGTCCATCTTGGAGTTCAATGTTGCACACTGTCCTTCCAGAGCTGCAATCCTGTTACCATAAGTAGCAGAGGGGTCACCATACCTTAACCTTCTTGGAGGGGAAGGAAAAGAAAGGGGCTGGGAGGCTATGGGGGTTCTCACACTCTCAGGGTGTTTTTGAGTGATCTCATCACCCCTCACAGATTGACTCTCTTGGCCTAATGCCTGAATAGTGTGGGCTCCCACAATATCTCTCTGGACATGCTCAAGTCCCTCTCCTTTTGCCAGCTCATTTGGCTGCCTCTCATTTTTAAGCTCACCTCTCTGTTCTTTTATCTCTCTTTTCTTTTGCACACCCTCACTCAACCTAGATGCATGGGTATGAGCAGTACTAACGTGCATGGAAGGAGTAGATTTAGAATGTACCTTTAAGAGTTTGGCAAGAGGTAGATCATCATCAGAGGCATCCTCAATGATTACAACATCAAAATCAGGCTGAGAGGACTGGACAGCATCTTTGGCAGGAATGTTACTGTCAGTTGGAGTCTGGACAGCAGGTTCTGGCATGACAGCAACTTTGGGAGGTGGAGTGACAGTAGGTTCTGTAGTGACAGTATCTTTCTCTCCACCCATGACAGCAGCTGTGTCCAGGACAGCAACATTGCCAGTGTCTTTGACAGCAACAGAGGCTGTGACAGCATCTTCCTGAAGGTAAGATGCTCCTTGGAGTTCAGACAAAGTGTTGGCTGTTTCATTTTCTGACAAAATACCACTTTGCCCTAGCTCAGTGTTTGGAGGAGTGGTGTCCATCTCACTTTGAGAAATGGGTTCTTGTGGACCACTAGATGGGGGCTCATCCATGATTGGAGATGGATGATCAAAACCTGAAGGGTTGGGACTGTCCCCTTGTCTAGGTTGTTGAGAAGAAACAAAAGAATGTGTAGGGAAGGAAGAAGGTGAAAGTGTAGCAGAGAGTGGGGGCTGATTCACAGATGAAACATGTGAACCATCAATAGGAGTAGAGAAATCCTCACTGTGCCCTAACTCACTGTGTGTTTCTTCAAGTGGGGGTATCTCAGGTTGTGAACCATGAGTTTGTGCAGACTCTGTACAGGGTGCCTTGGGAGACATGCCAATTTCAATAGATGCACCTTGTTGAGAAGGCACATCTAGGGAGGTGTTTGAATCCCTTTCAGTAACTACAGTTTGTTGAGAAACTGCAGGTTGGCTAACAGTGGTTTTGGTCCTCCTAGCTCTCTTCTTCTTAGGCTCAGGGGGAACCACTGGGGGTTCTGTTTGACTACCTTCCTTATTTGCTGCACTAGGTGCAGTGTCTCCCTCTTGACTAACAGAGCTACCACCAACATCAGCTTCTAAGGATCTTTTTCTGGATTCTTGCAAGGCCTCTCTTTGGGCTTTGAGAAGTCTAGAGGGCCTAGGCTGAGTGTATGGTGTTGAATGTGGGTTAACTGAATTTGGGTCTAATTCAGTTTCATTCTCAAGAGTAAAGGAATTATAACCAGAAGGTAATGGATAATCAAGGTTGGACACTTGATCAACCATGTGCTGAGTGAAACTGAGTGGAATGTGTGCATTGAGATCTTGTGATGATAACAGTGTGTGTGTGTGTGTTCTTTTTCAAAACTGAGCAAGCCTCTAAACGAGGAGCAGCATTATTAAAATCACAGAATGAATTAATGCACATCATAAGAAAGCGAGGGTAGATTGATACCTTCTTACCTATGGCAGCTGTGAGGTGTGCCATGAGGAGAGCTCCAACATTCACCTTGTATCCATGGACAAGAGAATGTGTCAGTTTCTTGATGTAGGAGGGTATCCCATTCCAGCCTGTGGACTTGGTAGAGAACACCTTGACCATCACATCAAGTATCATGCTCCACTCCTTTCTCAGATGCTTCCTATCCATTTCACCAGTTGGATACCATTTGGTAGTCCCCTCTTCGAGAATAGGGCTTGCATACCCAATCTTCAAGAAGAGCTTCTTGAGAGTGTCATCATTGGCAAGTTCAGTAAATTGTTGTCTTGCTTCAAGTGTAATTCCAAGAGCATTGTTGATGACCTCAGCTGTAAGAGTGTATTGTTGCCCAGAGATTGTGAATTGAATACCAGGGTTCTCACCCTCAATTTGAGCAACAGCAGTTTGCCAAAACGCCTCAAGTCTGTCTAAGTCGAGAATGGGGGTTGAGGTGATGGCATAACCGAGATAGGACTTGTTCAAGAAAAACACTAGTCCTTTGAAGCCTTCACCAGCATCATTTGGGGAAAAGATGCCAGCAAAGTTTGTTTGAGAGAGAGTCTGTTTGGGGGCCATTGAGATTTCAAGAAAAGAAGAAAGTAAGAAAGTTGCTTTTTGCTGGAAGAAGAAAAAAAAAAATTTGCCTTGAGTTTGATGAGAAAGATATGTCTGAGTAACTGTAGAATAAATAGGAGTATCTCAGACGTTTTGTGCATAAAAAGTGGATTTCAAGAACGTGTCTTAACCCACTCTTAAACACGTGAGTTACTGCCCGTTATTTTCTGACAATCGTGGGATAAATATCCAATTTCAACGGTCCACAATTGTTGACAGTAACCTGTGCGCTAGAAACAATCTGTCAGTAATAAGAGGTGGTGACAGTAGGTTTTGCGCGACAGCAACTATTGCGCAAAAACTTGCTGTCACCGTTAAGCATATGAATGACAGTATCCTTTACAAGTTTTGACAGAAAGTCTTTCCCTGCTGTCAAGAAGGTAGCTGTCAAGAAACACACGACAGTACCCTTCTTAACGACAGTAACTTCGATTTGGAATTGGTTCTGTCATGAACTTATTAGAATGCTTTATTCATATACTTAACTTAATATTGACACATTATGGATTTAGCAAAGTAATCGTTTGAGCACAGATATTAAGCAAATTACACAGACAAGTCATAAACTCAGTAAACACAAAAACAAGAACTTTTATTATTAATAAAATCATTAAAATGGAACATTGAGTACGTTATTCTATGATTTTATCAACTAGTTCTAACGTTTCTGCCTTAATTTCTTCTTCAGAGCGACCTTCTTCCTTGAGAAGTGCCTGAAGCTCCTTCTCTTCTTCCTTAGCCTTGGCTTCCTCTTCATGTTCCTTTTCTTCATCGATTTCATCGATGGCGTCCTGCAGCATCTCGAAGAGCTCATCAATCTCTTCACTGTCGGGTTCACTATCGCACCTTTTTAGCCCTACTTCAATTCCTACTTTGTTTTCCATTATTTACTTTAAAACTGAGAGCAGACTGGTGAAACCTAAGGTTAATTTATAGGCAAAACCGTCTAAGGATTAAAGTCTAATGGTCAACAGTTAGAGTACCCATACAACTACCACAAAAGTAATTAATGGTTATGTCCTCCTTTAATCCTACAGATTAATGCAAAAAGGTGTGAAAGTCCAATGGAACAGATTTTTATCTCTCAAACTTAACAAGTAACCACATTAATGTCATACACGGTTTAAAAGTATGAGACTTGCACAAAATACTGACATGAAAAGTCAAATCAACACATGCTGTCACATAACAGACATAAACCAGGTAGACAGTAACTTCTCTTGACAGCAGGTTTGAAGTTGCTGTCATGAGCTTCATTAGAGAATTTGGAATTATAGAAAACTGAGTAAATCAACATACCAGATTCAGCATTCCCAATTCACTTACCAACCTGTTGAAGGTTGCTTCATCCAATGGCTTAGTGAAAATGTCAGCAAGTTGCTTGTCAGTTGGGACATAGATCAGCTTCACAGTTCCTTGTTCAACATGCTCTCTGATAAAGTGATGTCTTATATCAATGTGCTTTGTCCTAGAGTGTTGAACTGGATTGTCTGAAATGGCTATGGCACTAGTGTTGTCACAGTAGATAGGAATTTCTCTTAACACTAGACCATAATCCAGAAGTTGATTCTTCATCCAAAGAATTTGTGCACAGCAACTGCCTGCAGCAATATACTCACCTTCTGCAGTTGAGGTAGAAACTGAATGCTGCTTCTTGCTAAACCATGAGACCAATCTTCCACCAAGAAATTGACAGCTACCAGTAGTACTCTTTCTTTCAATCTTGCATCCAGCATAGTCTGAGTCTGAGTAGCCAATTAGATCAAATCCAGTGTTCTTGGGATACCAAAGACCTAGGTTAGGAGTGCCTTTTAGGTATCTAAAGATTCTCTTGATGGCTACTAAGTGAGACTCCTTTGGATCACTTTGAAACCTTGCACAGAGACATGTAGCAAACATGATGTCAGGTCTGCTAGCAGTTAAGTATAGGAGAGATCCTACCATGCCTCTATAGGTGCTTGAGTCAACTTTCTTCCCTTTAGGATCAAGATCCAGACTGGTTGAGGTGGACATTGGTGTCTTTGCAGGTGATGAATCTTCCAAGTTAAACTTTCTGAGAAGTTCCTTGATGTATTTAGCTTGACAAATGAAGATTCCATCAGATTGTTGAAGAATTTGTAATCCCAGAAAGAATGATAATTCTCCCATCATACTCATCTCATATTTGTTACTCATGAGAGAGGAAAACTTCTCACACAACCTCTCATTTGTAGAACCAAAAATGATATCATCCACATAGATTTGTACCAGAATGATGTCCTTGCCATGGTATTTGTAGAAAAGTGTCTTGTCCACAACTCCTCTAGTAAACTGATTGTCCAAGAGAAAAGTGGAGAGTGTGTCATACCAAGCCCTGGGTGCTTGCTTTAGTCCATACAAAGCCTTGAAGAGTTTGTATACAAAATCATACATTTCAGCATCCTCAAACCCTGGTGGCTGTTCAACATACACTTCTTCTTCCAATTCTCCATTTAGGAAGGCACTTTTGACATCCATCTGAAATACTTTGAAGTTGTAGTGTGCAGCATAGGCTAGAAAGATTCTTATAGCTTCAAGTCTTGCAACAGGTGCAAATGTCTCATCATAATCTATTCCCTCATGTTGACAGTAACCCTTAGCTACTAGCCTTGCTTTGTTTCTTGTCACTGATCCATTTTCATCAAGCTTGTTTCTGAAGACCCATTTGGTCTCAATGACTGACTTTCCCTTAGGTCTTGGAACCAGCTTCCATACATTGTTCCTTTCAAACTGATTTAGCTCTTCTTGCATGGCTATTACCCAGTCAGAATCCAACAATGCTTCTTCAGTTGTCTTGGGTTCCATTTGAGACAGGAAGCATGAAAACATGCTGTCAGCAGAGACTTTGTTCCTAGTCCTCACTCCAGAAGTAGGGTCACCAATGATGAGGTCACTTGAGTGATCCTTGTTCCACTTGGTGATTCTGGGCAAGCTACTTGACTGTACAGGAACATTTGCTTCAATTTGTTGAGTTGAATGATTACCCATCCCATTGTCTTCACCATGTTCTTCATTATCTCCAGAGTCGCCACTGTCATGAATGATAGAGGTTATGGTCTGTCACTGAGCTGGAGTTTGGTTGACAATAGAGGTATTGACAGTATCTTTATCAACTTCAACAATTTGAGTGAAGCTAGGTTCTTCATCCACAATTTCCTCAGCTTCCAAGTATCCTTGATTCTCAAATCTGAATGTCTGCATCTTTCCTTCTTCATGCAGTCCTGGAAACTTGGTTTCATCAAATGTGACATTAACACTTTCTTCAATAATCCTGTGTTCCATAACATAAACTCTGTATGCAGTCCTTTCTGTGCTGTAACCCATGAATAGTCCTTCAAAAGCCTTGGTGTCAAATTTTCCTTTCTTCTCATGGTTATCCTTCATCATAAAGCATTTGCTCCCAAACACATGAAAATATTTGATAGTAGGTTTCTTTCCGGTTAACAGACAGTAAGGTGTACTGGCATGAGTCTTGTTGATCATGGTTCTGTTCTGAGTATAACAGGCTGTGTTGATAGCTTCAGCCCAGAAATATGTTGGCAGTTTGGCATCATGCAACATAGTTCTAGATGCTTCAATGAGAGTCCTGTTCTTTCTCTCTACAACTCCATTCTGCTGTGGAGTTCTTGCAGCAGAGAATTGTTGTACAATTCCTCCATCTTTACAGAAATTTCCAAGAGTGGCATTTCTGAATTCTGTACCATTGTCACTCCTCAAGATTTGAACTTTTGAGTTTGGAGTTCTATCAAGAACTCTGACTTGATCAATAATCACTTGAGCAGCTTCATCTTTGGATTCAAGAAACTTCACCCAAGTGTACCTTGAGTAATCATCCACCATTACTAAGGCATATCTCTTCTTGGCCATAGATGGTACATTGACTGGTCCAAAAAGATCCATGTGAATCAACTTGAGTGCTTCAATGTTGGTGTTCATTTGCTTGGACTTGTGCACAGCTCTTCTCAGTTTGCCCATTTGACAATCTTCACACAGTCCTTCTTGACAGAATTCCTGTTGGGGCAAACCTCTCACTAACTCCTTCTTCATCAGAATATTCATTGTTTTGAAGTTGAGATGTGAGAGCTTCCTGTGCCAAAGCATACTGTCACCAACAGTAGCTTTACTGTAAAAACAATAAACCTTATCCTTCTTTGTTGAATTTAAGTCAGCAACAAACAAGCTTCCTTTTCTAACCCCTTTTAGAGAGAGGCTACTATTCTTCTTGTGATAGATGTTGCACAGCATCATATCAAAATCAACCTTGAATCCCCTGTCACTGAATTGGCTGACACTGAGTAGATTGTGCTTCAATCCATCCACAAGAGCAATATCTTCAATGACAACATTTCCAATTTCTAGACAGGCATATCCCACTGTGTAACCCTTGATGTTGTCTCCAAAGGTTATGATTGGGCTAGCTTTCTCAACATAATGTGATAGCAGGGCTTTATCACCTGTCATGTGTCTTGAGCAACCACTGTCAATGATCCACATGACTTGATCTTTCTTCTTGCCCTGCAAAACAGAATGTGTCTAAGATGCATATGGTACCCAATCCTTGTTGGGTCCTGCAGTTTCAGTGTCTCCTGAGTTTCTTCCAGTCATAAGATCACAAGCATTATCAGTAATCTCCTGTTTGACTTCTCTTTTCACCCACTTAGGTTTAGAATTGGACTTGGTCCTTTTCTTAGTGGATGGAGCCTTTTTCCTGTTGCCAGCAGGCTCAGAAGTCTCAACAGTGTTTATGTATAAACATTTTTCAGTAGTGAGAACAGGTAAGTTAAAGCATGTACTCATGGCAGTAATTTTACATGGCATACATTCAATGTTATTACAGACACTCATAGTTCTATGCATAAGGGGGGTTCTGTGTAAGTTACCATTGAGTTCAGTTGCATTGATCTTATCCTCAATTGGTTTCTTACAAACATGTGTTAAGTGATGAGTAGATCCACAGTTATTGCATAGTTTCCTAGAAGCACCTCCAACATTAGTGTATCCATTTCCTTTGTTGACTCCTACCTTTCCATTCCTATTCTTAGGCTTGGGAGTTACTGGATTGACAGTATGTTCAGAAGTTGCTGTCGAACTTTCCTTGACAGTATCTTTTATTCCTACTGTCTTGACAGAAGGTTTTAAAGTTACTGTCTTGGAACCATTCTTGACAGTATCTTTGGAAGATACTGTCTTGCCAACTGTGACAACATCTTTTGAACTTGCTGTTTGATTGCTTGGTAAGTTTACTGTCTTGGGGATTGTGACAGTATCCTTTCCATCCTTGAATGTGCTGTCAACACCTTCATCCTCATCAAGAATTTCTTGTTTGATGAGCATGGCTTCTTCATCAAACTCAATTTCTGCAGCTTTGAAAATGGGAGTTTTAACTTTCTTGAGAACGGTGGGTTTGACAGCAGCATTTCCAGAACAATCTTGAATCACAGTTTCCTTTCCAGGTCTTCTACCATATGAAAAACCTATACCAACTGACTGATTTTCTGTATGCTTATCATTGTAATCCTGAACTATCTTTGATGAGTTTTTATAAGCCTTGATTTTAAATTCATTTTCAGCAATCTCATTTCTCAGGAATTCCTCAACCTCTTTAGCACATTTCAATTCATTTTTAAGTTTAGCATTCTCCTGAGCTAAAGAGTCTAGTGAACTGGTTTTGAGAACAAGAGATTCATTTTCAGACTTTAGTGTTTCATTTAGCTTACTCAGCCTAGTGATCTCCTCATTGGCAGCAGATAAGCTAGTATAGACATTGAACATTTCAGCACTTAAGTCTTTAATGGTTTTCTTATACTCATCAATGGACATATCAAGTAAGACAAGTGAAGGTACCTGACTTGAAGATGTTGATGTTACTTCATCAGTGCTAGCCATGAGAGCTAGGTTGACATATTCTTCTTCATCTTCATCATCAGACTCATCCCAACACTTTCCTTCAGCCACATAGGCTCTACCTTGATTCTTCTTAGAGTATCCACCAGTTCCTTTCTCAAATCTCTGAACCTGTTTGGGTCTTTTGCACTCAGTAGCAAAATGACCAGGTTCACCACAGTTGTAACATTTGAATTTAGATCTATCCACAAATCCAGTCTTGTATCCTCCTTTGTATGAGCTTCCCACAGCAGCCTTTGATGAGCTTCCCTTGGTGAACTTGGATGCTTGGCCTTGAGGCCTGAATGACCTATCCTTCTTGAATCTAAAGTTCTTGAACTTTTTGGCCATGTAGGCCATGGTAGGATTGTCCATGCTTTCCAGTTCCTCCATTGTGTAGAAGTCTTCATCTTCCACATCCTTGAGCTGTAGTACTACTTTCTCATCATCTTCAACAACCTCTTCTATCTTCAAGGATTGTACAGGGGTTGATTGAGTGATCTGTAGTGCTTCACTAGGTTGTGTGATCCTTGGCACTTGTGCTACTAGGGCACTTGACATGTTAGCCATTTTGTTCCTTGTTCCACTTTGTATGGCTCTCTTTTGAAAGAGTTCAAGTTCATAAGATTTCAGAATGCCATAAAGTGTCTCAAAGGTTATATTGTTGAGATCTCTTCCTTCTCGAATGGCTGTTGTCTTGTGTTCAAGATGATCAGGCAGTGTAAGCAAGAACTTGACATTCAATTCTTTTCTGTCATAGTACTTGCCATGTATCTGCAGTTCAGTTAAGAGCTTACTGAACCTTTCAAACATGGAAGTTAAGTCTTCACCAGGCTTGGCCATGAATGCCTTATATTGAGATATAAGTATTTGCCTTTGGTTGCCCTTAACTTCTTCACTTCCTTCACAGAGTAAGGCTAACCTGATCCACATTTCCTTGGCTGATGTGCAGCTTATCACACTTCCACACATGGCTTTATCCAACGTGAGAGAATCGAGCAAGATGAGTTGCAAGTGATCATCGAGCACCATTTTCTCCTTCTCAGGTTCCAAAATTTCCGAGGGATCTTTGGGAACCCAATGTGCAGGAATGATTTCACCATTTACTGTTGTGGCTTCAATTTCCTTTCTTGGTATGAAAGGACCATTCTCGAGTATACCTGGGTATAGTGGATTCGCAGCTTTGATAAACAACAAGATTTTTCTTTTCCAAATGCTGTAGTTCTCTTTATCAAAAGCTGGGATCTTGATACTGTTAGATTTCTGCATTGTCGTCGGGATCTCAGATATGTATGTTAATCTGGAAGATCTAATACCAGTTGTTGGTCCTTGTGTATTGCAGAAGGGGGGGGGGGATGAATGCAATACTGATAAAATTCAATCTCAGTTTCAACAACTAAAACTAAGATTTAAAGTTATCAATAATATGTATGCATTCACAAACAGTATATAATTGAGAAGACAGGATTCACAAAATAAATGTTTTATTTATTTTGCAAAGTGTTGCTACAACCTCAAGAGAGAATTCTTGAGCTTCGATTTTCTTCAAGACACTTGCTTGTCTTCGTTACTACTCTAGAATGAATTGACAGTAGGTATAAGACTAAACCTATCACTATCAGTCACGGGTTTGTGAAGCTGCTGTCATTGTCAAGTGGCAGCTTCTTACAGATTGTCTTACCCATGTGACTTTCCTAAATTGCCAATATGTCAGATATACAATATAACAAAAGCAACCTAGATTCATTCTATTTCCAGCTTAAGCAATTCAGCAAATAAAGACTTGACCTTGCTCTTGAATTGATTCGCTTTTGTTTTGCAGTGCTTGAAGCTTCTGTCGTAGTCTTGCAGACTTGGTGCAGCTTAGGGATACTACAACACGCCTGTTTCTTGAACATTGAAACTGTCACGGGATTTGATTGAGAAAGATACTTAGAACAAGGGTCTTTCTCGAGACAGTTACTTTTGCCACAAAGCTTGCTGTCACAGGAATGTTCTTTTGGTGACAGTAGGAGTTCCCCGCATAGTGTGCTGTCGAGGTTTCCAAACTTGCTGTCGAGGCTTAAAGTTGCTGTCGCGTAGTCTTCCGCCAATGTTGCTGTCAGAGTGAATATGCTGTCTTGACTTGCAACATTCTGTCTTCTTGTAATCTTACTGTCAATGCTTATGACAGTAACCTTTATTCATGCTGTCATCTAATATGCATTCTTTGAGGCTTGAACACAGAGAGTGAACTTCTTCCAAATTATACAACTAGAATATCATTACATACTGATTACAAGAACAAACTTTGGCTGTGACAGTATGTTCTACTTAATTAAAAATTAAGTATATACAAATTTAAGTTGTTCCTATGCTATCACCCATAAATCCCAACAGGTATCGTTTGTATTCAACCCCCCTTCTACAAACTTATCAGGACCTAACAATTGGCATCAGAGCCTTTTGATTGATATACAAATCAAAGATCCAATTGTTTTGAGATTTTTTCTTAAACTCTGAAATTTTTAATTCTTCAAAAATCTCAAAAGATGTCTACTACACAGAAAGTGGGTACAGTCAAAATCCCAATGTTCAGCAAGGAGCATTATTCAATGTGGAAGAAGAAAATGCTCCTATTTCTTAAAGTTGCTAATCCTACATACCCTGATGTGCTGAAGAATGGTCCCAAAGTCCCTATGATTATTGAGGGAGAACTAATTGAGAATGATGTTGTGACTAGGGCTGCTAGTATGTACCCTAAGGATGCCAAGGATTACACTCCTGATGAAAAAGAGGATGTTACCTTGGATGCCTGTCTACAGTTGATCCTTGTTGATTGTCTTGATCCTATCATGCATAATCATGTCCTAAACTGTGATACTGCCAAACAAATTTGGGAAACCATAGAGATAATCAATGAGGGGACAGAGGAAGTTAGAGAGAATAAGCTGGAAATTCTCACCTCTCAATATGAGCATTTCATATCAAACCCTGGTGAAGGTATCTCTGAGGTTTTTGAGAGATACAACAAATTAATCAATAATCTGAATCTCAATGGGAAGCGCTACACTATCAAGGAAATTAACAAGAAGTTCCTACTTACTCTTCCACGTCATTTGGAGCACAGAATATCTGCCATTAGAGAAGCAAGAAATCTAGGAGAGATTGCTTCAGAAAGACTGTATGGTGTTCTGAAGACCTATGAGCTGGAGCAGATTCAACAAGATGAGTTATATGGAACTGGGAAGATAGTTAGTACTTCTACTGCATTGGCTGCTGAAGTCCCACAGAAACTGGAAGTGAAGGCTGTTCAACCTTCCAGTTCTAACATGAATGTTATTGATGTTGAATATGGATTAACATCCATTGATCAATCTGGTGGTGACTTCTATTCTTTAGAGGAACTTGATCAGCTGGAGGATGGTGATTTGGCTTTGATAGTCAGGAAGTTTGGGAAGTTCAGATTCAAAAGGAATCCCAATCTTAAGTTCAGGCCCAGATTTCAGAGAGGTGGATCTTCCTCTTCAAGTAGCACAAAGGGTGGCTACAAAACTGGAACTGTGGATAGGAGCACAATCAGATGCTACAATTGCAATGAGTTGGGTCACTTTGCTACTGAATGCAGAAAGCCAAAGCAAGTGACAAGGAACACATTTGATTCTAGCAAGAAGAACAAGATAGGGAAAGCTTATGTTGATGAAGGAAAGAGTTGGGATGACACTGACAGTGATGAAGAAGCAGGTGAGATTGGGAACCTTGCTTTAATGGCTAAAGAGGCAAGCACTTCATCTTCATACATGTCAGAGGTAAAGTTCACTGACACTGAAATGATTCGTCATCTTAGTGGTACTATTTCTTGTGCACGCACTGAAAATGATAGAATAATTCTTTTGAACACAGCTCTTGAAAAGGAGATAAAAGAATTGAAACTTGTGCATGTTAATCAGAATGAACTTACTGAGAAAATTGCATTTCTTAAGAATAGGGTCAAATGTTATATTCAACTTGAAACCATTCTCAAGGAAAAGAATAGTGAGATGAAGACTAAAGCTAATGCTTACTTCAACTATTGTAAGACGGCTAAAGAAATTATCAATAAACAAAGTATTGATCATACAACAGGAATAGGGTATGACTACAATGAGTCTATTGGTAAATTAAGCATAAATACCCCTAATAGAGTCAGTGCTGAAGAAATGGGTATACCATATGTGCTTAAGGGTATTGAAACACCTTTCTTTAAAGAGTCCCAAGGAGAACCTCTGAATGAATACTCTATCATCATTGCAGAGGAGATACTTGAAGAAGATCTTGCTTGTAAAGTTAACAGTCCAACAAGTGTGTGTCTGACAAACCAGTCAAAGTTGTTTCTGCAAAGAAGACTAAGTCAGACATTCATAAAGTGGATCAAAACAACTATAGAACTAACATGCCTGATGTTAATTCTTCTCATAAAGCATGTGGTGTGATTAATTGCATGTCTTGTGCTTTCAATGTTATGTATGCTTATTTTAATAGTAAGCATGTTTCTAATGATAAGACTGCTCCACGTCAACATGTTAATAATAAGAAGCATGTTAGAGCTAAGACTACTAGTCCTCCTAAGACTAGAGTGGATTCATTTATCCCTAAGCCTACTCAGAAATGTGTTAAGGCTGGCTATAAATGGAAACACTCTTTTGTGAAAGAGGTTGAAGTAGTTGTAGCTAAAAAGGTTGTTTTTTCTGACAAAGGTTAGTTCTTTAAGTATGCCGGACCCAATCAAGTTTGGGTTCCGAGGAAGGACTAATCAATTTGATATTGCAGGGAGTTAAACAGGTAAACCGAGTTATGTGGATTCTTGACAGTGGCTGTTCAAGGCATATGACCGGAGATAGAGCCCTGCTACCAGATTTGGTTGAGAAAGCTGGCCCAGTAGTTACCTTTGGAGATAACAGCAAGGGTATTACGAAAGGATATGGCTGTTTGAAGTATGGACATGTTATCATTGAAGATGTATCATTTGTGGAAGGTCTGAGATTCAATCTTCTCAGCATCAGTCATTTCTGTGACAGAGGATATGCTGTTTCCTTTGAAAGAGAGAAGTGTCAGATCCTTCACAAGAAGAATGGAAAGCCTGCTCTTCAAGGAGTAAGGAAAGGTGACTTGTTCATAGCTGATCTGCACTCTGGATCCCAAGATGAAGTTAATTGTTTTTATGCTAAAGCTTCATCAGATGAAAGTTGGCTATGGCTCAAGAAGATGTCTCACCTTAACTTCAAGACCATGAACTCTTTAGTCAAGAGGGAATTGGTTAGAGGTTTGCCTCTGATGGAATTTACACAGGAAGGACTGTGTGAGGCATGTCAGAAAGGAAAGTCAAAGAAAGCTTCTCACAAGGGCACTGACACATCATCAATAACTGAACCACTTCAGCTACTGCACATGGATTTGTTTGGTCTAGTTAATGTAATGTCCATGTCAAAGAAACAATATGCACTTGTGATTGTTGATGACTTTTCAAAATATACATGGGTTTTATTCCTACATTCCAAGGATGAGACCCCACACCTGGTGATTGACCATATAAAGTTGATTGAGCTGGATTCTAGATTCCCTGTTAGAGCCATAAGGTCAGATAATGGTACTGAATTCAAGAATGCAATCCTAAATGACTTTTGTGCTGATAAAGGAATAACAAGACAGTATTCTGCCCCTAGAACTCCTCAACAAAATGGAGTAGTGGAAAGAAAGAATCGTACATTGATTGAAGCTGCTAGGACTATGTTAAGTGAGTCTAAACTTCCAACGTACTTTTGGGCTGAAGCAGCAAATACAGCTTGTTATACTCAGAATCGAACTTTAATCAACAAGGACTTAATGAAGACTCCGTATGAGATCATGAACAACAAGAAACCAACTGTCAAGTACTTTCATGTATTTGGAGCAAAATGCTTTGTGCTTATAGATGATAATGTTAAACGTGGCAAGTTTGATGCCAAGGCACAAGAAGCTATTTTTGTTGGTTACTCCAGAAGATCTTACAGGGTATACTTGGTTGGTAGTCACACAGTAAAGTAAAGTGTCAATGTTACTTTTGATGACACTAAGCTCCCTAATATCCAAAAAGAAGATTCATCTGAGAAGCTGAAGTTTGATAACTTGCCAGACTCAGAATCAGATGATGCAGCCCCACTTGAAGTTATTACTGGTAATGATAATAACAATGATGATAATGATCATGGTGGTGGTGGTGGTGGTGGAAACACTGGTAACAATGGAGATACCACCAACACTGGAGAAGAATCATCAAGGCAATCAAGCAACAACTCAGGGGGAGCAAATGAAGGATCATCTAGTCACTCACAACATCAAAGTGAATTTCAAGGCAAATCATCAAGATCAAATCTTCCAAGACAGACTGTATGGAATAGAGCTCATCCTTTTGAGCTGATCATTGGTGATCCAGATGTTGGAGTTAAAACTAGACGTGCAACTCACAAGGAATGTCATTATTCAGCATTTCTATCTGAAATGGAGCCAAAGAAAACTGAGGAAGCACTGACTGATCCAGATTGGGTGATTGCTATGCAAGATGAACTCAATCAGTTTGAACAACAGCAAGTCTGGAAGCTAGTACCCAGGCCAAAGAACAAGAAAGTGGTTGGTACAAGATGGGTATACAGGAACAAGCTAGATGAGGATGACATTGTTACAAGGAACAAGGCAAGACTGGTTGCACAAGGGTATTCACAAGCTGAAGGCATTGATTATGATGAAACCTATGCACCAGTGGCTAGACTTGAGGCCATCAGGATGTTCTTAGCATTTGCTGCTTATTCCAATTTTAAAGTCCATCAAATGGATGTTAAGAGTGCATTCCTGAATGGTGAGCTTGATTAAGAAGTTTATGTGGAACAACCCCCTGGATTTGAAAATCAGGAGCTGCTGGACTTTGTGTACTTCCTCTTCAAGGCTATCTATGGTCTCAAACAAGCCCCAAGAAAATGGTATGACACTCTCTCTGGTTTTCTTTTAGAAAATGGTTTTGTTAGAGGTATCATAGACAAAACTCTTTTTTCAAAGAAACACAAAGGTGATATCATATTAGTCCAAGTCTATGTGGATGACATCATATTTGGGTCTACTAATGATGATCTCTGTAAGAGATTTGCTGAGCTAATGCAGGGTAAGTTTGAAATGAGTATGATGGGTGAGCTGAAGTTCTTTCTTGGATTGCAAGTAAGTCAAAGGTCAAATGGTATATTTATTTGTCAATCCAAGTATCTCAAAGAACTCCTCAAGAAATATCACATGGAGGATTCAGCATCAGCAATGACTCCATCTTCAACAGCAATCAAACTTGGAGCTTCTGACAATTCTATCAAGGTAGATGTTACAAGCTACAGAGGTATGATTGGCTCCTTACTCTATCTTACTGCTAGTAGACCAGATAATATGTATGCAACATGCTTGTGTGCAAGGTTCCAAGCGGACCCTAGAGATGTACATCTCGTTGCTGTGAAAAGAATCTTGAGATATCTTAAGGGTACACCTAATCTAGGTATCTGGTACCCTAAAGATTCTGATTTTAATCTTATTGGATATACAGATTCTGACTATGCAGGTAGTGTTGTTGATAGAAAGAGCACCTCTGGGAGTTGTCAATTCCTAGGAGGTAGGTTGATTTCCTGGTATAGCAAGAAACAACAAACAGTTTCCAATTCAACAGCAGAAGCTGAATATATTGCTGCTGGAAGCTGTTGTGCTCAGATCCTATGGATAAGGAATCAATTGAAGGACTATGGCTTTGTATTAAACAAGATCCCTATTTTATGTGATAATACAAGTGCCATAGCAATCTCCAACAACCTTGTGCAGCACTCGAGAACGAAGCACATTGATATCAGGTATCATTTTATCCCTACGATGGACCATATATCCCTACGAGACTAATTCCACAAACAGATACTGTACCTTAACACTATGCTGTCAAGGTAAAAATAGACTGGATTCCAGAAGAGGAAGCTGACGTTCTCAGGGATGCTAAGATAAAGAATATCCTTCACAACAGTCTTGATGCTGTCATGTCAAACAGGGTGATTGCATTCAAGTCTGCAAAAGAAATTTGGGACACTTTGGAAACTCAATGCCAAGGATCTGCATCTGTCAAGAAGAATAGAAGGGCTCTACTTATTCAAGAGTATGAACAATTTGATGCTAGACCTGATGAGAGCCTTACTGACCTGTATGATAGATTCCTGACACTCTTGAACAATCTATCTCTAGTTGGCAAAGAGTATGTATCAGAAGATTCTAATACCAAGTTTCTGAGAGCTTTACCTGAAGAATGGGATACACAAACATCAATCATTAGACACCAGTATGATCTAAACACTGTGTCTCTTGATGAAGTCTATGGGATGCTCAGAACCTATGATCTTGAGGTTCAACAAAGGAAGAATAAGAAAAGCAGCAAGGCAAAGTCTATTGATTTGAAAGTATAGGCTAAATCAAAAGGAAAAGCTGTGGAGGTCTCTAGAAGGAAATCAAGAATAGTTGAGTCAGATCCTGATGACTCATCATCAGATACTGATGGTAATTCTGATGCCAATACTGATGATGATTCTTCTGACTCAGACATGGAAGAGATGGTTGCTATGATAGTCAGAGGCTTCAAGAAGATGAAGTTCAGGAAGGCTAGAAGACAGGGCAACTTCCAGAAAAAGACCTTCAATGCTGACAAAGACAAGTACAACAAAAAGGATATCAAAAGTGGCAAATTTGACAAGGCAAAGGTTAGATGCTACAAGTGTAATGGAATGGGGCACTTTGCAACTGAGTGCAAGAAGGCTAAAGCACTCATCACTTCAAGCAAGGATTGGATGGACTCTTCCTCAGACTCTGAAACTGAGGTGGTCAATTATGCCCTAATGGCCAATACTGATGAAACTGCTATTCCTGATGATAAGGTACTAAATACTGTCTTTGATTTTGATACTGATAATGCTTCTGAATTAAGACGTTTTCTAAAGTCTTTGCATATTAGCTTTAGAAGTCAAACTGCTGAGAATACTAGGATCTTATTTGAGATGTCTGAACTTAGGAAAAGGAATGTGCATTTAGAAGCTGAATTTTCTCATATGCAAAAAGTACAGATAGAATGTGACAATGCTAATCACATGTATTTAGAGATGAAACTTAGATGTACTGCTCTTGAAAAAGAACTTGAGGATGCTAAAGAGAAAATCAGAACCTGGACAGATTCTGGAAGGAAGTTTCATGAAATCAATACTTCTAAGAATTGGAAAGAGTGTCTAGGTTATAAGTCAGATAAAGATAAGAAATTAAAGGAGAAAGTTGTTATTGATGAGACAGTAAATCCAATGACCTATCGGCATGTTATAGACAAGACCAAATCAAAGATTAAGCCTGTTAAATTTGTATTTGGTAATGATCCCAATTCTACTTCTGAAAAGGGATGTACTTCTACTTCTGCTAATTCAGTTACTGATGTGAAGCATAAATTTGTTAAGAAAACTGAAAAGAAGAATATAGGCTTATTGTCTCAGAAACAACTTAGAGATAAAGTTTGTGATGTAACTGGTTTACAAAAGTCACCTACTGTCAAGAGAAACAGGAATGGTAAAGTTGGGATTAATAAAGAGAATAATTATCAGTTTATCCCAAATGCACCTAAAAAATGTTGTTTTAACTGTGGTAACTCTAATCATCTTGCTATTGATTGCAGGAAGAGTAAAAAGAAAGTAACTGAAATTCCTAAGTCTGATATTAGGAGTAGATCAGTATTTTATAAACCACAGAAGTCTTGTTTTCATTGTGGCAGTAAATGACATTCTATTTATACTTGTGAAGAATACCATAGTTTGTACTATAACTTTTATGATCTGTTACCCAAGTTTAATAAGAGTACAAATTCTGGTAACATTAAGAATGTGAAGCATGTATTTGTTAATTCTGATACTGAGAAAGCAAATCTTGATGGAGCTAATCCTGACAGGACTGCTAAAGTCAAAAAGTCTTCTGCTGCTAAAGTTAATAAAATGCATGGAAAAGGAACCCAACAGGTGTGGGTTCCTAAATATTCTAATTAGTGTTTTGTTATTCTGATTGCAGGGTAAAAAGAAAAATGTGTTAGTCATGGATAGTGGATTTTCTGTGCACATGACTGGAGACAAAGGCATGTTATCAGAATATGAAGAAAAAGCTGGCCCAACTGTGTCTTATGGAGATGGCAACATTGGACAAACTTTGGGATATGGCAATATAATCATTGGCAATGTCATCATTGAAAAAGTAGCTCTAGTGAAGGGACTAAAACACAACTTGTTGAGTATTAGTCAAATCACTGACAGAGGTTATCATGTCCACTTCTATTCCACTCATTGTGAAGGGGTCAGCAAAGAATTAGGAAAGACAGTATTGACTGGCTACAGGCATGGTAACATTTATGAAGCCAACTGTTAGGAATATGTTGTTCTTGATGATAAGCATAAAACACTTAGTAGAATTTGTGTAAAGTCAATTTTGTAGCTGTCAACGAAATAGCATGCTTAGCAGTGTTTCGTTGACAGGAAGCTCATCAACGAAATGAGTGTTGTAGCAATTGCATTGTACAATACTTCACAGTATGATAGGCATTCTATTATATGTTTTAGATAGGTTTTCTAAGTCATGTTGACTATGTACTAGATAGGCAAAATAGGTTGGTTAATTGTAAATATGTAATGCCTTGTAATTCTGCCTAAGTGAAGACATGTCAACGGTATGAAGATTACTCTGTCAACGGTATGGAGTTTACCCATCAACGAAACGAGGGAAACACCATCAACGGAATGAAGAATGAAGCTATCAACGAAACACATCTCCTTGCTATCAACGAATCAATGTTGCTTTTTGAACAGTTGACAAAGTGATAGTGACAGTTTACTGAACAGATCTAAAAGGAGATATGGAAGTGTACTTTGCATTGGAAGCCATCAAAGTGGATACAGGAAATAAGGAAACATTCCAATTTCCAATAAGGCTCTTGGAAATGATTATAATGAGCATGAAGACAAAAGCAAAGATCTCCAAGGACCATTGGACAAGAGGAATGAAAAGCAAGCTACTGATGGTTACTACAGTTATTCTTTAGTTTAACCAAACGTAGAATTGTAAACTTGGGATATATAACCAAGTGTAGCAGTTACTTTAAAAGAAAAGAGAAGAAAAACAAATAGATTGTATTAGCTATTTTTGAGAGCATTCTTCTCTACAACATTGTAACTGAGCAGCTGTGTACATTTGTATCACAGATTATTTCCGCAATAAAAACACTTCAGTTGGATCATCAAACAATCCAACTGAATTATTTATATCTTGTGTTTTTATTTATTCAGTTCAGTTTAATTTTATAAAGTGTTTAGTTTCAAGAAAATATCAAGAATTGTATTCAACCCCCCCTTCTACAATTCTGTTAGGTCATTTGGGAATAACAATTGGTATCAGAGCGAGCTTCTAACATACAAGAAGTTTAAAGATCAAGACCAAAAACAGAAACCATGGTGAAGAAGGATGCAGGTGTGAAGATACCAGTTCTTGATAAAGACAATTACTTTCACTGGAAAGTAAAGATGCATTTACATCTCATGTCTATGGATGAGAGGTATGTAGACTGCATTGAGAAAGGTCCACACGTTCCCATGAAGCTTGATTCTAGAGTTGGACTGCCAGATGATGCACCTGATGTAGAGATTCCAAAAACTGTCTCAGAATGGACTGTTGAAGATATTGCAGAAGTTCATAAAGACAAAAGGACCATGAACATTCTGTTTAATGGTTTGGAGCAAGAGATGTTTGACAATGTTATCAACTGTACAACCTCTAAGGAAGTATGGGATACTGTTAGAACTCTCTGTGAAGGAACTGAGCAAGTCAGGGAAAATAAAATGCAACTCCTTATACAACAATATGAGCATTTTCATTTTAAAGCTGGTGAAACCCTAAATGACACGTTTAGTAGGTTTCAAAAGCTTTTGAATGGATTAAAGTTGTATGGGAGGATCTATCAAACCAAGGATTCAAACCTTAAATTTCTTAGAGGTCTTCCAAAAGAATGGAAGCCTATGACCGTTTCTCTCAGAAACACTCAAGAGTACAAAGACTACACTCTTGAAAGGCTTTATGGAACCTTGAAGACTTATGAGCTGGAAATGGAGCAAGATGAGGAAATTGAAAAGGTACAGAAGAAGGGTGGATCTATTGCATTAATTGCATCAGTGAACCAACTTGAAGATGACAATAAAGAAGCTGCAAAGGCCACAACTAGTCGATCTAGTTGTAGGAGTGATGTTAGCAAGGGTAAAGACAAGATGACAGAAGAAGAAGAATCAGAACCAGCAAACTTGGAGGACTTAGATGAGATTGATGAACACATTGCTTTTCTGTCTAGAAAATTCTCTAAGTTCAAGTTCAAAAGAAACTCAGAAGCAAGGCCACCAAGAAGAGACTTTCAACCTAGCAAAACAAACTGGATTGAAAAGTCTAAGTCAAAATGTTTCAATTGTGGAATGCTTGGTCACTTTGCTGGAGACTGCAGAAAGCCCAAGGTTGAGAAGGGCAACAGGAAATTTGAGCCTGTTGATTATAAAAAGAAATACTTTGAACTTCTCAAACAAAAAGAAAAGGCTTTCATGTCTCAGGAGTATGATTGGGCTGGTAATGGTGAAGATTCTGATGATGATGTTGAGTATGTCAACTTGGCTCTTATGGCTGACAATCATGAGCAGGAAGCAAGTTCCTCAAGCAACCAGGTAACAATTACTAATCTTTCTGAGCTTTCTAAAGAGGAATGCGACAATGCAGTAAATGAAATGTCTACTGTATTATATAATCTGCGTGTTACTCTTAAATCACTTACTAAAGAGAATTCAAGAATAAAAGAGACCAATCTGCTCTTAAGTGATAGGAATGCAATGTTAGAAGCACAGCTCATTGAATTTGAGAAAATGAGATGTGTTAGTAGGGATGCTAAGAAGGAACTTGAGAACGTGTTACAAAGGGAAGAAATTCTTAAAACACAACTTGAGATAGAACAAGGTGTGATTGCAAAATGGAAGGATGCCAGGAATGTTACTGCCAACATAATTAATGTTCAAGGCGTGGAATCCTTATGTGAGCAATCATGGAAAAGGAACAAAGAGAAGCTAGGGTATGTTGGTGAAACCTTAGAATCAGAAACAGAGTCAACAAACAACAATGATCATTTGTTGAAGGTTGATATGTCAACGGAATGCAATGTTTCGTTGACACATGAACCATCAACCGATCAGGCTGTTTCGTTGACAGACAAAGAAAAAAATAAACTCACTAGACTTAATGACAAGTATGGTCCTGTCACCAAGAACTTTGTCCAAGGTGAGTCTAGTAAATCAAAGAAAATTGAGAAGCCTGTTGAGAGAGCTAATGTAGGTCACTTGTCTAACAAGCAATTGAAAGACAAGGTAGAGAAAGTTCATAATGAGGCTAAGGGAAATAAAAAGAATAACAGGAATGGCAAAGTAGGAATTAACAAACACAACAATTACACACCTGATAAATATGCTCCTAGAAAGACATGTGTTAATTGTGGAAGTGTTAGTCATTTGTCTACTAACTGCAAATCTGTTAAGAAATCTGCTAATGTGAAAATGCCCAAGCCTGCAATGAACAGTTCCATGCCTACAATGCCTGTTATGTCTAACATGTTTGCTCCATATGCACAATTTCAGAATCCATATGCTAGCATGCCATTTGTGTCTAATCCTTACATGAATATGTTTAACATGCCACAAATGCCATGGAACATGAATAACATGATTGTTCCTCCAACTATGCATGCTATGAATGAAAATATGAGCAACCCTCAGAAATCAACACCAAGGGTAAAGATTGATTTGAATCAATCTGAGCCCAAAGTGAAAAATGGTACAAAAGGGAATGCAAAGGCTAACAAGACAGGACCCAAGGAAACTTGGGTACCAAAATCAACTTGATTTGGTTTTATTGTGTGCAGGGAGACAAAAGGAATCTTTGGTACTTGGATAGTGGTTGTTCAAGACACATGACTGGTGATTCTACCCTGCTCACAGAGTTTCAGGAAAGAGCTGGCCCTTGTATTGCTTTTGGAGATGACAGCAAAGGCTACACAAAGGGATATGGCTTGATTTCAAAAGAGAATGTCATCATAGATGAGGTTGCATTGGTGGATGGTCTTAAGCACAACTTGCTTAGTATCAGCCAACTTTGTGACAAAGGATTTTTAGTTACTTTTTCAAAAGAAGCCTGTGTTGTTTCTAAAGGAGGAAACAACAATGTGGTAATGACTGGATTCAGAAGAGGGAATGTGTACATTGCTGACTTTAGTAGCACAAGTTCAGACACCATCACTTGTCTTTTCAGCAAGGCAAGCAAGGATGAAAGTTGGTTATGGCACAAGAAGTTATCCCATCTGAATTTCAAAGTTATGAATGATTTGGTGAGGAAAGATCTTGCTAGAGGAATTCCACAGGTGGAGTTCTCCAAGGATGGTTTGTGTGATGCCTGTCAAAAGGGAAAACAGAAGAAGGCATCATTCAAAAGTAAGACAGTGTCATCAATTGTCCAGCAGCTTGAATTGCTTCATATGGACCTATTTGGCCCTGTAAATGTTATGTCCATCTCAAAGAAGAAATACTGTCTTGTGATTGTTGATGATTTTTCTAGATTTACATGGACTTTCTTTTTGCACTCTAAAGATGAGGCAAGTGAAATCATTATCAATCACATCAAGATGGTAAGCAATCATCCTGATTTCAAAGTAAGAAGGATTAGGAGTGACAATGGGACAGAATTCAAGAATTCAAGCATGAAGGTGTTCTGTGAAGAAAATGGTATTTTGCATGAGTTTTCAGCAGCAAGAACACCACAGCAAAATGGTGTAGTTGAAAGGAAAAATAGAACACTTATTGAAGCTGCAAGGACAATGCTAGATGAATCAAAGTTACCTACATATTTTTGGGCTGAGGCAGTTAACACAGCTTGCTTTACTCAAAATATTTCTTTGATTAATCAGGCCAAAGGAATGACCCCTTATCAGTTACTCAAAAGAAAGAAGCCACTATTAGATTTTCTTCATGTCTTTGGATGCAAGTGCTTTGTTCTGAGAAATCAAGCTGAGCATTTGGGGAAATTTGAAGCAAAGGCAGATGAAGCAATATTTGTGGGATATGCAGCAGGGAAAGCTTACAGAGTCTTTAATCTCAGAATCAACATTGTTATGGAATCTGTACATGTTGTTTTTGATGATCTCAAAATACAAGGTCTCTGTGATGAAGGTTTCCATGAAAGTCTCTCTTTTGAGAATGAGGAAGGAGAACAAGTGAATCATGATAAGGCTACTGAGAAACAGCCTAAAGTTGTTGTATCTAGCACAGATGAAAGCAGCAGTGAAGATGAAATTGCTGCATTAAGGTTAAAAAGGATAGCAGCTAGCAGACCAAATGGTCATTTCGTTGACAGTCAGAATGAGCGTTTCGTTGACAGCCAAAACGGTCATACCGTTGATAGTCATAGGAATGCTTCTAGAAGTGATCAATTAGGGACAACAAACTCAGGGGGAGTTTCTCAAGGACAAATATCCAATCAAGGCAATCATGATCATGAAGCTACGACTTCAAGAGCAAATCTACCTCCCTCAAGAAAATGGACTAAAGATCATCCCTTTGAACTTATTATAGGTGATGTTTCTTCAAAAGTCCAAACTAGAAGAGCAACTCAAGAAGAATGTCTATATAGTAGCTTTCTGTCTCAAGATGAGCCAAAGAAAGTTGAGGATGCACTTCTAGATCCAGATTGGGTTTTAGCCATGCAAGAAGAGCTAAACCAATTTGAGAGAAACAATGTTTGGAAGCTGGTGCCCAGGCCTAATGACAGGAGTGTTATAGGCACAAAGTGGGTGTTCAGAAACAAGATGGATGAAAATGGCATAGTCACAAGGAACAAAGCTAGACTGGTTGCAAAAGGCTACTCACAGGAAGAGGGAATTGATTTTGATGAAACCTTTGCTCCTGTTGCAAGACTAGAAGCAATAAGGATTTTCCTAGCCTATGCAGCCCATGCCAATTTCAAGGTCTATCAAATGGATGTGAAGAGTGCTTTTCTGAATGGGGAATTGGAAGAGGAGGTGTATGTAAGTCAACCTCCTGGTTTTGAAGATGATGATTTTCCAGACTATGTGTACTTCCTTCTCAAAGCACTCTATGGTTTGAAACAAGCACCTAGAGCCTGGTATGACACTCTCTCACAGTTCCTCCTTGAGAATCATTTCACTAGAGGTACTGTAGATAAAACTCTTTTTCACAGGGTTGTAAATGGCTCTACTTTACTTGTTCAAATTTATGTAGATGATATAATCTTTGGGTCTACAGATGTGAAACTTTGTCAAAAGTTTGCCAAGCTTATGCAAAGTAAGTATGAAATGAGCATGATGGGAGAATTAACTTACTTTCTTGGTCTACAAGTAAAGCAAGTTAATGAAGGCATTTTCATTAGTCAAACAAAATACATTCATGATTTATTAAAGAAGTTTAACCTAATGGAATGCTCTCCTGCCAAAACTCCCATGCCTACTGCCACCAAACTTGAATTGAATACTAAGGAAAAATCTGTGGACATTTCAAGTTACAGAGGCATGGTAGGCTCACTTTTATATTTAACAGCTAGTAGACCTGATATTATGTTTGCTACATGTCTATGTGCTAGATTTCAGGCTGATCCTAGAGAATCCCATTTAGTTGCTATTAAAAGAATTTTCAGATATCTCAAAGGAACACCAAACCTTGGCATTTGGTATCCTAGAGAATCTGGTTTTGAACTAATTGGTTATTCAGATGCAGATTTTGCAGGATGTAAAATTGACAGGAAAAGTACAACTGGAACCTGTCAATTCCTAGGAAACAAGCTTGTGTCATGGTTCAGCAAGAAACAAAACTCAGTTTCTACCTCCACAGCTGAGGCTGAGTATATTGCAGCTGGAAGTTGTTGTGCACAGATTTTATGGATGAAAAACCAACTACTTGATTATGGATTAAGAGTTGAGAAAATTCCTATTTTCTGTGACAACACTAGTGCCATTGCCATTACTGAGAATCCAGTGCAGCATTCAAGAACCAAGCACATTGACATCAAGTATCATTTCATTAGAGAACATGTTATGAATGGTACTGTGGAGTTACATTTTGTTCCAAGTGAACAACAACTTGCAGACATCTTTACCAAGCCACTTGATGAATCAACATTCTCAAGATTAGTAAGTGAGCTAGGTATGCTAAATTTCTCTTAATTATTTTTGAGATATTTGCAAGTTAAAATGCAGCCAGAAATTTGCTATGTTTTTCTGTGAATTAATTTTCTCAGGAAAAGGTAAAAATTTTGTCTAAGTCAAAATTACTATGCCAACGGAATGCACCATTTCGTTGACAGTCTTAGCACTTCTTCTGGGTGTTTCGTTGATAGCTCTTTTATATCAACGAAACGCAGCTTTATCAACGAAATAAGACGGGACTTTAACCGCCCAATCCTGATTCGTTGATTTAGCGCTTTTTATCTGAACCGTTGAAATTTGACACGTCTTTTACCACGATCTATGCATACACCCCTGTAAGTATAAATCATGGTAATACTTTAAGAGTAACGGTTATATTTTTAAGCCAATCCAGTAATTTACATTTATTATTGGATTCATTTTCTGAGAATTTTTGGGGGAGTATTTAAGAAATTTTATTTTCATTATTTCTTTTTACCTGTTCTCAAAAATTCCAAAGGCTTTTTCTCTCTTCTT
Organism: Heracleum sosnowskyi; assembly: GCA_030848705.1. NCBI lineage: Eukaryota > Viridiplantae > Streptophyta > Magnoliopsida > Apiales > Apiaceae > Heracleum > Heracleum sosnowskyi. Next base: position 94,504,597 of record CM061244.1, read on the forward strand.
CTCTCTAACAAGCAATTCAGTTCGAAGCTTTCCTTTAATCAACAATGGCACCTATAGTCAAGCTTATGTCTGCTGGAGGGTTCATCTATGAGAAGAACAACTCCATCCCTTTTATTGTCAAGGAAAACCCGAACAGACTGTTCTTCAAAATGATGGATTTCATGAAGAATTGCAAGTTGAGCTATGCAATGTTTCACTCTACACCACTCTACAATGAGATAATCGAGGAGATTTGGACCTCATGTGAGTATAGTGGAACACACTGCACACTAAAATTCACTCTTCAAGGTAATGAGTACATAGTTAATTCTGATGTTTTGCAAGCATGTTTACATATTCCTGATAATAACTGTGATGCTTTGCCTACTAACACTGAAATAACTACCATGTTAAATTCTATAAACTACTCTTTGCCTACTGATAATCTGGGTAGAATAATTAGGAGAGGTTTGGTTAGAGAATACAGTTATTTAGCTGATGCATTCATTAAGGTCTTTTCTGGAAAGATTAGCAATTTTGATGCATTAACTAACTCTATGTTAATTCTCCTAACCATGCTTCTAAATGATAGATATCACAACTTTAGCACCCAACTTATGTATGAAATTGGTGCTAAGTTGGGTGACAAAGCAAATAGGAAGAAAAATATCTATTATGCTAGGTTTCTGATGATGTTGGCTAACCATGTTAGTCCAGCACCATTAGTTATCTCTAACCCTAATGCCAGGTTTGAGTGCTTTGTGCAAGAAAAGAGAGTATTGACAGACATACTGAGGCTGAACCACAATGGTGATGTTCCAGTGGTGTATCTGCCAATCATTGAGGTAACTACTACTATCCCTGTTAGTGTAGCTAACACCTCTACTGTTTTACCTTCCAATGTTGCTATGGAGTCTGTAGCTGTGACCCAACAGGCTCCTACCCTAGCAACAAAACCAAAATCAAAGAAAACCTCCAAGCCAACCTCAGGTGCTTCTCAAAAGGCACCTGTTGTAAAAACTACCACACAACCTAAGGGGAGTGAGTCTGGAGTTGTGAGAGGTGAGGGAAGGGGTGAACATCAAAGAAACCCCAAGGATAAGGAAGGACAGGTTAGTGTGTACCAGCCAAGCCCCATTGTGTCTTCCCAACAAGGCACAATGAGTAACATGGACTTAAACACAAGTCTAATTGCATCCTCCCAAAAGGATGTGATTATTGAAACAAGCTCTCCTCCTAGAGCACAGTCCAAAAGGGTAAGGGACACTTCAAGCCCACAGTCTACATTTTCCCAATACCAAAGGAGAGTGAAGCAAAAGTCCAAGGGTACACAGGGTGCACACACACTGGAAGCAACACTTCCAGTTTCTCAAATTCAGTTTGATGTAACCCCTATCATTACTCTGGGGTTACAGTCCCATTCTCTAAACATCAATCTTGAATTATCTCCATCAAATTCACCAACTCAATCTTTAGATGTGGACATGATCCATACATCTATTCCTGATTCTCCAACTCTAATCTTGGAGAAGCCCCACTCTGAAGCTGGTGGCCATCACTTGTTAAGTGATTTGTTGGGCCATCAACCAATTTTTCCTGAAGTTGCAAGGGGATCTGTGGACCATTCTTTAAAATCAATCACCACAGACTCTACTGTAATTTCTCATTCTCAAAGTGCTTTCTTGACTTCATCAACGAAACAGTCTATTTCGTTGACAAGTGTTTCTCCATCAACGGTATCCATACCGTTGACAGTTCAAACTACCATTCCGTTGATAGTTCACTCTGCACCTTTAATTGAAAATCAAGTTGTTCCCACAACTAGTGCAGATGATCTAGTGGTAGTTGAGACACTTCTAGGACTGAGAGGGAGTGAAACTGAGAGGCTGGCTTGCAGCCAGGCAAAAGGAGAGAATGTGAGTGAGAGGCTGGCTATTTCTTCCAGCCAGGCAAAAGGAGAGATTGAGAGTTCCACCTTAGAAGGTGAAGGTGAGGGTGTGAGAGGTGTGAGCCATGGGGAGCCCATGATGCAAGAACAGAGTGGAGAGAGAGAAGGGACTACAGGAGAAATAAGGATGGAAGCAGCCATTGCTAATGAGTTAATGGAGGTCAGTGAGGGAGAAAGGGAACTTACTTTCCAAGAGGTTTATCAGCAAACTCTGGATAGTATTTCCCTGGATCCTGAGACCTTTACTCATCCTGTGTCAGCCTATCAAATTTTGGCTCAACAGGGCAATGTGGAGGCAGAGAGGTCACTACAACTAATTCACACAACTGCATCAATGCAAAGAGCAAAGGATGCCTTGACCAATCTACCTCCAGGAGCTGAAGCAAGTGGAGACTTTGATTTCTCTGATGATGAGGACAGCTATGGTGATAATCTACAGGTGGCCACTACTGCACAGACTGGGACTTCTGTGGTGCCTCCTACACCAAACTGGCTTTCTCAAGATATGCATGGTAGAAGCAATTTGGATGCTGCTATCACAAGGCAGTACAAAGAAGCATATCTAGCTCATGAGTCTGCAGGACCAAGAGACAAGAAATTCTACAAAGCCATAATGGATTCTCTGGAAATTCAAAGGCTACAAATGTTGCAGACAAGGATTGAGGCTACAGAGATCAAGGATTCAATCAGCAACCTTAGGGCTGCTAATGATAGGAGGCTAGATGAAAAGCTTCCTCCTCTCACTGTGTCCAGGATGAACAGGTTTTTCACTAAAGAACCTGAAGTGGAGTCCTCCTTGAAGACTCTCTCTTCTAGAGTGGACAAGGTGGAAGCCACTCTATCACAGATGCAAAAGGAACAGGAGAAACAAACACAACTATTGGCCCAGCTAGTGGCAGCTCAAGGACTCCCAGCCATCTCTTTTGATGATAACAAAAAGGGGGAGAAATCTAAGGAGCTAGACATTCAAATTACCAAGGTTATGGTCCCAGCCATTTCCCTACCAAAGGAGCCATTAGCAATGGGGGAGCTTGGCAAGCAGCAAAAGGATGGTATTGACCTTATACAAGAAGCTTCTATGAGGATGAGACTTGCAGAACAAATCAAAGAACATTGGTCCAACATAGAAGCAAAGTTCAAGAAGATTACTGAAGATAAGGACTCAAATCCATCAACGGAACAGCCATCAACGAATGCCATGGCAATAGCATCAACGGAATGGGAGCCACAGACAAATTCTTTCTATCACCAAGAGCCCCTTCTACATGGAGTCACTCAAGGACCAAGGAAGGAAAAAGGACAAACTTCATGCATTAGGGATGTGGAACAAGCTACAATTCAAAGAAGCCTATCTCCCAAGTCCCCTGCTAAACCAAAGGGCAAAAACATAGCAAGGACTTTCTATCCTGCACCTTATCCAGATGAGCACAAGCTTCTTGGTCTACTCATCACAAAAAGCAAGGAAAGTAATGATTATGAGATAAGGAAGCAAAGGGCAATTGTCTACAGGAATGGACAGCAAATCTGTGTTTGGGCTGGTCATCCAAACTTTGCTGAAGCCAAGGCTGAGGAATCAGAAAGAGCAGCTATGCAAGCTCTTGCAGTAGCTCAAGCTCTAGATGAAGAAGAAAGGAAGCAAGAGGAAAGCACTAGAGAGGAAAGGAGTTCAAAGAAGAGCACAAGGCAACCTAAAGAGAGAGCTAGGAGAAACATAGACTTTGAGAGTGCTGATTCTCAGAGTACTGCATCAGACTCTTCTTTACCTATTGCACCTCCAACAATTGCTAATCCAGTTTTTGAGGGAAAGTTGGCCTGTGATCCTGCACATCCTGTCAATTTTCATGATCAACCAATCATGCCAAAAGAGGAACCAATTGATTTTGATGAGGCATACTTTCCAAAGTTCCTGTTAGAAAAGGACCAACCAATGAAGACAAAGAAGAGGCCTGTCAAAGCAAAGCCTGCTTTTGTGAGAAAGCCACAAGCTCAAAAACCCCCTTCAAACCCAGAGGACTGCATGTACATTGCTGACATCAGGGAAGAATCCAGTCTACATCTTGACTTAGACAACCTGGTGGAAGTAAGGGGAATTGCAGCTTCTCAAAAGTTGCCTGAAAGACTAGTGTTCACATTCAAGGGTGGTAGAGAACAAGTGTGGCCTCTCTACAGAATTTTAGGAGAAGACTATCAAACACTACTCTCAGTGTTTAGATGCTTGAAAAAGGACTTTGGTTTCACCAAAACAGCCAAGTCTGAGGTGGTCTCCAAAATCTGTCAGATAAAGGCTAGCTGGAACAAGCCTGAGGCTCTTCCCAGGATACTTAGAGTTCCCTCAACAGGAAAGAAAATCCATCTTCAACCCTATTGGATGATGGAGTTTAAGGACAAGGACAACTGCAGAAGATTCTTCAGAATGGAAGACCAGCTGGAGAAGGCATCTAATCAAACTCTAAAGCTGATGCAATCCAAGCTTGGTGATCAAGATGAAGAGGAGAAAATCTTCTACAGAAGACTACAGGCCCAGATTGAGGAAAACAACTCCAAGAGAGGGAAGAAGACTATGCCACAAAGAAGTCACAGATGAAACATTTGCTCAGACTAAAGGAGCACTTGTGGGCATTAGTCTTGTAAGTCTTATATTTTGTCTATAAAGTTTTGAAGCTTAATACATTTTCTACTTTTGTAATTTATGATGTATCTGAGTGTTTTTGTTATCATCAAGTCTCTTGATTTATGGCTGTTATTCTATCAGTCATAAATTGGGGGAGATTGTTAGGAATATGTTGTTCTTGATGATAAGCATAAAACACTTAGTAGAATTTGTGTAAAGTCAATTTTGTAGCTGTCAACGAAATAGCATGCTTAGCAGTGTTTCGTTGACAGGAAGCTCATCAACGAAATGAGTGTTGTAGCAATTGCATTGTACAATACTTCACAGTATGATAGGCATTCTATTATATGTTTTAGATAGGTTTTCTAAGTCATGTTGACTATGTACTAGATAGGCAAAATAGGTTGGTTAATTGTAAATATGTAATGCCTTGTAATTCTGCCTAAGTGAAGACATGTCAACGGTATGAAGATTACTCTGTCAACGGTATGGAGTTTACCCATCAACGAAACGAGGGAAACACCATCAACGGAATGAAGAATGAAGCTATCAACGAAACACATCTCCTTGCTATCAACGAATCAATGTTGCTTTTTGAACAGTTGACAAAGTGATAGTGACAGTTTACTGAACAGATCTAAAAGGAGATATGGAAGTGTACTTTGCATTGGAAGCCATCAAAGTGGATACAGGAAATAAGGAAACATTCCAATTTCCAATAAGGCTCTTGGAAATGATTATAATGAGCATGAAGACAAAAGCAAAGATCTCCAAGGACCATTGGACAAGAGGAATGAAAAGCAAGCTACTGATGGTTACTACAGTTATTCTTTAGTTTAACCAAACGTAGAATTGTAAACTTGGGATATATAACCAAGTGTAGCAGTTACTTTAAAAGAAAAGAGAAGAAAAACAAATAGATTGTATTAGCTATTTTTGAGAGCATTCTTCTCTACAACATTGTAACTGAGCAGCTGTGTACATTTGTATCACAGATTATTTCCGCAATAAAAACACTTCAGTTGGATCATCAAACAATCCAACTGAATTATTTATATCTTGTGTTTTTATTTATTCAGTTCAGTTTAATTTTATAAAGTGTTTAGTTTCAAGAAAATATCAAGAATTGTATTCAACCCCCCCTTCTACAATTCTGTTAGGTCATTTGGGAATAACACCAACATTCAATCAAATACTGATGGCTCTCCTACTTGTCTCATCAGTAAAGCATCAGTAGATGAAAGTTGGAATTGGCACAAGAAGCTTTCTCATCTCAACTTCAGCAATATCAATGAGTTGGTTAAGAAAGATTTGGTTAGAGGATTGCCTAAAGCATTGTATACTCCTGATGGACTCTGTGATGCATGTCAAAAGGCTAAACAGAGAAGGACATCATTCAAGAGTAAATCTGAATCCTCTATTGTAGAACCATATCACATGCTGCATCTTGACCTATTTGGACTAGTCAACATAATGTCCATCAGTAAGAAAATGTATACTCTTGTAATTGTTGATGAATATTCTAGATTCACATGGGTGTACTTTATGCACAGAAAAGATGAGACTCCTGAAATACTGTTGGATCATGTAAGAATGATTGAAACAAGCACAAAGTACAAAGTCAAGATACTGAGAAGTGATAATGGAACTGAATTCAAGAATTCAAAGATGGAAGAGTTCTGCAAATACAAAGGAATAATTCAACAATTCTCTGCTCCTGGCACACCCCAGCAAAATGGAGTAGTTGAAAGGAAGAATAGAACTCTTATTGAAGATGGCAGAACTATGTTGGAAGAAGCAAAATTACCTACATATTTCTGGGCAGAAGCAGTCAATATAGCATGCTATACTCAAAATTTAACATTGATAAACAGACATGGTGTAACTCCCTATCAAATGCTCAAGGAGAAGAAACCTAGTTTGAAGCATTTGCATGTGTTTGGCTGTAAATGTTTTGTTCTCAGAACTCATCCTGAACAGCTAGGAAAATTTGAAACTAAGGCTGATGAAGGAATTTTTATTGGCTATCCAGCCTCAAGAGCTTTCAGAGTTTTTAATTTAAGAACAAGAACTGTCATGGAGTCAATACATGTATCTTTTGATGATAAGAAGATAACAGGAATCAATGAAGACTCTCATGATAGATTACTTTTTGAAAATAAAGCTACCAAGGAACCTGAACAAAATGAATCAGATCCTGACAATTCATCATATATTGATGGGTCACCAAATCCTGATGATCCATCAAATCCCGATGACACACCAAATCCTGATGAAGCATCAAATACTTATGGTGATAATTCTGATGATGCAAATAATGGTGATACATTTAGTAGTGCAAATGTTGAGGGGGAGCAACAGGAAACTGCTACAAATTCTGAGACTACTCAATCATCAGGAGAGAATTCATCATATATTGATTCAAGTGATAATCCTGATAATCCATCAGGAGGTGATAGCAATATTTCAGGGGGAGCTTCTACTGAAGCAAATTCTTCTAATCAAGATAACACCAATTTAGGGGGAGCATCTACATCAAGAAATGACTTACCACCAGCAAGGAAATGGACTGCAAGTCATACTCCTGATTTGATAATTGGATATTCTGATGCAGGTGTTCAGACAAGAAGTGCAACTCGGAATGAATGTCTATATCATAACTTTCTATCCAAAGAGGAGCCTAAGAAAGTTGAAGATGCACTCAAATATGCTGATTGGGTTATGCAATGCAAGAAGAATTGAATGAATTTGAAAGGAATGAAGTCTGGAAACTGGTACCAAGACCAAAGAACAGATCAATTGTTGGTACAAAATGGATTTTCAAGAACAAGACTGATTCTGATGGAGCAATAATCAGAAACAAAGCTAGGCTAGTTTCAAAGGGGTATTCTCAACAAGAAGGAATTGACTATGATGAAACTTTTGCTCCTGTTGCAAGGCTAGAAGCCATCAGGATCTTTCTGGCTTTTGCAGCTCATAAGAAATTCAAGGTTTTTCAGATGGATGTTAAAAGTGCTTTCTTAAATGGTGAACTGGAGGAAGAAGTTTATGTTGAACAGCCTCCTGGTTTCATTGATCCAAAGTATCCAAATCATGTCTATAGATTGGATAAGGCACTTTATGGACTAAAGCAAGCTCCAAGAGCATGGTATGAAACCCTAGCTCAATTCTTACTGGAAAGTGGATTCAAAAGAGGTACTATTGATAAAACTTTGTTCTATTTGAATCATGGTAATGATTTGCTTTTAGTACAGATTTATGTGGATGATATCATTTTTGGGTCAACAAACAATAAGTTGTGTGAAAAGTTTTCTAAGCTTATGCAGTCAAGATATCAAATGAGCATGATGGGAGAAATGAGTTACTTTCTTGGTCTTCAAGTTAAACAGACTGATGATGGAATTTTTATCAATCAGTCAAAGTATACAAGGAATTTATTAAAGTGGTTTAACATGCAAGATTGTGCTACAGCAAGTACTCCTATTGCTACAGCTACCAAACTTGATCCTGATCAAGGTGATGAGGTAGATGTAACTCACTACAGAGGAATGATTGGCTCTTTGTTGTATCTCACTACAAGTAGACCAGATATCATGTTTGCAACCTGTCTGTGTGCAAGATTTCAAGCAAAACCTAGGGAACCTCATCTAATTGCAGTCAAAAGAATTTTCAGATATCTCAAAGGCACTCCTTCACTTGGCCTTTGGTATGCAAGGGAATCAGATTTTGGGGTGTGTGGTTATTCAGATGCTGATTTTGCAGGATGCAAGATAGACAGGAAAAGTACTTCAGGAAGCTGTCAGTTTTTGGGTGGTAGACTAGTATCTTGGTTCAGTAAAAAGCAAAAGTCTACCTCAACAGCAGAAGCTGAGTACATTGCTGCAGGAAGTTGCTGTGCTCAGATAATGTGGATGAGAAATCAGTTGTTAGATTATGGCCTGTCATACTCAAAAATCCCTATTTATTGTGATAACCAAAGTGCTATTGCAATGACAAGAAATCCAGTTCAGCATTCTCTTACTAAACACATCAGTATTAGATATCATTTTATAAGAGAACAGGTTCTGGAAGGAACAATTGAACTTCACTTTGTTCCTACTGATCAACAACTAGCTGATAGGACACAATCCTGATAGGAAGTCAACTGGTCAATCCTGATAGACAGGTCAGTATTTCATTGCTTAATTTGTGCCTGATTTTTCGTCAATAACTGATGAGAAACGTTTGAGTTTTAGTTGGACAACTGTATGCGCGCGTGTGTTGCACTGATAGATATATACATATAGATACACATAAAAAGCGGTGCAGTTTTGTTTAATTACACACGTAATCTAGTCCACTAATTATTTGTGCACAAATCATATTTTGCCACCTGTCACTGAGAGTAAAATTTTGTTTCAACAAAATACATTTGATGTTCTAAATTCCTGATTACTCTCTCATCATCAGTTTTTCATCTTCTTTCTCTCTCTGTGCTCAAGAACCCTAATTTTTAAATCTCAATTCTCAAGTTTTCAAACAGAAAATAATGGCATTCATGAATAAACAGACTGTGATTAGTGGTGTTACTTTTGCCACCAATAATTTTGTAGCTATTCTAGATCATCAGGAATTGCCTACTGAGTTCCATATAATCCAGGATTTTCTTACTTCAAGCTCATTGAAGTATGCTTTAACAGAGCCTGCGAGTGTTTCTCTTAAGTCTGTGATGCAGGTTCGGAACACAATTGTTTTCAGTAAAAGTTCTACATGAACTGTTTTGATGCAGTTTGAATGCAATGGAGTAACTCATCATGTCATGCCTTCTATTGTTGAAGAGGCACTGCATTTGCCGATTCTAGGTGACCAAGTTCCTGATAATGTTTCAGACTCTATCATTTTTGAGTTTGTCACAAAATTGGGATACAATGGTGAGGTAAAGAGGTATGGAAGCCTCTTCAGGACAAAGCTCAAAAGGGAGTGGAATTATTTCTTTGACACACTCAGCAGATGCTTCCTGAATAAGACATCTAATTTTGATGTTCTACCATCGTGATCACTCAAGATTGGGTACTCTCTTATCTACTCTAAAGTTTTTGATTATGGTAGTTTTGTGTTGAAAGGTTTAAGTGATAGAAAAGCTGATAAATTAGGCTATGTCTGTTTTATTAGATTTTTCCAATTAATATTCAATCACTTATGTCCTGGTGTTACTTTTGAGGATGATGTGGTTCTACCTATTTGTAGAATTACAGAGAACAATTTGAAGTCCTTAGTCAATTGTGATAAGGCAAATGGTTTTATAGGCAATGCCTTTATTCCTGATGAGGTCAGGCTTTTCTTGCATGAGAAAATGCCTACTTGTTATGGTTTAATTTCTAATGCTATGGGGCAAGGCCAATCACACCTTGTTCCTGACCCATGCATGCCTCCCAAACAGTCCAAACAGTAATCAGCCACCTCTATTGTCTCTCAAAAGACTTTAGTTGTAAAAACTAAGAAATCAGCTAGATCTGATGTGTCTGGAAGACAATCAGGATCAAAGGATTTTTCCTATACACCACTCACCAAACAGAAGAAACAAGGGGGTGTACAAGGGGTCCTGGTGAAGAAGGATGCAAAGACTGTTCCTGATAAGGTTTTTGAGGCTGTTCCAGTGAAAAGAAAGTTGATTTTAAGAGATGAAAGTGATTCTGAGGATGATTTACCTAAATCCTCCAAGTTGAATAAAATCGAGGAAGTTGCTGATACTGCTGATGAAGTTGTGGTACCATTGTCTAAGCCACAGAAGAAAAGGAAATTATCAAAGAGTAGGTATCATATTCCTTTAGAAAAGACGCAGGATACTGATGGACATGACAATTCTATTCCTGATGAGCAGTCAAATCCTGATGCTCAAGCAAATCCTGACGTTGGTATTCCTGATGCTGCACCAAGTCCAGTGATAGCTATCTCAGACTCTCCAGCAAAAGCCTCTCCAACTTCAAAATTCTAGAAATACCATGGGAGAAGGTTGCTGAAACTGCTTCCAAACTTGGATTTACTCATCCTTTGGATAACAAAAGGAAGGCAGAGGAGTTAGTGTTCACTAGACAGAAGAAACTGAAGGGATCAAGCCCACAAGAACCTGGACCTCAAAGTGGTTCAGCAGCTAATACTGATGATCCAGCCACACAAGAACCACTCAATCAAAGTTTGGGTGAAGGCATAGCTATTGGAATGGTCACACAAGAACCATTTTCTCAAAGGGAAAATGCAGATACTTCAATTCCAGCCACACAAGAACCATCTTCTCAATGTGAAGATGCAGTTAAAGCTATAGTATCTAAGGAATTTCCTGACAGTGCTCAAGGGGTTTCTAGTGCAATTGAAGTTACAATATTGGTTGAGGACACTGTCAATGAGGGAAGTACACAAGAACCTTTAACTCAAAGTGTTAAAGCAGCTTCTGAACCTCAGGCTCCACAAGAACCATTGGTAGCAAATACTGATGCATGCCAATCAAATCCTGACGGTGTTGCTCCTGACGCTAGTGGTGCTCCTGATGCTGAGCCAATCCTGATACAGCCACTTAGCTCAAGACCAATGATAGATCCTATCACAGCATCCCAGGATAAACTTAAAGGTATTGCTATTCCTGATCCTGATGTTACTCTTCATTCTGATGCTGATGATAGTGATGATGATAATCAAGATGAGAAGGATCAGCTTGCCAGAGTTATTAAATCTAGTCTTGGAACCAACTTTGGTTCATCAAGCACATTCATGGCTGGCAAGGCTACTACTGGAAAGGACTTAAGACAAGACTTTTCTGTTCCTTCTGAAAATCCTGCTGAGGCACTTAGACATCATGAATGGACCAATTCTTGGTACAAATCTGCTGAATCTGTGAGTTATCCTTATGCTCTGGATCATGCCTATGATGCAGTGAAACTAATAGAGAATGAAGATTTGAAGAATCATTTGAAGGCTACTACTCTGTTATCCAAAAGCCTCAAAAATGAGATTGATTCTGTTAAAGCTACAACAGATTTGGTCAGGACTGATATATCTAATAACTTCACCAAGGTGCCTACTGCTCTTCAACTAAGAATAGTGGAATCCAAGGTTAATTCAGTAGTTGCTGAACAGTCCTCACTCCACAGCAGAATTGATTCTCTTGATTCTAAGGTAACTGACATTTAGACCTCTCTTGCCTTAATTTTGAATATATTATCAAATATTGATGTCAAAAAGGGGGAGAAGGTAAGTTCTACAAAATGTACACCTGATCTAGTACTGAGAAATAATGATGATGATCATACTGGAAATGATGGTGGTGACAAAGTTCTACAAGGAGAAACCTCTGATGCTGCTGTTATGAAGTCTACAATTCAAACTTCTCAAAGTCAAACAACGCAGTCTACTCATGTTTCTGATTCTGGAATAAGGACAGTAAGGACATTGGTGCAATCTCAGATCCTGACGGAAGAGCAAATCCTGACAGGTGATCAAATCCTGATGAATGATCAAATCCTGACACCTGGTCATGGACAAACACTTTTTACAATTCCTGAAGGTGATGAAGATGTGCTCATTGACAATCCTGAAGATGCATCAAATCTATTTCAGAAGTTCAAAACAAAAGATGGAAATGTTGTTACTCTTTATCATACTGATAAGAGAGTTCAACAATTGTTTGCAAGAAAGGCACTCTCTACAGCAAGTGAAGAATATCATGATCTCTCACAAGAAGACTTCTTAAATCAACAAAGAGAAATGATGGAAAGTTTTAATAACCCTACTCCTGCTAGAGGTAGAGGAGGTAGAGGTAGGAGAGGTGCTAGAAGAGGTAGAAGATGCTCATCAACTCCAACAATGCCTAGACAGACAAGGTCTAGAATTTTAAGAATTGAAGAAATTCCTGAAACTTCACAAAATCCAATAGATCCTGTTGTCAGGTCTATTATTGAGAAGGAAGATAAAGAGGTTAGTGAAGAAGAACCTGAACTGAGAAGAAGACCAAAACAATCAACACTCATCAGCAATACAACTCAAATTTCAGACTCAAATCCTGACATTGCTCAAGGTCCTGATGATTCTGAAATTCTGCGAGAGGTTGATTTGTTAATCTTATCTACTGTGGTTGATTCTCACAATAAGGAAGTGGATGAAGAAGAAGAAGTTAGAAGAAGAAAAATAACATAGTCAACAAATAATGATTTTCAGCTCTATAAGCAAAGACTAGAAGCTTCAAATAAAGGGTTGTGGAGAAATGCAAGAAGACTACAACCTCATCTACAGAAGAGTTATGCTTATGAAAAAGAAAAGGACAAGAAGTGGAAACACATAGACACACTTAGGTGTGATACACCTATCAATTTTCAATCTGGTGGAATCATAACAAGTGCATCCAGTGTTGCTGATTTTTCTGAGTCTTTTAGATCAAGATCATTCTGGTTGCAAATGTTTTCAAATCTAAGGCAAATGGCAAGCAATTCAAGAGGAGGTATTGGACACAGGGATGCTGAATATCTGAATACACCTCATGTTGATCCTTATGCCTTGACTGAAATTGGAGGTATTTTAACTTCTGAACACCTGAACAATTTATTAGCTGTTGATATAGTTATAGATTGTCATGATGGTATTGAAAATAAAGAGAAGCTTCTGTACTTTATGAAAGATGGTAGTGTGAAGATCCTATCCATTCAAGACTTGTTGGTGAAAACTAAAAAGGAACTGAAACATGTTCATTATCTACTAAAATGGAAGAATAAAGTGTGCAAGGAATGGAGTGATATGATTCTGTCAACAATAAGGAGAAGATTTGATGAAGGAAATAATTACAATGGTGATTACACTCCCATGTACATAAATCTAAGAGGTCAATGTGGAAATGCAAAGGGGCACTACTGTTAAAGAAATGTCCTTTGGCATGAAGCAGCTTACTCTCAATCCTGATGGGAAAGAAATTGCTTATCTCCTACTTGAAGAACAAAGTCTACAGAGAAGCTCTATACAGAATCTGAGAGAAGCTATCTATCAGATAAATGAAGAGGATGGAGAACTCAAAGATCTAAAAGAAAAACTAATTCAGATTCTTGAAGACAAAGAAGAAAATCTACTGTCAAGCTTCTTGAAGATGAATTTGTTCTACCAGAAAATCTGAGAAGATAAGTTGATGCTGTAAATACTTGTACATTTTGTAAATATATTTTTGACATCATTGAATCTAGGAATCTATACTTTATTCTACAAAGTATGAGATTGGGGGAGATTGTTAGATCAGGATTCAATGATCGTCATGATCTAGACTCAACTGATCAGGATTGCTGACATCATCAGTATTGCATGGTCATCAGTTTTTGATCAAGCGTCAGTATCAGGATTATCATCAGGATGTATATCAGGACTATGATCAGGATTGATCATCAGGACTGGAAGCTGATCAGGATTCCTACTTCGAGTTATATTTGAAGTCTAGTTAAAGATGGAAAGATTATTTTGTCGGTTCCTAGTAAATAGGAATGAAGCTATCTATTTAGGATAGGTTTCAATCTCTGTAATTGATTAGGACTTATCATGTAATTGATAGAGAAGCTGTGTAGTATATAAACACAGTTTAGGTTTTGGTTTATTAACCAATCGCATACACGAGTATTTTGTAACCTAGAAGCTCTCAAGAACATCAAAATTTCTTGAGAGAGTTTTGTAACAGTTTTATATCAGATTTAATAAAGCTGTTATTATTCTTTCATATTTGTGATCTATATTTTTAATAAGTCGAGAATCTTATACAATTGTATTCAACCCCCCTTCTACAATTGTTATTTACTGGGCAACAAGTTAATTTAATTAATTAATTTTTAATTAAATCTAATTAATTTAAATTGAGTTTAATTATTTTCCTTAATGAGTTTTATCCTCTAATATTTGTTTAATTAGTTATAATTGGTGGATTAATTTTATTAATTGACTAATTTAATTATTAAATAACTTTTATATTATGAAAAATGATTTGATTTTCTATAAAAAATGTTGTACGATTAAATTCTTTTAAAACGAGAGTTGAATATTTTTCTAAAATTATTTCTTGAATGTTATGTGACTTGTGTGAATTATTTATTGCATTTAAATGTCAATATGTGCCATGTAAATTATGTGAATTATCTTGTCATTAAGTCATAAATACGAATAATTGTTTTGTGACTTGTTTAAATGTTTTAATCGTGTCTAATATTATCACGAGGGGTAGTTAGAATAGAAATTTGTCAGTATTGTTAGAAAATGAGATTGACGAGACCATTGACTTAGATGTTAACTTTTATATTATAGAGATTTTTGACGAGCATGATACGTAAATTATTTATTTAGTTAATCGTAACTATTCCATCAATTGAAATATTGTTATCTATGTACAGATGCTATTGGACGAGAAGAGCTAGATTACCGAAATAGGTTAAATGAAGGAAGTCGGAGATAGATGAAGTATTATTGTGACTGACTGGTTTATTTGTGAGGTGATTTAACACCAAGGAAACGTCAACACTCATAGGGGACATTTCCAAGTATTTTCTTCCAACGGAGATATTGGTAGGTGTTGTGGAATAAAAACTGTGCTTGCGAATTTAATGCTAGGGTTAGAGAGCTTCGAGCTTTAATGGTTGTTCTCGTGTTTCGTGACTAAATCGGTCCTCACAAGATGCCTACGTATCTCAATTCGTAATTGAGAATCAAGCCAAAAAACATAGTTATGATTGAAGGATCAGGTCCTTTATATAGGCGTCAGGGGCCCAGCATTTAGAGTAGAATTAGGTGATATGGGGGCCAAGTCGCTTTCTTAGATCAGGATTGTGAATCCTATTTTGTAGGAGGTTGACTCCTATTAGGTTTGTATGCCTTGGAGGCTACTCTTTGATGAAGTTGACACACTTTGGACTCTTTTTATGAGCTGCACATTTTCCCTTTTTATTAATTACGAAATTAATAAATAATTAGGGTTTCGGGCCTCATTTATTGGGCCTAATTCTTGGACCAATCTAGGTCTAATTAATACGTCATTAATTATATTTCTAGGGTTATTTTTAGCCCATATCATTTGCCCCCCAATTTCTAGGAAAACTTTTCAAGCTTTTGTAGAAATTATATTGACCTTTTTCGAGATTCGAGGTCTTTTTATCCTTTACCTAGGACTTTATTTACACTAGTGTTTCACAAGTATCGCCTTATTGCAAAGTGTGGAGCGACCTACACATTTACGACGATTATTGCCTTATTCGAGGCTAATTTGACATTTATATGAACCTTTCCCGGTTTATATTGTCTAAATTTCATGGTCATTCTTAAAAAGAATGTTTTAATTTCAAAATTTCTGGGAAAACGATCCTTTATTCGCCCCTTTCTTAGGCAACTAAGGGGCTTTTTACGTATTATCTGCATAAATTATTGCCCTTCGTACCAAGGAAATATTTAAATAATTTCTCTTGTATTTTTCCATACTTCAGGAATTTTTCTTGTACCCACAGGTATTTTTCTTTATTTTCAAAAATATTTTAATATTTTCGGAAATAATTTTCGCAAATTACAAAAATTAATTTTGTAAATATTTATAAACTGCAGGTTTGTTTTTGTAAAATAAAATAAACATGGGGTACTAAACTGCAATTTTGCCAAGACTTTAAGTCTTAGACCAGTCCTGGTCGATTTTTGGCCTCTTTTTTTTGTTCTGCTCGCACCAACTTTCGGCCAAAATAGTTTGTCTCCTCTGCTGCATAGCTGATCATAGCCATGTTCCCCGTCAGGGGACAAGCTTTTAGACAAAAAGAATTGGTCCCCTCGGGGACAACTTTTTTATCCTCCCTTCCAACCAGGACCTGGTCGATTTATGCTTTGGTTTGTTTCCCCTCGAACATGAATTCGTCCAGGAGCTTGGCGCTCGACCGGAAAGGCGAATTTCGATCCAATTTTTCTTGTTATTTTTTTTTAATTTCGAGCAGGATATTTTCATTGGACCAGAAATTGTGATCTATTTATGCCCCTCTTTTTTAATCTCTCTTTTTTGGACTTTCAACCAGAAATTAATTTTTCGGAAGGAAAAATCGAGCATAAATTTATTTGTTTGAATCAAAAAAATTCCGAGTTGAATTTTTTTATTCGATCAGGCTTGGTCGTTTTATGCATCGTTTTTTGTTCTAATCGAAATTAAATTCAAGCAGAAAGTATATATTTTTTAGCCTTCTAGAACTTGGAGCCTTTTTTAAAAATATGAATTTTCCCCCTTTTAATTTTAGGAGCCTTTATTCAAAATTTTCTCTGATCAAAGGTTTGCTCGACTAGGAGTACTTAATTTGTCGACCAGGAGCTACATTTTCGATTTTCAATTTTTTTTAATCAACAAATATTTCGTTCGACCAGGCCTTGGTCGATTTTTTCATCAAATAAATTCTGATCGGACACTACTTCGAATATGAAGCATTTTGTCGACCAAAACCTTTTTTTTCGATCTCAATTTTCGCTTCGGGAATGTCATTTTTTGACCAGAATTGTTATTTTTGGACCAGGATTTTTGTCCGATGAAGAGTTTTGCTCTTCCGGGATTTTTGTTCGACCAAATCTTGGTCGATTATTTCATCAATTTTAGCCTCATCGAAGGCCTTTTCGAGTAAAATATTTTTTTTTTTTGTTTTTGGGCTCCAAAGCCTTTTTCCTGCATTCCTTGTTCTGATCAAGAACTTGTTTCTTGGTTATAGGTTCAGAACATGTTTTTATTCTTGCTTTTCAAGAATTCAAAACGACATTTTCTTGTCTTGTTGGCTTCAAGGGCTTGTTTCTAATGTTCAACTATCTTAGCATTTGCTTCTGGTTCGTAGGCTTCCACTCTTGGAGAAGTGTGAGTAATCTCCACTGGACCCACTGTTTCTGCTCCATATGCTAACAGAAACGGAGTTGCCCCCCAAGATGAGCCTTGATAGGATCTATCCAACAGCCACCAACGTCAATAGGTGCTATCAGTTTTCCATTGATGCTCGAGGTCTTCAAGACTTGGAAGTACACACTCCCTGCATAGTTTTCTATCTCAGAAGAAGCAAACTTAGACAGTGCATCAACCTTCATATTTTCCTCTCTAAGAATGTGTTCCACATAACACTCATCAAATTGAGTCATAATGGCTTTGACAAATTTCAGATACTTAGACATGACTTCATCTCTAGCCTCAAATTCTCCATTCACTTGGGAAACTACCAACCTCGAGTCTCCACATACTGTGAGAGTCTTAACTCTCAAGGCTCCAGCCAGCCCTAAGCCAGCTATCAGGGCTTCGTACTCAACCTCATTGTTTGTCGTCGGGAAGTCCAATTTTAGTGCATACTCTATGAGAAATCCATCGGGACTTTGCAGCGCCAAACCTGCTCTACTTGATTTTGTTTTTGATGCCCCATCAAAATAGAGCACCCAACATTCTTTGGACAACATGTTTTCATCTTGCTTGTCCTCTTCTTTTCTTTTCAATACCGCTTCCTGCCCCCCGACTTCCTGGTTGTCAATGGTGCATTCAACCATGAAGTCAGTAAGTGCTTGAGCTTTTATTCAGGGTCCTTTCATGGACTTTAGGACTTTATTTGATGCTTGTAACATAACTCTTTGCTCCTTCGGGATCTCCTATCCATGCATGCTATTTGTGTTATATCTTGTAGTCTTATTTTTCTGATACTTCTTCTTTGGGGTTTATGCAACTTATTTATGCATATTCTGTTTCTTTGTTCTTGCATTCACTTATATTTATTTAGCTTATCTTTTGTAAGGAAATTCCTTGTACTTGGCCTTTTGAATGGGCTGACACTTTGATCAAGTGCTATTGGTACAACTTGTTCTTTAGTAAAACAATAAGGAAATACTCAAACAAAGATAAGTAATAAAATAGTGAAAAAAAACTTGAAATATTTTTTAAAAATAGGGTTCGACCCTTACATAGTACTCTACTTCCTACTAAGAGCTTAAGAGCTCAGAATGGTTTCGTCGACCTTATTGCTACTTGTCCTATTAGTGAATCCTTTTAGGAAACACTTAAACATAATAAACTTTCAGATTTGAGGCATGCCATGTTCTTGGCATCGCAGTCCCTTATTTCTTCATCGTCTCTTGAATCCATAACCTCGATTGGGTGAACCTGCCCCCCGACTCCATCAGGCCTTAACGCGGCTATATAACAACTCCTAGCCGTCTTTTGATCTCCTTGTTCTTCACCAACCCTGTTCCTTGTTGGGAACTTGATTTTCAAATGGTAAGTTGAGGCAACAGCCTTGAATGCATGAAGGCATGTCCTTTCAAGGATTGCATTATAAGTCGAGGTTGCCTTTATCACCAAGAAATTTAGAATTTGAGTTGTTGTTTGTGAACCTTGCCCTATTGTCATAGGGAGCAGAATAGTTCCCTCTACTTTAGATTCAACCCCATTGAACCCGTATATGGGCATGTTTGAAGGAGTCAGTTGTGAATCGGTATATCCCATCTTGATGAAGGCATCATGGAACAAGATGTCCACGGAAGCTCCATTATCTACCAGAACCCTCTTGGTTTTAGAGTTGCCTATTACAGGTATAATGACCAATGGGTCATCATGGGGGAACTTTACCCATTCAAGATCAGAATCATCAAAGGTAATAGCCACTTCGGTCTTGGCACGTTTCGGTGCTTCTCCTACAACAGTCATTACCTCTCGGGCATAAGCTTTCCTTGAGTTTCGGGAGGACCCAGCAGCAGTCGGTCCTCCAAATATCATGTTGATGACAGGCTCTCGGGGCTTAGGATTACGATCTTGGTCGTTGTCCCTCCTATCATAGTCTTTCCTTTCATAGTTTCCTTGTTGATTTCCTCGATTCCCATCCTTAGTGAACTTATCGAGTTTTCCTCTTCGGATTAAGAACTCAATCTCATCTTTCAGTTGTCTACAATCGCCGGTGTCATGACCAACTTCTTTATGGAAACGACAGAATTGATTCTTGTTTCGTTTCTCCAAGTCGGATCTTAGTGGCTTTGGCCATCGAAGATCTTCTTCCTTCTCAATATCCATCAGAATTTGACTTCTTGAGGTGTTCACTTTGCATACTCATTGAACCTGGGTCCAAAGTTGTTCTTTTTAGGTGGAGAGTCAGAATCTTTCGTTGTCCTGGGATATTTGTCCCTAGCGTCATACTCTTGAGTCTTCTTTCTCTTTTTTCCGTTTTCACTTCCCTCAATAGTGGGTTCATATTTCTTCATGCTTTCCTCGGCCTTGATATACTTTCCGGCTCTATCTTGAAGCTTCAACATGCTTTCGGGTGAATGCTTTGCCAATGATCTCTTGAAGTGATCATCAGTGGTTCCTTGTTGCAGGGCTATCATAGCTACTTTGTCCTCCAAGTCTGGGACTTTCAGAGCCTCCCTAGTGAATCGATTTATGTATTCCCTCAAGGATTCATTCTTTCCTTGCTAGATTCCCATAAGAGATGCAGAACTCTTTTCATGCACCCTTCCACTAACAAACAGATTGATAAACGCCTTGCTCAGTTCCTTAAAAGATCCCAATTGAATTGGGAGGGAGACGACTGTACCAATGTTGAGCCATGCCCGCAAGGGTTTGTGGAAACGCCCTGCATTTGACTGCATCATTGGTTAGCTGCAACAATAGTGCGTTAGAGAAAGTTCTTACGTGATTTGCGGGATCTCCCGTTCCATCATAAGCTTTAATTGTTGGCATCTTGAATTTCCTGGGTATATTAGCTTTCATGATGTCCTGAGTAAAAGGCGGCGGTGTAGGATCATCAGTGTAATATCCCCAAATTTTGTACTTATTTAAGAATTGTTGATGAATAGTAACTTTTGTTAAAAAACCACTGATGAATAGTAACTTTTTCTTTTAAAAAGTTTTTCAGACCACACTATATACGGGATGATATAATAAACTTTCGAAGTCGTATTAGTGATCTGCGATGTAAATGAAGGAATGCAAAAGCTGTCAGAATCGGAAAAATAGCATTTCTGTTTTCTCCGAAATTTCACCAATAATGGACAGTTAATCATTATTTGAATGTATTGAAGGATTTAAATTATCAATTCCATGGATATGGATTTAATAAAAGAATTAGAGATTATAACGACTCAGAAAAACGCTTGTACAATATTAATATTTAATAATATTTGAGTTCTATGATATGTGAATATTGTGTGAAGAGTATATATGTGAAAATGTGATAATTAGATGTTTACTTGGCGAATGGTATGGATTAAAATACTTGTGTATGCTTTTAAATGCATGTTATGTGAATTTCTTATTAAAAATCAATACTTTTTGACCTTCCGGGAATTTTATAAAATCATCGGAGACTCTTTTTATTGTGAAATCTTTTTCACAACCTTTAGTTTATATTCTAGTATTTTCTAAAATTAGTGGAGGAATTTATTTTTGGCTTTAAGGATTTAAAACTGATTTTATGAGTTAAATGTCCTTTAAGTGATCAAAACTTTGAAAATTCATATTTAATTCAATTTGGATCACAAAACTATTTTAAAAATATGTGTGAGCTTGTAAATTCGTATTCTTTGTTTTAAAAATAAAATTTTGATTTTTAGATACTACCTTCATTTTATTTCGAATTTTAGAAAGGTATTTATGTTGGTTTTGTTTATTAGAAATCAGAAATTTTAATTAGCAGATTACCCTTTTACCCCTGGGCTTATAAAACCCAGCAATCAGTTCTTTTCCCCCTTTCCTTCACTTCACCGCTCATCTCTCTTTTCTCTCTTTCTCTCGGCAAAATCTCTCTCTCTCAATTTTCTGTAAAATCTCTCATTCTCTCTCCATCTCTCAATTATATTGATGATTATGTATGTATGTACATATATGTATATATAATCGTGTGTGTATGTGCGTGTATGCCGTGTGTATATGTGTGTGTATCGGTTTTTGCATGCAAAGGGGTTTGGCGATTTTGATTCTTGATTCAATCCCGAACCTTTGTTTTGTGATGATTTTGAGATAAGGAGATTGTTTGATTGTATTGGTGAGGTTTGTGGAAGGAAACCCGATTTTCCGGGCACCTCCAAACCGTTGCCGCCGTCGGCAATGAGCTCCGGCGAGCCGACGGGGACGATGATGATGCTTTTGAGTCCGATTATAGTATTAATAGCTATGTCTAGTTAAGATTTTGATTGCATGTTGAGAAATCGAATTGCATGTGCCTATTTCGATTTTTCCCCTTTTTATAAATTCGGTTTGAAAACTTGGTTATGTGATGTTTGATTGTTAATTTCGGTTTATAATGAATGCATGTTGATTTATTGTGTTAAGTTTGGTTAGTGTGAAATTTTGATAGTTAAAAGTTTTGATTTGGGAATTTTAGTGAAATTCCAAGTAAGGGAATTGTTGACTTGTTAATTTGAGTATTTGATAAATGCATGTATAAGTTTAGTAATTCTTGAGAACATGAGTTCTAGTTGTGATATTGGATGGTTAGTTGTGAATGAGATTATGTTTGGGATGATTGTATATAGAAAAACATCATGCTGAATTTTCCAGAAAAACTGCCCTGTTCTGTTTTGCTATATTTCAAATTGTTGCTGCCTGTTTTAGATAGAGGGCTTAGGATGTCAATGTTCTAAATTGAATCTAGTTTGTGCACGCGCTAATTTTGTATCGATAGGATTTACGAATAAAAAGTTATACTTGTTTTACTAAAAGTTGCGCAGCTGAGATTTTCTGTGTTTTAGTACCTACTTTATACAGTTCGTTTTTAAACTAAATTAATTATTCTGAAGTTGAGATTTTTATGCTAAGTTGGTTTAGTAATCAGGAAATAGCCTGTCAAATTTGGTAATTGTTTGATTATTTTTGGATTTATGAAAAATGTTTTAGTAAAGTATGCGCAGCAGATTTTTCAGCTTTTTGAGATGAAAACATTGTTGTGAAAGTGTTAAGGATATAGTTAGCATTGGTTAAATTGATTTAAGGGATACCAAATGTGGTATGATTTGAAAGGTATATTATTATATGTATATATGTATAAGGAACATGTTATGTGTATTTAAATGACGATGTGAGTTTATACGGATGATTGTCTATTACGTGGTTATAATTGTTTTATGGTATAACTATTATATGTTTACGCGCTAGGATGCGTTTGGGTAGTTTAGAATAAAGGATTGACATCTTAGAGAGGGAATTCTAAGATAGATTATATTCTTTTGTAGAGTCCAAGGAAGTGGAACTTAGAGAGTTCAAGGAAGTGGAACTTAGGGACAAGGGAAAGACTAAGGTGGAAAACCAGTGATTGCTCATTACCCTTTATCTACTTAAGGCAAGTAATACAAAATTGCTTTCGTATTTCGATTCCATTGTTTCATTTTGACACATATGAATTGTTATCTTGCCTTGATATACTTTTAATTCTGAAAACACCTATTGTTCATTGATAACCCTCACCTTTGTTCATATATACCATGTTGAACTGTATACCATGCTTTGTTTAGTTCTTTATCCTTAGACCTTTATACCCTGTTCATGTCCATGAATTGAAACCTAATGACCTATGATTCTATAACCTGAATTTGATCATATACTTATGCATTCCCTTTTTATACCTGAAAGTGAATACACCTAACTCTTATTCTAGTACATTTCCAGAACAGACCCGATGATAAATATTTCTTATATTCCACTAATAGAAACCCAAAGTGTTTTGATTGATCTTATTTGATTTCCAAAGGACTTCTTTATACCTGAACATGTTTTAAAAAAAAAAAGGAATAAAGTTTGGATTCATTTAAATTCTGATTTATGGTTTCCACGGATTCCTAAGATTGGAGGCGTAAGAGGCCGAGTGACGCCGGTCCAGCACTTTTTAATTATAATAAATGGACTAGGGATGGACTAGTCTAAAGGCCAATATGTGCCTAATGGGACCCAATACAAGGACCAGAGGGACTGTGTGTCCGGTATGGGGACTTTACGTGGCTGATCACCCGTATTGTCCGGTGCGTTGTGAAAAATCTCCAAAATTACTTATTGTTTTTGAAACGGATATCTTGAAAATGAAATTGGTTTACCCTTTGAAATTGCATATTTATGCCATTGTTCTGATAAATCCCTAATGTGGATTCTGCTAAAACCATGCCATATATATTGATATTGGAAACTGTTTTGAAGCTATATATTCAATTCATTGTTTTGATAATCCCATTGATACGGATTTTGCTATACCCATGTCATACATATTGATATTGAAACTGTTTCCCAGTGGATAACTGTATGGTCATATTATTATTACTTGCTGGGCATTTGGCTCATTCTTTTTCCCTATTCTAACCCACAGTGAAACGAGAAGATGGTACGTACATTTCAGACAGCTAGGAAGTCTTCCTATAGGGTTGTTTTTGGGATGCCAGCTCAGGTAGGTGATGGCCATATCTAGAAGGTGTTTTGTAATAGAGAACGTAGAACTCTTAAGACTTTGTTGTAATAACTTTTGAGACTTATGTATTAATGAATTAGATAGTGGATGCTTGTTTCACACCATCAACTGTTAAAGATCCAGGGTAGAGTTGGGGTCAAGTCTGCATGCTTTTATTATATTGTTTATGGGTTTAATATGTATAGAGGTTGTAGTGACCCCCCGATCATGACCCCATATTGGGAGGGCGTCACAGGTTGGTATCAAAGCTGTCAGTTTTTGGTCACTGAAACAAGCCAGGATTAGGATCCCTATTAATAAAAGATTAGGATCCCTATTAATAAAAGGTGATTAAGATAGTTATGAAAGGAGTAGGAATCTGTTAGGATATTAGATTAATAGATGCTAAGTAGCAACGGTAGGCGTAAGTACTTTCTTTTAAGTTAAGTCTTTAGGATTAAGATAACCTGTTATTATATAAGTATCTATATCTATATTGTTATCGCAGGAGATGGACGTTATTGGTGGAGACACACCCCCTCACCCATCTATCACATCATCTGACCCTATGCATACTTTGTCTGATCATGAGGAGGATCCAGTAGAGATAGGTAGTCCTGGTGTTCAGCCCGTTGAGCTACCATTTGCACCTGTACCTGTTCAGACTACTATCCCTTGGAGAGCAGCATCTTTTGATTCTCGTGTTTCAGTCATGGGAGATCCTGCACCCATTTTTCTTCATGCACATGTAGACCTTGCTAGAGATCTAGAGACCCTTTCAGGACAGAATGCCGAGCTTCAGGCCCTTATAGATCAGATGTCTGAGGAGGCGGACCGTCGTGTTGCTGTTACTGAGGCGGAGTGGCAGGATAGGATCCGTACTGTAGAGGAGTCAGCGCGAAAGCGCCTAGCTGAGGGACCAGTCACTGTTGATGCTTTAGAGGAGGCCAGGAGAGTGACTAGGATTGTTAGCTGGATGATGTGTGAGCTGAGAGCTGTTCGTGGTGGACGAGACTAGCTATGGTTGGATTCTGAGAGTGGGACATCTGTTAGAGCCCATTGGTTTTATTATTGGTTATTTGCACGCTTGACTACTCGCTATTAGGATATTTTCCCTTTTTCCTAATAGACATTATGATATTATCTGCTTTGACATTGACTTTGCTTTGACTTTATGGGGTGATCATGTACCCTATCATCTATTGTACCTGACTTTTATCTTTACGTTATGCACGTACTTTTTTTATACCTTGCTTTAAACTGTTATACCATTTATTGTTAACCTGTTCCTATAATACCTATGTTTACCCTGTTACGGAGACGAGCAAATTATCTAACAATATGGCTAAAAGTTTTAAATTTTCTTTATGTTGCATACAGTTTTATAAACATTTTCAAAAAGAGTTTACACTGTGGTATATATATGCATATTGTTTCATAAATTGCTTATCTCTTATCAGAAAAATGCCACCAAAGAAAAAGACTACTGCTTCTACTCAACAAACAACAGATACCGGAGCCCAGAACCCGGTAGACCCAACTATAACTCAGATACTTCAATTACTTCAACAACAAACTGCTGCCTTGACTCAACAACAACAACAAAATGTTCAACCTTTGACAACTTTTAAATCATTTCAAGCTGTCCACCCACCTGAATTTAAAGGTACTCTAAACCCTGTTGAGGCGAAATCATGGTTAATCGACATTGAGAAAGCGTTTGCGTTAGTTAAGGTTGGGGAGAATTAGAAAACTGAGTTTGCTAGTTACTACCTGAGGGCAGAGGCTAATTTTTGGTGGGAATCTGTGAAGTTAGGAGAAGGAGAAATTACTTGGCAAAGATTTACGGAACTATTTCAGGAGAAGTATTTACCAAGGTACCTACAGGATCAGTTGGAAGTTCAGTTCTTAGAACTAAAACAAGAAGGGATGAGTGTGGCGGAATACGAAGCCAAATTTACGGAATTGGCAAGATTTGCACCGAGGTACGTAGGAGATGATGTCAGTAAGGCTAGAAAGTTTCAGCACGGATTAAAGCCATGGTTAAGGAGTAGAGTTGCAGCTTTTGAATTGAGAAATTATACTGCGGTAGTACAGAAAGCGATGATCATTGAGGGCGAAAGCGATTTAGTTCAAAAGGAGAAATTTGGAAAGAAACGAAAGTTTGGAGGATCTGAAAGGAGCCAAGGTGATGAAGGACAAGGAAGTTCTCAGAATAGAAAAAGGTTTGGAAATCAATCAAGAGGAGATAGGAATTTTCAGAAACAGAGGAGTGGATTTGGAAGTTCAGACAAGAAACCTCAAGGAGGAAAGCCACCAACTATCACGGGAAAGCCGTCTATACCAGAGTGCAAGACGTGTGGTAAAAGACATTCGGGAATCTGTAACAAGTTGAACATCACATGTTTTAAATGCAACAAGAAGGGACACTATGCTGATGGATGTCCAAGTTCAAAACCAGGAGGATTAACATGTTTCAAGTGTGGAAAAGCGGGACATTTTGCGCGGGAATGTAAGGAACCGGTCCAATCTGCTAATGTACTTAGACTCACTGCACCACCAACACGGTCACAGTCATCTCAACCTCGAGCAAGAACTTTTAATATGTCAATCAATGAAGCGGTTAAGGACAGAGATGTAGTAGCAGGTACGCTTCCTGTGAATTCTGTTAAAGCTAAAGTGTTAATTGATTCTGGAGCAACTAGATCTTTTATATCTGAAAGATTCCTTGATAAATTGCAATGTGAGATACAACCATTAGAAAGGACGTTAGTAATAGAAGTGGCTAACCAGGATAGAGTTCCCGTAAACCAAGTGTGTCCTAACTGTAAAATCGAGATCGGTGGATATCTTTTTCATGCGGATTTGATACCGTTCAAAATGGGAGAATTCGATGTTATCCTAGGAATGGATTGGTTAGTAGATTGCGATGCGCAGATTGAATGTAGGAAAAAGCAAGTAAGATTGCGTGTGGACGAAGATCAAGAAGTGGTGTTTCAAGGTCAAAGACAAACTAGGAAATTCCTAACGTTTATGCAAACGACACGACTACTTCGACAAGGTTGTGAGGCTTATTTGGCTCATGTAGTGGATGTGGAGAAACAAGTGTTGAAAATGGAGGAGATACCAGTTGTAAATGAGTTCCCTGAAGTTTTTCCTGACGAACTACCCGGATTACCTCCAGATCGAGAAGTAGAATTTTCGATTGATTTGGCACCTGGAACGGAACCAGTATCAAAGGCACCTTACAGAATGGCACCGGCAGAAATGAAGGAGTTGGCTACGCAGCTACAAGATCTTCTGGATAAAGGAGTTATAAGGCCTAGTATATCGCCGTGGGGAGCGCCAGTTTTATTTGTCAAGAAGAAAGACGGAAGTATGAGATTGTGTATAAACTATCGAGAACTTAACCGGTTGACGGTAAAGAATAAGTACCCGTTACCGCGAATCGATGATTTATTTGATCAACTCAAAGGAGCAACATATTTTTCAAAGATTGATTTAAGATCTGGATATCATCAACTGAAAATCAAACCTGAAGACGTTTCGAAGACTGCTTTTCGCACGAGATATGGACATTACGAATTTTTAGTGATGCCATTTGGATTAACTAATGCCCCGGCTGTGTTTATGGATTTGATGAACCGAGTGTTTCGAACGTTTTTGGATAAGTTTGTGATTGTATTTATTGATGACATCTTGATATATTCAAAGTCTTCGGAAGATCATGCGGAACATCTAAGGATTGCATTGGAAATCTTGAGGAAGGAAAAGTTATATGCAAAGTTTTCGAAGTGTGAATTCTGGTTAGAGGAAGTACAATTTCTTGGACACGTTATTAGTCGAGAAGGAGTGAGAGTGGACCCTGCCAAGATTGAAGCTGTGGTTAATTGGGAAAGACCAAAGACCCCTACTGAAGTGAGAAGTTTTCTCGGATTAGCTGGATACTATCGGAGATTTGTTCAAGATTTTTCAAAGATAGCTACACCGTTAACTGCACTAACTCGGAAGAATGAGAAGTTTGTTTGGACTGAGAAATGTGAAGAAAGTTTCCAAGAGCTGAAAGGAAGATTAGTGACTGCACCAGTGTTAGTCTTACCAGATGATCAAGGAAATTTCGTTATCTACAGTGATGCTTCACACAAAGGATTGGGATGTGTTTTAATGCAACATGGAAAAGTGATCGCGTATGCTTCACGACAACTCAAACCGCACGAACGAAAGTACCCAACTCATGATTTGGAATTAGCAGCTATTGTGTTCGCACTGAAAATTTGGAGACATTATCTATACGGAGAGAAGTGTGAAATCTACACGGATCATAAGAGCTTAAAGTATATATTCACTCAGAAGGAATTGAACATGAGGCAACGGAGATGGTTGGAGCTAATTAAGGATTATGATTGTAGTATTAACTATCACCCGGGAAAAGCGAATGTTGTGGCGGATGCGTTAAGTCGAAAGGAGAGATTGAACTTGTTCACGATACCTAAGGAATTGCTTCAAGAATTTGAGAAGTTGAAACTAGAAGTTTATGATTCGGAAGTTACCAACGAAGTTCTCAACGCTATGACGTTTCAACCGGAATTGCTGGAAAAGATACGAAGATGTCAGGAGGAGATTATGAATCAAGAGATGAACACATTGACTGGTGAAGAGATCTGCACCCAAAGGGATGACAAAGGAATTTTGAGATTTTCTACGAGGATATGGATTCCAAATGTGACAGAATTGAAGAATGAAATCTTGCGGGAAGCCCATAGTTCACAGTACTCAATTCACCCTGGTAGCACGAAAATGTATCGCGATTTGAAGGAACATTTCTGGTGGCCTGATATGAAAAGAGAAATTGCCGAATGGATAAGTAGGTGCTATACTTGTCAACGAGTCAAAGACGAACATCAAAAGCCGAGCGGACTATTGCAGCCATTGGATATTCCTGAATGGAAGTGGGAACATCTTGCTATGGATTTTATTGTTGGACTACCAAGGACAAAAGCTAATCATGATGCCATATGGGTAATTATAGACCGTCTGACCAAGTCTGCACATTTTCTCCCAATCAATGAAAGATTTTCGCTGGATAGGTTAGTACAACTATACCTGAGGGAAGTTGTGACACGCCACGGAGTTCCAGTAACCATTGTGTCGGATCGTGATCCAAGGTTTAACTCCCGATTTTGGAGACAATTTCAAGAATGTCTGGGTACCAAGCTTAAGATGAGTACCGCTTATCATCCACAAACTGATGGCCAAAGTGAACGAACGATTCAAACCATTGAAGACATGCTTAGAGCTTGTGCACTGGATTTTAAAGGAAGTTGGGATGAGCATTTACCGTTAGTAGAGTTTTCGTACAACAACAGTTATCACGCAAGCATTGGAATGCCACCGTATGAAGCCTTGTATGGAAGGAAATGTAGATCGCCTGTATATTGGGAAGAAGTTGGAGAACGAAAAGTTTTAGGACCCGAGCTAGTACAACAAACGAAGGAAAAGATTGAAATCATTCGGAAAAGACTAGTTACGGCACAAGACAGACAACGGAAGTACGCTGACCAAGACATAAAGGATCTAAGCTTTGAAGAAGGAGACCAAGTGTTGCTAAAAGTGTCGCCATGGAAAGGAGTTACGAGATTTGGCAAGAAAGGGAAACTTAGCCCGAGATATGTAGGACCGTTTGAGATACTGAGACGTATTGGAAAAGTTGCATATGAGTTAGCGTTACCACCGCACATGGAGCATATTCATAACGTTTTTCATGTTTCGATGCTTAAGAGATTTAATCCTGATGCAAATCACGTGATCGAATATGAACCTTTTGAAATTCAACCTGATTTGTCATATGTAGAACAACCTGTAGAAATTCAGGATCATATGGATAGGAAATTAAGGAATAAGATTGTTAAGCTAGTTAAGGTTTTGTGGAGGAATCCCAAAGTTGAAGAATTGACTTGGGAACTTGAGAGCGAGATGCTTGAAAAGTATCCGCACCTATTTTCATAAGGTTAGATTCTGAGGACAGAATCTTTTTAAGGGGGGAAGGTTATAACGACTCAGAAAAACGCTTGTACAATATTAATATTTAATAATATTTGAGTTCTATGATATGTGAATATTGTGTGAAGAGTATATATGTGAAAATGTGATAATTAGATGTTTACTTGGCGAATGGTATGGATTAAAATACTTGTGTATGCTTTTAAATGCATTTTATGTGAATTTCTTATTAAAAATCAATACTTTTTGACCTTCCGGGAATTTTATAAAATCATCGGAGACTCTTTTTATTGTGAAATCTTTTTCACAACCTTTAGTTTATATTCTAGTATTTTCTAAAATTAGTGGAGGAATTTATTTTTGGCTTTAAGGATTTAAAACTGATTTTATGAGTTAAATGTCCTTTAAGTGATCAAAACTTTGAAAATTCATATTTAATTCAATTTGGATCACAAAAATATTTTAAAAATATGTGTGAGCTTGTAAATTCGTATTCTTTGTTTTAAAAATAAAATTTTGATTTTTAGATACTACCTTCATTTTATTTCGAATTTTAGAAAGGTATTTATGTTGGTTTTGTTTATTAGAAATCAGAAATTTTAATTAGCAGATTACCCTTTTACCCCTGGGCTTATAAAACCCAGCAATCAGTTCTTTTCCCCCTTTCCTTCACTTCACCGCTCATCTCTCTTTTCTCTCTTTCTCTCGGCAAAATCTCTCTCTCTCAATTTTCTGTAAAATCTCTCATTCTCTCTCCATCTCTCAATTATATTGATGATTATGTATGTATGTACATATATGTATATATAATCGTGTGTGTATGTGCGTGTATGCCGTGTGTATATGTGTGTGTAACGGTTTTTGCATGCAAAGGGGTTTGGCGATTTTGATTCTTGATTCAATCCCGAACCTTTGTTTTGTGATGATTTTGAGATAAGGAGATTGTTTGATTGTATTGGTGAGGTTTGTGGAAGGAAACCCGATTTTCCAGGCACCTCCAAACCGTTGCCGCCGTCGGCAATGAGCTCCGGCGAGCCGACGGGGACGATGATGATGCTTTTGAGTCCGATTATAGTATTAATAGCTATGTCTAGTTAAGATTTTGATTGCATGTTGAGAAATCGAATTGCATGTGCCTATTTCGATTTTTCCCCTTTTTATAAATTCGGTTTGAAAACTTGGTTATGTGATGTTTGATTGTTAATTTCGGTTTATAATGAATGCATGTTGATTTATTGTGTTAAGTTTGGTTAGTGTGAAATTTTGATAGTTAAAAGTTTTGATTTGGGAATTTTAGTGAAATTCCAAGTAAGGGAATTGTTGACTTGTTAATTTGAGTATTTGATAAATGCATGTATAAGTTTAGTAATTCTTGAGAACATGAGTTCTAGTTGTGATATTGGATGGTTAGTTGTGAATGAGATTATGTTTGGGATGATTGTATATAGAAAAACATCATGCTGAATTTTCCAGAAAAACTGCCCTGTTCTGTTTTGCTATATTTCAAATTGTTGCTGCCTGTTTTAGACAGAGGGCTTAGGATGTCAATGTTCTAAATTGAATCTAGTTTGTGCACGCGCTAATTTTGTATCGATAGGATTTACGAATAAAAAGTTATACTTGTTTTACTAAAAGTTGCGCAGCTGAGATTTTCTGTGTTTTAGTACCTACTTTATACAGTTCGTTTTTAAACTAAATTAATTATTCTGAAGTTGAGATTTTTATGCTAAGTTGGTTTAGTAATCAGGAAATAGCCTGTCCAATTTGGTAATTGTTTGATTATTTTTGGATTTATGAAAAATGTTTTAGTAAAGTATGCGCAGGAGATTTTTCAGCTTTTTGAGATGAAAACATTGTTGTGAAAGTGTTAAGGATATAGTTAGCATTTGTTAAATTGATTTAAGGGATACCAAATGTGGTATGATTTGAAAGGTATATTATTATATGTATATATGTATAAGGAACATGTTATGTGTATTTAAATGACGATGTGAGTTTATATGGATGATTGTCTATTACGTGGTTATAATTGTTTTATGGTATAACTATTATATGTTTACGCGCTAGGATGCGTTTGGGTAGTTTAGAATAAAGGATTGACATCTTAGAGAGGGAATTCTAAGATAGATTATATTCTTTTGTAGAGTCCAAGGAAGTGGAACTTAGAGAGTTCAAGGAAGTGGAACTTAGGGACAAGGGAAAGACTAAGGTGGAAAACCAGTGATTGCTCATTACCCTTTATCTACTTAAGGCAAGTAATACAAACTTGCTTTCGTATTTCGATTCCATTGTTTCATTTTGACACATATGAATTGTTATCTTGCCTTGATATACTTTTAATTCTGAAAACACCTATTGTTCATTGATAACCCTCACCTTTGTTCATATATACCATGTTGAACTGTATACCATGCTTTGTTTAGTTCTTTATCCTTAGACCTTTATACCCTGTTCATATCCATGAATTGAAACCTAATGACCTATGATTCTATAACCTGAATTTGATCATATACTTATGCATTCCCTTTTTATACCTGAAAGTGAATACACCTAACTCTTATTCTAGTACATTTCCAGAACAGACCCGATGATAAAAATTTCTTATATTCCACTAATAGAAACCCAAAGTGTTTTGATTGAACTTATTTGATTTCCAAAGGACTTCTTTATACCTGAACATGTTTTAAAAAAAAAAAAGGAATAAAGTTTGGATTCATTTAAATTCTGATTTATGGTTTCCACGGATTCCTAAGATTGGAGGCGTAAGAGGCCGAGTGACGCCGGTCCAGCACTTTTTAATTATAATAAATGGACTAGGGATGGACTAGTCTAAAGGCCAATATGTGCCTAATGGGACCCAATACAAGGACCAGAGGGACTGTGTGTCCGGTATGGGGACTTTACGTGGCTGATCACCCGTATTGTCCGGTGCGTTGTGAAAAATCTCCAAAATTACTTATTGTTTTTGAAACGGATATCTTGAAAATGAAATTGGTTTACCCTTTGAAATTGCATATTTATGCCATTGTTCTGATAAATCCCTAATGTGGATTCTGCTAAAACCATGCCATATATATTGATATTGGAAACTGTTTTGAAGCTATATATTCAATTCATTGTTTTGATAATCCCATTGATACGGATTTTGCTATACCCATGTCATACATATTGATATTGAAACTGTTTCCCAGTGGATAACTGTATGGTCATATTATTATTACTTGCTGGGCATTTGGCTCATTCTTTTTCCCTATTCTAACCCACAGTGAAACGAGAAGATGGTACGTACATTTCAGACAGCTAGGAAGTCTTCCTATAGGGTTGTTTTTGGGATGCCAGCTCAGGTAGGTGATGGCCATATCTAGAAGGTGTTTTGTAATAGAGAACGTAGAACTCTTAAGACTTTGTTGTAATAACTTTTGAGACTTATGTATTAATGAATTAGATAGTGGATGCTTGTTTCACACCATCAACTGTTAAAGATCCAGGGTAGAGTTGGGGTCAAGTCTGCATGCTTTTATTATATTGTTTATGGGTTTAATATGTATAGAGGTTGTAGTGACCCCCCGATCATGACCCCAGATTGGGAGGGCGTCACAGAGATATCAAGAACGATTACGGTAAACTACTTCGATAGAACACTTAAGAAACCTTGCGAACAATTTACGCGATTAAACGAAGACGGAACAACGGAACACTTACAGGATTAAATATAGACATGGAAGTAACATGTAGCAAGATTAATTCGAGGAATGCAACATTTGGATCATCCATGTGAAAGGAAACAAACCAGTAAAGCAAACCAGTAAAGCTACTTTATCCAAACTCCTGCATGTGCGACACGTGTCCTGCTGACAAGCCCAAAATGTGATGACTCACCACTTTTGACCACCAAAATATCAAGAGAATGGTAAAGTAACCAAGGCAAGAAAATCAAGAAAAACCCCCACCTTTGAAAAAGAAAATATTCGGCCATTTCAAGAAGAACAAGGATAGATTTTTCAAAGATAAACTTCCAAGCATCCATAATTCATGTTCTTGGATTCAAAAGCTTCCATATTTCCAAACTAAGGTATTCTCTTAATCTTAGCATCATCCATGGATTGTATCATGCTTGAATCTTATGTCAAAGATGAACATGAATAGTGAAATGAATAGTGATTTCAAGAACTAACTTTTGTTTCTTGATTTCTTTGGTTGATTCAAGCTATCTTAAGGTTATATAAGGACTATACAAGGCTTATTAAGCTCATATACACTCCAAGGAAGGTATAACTCTTGAAACCCTTGTTTATAATTTGATTTATATGGTTAGTTTTAAGTATAGTTTAGTTAGTATGATCATAAGGATGATTGAGTGGTTTTGACGAATGTTTAATGAAAGTTTGATGTTGTTTTGATGATGAGCAAGTAGATGTTGGTTTTGACTGATTGATGATGATTATGGATTAGTAATGATGTTGAGGATTTGACTTGGTGATTTGCTTTGGTTGATTATGTAAAGTTTATGATTAAACTTTGGAATCGTTAAAACGTAGCCGTTATAATGCCCGATTTTCCTTAACCCTGTTTTTTTGTGATATTCGAACATAAGGACTTCTGTCCAAGGTCACCACTGCCTAGTATTGTGTAGGTCTTGTTTCAAGGTTCGTTTTGGTGCGAAGATCATGTGAATCCGATTTACGGTTTAGGAGAAACGAGTGTTTTAATTAAGGATGTTTCGAGAAACCGAACTATACCACTTAGCCAACTTTGAGGCAATGATTAAACCCGTAAGCGACTTATTGGAATGTGAAACTTTGTGTTAACATGCTAGGTACATTTAGGAAGACCCTCGAAAAGATTTCGTGTTAAAAGGATGTAATCTCTATTTTATAAAAATGTTCGAGCCAAGCATACGCAAGAAGAGTCTTAAGGAGTCAACTTGAAAACATGTTTTAGATTAAGTAAAGTACATACTTAGTGTCTTAAAATTGTTAAGTGATTAATCTCGGATACTTTGACTATGTATAGATCGCCGGATTGACTCGAGACACACTACCCCTACCTCACCACCAGGCAAGTTTTCTAAACCTATACTTACTGTTGTTGTGATAATAACTGTTTTCTTATATGATACGCAAATGCGATATATAAATTGCATACTTGTTTTCGAACTGCTGTATATAGCAAGACTTGAGGTTATGACTTGATGTTGGGGCTTATAAGTTAGATATGGGATATCAGCTATAAGCCATGTTTTTATAATGCCCTAGGATAAGGGCGGTGATTTTCTCTAGATCAGAGGTACTTATATTTTCTGTATATATTAAAGGTTATTTTTCGATAAAGATATCGGGCAACTGTTATTCAATCTTTATTTATTTAATGAATATTATTTTTGAATATTCATTTGAGGTTTATTTATTTAATGAATATTATTTTTGAATATTCATTTGAGGTTTATTTATTTAATGAATATTATTTTTAATATTCATTTAATCCTTATTTAATTAATGAATATTATTTTTTGAATATTCATTTAATCTTTATTTACTTAATGAATATTATTTTCGAATATTCGTTTGAGGTTTACTTATTTAATAAATATTATTCGATTATTTATTAAATACTCTTAAAATGTTTTAAAAATGAGAAATATTATTTAAAGTTTATCTTTGACCTTCAATAATTATTAAGGATACTTCAAGCTGTATTATTAATTATTTTCAAATCAAAAAGAGGTTCCCAAAACACTGTTTTCCATTTGAATCTGTCTTTTAAGA
Organism: Heracleum sosnowskyi; assembly: GCA_030848705.1. NCBI lineage: Eukaryota > Viridiplantae > Streptophyta > Magnoliopsida > Apiales > Apiaceae > Heracleum > Heracleum sosnowskyi. The sequence goes on from CM061244.1 coordinate 94,540,285, forward strand.
AGATTTAAATGCTCGCTCAACTATCAAAAATATGGGAAACCTGATTTAAGTAACTACTACTCTTTTTAAACTCTCAATTCAAAAACTGTCAAGGGACAGATATTTTCTCGGAGCAATTTAATTGCTGCCAGTCAATTGTTGTGTTACCACCTCAACGATCGAGGGGTAAATTGATGGAACAAGTCGATATCCATTAACAAGCATCGCTAAGGAAATATTGGAGAATCTTCCTTTCCAACCTAGATATAACTACTTAGTGGAGTCGTATCAACAAGTGTTACACTTGGGGAAAGGAAGACGATCTTTACGTTTCAGGGTCATGGATTTCATCTGAACTAGGAGTGGTGTAAGTGGTCCAGTTGCGCCGACCCATCCAACTATTATTGCCCCAAATGGGCCGGGAGATCACTGTAAGGCGGTAGACAATGTCAGGCTGTCGTGATTCTTCCATCTACATGTAGAAAACAAATTTGAGCAGTACGACCTGCTACTGATCATAGCAAGGTTGGGTACAGCGGGCGCGGTAGCAACTCCTGTATTGGTTCATCATCCAATTTGGATATTCCTGCAACATGTATTGGGGAAAAGAACCAATCATGTTGGCAGGGGGTCGAAAGTGTTTGGAAATGAAGTGACAATAAATTCATGCAACTTCATCTTTTATTTTATGAGTTATGACTCTGATAAAACCTTACTCAAATTACATAAGCGTAAGTGGACTTTGGGTTACGGAAACATTTTATTAATTTTCCTTGTAACGTCATCATTTATGTTATACTAGTTTCTTATCCGTTTAAGGCATAACATGTGGTTGCAAAGATATTTTTGAAATGTTATTTGTGATAAATTATTTTGGTGGGCTTTATTGCTCACCCTTGCTTTATTTATTATATCACAACAACAGCTAGAGCAGATGGTCCGCAACCAGCACACTCTGCGCAAGCGGGTAGCAGCCGTCAGAGATTTACCCGTTGATGTCGTAGCCGCCATAGCTTCATCTTTTGTGTATCAGACTTATTTATATTATGATTAATGTAAGCAACGGCAAGAATTATTAAGCGTACTCTGTAATCTTTTGGGTTTGTAATAACTTATAACTTGTGGATCCTATGACTAGATACTTATTCCAATTTCATCTCTGGGACTATAACTAGTTGTGTGTGTGTGGTATTGTTATTGTGGGGTCACAGAATGTAGTTTAAGTGTTTTGATTCAAGTGCAAGTGTTATTGATGGGAATTGAGACCGTAACGACCGGATCCCCGACCCCGGATCTGGGGCTGTTACAGAAATGGAAACGTCAACACTCATAGGGGACATTTCCAAGTATTTTCTTCCAACGGAGATATTGGTAGGTGTTGTGGAATAAAAACCGTGCTTGCGAATTTAATGCTAGGGTTAGAGAGCTTCGAGCTTTAATGGCTGTTCTCGTGTTTCGTGACTAAATCGGTCCTCACAAGATGCCTACGTATCTCAATTCGTAATTGAAAATCAAGCCAAAAAACGTAGTTCTGATTGAAGGATCAGGTCCTTTATATAGACGTCAGGAGCCCAGCATTTAGAGTAGAATTAGGTGACTTGGGGGCCAAGTCGCCTTCTTAGATCAGGATTGTGAATCCTATTTTGTAGGAGGCTGACTCCTATTAGGTTTGTATGCCTTGGAGGCTACTCTTTGATGAAGTTGACACACTTTGGACTCTTTTTATGAGCTGCACATTTTCCCTTTTTATTAATTACGAAATTAATAAATAATTAGGGTTTCGGGCCTCATTTATTGGGCCTAATTCTTGGACCAATCTAGGTCTAATTAATACGTCATTAATTATATTTCTAGGGTTATTTTTAGCCCATATCAGTAGGGATAGTTAATGCGTCAGAATTAAGTTACATAATGATCGTACTCCAGATATTAAAGTAGTGTTTATGTTGGACTATAGAAACAGACATGCGAATTCGCTCTCGGGGAATCAGACTTGTGACAACTACAATGATGTAATATACATGAATGATCGAGAAAGAGAATTATGATGCCATGAATCCAAAGAGAAATCAAGCCGTATTACTTCAGCCTTACGTAATAGCTAAGGACCAGAGGCAAGTGTTTGTACTCTTCACTTACTTTTCAAGTGTTGATTCTTTTACATTAAATTGCGAGTGTTTTATATAATCTCGTAAATTCACGAGTATTCTTTCATACCTTATGATATCAGATTCATATTTCCATATTAATTGGGAAAAACATAATTATTGTGTTGAAATGATTTAAAGGACAGGTATTGGATTTATACGAATTCTTTAGTTTGAAAATCCTGATTTGGAAATATTAAGTTGAAATGTTGCAAACCCTAAATGATTGGGAAATTGTGAACCCGATATGGGTAAAATGAGATTTTAAAATTTTGGGTTTTATATGAACCCGAGGTAAATTGGAACAATGGTGCTTGTTATGCATGTTTTCTTGAACCCTCACACTTGTACCAAGTATCACTAACTTTCACTTTCTGCTTTGCATTGTAACTACCCTGGCCTTATTTATTATTCCATAATGGAATAATTCATATTGTTGAGATCGTCTAGAGCCTGTTTCTTGAACCCTACCTGATATTGAGCAGTTGCAATTCCTTTTTGATGTCGTAATGCCTGTTTCATTTCATACTTAACTTTGTTGAGCATGCTATTACTGATACCCTGCGATAGAATTGGAATGTTTTTAAATGGACCAATAATGGTCGGACCAGATTCGTGGTCGGAATGAATTAAGGCCAAATGAGGCCAGGGATCCTACTTAAAGGACTTTGCTGTGTGCATAGTCCGGGGTTAATGCGTGACTGATCAGCAGTTTAACCTTGATGTTTTCTTAAAACGTAAAAGTCCAATTCTAATACCATTTGTTACATCTGAGATTGATTAAAGCCATATGCTCTGTACTTGAGATTTATACCCTGATATTCATATTTATCCTTTTGTTTTAAAATTGTTGGTTCGGTGATTAATAAGTAGGGGTTTTAATTCTGCTGAAATTGCTTACTTTTAAATTATTGTAGTATATCAATAGTCAAAATTCACTTTCTTCATTCCATTGACAGTTGTGAGATACCTATCTTGTTCTGTTTTATTTATACTCCATATTCAGTTGATACCATATTGAATTTTCGAATTACGTTCTTGGTACATTGGCCGAGCATTTTTGGCTCACTCTTACTTCTCTATTATTCTAACCTTTTCAGAATTGTTATTTTCAAAAGATTTCTTGGATAGAACTGTTATCTTCAAAAGCGGTACTTTTGTAAAACTATTGTCTTCAAACTTACTGATTTACATTTACATCATGTTTTTCTACATACTCTTGTGTTCATTGTTGTTCGGAGAACGGTGGTGACCAATATAAATTCCTTCTGTTTTAAATTATTCAGTTGCTAAAGGTTGAACGAAAAATTATTGCAAAACATCAAAATTGTTTTTAAAATTTTTGGAAATCATAAATGTTCAAACCAAAGATCTAGTTTATTCGAAAAACTCAAATTTATTTTGAAATTTTTTCCTATCGTACTTTGATAATACACCTGCTGAGAATTTCTTTCGCTCATACTTGTTTTCTTCATATTTTAGCCTTTCAGTAAGAAGGTAAATTGGCAAGAGTTGTCCGTGTAGCTTAGACAAAAAATGGAAAAGATGTTAGCGTGAAGACGTTATGATCCAGAATATTGGGAGCTAGTGTAAGATTATTGTATAAAGTTGATTTCTATTAAATACTATACTAGTGTCATAGAATTTATGCAAAGAGAATTGTTGCAAAGAAGAAAATTTTATTTAATGGAATTTTGGATTCTTGTTTCTAGCACTATAACCTAAAAGATCTTGGTATAGTTGGGGTCGCAGATGCTACATTTCAGTGGTTTAATAATTTTAGGTGAAAGTTTAAGATTAAACAGGTGATGTATTATTGAGATTTTAATGGTGACGACCAAATCTTCTTACCCCGGATTTGGAGCGTTACAATTTTTTGGGACCTTTTGTCCTTGTGTTCTAGTTTGATATATGGTAAAGCGTATGAGGTCGTGCAAGGCACGGGCCTCTATATTAACGCATGTATCAACTTTACATTTTGTTGCTAAACATGTTGTTGCACAAGCACACATATATTTGGCAGCATATTCAGCTTATCACATCTAACATATATCCCGAGTCTTTGTATTATCAATGCAGCCAGTAAAAATTTCCGAAAAAGTTTAAATAAAAACCTTATGTTTGTCTAAATTGAGTCTAAGTTCTGAATCTGCATATGTTGCTCCAATTTTAGACAATTTAACTACCTTTGGAACATCTTGTGAATATATCAAGGACTATTTGTCCTTTGCACGACATGACCTCATCGATCGAATAACAGCGGACATGCAATTTAGTAACTTACAATTCTGGATTGTCAAGTAGTTGATGCATTGAGGATTTGCCTTCACATCTTCCCTACCAGGATCATACCAAGCATGCTGAAAAAATCTGACACATACAAAATTTTATAGAAAATTAGTAGATATATACAAAAGAATCAGAAAGAATATATAATTGAAGTTCTGAAATAACATTATCAGATTGTTAGTCATTGTTAAGACATAATGATAACTAATCTGAAGAAGGAAATTTTAAAATATGATCATAATCATAATGAGACATCGTTCTGCTTTTCTGCAGGCCCAACGCTAGCCATCCCACTTTACTTGCAAAGGACATACAAAGTCATGAAAGCCAACTAGTTAACATACTGTAAGCCATGAAAGCATTACACAAAGTCTACACAACAATATATCGAACTTAAAAATTCAAAATAAATTTCGAAACTTGAATTATGGCCTTCCAGATATGTGCTTCTTTGGAACTACATTTTAATATATCCAGTTATATTGTAATATTAAACAAAACAAAAAATTGATCACTTATCTAAAAAAACCAAAGGGTAGTGTTTAGTGTACCTAGAAAGTTTGCAAGGCACGAACCTGTTTATCTACAAAAGTATTTTTGTAAATGGAAATATAATAGAGACACTTTTTTTTTGCGGCATTGCAATGGAATATTATTTTAGTATCTTTACAGGATACCCTGTCCAGAGAAAAGAACATGAATATTGTTTTAGTATATTGACGGTTTATGTAATATCCCCAAATTTTGTACTTATAAAAAAAACCACTGACGAATAGTAACTGTTTAGAAAGTTTTCAGACCACCCTATGTACGGGACGATATAATGAACTTTCAAAGTCGTATTAGTGATCTACGATGTAAATGAAGGAATGCAAAAGCTGTCAGAATCAGAAGAATAGCATTTTCTGTTTTCTCCGAAATTTCACCAATAACTGATGGATTAATCATTATTTGAAAATATTGGAGGATTTAAATTATCAATTCCATGGATATGGGTTTAATAAAAGAATGAGTGATATCAAGAACGTTTACGGTAAACTACTTCGATAGAACACTTAAGAAACCCTGCGAACATTCTACGAGATTAAGCGGTGACGGAACAACGCGACACTTACAGGAATAAATATAGGCATGGAAGTAACATGTAACAAGATTAATCCAAGGAATGCAACAATTGTATCATCCATGTGAAAATAAACGAACTAGTAAAGTTGCTTTGCCACCATGATCCCCCATTGCTTGACACATGTCCTGATGATGAGGCAAAAAGGCTATGACTCACCACATTACTACAAAATATCTCATATTGTCAAAATCAACCAAGGCAAAAAAAGAAAAGAAAAATCCCCACTTGAAGAACTATACCATTCGGCCCATTTCTTCAACCAAGATACTTTTTCAAGAATCAACCTTCCAAAAATCATGATGTTGGATTCAAAAGTTTCCTAATTCCTAGACTAAGGTATGCTCTAATTCCTAGCTTCATCCATGGATTGTAACATGCTTGAATATTAGATCAAAGATGAGAGTGAATAGTGAAATGAATAGTAATCTTTTGTGGTCTTGATTTTGTTCTTAAAGATTAAGCTTGTTAAGGATAGTTTAAAGCTCAAGGAAGGATTATAAGCTATTGTGGGTGTTTATAAAGCATCAAGGAAGGTATAACTCTTGAAACCCTTGGTTATAATTTGATTTATATGGTTAGTTTTAAGTGTAGATTGGTTAGTATGATCATAAGGATGATTGATTGATTTTGATGAAAGTTTGATGTTGTTTTGATGATGAATAAGTAGATGTTGGTTTTGACTATGGTTGATGATGATTATGGATTAGTAATGATGTTGAGGGATTGATGCTTGTAACATAACTCTTTGCTCCTTCGGGATCTCCTATCCATGCATGCTATTTGTGTTATATCTTGTAGTCTTATTTTTCCGATACTTCTTCTTTGGGGTTTATGCAACTTATTTATGCATATTCTGTTTCTTTGTTCTTGCATTCACTTATATTTATTTAGCTTATCTTTTGTAAGGAAATTCCTTGTACTTGGCCTTTTGAATGGGCTGACACTTTGATCAAGTGCTATTGGTACAACTTGTTCTTTAGTAAAACAATAAGGAAATACTCAAACAAAGATAAGTAATAAAATAGTGAAAAAAAACTTGAAATATTTTTTAAAAATAGGGTTCGACTCTTACATAGTACTCTACTTCCTACTAAGAGCTTAAGAGCTCAGAATGGTTTCGTCGACCTTATTGCTACTTGTCCTATTAGTGAATCCTTTTAGGAAACACTTAAACATAATAAACTTTCAGATTTGAGGCATGCCATGTTCTTGGCATCGCAGTCCCTTATTTCTTCATCGTCTCTTGAATCCATAACCTCGATTGGGTGAATCTGCCCCCCGACTCCATCAGGCCTTAACGCGGCTATATAACAACTCCTAGCCGTCTTTTGATCTCCTTGTTCTTCACCAACCCTGTTCCTTGTTGGGAACTTGATTTTCAAATGGTAAGTTGAGGCAACAGCCTTGAATGCATGAAGGCATGTCCTTTCAAGGATTGCATTATAAGTCGAGGTTGCCTTTATCACCAAGAAATTTAGAATTTGAGTTGTTGTTTGTGAACCTTGCCCTATTGTCATAGGGAGCAGAATAGTTCCCTCTACTTTAGATTCAACCCCATTGAACCCGTATATGGGCATGTTTGAAGGAGTCAGTTGTGAATCGGTATATCCCATCTTGATGAAGGCATCATGGAACAAGATGTCCACGGAAGCTCCATTATCTACCAGAACCCTCTTGGTTTTAGAGTTGCCTATTACAGGTATAATGACCAATGGGTCATCATGGGGGAACTTTACCCATTCAAGATCAGAATCATCAAAGGTAATAGCCACTTCGGTCTTGGCACGTTTCGGTGCTTCTCCTACAACAGTCATTACCTCTCGGGCATAAGCTTTCCTTGAGTTTCGGGAGGACCCAGCATTAGTCGGTCCTCCAAATATCATGTTGATGACAGGCTCTCGGGGCTTAGGATTACGATCTTGGTCGTTGTCCCTCCTATCATAGTCTTTCCTTTCATAGTTTCCTTGTTGATTTCCTCGATTCCCATCCTTAGTGAACTTATCGAGTTTTCCTCTTCGGATTAAGAACTCAATCTCATCTTTCAGTTGTCTACAATCGCCGGTGTCATGACCAACTTCTTTATGGAAACGACAGAATTGATTCTTGTTTCGTTTCTCCAAGTCGGATCTTAGTGGCTTTGGCCATCGAAGATCTTCTTCCTTCTCAATATCCATCAGAATTTGACTTCTTGAGGTGTTCACTTTGCATACTCATTGAACCTGGGTCCAAAGTTGTTCTTTTTAGGTGGAGAGTCAGAATCTTTCGTTGTCCTGGGATATTTGTCCCTAGCGTCATACTCTTGAGTCTTCTTTCTCTTTTTTCCGTTTTCACTTCCCTCAATAGTGGGTTCATATTTCTTCATGCTTTCCTCGGCCTTGATATACTTTCCGGCTCTATCTTGAAGCTTCAACATGCTTTCGGGTGAATGCTTTGCCAATGATCTCTTGAAGTGATCATCAGTGGTTCCTTGTTGCAGGGCTATCATAGCTACTTTGTCCTCCAAGTCTGGGACTTTCAGAGCCTCCCTAGTGAATCGATTTATGTATTCCCTCAAGGATTCATTCTTTCCTTGCTAGATTCCCATAAGAGATGCAGAACTCTTTTCATGCACCCTTCCACTAACAAACAGATTGATAAACGCCTTGCTCAGTTCCTTAAAAGACCCAATTGAATTGGGAGGGAGACGACTGTACCAATGTTGAGCCATGCCCGCAAGGGTTTGTGGAAACGCCCTGCATTTGACTGCATCATTGGTTAGCTGCAACAATAGTGCGTTAGAGAAAGTTCTTACGTGATTTGCGGGATCTCCCGTTCCATCATAAGCTTTAATTGTTGGCATCTTGAATTTCCTGGGTATATTAGCTTTCATGATGTCCTGAGTAAAAGGCGGCGGTGTAGGATCATCAGTGTAATATCCCCAAATTTTGTACTTATTTAAGAATTGTTGATGAATAGTAACTTTTGTTAAAAAACCACTGATGAATAGTAACTTTTTCTTTTAAAAAGTTTTTCAGACCACACTATATACGGGACGATATAATAAACTTTCGAAGTCGTATTAGTGATCTGCGATGTAAATGAAGGAATGCAAAAGCTGTCAGAATCGGAAAAATAGCATTTCTGTTTTCTCCAAAATTTCACCAATAACGGACAGTTAATCATTATTTGAATGTATTGAAGGATTTAAATTATCAATTCCATGGATATGGATTTAATAAAAGAATTAGAGATATCAAGAACGATTACGGTAAACTACTTCGATAGAACACTTAAGAAACCTTGCGAACATTTTACGCGATTAAACGAAGACGGAACAACGGAACACTTACAGGATTAAATATAGACATGGAAGTAACATGTAACAAGATTAATTCGAGGAATGCAACATTTGGATCATCCATGTGAAAGGAAACAAACCAGTAAAGCAAACCAGTAAAGCTACTTTATCCAAACTCCTGCATGTGCGACACGTGTCCTGCTGACAAGCCCAAAATGTGATGACTCACCACTTTTGACCACCAAAATATCAAGAGAATGGTAAAGTAACCAAGGCAAGAAAATCAAGAAAAACCCCCACCTTTGAAAAAGAAAATATTCGGCCATTTCAAGAAGAACAAGGATAGATTTTTCAAAGATAAACTTCCAAGCATCCATAATTCATGTTCTTGGATTCAAAAGCTTCCATATTTCCAAACTAAGGTATTCTCTTAATCTTAGCATCATCCATGGATTGTATCATGCTTGAATCTTATGTCAAAGATGAACATGAATAGTGAAATGAATAGTGATTTCAAGAACTAACTTTTGTTTCTTGATTTCTTTGGTTGATTCAAGCTATCTTAAGGTTATATAAGGACTATACAAGGCTTATTAAGCTCATATACACTCCAAGGAAGGTATAACTCTTGAAACCCTTGTTTATAATTTGATTTATATGGTTAGTTTTAAGTATAGTTTAGTTAGTATGATCATAAGGATGATTGAGTGGTTTTGACGAATGTTTAATGAAAGTTTGATGTTGTTTTGATGATGAGCAAGTAGATGTTGGTTTTGACTGATTGATGATGATTATGGATTAGTAATGATGTTGAGGATTTGACTTGGTGATTTGCTTTGGTTGATTATGTAAAGTTTATGATTAAACTTTGGAATCGTTAAAACATAGCCGTTATAATGCCCGATTTTCCTTAACCCTGTTTTTTTGTGATATTCGAACATAAGGACTTCTGTCCAAGGTCACCACTGCCTAGTATTGTGTAGGTCTTGTTTCAAGGTTCATTTTGGTGCGAAGATCATGTGAATCCGATTTACGGTTTAGGAGAAACGAGTGTTTTAATTAAGGATGTTTCGAGAAACCGAACTATACCACTTAGCCAACTTTGAGGCAATGATTAAACCCTTAAGCGACTTATTGGAATGTGAAACTTTGTGTTAACATGCTAGGTACGTTTAGGAAGACCCTCGAAAAGATTTCGTGTTAAAAGGATGTAATCTCTATTTTATAAAAATGTTCGAGCCAAGCATACGCAAGAAGAGTCTTAAGGAGTCAACTTGAAAACATGTTTTAGATTAAGTACATACTTAGTGTCTTAAAATTGTTAAGTGATTAATCTCGGATACTTTGACTATGTATAGATCGCCGGATTGACTCGAGACACACTACCCCTACCTCACCACCAGGCAAGTTTTCTAAACCTATACTTACTGTTGTTGTGATAATAACTGTTTTCTTATATGATACGCAAATGCGATATATAAATTGCATACTTGTTTTCGAACTGTTGTATATAGCAAGACTTGAGGTTATGACTTGATGTTGGGGCTTATAAGTTAGATATGAGATATCAGCTATAAGCCATGATTTTATAATGCCCTAGGATAAGGGCGGTGATTTTCTCTAGATCAGAGGTACTTATATTTTCTGTATATATTAAAGGTTATTTTCCGATAAAGATATCGGGCAACTGTTATTCAATCTTTATTTATTTAATGAATATTATTTTTGAATATTCATTTGAGGTTTATTTATTTAATGAATATTATTTTTTAATATTCATTTGAGGTTTATTTATTTAATGAATATTATTTTTAATATTCATTTAATCCTTATTTAATTAATGAATATTATTTTTGAATATTCATTTAATCTTTATTTACTTAATGAATATTATTTTCGAATATTCGTTTGAGGTTTACTTATTTAATAAATATTATTCGATTATTTATTAAATACTCTTAAAATGTTTTAAAAATGAGAAATATTATTTAAAGTTTATCTTCGACCTTCAATAATTATTAAGGATACTTCAAGCTGTATTATTAATTATTTTCAAATCAAAAAGAGGTTCCCAAAACACTGTTTTCCATTTGAATCTGTCTTTTAAGAAGATTTAAATGCTCGCTCAACTATCAAAAATATGGGAAACCTGATTTAAGTAACTACTACTCTTTTTAAACTCTCAATTCAAAAACTGTCAAGGGACAGATATTTTCTCGGAGCAATTTAATTGCTGCCAGTCAATTGTTGTGTTACCACCTCAACGATCGAGGGGTAAATTGATGGAACAAGTCGATATCCATTAACAAGCATCGCTTGGGAAATATTGGAGAATCTTCCTTTCCAACCTAGATATAACTACTTAGTGGAGTCGTATCAACAAGTGTTACACTTGGGGAAAGGAAGACGATCTTTACGTTTCAGGGTCACGGATTTCATCTGAACTAGGAGTGGTGTAAGTGGTCCAGTTGCGCCGACCCATCCAACTATTATTGCCCCAAATGGGCCGGGAGATCACTGTAAGGCGGTAGACAATGTCAGGCTGTCGTGATTCTTCCATCTACATGTAGAAAACAGATTTGAGCAGTACGACCTGCTACTGATCATAGCAAGGTTGGGTACAGCGGGCGCGGTAGCAACTCCTGTATTGGTTCATCATCCAATTTGGATATTCCTGCAACATGTATTGGGGAAAAGAACCAATCATGTTGGCAGGGAGTCGAAAGTGTTTGGAAATGAAGTGACAATAAATTCATGCAACTTCATCTTTTATTTTATGAGTTATGACTCTGTTAAAACCTTACTCAAATTACATAAGCGTAAGTGGACTTTGGGTTACGGAAACATTTTATTAATTTTCCTTGTAACGTCATCATTTATGTTATACTAGTTTCTTATCCGTTTAAGGCATAACATGTGGTTGCAAAGATATTTTTGAAATGTTATTTGTGATAAATTATTTTGGTGGGCTTTATTGCTCACCCTTGCTTTATTTATTATATCACAACAACAGCTAGAGCAGATGGTCCGCAACCAGCACACTCTGCGCAAGCGGGTAGCAGCCGTCAGAGATTTACCCGTTGATGTCGTAGCCGCCATAGCTTCATCTTTTGTGTATCAGACTTATTTATATTATGATTAATGTAAGCAATGGCAAGAATTATTAAGCGTACTCTGTAATCTTTTGGGTTTGTAATAACTTATAACTTGTGGATCCTATGACTAGATACTTATTCCAATTTCATCTCTGGGACTATAACTAGTTGTGTGTGTGTGGTATTGTTATTGTGGGGTCACAGAATGTAGTTTAAGTGTTTTGATTCAAGTGCAAGTGTTATTGATGGGAATTGAGACCGTAACGACCGGATCCCCGACCCCGGATCTGGGGCTGTTACAGAAATGGAAACGTCAACACTCATAGGGGACATTTCCAAGTATTTTCTTCCAACGGAGATATTGGTAGGTGTTGTGGAATAAAAACCGTGCTTGCGAATTTAATGCTAGGGTTAGAGAGCTTCGAGCTTTAATGGCTGTTCTCGTGTTTCGTGACTAAATCGGTCCTCACAAGATGCCTACGTATCTCAATTCGTAATTGAAAATCAAGCCAAAAAACGTAGTTCTGATTGAAGGATCAGGTCCTTTATATAGACGTCAGGAGCCCAGCATTTAGAGTAGAATTAGGTGACTTGGGGGCCAAGTCGCCTTCTTAGATCAGGATTGTGAATCCTATTTTGTAGGAGGCTGACTCCTATTAGGTTTGTATGCCTTGGAGGCTACTCTTTGATGAAGTTGACACACTTTGGACTCTTTTTATGAGCTGCACATTTTCCCTTTTTATTAATTACGAAATTAATAAATAATTAGGGTTTCGGGCCTCATTTATTGGGCCTAATTCTTGGACCAATCTAGGTCTAATTAATACGTCATTAATTATATTTCTAGGGTTATTTTTAGCCCATATCAGTAGGGATAGTTAATGCGTCAGAATTAAGTTACATAATGATCGTACTCCAGATATTAAAGTAGTGTTTATGTTGGACTATAGAAACAGACATGCGAATTCGCTCTCGGGGAATCAGACTTGTGACAACTACAATGATGTAATATACATGAATGATCGAGAAAGAGAATTATGATGCCATGAATCCAAAGAGAAATCAAGCCGTATTACTTCAGCCTTACGTAATAGCTAAGGACCAGAGGCAAGTGTTTGTACTCTTCACTTACTTTTCAAGTGTTGATTCTTTTACATTAAAATGCGAGTGTTTTATATAATCTCGTAAATTCACGAGTATTCTTTCATACCTTATGATATCAGATTCATATTTCCATATTAATTGGGAAAAACATAATTATTGTGTTGAAATGATTTAAAGGACATGTATTGGATTTATACGAATTCTTTAGTTTGAAAATCCTGATTTGGAAATATTAAGTTGAAATGTTGCAAACCCTAAATGATTGGGAAATTGTGAACCCGATATGGGTAAAATGAGATTTTAAAATTTTGGGTTTTATATGAACCCGAGGTAAATTGGAACAATGGTGCTTGTTATGCATGTTTTCTTGAACCCTCACACTTGTACCAAGTATCACTAACTTTCACTTTCTGCTTTGCATTGTAACTACCCTGGCCTTATTTATTATTCCATAATGGAATAATTCATATTGTTGAGATCGTCTAGAGCCTGTTTCTTGAACCCTACCTGATATTGAGCAGTTGCAATTCCTTTTTGATGTCGTAATGCCTGTTTCATTTCATACTTAACTTTGTTGAGCATGCTATTACTGATACCCTGCGATAGAATTGGAATGTTTTTAAATGGACCAATAATGGTCGGACCAGATTCGTGGTCGGAATGAATTAAGGCCAAATGAGGCCCAGGGATCCTACTTAAAGGACTTTGCTGTGTGCATAGTCCGGGGTTAATGCGTGACTGATCAGCAGTTTAACCTTGATGTTTTCTTAAAACGTAAAAGTCCAATTCTAATACCATTTGTTACATCTGAGATTGATTAAAGCCATATGCTCTGTACTTGAGATTTATACCCTGATATTCATATTTATCCTTTTGTTTTAAAATTGTTGGTTCGGTGATTAATAAGTAGGGGTTTTAATTCTGCTGAAATTGCTTACTTTTAAATTATTGTAGTATATCAATAGTCAAAATTCACTTTCTTCATTCCATTGACAGTTGTGAGATACCTATCTTGTTCTGTTTTATTTATACTCCATATTCAGTTGATACCATATTGAATTTTCGAATTACGTTCTTTGTACATTGGCCGAGCATTTTTGGCTCACTCTTACTTCTCTATTATTCTAACCTTTTCAGAATTGTTATTTTCAAAAGATTTCTTGGATAGAACTGTTATCTTCAAAAGCGGTACTTTTGTAAAACTATTGTCTTCAAACTTACTGATTTACATTTACATCATGTTTTTCTACATACTCTTGTGTTCATTGTTGTTCGGAGAACGGTGGTGACCAATATAAATTCCTTCTGTTTTAAATTATTCAGTTGCTAAAGGTTGAACGAAAAATTATTGCAAAACATCAAAATTGTTTTTAAAATTTTTGGAAATCATAAATGTTCAAACCAAAGATCTAGTTTATTCGAAAAACTCAAATTTATTTTGAAATTTTTTCCTATCGTACTTTGATAATACACCTGCTGAGAATTTCTTTCGCTCATACTTGTTTTCTTCATATTTTAGCCTTTCAGTAAGAAGGTAAATTGGCAAGAGTTGTCCGTGTAGCTTAGACAAAAAATGGAAAAGATGTTAGCGTGAAGACGTTATGATCCAGAATATTGGGAGCTAGTGTAAGATTATTGTATAAAGTTGATTTCTATTAAATACTATACTAGTGTCATAGAATTTATGCAAAGAGAATTGTTGCAAAGAAGAAAATTTTATTTAATGGAATTTTGGATTCTTGTTTCTAGCACTATAACCTAAAAGATCTTGGTATAGTTGGGGTCGCAGATGCTACATTTCAGTGGTTTAATAATTTTAGGTGAAAGTTTAAGATTAAACAGGTGATGTATTATTGAGATTTTAATGGTGACGACCAAATCTTCTTACCCCGGATTTGGAGCGTTACAATTTTTTGGGACCTTTTGTCCTTGTGTTCTAGTTTGATATATGGTAAAGCGTATGAGGTCGTGCAAGGCACGGGCCTCTATATTAACGCATGTATCAACTTTACATTTTGTTGCTAAACATGTTGTTGCACAAGCACACATATATTTGGCAGCATATTCAGCTTATCACATCTAACATATATCCCGAGTCTTTGTATTATCAATGCAGCCAGTAAAAATTTCCGAAAAAGTTTAAATAAAAACCTTATGTTTGTCTAAATTGAGTCTAAGTTCTGAATCTGCATATGTTGCTCCAATTTTAGACAATTTAACTACCTTTGGAACATCTTGTGAATATATCAAGGACTATTTGTCCTTTGCACGACATGACCTCATCGATCGAATAACAGCGGACATGCAATTTAGTAACTTACAATTCTGGATTGTCAAGTAGTTGATGCATTGAGGATTTGCCTTCACATCTTCCCTACCAGGATCATACCAAGCATGCTGAAAAAATCTGACACATACAAAATTTTATAGAAAATTAGTAGATATATACAAAAGAATCAGAAAGAATATATAATTGAAGTTCTGAAATAACATTATCAGATTGTTAGTCATTGTTAAGACATAATGATAACTAATCTGAAGAAGGAAATTTTAAAATATGATCATAATCATAATGAGACATCGTTCTGCTTTTCTGCAGGCCCAACGCTAGCCATCCCACTTTACTTGCAAAGGACATACAAAGTCATGAAAGCCAACTAGTTAACATACTGTAAGCCATGAAAGCATTACACAAAGTCTACACAACAATATATCGAACTTAAAAATTCAAAATAAATTTCGAAACTTGAATTATGGCCTTCCAGATATGTGCTTCTTTGGAACTACATTTTAATATATCCAGTTATATTGTAATATTAAACAAAACAAAAAATTGATCACTTATCTAAAAAAACCAAAGGGTAGTGTTTAGTGTACCTAGAAAGTTTGCAAGGCACGAACCTGTTTATCTACAAAAGTATTTTTGTAAATGGAAATATAATAGAGACACTTTTTTTTTGCGGCATTGCAATGGAATATTATTTTAGTATCTTTACAGGATACCCTGTCCAGAGAAAAGAACATGAATATTGTTTTAGTATATTGACGGTTTATGTAATATCCCCAAATTTTGTACTTATAAAAAAAACCACTGACGAATAGTAACTGTTTAGAAAGTTTTCAGACCACCCTATGTACGGGACGATATAATGAACTTTCAAAGTCGTATTAGTGATCTACGATGTAAATGAAGGAATGCAAAAGCTGTCAGAATCAGAAGAATAGCATTTTCTGTTTTCTCCGAAATTTCACCAATAACTGATGGATTAATCATTATTTGAAAATATTGGAGGATTTAAATTATCAATTCCATGGATATGGGTTTAATAAAAGAATGAGTGATATCAAGAACGTTTACGGTAAACTACTTCGATAGAACACTTAAGAAACCCTGCGAACATTCTACGAGATTAAGCGGTGACGGAACAACGCGACACTTACAGGAATAAATATAGGCATGGAAGTAACATGTAACAAGATTAATCCAAGGAATGCAACAATTGTATCATCCATGTGAAAATAAACGAACTAGTAAAGTTGCTTTGCCACCATGATCCCCCATTGCTTGACACATGTCCTGATGATGAGGCAAAAAGGCTATGACTCACCACATTACTACAAAATATCTCATATTGTCAAAATCAACCAAGGCAAAAAAAGAAAAGAAAAATCCCCACTTGAAGAACTATACCATTCGGCCCATTTCTTCAACCAAGATACTTTTTCAAGAATCAACCTTCCAAAAATCATGATGTTGGATTCAAAAGTTTCCTAATTCCTAGACTAAGGTATGCTCTAATTCCTAGCTTCATCCATGGATTGTAACATGCTTGAATATTAGATCAAAGATGAGAGTGAATAGTGAAATGAATAGTAATCTTTTGTGGTCTTGATTTTGTTCTTAAAGATTAAGCTTGTTAAGGATAGTTTAAAGCTCAAGGAAGGATTATAAGCTATTGTGGGTGTTTATAAAGCATCAAGGAAGGTATAACTCTTGAAACCCTTGGTTATAATTTGATTTATATGGTTAGTTTTAAGTGTAGATTGGTTAGTATGATCATAAGGATGATTGATTGATTTTGATGAAAGTTTGATGTTGTTTTGATGATGAATAAGTAGATGTTGGTTTTGACTATGGTTGATGATGATTATGGATTAGTAATGATGTTGAGGGATTGATGCTTGTAACATAACTCTTTGCTCCTTCGGGATCTCCTATCCATGCATGCTATTTGTGTTATATCTTGTAGTCTTATTTTTCCGATAACACGTTTTAAAATGAGTAATATTATTTAAAGTTTATCCTCGACCTTCAATAACTATGAATGATATTCTAAGTTGTATTATTAATTATTTTAAATCAAGGGGAGGTTCCCAAACACTGTTTTTCCATTTAAATCTATCTTTTAAAGAGGATTTAAATACTCGCTCAACTACCAAAATTATGGGAAACCTGATTTAAGTAACTGCTACTCATTTTAAACTCTCAACTCAAAACTGTCAGGGGACAGATATTTTCTCAGAGCAATTTATTTGCTGCAAGTCAAATGTTGTGTTACTACCTCAACGATCGAGGAGTAAATTGATGGAACAAGTCGATATCCATTAACAAGCAATAGCTTGGGAAATATTGGAGAATCTTCCTTTCCAACCTAGATATAACTACTGAGTGGAGTCGTATCAACAAGTATTACACTTGGGGAAAGGAGGACGATCTTTACGTTTCAGAGTCATGGATTTCATCCGAACTAGGAGCAGTGTAAGAGGTCGAGTCGCGCCAACCCATCATTTTTATTGCCCCAAATGGGCCGGGGAGATCCAGAAAGGCGGTAGACAATGTCAGGCAGTCGTGTTCTTCCATCTACATGTAGAAAACATTTTTAGTTGTACAACCTGCTACTGATCATAGTGAGGTTGGGACAACTGGCGCGGAGATTACTCCAGTATTGGTTCATCATCCAATTTGGATAATTCTGCAACATGTATTGAAAGGGACTAAGGGTAGCCCCCTTAGTACAGGTTTACCGATCATGTTGGCAGAGGGTCGAAAAGTGTTCAAAAATGAAGTTACAATAAATCCTTGCAACTTCATCTTTTATTTTATGAGTTATGACTCTAATAAAACCTTACTCAGATTATTTATGCATAAGTGGATTTTGGGTTACGGAAACCTTATATTGAATTTTCCTCGTAACTTCATCTTTTATGTTATACTAGATCTTATCCGTTTAATGCATAGTCTGTGGTTACAAAGATATTTTCGAACTGTTATATACTGATGATCTGTCATAAACTATTTTGGTGGGCTCTATTGCTCACCCTTTCTTTATTTATTTATATCACAACAACAGCTAGAGCAGATGGCCCGCAACAGGCGCACTCAACGCAAGCAGGTATCGGCCGTCAGAGATCTACCCGCTGATGTCGTAGTCGCCATAGCTGAGGTAGTAGTAATCAGTAGCCTAAGCTATAGCTTTTGTGTATCAGACGTATTTATATTATGATTAATGTAAGCAACGACAAGAACTATTAAGCGTACTCTATAATCTTTTGGGTTTGTAATATCTTATAACTTGTGGATCCTATGACTAGATACTTATTCCAATTTCATCTCTGGGACTATAACTAGTTGTGTATGGTGTTGTTATTGCGGGGTCACAGCATGCAGTTTTATTGTTTTGATTCAAGTGCAAGTATTATTGATGGAAATTGAGACCGTAACGACCGGATCCCCGACCCCGGATCTGGGGCTGTTACGAAATGGTATCAGAGCTCGAGAGTTATAAACCCCAGAGATGATGCGACGTTACAATAATAAATTCACTAAGATAATAAGAACTCTTGCCAAGTTCGATTAAAACCCTTATGGGAACTTTAATACCATGATAGTAACATAGTCGTTTTTGTGTAGGCGAGCGACATCTCTGACCCTGAGGCTTTCGAGAGACAGCATGATGAGGACTTGCTCCGAACTACAGACCCATATTATGAGCGTTTTGAGGAGGAGGACCCAGAGGAGGTCCAGGCAGATGCGGACATCGAGGTTGTTGGTGAGGATTCTGACGATGAGGATCCAGAGGAGGACCAGACCCTAGCTGATACTGAGATTATGGAGGGAGATGCTGAGGAGCCAGTCGGTGATGCTACTGAGAGTTCAGGACTTCACTTGCCTCCACTTCCTACTGAGAGAGCCCCTACCCCTTCAGCACTGCCTTTGAGCCCTTCCCCTGATGATTTTGAGGAGCTTACCCCTGAGCCACAGTTGACAGAGGCTGCACCACCAGCAGACCCGGCTACCCCACCTCATGTTCCGATATAGGGGATATCATTGTTTGTGCATAACTGGACAGTGGGCAGAGTTCATTCAGAGTTGGTAGTGGCTGAGGCTAGACTAGCAGAGTCACGGATGCAGCTAGCAGCAGAGAGAGCTGCCAGGATTGTACGCCAGGGCGGTGGGAGATCTGTGCCCCCTCGAGCTGCCCAGAGGGCGATGACTCGCATTGAGCTGAGGGCACGGATGAGGATTCGAGCTTTGCCTACTGATGGCAATGGCAGGGTATCCAGGATTGATGTTGAGGAGATTTTCCGCATGGCTATGGCGAGGGTGAGGGCATTGGGTCGCACTAGTGGCTGATTTCAAAGTTGGTGATGTAGTAGTCTAGTCTTCTAGTCATGTACGGACATACTAGTGCCGATTTTTGTGGGATTGTTCCATTGTATATAGTATCCCTTTCCTGACTAGAAGGATAGACCATGTATCTCACTTTTGACTAGATGTTGTTAGGACAGTTGTACTTGTAAACTGTCAATGTCGACTCAGACTATGTATCTTTGGTACCATGTATATATTTTTTTCCTTTCAGTTGAATCCAGTCCTGTTGTGACGCGATCACAAGTTTATTATACTGTTGTCTGCACTGTATGATTAAATTGCGATAAAATATAGAACTGCGGGAGTCTACTTCCAATTATGTAACGACTGTACAAAGAAATCTGTAACCTAGTGAATGAGCCTAATGTGAATTTCCCAAATTTTCAGTAAGATGCCTCCACGAAGAATGGGAACTAGGGCTAACCCCCATGAATCTGATGATCAAGCAAGCCACAACCAAAATAGGGAAGACCCTGAATATGAGGAAGAGATAGATGAAGATTATAATGAGCAGGACGACTCCCAGTACGGAGAGGCAGATGAATCCTTTTTCACTGCGGAATTTGAGGCTGAAGAAGAGGAAGTTGAAGTGGAACAAGGAAGAGAGAACCAGGGTGGAGACCCCATGGGTCAGTTCATGAATCTACTCAGGCAAAATTTGGACCGTTATCCCCAACCACCCCAAGGAAACAACAACACCGTGGCAAACTCTTTCAGGGCCTTTAAGTCACTTAAGCCCCCAGAATTCCAAGGATCGGCTGACCCCGTAGAGGCAAGAGCCTGGATAAAGGAAATGGAAAAGTCACTTGAAATTTTAAGCATTGAGGAGGCACAGAAGACTGTTTTTGCCACTTACCTTCTGAAAGGAGAGGTCAACTATTGGTGGGAGGCCAAGAAGAACATGGAGATGGATGCTTTCATAACTTGGGAAAGGTTTAAACAACTGTTTCTAGAGAAGTATTTCCCAAGGTTTATGAAGACTCAAATGGAACTCAAGTTTTTAGAACTGAAGCAGAATAACCTAACAGTGGCTGATTATGAGGCAAAATTTACCGAGCTATCAAGGTTTGTGCCAAAGTTTGTAGATACCGAAGAGAAGAAAGCTAATAGGTTTCAACAAGGGTTGAAGCAGTGGATTCAGAATCGCGTGGCAGTCTTGGAGATTTCAGACTATGCTACACTGGTGCAAAAGGCTTCAATCGTGGAAGCATGGAGTGATCTGATGCAGAGGGAAAGAGAGAAAGGGGGGATAAAAAGGAAACATGCAAGTATGGGTGGAGGTTCTGCAGGAGGAAACCCCCCAAATAGGTTTAACCGCGGGGCAGTCTCCCTACCTGAAAGGAATATGGGTTTCAGGCGACCCGTGAGCGCAAGATTAAACCAGGGCGGCAACCCATCAGGAGTGTCCCACTCCCACCAATCTCGACCCCCATTACCAGTATGTACAACTTATGGAAGGAAACATCCCGGTGTGTGCAACCAGAAACAGGCAATCTGTTATAACTGTGGACGAAGGGGCCATTATGCTACCAATTGTACCACGGTTAACCCTAGCGTCAACTGAAGCCTCACTTGTTTCCAGTGTGGACGTCAAGGTCATATGAGGAAGGATTGCCCCATGAACCGACCCACAGCATCAGGGGCAAGCAAAGCTGCCTCCAACAAACCACCAACTGCTAGGACTTTCAACATGACAGTGCAGGATGCCGTGAGAAACACGGATGTGATAGCAGGTACCTTTTCTCTGAATTCAGTTAGCGCAAATGTTTTATTTGATTCTGGAGCAACTAAATCTTTTATATCGAGGGACTTTGCACATAAATTGAAACTTAAAGCCCAACCGTTAAGAGATTCCCTACAAGTAGAAATAGCTAACCATGAAATAGTCCCAGTTAATCAGATTCACCCAAACTGCAAATTGGAAATAGGGGAACAGTCTTTTTGTGTGGATTTGATTCCTTTTAAATTAGGGGAATTTGATATCATTTTGGGGATGGATTGGTTGTCTCGTAATAACGCGCAGATAGATTGTAAAGGGAAAAATGTTAGATTAAATACCCCAGGGAAGAAGGAAATAGTGTTTAAGGGAATGAAACAGACACAGAAATTTCTAACCATGGCGCAAACCAAGAGATTGTTACGAAAGGGAAACGAGGCTTACCTAGCTTATGTTGTAGACACCCAGAGGGAGGTGCCCAGTTTACAGGACATCCCAGTAGTTAATGAGTTCGAAGATGTGTTTCCACAAGATCTTCCAGGATTACCACCCGATAGGGTAATTGAGTTTGCTATTGAGTTAGCCCCGGGGACGGCGCCAGTTTCGAAGGCCCCGTACCGGTTAGCCCCAGTAGAAATGAAAGAGCTAGCTACCCAGTTACAAGAACTGTTGGAGAAGGGTATGATAAGACCCAGTGTGTCGCCGTGGAGGGCACCAGTGTTGTTTGTTAAGAAGAAAGATGGGAGTATGAGGTTATGCATCGACTACCGAGAGTTGAACAAGCTAACTATAAAGAATAAGTACCCATTACCCAGAATAGACGATTTGTTCGACCAGCTAAAGGATGCTGTGTACTTCTCTAAAATTGACCTAAGAACCGGATATCACCAATTGAAGATTAAACACGAAGATATCCGAAAGACTGCATTCCGTACCAGATATGGACATTATGAGTTCTTAGTAATGTCGTTTGGATTGACCA
Source organism: Heracleum sosnowskyi (assembly GCA_030848705.1). Taxonomy (NCBI): domain Eukaryota; kingdom Viridiplantae; phylum Streptophyta; class Magnoliopsida; order Apiales; family Apiaceae; genus Heracleum; species Heracleum sosnowskyi. The sequence goes on from CM061244.1 coordinate 94,562,653, forward strand.
ATGCCCCAGCAGCTTTCATGGATTTGATGAATAGGGTGTTCAAGTAGTATTTGGATGAGTTCGTTATAGTTTTCATCGATGATATTCGTATCTACTCAAAGACAGAGGCAGAACATGCAGAACATTTGAGGATAGCCCTAGAAATACTCAGGAAGGAACAATTGTATGCCAAATTCGCAAAGTGTGAATTCTGGCGAAATGAGGTTCAGTTTTTAGGACATGTGATCAATAAGGAGGGAGTGTTGGTTGACCCCTCCAAGATAGAGGCAGTTTCAAACTGGGAACGGCCAACCACCCCAACAGAGGTAAGGAGTTTCATAGGATTAGCAGGGTATTATAGAAGATTTGTTAAGGATTTTGCGAAGATCGCGGCCCCGTTAACCCGACTTACCCGTAAAACTGAGAAATTTGAATGGACGGAAAAGTGCGAGAATAGTTTCCAAGAGCTAAAGAGGAGATTGGTGACTGCCCCTGTGTTGGCATTGCCAGATGGAAAAGGAGATTTTGTGATTTACAGTGATGCTTCACATAAGGGATTAGGGTGCGTTCTGATGCAGCACGGTATGGTAATCGCGTATGCATCAAGACAATTGAAGGAATATGAGATTCGATATCCTACTCATGATCTAGAACTAGCAGCAGTAGTTTTCGCTTTAAAGATTTGGAGGCACTACTTGTATGGAGAAAAGTGCGAGATTTACACTGACCATAAGAGCTTCAAGTACATTTTTACCCAAAAGGATCTCAACATGCGCCAGAGAAGATGGTTAGAGCTGATCAAGGATTATGACTGTGAAATTATTTATCACCCAGGGAAAGCCAATGTGGTGGCTGACGCCCTTAGTAGGAAAGAGAGACTCAAGATGATAATATCTTCAAAAGAGCTGATTAGAGAATTTGAAAAGATGGAAATAGAAGTGAAGGAAACCGGAGACGGTACCGAAAAGCTGTTTGAGATTTCACTACAGCCAGAGTTGTTAGAAAAGATCAGAAGATGTCAAGAAAGAATGATGAGTGAAGACAGACAGTCAATGACAGGAGAAGAGATCCACACTGTCAAGGATGATAAAGGAATAATGAGGTATACTTACCGAATTTGGGTTCCGAATGTTCGAGAACTAAAAGACGAGATTTTACACGAGAGTCACAGTTCAAGGTATTCAATTCACCCAGGAAGCACCAAGATGTATGGAGATTTGAAAGAATACTACTGGTGGCCTAACATGAAAAAGGACGTAGCAGAGTGGGTAAGCAGATGCTTGACCTGCCAACGAGTGAAAGCATCAAAAAGAAAGTCTGAATTTTCCGGAACACCAGAGACCCAGTGGGCTTTTACGACCCCTAGAAATTCCCGAATGGAAATGGGAACACCTAGCCATGGACTTCGTAGTAGGTTTGCCAAGGACCAAGGCCAATCATGACACCATATGGGTAATCATAGACAGACTGACGAAGTCAGCTCACTTTTTTCCGATCAACGAAAGGTACACTGTCGACAGACTAGTGGATATTTACTTGAAAGAAATAGTGGTGCGACACGGAGTCCCAGTCGCCATAGTATCTGACCGAGACCCCATATTTAACTCCAGATTTTGGAGAAGCTTCCAAGAATGTGTAGGAACCCGGTTGAACATGAGTACTGCCTATCACCCGCAAACAGACGGACAAAGTGAAAGGACCATCCAAACACTAGAGGATATGTTAAGAGTCTGTGCTATAGACTTTAAAGGAAGTTGGGATGATCACCTGCCACTGATTGAGTTTTCTTATAACAATAGTTTTCATGCAAGCATAGGAATGCCGCCTTACGAGGCCCTTTATGGAAGAAGATGCCGATCTCCCTTGTATTGGGATGAAGTTGGAGAGCGAAAGATGCTTGGGCCCGAAGTGGTCCAACGGACTAAGGACATAGTAGATCTAATCAGAGGACGGCTGGTAGCAGCCCAAGATAGACAAAAGAAGTATGCTGATTTGGCCCGGAAGGACAAGGAATATGAAGTGGGAGACCTAGTGTTCTTAAAGGTATCTCCTTGGAAAGGTTTGATGAGGTTTGGAAGGAAAGGAAAACTGAGTCCTAGATACATTGGACCATTTGAGATCTTAAGACGTATTGGGAAATTAGCATATGAGCTAGCATTACCCCCAAACCTGCAACAAGTGCATAATGTGTTTCATGTTTCAATGCTGAGGAAATACAACCCGGATGTTAAGCACATAGTGGAATACGAGCACGTTGACATGCAGCCAGACCTCACCTATGTGGAGCAACCTGTGGAAATCATAGATCAAAAGGAACAAGTGCTCCGGAACAAGGTCATCAAGCTAGTCAGAGTTTTGTGGCAAAACCATAATGTGGAAGAATCAACCTGGGAACTAGCAAGTGCTATGCTGGAAAAGTACCCCCATTTGTTTTCAAACTGATTCCGGGACGGAATCCTTGTAAGGAGGGGATACTGTAATATCCCCAAATTTTGTACTTATAAAAAAAAAACCATTGATGAATAGTAACTTTTTTTCGTTTAGAAAGTTTTCAGACCACCCTATGTACGGGACGATATAATGAACTTTCAAAGTCGTATTAGTGATCTACGATGTAAATGAAGGAATGCAAAAGCTGTCAGAATCAGAAGAATAGCATTTTCTGTTTTCTCCGAAATTTCACCAATAACTGATGGATTAATCATTATTTGAAAATATTGGAGGATTTAAATTATCAATTCCATGGATATGGGTTTAATAAAAGAATTAGTGATATCAAGAACGTTTACGGTAAACTACTTCGATAGAACACTTAAGAAACCCTGCGAACATTCTACGAGATTAAGCGGTGACGGAACAACGCGACACTTACAGGATTAAATATAGGCATGGAAGTAACATGCAACAAGATTAATCCAAGGAATGCAACAATTGTATCATCCATGTGAAAAGAAACGAACAAGTAAGCTGATTTGCCACCATGATCCCCCATTACTTGACACATGTCCTGATGATGAGGCAAAAAGGCTATGACTCACCACATTACTACAAAATATCTCATATTGTCAAAATCAACCAAGGCAAAAAAAGAAAAGAAAAATCCCCACTTGAAGTACTATACCATTCGACCCATTTCTTCAACCAAGATACTTTTTCAAGAATCAACCTTCCAAGCTTCCATAAATCATGATGTTGGATTCAAAAGTTTCCTAATTCATAGATTAAGGTATGCTCTAATTCCTAGCTTCATCCATGGATTGTAACATGCTTGCATATTAGATCAAAGATGAGAGTGAATAGTGAAATGAATAGTAATCTTTTGTGTTCTTGATTTTGTTCTAAAGATTAAGCTTGTTAAGGATAGTTTAAAGCTCAAGGAAGGATTATAAGCTATTGTGGGTGTTTATAAAGCATCAAGGAAGGTATAACTCTTGAAACCCTTGGTTATAATTTGATTTATATGGTTAGTTTTAAGTGTAGATTGGTTAGTATGATCGTAAGGATGATTGATTGATTTTGATGAAAGTTTGATGTTGTTTTGATGATGAATAAGTAGATGTTGGTTTTGACTATGGTTGATGATGATTATGGATTAGTAATTATGTTGAGGGATTGACTTGATGATTTGGTTGGATTGATCATGTAAAGTTTATGATTAAACTTTGGAATCATTAAAACATAGCCGTTATAATGCCCGATTTTCCTTAACCTTGTTTTGTTTGTGATGTTCGAACATAATAACTTCTGTCCAAGATCAGCACTGCCCATTATAGTGTAGGTCTTGTTTCAAGGTTCGTTTTGGTGTGAAGATCATGTGAATCCGATTTACGGTTTAGGAGAAACAAGTATTTTAGTAAAGGATGTTTCGCGAAACCAAACTATACTACTTAGCCAACTTTGAGGCAATGATCAAACCCCTTAATCGACTTATTAGAATGTGAAACTTTGTGTTAACATGATAGGTACGTTTAGGAAGACCCTCGAAAAGATTTCGTGTTAAAAGGATTTAATCCCTATTTTATAAAAATGCGTGAGCAAGCATGCGCGAGTGGAAGTTCTTAAAGAGTTAACCTGAAAACGAACTTGTTACTTGTGATAGTACATACTTAGTTTCATAAAAGTATTAAGTGATTAATCTCGGATATTTTGACTATGTATAGATCACCGGATTAACCCGAGGCACACTACCCCTACCTCACTACCAGGCAAGTTTTCAAAACCAATGCTTACTGTTGTTGTGATAATAAACTGCTTTCATATATGATATGCAAATGAGAAGTATACATGTTTTATTCCCAAGTACATTGCGATATATAAATTGCATGCTTGTCTTCGAACTGCTATATATATAGTGATACTCGAGGTTATGATTTGATTATGGGCTTCTAAGCTAAATATGGGATATTAGTTAGAAGCCAGGTTTTTATAAATGCCCTAGGTAAAGGGCGTATGATTTTATTCTTTAGACCGGAAGTAGTTATACTTTCTGTATATGTTAAAGATTATTTTTCCGATAAAGATATCGGGTAACTGTTATTCGATGATTATTTATTTAATGAATATTATTTTGAATATTCATTTAATGATTATTTATTTAATGAATATTATTTTGAATATTCATTTAATCCTTATTTATTTAATGAATATTATTTTAAATATTCATTTAATCCTTATTTATTTAATGAATATTATTTTGAATATTCATTCAATCATTATTTATTTAATGAATATTGTTTTTTAATATTCGTTTAAGGTTTATTTATTTAATAAATATTATTCGATTATCTATTAAATACTTTTAACACGTTTTAAAATGAGTAATATTATTTAAAGTTTATCCTCGACCTTCAATAACAATGAAGGATATTCTAAGTTGTATTATTAATTATTTTAAATCAAGGGGAGGTTCCCAAACACTGTTTTTCCATTTAAATCTACCTTTTAAAGAGGATTTAAATACTCGTTCAACTACCAAAAATATGGGAAACCTGATTTAAGTAACTGCTACTCATTTTAAACTCTCAACTCAAAACTGTCAGGGGACAGATATTTTCTCAGAGCAATTTATTTGCTGCAAGTCAAATGTTGTGTTACTACCTCAACGATCGAGGAGTAAATTGATGGAACAAGTCGATATCCATTAACAAGCAATAGCTTGGGAAATATTGGAGAATCTTCCTTTCCAATCTAGATATAACTACTGAGTGGAGTCGTATTAACAAGTATTACACTTGGGGAAAGGAGGACGATCTTTACGTTTCAGAGTCATGGATTTCATCCGAACTAGGAGCAGTGTAAGAGGTCGAGTCGCGCCAACCCATCATTTTTATTGCCCCAAATGGGCCGGGGAGATCCAGAAAGGCGGTAGACAATGTCAGGCTGTCGTGTTCTTCCATCTACATGTAGAAAACATTTTTAGTTGTACAACCTGCTACTGATCATAGTGAGGTTGGGACAACTGGCGCGGAGATTACTCCAGTATTGGTTCATCATCCAATTTGGATAATTCTGCAACATGTATTGAAAGGGACTAAGGGTAGCCCCCTTAGTACAGGTTTACCGATCATGTTGGCAGAGGGTCGAAAAGTGTTCAAAAATGAAGTTACAATAAATCCTTGCAACTTCATCTTTTATTTTATGAGTTATGACTCTGATAAAACCTTACTCATATTATTTATGCATAAGTGGATTTTGGGTTACGGAAACCTTATATTGAATTTTCCTCGTAACTTCATCTTTTATGTTATACTAGTATCTTATCCGTTTAATGCATAGTCTGTGGTTACAAAGATAGTTTCGAACTGTTATATACTGATGATCTGTTATAAACTATTTTGGTGGGCTCTATTGCTCACCCTTGCTTTATTTATTTATATCACAACAACAGCTAGAGCAGATGGCCCGCAACAGGCGCACTCAGCGCAAGCAGGTATCGGCCGTCAGAGATCTACCTGCTGATGTCGTAGTCGCCATAGCTGAGGTAGTAGTAATCAGTAGCCTAAGCTACAGCTTTTGTGTATCAGACGTATTTATATTATGATTAATGTAAGCAACGGCAAGAACTATTAAGCGTACTCTGTAATCTTTTGGGTTTGTAATATCTTATAACTTGTGGATCCTATGACTAGATACTTATTCCAATTTCATCTCTGGGACTATAACTAGTTGTGTATGGTGTTGTTATTGCGGGGTCACGGCATGCAGTTTTATTGTTTTGATTCAGGTGCAAGTATTATTGATGGAAATTGAGACCGTAACGACCGGATCCCCGACCCCGGATCTGGGGCTGTTACAGTTTACCCTGTCTAGAGAGATGTCTAGAGAGAAGCAGTAGCGTCGGCCTTTACATATAGGATAAAAAGGACTGATTAGAGTAAGGAGGCAAATACATAAAGAATCCTAAAATTTAGATCCAATTGACAGCATTTAGAGATTAAAGTCAACAAAGAATTACTCTAAACCACATACATTTGACTAGACCTGGCAATTCGTTTCGTTCGTGTACTTTCGTGTCGTGTACTTTCGTGTTTCGTGTACAGGAATACTAAACCAAAACACGATCCATTAAGAATTCGTTTCGTTTCGTGTTCGTGTACCATCGTTTCGTATACTTTTCGTGTCGTGTTTCGTGTAAATTTAAATAAAAATTAAAATATAATAAACAAATAAAAATATTTAAATATTAGCATTTTTTGTTTAATTTTTACTAGTTGACTCTTAAGTTAATAATTCATAAAGAGACAAGAGTGGTCGAATCTTGTTAAACTTAAATTTGAAACTATTTTCTTTTTTGTTATTGTAAAAATAATATATACAACATTTATTTATTATAAGTATTTATATAATTTTAAAATATTTATTTAATTATTTAATTATTTCGTGTACTTTCGTTTCGTGTCGTGTACCCAAGGGTAAACCCAAAACCGACACTATAATTATTCGTGTAATACCGTGTTCGTTTACTTTCGTGTTCGTGTACCGAAAAGGTGAACACAAACCCAATATTATCGTGTCGTGTTCGTGTCTTGTTATTGTTAGAAATATGTTGTTCTTGATGATAATTATAAAAACACTTAATAGATTTTGTGTTAAGTCACTTTTTGTAACTGTCAACGGAATGGTATGCTTTGCAGCTTTCGTTGACAGGTAGCTCATCAACGAAATGAGTGATGTAGCAATTGCACTGTACAATACTTCACTGGTTGATATACATTTGTTGTAGGTATTTTAGATAGGTTTTCTAAGTCATGTTGACTAAGTACTAGATAGGCAAAATAGGTTGGTTAAGTGTAAATATATTGTGCCTTGTAATTTTGCTTAAGTGAAGACATGTCAACGGAATGAAGATTATTCTATCAACGGAATGAAGATTACTCTATCAACGAAATGAGGAATATACCATCAACGGAATGAAGAATAAAGCTATCAACGAAACACATCTCACTGCTATCAACGAATCATTATCACTTTTCTGAATAGTTGACAAAGTGATAGTGACAGTTTTCTGACAGATCAAAAGGTGATGTAGAAGTGTACTTCGCATTGGAAGCCATCAATATGGACACTGAGAATGAGGAAACATTCCAATTTCCAATTAGGTTCTTGAGTGTGATCATAATAAGCATGAAGACAAAAGACAAGATCTCCAAGGACCATTGGACAAAAGGGATGAAAAGCAAGCTACTGGCGGTTACCTTTAGATTATTTTAGTGTAGCCAAAAATAGCATTGTAAACTTGGGTTATATAACCAAGTGTAGCAGTTCATTTTTAATATATGTGAGTGAGATAAAAACAGTTTGTATTAGCTTCTTTCAAGAGCACTCTCACTCCAAATCAGGAACTGAGCAGCTGTGATACTTTTGTAACACAGATTATTTCCGCAATAAAAACATCTCAGTTGGATCCTCAAAACATCCGACTGAAATTTTATATTTGCTTGTGTTTTTATTTTCTGTGTTAATTTATTTAAAAGTTGTTTTAAGTTTAAAATATATAGAATTGTATTCAACCCCCCATTCTACAATTCTGTTAGGTCATTTGGGATTAACAATTGGTATCAGAGCACGCTTCTAACATACAAGAAGTTTAAAGATCAAGGCCAAAACAGAAACCATGGTGAAGAAGGATGCAGGTGTAAAGATACCAGTTCTAGATAAGGACAATTACTTTCACTGGAAAGTAAAAATGCATCTACATCTCATGTCTATGGATGAGAGATATGTAGACTGCATTGAGAAAGGTCCACACGTTCCCATGAAGTTTGCATCTAGAGTTGGACTGCCAGATGATGCTGAAGATGTAGAAATTCCAAAACCTGTCTCAGAATGGACTGTTGACGATGTTGCAGAAGTCCATAAAGATAAAAGAACCATGAACATTCTGTTTAATGGTTTGGAGCAAGAGATGTTTGACAATGTCATAAACTGTACAACTTCTAAAGAAGTATGGGACACTGTTAGAACACTATGTGAAGGAACTGAGCAAGTTAGGGAGAACAAAATGCAACTCCTCATACAACAATATGAGCACTTTCATTTTAAAGCTAGTGAAACCCGAAATGACACGTTTAGTAGGTTTCAAAAGCTTTTGAATGGATTAAAGTTGTATGGGAGGGTCTATCAAACCAATGATTCAAACCTCAAATTTCTTAGAGCTCTTCCAAAAGAGTGGAAGCCTATGACTGTTTCTCTGAGAAACACTCAAGAGTACAAAGACTACACTCTTGAAAGGCTTTATGGAACCTTAAAGACATATGAGCTGGAAATGGAGCAAGATGAAGAAATTGAGAAGGTACAAAAGAAAGGTGGATCTATTGCATTGATTGCATCTGTGAACCAACTGAAAGATGACAATGAAGAAGCTGTAAAAGCCACAACTAGTCGAGCTAGTTGTAGGAGTGATGTTAGCAAGGGTAAAGGCAAGATGACAGAAGAAGAAGAAGAACCAGCGAACTTGGATGACTTAGATGAGATTGATGAACACATTGCTTTTCTTTCAAGAAAATTTTCTAAGTTCAAATTCAAGAGAAACTCAGAAGCAAGGCCACTAAGGAGAGACTTTCAACCTAGCAAAAATAATTGGATTGAAAAGTCTAAGTCTAAATGTTTCAACTGTGGAATGATTGGTCACTTTGCTGGAGATTGCAGAAAACCCAAAGTTGAGAAGGGCAACAGGAAATTTGAGCCTGTTGATTATAAAAAGAAATACTTTGAACTTCTCAAGCAAAAAGAAAAGGTTTTCATGTCTCAGGAGTATGATTGGGCTGGTAATGGTGAATGTAACACCCCCAGACCCGGGGTCAGGAATCTGGGTTGTCACGCTCCATCAATTATATAATACCTGCATTACTTACAACATTCTAATAATATAACTCCAAAAGACCCCAATCGCTTACGCGCACACACACAAGTTATAGCCTTGGAAATGAGCAACAATAAGTAACATTTGTTATTACAAATCAAATGTACTATCCAGGATCTCATCTATCATTTACAACCTCTACCTGAAGTTAAATAATAGACCTCACAATTCTATACAAGGTTTAATAATACAAACCTATTCGAAAACAATTCTTACTAACTCAGTCTACAGCTGTTCTGCTAAATCCGACAGTATCCATCTTGCTGAACTAACTCAAGGGTGGTCTCTCCATTCCCTTGCTCTCGTAACACGAGGTGAATCGGCAATGTTTTCTTCATGCTGAAAGATTTAATAAAGCAAGAATGAGCTAATAGTGCTCAGCAAGAAATCTATCCCAGTTTAAATCTTTAAACCTTTTAGGAAGATAATCCATATGGGATCCATGTTTAAAACTACTAGGGTTTATCCCCAAAATAGTATATCGTTCAAAATACCGTATGACTTATAATCATACTCATATACTCTTGGTAATCATTTGGAAATCCTTGGTATCAATATAATGAACCAAGATTCAAAACATATCTTTTAAAATAGATATCAAATAATGGAATCAAGGCTTAAAGCCTATCCATTGATTCAAAATACTATACAGTTCAATATACTGTATATCTTAAATACCTTTTTAACATATATAATCACATATCTATTTAGATATCTCATACTGTTCAAAATACTGTAGAATATCAGTAATGAACACCTTTTGTAAAAGAAGCAAGAATGAGCACTATAGCTCGACAATCAGATATAGCAGCTTAATCATATATGTAAGCTTATATCATAAAGGAAAACCTTTAAAACTTCATTCGTATACAGAATGATATATTTATTTCTCTTTTCGTCAAAACATACCATACAGTACGACTACTGTATAAGGAACATCATTACTCTTTACTGTCACATTATCAGTAACTCAGCGCCTAGGCTTTTGTTACAATGTACAGTTCAACTCCAATCGGAGGGAAGAAAGGGAATGTACTGGAATACGCGATACACGGTGATCAGCCGTTATATCGCAACTTAACTTTTCTACTAGTAGAAGGACGACTTCCTGTTCGGTTATCACCCTGACCGCATACGGGCCATTGTGCTAAGAGATCACTACCTCGAGCCTATTTCGTCACCGGGTAAGCCTTAGCACGCAAGAGATCACTACCTCGGGCCTATTTCGTCACCGGGTAAGCCTTGATAATTTTTTGGCACTACCCCGGCACCTATTTCATTGCCGTGTAGGCCTTTCCAATTCCCATGATGAAAAACATTAATGAAACGGAAATCGGAAGTTAATTCCACATTTCCCAAGTACGAATACTTGTCGAAACTTTGTAACCGTTCAGAATACCTCACTCCAGAGTAATTGAAAGGAGTAAGTCAAAGTGTGGGTTGACATTAGTCAACGAGACTACCGATGATTACTACGTATTTTGAAATCATGACCAGGGAGTTTATTGAAATATCAGAGTTCAGCGAGTTTGAAATACTCTACTTAAATGGGGGAGCCATCCCCTAGTTATAAGTATTCTAGAGGAACAGTGGAAGTAAAACTCTGTCCTCGAATTCTTGAACTAGATTCCCAGTTTTTGATGAGTTGGAAAAATACTATTCACATTTAATTACCTTTAACTATCTTAAGATAATAGTTGGGAATCTCTATTTTAATAACTTTTCTGGAAATCAGAAATTTATATTTTTGTGTAAATAATAGAACCTTTAATCATATAATAAGGTTCTATGATTTTAAATCATATTTGGAATATTTAATAAATACCCAAATAATAAATATTAAATTATTATTCAATATAAAACCACCTAAGTGAATATTCAGAATAATATTCACTTAGTTAAATAATCTTCAAATAATAAGTATTGAATTATTATTCAATATAAATTACTTAAGTGAATATTCAAAATAATATTCACTTAATTAAATAATAACCAATTAATAAATATTGAACTATTATTCAATATAAACCCTTAAGTGAATATAAAGAATAATATTCACTTTAATTAAATAATATTCAAATAATATTTATTATAATATTATTTAAATATCTCACCTTAAATACCCCATAATATAGATATTGGAATATTTAATAAGTCTTTGAAATATAACCGTCCCTGGAACCTTCCAGCTTTTGACAGTAGTTTAAAACAAAATAATAATTTGACTCCCGGTCTAAGTTTTAAAACCATCGTACAAGTACTCTATACTTAGAGTCTTTAACCTTTAACCTTGGTTTATATCTAGTACTTATCTAGCATATAAACCTTATACCTTATACAGCTTTTTACAAAGCGAAAACAGTTTTACGTCATTTCACAGCATTAAGCAGCATATATAGCAATACCACAACATATATCACAACAGCATCATTATATGGTATAGGGTTTGAAAACTTGCATGCATCTATCATATGCATACATCACATCTCATCATTTTTAATACTGTCACATCTATATACGATGTGAGGTTTGAAAGCATGCATAATATCGTATGCATATATTACATTTGAAAGCATGCATCTATCATATGCATATTATCATAATATTGTACTGCATGGGATGAGAAAACTTGCCTCGGGTCCTTGGTTGTTACGGTTTCGAGAACTTGCCGGGAAATCTATAAACAAAGAAATACCCGATCAGTCCCCTGGCTTAATCATTTAAAGTGCATTTAACTTAAGCACTAACGTTCTATTAACGAACATCCATTGTCTCACTCTTGGTCATCTATAACCTCATGACGTTCCGTAACTCTTAAGTCACAAGTTTGGGTGAAAATCTATTCACAAATCCCAAGTACTTTTCCTTTACCATTTCCTTGTTTTAAACCATCCCCTTAAGGGTATTTCACTCGCGCAACCTTTGTTCTCGCATTTTTCTAAAATCACAAACTTATCGTTTTGACACGAAACCTTCTAGGTTCCTTTCTAGACTATACATACTAGTATCCATTTTAATATCTCAATCCAATTCCAATTTTAAAGGGCTTGATCCCTATCTCAAAGTTCATACAATGAACTATCTAGTTACGCGAAACCGCTTTTACTAAAACGGGCGTTTCTCTTAAACCGTAAATCAAAACGATACGATTCTTTCGCTAAAATAATCTAGGAAACAGAGCCTACATGCTCATGGTCAGAAACCTCAAGTTTATGCCCTGTTTTGCAATCATAGTTTCTGTCTAAACTACCTAAGTAAAATCCGACATGGTAACGGCGCTTATGCGTACTTCCCGTGTTTTTAAACACTCAATCCAATCTACAATCAACCATCAACCAACCACCAATCAAACTCAAGCTTATATTACCATTTTTCTGTCCAAACAAGGTCACACTCTAATTCACAAGTTCATCCACAAATCAACCATCAAACATGCTTAAAATCATGCATACATGCTTTATTCTAACATAGTTTCAATCAAACACTTCTAACTTACTAGATCAAGCAAAAATCTTAAAAAGAAAGAAGTTTATACCTTCCTTGGATCTTAACAAAGGCTATATATGGGTGATATATCCTTCCTTGCTCCTTAACTATGTTAATCAAACCTAAAATCATCAAAACAAAACAAGATTCTATGAGGTTACTATTCACATCACTATTCATCATCATCTTTGCATCCATTTTTGACCAAGATATCATACATGGATGAGGCTAAGATTAGAGATCTACCTTGGATATTGGAAGGGGGTGATTTAGAGCCCAAGATCAAGAATTATGGTTGAGTGGAAGTTAGAGCAAAATTTTTAAGGACTTGATGGAGAAGAAAAGCCGAATGTGTTCTTCATCTTGATGCTTCTCTTTTTGCTTTTGTTTTCTTTGATTTTTCTTTCTTTTATTTTGTCTAATTAACCTTTAACACTTTGTAATTAAATTGTGTGGCTAATAACAAGGCTTGTCATCAATGACAAGGCTAAATTTGAACTTGTGGTGATGGTGAATGTGGTGACAAGGTGGTGATTCATCACCTTGTCATCACTTTGTCATGCTTGTGTCATTCCCTTGCATCATGCTTATGTCACCCTTTGCATCCTCAATCCTCTTATATATTGCACTTGATGATCTCATATAATACTCCTCCTTTGGTTAGGGTTTAATCCATAATTTGTTACGCTTTTGTTTCGCGATAGTTTCAAGTGGTTTTAAAAACGTTTCTCTGTACCAAAGCTAGGGTACTTCCTTTATCCTTCCATTACCTTGGTTTAATACATGGTTCTAGATTTCTCACCTTGGTTTAAGATATGCTCATGTATTTCTCATTCCACATACTTTCTCAAAACGATCAAATCAATACATCCTTAACTGTCCAGTGAATAGTGATTTAAAACTCGGATGGGAATCTTCTGATTCTGATCGCGTTTACATTCTTTTATTCTTCCTATACATCAATAATATCACTTCGAAACATTCATTCCATGTCGTCTATATAGTTTAACTAAGTCCAAAATTTGGGGTTATTACAGTGAAGATTCAGATGATCACTACGCCATAAGTGCTCATATGCAGTGCTTTTTTAATGTGGCTGTAGACCAAAAAAGCGTTGCATTCAGCTTGGTTTTCAAAAATGCAACACAAAACGGGCGTTGCATCCGCGGGCGTGGCCTTTGATATGTAATGCAACGCTTTTTGCCATCTACCGCAACACCAAGAAAGCATTGCATTACAACCGTAATGCAACACTACTAGCATATAAATGCAACATCAATTACCGTTGCCATACACATGAACCAAAGCCTGGCTTCCAGGTCACCATAGTGGGGCCCACTAGCATGCCACGTCAGCAAGGAGCCCATTGACATGCCATGTCAGCAAGGAGCCCACATGCCATGTCAGCTGTGGGACCCACATGCTGTAATGCAACGCTTTGTAATACACCATTATATTCTGTAATGCAACACTAAAAAGGGAAAAATACAACACTTTAATTAAAATTTCTGCAATACCATTTTTGTACATAAATACCTAAAGATCCAAAGTGCCAACACCAAGCACATACGATCAACTAATACTTCAACAAATACTTACAAAGTACTAAAATCATGAACATACGACAAAGCATAACTTCAAAAGTACCAAACAACCAAGTTTAAATACTAGTGCCAATTACGTAATTAAATTGCTAAGTAGCGCCGCCTTGAGTCACTGTTGTCTTGATCACTTGATATGGTAGCAAAAAGAGCCTCCTGAGGTTGAGCAATTCCCAGCTCAAAAATGGCTCTCACCCTGTCTGTTTCACTTAAAGATCTTTCCAGCTCAGCATACTTACTCCAAGCATAGCAATTTTCTGGTGACCACTCCAAGTACTTTTCATACAGCTTCCTACATCGATCTATGTTCCCGAGTTGAAGCTCAATTTCAATGTACTTCCTAAAAATCTGTTTTAAACAAGATTGTGGTCATGCATTGAGGTAGACAATTTATAAGTTAAATATTATTTTATAACAATGAGCAAAACGATATAATGAAATAAATAAATTAGCAATTAACCTCAATAATACCTTGTCTTTAGGAGCCTTCCCAATTGCTTGTCCAAGTATCGATCGAGCACCTATGAGATTTAATTGCCTCATCTCAAACTGGGGAGCCAACAACCACACTTTTGCAAAGGAAAACTGTTTATGGGGAATCAAATTGAGACACTCTCTGTCAAAACAAAAGTTAGTGAGAATACTTTTCATCCCAACTAATAAACACGCTGATATAAAGTTAAGTGATTAAGTAACATTGACAGAAAGCATTGGATCAGAAAATCATTCCTTAAATCAAAATTTCACATCAAAATTTCACACTTTTTAATAAGATAAAGATAAAAGTGCAACATAGTATTGATAACTCAAATAATATCCATATCACGTGATCACGTCATTAATCTGTTTAACTTTCTACGGTTACTTAGACTCTCTCTCTCCTGAAAGTCTTGAATATATGCAGCGCCAATTTTTCAGTGTACGGTTACTTAGACATGTATAATGATGAAACTGATCCAACAGTTTCTTTTTCCAGCAAACAGGATTTGACTGACATAAATCACACAAGAGAAATAAATAGTTGGACAAGAAATGAGAAATGTATGGCACTTGAAGAGACCGAGTGCTTGATTTGGGACGATCAGAATAAGAAATGGTATGTTTACTTATAGAGGGGGGGGGGAGCATATGAGTAAATCCTTTTTGACACATTTTACGCATTTCAACACCAAGCTACTCAAGGATTAGCACTTTATTGCAAGTAACAAAGGATTTTCGAATCCTGATATTTACAAGTGCACAATGACCAGTGGCAATTCAAATAACATTTACCACATAAACAAAAACATACATGATAATGAAAGTCACCAATGCTAAAAGAAGTGTTGATGAGAAGCAAGAAAATTCACCGGATACATTGATTTAAGGATTTCAATATATGACCATATATTAAAAAGGTAAAAAGAGGGATATCAATATACAATTATATTTAAAAAAGGTATCAGTTCTTGCAGTTCCCAACATTCCCAGTTATAATAACAAGAGATTTTCTGAAGTACTGTCACAATTCTTGACAATATTTTACTATACTCTGTATATTCCAAGTTTGACTTATCAACTAATCATGCAAACCATCAACTTATAACAGATTAATTCTAATTGACTGGCTGCCATTTTCCTTGCTTCCATTTTCAGTTACGAGTTGGATACAACGCCTTTCCACAGAGTACTTTACTGTAAACTCTTTTTTAAATAATCAACCAGCATTATTATATACTGAAGGAGTGAGAATCAAATGTTATTTGCAAAGGAACATCACCACCAGGCTGTCAATGAAGCCTCGATGTCGCTGATGTTCAATTGTTAATACCTGATACACAAGATTCTGCTACTTATTGTAGCATTATTCTTCTCAAAAGCAATAGATACGTATTTTTGCTGACATCATATTATAGAATTGCTATCAATTTAAATAGTCAAATGGAAAGGTTTAAAACATGTCATTTGGTAGATATATTAACCATGAGTTTGAGAAGACTATACACATTGGGAGCAAGGTAGGCCGCTAAAACCCCGACTAACCTCGTGAAATATGCCTGCGATTTTTAAAACAATATATTTTTAGCCTGGACCTTTCTTGGTTCGGCCTCAGTCCTCAAGGGAAACCATCTACATATTTACTGTTTAGTGAAATTCACTTAAGCGCTTGCTTATAAATGTACATGTAAAAGTGATGATTTAAGCCTAGTAGTAAGTGATTTGGCAAGCTTTGTTACAAAAATAAGTCATACCTGGGCATCACTTCCATTGTCACTTCCATTATTGCCATTCAAATCAGTGTTCCAGTTCTCATCCTCAACGCTGCCACCAAATTTGTTGCATGTGTGACCAATATTTCCTGAACAGGATGATGGTTTCTGAATCATTACACCACTCTCACTTCCGCTATAGCCAGACTGGTGAAGGGTTGAGAAATTAATTCAATCAGTTAAGCAGAGCGTGGTACAAATGAAAATTTAAATTGTACATAAAAGTGGGTAACTAGATAGCCTCTTAAACAATCAAATCAGTTCAAAGTGACATGATTGTTCAACCAATGACAAGTGACCGGATTCATGAGGATAGCAAGCCATTATGCTCCAGGGTTTTTATTAACATGTTATATCAGTGCCGACTGAAGTTGAAGTCTGTACACGTCCGTGCATACATGGAGAAAACTGGAACAATTAAAGCAACTCACAGTGTGGCATTTTCTCCAGACATGCTGCCAGAGATGTTTAAGCTCATTCTTTTGAATAGGCTTCACTAAAAAGTCTACAGCACCTTTGGATAAACACTTAAAGACTATACCCATTGAATCATTTGGTAGATATATTAACCAGGCATGTTTCTTTTTCTTCACCGTCAGTGTTGCCAATTTCTCATATTTCCACTTTCTGTATGTATCCCTATCTTTTAACCACGCGGAGTAATACAACTCACGAATACAAGTTTATACATATAATTACAAATACAAGTCAAAACATACGAATACAAAACATTAAATATAAAAAACCCCAAACATTTGAATACAAAACCTTGAATTACAAATCGAGTTCAAACCTGAGAATGAAAGCCCCAAAGTCGAAACCCTAATTGAATCCAAGAATGAATGCCCTAATTAAATCCGAGAATGAAATCCTAAAAGCTGAAGCCATAATTGAACTTGAGAAAGATAGCCCCAAAGTATAAGCCCTAATTAAACCCCAAGAAAGCCCTAATTACCTGCAATTTCAAAACAAAATCTGGAGTTACATACTTGAGAAATGTGTATTAAACCCGAAGAAAGCTCTAATTACAGAAATGTGTATTTCAGAAATGTGTAGAGTTTGACGAGACTGTGAGAGTATGAAGGAGACCGTGAGATTTTGTGGGGAGAGAGATAGTGTTTTGGGCGGGGGGAGTGTAGTGTGTTCTTGTCTGAAATTTGTTGGGGGGAAAATAGCCGCCTAAAATTTTCAGCTTGGACCCCAAAGATTTGCTATATATTTATTTTATTTTTTAATTTTTTAATTTTTTAATTTTTAAATGTATAAATTTAATTAGAAAATATAAGAACAAGATACTTATATAAAATAGTTTCAATTTGAAAATATATTATTTTTCAAACTTTAAAGTAAAAAGAAAAGATTAAAATTTGAAGTCGCGGTACATATTTTTAATATATATATATATATATATTCATAATTCTAAAAATAATGTAGTATAATGCAACGCTTTTTAATGGTGTTTATGTCATAACACTATCATTCACTCTGCAACGGTGCATTCACATGAAATGCAATGCTTTTTGAGTAGTGTTGCAGAAGACCAATACTAATCACAGCTTTTGCAACGCTTTGCTTGCAACCCTCACAAAAAGCATTGCATATGAGCACTTATGGCGTAGTGGATGATGTTGAGTATGTCAACTTGGCTCTAATGGCTAACAATCATGAGCAGGAAGCAAGTTCCTCTAGCAACCAGGTAACAATCACTAATCTTTCTGAGCTTTCTGAGCTTTCTGAGCCACTACACCATATTTGGCCTATTGCAAGCCCAATATATGTTTGTGTTGCATGAAGTGTTGCTAAAAATAAGAAACTTGCTGGTTTATTGTAATACTTTTGAAAGGTGTTGTATAAAATGGCAAAGTGTTGCAAGATTAAGGATTATTTTGACAAGTTTTGAACTATTGCAATACCTTGAAAAGTGTTACAATATCCGTTACTTTCTGTTACACTTTTGGTCGAATTGACTGAAATTGGGGGGCGGGAGTTTAATTTTTTGAGAGGGCGGCCAAATTTTAGTACCAAAAATTTAATTAACCAAAATATTACACAAAATCACTATCTCTCTCGCATATCTGTCTAAACCTTATCCTCTATGTCGCTCATCTCTCTCTCTCTCTCTCGCTCATCTCTCTCTCGACCCCCTTTCTCGCTAATCTCTCTCACCTATCTCTCACACCTCTTTCAAATTGCAGAAACCCAAAACCGAAAACCTAAAAACCCAAAAACCCCCAAACTGATTAGAGCTTCATTAAAGCTTCAATTATTGAAGATTATTGTGCATCGTCAGGCAATTATCACTAAGATTAAACAATCTAATTTCTAATAAGAACTGTTAAAGCTCTGTTCTAACTGTTAATTTCCACTCTTATCATTTGTTGTTTCTGCCGCAGCTGCAGCTTGGTAATCAAAGTTTCGCAAACATGGGTATGTAACTAATTCTCTCTAATTGAATCATTTACATTTTATTCTTCTTGTTCATTGTTCGTTATTATTAATCAAGATGAACATTTTGATGAATGTTGTTGTAAAATGGTGATGAATGTGGCAAGAAGAAGGCCTGGAGGAAGAGGCGAAAGTAACCTCCTCTCTCTCTCTCTCTCTCTCTCTCTCTCTCTCTCTCTCTCTCTCTCTCTCTCTCTCTCTCTCTCTCTCTCTCTCTCTCTCTCTCTCGCCCCCCCCCCTTCTCTCTCTCTCTTTCTCTCTCTCTCTCTCTCTCTCTCTCTCTCTCTCTCTCTCTCTCTCTCTCTCTCTCTCTCTCTCTCTCTCTCTCTCTCTCGCCCCCCTTCTCTCTCTCTTTCTCTCTCTCTCTCTCTCCTTGCTCTCTCTCTCCCTCGATCTCTCTCTCTGTTTGTATATATTAATATTTTTTTTGAAGTCTGTTAATTGATTTACATTACTAATTACCTTAATGATTCTACACCATATTGTTTGCTGTATTTTACAAAATTAATAATAATTTATAATTATAACAACGATGTGAAGCAAGCTTATAAGTTAATGTTACTTTTATTTCATTATTGGCTGGTTTCATTTTTGTATTGAGATGATAGAGATTCTGCTTTTTAATATTACATATATTGATATGGTGTTTTAGTGATCTAACCTTCAATGTTTGTCAAATTATTAACATGTATAGTAATGCACAACAAGTGTATAAGTTTGGCCTATTTTTCTCGTAATTGGTTTTGTTTATTTGGGTGATTTAGTTGAGTAAGCTTCTGATTTTGATTGTTATTTATAAAACAATTAATGATTTTTTAGTAATATGGTTTTATGAGTAGGTGTTAGTGGTATCAGATCGGTAATTATGTATTTTTGGTAGTTGAAATTAAGGCTGGTTTTTTCATGTTAGGTATGAGTTAGGAAGACAGCCCGCAAACACTAAGTTGTCCAGCAACAAGACTGTTAGGAAGGTGCGTGTTCGAGGTGGAAATGTCAAGTGGCGTGCCTTGAGGTTGGACACTGGAAACTACTTTTGGGGTAGTGAGGCTGTCACACGCAAGACCAGGATTCTGGATGTCGTCTATAATGCATCTAACAATGAGTTGGTCAGAACACAGACTTTAGTCAAGAGTGCTATTGTTCTGGTTGATGCTGCACCCTTTAAGCAGTGGTATCTTCAGCACTATGGTGTTGAAATTGGTCGCAAGAAGAAGTCTGTTGCTGCCAAGAAAGAAGGAGAGGTATGAGATCTTTTACTGTTATGATTTACAATAATTGTGATTGTTTGCTCTTAAATATTGCCTTGGACATGTATCCGTCTTGTACAGTTCTATTGAAGTCAGGATAGCATGTAAGACGACCAATTGTTTTCCTTGTTCAAAACTCACTTATTTGTATAAGTAAGATGTTTACAAGGTTACAACATGTCTATCTAAATAGTAAATGCAATGCACATGTCTAGTCTACATTGATATTATAAAACCTACAGTGAGTACCAACTAGCTTGATTATCTACCAGCTGGCTATTTTTAGCAAAAAATTACAATTTTACAGCATTAAATATAGTGTAAACTTCTTATAAGGTCAAGTAGTACGAGTTTCTCCTTGTTCTTTCCTAGAGCGTCAAGCAGACTGTTTTATGAGGGTAAAAATAAGTGATTTTCCCCTGTAGAGATAGAACCACTGTCTCTTGCAAGCAAAAGCTGAAGTAGAATGAGCCCTGTGCTAAGTTTGCTTAAAGGCTTGAACAGGTATCCAGTATTATTCATAATTCATACATCACTATTAGCAGATAACAATGTTTAGTTTGATGCTCTTTAGGTATCTTCAAAAATTGATGCTGTCAATAGGAATCCCTGATCGCTCAGCTGCCGAATTCTATGTGCCTGATCCGAGTCCAAGTTACATTAATCCAGTTTTATCTAACAATCCTGCAGACAGGTAAATAATTCCTTCAGACATCAAATTGAAAAGATTGTCTTTATAAGTCATTTCATTGTCATGAAAGCATTTTTAAGATAATAGCATTTCATGTATGACAAAAGCTAAATATGTATATACAAGAATGCAATAACTGCTTCAGTAAGGCATCCTAAAAGTCAGTAAAAGAAAGTCTAAAGTAACTAAGAATGATTAATTTATTATTTACAGGTTTAGGCAAACTGTTATTGTGGCACTTACAAAATGCATTTGAGTATTCAATATTCCAATAATCGTATTGGTTGATTACAGACAATCATTGTTGTTCTAATTTCTTAATAATCTGATATGAACTAATTAGTTTAGATGAAGTTAAATCTGAAACTGGCTTTCAGAATTTTTTGTTATGAAATGTACATCTGTGTATCACTTTCTACTCTTGCTTCACAAAATAATCTGTGTGTACACGATATTCATGAACGGTGTCTTTATCGATTAATTCCAATTCTCGCTTTTTACAACATTGAGAAACACAATTAAAACACTTAACTATTATCAAACATATTGGTTATCTTGCTGCATATCAAATAATATTGTTTTGCTTATACCAATTTGCGTGTGTGGGTGTATGGTGTATGCGGGTGAAATGGGTTCCTCGTGGCCTCAATTGGGAGGATTATTAGGTAATATGGATAGTTCTTTGGTAGGCTCCGCTTTAAATTGCTAAAATATATTTGTGGATCCAACGTCATCTCCCTGTTGCATCGTCTGATATATTGTGTCGATCTTCCTGATTTTCATTTGATCATATCAAAGATTTGCTTGTCCATTATTTGTAACCTTTTCAAACTGATTGATATTTTTAAAGACGCAGTTTACATTTTTAAGTAGACTTCTTGGACTTCTATATTATCCATTTTCTAGTATCAATTTATATTGCTATTTTTTCTCATCATTTAAATTTTATCAAGTGTCCAGACCAGTTTGCGTAATGATAATACATTAATCATTCTTAGTTATTTTTCATGATGCTCGCGTCCGAGATCTGATGAACATGAAGATTTTTGTCGATACAGGTTTTGTTCCCTCCTTATAGACAAGTTGATATCTGTTTAGTAATATTAAGGAAATAATTGTAGTCAGACACAAGTGATTAACATTATGTGAATTGACATTTGATTTATTACTTACGAGTGACGATCCACTTGAACTTTGTGAATTGTTAATGGGACATACACATTCCAGCTACTTGATCAGGTCAGTAGATCCTTATGTGCCTCGTGTGGTATTAAGTTTTGCCAGTTTGGCAAATTTCTTCATGCAAGTATACCTCTAGTTTTGAAAAAGTATATTAAAGAATCCTTTACTCTTTGTTGTATTAGGTTCTTGATTGCTAACATGCTTTAGAATTTATAGAGAGTGCAAGTATTTTAATTTCCTGCACTAAACCTTGATTGATTCTCTAATTATAATCTCTGAAAGGGCAACTCCGTTTTTATTTTATCACAAAATTGGAGGTTGTGCTAGTCTTTGAAACATTTCTTTCAAGCATCTAAATTACTCAAACCATAGGTAATTAATTTTGATGCTTATGGTTGATATTCATTTTATTTTTGCAGAATGTCATATATCAACTACAAGCTAAGCGCAACATGGGCAAGAGAATAAAGAAGTTGCTGCTAAGCCCGTGCCAGAACATGAGAAAATAACTGAGGCAGCTTCCGTGAAACCACCAAAGGCCGAAGAATGTGATGAAGGTGAAGATGAGGACTGGGACCTAAAAGGAGTTTTGTGATATAATTGCTCGTTCATACTTATTTTTTGTATATATGTACACCTTTGGTTGAATATTTTAACTTAAAAGACCAAGTTCCATGTGAATTATGGTGTAAGTCGAATGTGTTTCGACTTTAGACTTAAGTACTAGAAATAAGATGATGTTGCGGTATAAGTCGACTTTGTTTGGGCTTTTTTGACCTTTGTTTTGTTTTCAAGAAAATTTTAAATGTCATTTTTGGTTTTGGTATGCCTTTGTGCATTGTATATTAAATTTTGAAATAGTATATTGCAATCTAGACTAACAAAAAGTGTTGCAAATATGTGTTGCCAATAAGATATATAGTATTACAATAGGGATAAAAATGTTGCAGATAAATACTGCTAAAAAAAACATTGCAATAGCCATCAAAATGTTGCATCATAATGTTGCAAATAAATCAATTTTGTAACATTCGAAGCCAATAAATGTTGCAAAAATGTGTTGCATAATTCTATTGTAACATCTTAAATGTGTCACTAAAACAGACAAAGTGTTGCAATAAAACGCTATTGTAACACTTGACAAATGTTGCAATAAGTACATCAAAGCGTTACTATATGGGTTCGTAGGCAACGGCCGCAAATGCAACACCGAGTTTTGGCTAAAGCGTTACATAAAACTCTATTGTAACACATATGGGGTCTAACGATACACTTTTTTGGGCTTGCAATAGGTCAAATATGGTGTAGTGGCGATAGTGCGGTTAATGAAATGTCTACTGTACTGTATAATTTGCGTGTTACTTTTAAATCACTTACCAAAGAGAACTCAAGAATTAAAGAGACCAATTTGCTCTTAATTGATAGAAATGCCATGTTAGAAGCACAGCTCATTGAGTTTGAGAAAATGAGGTGTGTTAGTAGGGATGCTAAGATGGAACTTGAGAAAGTGTTAAAAAGGGAAGAGATTCTTAAAACACAACTAGAAATAGAACAGAGTCTGATTACAAAATGGAAAGATTCCAGGAATGTTGCTACCAACATCATTAATGTTCAAGGTATGGAATCTTTCTGTGAGCAATCATGGAAAATGAACAAAGAGAAGCTAGGGTATGCTGTTGAAACCTTAGAATCAGAATCAGAGTCAACAAACAACAATGATCATTTGTTGAAGGTTGATACGTCAACGGAATGCAAGGTTTCGTTGACAGATGAACCATCAACCGATCATGTTGTTTCGTTGACAAAGAAAAAGAAAGAAGAACTCACTAGACTTAATAACAAGTATGGTCCTGTCACCAAGAACTTTGTTCAAGGTGAGTCGAGTAAATCAAAGAAAGTTGAGAAGCCTGTTGAAAGAGCTAATGTAGGCCACTTGTCTAACAAGCAATTGAAAGTCAAGTTAGAGAAAATTCAAATTGAGGTTAAGGGCAATAAAAAGAATAACAGGAATGGCAAAGTAGGGATTAACAAACATAACAATTACACACCTGATAAGTATGCTCCTAGAAAAACATGTGTTAATTGTGGTAGTGTTAGTCATTTATCTGCTAATTGCAAATCTGTTAAGAAGCCTACTAATGTGAAAATGCCTAAGCCTACAATGAACGCCTCTATGCCTGCAATGCCTGTTATGCCTAATATGTTTGCTCCATATGCACAATTTCAAAATCCATATGCTAGCATGCCATTTGTGCCTAATCCATACATGAATATGTTTAATGTGCCACAAATGCCATGGAATGTGAATAACATGCTTGTTCCTCCAAATATGCATGCTATGAATGAAAATGTGAGCAACCCTCAGAAATCAACACCAAAGGTAAAGGTTGATTTAACTCAATCTGAGCCCAAGGTGAAAAATGATGTGAAGAATAAATCAAAGGCTAACAAAACAGGACCCATGAAAACTTGGGTATCAAAATCAACTTGATTTGATTTTATTGTGTGCAGGGAGACAAGAGGAATCTTTGGTACTTGGATAGTGGTTGTTCAAGACACATGACTGGTGATCCTACCCTGCTCACAGAGTTCCAGGAAAGAGCTGGCCCTTGTATTGCTTTTGGAGATGACAGCAAAGGCTACACCAAGGGATATGGCTTGATTTCAAGAGAAAATGTCATCATTGATGAGGTTGTATTGGTGGATGGTCTAAAGCACAGAGGGAATGTGTACATTGCCGACTTTAGTAGCACAAGTCCAGACACCATCACTTGTCTTTTCAGCAAGGCAAGCAAGGATGAAAACTGGCTATGGCACAAGAAATTGTCTCATTTGAATTTTAAGGTTATGAATGACTTGGTGAGGAAAGATCTTGCTAGAGGAATTCCACAGGTGGAATTCTCAAAGGATGGTTTGTGTGATGCCTGTCAAAAAGGGAAACAAAAGAAGGCATCATTCAAAAGCAAGACAGAGTCATCAATTGTCCAACAGCTTGAGTTGCTTCATATTGATCTATTTGGCCCTGTAAATGTCATGTCCATTTCAAAGAAGAAATATTGTCTTGTGATTGTTGATGATTTTTCTAGATTTACATGGACTTTCTTTTCGCTCTCCAAAGATGAGGCAAGAGAAATCATTATCAATCACATCAAGATGGTAAACAATCATCCTAATTTAAAAGTAAGAAGGATTAGGAGTGACAATGGAACAGAGTTCAAGAATTCAACTATGAAGAAGTTCTGTGAAGAAAATGGTATTTTGCATGAATTTTCAGCAGCAAGGACACCACAGCAAAATGGTGTAGTTGAAAGGAAAAACAGAACACTTATTGAAGCTGCAAGGACAATGCTAGATGAATCAAAGTTACCAACTTATTTTTGGGCCGAGGCAGTTAACACAGCTTGCTTCACTCAAAATATTTCTTTGATTAATCAAGCCAAGGGAATGACCCCTTATCAACTACTCAAAAGAAAGAAGCCACTATTGGATTTTCTTCATGTCTTTGGATGCAAATGCTTTGTTCTATGAAATCAAGCTGAGCATTTGGGGAAATTTGAAGCAAAGGCAGATGAAGCAATATTTGTGGGATATGCAGCAGGGAAAGCTTACAGAGTCTATAATCTCATAACTAACATTGTTATGGAATCTGTACATGTTGTTTTTGATGATCTCAAAATTCAAGGTCTATGTGATGAAGGTTTCCATGAAAGTCTTTCTTTTGAGAATGAGGAAGGAGATCAAGCGAATCATGTTAAGGCTATTGAGAAACAGCCTAAAGTTGTTGTGTCTAGCACAGATGAAAGCAGCAGTGAAGATGAAATTGATGCGTTAAGATTGAAAAGAATAGCTGCTAGCAGACCAAATGGTCATTCCGTTGACAGTCATGGTGGAGGATTCGTTGACATACAAAATGAGCATTTCGTTGACAGTCAAAATGGGCATTCCGTTGACAGTCATGGAAATGCTTCTAGGAATGATCACTTAGGGACAACAAACTCAGGGGGAGTTTCTCAAGGACAAATATCTAATCAAGGCAACCATGATCATGAAGCTACATCTTCTAGAGCTAATCTACCTCCCTCAAGGAAATGGACTAAAGATCATCCCTTTGAACTCATTATAGGTGATGTTTCTTCAAAAGTCCAAACTAGAAGAGCAACTCAAGAGGAATGTCTATATAGTAGCTTTCTGTCTCAAGATGAGCCAAAGAAAATTGAGGATGCACTTCTAGATCCAGATTGGGTTTTAGCTATGCAAGAGGAGCTAAACCAATTTGAGAGAAACAAAGTGTGGAAGCTGGTGCCCAAGCCTAAGGACAGGAGTGTTATAGGCACAAAATGGGTGTTCAGAAACAAGATGGATGAAAATGGCATAGTCACAAGGAACAAAGCTAGATTGGTTGCAAAAGGCTACTCACAGGAAGAGGGAATTGATTTTGATGAAACCTTTGCTCATGTTGCAAGACTAGAAGCAATAAGGATTTTCCTAGCCTATGCAGCCCATGCCAATTTCAAGGTCTATCAAATGGATGTGAAGAGTGCTTTTCTGAATGGGGAATTGGAAGAGGAGGTGTATGTGAGTCAACCTCCTGGTTTTGTAGATGATGATTTTCCAGAATATGTGTACTTCCTCCTCAAAGCACTCTATGGTTTGAAACAAGCACCTAGAGCCTGGTATGACACACTTTCACAGTTCCTCCTTGAGAATCACTTCACTAGAGGTAATGTAGATAAAACTCTTTTTCATAGGATTGTGAATGGCTCTACTATACTTGTTCAAATTTACGTAGATGACATAATTTTTGGGTCTACAGATGAAATTTTTTGTCAAAAGTTTGTCAAGCTTATGCAAAGTAAATATGAAATGAGAATGATGGGAGAATTAACTTATTTTCTTGGTCTCCAAGTGAAGCAAGTTAATGAAGGCATTTTCATTAGTCAAACAAAATATATTCATGATTTGTTAAAGAAATTTAACTTAATGGAGTGCTCTCCTGCCAAACTTGAATTGAAAACTAAGGAAAAATCTGTGGACATTTCAAGTTATAGAGGCATGGTAGGCTCACTTTTATATTTAACAGCTAGTAGACCTGATATTATGTTTGCTACATGTCTATGTGCTAGATTTCAGGCTGATCCTAGGGAACCCCATTTAGTAGCTATTAAAAGAATTTTTCAGATATCTCAAAGGAACACCAAACCTTGGCATTTGGTATCCTAGAGAATCTGGCTTTGAACTAATTGGTTATTCAGATGCAGATTATGCAGGATGTAAAATTGACAAGAAAAGCACAACTAACACCTGTCAATTCCTAGGAAACAAGCTTGTGTCATGGTTCAGCAAGAAACAAAACTCAGTTTCTACCTCCACAGCTGAGGCTGAGTACATTGCAGCTGGAAGTTGTTGTGCACAGATTTTATGGATGAAAAATCAACTACTTGATTATGGATTAAGAGTTGAGAAAATTCCTATCTTCTGTGATAACACTAGTGCTATTGCCATTATTGAGAATCCAGTGCAGCATTCAAGGACCAAGCACATTGACATCAAGTATCATTTCATTAGAGAACATGTTATGAATGGTACTGTGGAGTTACATTTTGTTCCAAGTGAACAACAACTTGCAGACATCTTTACCAAGCCACTTGATGAATCAACATTCTCAAGACTAGTAAGTGAGCTAGGTATGCTAAATTTCTCTTAATTATTTTTGAGATTTTTGCAAGTTAAATTGTAGCCAGAAATTTGCTATGATTTTCTGTGAATTAATTTTCTCAGGAAAAAGTGAAATTTTGTCTAAGTCAAAATTACTATATCAACGAATGCCTCATTTCGTTGACAGTCTTAGCATTTTTCTGGGTGTTTCGTTGACAGCTCTTTTATGTCAACGAAACGCAGCTTTATCAACGAAATAGACGGGACCTTAAACGCCCTATTCTGATTCGTTGATATAGCACTATCAATCTTAACCGTTGAAATTTGCACGTCTTTTTACCAAGATCTATGCCTACACCCCTGTAAGTATAAATCATGGTAATATTTTAATTGTAACGGTTAAATTTTTAAGCCAATCCAGTAATTTATAATCATAATTGGACTTAATTTTTGAGAAATTTTGGGGGAGTATTTAAGAAATTTTGTTTTCTTTAATTCTTTTCTACCTTGCTCTCAAAATTTCCAAAGGCTTTCTTACTTCTTCTCTCTCAAAGCAAAACAAAGTTCGAGCTTTTCTTCACTCAACAATGGCACCCATAGTCAAACTCATGTCTGCTGGAGGGTTCATTTACGAGAAGAACAACTCCATTCCATTTGTTGTCAAGGAAAGCCCGAACAAAATCTTTCACAAGATGATGGATTTCTTGACGAATTGCAAACTCAGTTACGCGATGTTTCACTCCACTCCGCTCTACAATGAAATCATAGAGGAGATTTGGACCTCCTGCGAGTATAGTGGGACAAACTGCACCTTGCAATTCACCATTCAAGGTAAAGAGTATATTGTCAATTCAGATGTATTGCAAGCATGTCTTCACATTCCTGAGAATAATTGCTTAGCTTTACCAACAAATGCTGAAATTGTTAACATGCTTAATTCAATAAATTACTCTTTGCCAACTGAGAATTTAGGTAAAATTATTAGGAGAGGCTTGGTAAGGGAGTGGAGTTATTTAGCAGATGCTTTTATTAAAGTATTTTCTGGTAAAATTAGTAATTTTGATGCTTTAACTAACTCCATTCTGATTTTGCTTACCATGCTTCTCACTGATAAGTATTATAATTTTAGCACTCAATTGATGTATGAACTAGGTGCTAAGTTAGGAGATAAGAAATCTAGGAAAAAGAATATCTATTATGCTAGATTTCTAATGATGTTGGCCAACCATGTTAGTTCAACACCATTAGTTATCTCTAACCCAAATTCCAGGTTTGACTGTTTTATCCAAGAGAAGAGGGTGCTAACAGACATCCTGAGGCTCAATCACAATGGTGATGTCCCAATGGTGTATCTGCCAGTTATTGAGGTAACACTTTCTCAACTAGCTAATTGAAATGTTACTTCAGTTTCTGCTACTGTTTCTACTTTTGTTGCAATGGAGTCTGTAGCAGTGACCCAACAGGCTCCTGCCCCTGCAACTAGACCTAAATCCACAAAATCTAAATCTACCAAGCCAACCTCAGGTGCTTCTCAAAAGGCACCTGTTGTAAAATCCACTACACAACCCAAGGGGAGTGTTTCTGGTGTGGTGAGTGGTGAGGGAAGGGGTGAAAATCAAAGAAACCCCAAGGATAAGGTGGGAGAGGTGAGTGTTTCCCAGACTAGCCCCATTGTGTCTTCCCAACAAGGCACAATGTGTAATATGGATATTAGCACAAGTCTAATTGCATTCTCTCAAAAGGATGTAGTTATTGAAACAAGCTCTCCTCCAAGAGCACACATCAAAAGGGTAAGGGACACATCTAGCCCCCAAACAGCTATTTCCCAATACCAAAGAAGGGTAAGACAAAAATCCCAGGTCACACAGGGTGCAGACACACTGGAAGCAACAATTCCAGTTTCTCAAATTCAGTTTGATGTAGCCCCAATTTTTACTCTCGGGTTACAGTCCCCCTCTCTCAATATTAATATTGAGACACCTCCACAAAATTCACCAACACAGTCATTAGATGTGGATATGATCCATTCATCTATTCCTGATTCTCCAACTTTGTTCTTGGAGAAGCCCCACTCTGAAATTGGTGGTCATCACTTGTTAAGTGATTTGTTGGGCCACCAATCATCTTTTTCTGAAGCAACAAGAGGATCTGTGGAACCATCTTTAAAATCAATCACCACAGATTCTACTGTAATTTCACTTTCTCAAAATCCTTTCTTGACTTCATCAACGAAACAGTCTCTTTCGTTGACAGGTGTTTCTCCATCAACGGTATCCATACCGTTGACAGTTCAAACTACCATTCCGTTGATAGCTCACTCTGCACCTATTCTTGAAAATCAAGTTGTTCACACAACTAGTGCAGATGATCTAGTGGTAATTGAAACACTTTTAGGATTGAAAGGGAGTGAAACTGAGAGGCTGGCTTGCAGCCAGGCAAAAGGAGAGGATGAGAGTGAGAGGCTGGCTATTTCTTCCAGCCAGGCAAAAGGAGAGACTGAGAGTTCCACCTTAGTAGGTGAATGTGAGGGTGTGAGAGGTGTGAGCCATGGGGAGCCCATGATGCAAGAAAAGAGTGGAGAGAGAGAAGGGACTACAGATACTCAAAGGAAGGAACCAGCCATTGCAAGTGAGTTAATGGAGGTTAATGAGGGAGAAAAAGAATTGACTTTCCAAGAGCATTATCAACAAACTCTGGATAGCATTTCTTTGGATCCTGAAACCTTTACTCATCATGTGCCAGCCTATCAAATCATGGCTCAACAGGGCAATGTGGAGGCAGAAAGGTCACTCAATCTTATTCATACAACTGCATCCATGATGAGGGCTAAGGATGCACTTGCCAATTTGTCTCCAGGAGCTGGTGGAAGTTTTGAATATGATGATTCTTCAAGTGATGAGGATAGCATTGATGCTGTTCTACAGGTGGCTACTACTGCACAGACTGGGACTTCTGTGGTGCCTCCTAAGCCAAGATGGCTTTCTCAAGACTTGCTTGAACATCAAGGTTTAGATGCTGCCATCACAAGGCAGTATAATGAAGCATATTTGGCTCATGAGTCTGCACCTGACACTGAAAAGAAATTCTACAAGGCAATCATGGATTCTCTAGAAATTCAGAGACTCCAGATGCTTCAGACAAGGATTGAAGCCAGGGAAATCAAGGACTCCATTGGCAATCTAAAGGATGCCACAGCAAGGAGGCTTGATGAAAAACTCCCACTTCTCACTGTTGCCAGGATGACCACTTTCTTCAACAAGGATAATGAGGTGGCAACTACTTTGAAAACTCTTACTTCTAGGGTGGACAAAGTGGAAGCCACATTAACTCATATGCAGCAGGCACAAGAGAAGCAAACTCAACTTTTGACTCAGCTAGTGGCAGCTCAAGGTCTCCCTGTCATCACTCTTGATGATAACAAAAAGGGGGATAAATCTAAGGAGCTTAATATTCAAGTCACAAAAGTTATGGTCCCAGCCATTTCTTTACCACATGAGCCATTAGCTATGGGGGAGTCACTAAAGGATAAAATGGATGGCATTGACCTGATTCAACATGCATCTATGAGACTACAACTTGCAGAACAGATAAAAGAACAATGGTCTAGCATAGATGCAAGGGTTAAGAAGATAGCTGAAACTGCAAGGAACAAACATACATCAACGGATCAAGCTACTTCTACAGCACCATCAACGAATGCCATGGTCTTAGTGTCAACGGAATGGGAGCCACAAACTAAATCTTCTTATGATCTAAAACCTCTTCTACATGGAGTGATTCCTGGTCCAAGAAAAGAAAAGGGACAAACTTCATGTATTAGAGATGTGGACACAACTACACTTCAAAGGTGCTTATCTCCAAAATCCCCAGCTAAACCAAAGGGCAAGAATATTGCTAGGACATTCTATCCACCTCCATTCCCAGATGAACTCAAGGTTCTGAGTGAACTTATCAGAAAATGCAAGGAAAGCAATGTGCCTGAAGTGAGGAATCAAAGAGCAATAATCTACAAGAATGGGCAAGAGATTTGTGTTTGGGCTGGTCACCCAAATTTTGCTGAAGCTAAAGCTGAGGAATCAGCTAGGGCAGGCATGGAAGCTCTTGCAGTTGCCCAAGATCTTGATGAAGAGAAAAAACAGCAAGAAGAAAGAGCTAGGGTTGAAGCTGAGGAAGCAAAGGGAAAGAGAAAAAGTACAAGGCAACCCAAGGCAAGAGCTAAAAGAAACTTGGCTTTTGATAAGGATGATTCTCAAGACACTGTAACAGATGCCCCTGTAACAGCTGTGCCTTCAACTTTTTCAGATCAAAGCATTGGAGGAAAATTAGCCTGTGATCCTGAACATCCAGTTAATTTTCATGATCAACCAATTGAGCCAAAGGAAGAGCCTTTTGAGTTTGATGAAGCTAATTTTCCCAAATTTCTAATTGAGATGGATGCAAAGAAGAAATCACAGCAGAAGGCTTCTAAGGCTAAGCCAGTTTTTGTGAGGAGGCCACAAGTTGAGAAACCACCAACAAACCCAGAGGACTTCCTCTACATTGCTGACATAAAGGAGGAGTCTGACTTAAACCTATATCTTGAGGACTTGGTAGAAGTGAGAGGGATAGCAGCCATTCAGAAATTACCAGAGAGATTAGTGTTTGTCTACAAGGGTGGAAGGTAAAGAATCTGGCCTCTGCACAGAATTATAGGAGAAGACTATCAGACACTGATGGTGGTGTTCAAATGCTTAAAGAGAGATTTTGGGTTCACCAAAACTGCCAAGTCTGAGGTTGTCTCCAAGATTTGTCAAGTCAAAGCTAGCTGGAACAAACCTGATGCACTTCCCAGGGTTCTAAAGGTCCCTCAATCAGGAAAGAAAATTCATCTCCAACCCTTTTGGATGATGGAATTCAGAGACAAGGACAACTGCAGAAGATTCTTCAGAATGGAGGACCAATTGGAAAAGGCATCTAATGAAACTCTAAGATTCATGCAATCCAAGTTGGGTGAACAAGATGAAGAAGAGAAGATTTTCTACAGGAGGCTCCAAGCTCAGATTGAGGAGAACAATGCAAGGAAGGGGAAGAAAACAAGCCACAGAGACAAAGTTGATAAATCTGCTCAGGCTAGAGGAGCAGCTCTGTGCACTTGTATTGTAAGAATTTCTAATTTGTGTTCAGTCAATTTTCAATAAATCATGAAGCTCAATACAAATTCTACTTTTGTAACTTATAATTTGTCTAAGTGTTTTTGTTATCATCAAGGCTCTTGATTTATGGTTGTTATTCTATGTTAGATATAATTGCTGACGTTTGTTTATCAGTGTTTAAGCAACAGGTACTGACCAGAGTTTATCAGAAGCCGGTCAGAGTTTATTTAAAGTCTGACAGGGTGAAGAGTTTAAAGGAAGCCGGTCAGAGTTTATTTAAAGTCTGACAGGGTGTTAGTTGAATTAGCTGTCGGTGCTGAATTGAAGATTCTAGAAGCAATATATTCTGAAGATGGAAAGAAGCAGAATATATTGATACAGCTAAGGAAACAGAATAGAAGATAAGAAGCAATCCTTAATTGATATAATTTGTATAGCTAATTTGTAGGAATATCAATTAGATAAGGATTGTAAGTAGCTGTGTACTATATAAACACAGATAGGTTATCCCTAGAAGGGATGCGATCATTGAATATATTATTCTTGTAACCTAGAAGCTCTTTGTGATTCGTTAACATCATAAAGAGAGAAGCTGTTAATATAAATACAGTTTGTCGATTTACAAACCTGTGTTCTTAATTGTTATTCTCAAAACATACTTGATTATATATTGTGTATTCGGCCTAACAATTGGTATCAGAGCCAAGGCTGTTTAATATATACAGTTTTACGATTCAAACACAGTAATAATCATGTCTGAAGAAAATCAAACTGCTCCCAAGGCTGAACAGGTTAAGCCTAATTCTGTGAGTCGATATGAAACAATCAGGGTACCAATTCTCAGGCCTGTAGAGTATCCAATTTGGAAGGTGAAGATGACCATGTTTCTGGAGGCTACAGATCCAGAATATCTTGACAGAATATATGATGGTCCTCATATGCCAACTAAATTGTCCCCTGTTGTTGATGGTCAAGAACAAAAGACTGTTCCAAAGGAAAAGAAAGATATGACTCCTGAGGACATCTCATCGATTGTAAAGGATGCAAAGGTTAGACATCTTCTCCACAGTGCTTTAGATAATGTTATGTCTAACAGAGTAATTGGCTGCAAAACTGCCAAAGAGATATGGGATGCTTTAGAAGTCAGATGCCAGGGAACAGGTGCTATTAAGAAGAACAGAAAGACAATACTCACACAGGAGTATGAGCACTTTGATTCAAGACCTAATGAAACCTTGACTGAGACTCATGACAGATTTTGCAAACTATTGAATGATCTGTCTCTGGTTGATAAAGAATATGAGCTTGAAGAGTCTAATCTCAAGTTTCTGTTATCTCTACCTGAAAAGTGGGATCTAAAGACAACCACAATAAGAGATAATTATGAGCTTGCTGATACAGATCTTGATGAAATCTATGGGTTATTGAAAACTCATGAACTGGAGATAGAACAAAGGAATAGAAGAATGAGTAAAAAGACAAAATCTGTTGCTCTCAAAGTCGAGGAGAAGCCCATTAAGAAGGAATCATCAAGGAAGAAAGCCAAGGGAAAGGCTTTAGTCATTAAATCTGAGAGTGAGTCATCAAACACTGATGATGACTCAAACTCTGATGAAGCTTCTGACTCTGAGGATGATGAAGAACAGATGATGCAAATGGCTGCATTGATGGTGAAGACCTTCAAGAAGATGGGATTCAAGAACTTCAAGAAAGGAAAGAGATTCTCAAGGAAAGATTCAAACTCTGATAAGAGAAGTTTTAGAAAGTCTGATGGAAGGGAGACCAAGTCTGGCAAGAAGGATAAATCTGAAATCCAGTGCTACAGGTGTAAAGAGATGGGTCACTATGCCCCTGAGTGCAAGAAAGGCAAATCTGAGAAAGCACTCATCTCTAAAGGCAAAGACTGGGCAGATACTTCAGACTCTGATGATGGAGAAAATTATGCTCTTATGGCAACTGTCAGAGATGAGACTGAATCATCTGAAAATAAGGTACCCCTAACTACTTATGCTTATGATACTGATAATATATCTGAGTTAAGAGTATATCTGAAAAGTGTTCATGTTAGCTATAGGGATCAGACCTTAGAGAATGAGAGAATTAAAGCTGAGAATCTTAGTCTTAAAGATAGAAACAAGTTTCTTGAAGGAGAACTTGAAAATATGAAGCAGATTCAAAAAGAAATAGATGATGTTGTTTATGTAGAACAGGAGTTGCTGAAAAGATATAGGCAACTAGAATCTGATTTAGAGAAGGAAAGAAAAATAATCAAGACTTGGACAGATTCTGGAAGAGACACTCATCAAGTGTTTCAGACTGATTCTGTAGGTTTAGGTTATTGTGAAAATGATGAACTTAGGTTTAAAGACAAGGTTAAGGTAAAACCACAACTTAAACCTGTGAAATTTGTTCCAGAAGCTAATAAGTTAAAATCTGTTGTAATAAGGGAAGCTGATATGAAATCAGATGAAGCCTGTAAAGAACAGGAAAATATTATAACAGAAAACCTTATGGAAATAGAAGCTGTTAGAAAACCAGTAAAAACTTGTGAAAAACAGGTTAATGTTGGCTTGATGACAGGAAAACAGTTCAATCATAAGTTGAAAGAGGTAAAGTCTACCATGAAACCAAAAGGGTCCAAGAAAAATAGGAATGGAAAAATAGGCATAAATAACATAAATAATCATTTGCCTAATGCTGGTGCTTCAAGGAAAACATGTTACAATTGTGGTAGTTCTAATCATCTTGCTAGATTTTGCAATAAGAACAAACATATTAATTCTTTACCTTCTACTTCAGAAGTAAAGAATGATTATGTTAGGGTTAGACCACAGACTTTATGCACACACTGTGGGAGCACTTGGCATTCCATTTATACTTGCAAGAGTTATCATGCTATTTATCACAACTATTATGAGCTAAAACCCAATCTAAAGTGGGTTAGAGCAAACTCTGCAAGTGTAAAGTCTGACAATGTTAGTTTAAACTCTGTTGATAGTAATTCCGCTGCAAAAACTAACACTGTTAAGAAAGACAAAGGATCCAAGCAAGTCTGGGTCCTTAAAACTAACACTTAGTGTTTGTTTGTGATTGCAGGGTATAAAAGAGAGCACACTTATCTTGGACAGTGGATGCTCAGGACATATGACTGGAAATAAAGCCCTGCTATCAGACTTTGAGGAGAAGGCTGGCCCAAAAGTTTCCTATGGAGATGGCAACATAGGACACACTCTGGGATATGGCAATATCAATCTTGGAAGTGTCATCATCACAAATGTAGCTCTAGTCTCAGGACTCAAGCATAATCTGCTATCTGTGAGTCAAATCTGTGACAGAGGATACCATGTAGATTTTCATAGTGAATACTGTGAAGTTATCAGTAAATCTACTGGAAAAGTTGTTCTAGTTGGACACAGGCGCAACAACATTTATGAAGCAAGTTTGGTAACAAACTCTGATGGAAAAATAGTGTGTCTGACTGCTAAAATGTCAAATGAAGAGAGTTGGAATTGGCATAAGAAGCTCTCTCATCTCAATTTGAACAACATAAATGAGCTAATAAGAAAGGATCTTGTAAGGGGACTTCCAAAATCAATACTCAGTCTAGATGGCCTATGTGATTCTTGTCAAAAGGCCAAGCAAAGGAAGTCATCTTTCAAGAGCAAATCTGAATCTTCAATAGTGGAACCTTATCATCTTCTACATGTTGATCTCTTTGGACCAGTGAATGTGATGTCCATGGGCAGAAAGAAATATGCTCTAGTAATTGTTGATGAATATACTAGATATACATGGGTGTATTTCTTGTCAAAGAAGGATGAAACTGCTCAAACTCTGATGGATCATGTAAATCTACTGGATAAAGGATCACAGCACAAAGTCAAAATTATAAGGAGTGATAATGGAACTGAATTCAGAAACTCAATCCTGGAAGCTTTCTGCAAGGAAAGAGGAGTGAAACAAGAATTTTCTGCACCTGGAACTCCACAGCAAAATGGTGTAGTTGAAAGGAAGAACAGAACTTTAATTAAAGCAGCCAGAACTATGCTTGATGAAGCAAAATTACCAACATACTTCTGGGCAGAAGCTGTTCAAACTGCTTGCTTTACTCAAAATGCTACACTGATCAACAAGCATGGGAAAACACCATATGAAATGGTGAAAAATAAGAAGCCAAATTTGAAATATTTTCATATATTTGGATGCAAATGCTTTGTGTTGAAGACTCATCCTGAACAGTTGACAAAGTTCGAGTTAAAAGCTGATGAAGGAATCTTTGTTGGCTATCCATTGTCAACAAAAGCATTCAGAGTTTACAATCTAAGAACTAAGGTGATCATGGAATCCATACATGTGTCATTTGATGACAAGAAAATAATTGGACTTAAAGACAAGGATGGATATGATCAACTACGTTTTGAAAATGAAGATCTATTCTCTGATGATATAAACTCTGATGAAGCAGGTTTGACAAACTCTGACGAAGCAGGTTTGACAAACTCTGACGAAGCATACTCTGAACCTCTACTGGTAAATACTGGAGAAACTGGAAATTCTCAAATTGAACAAAATAGAGAACCAGTTGAGGGGGAGCGTGAAGAAGCTCAACAAGACACAGCAAGTGAGTCAGTTGAGGAAACTGATTCAAACTCTGACAGTTCAAACTCTGAGCCATCCAATTCAGGGGGAGCCTCAGATGCTGCAGAAAGTCAACATATGAATCAGGAGAGCATGGATCAAGGGGGAGGATCCAATAATGATGCAAGAAACCACTTACCAACAGCAAGAAAGTGGACACAGTCACACACACCTAATCTCATAATTGGAGATCCTGATGCTAGTGTGAGAACTAGAAGTGCAACAAATAATGAGTGTCTGTATCATGCTTTCTTGTCTCAAACAGAACCAAAGAAAGTGGAGAAAGCTCTTCAAGATGCTAATTGGATTACAGCAATGCAAGAAGAGTTAAATGAATTTGAAAGAAATGAAGTCTGGACACTTGTACCTGGACCAAAGAATAGATCAATCGTAGGTACAAAGTGGGTTTTCAGAAACAAGACTGACAGTGAAGGTGTGATTACAAGAAACAAGGCTAGACTTGTGGCTAAAGGTTATTCACAACAGGAAGGAATTGACTATGATGAAACCTTTGCTCCAGTTGCAAGATTGGAGGCCATAAGAATTTTTCTGGCCTATGCTGCACACAAGAAGTTTAAAGTTTTTCAGATGGATGTAAAAAGTGCTTTTCTCAATGGGAAGCTTGAAGAAGAAGTATTTGTTGAACAACCACCAGGATTTGTAGATCCCAAGTATCCAGATCATGTCTACAGGCTTGACAAGGCATTATATGGACTAAAGCAAGCACCAAGAGCATGGTATGAAACTCTTGCTCAATTTCTTTTAGAAAGTGGGTTCACAAGAGGTACAATTGATAAAACCTTGTTTTATTTCAATTCTGGTGATGATTTGTTGTTAGTTCAAATTTATGTAGATGATATTATTTTTGGATCTACTAATGACAAACTCTGTAAGAAGTTTGCAAAGCTTATGCAATCCAGGTACCAAATGAGCATGATGGGAGAGCTTAGTTACTTTCTAGGCTTACAGGTCAAGCAAACAGATGATGGTATTTTTATCAATCAAGCAAAATATACCAGAAATCTTCTCAAGAAATTTGGTATGCTTGATAGTTCATCTGCTACAACTCCCATGGCTACAGCAACGAAGCTAGACAAAGACACAGGAGCCTCAGTAGATATGACTAACTACAGAGGAATGATAGGGTCTTTACTGTATCTTACTGCAAGTAGACCTGATATCATGTATGCAACATGTCTTTGTGCAAGATTTCAAGCAGATCCCAGAGAGCCTCATCTAACAGCTGTAAAAAGGATTTTCAAATATCTCAAAGGCACATTAACCTTGGGTTTGTGGTATCCTAGAGAATCAGAGTTTAAGTTAATTGGTTACTCTGATGCAGATTTTGCAGGCTGTAAGATAGACAGAAAAAGTACAAGTGGAAGCTGTCAATTCTTAGGTGACAGATTGGTTTCTTGGTACAGCAAGAAACAGAAATCAATTTCTACATCCACAGCAGAAGCAGAGTATATAGCAGCTGGTAGCTGTTGTGCACAGATTTTATGGATGAAGAATCAATTGCTGGATTATGGGTTAAGGTACTCTAGAATACCTATTTTCTGTGATAACCAAAGTGCTATTGCTATGACAGGTAATCCAGTACAGCACTCTATGACCAAGCACATCAGCATAAGGTATCATTTTATCAGAGAACATGTGGAAGAAGGAAACATTGAGCTTCATTTTGTGTCTACAGACCAACAACTTGCAGATATCTTCACCAAACCTTTGAGTGAAGCTACTTTTACAAGATTGGTAAATGAACTTGGAATGATCTCTGGTTCTGACTAGAGATACGGGTTAGACTCACTTTTTATGTTCATGATTTCTTACATGTGTTAACTGTTATGTGCACCAGCATGTTAAACTCTGATGGTAAACTCTGACAGTTAAATTCTGTCAGTAAACTCTGTGAGTGTCAGTCATACTCTGTTGGTTAAACTCTGATGCTAAACTCTGTTAGTCCTAAAATGTTGGTCATACTCTGATTGTTACAGTTTAATGCTATACTCTGATTGTAATTTTGTCTGAAACATATGGACCAATGAAGAAATTTATATGAAGCATAATTCTCAGTAAGTAATTATGAATCCTTAAGAGTTGTATAAATTCTGATCTCAAATATGTGCAGTAAGTTAACACAGCATGATACTGTCTCTATATTTATAGCATCTCTTAGTTTATTGATCCTATACACTGAGTCTGTATTAGCTGTTTGCATTTTCTCTCATAAATTAATTGTATTAACTGATGAAAAGTCTAAACTCTGATTCTTAATTGACAATAATTCACCCTCAAATCAAAAGATGCCAAACAGAGCACAAATTCCTTTGAGATCATGTTGTGCCTAGGAAGATCCAGGAACTTATTGTATGAAATAAGGGCTAAAATCTTTGATTTTTGGTGACTAGTGCCAACCATTGATTACTGGAAAAATAATATAAAAAAAAAAAAAACATAAAGAAAGGGGGTGAAAAACAAAAGATATATCCAAATGAAAGGATATCAGAAAACAGAGTTTAGATATAAAATCAGATTTGATGTTATACATGAGAGTTTAGGCAACCAGTTTTTACTACTTTAGTTTGTGGATTTTATGCACTTTGAGATGATCTAAATATTGATTTCGGTAAACTCTGCTATTACACACACATATTTTCACACCTGTACAGATTGAGAAAAGAGTTTATTGACAAAGAAGGATAAATGGTAAACACTGATGTATTGTGTGACATATGCCGAGGTAACTTTGTTTTAATCTCTGATGGTTAAAATAATTTCTTTGTTTCAGACATTTTATAATTTTGAGATTAGACATTTGTTTCTCGAAAAAGTATGATTGGTAACGAATCTATTTTGCATTAAACAGAGAAAAGAAAGAGTGTGCTTGATAAGACCTGATGGTGATTAGTAGCGCTGATGAGTATGTTAGTTTACTGTTTAAAGTGATATCATTTCTTTCACTTTACAATTACTATGAGTAACTGATGACTGTAGTTCTGATAATTCATTTATGATTATACATTCATCATAACATTAATACTGATATGTAAAGCAAAACAATGGATCTTTTTCATTAATTGATTCAAACTTTGTTTACATTCAGACAATTTCATACTCTTGTCTAGCTACTTGTTCGGTTATCTGGTCATTATACCATCTGGGATTTCCAAGGCTT
Organism: Heracleum sosnowskyi; assembly: GCA_030848705.1. Lineage (NCBI taxonomy): Eukaryota > Viridiplantae > Streptophyta > Magnoliopsida > Apiales > Apiaceae > Heracleum > Heracleum sosnowskyi. The sequence continues at coordinate 94,603,497 of CM061244.1, forward strand.
GACAACCCCCTGATGTTGAATCATCATCATCATCCTCTCGAATTCTCTTTCTGGTTTGCAGCTTGCAGGATTCCAAGAAGAATTTCTTCTTCGAACCCGTCAAGTAGCTCTGATAAAAGAGCATCATACAAATCTCCACAACTTGATCATCTGCAAGGATGGGCACATCATATGGCCCAGGACGAATGATGTGCACATAGGGATTGGAGATAGGTCCTTCAGCTATTTCATCATCAGCGATGAGACCTTCATCATTCAGAAATGATAAAACAAGAAACTCATCGATAATATAGTTTGCTTGTTGACGCCAGTTCATATTCAAGAATGCTTCTACATCCATGAATTCAAAGGTTCCTGCCATTTGATGTATGGTAATTTTAATATATAAATTGCCTGTTGTTACAATGCTCTAGCTTTTATAGCATCCAACAGGGCAACTGAAAGGTTTTGCTTGGCTCGAAGCTATGGGGACAGTAAAGTGCGGAGTTCCAAGACAGTCATTATTCTTCTGACTGTTGAGCTCCTTCATACTTCGTTATTATGTTTCTGAAATATTAAAATCGATAATTTTATTATTATTGATTTTTTTTGGCCAATAAGCGGATATTTTGAGTGTCTTATGTGATGCCAGGTGTCTCCTCGTCTGCACGTGTGTATTGGAAGTTGTTCAATACAGCTGTCAGCGTATGCACGTTTGACATGTGTCCCACTCACATGATTATAGGAGTAAGACAGTTGTGTATTAATGATTAAAAACTCTTCAGTTTTTAATCTTTAATTTTCTTTTAAATACAATACACACATCTTCAGTTAAACTTTTCACATCTTACTTATACACATCTATTATCACACACACATAGTCACAAACACCTTTCTATACATAAACTCTGTTAAGCTTTCGCATCAATTACTTGTTCTTTCTTCAAAATCTTCTAATGGCAACCACAGCTTTCGTTTCGTCTGGGTTAGAGTTCGTTCCAAACAACTATACCGCACCACTAAACACTGCAAACGCACCAGAAGCATTTCATATGATTCAAAAGTTTCTTGCTCAGTCAGCGATTGGGCGTGCTTTAGTTGAACCAGCCAAACTTTCTGGTTTACAAATCAAGGCGTTCTGGGAGACAGGGGTTTATGATGATGGTGGTGAAACTGGGAACCCATCCATAATCTTTGAGTTTGAAGAAACAGAGTATGTTATTACTGCTGGTACTATTCGAGATGCAATGGGGTTTCCTGAGTATCCTTCCTACACTGTTGGAATGGGTGATGAGGATTTAATACGAATGATGAGAGAGATTGGCTACTCTGGGCCATTGACAAAGATTGGGCAACTCAAAAGGCCGTTTCTGCGCAAGGAGTGGAGTTTCTTTTTCGACTGCATCACGAGGACATTTGGAAAGAAATGCACAAATTGGGATGCTATTCCCACAGACAGTCTGCAAATCGGGTATTCTTTATTATATGATAATCATTTTGATTTTGCACGACTTGTTTTGACTAACTTAGGGGAGAAGATGACAGAGAATAGAGGAGTTGTTTATTTTTCTAGATTCTGTCAGCTTTTGGTTTCTTATTGTGTTGAAGGAGTAAATGTAATTGAAACAGATGTTTCTTGTTTTAAATTACATAAGAGGGTATTTACTGATCTCATTAACAAAGATGTTAAGAAAGGAATTGTTGGAGACCTTTTGCTACCTGCTTCTGTGCAACAGTTTGTGGATGCTCAAGTAAATCCACAAACACAAGCTGAATCTCAACCAGAACCTTTAAACACAGAGTTACCTCCATCAACTTCTGTTAAACTTGCAAGGGGAGGTAGGACCAAACATATTGGTACTAAACCTGCGAGGAGACCATCTACTGAAGCTGGGGTATCAAGACCTGAAGAGATACCTAAGAAGACAAGGCTAAAGAAAAGAAGAGCCAATAGGGCAAAGTCTGTTGTTGAAGCCTCAGAGACTGAAACTGATGAAGAAACTCTTCATCAGAGAAAGAGAAGACTAGTGGCTGCACATCTTTTTGGTGCTATAAATGTCAATATGGACAGAGTTTCTGAGGAAACTGAAGCTCCTGCATCAGAGAATGAGGAGATTGTGACTGAACCTGTTCCTCAAGATACTCCTGCAATTGTTGTTGAGGAGGATATTCTAAATGCTAATGAGGACAGAGTGTTTGTAAACACTGAAGCTCCTGAAGTGTTTGTTCAGGAGGATGCTGCACATACTGAAGCTGTCAATCTAGACAGGATAAATACTGATGCTACTATGATGGATTTGGATATAGATGCTCCTATATCAAATGCTAATGATGTAGTTGAGGAAGCTGCTACTCATTCTGATAGCAGAGTTTTTGATTTTGAAGCACACACCTCTATACATTCTGATCATTATACAGAGGGTATGGAAGCTGATCAAGTAACTGATCAGGTAGAAGAATCTCTGGCCACTCACACTGAAATTATTTCTTGTGATCTTGACAAAGGTGAGGAGGTTAATCAGATGATCAAAGTCACAGAGAAAATTGATGAAGCTGTGATGGAAAAGGAACAAGAGGCTGCTGATGAGCTAAACTCTGAGAACATTATTCTTGAAGCTTTGCAACAATCTGTTGTTGAGATTGTTCAAAGAGAAGCAGAGGTTTTTGCTCCGGTTAACTCTGATATTCCTGAAGCTGTAGAAGAGGAGAAAATTGATGAAGCTGCACAGTTTACTGCTGAAAATATTTTTCCTGAAAATGAAGCAGACAATAATGAAGAAGCTGGAAATGATGCTGAGGGTTCTCATTCACACCCTAGTATTCAAGTTTCATTGGCTGATGATGTCAATAGTGATGAAAGAAGGGAAGTCAATAGACAGAGAAATGAGCATTTCCAGAATATGTACTACAACAAATGGACTGATGCAGATTGTGTCTTCTCAGCACAAAGGGCTGCAGATTTTCTATCTGATTCTGTCAAGAAGATCTCAAATACTGATGTACTTACAAGCTTACAGGCAACTGTTGTTCAAGTCAAATCTCTTCATAATAGATTTGATGAGAATCAACAAATGCTTACAAATCTAAGGAATGAAGCCAGTATGAAGGATCTTACTTTCAAGTCTGACAGAACTTTTTATTATTCTATGCTCAAGCAGCAAGCCAAGGATTCTGAGGAAATCAAGAAAAGGCTTGGGAAAGTTGAGGAAAATCAGAATGCAATGTCTGCTCAACTGAATTCCATTTCTACTGCTATTGAATTGCTGACATCAGTACTGCTTTCTGATGATGTCAAAAAGGGGGAGAGTGTACCTAAAGACCAATGCAAAGACACTCAAGCTCTGAGACGGAGGGATGATTCTACTGATGGGGGAAGCAAAGGAAATAAAAGAAAGATTTTTGCTCCAAGGCAAAGCAGGACAAGAGTAAACTCTGATAGAGAAACAAACTCTGACAAGATAAACTCTGGTGGCCAATCTACTTCAAATCTCAAGAGTTTAGTTGTTTCAACTAATCCATCTACTGATGAAGAGATTGCTGCTAAAATATTCATGAAAGAGCATGGAAAGAATGTTACTATTGAAGATATCCAGGCTGAAGAGCAAATGCTTGCTGAGGAACACAAGAAAAATCTTGAAGCTGGAATCTACAAGAAAAAGGAAATCAAGGCTCCTAGAAAGAAAGAAGTTGGTATTTCTATCAAAGAGAATATTCAACAGAGTATACAATATACAAGGAGACCTGTGATTGGAAACTCTGATAAGGGTAAAGGCATAATGATTGAAGAGCCTAACTTAAAGAAGAAAGATAATTCAACCTCCGACATTGCTCAAGTTGAAACAAGATTAGCTAAATCAACCTCTGACGCTGCTCAAGTTGATGTTTCTATTGAAGATATGACAACCTCTGACGTTGCTCAAGTTGTACAGAAATCTACACTACTTCCAGGATTTAGTAAACCAAGGATTCTTGAAGACTTAAAGCTTGAAGCTGTGAATTTCTCAAAAACCAGAACAGTATTGGGAAAAGAAGCCTATGATAAATCTGGACTGGGTTCACACAGAGAGAGAAGAACAAATAACAGATCTCAAGACAACATTTCACTGGCAGAATCTGGTATTATCACTCAAGAAAATCTTGATATGCTAGACTCTGTTCAAATGATCTTTCATAAGGTGTTGAAGAAGGAATTTTTGTTGTACTTTATGAATGATGGAAGAGTTTATAAGGTTGCAGAGTCTGATATAAATCTCAAATCTTATCAAGAATTGGAGTATGTTCTGTACTTGTTAAAAGTCAAAAATAGAAATACTCACAATGCTGCTTCGGTTATCAGAGAAAAGATGCTAAGATCGAAGATGATGCTTGGAGGAGGAGTATCAAGTGCATATATTCCCAAATACAGAAATGCACATGGGAAGATTGTTGAGATGAAAAGAAACAGTGCTAAGTTCAGAACAGCACTGGGTACAAAAGTTCTTGAATTCAATTTAGAATCTGATAAAGCTTATTATATTAAGCTAGGGAATGAGATGAGGAAGAATTCCATCTATTCTCTGAGAGCTGCAATTTATCAGACTGGAGAATTTGATCCAGAGTTGAAAGAAGTGAAGAAGATCATGGTGGAAGAGCTAGAAAGAGCTGAAAAGAAACTACTATCAGACTATATCAGGACAGTGCCTGATATTCAAGAAATCAAGTAAAGTCTGACTGTAAGTTTTTAATATATTTTCTATTCTAAGTCAAATTTAAACTCTGTTTTAAATTAAACTCTGTTATATGTTAAACACTGCATTTGTTAAATGTTTTTGACATCATCAATTATATGTTTAACTTGTACATTTTATTATGAACAAGTTGGGGGAGATTGTTAGATATAATTGCTGACGTTTGTTTATCAGTGTTTAAGCAACAGGTACTGACCAGAGTTTATCAGAAGCCGGTCAGAGTTTATTTAAAGTCTGACAGGGTGAAGAGTTTAAAGGAAGCCGGTCAGAGTTTATTTAAAGTCTGACAGGGTGTTAGTTGAATTAGCTGTCGGTGCTGAATTGAAGATTCTAGAAGCAATATATTCTGAAGATGGAAAGAAGCAGAATATATTGATACAGCTAAGGAAACAGAATAGAAGATAAGAAGCAATCCTTAATTGATATAATTTGTATAGCTAATTTGTAGGAATATCAATTAGATAAGGATTGTAAGTAGCTGTGTACTATATAAACACAGATAGGTTATCCCTAGAAGGGATGCGATCATTGAATATATTATTCTTGTAACCTAGAAGCTCTTTGTGATTCGTTAACATCATAAAGAGAGAAGCTGTTAATATAAATACAGTTTGTCGATTTACAAACCTGTGTTCTTAATTGTTATTCTCATAACATACTTGATTATATATTGTGTATTCGGCCTAACATTCTATCAGTCATAAATTGGGGGAGATTGTTAGGAATATGTTGTTCTTGATGATAATTATAAAAACACTTAGTAGATTTTGTGTTAAGTCACTTTTTGTAACTGTCAACGGAATGGTATGATTTGCAGCTTTCGTTGACATGTAGCTCATCAACGAAATGAGTGATGTAGCAATTGCACTGTATAATACTTCATTGGTTGATATACATTTGTTGTAGGTATTAGATAGGTTTTCTAAGTCATGTTGACTAAGTACTAGATAGGCTGGTTAAGTGTAAATATATTGTGCCTTGTAATTTTGCCTAAGTGAAGACATGTCAACGGAATAAAGATTATTCTATCAACGGAATGAATATTACTCTATAAACGAAATGAGGAATATACCATCAACGGAATGAAGAATAAAGCTATCAACGAAACACATCTCACTGCTATCACCGAATCATTATCACTTTTCTGAATAGTTGACACAGTGATAGTGACAGTTTTCTGACAGATCAAAAGGTGATGTAGAAGTGTACTTTGCATTGGAAGCCATCAAAATGGACACTGGGAATGAGGAAACATTCCAATTTCCAATTAGGTTCTTGAGTGTGATCATAATAAGCATGAAGACAAAAGACAAGATCTCCAAGGACCATTGGACAAAAGGGATGAAAAGCAAGCTACTGGCGGTTACCTTTAGATTATTTTAGTGTAACCAAAAATAGCATTGTAAACTTGGGTTATATAACCAAGTGTAGCAGTTCATTTTTAATATATGTGAATGAGATCAAAACAGTTTGTATTAGTTTCTTTCAAGAGCACTCTCACTCCAAATCAGGAACTGAGCAGCTGTGATACTTTTGTAACACAGATTATTTCCGCAATAAAAACAACTCAGTTGGATCCTCAAAACATCCGACTGAAAATTTATATTTGCTTGTGTTTTTATTTTCTGTGTTAATTTATTTAAAAGTTGTTTTAAGTTTAAAATATATAGAATTGTATTCAACCCCCCTTCTACAATTCTGTTAGGTCATTTGGGATTAACAGTTATCGTGTCGTGTACGAAATTGTCAGCTCTACATTTGACATAGAGACATCATTGATAAACAAAATTTTTGAACGATTAAAAAGGAATTCGTTGAAATGCAAATAAATAAAGGGAAACTGGAGGGGGGATGTAGGCAAGTGAATCAAAGGAGTGGTTTGTGAAACCAACATGGGTGGTTTCGATTCCCTGGCCCAAAATATTATCTTACTAAACGATTTGCTAAAAATGGCCTTTTTTTAATGTGTCACCGCTTACACCTCTTTTTTTTATTTATAAAGAACCACAATGATATATTGGTATTCACTCTTTTTTCGTGGATCAGGAAGATTTTCAGCAGGAGAAAGATAAATCTAACTGGCAACAACAGCAAGACCCCTCCATTGGCTGGCTAGGGTGAATGCGATGTTTGTTACAGAGTTCCTAATAATAGCGCACGTTTAATGTAAAACCCAAAACTTGTAGTACTTAATCTCATGGGCATTCCAAAACAATTCAAAGGAAGAACATATTAAAAAAACGATGAAATTGTGTGGCGGTACAGTGTAACCAAATGGGTAATTTTGGTTATAATGACATTCTTATTATTTCCTCTGAAATAAGGGTAAATTGATCCTTTTACACCTAATATTCTGGCACTTTTTACCCTTCTGTTCAAGTTTAATATATAGTAACAGGAAAGTCAACAAAGCCAAATCTTTCCAGCATACGCTCATTTTGCTTTCCCAAAAAACAGATTCAACAAGTGATACATCTACTTCTTTACATCGAAGCACCGAAGCTGGCTCTTCTACAGCCTTAAATAAAAATCTAAAGATGTAAATGGAAACATTTTGTGGACCAGTCTATACATAGAAATTAAAAGACATGAAGTACTAAAATAAACATAAAAGAATATGTTCATTAAACTCTGTCACCTATCTGGCGATTTGTGTTACCAGCATTTGCAGTACTCTTCGTCTTAAGACCGCTACATATAAAACTCCCTATTATAACCTGAATATCATGCACGTTAATTCAGTCCTAAGAAACGAGTATGACTATATTTCAATTTTGGTACACATTACCATTTACTTTTAAAATTTTCATTTTCTTTACAAGATAGCTTCTTTTGTCTTCAGACTGGAAGTATGTGCACAAAAGATCGAGTAAAACTATATATATAAAAAACATTGGTTTTAACATAAATGTGATATTAAAGAAATCAGATTTTACAAAAATAGCCATCACATAGCAGTTGGCCAAAAAATCAAGACTATTAGGACTTTAGTCAGGATTCCAACAGCAATCATGCAGAATGAAAGCGAAGTAAGAGAATCAAAAAGATATGCTGATATGTAATAAGGATAAGAACTGAAAAGGAAAATTACTCAAGAGACTGAAGCAGTTAAAGTACATGGACAAGATTTGCAGCAATGAGTACTCCCCCCAACTCCACCACCGCTACAACACCACCATCAGAATTTGGGATGGATATACTCAGACCACCAATTTGGTCGCTACCACCGTCATTGTGCAAGTAAGAGCTTGACAGACACAATAACTCGAAATGACCTTTCGGAAGCAAAAGAAATATGCTCAAAATTTATTGGTTCCCAAAGTAATATCTAGATTGATACTTACAAATTTATAGAACTTTCAATATTTTAAAATATGGAAGTTCACATTCTATAATGCAAGAAAGAAGACCATTTTTCCCGTTTTTCAACATTAGACCAGAAGGCATAAAGATGAAGGAAGATTATAATTACGATAGAAACATATCTGAAAGTACATAAAGAGCTGAAACCACGTATGTAACGGTGCCTCCAGAGAACGGCGGTTGACGAGAGTTACTGTAGATACGACACAGGTGGCTGACAATATGCATATAGCTCTTGACACCAGCTGCAAAAAATGACATTATTTTTGTTGTAATGTCCAGCATATTAATCATTTAGAAATAATGTCAAAAATTGTGAATCCTAGCTGACAGCAAGGGTAATGGTAATACTAATAGATAAGTGTATCACATACTTCTCCTACTGCAATATTGACAACGTGGGGGTAAAGCCCATCACAGCTGAACCAGAAAGCCATGCTCCTACGTACATAAATATTTGTATGAACAGCAGATACGGGGTAGTTTGGTGCAGGAAGCAACAAAAAAAATCATGTGAAAGAATAATCTCGGAAACATGCATAAAAAGTACGGAAGAACAATAGTGCATTTGATGACTAGTTAGTAGATAAATTTGAAATTAAGACTGAAAAACTCATAAGATGCATTAGATACAAATTCTAGAAAAACAAAAAGTTGCTAGTGATAGTTGGATATAGCACGTATCACAGCACAAAAGATTTATCTTCTAACACCTTGAGGTTTTTGGACTTGGGAGAGTTAGTAACCTAACACTAAAAACCTTTCTAGAATTGGGCAACCCGTATAAGAGGGTCATCGTTCTTGCTGATGACTGAATCCAATGCCCACAAAGTTTCTCTTGGTAGAAGAACATGGGTATCATGGACTTTCCTTTGTTGGGGCATGTGCATCGCTTAACCTACCTGAAACTCATCGAAGGTTGGGCATAATTGCGTAGCCTGTTGATTCTTCTATATAGCAGGATAACTTAGACACGACTTAAGCTGATCGTTTCATCTTGTGACAAATATCAGTTCCAATTTAGTACCGCTCAAGTATTATGCATGTCATCTCATATGGGCTTGCGTCCAGAATCCAAATGGAGTTGAGCCTCTGTTAGTATCTTCTAATCAGTGCTTTCTTTGTAAGTGGATGACAAGAATATTAGACACATAAAAATAAACTAATGGTTTTTTAACATAGAAATATTAATAAGAAAAGTAAAATCATTACCATAGCAGAGAACATCTCTTATCTCATTCAATGGAAACTTTATAAACTGGTATAACTATATAACATGATCATAAGCCGAACCACGCACGAATTCTCAACAGACATAACATTTTGCAAGTACACAATATTGTAAAGGCAAGTAAAACCATACTATAGGAAATCTAATCACTTATAAACTTAATGCATCTGAGAACTCGATATATTTTTAGCTTCCTAAAAGAAAGTAAATCACGAAGTTTTGAAACCATATGCCTTTAAGCTTCTTATACACATTCTTGTTATGACAAACACGTAAAAGCTCTTTGCATAGCCACAATCATTTTCGGCTTGTACTTGTCATTATGTAATCTACGCCTCTCAATAGCCTAAGATTTCTTTAGTTGCGACTCGAATTCCATGAGTTTTTGTTTTTTTTTTACCCTGGAATGGCTACACGCCAATTAATTAGGGACAATAGAACATAATCATGATCTGTAAAACAACAATCATCATATGGTTGAATGCACGAAGAATATTACTTCACACCAAACTTCTATCACCGTAAAATTTATATATATATATTATAACAAAGGATTGTTAATTAAACTTACAATCCTCATCTTTTTCCCCTTCTCCCTCTCTGTCTAAGTCCTTGCAATCAAAGCAGTGGAAGCAATCACCGAGGCTGATTTGATTTCAGTAATGTATGATCTGGTGGATCAGGTAATCTGATAGGTCTCTTGACTCTCATTTGATATTGTATATGCGTGGTGGCATTTCTGTTATTATATGTGGAACAAGGGTATATCAATAATTTTATAGGCATTTTTTTTGGCAAACTTTGCCCCTAGACGGGCTAAGTAGATAATAGATTCTATCAATAAAATTATTTAAACGTGTCGTATCATCAATCTACTTCTATATATTAATGTACAAGTGTACACAATCACAAACAAGTAATATAGTAGTGAATACCAGATTTCGTTCCTCAAGGACTGTATTTATATATTAATCGTAATTAATATTTAACAATTCAGTTATGGATCACAAGATAAGTTTGGTTTTATACTAACACAAATTAATTAACAACTAAATAAACTAACTAAACCAGCAAAGAGAGTTGGATGAGTTTTAGATACGAGAAGCTAAGTCAGGATAATTACTTACCTTTGATATGTTCATGTTGATGATAAAGCAGTGTAATACTATAGCAAATTCACAGTCTACTAACCAGAAATTCAATGATCATAGGCTTCTTTCGAAATCACTATGATATAGATTCTATAAACTAAACCAACATATGTCTATGCCAATTTAATCTCAAGAATACAATTAAGCACCAATTTCACACGGCTATGCAAGGTAACAATATATGTCTAAACCGTCACAAAATTAATATCAACAAATATAATCATGCACCATTCAAGTTATGTGTCAGTTAACTATAACCCTCTCAGTATTATAATTAACTCAACTATCCACTAGAGTTGGCCAAATAATAGCAAATAATATATCATGAGATTCACTTGAACGAATAAACCATGAATTGCATACAATACTTCTTATCAAAACACCAACAATCCCATACTAGGGTTCCATAAAAATCCTAACTCATATAAGTTTAGTTCATAATCAAGGTATCAAAACAATCTCAAGATAACCAACACATATTCATAAGAAGAGATATAAAAAGATAGGAGAAAATAAAGCCAATTGAATGTCTTCAATGACTGAATTCTTCTCCGATGATGGCTTCTCCTCCTCCCTTGTGCGGCTACTTGTCTCTTTCGCGTTCTCTCTCTGTATTAGGTCTGATCTATATCTAATAATATTAATAAAAGTGTTTTTAATTATTTAATCAAAATACAAGGAGATTTTCCCAAACAAAATTGAATTCCAGCAAAGAAATTCGTAGCTGACTGTTGGGCTCTGATTCTGGACTGATTCGGCTGGATTTTAATCAAGGCCACTTCCAAAATAAATCTCTTCTTATAAGCTTTCTGTGGGCTGTTGAATCGTCTGAATCGGACTTCTAGAACTCTAGTTATGGCCCAAACAGTGTAGACTGCGCAAGTGGGTCATCAAATCCGAATTTTAATCAAATTAATCTCCAACTTTTGCTATTTAAACTCCAAAACTTCCTTTATTAAAACTCCTTGATACCTACAATAAAACATTATAATTTATTAAATAAAAATCCAAATCAATACAAAATAACTTAAATATAGGGACAATATATAGATAAAGCACACACTTATCAAAAGCCAACTAAAGGTAAAATCTACCAATAAAATAACTGTGAATTTACAGCTTTACCCTTATTTATCAAATAATTACAAAAATGCCTCATATCTATAGTTTATGCAAAAATTAAATGAAATTATGTTGCTTTCAAGATTTGAACAAAAACCTTCCACTTACGAATAAAGTATCATAACCATTGTGATACATCAATTTTTGAGTTAACTTTAAAAATCTTATGAGATAATCCACATATTCTCCTTTAATCCAATTTTTTTTACTTTGCTTTTTAAGTGAACAGATTGGTGATTTATGTTACTTATAAAAATGTCATTCTAAATTATACATAAATGTAATCAAATTCGGATTGAAAAAATATATGTGTTAACATTCTTGTGTGTGTGTGTGTGTGTCTATATATATATATATATATACAAGCCTATAACCCGTGCGATGCATGGATGAATTTTAGTATTTTTAATTTATTATTTTAGTATTTTTATATGATTTACTATTATTTTTTATCTTATTTTATTAGAATTTATTTGTATTTTGATCTTAAAAAATTTTAATATTTTATCGACGGAATAATATCTTGAACTTTTGAATGTAGCTTAGAAAAATAGATGATATAAATATTTAATAATAATAATATGTTGTTGACGGGATTCGAATCTTGAACCCGTGGGAGTATTTTAGATACCAAGAAAATAATATTATTTTAATATTACATCAAACGGTTCTCATTTATCTATATTTATATCTAACGGTTATTATTTAGAGAACCAAACTACCAACCAACCAAATAGATGGTAGTTTGCTTATAATAGTATTTTTTATATTATTTTTTTGTATTTTTTATCTTATTTTATTAGCATTTTTTTGTATTTTGATCTTAAAAATTTTTAATATGTTGTTGACGGGATTCGAACCTTGAATCCGTGGGAGCATTTTAGATATCAAAAAAAAAGAATATTCTTTTAATATTACATACAATGGTTCTCATTTACCTATATTTACATCTAACGGTTATTATTTAGAGGACCAAACTAAATGACCAAACTACCAACCAAATACAGGGTGGTTTGCTTATAATATTATAGTATAGATAGTATAGATAATAGTATTTTTTTTATATGATTTTTTAGTATTTTTTATCTTATTTTATTAGCATTTATTTGTATTTTGATCTTAAAATTTTTTAATATGTTGTTGACGGGATTCGAACCTTGAACCCGTGGGAGCATTTTAGATATCAAAAAAAGAATATTCTTTTAATATTACATCCAACGATTCTCATTTACCTATATTTACATCTAACAGTTATTATTTAGAGGACCAAACTAAATGACCAAACTAAATGACCAAACTACCAACTAGAGGGTGGTTTGCTTATAATATTATAGTATATATATATATATATATATATGTTGTCGATTTTACAAGCTTAACGCAAGAGCACGTAGCGCAACAAGTAGTAAATAAGTTCGTTCCCACGAGTACTACCAATAAGTTGTTAAATACCACTAACTATATTTATTTCAATTCAAGTCAAGTCTAATAATATATAATTATATAGTGATGTATTTACTAGATTACAACTATATAATTAAACTAACACAATATTGAATAATAAATTCCAATCGAAAGAAAATTAGGCCTTTAACTTCATCGAATGTTTTTCCGCATATTATAATGAAAACAATGATTTAGTAAGAAATCAGTTGGATAACTCAAGTGAATTAAATTTGAATGTTTGGGTAATACCCAAATGTGGGTGGGTGACCCGTTTCCGTTTGTCACAAAAAATACTTGAAAATAGATGGAAAGTATCCATTTTAGTTTAGGCGACCCGGTTGAGGGTGAAAAGACCAAAAAAGATATGAATTATTTGGAAGTTATTTAGAAGGGTATTTGGAAGGGTATAATATTAGCAAGTCCAACAGCTTACTTATATCATGTCCTAAGCTCAAATATAAGTAATCTAGCAAAAAATTGTGCTCCAACAATTTCCCAGTGGTTACCTAAATCACTAGGACATCCGTCTCAATACTCATTAATAAGTAACTACTAGCCATTACCTAGTTAATTTTCATGAATAAAAAAATTCACTTCCCTCCTTTTCTACATTTCTTTTCTCTCTCTTTCTTCCACTCTTTTTCTCTCTCTTTTCAAATATATTATTATAATAATAATAGGGAATAAATATAAGTAATGTTGTTAGAGTTAGAGTTCTTACAAGAAATCAAGTCCCTAAATCACCATGACACATTATTAACTAATATTTATAAGTAACCAACTAAGACATTGTTGAACTTAAACGATATAGATATATATTGATTAAATTTAAACTAAATTTAGTTTTGTAATTTCAAAATCAAGAGAGTTGTTTGCATTGTCATTACACCTATTTATTAATTAGGTTTATCTTCATTTAATTAAAAACCATTCATACAATATTTGTATATTGTACAAAATTTTATATTAATTAATTAAACTATAAATCATTTACATCGTAAACATGGTTATAGAGCGACAATGATACAATGGTGACTATTTTTTCGATATATAATATTTTTGTCTACATAATTTCCATGTATTTCTATTGTTATGTATAATATTTGACTAAAATAATTTGAAATTATAATTAATCATATTATAAAGAACGAAAAGAGTGTTTAGACAACAAATTTCTTTTTAGTTAAATAAATATTTGATTTATAATTTTATATAAATATGTTTTTATTGGTTTGTAAAATTAGGTGATTCTATTTTTTTAAAAAAATTATTAAGAAAAAATAATATCTAACAAAAATTAATTAAAAGAGACAACTTTTCTTGCATATTTCATAACAAAGTAGTACCATAAAAATATTAAAAATGAAAAGAAAAATAATACTTATGCAATGTGTTTTGTAAGTGTGCATTTGTAAGTGTGTATTTGTAAGCTTAAAAATTGAATCTTTGCTTAATTAAAGATATTAAGGTAAAGTAAATGAAATGAATTTATTTCATTTTTTGTTGGTTGGGCATATTTTACAACCCACATAAAAACTAAAGTATTCATTATATTATTTTGTATAAAAATGGTGCCGTGATTTTACTTCCCCAATTTTTCACTCTACTCTGTGATAAATTCAAAGTGAAGTATATAAATTGTCAATTTTGTTTTTTAATTTTTATTAATATGAACGATTCGAGGGTCACCGTGAGGCGACGTCGAGAAGATGTTAATATATAATTTAATAATTAAGATTATTTTATTCAAAATTATTTTTTTTATAATTTATTTTAATTTGCATTTATATTTTCATAGTAGTATTTCACCAATATTAGATAGTTGTATAAATTGAAAATGAATAAAATAAGTGTTAGATCAGGATTCAATGATCGTCAGGATCTAGACTCAAACTGATCAGGATTGCTGACGTCATCAGTATTACATGGTCATCAGTATTTGATCAAGCGTCAGTATCAGGATTATCATCAGGATGTATATCAGGACTGGGATCAGGATTGATCATCAGAACTGGAAGCTGATCAGGATTCCTACTTCGAGTTATATTTGGAGTCTAGTTAAATAAGGAAGTTTATTTTGTCGGTTCCTTATTTATAGTAATGAAGCTATCGATTTAGGATAGGTTTCAATCTTTGTAATTGATTAGGACTTATCATGTAATTGATAGAGAAGCTGTGTAGTATATAAACACAGTTTTAGGTTTCGATTAAAGATCGATCACAGACACAAGTATTGTGTAACCTATAGCAGCTCTCAAGAACACAGAATTTCTTGAGAGAGTTTGTAACAGTTTTATATCAGATTTAATAAAGATGTTATCATTCTTTCATATTTGTGATATATACTTTACTAAGTCGAGAATCTTATACAATTGTATTCAACCCCCCTTCTACAATTGATTATTACTGGGCAACAATTGGTATCAGAGCTAACTGATTTAAATTTGAATCAGATACGATCTAAGATGTCGACAATGAAGTATGAAAGCATGAAAATTCCCATCCTGAAGAAATCAGAATATTCAACATGGAAGGTTAAGATGCTGATGTACTTGGAGGCTATGGATCCTGACTATTTGGACAGGATTCGTGATGGACCATATATTCCTACCAGAATTATAGAACGAACAGATACTGTACCTGAACACTATGTGGTCAAGGCTAAAAGTGATTGGACTCCAGAAGAAAAAGCTAATGTTCTCAGAGATGCAAAGATAAAGAATATTCTTCACAACAGTCTTGATGATGTCATGTCAAACAGAGTGATTGCATGCAAGTCTGCAAAAGAAATCTGGGATACTTTGGAAACTCAGTGTCAGGGATCTGCATCTGTCAAGAAAAACAGAAGGGCTCTTTTGATTCAAGAATATGAACAATTCGATGCTAGACCTGATGAGAGCCTAACTGATTTATATGATAGATTTCTGACACTCCTCAACAGTCTATCTTTAGTTGGCAAGGAATATGAAACTGAAGATTCTAACACCAAGTTTCTAAGAGCTTTACCAGAAGAATGGGATACTCAGACCTCGATCATTAGACATCAGTATGATCTCAACACTATGCTTTTGATGAAGTCTATGGAATGCTAAGAACTCATGATCTTGAAGTTCAACAGAGAAAGAATAAGAAAGGCAGCAAGGCAAAATCTATTGCTTTGAAAGCAGAGGCTAAATCAAAAGGAAAGGTTGTGGAGGTCTCAAAAAGGAAATCAATAATAGCTGAGTCAGATCCTGATGACTCTTCATCAGATACTGATGGCAATCCTAATTCCAATACTGATGATGACTCTTATGACTCAGACATGGAAGAGATGGTTGCTATGATTGTCAGAGGCTTCAAGAAGATGAAGTTCAGGAAGGCAAGAAGACAAGGCAACTTTCAGAAAAGGACCTTCAATGCAGACAAAGACAAGTATATCAAAAAGGAAAGCAACAGTAGCAAA
This sequence comes from Heracleum sosnowskyi, assembly GCA_030848705.1. Taxonomy (NCBI): domain Eukaryota; kingdom Viridiplantae; phylum Streptophyta; class Magnoliopsida; order Apiales; family Apiaceae; genus Heracleum; species Heracleum sosnowskyi. The sequence continues at coordinate 94,619,961 of CM061244.1, forward strand.
TTTGACAAGTCAAAGGTTAGATGCTACAAGTGTAATGGTATGGGTCACTTTGCTACTGAGTGCAAGAAGACAAAGGCACTCATCACATCAAGCAAGGACTGGATGGACTCTTCCTCAGAATCTGATACTGAGGTGGTCAACTATGCCCTAATGGCCAATACTGATGATACTGCTATTCCTGATGATAAGGTACTAAATATTGTCTTTGATTTTGATACTGATAATGCTTCTGAGTTAAGACGTTTTCTAAAGTCATTGCATATTAGCTTTAGAAGTCAAACTGCTGAGAATACTAGGATCTTATCTGAGATGTCTGAACTTAGGAAAAGGAATGAGCATTTAGAAGCTGAATTTTCTCTTATGCAAAAAGTACAGATAGAATGTGATAATGCTAAACACATGTATTTAGAGATGAAACTTAAATGTACTGCTCTTGAAAAGGAACTTGATTATGCTAATGAGAAAATCAGAACCTGGACAGACTCTGGTAGAAAATTTCATGAGATTAATACCTCTAAGAACTGGAAAGAGTGTCTAGGTTATAAGTCAGATGAAGATATGAAATTGAAAGAGAAAATTGTTGTTGATGAGACAGTTAGTCTAAAAACCTATAGACATGTTATAGACAAAACCAAATCGAAGATTACTCCTGTTAATTTTGTTTTTGGTAAGGATTCCAATTCAACTTTTGAAAAGGGATCTACTTATGTTCAAAGTGTTAAAGTTATTAAGTCTAAACCTGTCATGAGTAAAGTTACTAAGAATGTAGGTTTACTATCTCAGAAACAACTCAAGGATAAAATCTGTGAGGTTACAGATAAGAAAAAGGAAGCTACTGTTAAGAGAAACAGGAATGGTAAAATTGGGATTAATAAAGAGAATGGTTATAAATATATCCCAAATGCACCTAGAAAATGCTGCTTTAACTGTGGTAACTCTAATCATCTTGCAATGGATTGCAAAAAGAGTAAAAAGAAGGTTACTGAAATTCCTAGATCTGATGTTAGGAATAGATCAGTATTTTATAAACCACAGAATTCCTGTTTTTATTATGGTAGTAAATGGCATTCTATTTATACATGTGAAGAATATCATGATTTGTACTATAACTTCTATGATCCATTACCTAAGTTTAAAAATAGTGCAAATTCTGATAGCCTTAAGAATGTCAATGTGAGGCATGTTTTTATTAATTCTGATACTGACAAAGCAAATCCTAATGGAGTAAATCCTGTCAGGACTGCTAGAGTCAGAAAGTCTTCTGCTGCTAAAATTAATAAAATGCATGGAAAAGGAACCCAACAGGTGTGGGTTCCTAAGAATTCTAACTAGTGTTTTGTTATTCTGATTGAAGGGTAAAAAGAAAAATGTGTTAGTCATAGATAGTGGATGTTCTGTGCACATGACTGGAAACAAAGCCCTGTTATCAGAATATGAAGAAAAAGCTGGCCCAGCTGTGTCTTATGGAGATGGCAACATTGGAAAAACTTTGGGATATGGCAATATAATCATTGGAAATGTCATCATTGAAAAAGTAGCTCTAGTGAAAGGACTGAAACACAACTTGTTGAGTATTAGTCAAATCACTGACAGAGGTTATCATGTTCACTTCTATTCCACTCATTGTGAAGTAGTCAGCAAAGAATCAGGAAAGACAGTATTGACTGGCTACAGGCATGGTAACATATATGAAGCCAACATTCAATCAAATACTGATGGCTCTCCTACTTGTCTCATCAGTAAAGCATCAGTAGATGAAAGTTGGAATTGGCACAAGAAACTTTCTCATCTCAACTTCAGCAATATCAATGAGTTGGTTAAGAAAGATTTGGTTAGAGGATTGCCTAAAGTTTTGTATACTCCTGATGGACTCTATGATGCATGTCAAAAGGCTAAACAGAGAAGGACATCATTCAAGAGTAAATCAGAATCATCTATTGAAGAACCATATCACATGCTGCATCTTGATTTATTTGGACCAGTCAACATCATGTCCATCAGTAAGAAAAGGTACTCTTGTAATTGTTGATGAATATTCTAGATTCACCTGGGTGTACTTTATGCACAAAAAAGATGAGACTCCTGAAATACTGTTGGATCATGTGAGAATGATTGAAACAACCACAAAGTTCAAAGTCAAGATACTAAGGAGTGATAATGGTACTGTTAGGATTTATGGGTGATAGCTATGAGACAACTTAACTAGATATTTTATATACTTAATTTTATTAAGTATGAACATACTGTCACAGCCACAGTATGTCTATGTAACCGTTTTTGTTTGCTGAAAATAAGATTCTAGTACATCTTGGTAGAAGTTCATTAGTTTGTTCAAGCCTCAAGAAGTGCTCAAGATGGACAACAAGAATAAATACTACTGTCACAGCATTGACAGTAAGGTTACTTCAAGACAGCATGTTGCAAGTCACGACAGTACATTCACTCTGACAGCAACATTGGCGGAAGCCCTCTGATAGCAACTTTACCTTAGCCTGACAGCAAGCTTGGAAATCCTGACAGCATCTTCTGCGGGGATTTCTTACTGTCACCAAAAGCACACTCCTGTGACAGCAAGCTTAGCCATCAGGATACTGTCATGAAGGGATATAATTTGTATTGGGGATCAACCCAGTCAAACATGTGACAGTTTGGATGTTCAAGAAACAGGCGTGTTGCAGTATCCCAACACTGTAACAGGTCTGCAAGACTACGACCGAAGCTTGAAGAGATCACATGACAAAGCTCACCAATTCCAGTGTATGACAAATCTGCATCTACTGAATTGTGTTAGCTTAATATGGAAAGTTTCTAGATTGCTTTGTAATGTATTGATAAGTTGTTTGTATAGCAATTTAGGAAAGATTCACGGGTAGGCAAATTGTAAGAAGCTGCCACTTGAAAATGACAGCAGCTTCACTAGACCCGTGTTGATAGTGATAGGTTTAGTTTTTACATAAACTATCTATCATTTCCATTTTTTGTAACGACGTGAGATCTATCACTCGAGAAACTGAAGCTCAAGAAAACAAACATTTTCTTGAGGTTGTAGCAACCCATTGCAAAATAAATAAAACATTTATTTTGTGAGAATTGTTCGTGTGTCTACTTTTGTTTGCAATCGAGTAAGTGATAAAGTTTAATCTTAGTTTTTGTTGTTGAAACGTAGATTGAGTTTTATCACTATTGCATTCAACCCCCCCCCCCTTCTGCAATAGTCAAGGACCAACAACTGGTATCAGAGCAGACAGATTGTTCATAAATCTGAGATCATGACAAGTATGCAGAAGTCAAGTAGCATAAAGATTCCAGCTTTTGATAAAGAGAACTACAATGTATGGCAAAGAAAAATCATGTTGTTTATCAAACCTGCGAATCCATTATACTTGGGTATCCTCCAGAATGGTCCCTTCGTTCCACGTAAAGAAATTGAAGCCTCAACTGTAGACGGTGTTCTTATTCCAGCCCAATGGGTCAACAAACTACCCTCAGAGTTTCTGGAGCCAGAAAAGGAGAAGGTAGCCTTGGATGATTACTTACAACTCATCTTACTGGATGCTCTCACTTTGGACAAAGCCATGTGTGGGAATGTCATTGGGTGCTCATCAGCCAAGGATATGTGGAATAAGATCGAGCTGCTGTGTGAAGGAAGTGAAGAAGTAAAAGACAACCAGAGACAAATCCTTATCTCACAGTATGAAGCCTTCATGGCAAAGTCAGGAGAAGACCTTACAACTATGTTTGAAAAGTTTAGCAAACTTATGACTGAGCTACAGATTCATGTCAAGTACTATGATAGGAAAGAATTGAATGTCAAGTTCTTGCTCACACTTCCTGAGCATCTTGAGCACAAAGTCACTGCCATAAGAGAAGGAAGAAATCTAAACAATATTTCTCTTGAAACTCTATATGGTGTGCTTAAATCATATGAGCTTGAGTTTTTCCAGAAAAGAGCTATTCTAGCTGGATCCAGAGGAAAGGTGGCTAATATGTCAGGTGCTCTAGTGGCTCATGTACCAAGAATCACGCAACCTACTGAAGAAACTCAAGTCATCCAACCTGCTCCAATACCTACTCTTAAAATTGAAGAGGTTGTGGATGATGAGGAGAAAGTTGTACTACAGCTAACTGATGTTGAAGATGAAGACTTCTATTCCTTGGAAGAAATGGAAAAGATGGATAATCCTACCATGGCTTACATGGCTAAGAAATTCAAGAACATAAGGTTCAAGAGAAACAAGCCATATAAGTCTCAAGGTCAAACATCAAGGTTCAGCAAAGGGAACTTCTCCAAAGGTGAAGGTGGTGCTACAAGAGGTGGATACAAAACAGGGATGGTGGACAGATCCAAGTTCAGGTGTTACAACTGCAATGAGCTTGGCCATTTTGCTACTGAATGCAGAAGGCCAAAGCAGAATCAAAGGATGGATAAAGGGTCAAGTTGACACTTCAAGAAAGGACAGGGAAAGGCCTATGTGGCTGAAGGAAAGTGCTGGGATGATACTGATGATGAAGAGGAAGAGGAATATGTGAATTTAGCACTCATGGCTAAATCTGAAGAGGCCCCCTCTAGCTCTCCAAGTCAAGTACCCTCACTTGTCTTACTTGATATGTCTAAAGATGAATACAAGCAAACTGTTGAAGAATTGAGTGCTGAAATGTATATGTTCATACTAGTTTAACTGCAGCTAATGAAGAAATTGCTAGGTTAACTAAGTCAAATGATGAACTCACTTCTGAGAATGATTTGCTTTTATTAAAGACCAATCGATTAGAATCTTTAACACAGGAGAATGCTAAACTGAAAAATGAATTAGCCTGTGCTAAAGAGATTGAGGAGTTTCTAAGGAAAGAAATTAGTGAAAATGAATTCAAGATTAAAGCCTATAGAAACTCATCCAAACAACTTCAGGATTATCATGAGAAACACACAGAGGATCAAAAGGTAGGGATAGGTTTTGAATATGGCAAAAGACCTGGTAAGGAAATTGTTAGTCAGGATTGTTCAAATGATGCTACTGTCAAACCTCATGTTCTCAAGAAATTCAACAAACCAATTTTTAAACTTTCTGAACTTGAGTTTGATGAGGAAGCCATGCTCATCAAGCAACAACTTGATGATGAGGATGAAGGTATTGACAGTTCAACAGTTGGTGGAAAAGATACTGTTATATTCCCCAAGACAGTAACTTTGCCAAACAATCTGACAGAATGTTCTAAAGATACTGTCAAGAGAGCTTCGAAGACAGCAACTTCCAAACCTACTGTCATGACAGAAGGTATGAAAGGTACTGTCAAGAAAAGCTCGACAGCAACTTCAGAACATCCTGATGACACAGTAACCTACAAGTCTAGAAACAGGAATGGTAAGTTAGGAAATGGCAATGCTAATGGGAGTAATGCTCCTAGGAAACTATGCAATAATTGTGGCTCTTCACATCACTTAACTCATGTTTGTAAGAAACCAAAAGAAGTCAAGGATAATGTGACTCTGAAAAATGGTAACTTACATAGAACCCCCCTTATGCATAGACCTATGGTAGTGTGTAATAACATTGATTGTATGCCATGTAAGATAACTGCCATGAGTACTTGTTTCAATCTGCCTATTTCATCTACTGAACAATGTGCCTACATGCAAACTGTTGAGACTCCTGAGCCTACTGGTAATAGTAAGAAGGCCTCATCCACTAAGAATAAGATCAAGTCTAATTCCAAAGAAAAGTGGGTGAAGAGGGGAGTCCAACAGAAGATTCCTGATGTGATGATTAAAGTTGAAAATGTTGATTATGTCTGTGATACTGAAGTAGCAGGACCCAACAAGGATTGGGTACCATATGCCTCTTAAATACAATTTGTTTTGCAGGGCAAGAAAAAGGAGCAAGTCACTTGGATCATTGACAGTGGTTGCTCTAGACACATGACTGGTGATAAAGCCATGTTATCACATTTTGTAGAGAAAGTTGGCCCAATCATAACCTTTGGAGACAACAGCAAGGGTTACACAGTGGGATATGGTTGTTTGGAAATTGGAAATGTTGTCATAAATGATATTGCTCTTGTTGATGGATTGAAGCACAACCTGCTCAGTGTCAGCCAATTCAGTGACAGGGGATTCAAGGTTGATTTTGATATGATGGTGTGCAATATCTATCACAAGAAGGATGGAAGCCTCTCTCTGAAAGGGGTAAGAAAAGGAAGCCTGTTTGTTGCTAACCTAAGCTCAACAAAGAAGGACAAGACTTACTGTTTCTACAGTAAAGCTACTGTTGGTGACAGTATGCTTTGGCACATGAAGCTCTCTCACCTCAAATTCAAAACAATGAACATGCTGATGAAGAAGGAATTGGTTAGAGGACTACCTCAACAGGAATTCTGTCAAGAAGGACTGTGTGGGGACTGTCAAATGGGAAAATTGAGAAGAGCTGTGCATAAGTCAAAGCAAACCAACACCAACACAGAACCACTTAGACTAATTCACATGGATCGCTTTGGACCAGTAAATGTCCCATCCTTAGCCAAAAAGAGATATGCATTAGTTATGGTGGATGACTACTCTAGGTATACTTGGGTGAAATACCTAGAATCAAAAGATGAAGCAGCTCAAGTCATCATTGATCACTTAAGAGTTCTTGACAGAACCCCAAATGCTAAAGTTCAATTGCTAAGAAGTGACAATGGTACTGAGTTCAGAAATGCCACTCTTGGAAATTTCTGTAAAGATGAAGGAATTGTACAATAGTTTTCTGCTGCAAGGACACCACAGCAGAATGGTGTTGTAGAAAGGAAGAACGGGACTCTCATTGAAGCTGCCAGAACTATGCTTCATGATGCAAAGTTACCTACATACTTCTGGGCAGAAGTCATCAACACAGCTTGCTATACTCATAATAGAACCTTGATCAACAAGACTCATGGGAACACTCCTTACTATTTTCTCAATGGAAAGAAACCTACTGTCAAGTATTTTCATGTGTTTGGAAGCAAATGTTTCATGATGAAAGACAACCATGAAAAGAAAGGGAAGTTTGACTCCAAAGCTTTTGAAGGAATTTTCATGGGGTATGCTCTAGAAAGGACTACCTACAGAGTCTATCTTCTGGAACATAGAGTCATAGATGAAAGTGTGAATGTCACATTTGATGAAACCAAGTTTCCTGGACTGCATGAGGAAGGTCAAATGCAGATTCTTAGATTTGAGAATCAAGGCTACTTGGAAGAAGAAGAGTTTGTTGATGAAGAACCCTCTTTTACTCAAACTGTGGAAACTGAAAAAGATGCTGTCAATGAAGGTAATACAAATCAAACTCCAGCTCAGTCACAGACTATTTCAGGAAATACTCAAAATGATGGTGACTCTGGAGATATTGAAGAAAATGGTGGAGATAATTGTCCTGGTGAAGAATCAGTCCCTCTAAATGAGGCTACTGCTGTTGAACAAACAAGAAGCTTGCTATCTCAAGTGGAGCCTAAAGCAATTAATGAAGCATTGTTGGATTCTGATTGGGTGATTGCTATGCAAGAGGAACTCAACCAGTTTGAAAGAAACAATGTGTGGAAATTGGTTCCAAGGCCAAAGGGAAAGTCAGTTATTGAGACAAAGTGGGTCTTCAGGAACAAACTGGATGAAAATGGAAATGTGACAAGGAACAAGGCAAGACTAGTAGCTAAAGGTTACTGTCAACAGGAAGGGATAGATTATGATGAGGCATTTGCACCTGTTGCCAGACTTGAAGCTATCAGGATTTTCTTAGCCTTTGTTGCACACTGTAATTTCAAGGTGTTCCAAATGGATGTCAAAAGTGCTTTTCTAAATGGAGAGTTGGAGGAAGAAGTGTATGTTGAACAACCACCTGGTTTTGAAGATGCTGAAATGTATGATTTTGTGTACAAGCTGTTCAAGGCACTTTATGGGTTGAAACAAGCTCCTAGAGCATGGTATGATACCCTCTCAGCCTTTCTATTGGAAAATCAATTTACAAGAGGTGTGGTAGATAAGACTCTATTCTACAAACATCATGGCAAAGACATCATTTTGGTTCAAATCTATGTTGATGATATCATTTTTGGTTCATCAAATGAGAAGCTGTGTGAGAAGTTTTCATCTCTAATGAGAAACAAATATGAGATGAGCATGATGGGAGAACTGTCATTCTTCCTTGGTTTACAAGTTCTTCAAAAGGATGATGGAATCTTCATTTGTCAATCAAAGTATGTCAAGGAGCTTCTCAAGAAATTCAACCTAGAAGATTCATCTCCTGCCAAGACTCCCATCTCTACTTCTACTAGTCTGGATCTAGACTCCAAAGGGAAAAAAGTGGACTCCATTGTTTACAGAGGCATGGTTGGATCACTTCTTTATCTAACTGCTAGCAGACCTGATATAATGTTTGCTACATGTCTCTGTGCAAGGTTTCAGGCTGATCCAAAGGAGTCACACTTGATTGCTATCAAAAGAATTTTTAGATATCTTAAAGGCACTCCAAATCTAGGCCTTTGGTATCCTAAAAATACTGGATTTGAGTTAGTGGGGTATTTTGATTCAGATTATGCTGGATGTAGAATTGACAGAAAAAGCACTACAGGAAGCTGTCAATTTCTTGGTGGATGATTGGTGTCATGGTTTAGCAAGAAGCAACATTCAGTCTCTACTTCTACAGCAGAAGCTGAATACATTGCTGCTGGAAGTTGCTGTGCACAAATTCTATGGATGAAGAATCAACTGTTGGATTATGGTCTAGTGTTGAGCAACATTCCTATCTACTGTGATAACACTAGTGCCATAGCCATCTCAGACAATCCTGTTCAACACTCTAGGACAAAGCACATTGATATTAGACATCATTTCATTAGAGAGCATGTTGAAAGAGGAACTGTGAAGTTGATCTATGTCCCTACAGAAAAGCAACTTGCAGACATCTTCACTAAACCACTGGATGAAGCAACCTTTAACAGGTTGGTAAGTGAACTGGGAATGCTAAATCTGGTATGTTAACTTACTAGTTTTTCCATTCTAAAATTTTTCTTTGAAGCTTGTGACAGTAACCTCAACAAGTTGATGTCATGAGAAAGTTACTATCAGCCTAAGTCTCTATCTGTTTTAGACAACATGTTCACTTTGACTTTGCTTAAATTGAATTTTGTCCTAGTCTTTTACTTGAAAGTTGATTTTTGAGTGACACTAACTTGCATGGTTGTTATTGTTGAAATTGGTCAAGGGTTTTTCTTAATTGGTCAGTTTTACTTTGATTGTTGTATTAGTGGTAGACATCACTTAATTACAATCAGTGGTAGTTATATGGGTATTCCAAACTGTTGACCGTTTACATCCCTCTTAACCTAGTATGCCTATATGTTAGGCCGAATACACAATATATAATCAATATATGTATGAGAATAACAATCAAGAACACTGTTTATGAACAATAAACTGAATTATATTAAATAACTCTTCTCTCAGTGATGTAAAATATCACAGAGAGCTGCTAGGTTACAAGAATAATGTATTCAGTATTTGTATCCCTTTTAGGGTTAACCTATCTGTGTTTATATATTACACAGCTACATAGAATCAATCTCTAATTGATATTCCTATAAATTAGCTGTACAATTTATATCAAATTAGGATTGCTTCTGTCTTCTGTCCCGTTTCTTTATATAATAACCCAATTTTTTGGACAAATTTAAAACTTTTCTGATTATAATTAAGTGTATCAGTGAATAGTGATTTGGTGGATGAATAGTGATCTTGAGGGTTAAGAAAATTTTTCATGCCACCTATGTATGAGACGTAGTGTGGATATTCCGAAGTCATATTAGTGATCTACGGAGTAAATAAGTGAATGCAAAGACGATCGGAATTCAGAAACTCCAAATTTTATTTTGGATAGTATTTGACCGGGCAGTGAATTATGTATTATTATATTCAAGAAATGAGATATTAAAATTGAGGATTTGAGGATTTAATATTTTGGAATTTTATTATTTTATTAAAGTCGATTTAAGGATTCGATTGTTGGAATAAATAGTGAATAGTTACTATTCACTGCGAAAACCGCGGAGAGTTTTATTCGCCCTTTGGAAAATATTTCGAATCGTTTCAAGAGGAACAAGGCGACAATTACAGGATTAAATATAGACATGGAAGTAACATGTAACAAGATTAATTCGAGGGATGCAACATTTGGATCATCCATGTGAAAAGAAACGAATCAATAAAGCAAACCAGTAAAGTTACTTTATCTCAACCAGTGCATGTTTGACAAGTGTCGCAAGAAGAAGACATCAAGGTGATGACTCACCACTTTCTAATACAAAAATATCAGCATTCTTATCATTATTAATCAAAACAAAGAAAAAGAAAAGAAGAAAAGCAAGAGAAAAGTTCTCTCTCTCATTTTCCAGATTTCTGCCCAGCAAGACCAAGCAATGAATAAAAATTCGTAACTTAATATCTACTCATGATAAAATCACCAAACTTTAACCACAGCTTCTCCACTCCATGGGCAACATTCTTTCAAAATTTCATGGCCAACAAGGGAGTGTAGCCTAGTCAAATCGCTTCCCCAAGTCGGAGAACAGAAACTGTCCTGTTTTTCCAGTTTCGACCACTCACATTGGAAAGCCAATAAGTCGAGCTTCAAGCATCCCCTGGTGATGAGCTAGGACTCAAAAGAAAGCCCTTGAAGAGTAGAAGGTGTGGTAAACAGTTGAGAACCAAACTCCTATTTTTCGATTTTATATGGATTTTACAAAGTGATGATAAGTAGTAACTTGTATTTTGTTTTGTTTTTGGATATTGAGTTTGTGACTTCCAAAGGTTGTATTAAGCAAGGATCTAAGGTTACATAAGGAATATAGCAGCAAGCAAGCTTGGAGAAGGTATAAAAACCTCTGCCCCTTTTTGTTATATGAGTTTTGAAGTGGTTTTGATATTTATGTAAAGTTAAGATCATGATTAAGTGATTAGATGAATTGTTGGTTGAATTTGGAGGATGGGTTATGAATTTGTTTTGAATATTTATGGAGGATTTGACTGAGTGGAGGGAGTATAAGGTGGATGGTGAGTTTGGGATTGTTTGGTATTGATTTGGTTGTGTTTTGAAAATGGAAAACGTTAAGTTTTAAGCCGTCGTAATGCCCGATTCTCGTTAACTCTAAAAACTGCCTAGAATCCGAAAACTTAACTGCCTCTTTTGGTTCAATGATGAACATGGGTGTGTAGATATTTGTTTCTAGTTTACGTGAGAGCAAGAATCATGTCGTTACGATTTACGGTTTAAGAGAAAAGTGAGTTTTAGTAAACGTCGTTCGGAGGAACAACCCCTCTCTGGTCAGCCACTTTGAGGTTATATTTGGATCACTTAGAAGCCATATTAAAATGTGAAACTTTGAGGAATAATACTAGAGACAGTTAGGAAGGCTCACGAAAAAGATTCGGATTAAAAAGATTATTTTTCGATTTTATAAAAATGTTTTAGTCGAGGTCGCGCAAGTGAAAACCACCGAAAACATGACTTAGAAACCAATGTTGTAAATGGTTAAGTATAACTTGTATTCGAGGATCGATTTCGGACTAAACCTACGACTTAAGTAATTGTCGATTAAACATGGACTTAGTATGAGCCTATGCGAGCTAGTAATTCCTTGGTTGTGTTTCGCTTACGTGTTTAAGCATTGAGTACAAGTGGATTGTCTAGGGGATTGATCGTGCGTTTTCTTTGACTTTGTCTAGATTGTCCGACATCGTCGCGAACCCCTATCACTTCTCGAGCATCAGGCAAGTTTTCAAAACCTATATTACTGTTGTTGTGATAATAACTGTTTTCAATTATGATATGCGATTGCGATATATATAAATTGCATACTTGTTTTCGATTTGCTATGTATAGCAATACTTGAGGTTATGACTTGAAGTTGGGGCTTATAAGTTAGATATGGGATATCAGCTATAAGCCAGGGTTTTATATTTGCCCTAGGGTAAGGGCGTGTGATTTTCTTGAAAGGTCAGATGTGATTATATTTTGTATATGATAAAGGTTATTTTCCGATAAAGATATCGGGTAACTGTTATTCGAGGGTTAATTATTTTATTTAAGGAATATCATTTATGAATATGCATTTGAGGATTATTGACTTTAAGAATATTATTTATTAATATTCATTTTAAGAATATTATTTATTAATATTCATTTGAGGATTATCGACTTACAGAATATCATTTATATTCATTTGAGGATATTGACTTTAAGAATATTATCGTACATATTCATCTGGGGATTATGTAATGAATAGTATGTTTGAATATTCATTTGAAAGTTATTTAATTGTTTAATGAATATTACCTTTAAATATTCATTCGAGGATTGATTATTTATTTAATGAATATTACTTTTGAATATTCATTTGAGGCTCAATTATTTAATAAATATTATTTTCAAATATTCATTTGAGGATACTTACTTTATGAATATTAATTCAAATATTCGTTTAAGGTTACTTATTTAATAAATATTATTAATTATTTTCAAATCAAAAAGAGGTTCCCAAAACAATGTTTTTCCATTTAAATCTGTCTTTTAAAGGGGATTTAAATGCTCGCTCAACTATCAAAAATATGGGAAACCTGATTTAAGTGACTACTACTCTTTTTAAACTCTCAATTCAAAAACTGTCAAGGGACAGATATTTTTCGGAACAATGTAATTGCTGCAAGTCAAATATTGTTTTACCACCTCAACGATCGAGGGGTAAATTCATGGAACAAGTCGATATCCATTAACAGGCATCAGCCTGGGAAATATGAGTGAATTTCCTTTCCAACCAGATACGACTACTTTGTGGAGTTGTATACTTGGGGAAAAAGGGAAAGGAACTTTATGTTTCAGTGTTATGGATTTACTCGAACTTGGAGATATGTAAGGGACTGAGTAGCGCCGGTCCCCTAAGGGAATTACAATATGGCCGACGGACTGGTGAACGGGTCTGTTCTTCCCTTAGATGATTATCAGTGCCCGACCGTAGGATAAGTGGAGAGTAACAGAATCGACCGTCTATGAACGGGTCTGTTCTTCCTGCCTACAACCGATTGGCGGGGAGGTAAGTCGGTGTGAGACTGATTATCTTCCCTTCTACGTAGAAAAATAGCAGGAGGATACAGCTTGTGACTGATCATCGCAGGGGTATCCTCGGCGCCTAGCATCTCCATCTACAGTTCACTATTCATGAAAGAGCACATTTTGTGCAAGTTTTCAGAGAAAGAGAATTCATTCCGGTTACTCAGTTTTATGCAAGTTTTCAGAAAAGAAAGTTATTCCAGTCATTCAGTTCTATGCAAGTTTTCAGAAAGAGAAAGTTTACTCAAGAGTATTCCAGTTTATTTCAGTATATGAGTTTACCAGAAAGTATATGAGATTACAAAAAGGTATTTGATTTTATGAAAAAGATGATATTTGAATTTTCCTTATAACTTCATCTTTCAAGTATATGTTGATAGTCTGCTTATATTTTATATAGCAGATATTTTACAGAAAGGATATACTGAGTTATCTTGTTATTTCATCTTTTATACTATACTAGAACTTTGTTCATAGTATAAATATTGAAAGTTGCAGAGTATTATGAAATGATATTTGAAATACCACAATGGTACTATTTTTGGAATACATTCCGATAAGGAAATATTTCAGTATCGAGATATTTTGACAAATTACTGTCTTATACCCGCTTTATTTCTGGGTTGTATTAAAAAGCAGAATTATGCCATACTTTCATTACCTTGTTGAGCTATCGCTCACTCTTGCTATTATTTTATATATATTATATAGCAGCGAAGCAGGATGCCTATGGGACGGCACATACCTCGCAAGGCGTTCCCATAAACAGTTTCTAGCAGTGATCCCGGGAGTAGTACGAACCAATCGAATCAGGCTACAGCTTTGGTATTCAACTTATGTATAGACATGAATGGTATTAGAGGATTGTGAGCATCAGAAGGCTAAGCTGGTAATGTAACAATACTTAGAAATTGTATCAGTAACAGATTCAAAAGACATTTGGGTATTGTAATAAAAGTTATTTATTCCGCAGTTGTTGTATTGTGTCGTTTCTGAGACTCTAACCTGTGTGTGTGTGTGACATATGTTGTGTGGTCATGAGCAGGTGAATTATGAATGGTGTGAGTAATACAGGTAAGGCAATGAGTACATGGATTGTGACAACCCTAAATCCCTGACCCCGGATTTGGGGCTGTTACACTTTAGCTATCTCAATATATCTCGCTTCTTTCCATCTTCAAGATATATTGCTTCTAGAATCTTCAAGTATGCACCGACAGCTAAATAAACTCTCACCCCGTCAGACTTTAACAAACTATGACTGGCTTCTAATGTAAACTCTGATAAGTACCTGTTGCTTAAACACTGATAAACAGTCATCAGCAATTATATCTAACAATCTCCCCCAACTTGTTCATAACAAAAATGTACAAGTTAAAAGATAATTGATGATGTCAAAACATATAACAAATGCAGTGTTTATAACATAACAGAGTTTAACTTTTACTTAGAACAGAAAACTTTAAAAACTTACAGTCAGCCTTTACTTAATTTCTTCAATGTCAGGTACAGTCCTGAGGTAGTCTATAAGTAATCTTCTTTCAGCTTTTTCTAGCTCATCTACCATGATTTCCTTCAACTCCTTTAACTCTGGATCACTCTCTCCAGTCTGATAGATGGCAGCTCTCAGAGAATAGATGTTATTCCTTCTCATCTCATTCCCTAGCCTGATAAAATAAGACTTGTCTGATTCCAGATTGAATTCCAAAACTTTAATACCAAGTGTTGTTCTGAATCTAGCACTGTTCCTCTTCATTTCCACCAGATTTCCATGGCAGTCTCTGTACATAGGAACATAAGCACTTACTATTGTTGCTCCACTCAGAACTTTGGATTTCATCATTTTGCTTCTCAAGACTTCAGCTGCTTTCTGTGTACTAAAGTTTTTAACTTTGAGTAGATATAACACATACTCCAGTTCTTCCCATAACTTTAGATGTATATCAGATTCTCCAACTCGATAAACTCTTCCATCAGCCATGAAGTATAATAGAAAATCCTTCTTCAAACCTCTGTGGTAGATCATTTGAACTGACTCCAGTTTGTCAAGGTTTTCTTGAGTTACTCCAAAGCCTGGTTCTGCTAGTGAAGTATGATCTAAAGGACTGTTATTCACTCTTTTCTCTCTGTGTGAACCCAAGCCAGATCTATC
This sequence comes from Heracleum sosnowskyi, assembly GCA_030848705.1. Classification (NCBI taxonomy): domain Eukaryota; kingdom Viridiplantae; phylum Streptophyta; class Magnoliopsida; order Apiales; family Apiaceae; genus Heracleum; species Heracleum sosnowskyi. The sequence goes on from CM061244.1 coordinate 94,635,225, forward strand.
ATAGGATTCTTTTCCCAACACAGTTCTGCTTTGTAGAATGTTTACAGTTCCTTGACTCAGTGTTTCAGGTAATATAGGTCTTGAAAAAGTACCTTGAAGTTGTGTAGAGAACAACTGAGTTTGTACAACTTGAGCAGTGTCAGAGGTTGCAACAATTTCCATTGACTTATCAACTTGAGCCTTGTCAGAGGTTGATTGATTTAGAACAGATTCAACTTGAGCAATGTCAGAGGTTGAATAGTATTTCTTGGTCACTGTATCTTCTATCAACTTTCCTTTGCCCTTACCAGAGACAATATCTGTTGGCCTCCTTGAGTATTGTATACTCTGTTGAGAATTTTCCTTGATAGAGATACCCAATTCTTTCTTCCTTGGAGCTTTTACAGCTTTCTTCTTGTATTTACCAGAAGCAATTTTCTTTCTATGCTCTTCAGATAGCATATTCATTTCAGCTTCTATATCCTCAACTGTAGCTTCACCATCATGCTCTTCTAAAAACAGCTGAGCTGCAATCTCTTCATATGTAGTTGGTTGAGAAGAAACCAATAGACTTTTAGCTTTTCAAGTAGATTGAGCTTCAGTGTTTGCTTTTCCAGAGTTTGTCAGATTTCTAGCAGAGTTTGACCTAAGTCTCCCTTGCTCTTGAATAATTTTTGACCTTTTCTCAGCTTCCTTGCTTCCACCATCAGTTGCATCATCCCTCCGTCTCAGAGTTTGAGTTCTTTTGCATTTTTCCTTAGAAACTCTCTCCCCCTTTTTGACATCATCAGGAATTAGCACTGATGTCAGCAATTCCAAAGAAGTAGCAATTGAATCAATCTTTGCAGACATCACAGTCTCATTTTCTTCAATCTTACTTAATCTGGTCTTCATGGCATCTTGGTCTCCTGATAAGGAAATTTTTTCATGCTTTAAAGTTAGCTCCCTTGTAGTCACATCATTCCTCAACCCAGTAACTTCTTTCTGAGTTTCATCAAAACGATTGTGTAGAGATTTAACTTGAACAATAGTTGCCTTGAGATGTGTAAGAAGCTCAGGATTTGCAATCGACTCAGCAGATTTTGCGACAAAGTCAGCAGCCCTTTGATCAGTAAATATGCAATCCTTGTCAGACCACTTGGAAAAATACATATTCTGAAAGTGAAGTTCTGTGGCATGCTGAATGTCCTTCTGATTTTGTTAAGCAGCAAGTCTTTGAGAAGATGAATCATCATGATCATCAGACTTTGCAGAAGATTCATCATTTGAAGAAACAGGAATATTCTTAGCAAATGTTTCTGGAACATCAGCATTTGCAAGTTTCTCAGAGTTTATATTGTCTTGAACATCTACTTCATTTTCAGCATTAACAGCAATAGATTCAACAACAATCTCTGCAGTTTCTTCATCAATATTTGTTGCAGCTTCTTCAGCAATAGTTTCTGCAGCTTCTTCAACAATATTTTCTGCAGTTACAGCCCTTGCTGTCTGATCAACCTCATCACCTTTTTCAAGTACCTGGTGATTGACAGAGAGAATCTCTGTATGAGTAGCTAGTGACTCATCAATTATGAGTGTAGGTTGATCAGCTGCCACATCCTCTGTTTCATTTAAACTGCCAAACTCTTCTAGAGTTGCAGAGGGATGTGCTTCAATCTCATTCTCGTCAATATCCATTTCCAAAATGGGTGCAAGAAAATCATCAGTAACAGCAGCATTATCATCAGCATTTGCTGAATGATCTTCAATCACATCCTCAGGAGCTGCAACATTTGTAGAGTCAGGAACCAATCCACCAAACAGATACGCAGCAACTAGCTTCCTCTTCTTAGCAGTAGCAGATTCATTTTCATCAGAAAGCACATTAGCATCAGAAACATGTCTGTTTGCCCTCTTCTTTCTTCTTGAAGTACCAACAGAGACTGGAACATCATCAGTATTTAGAGTGTTAGCAGCCTGAACAGCCTTTAACGCTCTATGCTTAATCCTACCACCAGCCTTTGGCTTTTGAGATGTAGATGGAAGAGGTTCAGAGTTTAGAGGCTGGTCAGTTTCTTGTTGTGCTTATGGTGGTGGTTGAGGGTTTAAAAACTGTTGGACTGAAGCAGGAAGCATCAAGTCACCAACATTCCCTTTCTTGATATCTTTATTTGTGAGATCAGAAAATATTCTCTTATGCAATTTAAATGAGAGAATTACATCCTCCTCAGCTATCTCAACCCCATCAACACACAGAGAAAAGATTAATTGACAGAAACGAGCAAAGTAAACTAATTCCTATTCTCTGTCATCTTCTCACCAATATTAATAAGAACTAGTCTACCAAAATCAAAATGAGTACCATAGAGAAGAGAATACCCAATTTGTAGACTATCGATTGGAATAGCATCCCAATTTGTACACTTCTTTCCAAACGCCCTTGTAATACAATCGAAAAAGAAACTCCACTCCTTCCTCAAGAATGGTCGCTTCAGATTACCTGTTCTTGCCAAAGGCCCAGAGTAACCAATCTCCCTCATCATACGCTGAAGATCAGAGTCACCAACAGAAATGGTGAACGCATTGAAATCTTCACATCCAAGAGCATCTCTAACAGTGGTTGGAGTGACCACATACTCTTGTTCAGCAAATTCCAAGATAATTGACGGAGTGCCTGATTCACCTCCATCATCATATACGCCTGTTTCCCAGAAGGCTTTGATTTGAGTACCAGATAACCTTGTTGGTTCCACTAAAGCTTGGCCAAGATCAGATTGAGCAAGAAAATTTTGAAACAGGTGAAACGTCTCTGGGACGTTTTCAGTAGATAGTGGTGCTGCATAGTTGTTAGGAACAAAATCGAGACCAAAAGACTGGAACATGGTTGTTGCCATTAGAATATTTCAAAGAAATCAGAGATTATGCGTCAAGAAAGTGTTTGAGAGATTTATGCAGAAAAGTGTTTGTGAAAATGTGCGAATTAGAGTAAGTTGTGAAAAGTTCAAACGAATATGTGTATTGTATATTAATACAAAAGAAAGAATTAAAAACTGAACAGTTTCTAATCAATACACACAACTGTCTTACTCCGTGAAACGTGTGAGTGGGACACGTGGCACACATGCAATGACTGACAGCAGTAATTGGCAGTTTCCAATGCGCATGCGCAGTAAAAAGAGAAATAATTACCGCCTATTACACTTTCCTAGACACTCAACCTCTCTCCTCTGTTTAATAACCTTTTGAACTGTTGTCTAATCATTCTCTTTTGAATTTTCAAAACAGATGTCTTTTCTCAAAATTATAATATGTCTGAAACAAACAAAATTTATTTTAATCATCAGAGATTAAAATTAAATTACCTCTGCGTAGAGTACACAGTTCATCAGTGTTTACCAATCTTCCTTCTTTATTCATAAACTCTTTTCACAAACTATACAGGTGTGATTATTTGTGTATGACTTAGCAGAGTTTACTGAATATAAATATTTAGATCATCTCAAAGTGCATAAAATCCACAAAATAAATCAGTAAAAACTGGTTGCCCAAACTTTCATATAGAAAACAAAATCTGATATCATCTAAACTCTGTACTTATAAATTTATTATTTACACCCCCTTCTATATATATATATTTTTCCAGTAATCAGTGGTTGGCACTAGTCACCAAAAATCAAAAAGAATTTTAGCCCTCATTTCATACAATAAGTTCCTGGGTCTTCCTAGGCACAACATGATCTCAAAGGAATTTGTGCTTATTTTTGCATCTTTTGATTCGAGGGTGAAATATTAGCAACTAATTATCAGAGTTTAGACTTTCATCAGTTAACATAATTAATTTATGAGAGAAAGTGCAAACAGCTAATACAGACTCAGTGTATAGAATCAGTAAACTAAGAGATGCTATAAATATAGAGACAGTATCATGCTGTGTATAAAATTTCTGCACATTTTGAAATCAGAATTTATATCACTCAGAAGGATTCATGATTACTTACTGAGAATCATCCTTCATACAATTTTCTTCATCGGTCCATATGTTTCAGACAAGATCACAATCAGAGTTTAACATCAGAGTTTAACTGACAGAGTATGACTAACAGAATTTGACAAACTGGTATGAATGACAGTTAACATATGCAAAGAAACATGAGCAACAAATCACAGAAGTATAGATTTTGAGTCTAACCAATATCTCTAGTCAAAACCAGATACCATTCCAAGTTCATTTACCAGTCTTGTAAAGGTAGCTTCACTCAAAGGCTTGGTGAAGATATCTGCAAGCTGTTGGTTTGTAGACACAAAATGAAGCTCAATATTTCCTTCTTCCACATGTCCCCTGATAAAATGATACCTTATGCTGATGTGCTTGGTCATGGAGTGTTGTACTGGATTACCTGTCATAGCAATAGCACTTTGATTATCACAGAAAATAGGTATTTTAGAGTACCTTAATCCATAATCCAGCAACTGATTCTTCATCCACAAAATCTGTGCACAACAGCTACCAGCAGCAATATACTCTGCTTCTGCTGTGGATGTGGAAATTGATTTCTGTTTCTTGCTGTACCAAGAAACTAATCTGTCACCTAAAAATTGACAGCTTCCACTTGTGCTTTTTCTGTCTATCTTACAGCCTGCAAAATCTGCATCAGAGTAACCAATTAATTTAAACTCTGATTCTCTAGGATACCACAAACCCAAGGTTATGGTTCCTTTGAGATATTTGAAAATTCTCTTCACAACTGTTAGATGAGGCTCTCTGGGATCAACCTGAAATCTTGCACAAAGACATGTTGCATACATGATATCTGGTCTACTTGCAGTAAGATAAAGAAGAGACCCTATCATGCCTCTGTAGTTTGTAATATCTACTGAAGCCCCTATATCTTTGTCTAACTTTGTTGCAGTAGCCATGGGAGTTGTGGCAGATGAACTATCAAGCATACCAAATTTCTTGAGAAGATTTCTGGTATATTTTGCTTGATTGATAAAAATCCCATCATGCTCATTTGGTACCTGGACTGCATAAGCTTTGCAAACTTCTTACAGAGTTTATCATTAGTAGACCCAAAAATTATATCATCTACATAAATTTGAACTAACAGCAAATCATCACCAGAATTAAAATAGAACAAGGTTTTGTCAATTGTACCTCTAGTGAACCCACTTTCTAAAAGAAATTGAGCTAGAGTTTCATACCATGCTCTAGGTGCCTGCTTTAGTCCATATAATGCCTTGTCAAGCCTGTAGACATAATCTGGATGCTTGGGATCTACAAACCCTGGTGGTTGTTCAACAAACACTTCTTCTTCAAGTTTCCCATTGAGAAAAGCACTTTTCACATCCATCTGAAAGACTTTAAACTTTTTGTGAGCAGCATAGGCCAGAAAAATCCTTATTGCCTCCAATCTAGCAACTGGAGCAAAAGTTTCATCATAGTCAATTCCTTCCTGCTGTGAATAGCCTTTAGCCACAAGTCTAGCCTTATTCCTTGTAATCACTCCATCACTGTCTGTTTTGTTTCTGAAAACCCACTTTGTACCAATAATAGATCTATTCTTTGGTCTTGGTACAAGTGTCCAGACTTCATTTCTTTCAAATTCATTTAACTCTTCCTGCATAGCTGTTATCCAGTTAGCATCTTGAAGAGCTTCTTCCACTTTCTTGGGCTCTGTTTGAGATAGAAATGCATGAAACAAACATTCATTTGTTGTAGCACTTCTCGTTTTCACACTTGCATCTGGATCTCCAATAATTAGGTCAGGTGTATGAGCTTGTGTCCACCTCCTTGCTGTTGGTAAGTGGCTTCTTTCATCATTATTAGATTCTCCCCCTTGATCCATGCTCTCCTGATTTTCTTCTTGACCATTTGCATTCTCTGAGGCTCCCCCTGAATTGGACTGCTCAGAGTTTGCATTCTCAGAGTTTGATCCAGACTGTGTGTTAGATTCTTCAGTTGACTCATTTTCAGAATTTGAGTCATCATGTTGAGATGTTTCTGAAGTATCTTCATGCTCCCCCTCAACTGGTTCTCTATTTTGTTCTGTCAGAGAAACTCCCTCAGTGTTTACCAGTAGAGGTTCAGAGTATGCTTCGTCAGAGTTTGTTGGATTTGCTTCATCAGAGTTTACGTCATCAGAGTTTAGATCTTCATTTTCAAAGCGAAGTTGTTCATGATATTCTTCATCTTCTAGTCCAGTTATTTTCTTGTCATCAAATGACACATGTATAGATTCCATGATCACTTTAGTTCTCAGATTGTAGACTCTGAATGCTTTAGTTGACAGTGGGTATCCAACAAAAATTCCTTCATCAGCTTTTAATTCGAACTTGGTCAACTGTTCAGGATGACTTTTCAACACAAAGCGTTTGCATCCAAAAATATGAAAATATTTCAAATTTGGCTTCTTATTCTTCACCATCTCATATGGTGTTTTCCCATGCCTATTGATCAGTGTAGCATTTTGAGTAAAACAAGCAGTTTGAACAGCTTCTGCCCAGAAATAAGTTGGCAATTTTGCTTCATCAAGCATTGTTCTAGCAACTTCAATTAAGGTTCTGTTCTTTCTTTCAACTACACCATTCTGCTGTGGAGTCCCTGGTGCAGAAAATTCTTGCTTCACTCCTCTTTCCTTGCAAAATTCTTCCATTTCAGCATTTCTGAATTCAGTACCATTATCACTTCTTATGATTTTCACTTTGAACTGTGATCCTTTGTCCAGTAACTTCACATGATCCATTAGAATTAAGGCAGTTTCATCCTTCTTTGCTAAAAAGTACACCCAGGTGTATCTAGTGTACTCATCAACAATAACTAGAGCATACTTCTTTCTTCCAAGAGACATTATATTGACTGGACCAAATAGATCAACATGTAGAAGATGATAAGGATCCACAACTGAAGATTCAGACTTACTCTTGAAAGATGACTTCCTTTGCTTGGCCTTTTGACAAGAATCACACAGACCATCTAAGCTGAGTATTGACTTTGGAAGTCCCCTTACAAGATCTTTTCGAATTAGCTCATTGATGTTGTTCAAGTTTAGGTGAGAGAGCTTCTTATGCCATTTCCAACTCTCTTCATTTGACATTTTTGCAGACAGACACACAGCTTTTCCTTCAGAGTTTGTTACCAAACTTGCTTCATAGATGTTATTACGTCTGTGTCCAACTAGAACAACTTTCCCTATAGATTTGCTGATAACCTCACAGTATTCAGGTTGAAAATCTAAATGGTAACCTCTGTCACAGATTTGACTCACAGAAAGCAAGTCATGCTTGAGTCCTGGGACTAGAGCTACATTTGTGATGATGACACTTCCAAGATTGATATTGCCATATCCCATAGTACGTCCTATGTTGCCATCTCCATAGGAAACTTTTGGGCCAACCTTCTCCTCAAAATCTGATAGCAGGGCTTTATTTACAGTCATGTGTCCTGAACATCCACTGTCCAAGACTAGGGTTCTTTCCCTTATGCCCTACAATCACAAACAATTACAAAGAGTTAGATTTAAGGATCCAGACTTGCTTGGATCCTTTGGCTTTTTTAACATTGTTAGCTTTTGCAGCGGAATTACTATCAACAGAGTTTAAGCTAACTGTGTCAGATTTTACAGTTGCAGAGTTTGCTTTAACCCATTTCAAGTTGGGTTTTAACTTATAATAGTTGTGATAAATAGCATGATAACTCTTGCAAGTATAAATGGAATGCCAAGTGCTCCCACAGTGTGTGCATAAAGTCTGTGGTCTAACCCTAACATAATTATTCTTTACTCTAGACTTGGAGGGTAAAGAATTAATATTTTTGTTCTTCCTGCAAAAACTGGCAAGATGGTTAGTACTACCACAACTATGACATGTCTTTCTAGGAGCATCAGAATTAGGCAGATAATCATTTCTTTTATTAATGCCTACTTTTCCATTCCTATTTTTCTTGGACACCTTCTGTTTGTTGACAGACTTTACCTCTTTGAGCTTATGTTTGAATTGTTTTTCTGTCATCAAACCAACATTAACCTGTTTATCACAGATTTTTACTGGTTCTTTAACAGCTTCTGTCTCAATTTGATTTTCTGTTATTGAACCAACATTAACCTGTTTTTCATAAGTTTCAACTGGCTCCATAACAGCTTCTTTCACAACTACAGATTTTAGCTTACTGGATTCATGAACAAATTTCACAGGTTTAAGATTTGGTCTAACTTTAACTTTATCTTTAAACCTAATTTCATCTTCCTCACAGTAACCTAAACCTACAGTATCTGTCTGAAACACTTGATGTGTATCTTTTCCAGAGTTTGTCCAGGTTTTAATTACTTTTCTCTCCTTTTCTAATTCAGATTCAATTTGCCTATATCTTTTAAGAAATTCCTGTTCAACATAAACAGCATCATCTCTCTCCTTTTGAACTTGTTGCATATTGACAAGCTCTTCTTCAAGAAATTTATTTCTATCTTTAAGCTTAAGATTCTAAGATTTAATTCTCTCATTCTCTAAAGTCTGATCTCTGTAACTAACATGTATGCTTTTAAGATAAATTCTCAATTCAGATATGTTATCAGTATCATAAGCATAAGTTGTTAGGGGTACCTTATTTTCAGATGAATCATCTTCATCTTTGACAGTTGCCATGAGAGCATAGTTTACATCCTCATCTGAGTCTGAAGTGTCTGCCCAGTCTCTTCTTTTAGTGATGAGTGCTTTTTCAGATTTTCCTTTCTTGCATTCTGGAGCATAGTGACCCATCTCTTTACACTTGTAGCACTGGATCTCAGACTTATCCTTCTTCCCAGACTTGGTATCCCTTCCATCAGACTTTCTGAAATTCTTTCTCTCAGAATTTGAGTCTCTTCTTGAGAATCTTTTTCCCTTCTTGAAGTTCTTGAACCCCATCTTCTTGAAAGTCTTCACCATCAAGGCAACCATTTTCATCATTTGTTCTTTGATAGAGTATATATTTATATATATTTTATATGATTTTATTTCTCATATTTATTATATTTTGCATTTAATTGGATTTTTATTTAATAAATTTTAATGTTTTATTGTAGGAAGCAAGGAAATCCTAAACTTGGAAGGATTGGAGAATAAAGAGCTTAATTTGGAGTTTTATTAGAAGGAAAATCGGATTTGTTAGGCTGCCTGCACATAATTCACTGTTTCGGTCATATCTTGAGATGTAGAAGTCAGAATTGGACGATTTAACAGCCCACGCGAAGATAATGGAAATCTCTTTTATTCTAAAGTGGTCCAATTATCAAATTACATCAGGAACGGCTCAGAATTACTGAAGAAAAGTCAGCTACGAATTTTCCTTGTAAAACATAATCAGTTTAGGAAACGTACTTGTATTTTCCTCAAGGCATTAAAATATTTGAGGATATATATATAAACATCAGATCTGAGAGAGACATATATACAGATATACATATACATAGATACATAGATACATACGGAGGGAGCGGATCTTGTACTTTTTCTTCTTGGAGAAAGATTGAAGGTTTTCTTCTCTGTTCTTAATATTATTATTATGTGTTCTTATTATATTATGTGTTTTGTTAATTTAATTATGAGTGAGTAGATCTTTAATCTAGGGTTAAGTTGAACCCTAGTTATGATTGATGTATGATTTTCCATAACCCCCCAATTCAGTTATGTTGTATGCTCTTGCTTATTGAGTTGTGCTTAATTAACAATAACATGTCAGACGTGATTATGCGTATTGTTTGAACCTAATATCTATTTATCATCGAAAGTTGGACTTAGATGGTTGTGATTTATCCAATAAGGACATGAACTTCTCCATGAAAATAGGTAGAACGGATTGTTAGGAAGTTAGGATGCTGTGTTTAATGTCTCTAAATTGCATGATACCATGAAAATAGGCTTGAGTGTATTTTAGAGAAGCCATTAATACTCGAGAGAGGTTATTGGTATTTTATAGGGCGCATCTTTCCTCTTGAGTAGCGTATGATTAATTGGGGTGGAAAATCATAATTGCATTGATTCATGCTAGTGGGGATACTTAATTCTAGATGTTTTTAGTTAATTGATAATACAATACAATTTGCCTTAGTATAATATTAGTTTAAAAATCTCTCAACAATTTATTGTGTTACCTGCTTAGTTGAATTGAATCAAGAATAACTAGTGATTGATACGTTTGTCTCTGTGGGATCGACTCTGACTTGCCCTACTACATAGTTAGAAGGATTTGTTAGATATTATTATTTGATAGGCATACGACAGCCTTGTCAAATTTTTGGCGTCGCTGCCGGGGACAAAGCGGTATTAGATTAGTTAATTTTTGAGTTTGTTTAGCTAAGTCTTTTGGTTGTGTTGCTTCGGCTATTATTCCCTTGTTATTTGATCTTTGTTTCTAGTTTTCTTGTTGCATACACACTCGAAGTTCAGGTACATAAAATTTGATAGCTTTTGATCCTGAAATTGAAGCTACAGCAAGAAGACAAGCAGGACTACGAAGGAAAAATAAAGACAAGGAAGTTATGGGTGAGACAGCAGCAAAAGCTCTCAGGGAGCATGGTATGCCAGACGCTACAGACGTACTCTCCAGTATTGTCAGACCAACAATCACGGCTACCCACTTTGAACTCAAGCCACAATTCATACAATTCATCTCCAATGATTCTTTCGCAGGATTGTCCACTGAAAATCCTGTTGATCATCTTGAGAGTTTTCTGGAAAAGTGTGATACTATAAAGCTGACCAATGTTAGTGATGATGCTATTAAGCTGCGCTTATTTCCTTTCTCTCTCCGAGATGCAGCAAAAGATTGGTTGAAGGATGAAGGACCAAACACATTCACTACTTGGGATAGTCTTGCAAAGGCGTTTCTACTTAAATTCTTCAGTCAAAAGAAAACTTCAAAGCTCAGGAATGAAATATCTAACTTTCGTCAAGATGATGACGAGTCACTTCATGATGCTTGGAGAAGATTCAAACGACTTCAGAGACAATGCCCTCACCATGGAATTCCTGACTGGTTATTGATCCAAACATTCTACAATGGGTTAACACAAGAGTTTCGAAATTTTGTTGATGCTTCTTCTGGTGGATCTATTATGAAAAAAAGTACGGAGGATGCAAAAACTTTGTTAGACGAGATGGCGTCTAATGATAACTATCCTTACAGTGACAGAAATCATCCTAAGAAGGGTGGTAAGTATGATGTTGATGCTCTAACCATGTTGAATACTACTATGCAGGCAATGGTTAAGAAGATTGAGCAATTGGATTCTAGAACTTCATCTACGGTTGCCTCATGTGAAATATGCGGTGTAATTGGACACACTCAACATGCTTGTCAATACAATCCCTCTAGAACAGCAATGGAACAAGCAAATGCCCTCTACAACCAAAATCAAAGGCCACAATATAATCCTTACTCCAACACATACAATCCAGGTTGGAGAGATCATCCTAATTTCTCCTACAGAAATAACCAGGCTCAAGCTCAACCTCCACAAAATAACTTTTCTCAGCCGCCAGGTTTTCAACCAGCTCAGCCACAAAAATCTAACTTGGAGAATCTTTTGGAAGGATTTATCTCTACACAGGCAAAGAAGAATGATTACTTTGACTCAAGTATCAATGAGATAAAAGCTCATAACAAGTTAATGGAGAATTCAATCACTCAAATTGCTCAACAATTGAATCAACTTAACAAGTCTTCAGGCCAACTTCCTGGCCAAACTGAACAACCACATAAAGCCCACGTGAATGCTATAACGTTAAGAAGTGATCATGAATTGCAAGGGCCAGAGATGAAGATGAGTACTGATAATTTGAATGTTGAGGAAGATACGGAGAAAATTCAATCTGAAAATGTGATTGTGCAAGAAGCGATTGAAGAAGAGAAGAATGAACCCACAGTTGCTCCAGTCAGACCTTACGTACCACCTGTTCCGTTTCCTCAAAGATTAGTGCAAGCTAGGCTTGGAGAGAAGTTTACGAAGTTTATGGATATCTTGAAAAGGTTAGAACTTAATATTCCTTTCTTAGATGCTATCAAGGAGATGCCTTCTTATGGGAAGTTCCTTAGGGAATTATTGTCAAACAAACGGAAGATTGAAGAAAGTTCTACTATCTCATTAACGGCAGAGTGCAGTGCTATCTTGCATAATAGTCTTCCTAAAAAGCTAACTGATCCAGGTAGCTATTCTATTCCTGTGAAACTTGGAAATTTTGAAATCAAAAGAGCTCTATGTGATCTTGGGGCAAGTGTAAGTCTGATGCCCTTATCAATCTACAATAAGCTTCAGATGGGTGAACTCAAACCCACACGTATATCTTTACAACTTGCAGATAGAAGTGTAAAAGTTCCACTTGGAATACTTGAAGATGTTCCTGTCAAGGTAGGAAAGTTTTTTATTCCATGTGATTTTGTTGTCATGGAGATGGAGGAAGATGCACAAAATTCTATCATTCTTGGAAGACCTTTCTTAGCTACAGCTGGTGCAAAAGTTGATATGATGCATGGAAGAATTTCTTTTGAAGTTGGAGATGAGAAGATGGAATTTAAATTTTCCAACTCTTTGCTTAGCCCTTCTCTGAAGAAGAGTGATCTTGGAAATAATAATGAACCTGTTCTTATGGTTAAGTCTTTGGGTGGAGATCAAGATATGAAGGTTGATATTTTTCTCTCTAAACCTCCAGCAATTTTGGTGAGAGATTTACATGTCATTAATTATGTTGATTTGAAGCCTTCAACAATGAAATCGATTGGTGAAATTCAGTTTGGTGGATTATCTGTTGAAGATCCTGATGCTCAGTTTGAAATTTCTTCATCATCCTCAGATTCAGAAGAGGCATCAGTGTTTGAGTCATCATCAGAGTTTGATGACTCATTCTCAGAGTTTATGACTAAATCTTTTCCCTTAGCTTTCTTCTTTGATTTTTCTTTCTTCATGAGTTTTTCTTAAACTTTAAGAGCAACAGATTTCGTCTTCTTTCCAGATCTCTTATTTCTCTGTTCTATTTCAAATTCATGAGTTTTAAGCAACCCATAGATTTCATCAAGATCTGTTTCTGCAAGATCATAATTATCTCTGATTGTTGTTGCCTTTAAATCCCATCTTTCAGGTAGGGATAGAAGAAACTTGAGATTTGACTCTTCAAGTTCATATTCTTTATCAACCAGAGACAAATCATTCAACAGTTTACAGAATCTGTCATATGTATCTGTCAAAGTTTCATCAGATCTTGAGTCAAAGTGTTCATACTCCTGTGTTAGAATAGTCTTCCTATTCTTCTTTATAGCACTTGTTCTTTGACACCTGACTTCTAAAGCATCCCAAATTTCTTTGGCAGTTTTACAGCCAATTACTCTGTTAGACATGACATTATCTAGAGCACTACGGAGAAGATGTCTAACTTTTGCATCCTTTGCAATTGATGAGATGTCCTCAGGAGTCAAGTCTTTCTTCTCTTTTGGAACAGTCTTTTGTTCTTGACCAGCAACAACAGGAGACAATTTTGTTGGCATGTGAGGACCATCATTGATTCTATCAAGATATTCTGGATATGTGGCTTCTAGAAACATGGTCATCTTAACCTTCCATATTGGATATTCCACTGGTTTGAGAATTGGAACCCTGATTGACTCATATCGACTAACAGAAGTTGGTTGAACCTTTTGAGCATTAGAACCTGCATTAGAACCTGTCTGAGAGTTTTCAGCCATGATTATACTTGTGTTTGAATCGTAAAACTGTATATATTAAACAGCCTTGGCTCTGATACCAATTGTTAGGCCGAATACACAATATATAATCAATATATGTATGAGAATAACAACCAAGAACACTGTTTATGAACAATAAACTGAATTATATTAAATAACTCTTCTCTCAGTGATGTAAAATATCACAGAGAGCTGCTAGGTTACAAGAATAATGTATTCAGTATTCGTATCCCTTTTAGGGTTAACCTATCTGTGTTTATATATTACACAACTACATAGAATCAATCTCTAATTGATATTCCTATAAATTAGCTATACAATTTATATCAAATTAGGATTGCTTCTGTCTTCTGTCCCGTTTCTTTAGCTATCTCAATATATCTCGCTTCTTTCCATCTTCAAGATATATTGCTTCTAGAATCTTCAAGTATGCACCGACAGCTAAATAAACTCTCACCCCGTCAGACTTTAACAAACTCTGACTGGGCTTCTAATGTAAACTTTGATAAGTACATGTTGCTTAAACACTGATAAACAGTCATCAGCAATTATATCTAACACTATAAAATTAATCTTAGGCCATATTAGTGAATCATTTAGAAAAAGGGTAAAATGGAAAACAAAGTAGGAATCGAGTACAGGCCTAAGTCTTGTGGGAGTGAACCCTTCGATGAGGAAGTAGAAGCAATGTTTGACATGCTTTTGGATGCTCTTGATGAGGAGGAGGAGAAGAAACTTGCATCCAAGGCCGCAGAGGAGGCCAAGGTGCAAGAAGAGGAAAAAGAGTTTCAAACTCTCCTCAAGGAAGAAGGAACTTGTAACACCCCCAGATCAGGGGTCAGGAATCTGGGTTGTCACGCTCCATCAATGATACAAAACCTGCAATACTTACAACATTCTCATAATACAACTCCAAAGACCCCAATCACTTACTCACACACACACAAGTTATAGCCTTGGAAATGAGCAACAATAATCAACACTTGTTATTACAAACCAAATGTACTATCCAGGACCTCATCTGTTATTTACAACCTCTACCTGAAGTTACAATAATAGACCTCACAATTCTATACAAGGTTTAGAAATACAAACCCACTCAAAATAATTCTCACTAATTCAAGCTGCAACTATTCTGCTCACACCGACAGTATCCATCATGCATCAACTAACTCCAGGGTGGTCTCTCCATTCCCTTGCTCTCGTAACATGAGGTGGATTCGGCAATGTTTTCCTCATGCTGAAATATTTAATAAAGCAAGAATGAGCTAATAGTGCTCAGCAAGAAATCTATCCCAGTTAAATCTTTAAACCTTTTTGGAAGATAATCCATATGGGATCAAAGATTTTATCAGTACTAGGGTCTAACCCCAAAATAGTATATCATTTAAAATACGTATGACTTATAATCATACTCATATACTTTTCGTAATCATTTGGAAATCCTTGGTATCAGTATGATAAACCAAGACTCAAAACATATCTTTTAAAATAGATATCAAATATGGGAATCAAGGCTTAAAGCCTATTCATTGATTCAAAACACTATATAGTTCGAAAATATCTTTGTAATCACATGTTATGCCTTTAACGGATAAGAGACTAGTATAACATAAAAGATGACGTTACGAGGAAAATTAATATAATGTTTCCGTAACCCAAAATCCACTTATGCATATGTAATTCGAATAAAGTTTTATCAGAGTCATAACTCATAAAATAAAAGATGAAGTTGCATGAATTTATTGTCACTTCATTTCCAAACACTTTTCGACCCCCTGCCAACATGATTGGTTCTTCACCCCAATACATGTTGCAGGAATATCCAAATTGGATGATGAACCAATACAGGAGTTGCTACCGCGCCCGCTGTACCTAACCTTACTATGATCAGTAGCAGGTCGTACCGCTCAAATAGTTTTCTACATGTAGATGGAAGAATCACGACAGCCTGACACTGTCTACCGCCTTACAGTGATCTCCCGGCCCATTTGGGGCAATAATAGTTGGATGGGTCGGCGCAACTGGACCACTTGCACCACTCCTAGTTCAGATGAAATCCATGACTCTGAAACGTAAAGATCGTCTTCCTTTCCCCAAGTGTAACACTTGTTGATACGACTCCACTAAGTAGTTATATCTAGGTTGGAAAGGAAGATTCTCCAATATTTCCCAAGCGATGCTTGTTAATGGATATCGACTTGTTCCATCAATTTACCCCTCGATCGTTGAGGTGGTAACACAACAATTGACTGGCAGCAATTAAATTGCTCCGAGAAAATATATGTCCCTTGACAGTTTTTGAATTGAGAGTTTAAAAAGAGTAGTAGTCACTTAAATCAGGTTTCCCATATTTTTGATAGTTGAGCGAGCATTTAAATCTTCTTAAAAGACAAATTCAAATGGAAAAACAGTGTTTTGGGAACCTCTTTTTGATTTGAAAATAATTAAATAAAATTTATTAAATAAGTAAACCTTAAAAGAGTTTTCGAAAATAATATTCATTAAGTAATTAATAAGTAAATGAATATTCAAAAATAATATTCATTAATTAAATAAGGATTAAATGAATATTTAAAATAATATCCATTAAATGAATAAACCTCAAATGAATATTCAAAAATAATATTCTTCAAATAAATAACCTCAAATGAATATTCAAAAATAATATTCATTAATCAAATAAACCTCAAATGAATATTCAAAAATAATATTCATTAAATAAATAAACCTCAAATGAATATTCAAAAATAATATTCATTAAATAAATAAACCTCAAATGAATATTCAAAAATAATATTCATTAATCAAATAAACCTCAAATGAATATTCAAAAATAATATTCATTAATCAAATAAACATCGAATAATAGTTGCCCGATATCTTCATCGGAAAATAATCCTTAATATATCCAGAAAATATAGTTACTACCGATCTAAAGAAAATCACACGCCCTTATCCTAGGGCATTATAAAAAAAACCTGGCTTCTAACTAATATCCCATATTTAGCTTAGAAGCCCATAATTAAATCATAAAGCAGGTATCACAATATACTTTCGAAAACAGTTATGCCTTCCATTAGCATATATAACTGAAATAGTATTCAAATAGTATTTCTCGACTGAGATAATACTTAAATAACATTCCTTGAAAGATATAGTAAGCAAATATTATTCCTCGAATGATATCATACTCAGATAACAATCCTCAACATATATAGTATTCTGCCGATGGAATCCCTCCGGGTTTCCACGGCTATCTACATATCTCGAAATACCGACTCTCGATTTAGAGTCGAAAACAATGAATATGCTCTTATATATAGAGCTACAAGGTATATCGGTTCATAAGTACATTATCTCAAAGCTCATATAATATCCACAAGTCAAATTCTATTTAACACGATATAATCATTTACCTCAAAACTATACAACGCTATACATGGCAAAAGCAGTATTAAATAGCTAATACTTTAAAGTATGGATTTAGAAAACTTGCCTGGAAATCCCGAAGTAGCAATAAGTCTCAGGTTGGTCCAGTAATCTAGAATCAACACAAGGTTCAAGATTAATAACTTAAACGCTTTCACCATACTAAGTATACACTATCTCAAGTACAAAGTCCATTTTCAAGTTAACTCCTTAAGAACTTCTACTCGAGCATGCTCGCTCACGCATTTTTATAAAATTGAGATTTAATCCTTTTAGCACGAAATCTTTTCGAGGGTCTTCCTAAACATACCTAGCATGTTATCACAAAGTTTCACATTTTATTAAGACCTCTAAGTGGTTTGATCATAACCTCAAAGTTGACTAAGTGGCACGGTTTGGTTTTACGAACGCCTTACACTAAAACACATGTTTCTCCTAAACCGTAAATCGAAACGATACGATTCTTTCGCTAAAACAAACTAGGAAACAAGGCCTACATGTTCATGGTCAGAAACTTCATGTTCATGCCCTTTAAAGTAACCGTGATTTCTGCCTAAACTATCTAAGGAAATTTCGGCATGGTAACGGCGCTTATACGCGATTCCCGTGTTTTTAAACACTTCAAACAACCATCAATCAACAATCAACCAACCAAACCAACAACCATTATACTTCATCAACACATCCAGAACAGCCCCTAAACATTATCATACACTAAATCAAGCTTCACAAAATCACTCATCCTCAAATCGAACATAAGATTCACGGATCTTAACGATAACACAAATAACGACTCTAATCATTATTTCAACCATAAAACTCATATAAACAAAAAGGGGCAGAGGTTTTATACCTTCCTTGAAGCTTCCCAAGCATCAACAATGGCTAATCTAGGCTTGGGGTGCTTGGATGATCCTTATATAGCTTGAACTCATGGAAACAAAATCATAAAAACAAGTAGTTACTATTCATCATCTTTCTTAATCACTAAAATCAGATGGGTAAAACACAGAGGTGAGGCGAGCGCTTACCATGGTTGCGTAGAGCTTCTCGAGAGCTTCGATTTGAGTGGTGGAACGCCAAAAACGGACAAGGGAATCACAAGTTATGAGCATTTCTTTCTCCACCATTTTCATCCTTTTTCTCTCTCGGGATTTGGTTAAAAGAAGTGAGTTTTGATCTTATCTCTTTGCAAAATATCTAAGTCATGGTCTTGGCTTCTCCCACACACCTTAATGGCTGGTCCTTTAGTGCAAAAGACTAGCTTGCCCTTTTCTTTAATGTGGCTTTCACAAGAAGCTTCCTCTTTGGTGACATAAGTATTTCGTTTACTCGTTTGTTTCGTTTTCCTCTAACTTTCTCGAGTTCTTTACCTCGTATCCAATTTCCGACTTCACATTTGTTTATTAATTAATTAGACAAGGTTGCCTTTGAAGTTTCATTCCATTCAGAGCCCAAAAATGTTTACTATTCACTTTGGACCGTCTTAGACTGCTTTAATCATCTTAAATCCAGAATCTACCATTCTTTTCTTCCGTCGAATCCTTAATTCCTTAAATATTATTATCCCTCATAAAATCCACATTCATAGGGTTCTCGTGTCGGATCACTATTCATCAAATCTTGTATTTAAATCGATTCGTGTCTCGTTGTTCGGTAACGGCTTAATCTTGATGAACGTTCGCAGGGATTTCTTAAGTGTTCTATCGAAGTAGTTTATCGTAAACGTTCTTGACATCACTAATTCTTTTATTAAATCCATATCCCTGGAATTGATAATTTAAATCCTCCAATATTCTCAAATAATGATTAATCCGTCCGTTATTTGTGAAATTTCGGAGAAAACAGAAATACTATTTTCCCGATTCTGACAGCTTTTGCATTCCTTCATTTACATCGCAGATCACTAATACGACTTCGAAAGTTCATTATCCCGACTCGTACATAGTGTGGTCTGAAAATATTTTTCGGTTCAGAAATTTACTATTCATCAAAAATAAAATAAAAAAATATATATTTTAACTAAGTCCAAAATTTGGGGTTATTACAGAACTACTGAGGAAAAAGTTAGGGAAGAAGTCCTAGAATTGGTTAAGAAAGATTGTACTGATTAGTTAATCTCACCAATTGTAGCATTTTCCCTTTCTTCATTTAATAAAATCAATAAAATTTCTCTTTCTGCAGTTTCTATTTGATTCCTATGTGTGTTGTTTAAATTGCTTATCTGGTAGAATAATGTTTTGAATGAATGATGAATAAGTAATAAATATTGCATTTGTTTAACTGGTGTCTCTTCAGTTAAGTTTTCATTCATAACGGTTTCTATACAAAGTCTTGACAGTGTTGTTTTCCCCGCAAGGGTTGCTGTCATCAAGAAAAGTAGCTGTCACAGTTTTCTGACAGTAGGCTTCTCGACAACAATAAACGACTTTCTGTCATGACTTGTAAAAGATACTGTCATATGAGAACTTAACGATGACAGTAAGTTTTGCGCGGAATGTTTCTTCACGCAAAACATGCTGTCATCACACCAAAGTTACTGACACGGTTGTTGTAAGCGCACAGGTTACTGTCAAAGTAGTGGACCGTTAAAATTGGACACACTTCCTCCACGAGGAGAGAGAAATCAGCCAGTAACCCACGTGACAGTTAATTGGGTTAAGACACGATTTCACTTTTCCACTTTGTCAGTTAAACGCTTGAACTTCCCTCTAAATTCATCAAACATACAACTGTTCTCAAAAAGCAAACACAACACTCTCCTTTCTCTTCTCTCCAAGCAATTCATCTTCTACTCTCTCTCTCTTCCCTCTCACAAAGCAACAATGGCCCCCAAACAATCAATTTTGTAAACCAACTTTGCTGGCATCTACTCACCAAGCGATGCTGGTGAGGGATTCAAAGGGCTTGTTTACTTCATGAATAAGTCCTATCTTGGGTATGCAATTACCTCTACTCCTGTTCTTGACCTAGACAGGATTGAAAGTTTTTGGGCGACAGCTATTGCTCACGAAGATGGTGACATCTCCTCCATTCAATTCAAAATCAAGGAGCATAGCTACTCTCTCAATGCTCAGGGCATCAATGCAGCTCTAGGAATTGTGCTGGAACAAGGAAAGTCTTACTCTGAGCTTGCTAGTGATGAAACCCTGAGAAGCTCTTCTTGAAAATTGGATATTCTGGACCAATTCTTGAAGAGGGAACAACAAAATGGTACCCTTCTGGTGAAATGGACAGGAAATATCTCTGCAAGGAGTGGAGCATGGTGTTTGATGCTATGGTGAAAGTGTTCTCTACCAAGACCACAGGCTGAAATGGTATTCCCACCTACATCAAGAAGCTCACTCATTCTCTTGTTCATGGGTACAAAGTGGATGTTGGAAAGCTGTTCATGGCACACTTCAAGGCTGCCATAGGTAAGAAGGTAAACATCTATCCTCGCTTTCTAATGTTGTGCATCAATTCTGTATGTGACTTTGATGAGAATGCCCCTCGTTTGGAGGTGTGCCCAGTACTGAAAAGAAACACTCACACAACTCTCACTTCACAGAATTTAAATGCACATATTCCACTATGTTTCACTAAGCACATGGTTGATCAAGTGTCTGACCTTGATTTTCCATTACCTCCTAGTTTTGATACCTTCTCTATTGAGAATGAGACTGCATTAGAACCAAATTCAGTCAACCCTCATTCTGCCCCATACACTCAGCCTAGGTTCTCTAGACTTCCCAAAGTACAGAGACAAGCCTTACAAGAAACCAGAAAAAGACCCCTAGAAACTGGTGTTGGTGGTAGTGCTGAGAGTCAAGAGGGAGTTCCTGCACCTAGTGCAGCAAATAAGGAAGGTAGTCAATCAGAACCCACAGTGGTTCCTCCTGAGCCTAAGAAGAAGAGAGCTAAGAGGACCAAAACCACTGTCAGCCACCCTGCAGTCTCCCAAAAGACTGTAGAGGAAAATAGGGAAATAAACTTCTCCCTAGATGTGCCCTCTCAACAGGGACCATCTATTGAAATTGGCCTGTCTCCCAAGGCATCCTGTAAAGAGTCTGCACAACCTCATGTTCCAACTCATGAGGAGCCCCCACTTGTAGATATACACATGGAGTCAGGACACTGTGAGGATTTCCATTCCCCTATTGATGCTTCTCAAGTTACATCTGAGAAGCAGCCACTATTCAATTCTCCACTTTCACCTTCTTCCTTCCCTAAACATTCATTTGTTTCTTCTCCACAACCTAGAGAGGGGGACAGTCCCAACCCTTCAGGTTTTGATCATCCATCTCCAATCATGGATGAGCCCCCATCAAGTGGTCCACAAGAACCCATTTCTCAAAGTGAGATGGACACCACTCCTTCAAACACTGAGAAAGAGCAAAGTACAATTCTGCTAGAAAATGAAACAACCAGTACTTTGTTCAATCTCCAAGGAGAATCTTACCTTAGGGAAGATGCTGTCAAAGACACTGTGGATGTTGCTGTCATGGGTGACCCTGCTGTCAAGGACTCAGCTGCTGTCAAGACCAAACCTGTTGTCCATACTGCAGTGGAACCTACTGTCAATGCTCCAACTGACAGCAACATTCCTGGAGAAGCTCATGTCACCTCTACCATGCCTGATCTTGATGCTGTAACTATTGAGGATGTCTCTGATGATGATGTGCCACTATCTCAGTTCTTAAAGGTACATTCTAAACCATCTATTTCTTTGCATGACAGTACTGCTCACACACATGCATCTAGGATGAGTGAGGGTGTGCAAAAGAAAAGAGAGATAAAAGAAAAGAGAGGTGAGCATAAAAATGAGAGGCAGCCAAATGAGCTGGCAAAAGGTGAGGGACTTGAGCATGTCCAGAGTGAAATGGAGGGAGCCCCACATATCCAGGCCTTAGGCCATGAGGGTTCTTCTGTGAGGAGTGATGAGATCACTCAGAAAAACACTGAGAGTGTGAGAACCCCCACAGCCTCCAAGCCCCAGTCTTTTCCTTCACCTCCAAGAAGGTTAAGATCAGGTGGCTCCTCTACATCATTCAGGTTGAGAGCTCTAGAGAACATATGCCTATCCATGGAATCCAAACTTGACAGCCTGTCTACCATGGTGGCCTCTGGATTCTCCACAATTCAGGAAGCTATTCAGGTTCTTTCTGCTAGTCTTGATGCTGCCAACTTACCTAAGGGGGAGAAAAGGGCAAGATCAGAATCACCAAAGGCAGGATCAGGAAGGGAAAGATCAGAATCAGAAAGAGTCTCCAAGCAGGATGTTGCTCAGGGGGAGCATGTTTCAAAGAAGATGTCAAGGAGTGAGGGGGAGCCTGCAGCCAAAAGAAAGTTACTGTCTCCAAGGAAGAAAAGGGGAACAAAAGGAGAATCAGGGAGTAAGGGGGAGCAAGTGCAAGGGACTGAGCAACTCTTTGAGTATGAGATGGCTGGAGAGACAGTTCTAATGTCCAAAGAAGCCCTGGAAGCAATGCAAAAGGAGGTTACTTCCAAGAACCCAATACTACCTCCTGTGACTATAAGAGAGCCAACTTCAGTTCCAAAGGAGAGTGCTCTTGAAAGGCAATGGAGAGAAAAGGAGGAGCATAATAGGTTGGGAAAGGGGAAAGACAAGATGCCTGAATACACCTTGTCAGGAAACACCTGGAGTGAAGGAACAGAGTTCAGCCAAGAAGATGCAAATGCTATAATGGTGAACTACAGGGAAAGTACTTTGAAGAATCATGATGACGACTTCTAGAATATAGTTGAGGGAGCTATGAAGGAACCAAGCAGAAGGCTGAGTAACTGCTCAACCTTACTTAAGGAGAAAATCATCAGTGTATGTGTAAAAATCAATGAAGAAAGGAGGTGGGCTATTGATGTGTACTTAAACTCTAGAATATCCGTGCTCATTACTATGCAGCTGCTGCAGAGCCTTCCTGCAAGGGTGCTAACAGTAATGAAGAACAAAATCACAGCAAACCACACTGTCTTCAATGAGATTCTACATCTGCAAATGATGAACTTAATTGCTGAGAAACTCCCAGAAGTCTACACCAATCCATTTTGTGTCTACTATGAAAGTACCACTAAAAGTGGTAACAGGAGATGTGCATACATGAGTCTATGAGGCACTTCAACAATGGAGTCAAAGTCAATCTTGAAGGTACTACACATGATCCTCAACTCCAAAACCAACAAGGAAAGTGTTCTTGTTGTCAAAGCAATCTATGAATTGCTGGTGAAAAGGGACAAGAAACTGAGCTCCACTATGAAAAAGATGATTTCCAAAGCTAACTCCAACAGAGCTGAACAAGGGGAAAGCTGCTCTTTTGATGTTCCTTTTGATGATGATGATGACTTGGATGATAATGGAGGAACTGGAGAAGCTGGGAATGCTAGTGGAAGCACTTCTGGGAATGTTGGATCTAAATCCCAAGAGGAAAGTAAAGAAGAAGCTCCTGTGCAAGAAAAGAAAGATGTTGGAGCTACAGAAGAAGAGGAGTCTGAGATATTTGAAGCTTTAAAGGCAAGTATTTTAAGGTGTGCCATTGACAGCATAAATGCTGAAAAAGATACTGTCAAGAAAGATGCTGTCATGGAGGACACTGTTAAGAAAGATATTGTCACTGAAGATACTGTCAACAAAGATGCTGTAAAGGGTGAAATGAAGCCTACTGTCAAACCCAAGAGAACAAAATCCTTGGCAAGGGCTTGGTTTTCAAGACAGGAACCTGAACCTGAGGAGACTTCAACGGTAAAGAAAGGGAAACACAAGTATTCAGGAAAGGAGAAAGCCACTGGACTTGGCAGAATACTGAAGAAGCCTATACAGTCAAAACTCTACAGTTCTTTGGATCTGCTGGAAAAGGAGTCTATGCAAATCAAGAGTGTTGAGGTGAAGTTGGATAGCAACAAAGAAGCATCTGGATATACTCTTTGGCTTGATTCATCACAGACTGTGAAGGTTGAAAAGGACTTCACCATGATAGTAACCTCACATGATGTTTCAGCAACTCTCTCATTCAGAAGAAGAACAGAATCAATGAGGATTGATTACTTCTACCTGGTACGAATGGTTGATCTAATGCAAGGCTATGGAAATATCCCTGAAAATGTCATAGACCACATTTTAGCTTACAAAGCTGAAAGGGATATGGAATTCTATCAGAAGTTTGGAGAATGGTCACTCTATGATGATTCTGACATTGCTCACTTGCTGGAGTATTCTGAAGAAGAGTTGGTTGATTATGATGATGAAGCTCCTGAAGAAGAAGTGCAAACCCAACCAAGTCAAGAAGGTTCCTCAAACCCTACAGAAAAAGATGCCACTGAAGACATGGAAGCTCCACTACTGAATAAATGCAAGGAAGCCAACAGAGTGGAGAGTCAAGCACCCAATTACCAACCCTGTGTAGTAGAAAGTCCACTAAGGATCATATTCATAAATGAAGAGATCCATGTTAGAAGCTTTCATAAGCTAAAGACAAGTGCCTTCAAAGATCTACTCTACTTGGTAATTGGATCAACTCACTCTTTAGAACAGGTATGCTGTTTTGAGATTGAGG
This sequence comes from Heracleum sosnowskyi, assembly GCA_030848705.1. Classification (NCBI taxonomy): domain Eukaryota; kingdom Viridiplantae; phylum Streptophyta; class Magnoliopsida; order Apiales; family Apiaceae; genus Heracleum; species Heracleum sosnowskyi. The sequence goes on from CM061244.1 coordinate 94,659,870, forward strand.
AAATTCTGATTAAAAGAAAGGGTGAAGATTCAAAGCTGGATAAATCAAGAAGGAAGACCCTAAATGCATATCCTGGAAGGAGATTTAAGCTTGTCAATGATGCATTAAAGTTCAGAACTTATGCATATGGTCAAGAATTATGGATAGACCTTCAGGATGCAAGAGTATGTCTCTCCAAAGTAGTCCAGAAGTACATTGATGAAATTGAAGATGAAGCCATTTCTCCTGATGAGATAGCAATGGTGGAAGGACTCAAGGAGATTCTGAAAGAAGCTCTCAACAGAGAGGATGAAGCAAGACAGAAGAAGAAATTTGAAGCTAAGTAAAAATTCTTTATCAATTCTGATCTTGGTTAGTTAAGTTGTCAGCATGTACTAATTGTAAATTTGTTGTTATTTTCCATAAAAACAAATTGGGGGAGATTGTTAGGATTTATGGGTGATAGCTATGAGACAACTTAACTAGATATTTTATATACTTAATTTTATTAAGTATGAACATACTGTCACAGCCAGAGTATGTCTATGTAACCGTTTTTGTTTGCTGAAAATAAGATTCTAGTACATCTTGGTAGAAGTTCATTAGTTTGTTCAAGCCTCAAGAAGTGCTCAAGATGGACAGCAAGAATAAATACTACTGTCACAGCATTGACAGTAAGGTTACTTGAAGACAGCATGTTGCAAGTCACGACAGTACATTCACTCTGACAACAACATTGGCGGAAGCCCTCTGACAGCAACTTTACCTTAGCCTGACAGCAAGCTTGGAAATCCTGACAGCACCTTCTACGGGGATTTCTTACTGTCACCAAAAGCACACTCCTGTGACAGCAAGCTTAGCCATCAGGATACTGTCATGAAGGGATATCATTTGTATTGGGGATCAACCCAGTCAAACATGTGACAGTTTGGATGTTCAAGAAACAGGCGTGTTGCAGTATCCCAACACTGCAACAGGTCTGCAAGACTACGACCGAAGCTCGAAGAGATCACATGACAAAGCTCACCAATTCCAGTGTATGACAAATCTACATCTACTGAATTGTGTTAGCTTAATATGGAAAGTTTCTAGATTGCTTTGTAATGTATTGATAAGTTGTTTGTATAGCAATTTAGGAAAGATTCACGGGTAGGCAAATTGTAAGAAGCTGCCACTTGAAAATGACAGCAGCTTCACTAGACCCGTGTTGATAGTGATAGGTTTAGTTTTTACATAAACTATCTATCATTTCCATTCTTTGTAACGACGTGAGATCTATCACTCGAGAAACTGAAGCTCAAGAAAACAAACATTTTCTTGAGGTTGTAGAAACCCATTGCAAAATAAATAAAACATTTATTTTGTGAGAATTGTTCATGTGTCTACTTTTGTTTGCAATCGAGTAAGTGATAAAGTTTAATCTTAGTTTTTGTTGTTGAAACGTAGATTGAGTTTTATCACTATTGCATTCAACCCCCCCCCCCCCCCTTCTGCAATAGTCAAGGACCAACAGGTACTGAATTCAAGAATTCAAAGATGGAAGAGTTCTGCAAATACAAAGGAATTATTCAACAATTTTCTGCTCCTGGCACACCCCAGCAAAATGGAGTAGTTGAAAGGAAAATAGAACTCTTATTGAAGCTGGCAGAACTATGTTGGAAGAAGCAAATACCTACATATTTCTGGGTAGAAGCAGTCAATACAGCATGTTATACTCAAAACTTAACATTGATAAACAGACATGGTGTAACTCCATATCAAATGCTCAAGGAGAAGAAACCAAGTTTGAAGCATCTGCATGTGTTTGGCTGTAAATGTTTTGTTCTCAGAACGCATCCTGAACAACTAGGAAAATTTGAAACAAAGGCTGATGAAGGAATTTTCATAGGGTATCCTGCATCAAGAGCCTTCAGAGTTTTCAATTTGAGAACAAGGACTGTCATGGAGTCAATACATGTATCTTTTGATGATAAGAAGATAACTGGAATTAATGAAGACTCTCATGATAGACTGATTTTTGAAAATGAAGCTACCAAGGAACCTGAAGAAAATGAATCAGATCCTGTCAATTCATCAGATACTGATAGGTCACCAAATCCTGATGATCCATCAAATCCTGATGACACATCAAATACTGATGGTGATAATACTGATGATGCAAATAATGGTGATACATCTAGTAGTGCACATGTTGAGGGGGAGCAACAAGAAACTGCTACAAATTCTGACACTACTCAATCATCAGGACAGAATTCTTCAGATACTGATTCAACTGACAGTCCTGATAATTCATCAGGAGGAGATAGCAATGTTTCAGGGGGAGCTTCTACTGAAGCAAATTCTTCAAATCAAGATAACACAAATCTAGGGGGAGCATCTACATCAAGAAATGACTTTACACCAGCAAGAAAATTGTTAGGCCGAATACACAATATATAATCAAGTATGTATGAGAATAACAATCAAGAACACAGGTTTGTAAATCAACAAACTGAATTATATTAAATAATTCTCTCTTAGTGATGTTAATGAATCACAAAGAGCTACTAGGTTACAAGAATAATATATTCAATGTTCGCGTCCCTTCTAGGGATAACCTATCTGTGTTTATATAGTACACAGCTACATACAATCCTTATCTAATTGATACTCCTATAAATTAGCTATACAATTATTATCAATTAAGGATTGCTTCAGTCTTCTGTCCAGTCTCCTTAGCTGTATCAATATATTCTGCTTCTTTCCATCTTCAGAATATATTGCTTCTAGAATCTTTATCTTTGCACCGACAGCTAAGTCAACTTTCATCCTGTCAGACTTTAACAAACTCTGACCGGCTTCTATATAAACTCTTCACCCAGTCAGACTTTACCAAACTCTGACTGGCTTCTATGTAAACTCTGATATGTACCTGGGACTTAAACACTGATGAACAAACGTCAGCAATTATATCTAACAATCTCCCCCAACTTGTTCATAATAAAATGTACAAGTTAAAAAGATAATTGATGATGTCAAAAAATATAACAAATGCAGTGTTTAAAATATGTCAGAGTTTAATTTTAAAACAGAGTTTAAATTTAACTTAGAACAGAAAACATAAAAACTTACAGTCAGACTTTACTTGACTTCTTGAACATCAGGTACTGTCCTGAGATAATCAATCAACAGTCTTCTTTCAACATTCTCAAGTTCAGCTATCATAATCTCTTTCAGCTCCTTATACTCTGGATCTCCTTCACCAGTTTGATATATGGCAGCCCTCAGAGAATAGATACTGTTTTTCTTCATGTCATTCCCTAGTCGAATGTAATAGCTTTGTCTGACTCTAGGTTAAATTCTAAAACCTTTACTCCAAGTGCAGTTTTAAATCTAGCACTGTTTCTTTTCATTTCCACTATTTTTCCAGCATAATCCCTATACTTTGGAATATAAACACTTGACACTCCTCCTCCAAGCATAGCTTTAGATCGCAGCATCTTCTCTCTCAACACTTGAGCAACATCATGAGTGTGTCTGTTCTTGACTTTCAAAAGATAAAGTACATATTCAAGTTCTTCCCATGATTTGAGATTGACATCAGATTCTCCAACCTTATAAACTCTTCCATCACTCATGAAGTATAACAGAAATTGCTTCTTCAATACTCTGTGAAAAATCAACTGAACAGACTCTAACTTATCAAGGTTTTCTTGTGTAACCCCAATACCAGATTCTGCCAGTGAAATGTTGTCTTGAGATCTGTTATTTGTTCTTCTCTCTCTGTGTGAACCCAGTCCAGATTTATCAAAGGCTTCTTTTCCCAATACTGTTCTGGTTTTTGAGAAATTTACAGCTTCAAGCTTTAAGTCTTCAAGAATCTTTGGTTTGCTGAATCCTGGAAGTAGTGTAGATTTCTGTACAACTTGAGCAACGTCAGAGGTTGTCATAACTTCAGTAGAAACATCAACTTGAGCAGCGTCAGAGGTTGATTTAGCTAATCTTGTTTCAACTTGAGCAATGTCAGAGGTTGATTTAAACTTCTTATTCAGGTTAGGCTCTTCAATCATCACGCCTTTACCTTTATCAGCATTTGAACCACTAGGCCTCCTTGAGTACTGTAAACTCTGATCAGAGTTTACATTCTCTTTAATAACAATTCCTTTTTCTTTTCTCCTTGGAGCCTTGATTTCCTTCTTCTTGTAAATTCCAGCTTCAACATCTTTCCTGTGTTCTTCAGCAAGCAATTGCTCTTCTGCCTGGATATCTTCAATAGTAACATCTTTACCATGTTCTGCTAAGAATAACTGTGTAGCAACTTCTTCATCAGTAACTGGAGATTTAGAGGAAAGAAGTAAACTTCTAACCCTTGAAGAAGACTGCCCTCCAGTGTTTAATCTTTTTCCATCAGCATTTGTCTGAGCATCAGAGTTTGACCTCCTCCCTTGCCTTTGAACATTCTTTGATCTTGGATGATGTTTGTCTCTTGCACCACCATCAGCAGTATCATCCTTCTGAATCAGAGTTTGAGAGCTCTTGCATTTGTCTTTAGATACTCTCTCCCCCTTTTTGACAGCATCAGAAATCAATACTGATGTGAGCAATTCAATGGAATTTGCAATTTCATCCAACTTAGTTGACATTTTGACTTGATTTTCTTCAACTTTGGACAACCTGGAATCAAAATTCTTCTGATCTTTACACAAAGAGATGTATAAAGATTTGTCCTTTTGCTGTGTAAGCTCTCTTTGAGTTATATCATTCCTCAATCCTGTAATCACCTTGTCAGAATCATCAAAATGATTGTTCAATGATTTGATTTGTACAATAGTTGCTTTGAGATGACTGAGAAGTTCTGGATTTGTAATCTCTTTGGAAGACTTTGTGACAAAATCTGCAGCTCTTTCATTGGAAAAGATAGTATCCTTGCTTGACCAATTTGAGAAGTACATATTCTGAAAATGTTCTGCAGTAGCACGATTGACTTCTCTTTCTTCTTCAGAGTTTGCTTGAATGTCAGACAACTCGACTTGAATATCAGGATTAGAATGAGCAGGACTAGCTTTAGCATTGTCATCCTCTGCTTCATTTTCTGAAAGAACATTCTCTGCCACTTTTTCAGGATCATCAGAGTTTGCATTATTACTATACTCTGCTTCTCTTTGAACAATCTCAACAACAGATTGTTGTAGAGCTTCAAGAACAAGAGCATCCTCAGAGTTTGCAACAAACTCTGCTTCAAAAGGAACATTGTCTGTTGCATCCTTTTCAACAACATCAGGATTTGCAGTTTCTGTAGCAACAACTTCTATAGCATTAGCAGCTAAAGTCTGATTGACTTCCTCACCTTTCTCAACTTCAAAAGTAAGTATTTCTGTGTGAGAAGCCATAGATTCTTCAATTCTCACAGTATCTAGATCAGCTTCCAAACCCTCTGTAAAATGTTCAGAGTTTAAAGAGGTGTTTGCTTCAACTTCCATATAAAATCCTTGAGACCCAAAAATCCTGCTATCAGAGTGATCAGCAGCTTCCTCAACTACATCATCAGCATTTGATGTAGGAGCTTCTGTTGCAGTATTTACTCTGTCCTTAGTAGGCACAGTAGTATCAAAAATCTCCTCTTGTACTTCAGGAGTTACATGCTCCATAGAAACTATGTCCTCAAAGACAGCTTCATCCTCTTGAATCTGAACTTCAAGATTTTCTACAGCTTTGGAAGTAATATTCTCAGCACCAAATAGATGTGCTGCTACTAATCTTCTTTTTCTCTGATGAAGAGTTTCTTCATCAGATTCAGTCTCTTCATCAACTTCAGCAACAGACTTTAACCTGTTAGCTCTAACTTTTCTTTTCTTCCTTGAAGTTTCAACAGAGGTTGACCCCTCAACACCATCAGTATTTAAAGTTGTAGCAGCCTTGAAAGCTCTGTGCTTAATCCTCCCTCCAGTCTTTTGTCTTGGAGCTACTTGAGTATCATTGTTTATCTGCTGTGGTTGCTGTTGTGGTTGAGGTTGAGGGTTTAAAAACTGATGAACCCTCTCAGGTAACAACAACTCACCAAAATTGACTTTCTTCAAATCCTTATTTGTAAGGTCAGAGAATACCCTTTTATGCAATTTGAATGAGGGAATTACGTCCTCCTCATTAATCTCAACATTATTAACACAAGCAGAGAATAAAATCTGACAAAATCTAGAAAAGTAGACTACATTCCTATTCTCTGTCATTTTCTCTCCTATATTCATCAAGACAAGTCTAGCAAAATCGTAATTACTACCAAAAAGAAGTGAATACCCGATTTGTAGACTATCAATTGGAATCGCATCCCAATTGGTACATTTCTTCCCGAACGCTCTGGTTATGCAATCGAAAAAGAAACTCCATTCCTTTCGTAAGAGCGGTCGCTTCAACTGGCCTATCTTGACTAAAGATCCAGAGTATCCAACGGCTTGCATCATTCTTTGAAGGTCAGTATCACCAACATCAATGGTGTACGCATCAGATTCTGCAAAACCCATTGCTTCACGTACAGTTCCTGGAGTAATGACATACTCTGTCTCTAGAAACTCAAAAACAATCGATGGAGTTCCAGAATCACCACCGTTATCATATACACCAGTTTCCCAGAAAGCTTTGATCTGAGATCCATAAAGCTTTGCAGGCTCCACTAAAGCACGCCCAATTTTCGATTGAGCAAGGAAATTTTGCAGTAAATGAAACGCCTCCGGTGTGTTCTCATTGCTAAGAGGTGCTGCATAGTTATTTGGGACAAAGTCTAATCCAACAGAGGTAAACATAGAAGTTGCCATTAGAAATCAGAGATTAAAAGTAAGAAAGTATATGAGAAAGATTATGCAGAAAAGTGTTTGTAGAATTGTGTGAGTGAAAAGTATGTGTGAAAATGAGAAGTGAGTAAAAGATTAGACGTTTGTGTGTGTATTGTATTAATATGAGAAAAAAAACTGAACAGTTTTTAATCATTAATACACAACTGTCTTACTCCTGTAATTATGTGAGTGGGACACGTGTCACACATGCAGTTACTGACAACAAATAAGTGACAATTTTCAATGCGCATGCGCAGTAAAAACAGCAATAATTACCGCCTGTTACACTTTTCTAGTCATTAACCTCTTGAACAACTGTCCAATCATACTCTTTTTAAATTTTCAAAACAAATGTCTTTTTCTCAAAATTATAAAATGTCTGAAACCAACAAAATTTATTTTAACCATCAGAGATTAAAATTAAATTACCTCGGCGTAGAGTACACAAATCATCAGTGTTTATCAATTCTCCTCCTTTATACATAAACTCTTTTCACAAACTGTACAGGTGTGTGTATTGGTGTGTGAATTAGCAGAGTTTACTGAATATAAATATTTAGACCATCTCAAAGTGCATAGAATCCACAAACTAAAGCAGTAATAACTGGTTGCCTAAACTCTCAGGTATAAAATAAAATCTGATTCTTATGTCTAAACTCTGTATACTGATATCCTTTCATTTGGATATATCTTTTATTTTTCACCCCCTTTCTATATATGCTTTCATATATATTTTTAATATTTTTTTTTATTTATTTTTCCAGTAATCAGTGGTTGGCACTAGTCACCAAAAATCAAAGATTTTAGCCCTTGTTTCATACAATAAGTTCCTGGATCTTCCTAGGCACAACATGATCTCAAAGGAATTTGTGCTCTGTTTGGCATCTTTTGATTTGAGGGTGAATTATTTGCATTTAATAATCAGAGTTTAGACTTTTCATCAGTTAATACAATTAATTTATGAGAGAAAATGCAAACAGCTAATACAGACTCAGTATATAGGATCAATAAACTAAGAGATGCTATAAATATAGAGACAGTATCATACTGTGTTAACTTACTGCACATATTTGAGATCAGAATCTATAATACTTAGAAGGATTCATGATTACTTACTGAAAATCATGCTTCATACATTTTTCTTCATCGGTCCATGTGTTTCAGACAAAATTACAATCAGAGTATAACATTAGACTGTAACTATCAGAGTATGACTGTCAGAGTATGACTAACAGAGTTTACTTATCAGAGTATAACATGCTGGTACAAATAACAGTTAATACATGTAAGGAATCATGAGCATAAAAATCAAACATGTATAGTTTTTAAGTCTAACCCGTATCTCTAGTCAGAACCAGAGATCATTCCAAGTTCATTTACCAATCTTGTAAAAGTAGCTTCACTCAAAGGTTTGGTGAAGATATCTGCAAGTTGTTGGTCTGTAGACACAAAATGAAGCTCAATGTTTCCTTCTTCCACATGTTCTCTGATAAAATGATACCTTATGCTGATGTGCTTGGTCATGGAGTGTTGTACTGGATTACCTGTCATAGCAATAGCACTTTGGTTATCACAGAAAATAGGTATTTTAGAGTACCTCAGACCATAATCCAGCAACTGATTCTTCATCCATAGAATCTGTGCACAACAGCTACCAGCTGCTATATACTCTGCTTCTGCTGTGGATGTAGAAATTGATTTCTGTTTCTTGCTATACCAAGAAACCAATCTGTCACCTAAAAATTGACAGCTTCCACTTGTACTTTTTCTGTCTATCTTACAGCCTGCAAAATCTGCATCAGAGTAACCAATTAGCTTAAACTCTGATTCTCTAGGATACCACAAACCCAAGGTTATGGTTCCTTTGAGATATTTGAAAATCCTTTTTACAGCTGTTAGATGAGGCTCTCTGGGATCTGCTTGAAATCTTGCACAAAGACATGTTGCATACATGATATCAGGTCTACTTGCAGTTAGATACAGTAAAGACCCTATCATTCCTCTGTAGTTAGTCATATCTACTGAGGCTCCTGTGTCTTTGTCTAGCTTTGTTGCTGTAGCCATGGGAGTTGTGGCAGATGAACTATCAAGCATACCAAATTTCTTTAGAAGATTTCTGGTATATTTTGCTTGATTGATAAAAATACCATCATCTGTTTGCTTGACCTGTAAGCCTAGAAAATAACTAAGCTCTCCCATCATGCTCATTTGATACCTGGATTGCATAAGCTTTGCAAACTTCTTACAAAGTTTGTCATTAGTAGATCCAAAAATAATATCATCTACATAAATTTGAACTAAAAGCAAATCATCACCAGAATTGAAATAAAACAAGGTTTTATCAATTGTACCTCTTGTGAATCCACTTTCTAAAAGAAATTGAGCAAGAGTTTCATACCATGCTCTTGGTGCTTGCTTTAGTCCATATAATGCCTTGTCAAGCCTGTAGACATAATCTGGATGCTTGGGATCTACAAATCCTGGTGGTTGTTCAACAAACACTTCTTCTTCAAGCTTCCCATTGAGAAAAGCACTTTTTACATCCATCTGAAAAACTTTAAACTTCTTGTGTGCAGCATAGGCCAGAAAAATTCTTATGGCCTCCAATCTTGCAACTGGAGCAAAGGTTTCATCATAGTCAATTCCTTCCTGTTGTGAATAACCTTTAGCCACAAGTCTAGCCTTGTTTCTTGTAATCACACCTTCACTGTCAGTCTTGTTTCTGAAAACCCACTTTGTACCTTCAATTGATCTATTCTTTGGTCTAGGTACAAGTGTCCAGACTTCATTTCTTTCAAATTCATTTAACTCTTCTTGCATTGTTGTTATCCAGTTTGCATCTTGAAGAGCTTCCTCCACTTTCTTTGGTTCTGTTTGAGACAAGAAAGCATGATACAGACACTCACTATTTGTTGCACTTCTAGTTCTCACACTAGCATCAGGATCTCCAATTATGAGATCAGGTGTGTGTGCCTGTGTCCACTTTCTTGCTGTTGGTAAGTGGTTTCTTGCATCATTATTGGATCCTCCCCCTTGATCCATGCTCTCCTGATTCATATGTTGACTCTCTGTAGCATCTGAGGATCCCCCTGAATTGGATGGCTCAGAGTTTGAACTGTCAGAGTTTGAATCAGTTTCCTCAACTGACCCACTTGCTGTGTCTTGTTGAGCTTCTTCACGCTCCCCCTCAACTGGTTCTCTATTTTGTTCAATTTGAGAATTTCCAGTTTCTCCAGTATTTACCAGTAGAGGTTCAGAGTATGCTTCGTCAGAGTTTGTCAGAACCGCTTCATCAGAGTTTGTCGGTACTGCTTCATCAGAGTTTACATCATCAGAGAATAAACCTTCATTTTCAAAACGCAGTTGATCATATCCATCTAAGTCATCAAGTCCAGTTATTTTCTTATCATCAAATGACACATGTATGGATTCCATGATCACTTTAGTTCTCAGATTGTAGACTCTGAATGCTTTTGTTGACAATGGATAACCAACAAAGATTCCTTCATCAGCTTTTAACTCGAACTTGGTTAACTGTTCAGGATGAGTCTTCAACACAAAGCATTTGCATCCAAATGTATGAAAATATTTCAAATTTGGCTTCTTATCTTTCACCATCTCATATGGTGTTTTCCCATGCTTGTTGATCAGTGTAGCATTTTGAGTAAAACAAGCAGTTTGAACAGCTTCTGCCCAGAAGTATGTTGGTAATTTTGCTTCTTCAAGCATAGTTCTGGCTGCTTCAATTAAAGTTCTGTTCTTTCTTTCAACTACACCATTTTGCTGTGGAGTTCCAGGTGCAGAAAATTCTTGTTTCACTCCTCTTTCCTTGCAGAAAGCTTCCATGATTGAGTTTCTGAATTCAGTTCCATTATCACTCCTTATAATTTTGACTTTGTGCTGTGATCCTTTGTCCAGTAGATTTACATGATCCATCAGAGTTTGAGCAGTTTCATCCTTCTTTGATAAGAAATACACCCATGTATATCTAGTATATTCATCAACAATTACTAGAGCATATTTCTTTCTGCCCATGGACATCACATTCACTGGTCCAAAGAGATCAACATGTAGAAGATGATAAGGTTCCACTACTGAAGATTCAGATTTGCTCTTGAAAGATGACTTCCTTTGCTTTGCTTTTTGACAAGAATCACATAAGCCATCTAGACTGAGTATTGATTTTGGAAGTCCCCTTACAAGATCCTTTCTTATAAGCTCATTTATGTTGTTCAAATTGAGATGAGAGAGCTTCTTATGCCAATTCCAACTCTCTTCATTTGACATTCTGGCAGTCAGACACACTGTTTTTCCATCAGAGTTTGTTACCAAACTTGCTTCATAAATGTTGTTGCGCCTGTGTCCAACTAGAACAACTTTTCCAGTAGATTTACTGATAACTTCACAGTATTCAGTGTGAAAATCTACATGGTTTCCTCTGTCACAGATTTGACTCACAGATAGCAGATTATGCTTGAGTCCTGAGACTAGAGCTACATTAGTAATGATGACACTTCCAAGATTGATATTGCCATATCCCAGAGTGTGTCCTATGTTGCCATCTCCATAGGAAACCTTTAGGCCAGCCTTCTCCTTAAAGTCTGATAGCAGGGCTTTATTTCCAGTCATATGTCCTGAGCATCCACTGTCCAAGATAAGTGTGCTCTCTTTTATACCCTGCAATCACAAACAAACACTAAGTGTTAGTTTTAAGGACCCAGACTTGCTTGGATCCTTTGTCTTTCTTAACAGTGTTAGTTTTTGCAACGGAATTACTATCAACAGAGTTTAAACTAACATTGTCAGACTTTACACTTGCAGAGTTTGCTCTAACCCACTTCAGATTGGGTTTTAGCTCATAATAGTTGTGATAAATAGCATGATAACTCTTGCAAGTATAAATGGAATGCCAAGTGCTCCCACAGCGTGTGCATAAAGTCTGTGGTCTAACCCTAACATAATCATTCTTTACTCCTGATGTAGAAGGTAAAGAATTGATATTTTTATTCTTTGTGCAGTAATTAGCAAGATGATTAGAACTACCACAATTATAACATGTTTTCCTTGGAGCAGCACCAGTAGGCAAATGATTATTTCTTTTATTTATGCCTATCTTTCCATTCCTATTCTTCTTGGACCCTTTTGGTTTCATGGCAGATTTTACCTCTTTCAACTTATGATTGAACTGTTTTCCTGTCATCAAGCCAACATTAACCTGTTTTTCACAAGTTTTTACTGGTTTTCTAACAGCTTCTAATTCCATCAGATTTTCTGTTATAATATTTTCCTGTTTTTCACAGGCTTCATCTGATTCCATATCAGCTTCCCTTATTACAACAGATTTTAACTTATTGGTTTCTGGAACAAATTTCACAGGCTTAAGTTGTGGTTTTACCTTAACCTTGTCTTTAAACCTAAGTTCATCATTTTCACAATAACCTAAACCTACAGAATCAGTCTGAAACACTTGATGAGTGTCTCTTCCAGAATCTGTCCAAGTTTTGATTATTTTTCTTTCTTTTTCTAGATCAGATTCTAATTGCTTATATCTTTTCAGCAACTCCTGTTCTACATAAACAGCATCATCTCTTTCTTTTTGAATCTGCTTCATATTTTCAAGTTCTCCTTCAAGAAACTTGTTTCTATCTTTAAGACTAAGATTCTCAGCTTTAATTCTCTTATTCTCTAAAGTCTGATCCCTATAGCTAACATGTACGCTTTTCAGATATACTCTTAATTCAGATATATTATCAGTATCATAAGCATAAGTAGTTAGGGGTACCTTATTTTCAGATGATTCAGTCTCATCTCTGACAGTTGCCATAAGAGCATAATTTTCTCCATCATCAGAGTCTGAAGTATCTGCCCAGTCTTTGCCTTTAGAGATGAGTGCTTTCTCAGATTTGCCTTTCTTGCACTCTGGGGCATAGTGACCCATCTCCTTACACCTGTAGCACTGGATTTCAGATTTATCCTTCTTGCCAGATTTGGTCTCCCTTCCATCAGACTTTCTGAAACTTCTCCTTTCAGAGTTTGAATCTTTCCTTGAGAATCTCTTTCCCTTCTTGAAGTTCTTGAATCCCATCTTCTTGAAGGTCTTCACCATCAATGCAGCCATTTGCATCATCTGTTCTTCATCATCCTCAGAGTCAGAAGCTTCATCAGAGTTTGAGTCATCATCAGAGTTTGATGACTCACTTTCAGATTTAATAGCTAAAGCCTTTCCCTTGGCTTTCTTCCTTGATGATTCCTTCTTAATGGGCTTCTCCTCGACTTTGAGAGCAACAGATTTTGTCTTTTTACTCAATCTTCTATTCCTTTGTTCTATCTCCAGTTCATGAGTTTTCAATAACCCATAGATTTCATCAAGATCTGTATCAGCAAGCTCATAATTATCTCTTATTGTGGTTGTCTTTAAATCCCACTTTTCAGGTAGAGATAACAGAAACTTGAGATTAGACTCTTCAAGCTCATATTCTTTATCAACCAGAGACAGATCATTCAATAGTTTGCAAAATCTGTCATAAGTCTCAGTCAAGGTTTCATTAGGTCTTGAATCAAAGTGCTCATACTCCTGTGTGAGTATTGTCTTTCTGTTCTTCTTAATAGCACCTGTTCCCTGGCATCTGACTTCTAAAGCATCCCATATCTCTTTGGCAGTCTTGCAGCCAATTACTCTGTTAGACATAACATTATCTAAAGCACTGTGGAGAAGATGTCTAACCTTTGCATCTTTTGCAATTGATGAGATGTCCTCAGGAGTCATATCTTTCTTTTCCTTTGGAACAGTCTTTTGTTCTTGACCATCAACAACAGGAGACAATTTAGTTGGCATATGAGGACCATCATAGATTCTGTCAAGGTATTCTGGATCTGTAGCCTCCAGAAACATGGTCATCTTCACCTTCCAAATTGGATACTCTACAGGCCTGAGAATTGGAACCCTGATTGTTTCATATCGACTCACATAATTGGGCTTAACCTGTTCAGCCTTAGGAGCAGTTTGATTTTCTTCAGACATGATTATTACTGTGTTTGAATCGTAAAACTGTATATATTAAACAGCCTTGGCTCTGATACCAATTGTTAGGCCGAATACACAATATATAATCAAGTATGTATGAGAATAACAATCAAGAACACAGGTTTGTAAATCAACAAACTGAATTATATTAAATAATTCTCTCTTAGTGATGTTAATGAATCACAAAGAGCTACTAGGTTACAAGAATAATATATTCAATGTTCGCGTCCCTTCTAGGGATAACCTATCTGTGTTTATATAGTACACAGCTACATACAATCCTTATCTAATTGATACTCCTATAAATTAGCTATACAATTATTATCAATTAAGGATTGCTTCAGTCTTCTGTCCAGTCTCCTTAGCTGTATCAATATATTCTGCTTCTTTCCATCTTCAGAATATATTGCTTCTAGAATCTTTATCTTTGCACCGACAGCTAAGTCAACTTTCATCCTGTCAGACTTTAACAAACTCTGACCGGCTTCTATATAAACTCTTCACCCAGTCAGACTTTACCAAACTCTGACTGGCTTCTATGTAAACTCTGATATGTACCTGGGACTTAAACACTGATGAACAAACGTCAGCAATTATATCTAACAGAAATGGACTGCAAGTCATACTCCTGATCTGATAATTGGAGATCCTGATGCAGGTGTTCACACAAGAAGTGCAACTGAGAATGAATGTCTATATCATAACTTTCTATCCAAGGAGGAACCTAAGAAAGTTGAAGATGCACTCAAAGATGCTAATTGGGTTACTGCAATGCAAGAAGAGTTGAATGAATTTGAAAGGAATGAAGTCTGGAAACTGGTACCAAGACCAAAGAACAGGTCCATTGATTGGTACAAAGTAGATTTTCAAGAACAAGACTGATTCTGATGGAGTTGTGATCAGAAGCTGATGTGAAAATCAGAAACACAAAGACAAATTGATAACAACACTACTGGTATTCTCTGGAAAATAAAATTTATACTTAGTCTTTGATTAAGTACTAAGTTTTAATTTTCAATTTCTATTCAACTTTTATCAGAGATTATTATCTTTAATATCAAATGTAGTGTTACTAACAATTTGTACAGGAAAGTAAAGAAGAAGAACAATTGAGAAATTTAATTCATTTCATAAAAACTTGAAGACTCTTTACAATTGAAAAGGAAATTACATTTTCTTTCTCTAGTCTATTTTCCTACTCAGCAACATGTGCCCTGCAGATAAGCATGAATGCTCCTGAGCAGCTTCACAGTCCATCAGGACTGGAAGGTCTCTTGTTCCATCCTTAACAGACAAGAAGGAGAGCAGATGCACTTGAAGGCGGATCGTCACCGTGGTCACCGGGATTCTTCCGTGCCTCCACTTTGCATGAAGCACATGCATCAAGTTCCCTCTTTCTTCGTCTCTCAAGCTCTCGCTCGAGCTCCTCATCCTCTTCATCATCCTCATCGTCTTCATCCTCTTCATCATTGTCAAAGATGAGGTTATCAAGAGGATTCCAATCAGGATTCGCCTGATGGAAGTTATGAAAAAGAACATCTGCCATTGCATTCACAAACGCCTCATGTTCTTGAGGGTCAGGAACAGGTTGTGGCTCCTCATTCTCGGCAATTTCATCGAGAGCCTCCTGCATCTGTTGCCAGACTAACTCGATTTCATCGAGTTCCTGAACAGGTAACTCATTTTGATTGTTTGCAGCCATGGAGAAAGAAGAATTCGAAAGGTTTGGTAATATTTTTCTCTGTGGAGAGGGTTTTGTATTTCTGATGGTAAATGAAAATAATGATTAACACTCTCTATTATAGAGATTATTTGTTGAAAGTGCAGGACATTTTCACAATCTCGAGGAGACGGTTCAGTTTCTCATGACTATTTTGCCTCGTTTGCTGGTAAGTGTGTTTTAATGGTTACTATGCCATTAATTTGGTATTTTTTTTAAAAAACACGTTATTCAGGATTGTTGAAATAAATTTTGTTTTCTTAAATAAAATTTTATTTTAATCTTATCAAAAATATTTTTCAATCCTGATAAGGCAAATGGTTTTAGAGGCAATGCCTTTATTCCTGATGAGGTCAGGCTTTTCTTGAAAGAGAAAATGCCTACTCAATATGGATCAGTTTCTGATGCTATGGGGCAAGGCCAATCACACCTTGTTCCTGACCAAAGCATCCATCCCAAACAGTCTAAACAGTCATCAGCCACATCTACTGTCTCTCAAAAGACATTAGTTGTAAAATCAAAGAAATCAGCTAGAACTGATGTGTCTGGAAGGCAATCAGGTTCAAAGGATTTTTCCTCTACACCAATCACTAAAAAGCAGTTACAAGGGGGTGTACAAGGGGTCCTGGTGAAGAAAGCTGCCAAAGGTGTTGAGTCTATTTCTGTTAAAAGGAAGTTAATGCTCAGGGATGAGACTGATTCTGAGGATGATTTACCTATATCCTCTTTGATGAATGTAGATAAAGCAGTTGCTGATACTGCTACTGCAGCTGTGGTACCATTGTCTAAACCACGGAAGAAAAGAAGATTATCAAAGAAGCAGGATACTGATGGACATGACACTTCTATTCCTGATGAGCAGTCAACTCCTGATGCTCAAGCAAATCCTGATGTTAGTATTCCTGATGCTGCACCAAGTCAAGAGATTGCTATTTCAGACTCTCCAGCAAAAGACTCTCCAACAAAAAGACATTTTGATATTTCATGGGAGAAGTATGGTGCTGCTGCTTCCAATCTTGGGATTAAACATCCAATGGAAAAGCTAAGGAAGACAGAAGAGTTAGTGTTCTCTAGACAGAAGAAACTGAAGGGATCAAGCCCACAAGAACCTGGACCTCAAAACGGTTCAGCAGCTAGTACTGATGATCCAGCCACACAAGAACCACCCAATCAAAGTTTGGGTGAAGGCATAGTAGTTGGAATGGTCACACAAGAACCATTTTCTCAAAGGGAGAATGAAGACATTTCTATTCCAGCCACACAAGAACCATCTTCTCAATGTGAAGATGCAGGCAAAGCTACAGTTTCTGAGGAATTTCCTGACAATGCTCAAGGGGTTTCTGGTGCAAATGAAGTTGAAAGATTGGTCGAAGACACTGCCAATGAGGGAAGTACACAAGAACCTTCAGCTCAAAGTGTTGAAGAAGCTTCTAAACCTCAAGCTCCACAAGAACCATTGGTAGAAAATACTAATGCATGCAAATCAAATACTGACGGTGTTGTTCCTGATACTAGTGGTGCTCTTGATGATGAGCCTATCCTAATACAACCACTAAGATCAAGACCAATGATAGATCATATCCCAGCATCCAAGGATAAACTTAAAGGAATTGCTATTCCTGATCCTGATGCAACTCTTCATTCTGATGCTGATGATAGTGATGATAGTGATAATGATAATCAAGAAGAGAAGGATCAGCTTGCTACAGCACTCAAATCTAGTCTTGGAACTAATTATGGTTCATCAAGCACATACATGGCTGGCAAGGCTTCCACTGGGAAAGACTTCAGACAAGACTTTTCTGTTCCTTCTAACAATCCTGCTGAGGCAATTAGAAATCATGAATGGACAAATTCATGGCACAAATCAGCTGATTCTGTAAGTTATCCATATGCATTGGATCATGCCTATGATGCAGTGAAATTAATAGAGAATCAAGACTTGAAGAATCATTTGAAGGCTACTACTCTGTTATCCAAAAGCCTCAAAAATGAAATTGATTCTGTCAAGGCTGCAACTGAGTTGATAAGGGGTGATATTTCTCTTAATTTTACAAAGGTACCTACTGCTCGTCAGTTAAGAGTAGTGGAATCTCAAGTACAATCAGTTATTTCTGAACAATCCTCAATCAACAACAGAATTGATTCTCTTGATTCTAAGGTAACTGACATTCAAACCTCTTTTGCCTTAATTTTGAATATATTGTCAAATACTGATGTCAAAAAGGGGGAGAAGGTAAGTCAGACAAAATTCACACCTGATCTAGTATTAAGGAATAATGATGATGATACTGGAAATGATGGTGGTGACAAAGTTTTACAAGGATAAACCTCTGATGCTGCTGTTATAAAGTCTACAATTCAAACTTCACGAAGTCAAACAACGCAGTCAACTCATGTTTCTGATTCTGAAATAAGGACAGTAAGGACACTGGTGCAATCTCAGATCCTGACGGAAGAACAAATCCTGATGAATGATCAAATACTGACACTTGTTCATGGACGAACACTTTCTACAATTCCTGAAGGTAATGAAGATGTGATTATTGACAATCCTGAAGATGAATCAAATCTATTCCAGAAGTTCACAACAAGGGATGGTAATGTTGTTACTCTTTATCACACTGATAAGAGGGTTCAACAACTATTTGCAAGGAAAGCACTCTCCACAGCAAGTGAAGAATATCCTGATCTCTCACAAGAAGAATTCTTAATTCAACAAAGAGAAATGATGGAAAGTTTCAATAACCCTGCTCCTGCTAGAGGTAGAGGAGACAGAGGAAGGAGAGGCGCTAGAAGAGGTAGAAGAAGCTTATCAACTCCAACAATTCCTAGACGTACAAGGTCTAGAATGTTAAGAATTGAAGAAATTCCTGAAACTTCACAAAATTCAATAGATCCTGTTGTAAGGGATATTATTGAGAAGGAAGATAAAGAAGTTAGTGAAGAAGAATCTGAACTGAGAAGAAGACCAAAACAATCAACACTCATCAGCAATACAGTTCAAATTTCAGATTCAAATCCTGACATTTCTCAAGGTCCTGATGATTATGAAATTCTGCAAGAGGTTGATTTGTTAATTTTATCTACTGTGGTTGATTCTCATAATAGGGAAGTTGATGATGTTAGTGCTTGTGCCCTAGAGACAATACTATAATGTTCTTAGGGAAGACATTTTGATTATTAATAAATATGTTCTATGGATTTTCTTTCAATTATTTATTAAGTCTTTATTAACTGCGATATAAATATTAGAATAATAAATGTCCTTGGAATATAAGCATGAATTCTATATCTCTAAGTATGTGACTTAGAAATGAGATTATATGAGTAGTGTTTATAATCCTGAAAGATCCCTAGTCGAGTATTATTATTTGAGGACAATAATAATGCATTAAGACTAGTATGTTTGTTGACTTATGACCACATCTCATTGGTTATAAGTATGGTGATACTAAAGTTAAAGACATAAGTGCATGTTAGCAGAACATGGCACTGGATAGACCCACCGTGTGAATTCTTCATGGTAAATGTTATCAAGTGTCATAAGCAATTCTCACAATGATAATGGTGTAATGATCCTTAGACTTGAAATCATTATATTTCTATATGAGAATTAATATACTTTGATTCTACTCAAAGTTACCTTTGACCGGGTAATGATAAAGGTGGACATTGGGTATATTATGAATCATATGAGAAATATGAATGATAGATATAGGATTTAACCCTCCTATTTTAGGAGTGATATTATTGGCCTCTTGATTGAGTGAGACTATGAAATGCATGGCCATGCTCAAATTGTGATTTGTTTAATAGTCTACTCATCGATCAAGTAAACCGGGATTAAATGTTGAAGAGGATGACATAAACCATGCCTCGAGTTTAATCTATAATATAAGGTTAAAAGGATTATATTACATGGAACATTATTCATTAAAGGTTTAATTGGATCACCAATTATTATTATTACTTGGGTAGCAATGATGTATTACTAGATGCCGCTCATTGTTTATAATTTTATTATGAGATATTAAAATTATTGCCAACGTAATAATAACCTAAAGGGTTACACATAAAGAATGTTTTAAATGGAGCATTAATTAAATTTCGAATTTAATTGAATTATTATTATTATTGAATTATTGGATTAATTAAGTAGGACTTGATTAATTATATAATAATTCGAATATAATAAATAATACTACTAATAATCAGATTGGGTTTTGGAAGCCCAATCAGATTAGGTATAGGCCCAGAATTCTCTCCATATAAATACATTAAGATGTATTATTTTAGGGTTAAGAAATTGAAAAAACGTTTTTCTTAAAAAAACCTAGCTGCTTTACATCAAAGAGAGGCTAGAGAGAGAGAGAGAGAGAGAGAGAGAGAGAGAGAGAGAGAGAGAGAGAGAGAGAGAGTTATGAGGGCAGTTCTTGGCTAGTACCAACTCCGGTGATCGTTGGACGATCGGGCGTTCGTGTGGACTAATTAGAGACGTGTATCGCAAGGCGGGACACGTGGTGATCATATCAAAGGACCTCCATTAGTCATCCGTTCGTAAAGCTTCAAAAGGTAAACGATTCTATTCACGAATTAAATATCGTTTTTCGCATGGATCCTGCGGAGGGTTTCGTTAATTTTTCTGTTTTACGCGTTTTTCCGTTGCGTTTTCATGCACGAAACCCTTGAATGGCATCAGAGCTACTTGCGAAAAGTGTTTAATTCGTTTATATGTTTACTGTTTTGATGATAAAATCATGTTTGTGACTATCATGATTGATGCGTTGTTTTTATGAAAACATGAATATTGTATTGATGTATATACATAAATTGTATAATAATGATGATTGAGATGATCATATAATCTGTATGTATACTGATATATACATGATATAGTTTTGTTCTTGTTATGAGAATCGTATTCGATACGATTTCTGATTGGTTGCGCAGATTTGGTGAAATTTGCATACTGTTTCAGAATTTCGCCGAAAATACCTTTTCGGAAAGGGAAACGGGCGTCTGAACAATACTGACTTTGTCATTCGTTCATCTGTAAGGCGTTGGACGTCGTTTACTGTCTGTAAATAGCGATTCATTGTTTTCATAATTCTGATTTTAATTTTCTGATTTACACTTTATTTGATTTTGTGATTGGATCATGAAAAATATGATATGGTGTGATATGTTGATGCAATATGAGATGTTCTTAACTGTTAATTGAGCATGGTGTATGGTTATGGCCCTAAGACCCATAGGTTAGTGGTTTTTGATTATGGTTTTGGTTTTAAATACGACTTGCATGTCGTTCATTCTTGTAATGATTAAATCTCGAATGTAACTCGAGTTTCTCTTGTAAGTTTATTAAATTAGCTTTTCATATTATGTAATTGATGATATGAAGACATGGAGACATTACAAGGAAGCATGAAGACATGTGTAATTTATTATGTTGTATTTGATACCACCATAGATTGACCTTGGTTTTTCCTTAGCTTGGAAAAATCGCATAGGATTGGGCCATAACCAAGCACGTTTACTTTACGCACTTTACATATATGATGCATATGATGATGATATGTATGCGTAGTGATAATGATGCATGTTTTAATTAGATTAAACATGTATGTATTAGATACATCACCCATGCCATGCCTGCTAAACAAGATAAAATCTGTAACGATTCAAGATTTTAAAATTGAACAAAACGAACATGAGATTCCTGTGTTTATGAAACACGGAAATAAGTATGAATTTTCGATTTTTTTATATGGGGCGATTTTGACAAAAAAAATACAAGCAGCGCTTGTAAGAAAGGCGGGTTTTAAGTGAGACCACTGTGACTCCTCCGTTGGACTGGAAATCAAACCATTGATGAATTTTGAATTGAAGTACTTAGTTCAAGGAAAAATTGGGAATCTCTTGATGATGGGATCATGGTCGTTTTAATAATAAAATCCCTAAATTTAAAATATTAAGTCACTTAGATGCCTTCCAATGGGCAACACTCGTCAAGACCTAGATCGAGAAAGAGTGGGTTCGCCAAAGCGAAGCACTCCAATCTATCGTGGTATGGCGCGATGAAGTAAATGTGATACTTAACTGTTAGACCATTGGGTTAGACTTAACTCAGTTACCACAATAGGATTGTGAACTTAGAGGCATGGAGTTTGGTATGATTTATTGGATAAATATGTACAAATGTTGTTCTACCAAACTTTCCAAGAGTTATATATGATATAATTGACAAGAGTTGTCTACCTAAATAAATCATGTTTTGGGAGAAAAGCCAAAGCTGACCTTAAGCGTTACGAAATATGGATCTTGGCTCACTAGAAGGATTTAGAGTAATGCCTTCCGAATTAATAGTTAGGGCTATTGATTTGATAAAAATAGTGGGAGATATATATTGTGAATATATATGGATAATCACTTGAACATAATTTAATCTGCAACTAACTTATTTTATGCATTTTAACATTGTAGATATCTAAATGGCAAACTCAAACAATTTCTTTGTGCGATCAGTCCTTGAGAAGGAAAAGCTGACAGGAACCAACTTCCTTGATTGGCAAAGGAATTTGAGAATTGTCCTCAGGCAGGAGCGAAAGCTTTATGTCCTTGATATTCCTCACCCTGGACCTCTTGCTGCTGAAGCAACCGAGGCTCAACAAAATGCTTATCAGAAGCATCTTGATGATTCTACGGATGTCTGTTGTTTGATGCTAGCGACTATGAGTCCTGAGCTTCAGAAACAACATGAGCGTATGGACGCTTATGACATGATAGAGCACCTCAAAAGAATGTTTGAGGGTCAAGCTCGTCAAGAGAGGTTTGATGTAAGCAAAGCGTTGTATGCATGCAAACAGGGAGATCGTGACCCGGTTGGACCGCATGTTCTAAAGATGATAGGGTATTTGGAAACCCTTGAGAATTTGGG
This sequence comes from Heracleum sosnowskyi, assembly GCA_030848705.1. Classification (NCBI taxonomy): domain Eukaryota; kingdom Viridiplantae; phylum Streptophyta; class Magnoliopsida; order Apiales; family Apiaceae; genus Heracleum; species Heracleum sosnowskyi. The sequence continues at coordinate 94,682,339 of CM061244.1, forward strand.
TTACTCGGTTTTACCGGAACACCAAGAAGATTTGATCTTGCAGTCTTTGAACATCAACTACACTCAATTTGTTATAAACTATATTATGAGTGAGATAGACAAAACACCTACCGAACTATTGGCATTATTGAGGACTGCTGAGATATAACGACTCAGAAAAACGCTTGTACTATATTAATATTTAATAATATTTGAGTTCTATGATATGTGAATATTGTGTGAAAGGTGGATATTTGAAAATGTGATAATTAGATGTTTACTTGGTGAATGGTATGGATTAAAATACTTGTGTATGCTTTTAAATGCATTTTATGTGAAATTCTTATTAAAAATTAGTTCTTTTTGACCTTCCGGGAATTGTATAAAATCATCGGAGACTCTTTTTATTGTGAAATCTTTTTCACAACCTTTAGTTTATATTCTAGTATTTTCTAAAATTAGTGGAGGAATTTATTTTTGGCTTTAAGGATTTAAAACTGATTTTATGAGTTAAATGTCCTTTAAGTGATCAAAACTTTGAAAATTCATATTTAATTCAATTTTTATCATAAAAATATTTTAAAAATATGGGGGAGCTTATAAATTCGTATTCTTTGTTTTAAAAATAAAATTGTGATTTTTAGATATTATCTTCATTTTATTTCGAATTTTAGAAAGGCATTTATATTGGTTTTCTTATTTAAAAATCAGATTTTGGAATTAGCAAGTTACTATTTTGCCCCTGGGCTTATAAAAACCCCTGCACCAGTTTTTCCCCCTTTTTCTTCATTCACGGCTCATCTCTCTCTTCTCTCTTTTCTCTCGGCAAAAATCTCTCTCTCGATTTTTCTGTAAAATCTCTCATTCTCTCGATTATACTGATGATTATGTATATATATACATATATATATGTAATCGTGTGTGTGTGTATATGTATGCCGTGTGTATATGTGTGTATATCAGTTGCATGCAAAAGGGGTTTTGGCGATTTTGATTTAATTCAATTCCGAAACCCTTGTTTTGTGATGTTTCGGTAATAAGGAGATTGTTTAGATTATTATTGGTGAGGTTGTGAAGGAAACCCGATTTTTCCGGGCACCTCCGACCATGCCGCCGTCGGCAATGAGCTCCGGCGAGCCGACGGGGACGATGATGATGTTATTGAGTCCAAATTATGTATTAATAGCTATGTTTAGTTAAGATTTTGGTTGCATGTCAAGAAATCGAAATGCATGTGTATATTTCGATTTTTCCCTTTTATAAATTCGGTTTTGAAAATTGTTTATGTTGATGATTGGTTGATAATTTCAAGTTATAGTGATTGCATGTTGAGTAATAGAGTTAAGTTTAGATGATTCGAATTTTTTGATGGTTAAAGGTTTTGATTTGGGAATTTTAGTGAAGTTCCAAGTATTTGGATTTTGGTTTAATTAGTGTTGGTATTTGCTAATTGCATGTATAAGTTTTAGTAGTTTCTTGAGAATATGAGTTTTGGTTTTGATATGGGATGATTTGTTGTGGTAGAGATTATAATGGTGGAATGGTTTTATATAGAAAAACATCATGCTGAAAATTTCCAGAAAAACTGTCTGCCCTGTTCTGTTTTGAATAATTGCGAAATGTTGCTGCCTGTTTTAGACAGAGAGTCTAGGAGTTAACTGTTCTAAATTGAATCTAGTTTGTGCACGCGCTAACCTTGTATCGATAGGATTTACGAATAAAAAGTTATGATTATTTTACTAAAAGTTGCGCAGCAGGGATTTTCTGTGCTTTAGTACCTAGTTTATACAGTTCGTTTTTAATCTAAATGAAGTGTTCTGAAGTTGAAACTTTTATTCTAAGTTGAGTTAGTAATCAGGAGGTAGCCTGTCAAATTTGGTAATTGTTTGATTATATTTGGATTTATGAAAAATGTTTTAGTAAAGTATGCGCAGCAGATTTTTCTGCTTTTTGAGATAAAAACAATGTTATAAAGAGTTAAGGATATGGTTGGCATGACCAAATTGATTTAAGGGATACCAAGTGTGGTATGATTTGAAAGATATATTATTGTATATATATATGTATAAGGAGCATGTTATGTGTATTTAAATGACAATGTGAGGCTATATGGTTGATTGCCTATTACATGATTATAATTGTTTTATGGTATAACTATTATGTGTTTACGCGATTAGGATGCGTTGGGTAGTTTAGAATAACGGATTAGCATTTTAGAAAGGGCATACTAAGATAGAATATATTCTTTTGTAGAGCCCAAGGAAGTGGAACTTAGAGAGTTCAAGGAAGTGGAACTTAGAGACAAGGGAAAGACTAAGGTGGAGAATCAGTGATTGTTCATTACCCTTTTTAGCTACTTAAGGCAAGTAATCCAAACTTGCTTTCGTATTTCGATTCCATTGTTTCATTTTGACATATATGACTTGTTACCTTATCTTGATATACCTTTAATTTCTGAAAACACTTATTGTTCATTGATAACCCTTACCTTTGTTCATATATACCATGTTGAACTGTATACCATGCTTTGTTTAGTTCTTGATCCTTAAACCTTTATACCATGTTCATATCCATGAATTGAAACCTGATAACCTATAATTCTATAACCTGAACTTGATCATATACTTATGCATTCCCTTGTTATACCTGAAAGTGAATACACCTAACTCTTATTCTAGTACATTTCCAGAACGTACCCGATGATAAATATTTCTTATATTCCACTAATAGAAATCCAAAGTGTTTTGATTGAACTTATCTGATTTCCAAAGGACTTCTTTATATCTGAAAATGTTTTAAAAAGGAATAAGGTTTGAACTCATTTAAATTCTGATTTATGGTTTCCACGGATTCCTAAGATTGGAGGCGTAAGAGGCCGAGTAACGCCGGTCCAGCACTTTTTAATTATAATAAATGGACTAGGGATGGACTAGTCCAAAGGCCAATGTGTTGCCTAATGGGACCCAATACAAGGACCAGAGGGACTGTGTGTCCGGTATGGGGACTTTACGTGGCTGATCACCCGTATTGTCCGGTGCGTTGTGAAAAATCTCCAAATTACTTATTGATTTTCTTGAAAACAGATATCTTGATAATGAAATTGGTTTACCCTTTGAAATTGCATATTTATGTCATTGTTCTGATAATCCCTTGATATGGATTCTGCTAAAACCATGCCATATATATTGATATTGGAAACTGTTTTGAAACTGTATATTCCATTCATTGTTCTGATAATCCCTTGATACGGATTTTGCTATACCCATGTCATACATATTGATATTGGAACTGTTTCCCAGTGGATAACTGTTTGGTCATATTATTACTTGCTGGGCATTTGGCTCATTCTTTTTCCCTATTCTAACCCACAGTGAATTGAGAAGATGGTACGTACATTTCAGACAGCTAGGAAGTCTTCCTATAGGGTTGTTTTTGGGATGCCAGCTCAGGTAGGTGATGGCCATATCTAGAAGGTGTTTTGTAATAGAGAACGTAGAACTTTTAAGTCATGGATGTAATAACTTTTGAGACTTATGTTTATGTATTAATGAATTAGATAGTGGATGCTTGTTTCACACCATCAACTGTTAAAGATCCAGGGTAGAGTTGGGGTCAAGTCTGCATGTTTATATTATTGTTTATGGGTTTAATATGTATAAAGGTTGTAGTGACTCCCCGATCATGACCCCAGATCGGGAGGGCGTCACATGAGACCAATATGTCAAAGGCTAACCCTGCTCCCATAATGATGGTGAATAAAGAGAATGCCAAAGGAAAGGGGAAATGGAAAGGCAAGAAGAAGATTGGATCTAAATCTGCTAATCTGAAGCCTGCTTTCAAAAGGGATTTGAAGCCTACTAGAGGTGTTGCAAAAGGTGCTGCAAAGGGTGATGTATGTCACTTTTGCAAGAAGCCGGGTCATTGGAAGCGTAATTGTCAAGCTTATTTGGAAGATCTGAACCTGAAGGGAATGAAGTCTGTGAAGATTTCTGATTCAGGAACTGCGAAGGAGTAGGACTTTGGCAAAAGGAGAAGTCGACCTACGCGTTGGCAATGGAGCAAAGGTTGCTGCTTTGGCTGTAGGGACTTATAATTTATCATTGCCCACTGGGCTTATTTTAGAACTTGAAAACTGTTTTTACGTGCCTGTGATTTGCAGAAACATTATTTCTGTTTCTTGTTTGGACAAGAAAGGTTTTTACTTTACAATTCAGAACAATAGTTGTTCCTTTGGTTTGAATAATGTTACCTATGGGGTTGCACGTTTATTTAATGGTTTATATGTTCTTGATCTTGATATTCCTGTCTATAATGTAAATAATAAACGTATTAAGGATAATGACTCAAATCACACATACCTTTGGCATTGTCGTTTAGGCCATATAAATGAGAAACGCATTTCCAAGTTACATAAGGATGGATACTTGGATAAGTTTGATTTTGAATCATACAAAGAATGCGAACTTTGTCTCATTGGAAAAATGACTAAAGCTCCTTTTACCGGAATCGGTGAGAGGGCCACCGAACGATTAGAACTTATACATAGTGATGTATGTGGTCCAATGCGTACGATGGCAAGAGGTGGCTTTTACTACTTCATAACCTTTACTGATGATTTTAGTAGATACGGATATGTGTATCTTTTGAAGAACAAATCCGAATCATTTGAAAAATTCAAAGAGTACAAGGCAGAAGTGGAAAAGCAAATAGGCGGAAGTATTAAAACTCTACGATCTGATCATGGAGGTGAGTACTTAAGCTTAGAATTTAAGAATTACTTAAATGAGTGTGGTATTGTATCACAGCTCACACCTCCTGGAACACCACAGTGGAATGGTGTATCTGAAAGGAGAAATCGTACCTTGTTGGACATGGTGCGATCAATGATGACTCTAGCGGATCTTCCAATTAGTTTTTGGGGTTATGCTCTAGAAACGGCTGCACACACACTTAACCGAGTTCCTACTAAATCGGTTCAAACTACACCATATGAGATATGGACTGAGAAACGTCATAGCATGTCCTTTTTGAAAGTATGGGGATGTGAAGCGTTTGTGAAACGTTTAGTCACTGACAAGCTAGGACCGAAATCAGACAAATGTAATTTTGTGGGATACCCAAAAGAAACTAAAGGGTATTATTTCTATAATTGTACCGAGAGCAAAGTGTTTGTTGCTCGAACTGCTGTATTTCTTGAAAGAGAACTGTTCTATAAGAAAAACAGTGGGAGTATAATAGATCTCGATGAAGTTCGAGAACCACAGAATGACATTGAACCAGAGTTGGAACATAAGCACGAAGTACATGAAAATGTTACTGCTCAAGAAACACAGGTTGTTCGTAGATCTGGTAGGATTCGCCACGAGCCTGAGAGATATTATGGATTTCTCTTAACTCAGACTGGCGATGTAATGCTTATGGATGAAGATGAGCCTCTTACCTATCAGGATGCTATGAATAGTCCAGATTCTGAGAGATGGCTGGAAGCTATGAAATCTGAGATGGATTCCATGTATGAAAACAAAGTATGGACTTTGGTTGAACCACCTGAAGGGGTAAAACCTATTGGGTGCAAATGGGTTTTCAAGAAGAAAACAGACATGGATGGTAATGTAACGACCTACAAAGCAAGACTAGTGGCGAAAGGTTTCAAACAAATTCATGGTATTGACTATAATGAAACTTTCTCACCAGTAGCTATGGTCAAGTCCATCAGGATTTTGCTTGCGATAGCAGCTTACTATGACTATGAAATCTGGCAAATGGATGTCAAAACCGCTTTCTTAAATGGAAGCTTAGAAGATGATGTGTATATGATACAACCAGAAGGTTTTGTCGCCGAGATTTGCTAGAATGGTCTGTAAGCTACTAAGATCTATTTATGGATTGAAGCAGGCCTCAAGGAGTTGGAACATTCGTTTTGATATAACAGTCAAAGAGTTTGGCTTTATTCAAAATGAAGATGAGCCTTGTGTTTACAAGAAGGTTAGTGGGAGAAAAGTGGCATTCCTAGTATTATATGTTGATGATATATTACTAATAGGGAATGACATACCTTCTCTTCAGGCTGTTAAGACTTGGTTGGGAAAAAGTTTCTCAATGAAAGACTTAGGCGATGCTACCTATATATTAGGAATCAAGATCTATAGAGATAGATCTAGAAGATTAATCGGCTTAAGTCAGAGTACATACATTGATAAAGTATTGCATCGTTTTGGGATGCAAGAGGCAAAGAGGGGATTTGTCCCTGTGTGTCATGGGATACTGATCTCAAAAGAAAACTGTCCTAAATCATTAGATGATAAGGACCGTATGAAAAAGGTACCATATGCTTCTGCAATTGGTTCAATAATGTATGCAATGATATGTACTCGACCTGATGTTTCGTATGCTTTGAGCATGACGAGCAGATACCAGTCTAATCCAGGTGAAGGTCACTGGACGGCAGTCAAGAATATTCTTAAGTACCTCAAGAGAACTAAAGATTCATTCTTGGTATATGGAGGAGATGAGAAGCTAGTTGTAAGAGGTTACACTGATGCTAGTTTCCAAACAGACAGAGACGATACTGTGTCTCAATCTGGGTTTGTATTTTGTCTAAATGGAGGTGCTGTAAGCTGGAAGAGTTCGAAGTAAGAGACAATAGCTGATTCTACAATGGAAGCTGAGTATATTGCTGCCAGTGAAGCGGCCAAAGAGGCTGTTTGGCTTCGGAAATTTAATGAGGGACTTGGAGTAGTTCCATCGATCGCAGATCCAGTTGATCTCTATTGCAATAACAATGGAGCTATTGCGCAGGCTAAGGAACCAAGGTCCCATTCCCGAGCAAAGCATATACTTAGACGATATCATCTACTTCGAGAGATTACAAGGAGGGGAGATATACATATATGTAAAGTGCACACTAATGATAACGTTGCAGACCCACTGACTAAGGCTTTGTCGCAGCAGAAGCACGAAGGTCACACTAGTTCCATAGGTATTAGATACATGGGTGATTGGCTCTAGTGCAAGTGGGAGATTGTTAGCGCTTGTGCCCTAGAGACAATACTATAATGTTCTTAGGGAAGACATTTTGATTATTAATAAATATGTTCTATGGATTTTCTTTCAATTATTTATTAAGTCTTTATTAACTGCAATATAAATATTAGAATAATAAATGTCCTTGGAATATAAGCATGAATTCTATATCTCTAAGTATGTGACTTAGAAATGAGATTATATGAGTAGTGTTTATAATCCTGAAAGATCCCTAGTCGAGTATTATTATTTGAGGACAATAATAATGCATTAAGACTAGTATGTTTGTTGACTGATGACCACATCTCATTGGTTATAAGTATGGTGATACTAAAGTCAAAGACATAAGTGCATGTTAGCAGAACATGGCACTGGATAGACCCACCGTCTGAATTCTTCATGGTAAATGTTATCAAGTGTCATAAGCAATTCTCACAATGATAATGGTGTAATGATCCTTAGACTTGAAATCATTATATTTCTATATGAGAATTAATATACTTTGATTCTACTCAAAGTTACCTTTGACCGGGTAATGATAAAGGTGGACATTGGGTATATTATGAATCATATGAGAAATATGAATGATAGATATAGGATTTAACCCTCCTATTTTAGAAGTGATATTATTGGCCTCTTGATTGAGTGAGACTATGAAATGCATGGCCATGCTCAAATTGTGATTTGTTTAATAGTCTACTCATCGATCAAGTAAACCGGGATTAAATGTTGAAGAGGATGACATAAACCATGCCTCGAGTTTAATCTATAATATAAGGTTAAAAGGATTATATTACATGGAACATTATTCATTAAAGGTTTAATTGGATCACCAATTATTATTATTACTTGGGTAGCAATGATGTATTACTAGATGCCGCTCATTGTTTATAATTTTATTATGAGATATTAAAATTATTGCCAACGTAATAATAACCTAAAGGGTTACACATAAAGAATGTTTTAAACGGAGCATTAAATAAATTTTGAATTTAATTGAATTATTATTATTATTGAATTATTGGATTAATTAAGTAGGACTTGATTAATTATATAATAATTCGAATATAATAAATAATACTACTAATAATCAGATTGGGTTTTGGAAGCCCAATCAGATTAGGTATAGGCCCAGAATTCTCTCCATATAAATACATTAAGATGTATTATTTTAGGGTTAAGAAATTGAAAAAACGTTTTTCTTAAAAAACCCTAGCTGCTCTACATCAAAGAGAGGCTAGAGAGAGAGAGAGAGTTCCGAGGGCAGTTCTTGGCTAGTACCAACTCCGGTGATCGTTGGACGATCGGGCGTTCGTGTGGACTAATTAGAGACGTGTATCGCAAGGCGGGACACGTGGTGATCATATCAAAGGACCTCCATTAGTCATCCGTTCGTAAAGGTTCAAAAGGTAAACGATTCTATTCACGAATTAAATATCGTTTTTCGCATGGATCCTGTGGAGGGTTTCGTTAATTTTTCTGTTTTACGCGTTTTTCCGTTGCGTTTTCATGCACGAAACCCTTCAGATGAAGAAGAAGTCAGATGAAGAAGAATAATCAAGTCAACAGATGAAGACTTTCAGCTCTATAAGCAAAGACTCAAAGCTTCAAATAAAGGTTTGTGGAGAAATGCAAGAAGACTACAACCTTATCTACAGAAGAGTTATGGTTATGAGAAAGAAAAAGATAAGAAGTGGAAACACATTGACACACTTAGGTGTGATACTCCTATCAATTTTCGGTCTGGTGGAATTGCTTCAAGTGTTGTTGATTTATCTGATATAGTTGAATCAAAAGCACTCTGGCTACGAATACTTTCAAATCTGAAGCAATTGACAAACAATTCAAGATGAGGTATTGGACACAGGGATGCTGAATATCTGAACATGCCTTATCTTGATCCTTATTCTTTGACTGAAATTGGAGGTACTTTAACTTCTGAATACCTGAACAATTTATTAGCTGTTGATATAGTTATAGATTGTCATGATGGTTTTGAAAAGAAAGAAAAGTTTCTGTACTTCATGAAAGATGGTAGTGTGAAGATTTTATCCATTCAAGACTTGTTGGTGAAAACTACAAAGGAACTGAAATATGTTCATTATCTGTTAAAATGGAAGAATGAAGTGTGCAAAGTGTGGAGTGATATGATTCTGTCAACAATAAGAAGAAGATTTCTTGAAGGAAAGAACTACACTGGTGATTATACTCTCATGTATCTAAATCTAAGAGATCAAGATGTGGAAATGCAAAGGGGCACTGCTGTTAAAGAAGTGACTTTTGGCTTGACACAGCTTACTCTCAATCCTGATGGGAAGGAAATTGCTTATATTCTTCTTGAAGAACAAAGTCTACAGAGAAGCTCCATTCAGAATCTCAGAGCAGCTATCTATCAGATTAATGAGGAAGATGAAGAACTCGGAAATCTTAAGGAAAGACTGATTCAAATTCTTGAAGAAAAAGAAGAAAATTTGTTATCCAACTTCTTGAAGATGAATATGTTCTATCAAAGAATTTAAACAGATAAGTTGCTGCTGTAACTACTTGTACATTTTGTACATATTGTTTTGACATCATTGAATCTAGGAATCTATACTTTATTCTACAAAGTATGAGATTGGGGGAGATTGTTAGATCAGGATTCAATGATCGTCAGGATCTAGACTCAAACTGATCAGGATTGTTGACGTCATCAGTATTTGATCAAGCGTCAGTATCAGGATTATCATCAGGATGTATATCAGGACTGGGATCAGGATTGATCATCAGGACTGGAAGCTGATCAGGATTCCTACTTCGAGTTTTGTTGGTTCCTTATTTATAGTAATGAAGCTATCGTTTTAGGATAGGTTTCAATCTTTGTAATTGATTAGGACTTATCATGTAATTGATAGAGAAGTTGTGTAGTATATAAACACAGTTTTAGGTTTCGATTAAAGATCGATCACACACACAAGTATTGTGTAACCTAGCAGCTCTCAAGAACACAGAATTTCTTGAGAGAGTTTGTAACAGTTTTATATCAAATTTAATAAAGCTGTTATCATTCTTTCATATTTGTGATATATACTTTACTAAGTCGAGAATCTTATACAATTGTATTCAACCCCCCTTCTACAATTGATTATTACTGGGCAACAATAAGCAATACTTTGATGTTTTGAATAAATAAAATAAATTGCTACTTAATTTAATAAATGTTTTGATGTTTTGTTTCTCATGAATTTTTCATTATTGTTTTGTTTTGAATATTTGGGATAAGTAGCGAGGATGTTTGGTTTTAACGTTAAAATCTTAAGTTTGTTGGTTTTAAATTAAGTACGACGTCAACGTTATTACGAGAGAGACGTATGATATTTTTAGTTTCTTCATTAGCGAATTTAAAATTAAGTATGAACACTGAACATGTGATATTCATAATTTGTATGTTAGAAAGAGCGATGTCACTGTCATAATATTGATCTAATAAAAAAACACTTATCTATACTATATTATTAAAGACGAAACATTAAAAGTTTTGGTCGGTCGGTCGGTCGGTATTTGGGCCGGACCTATCTATAATTTGAGTCGGGCCTATCTATAATCAATTTATTTATAACTAATTATTTTTTTCAGCTAAAACACATTACCTATTTTATATATTTTTCTAACCAAAACAACTCATGTTCTAAAAATAAAATAGGTAATATATATAAAAATGGTAATATTATTACATATTTATAACTAACTAGGTTACTAAGCCGCGCTTCGCAGCGGCGTTAGAATGTATTTGTTAAAGAAAAAGAATATTATAACAAAATTTATGAAATAAATATCTACAAAATTATATAAATTATCAAATAAAATATATTCCGTAAAATTTGCATTTGGGTAGGTAATATTATAAATTATTTACATATTCCTTTTGTTTATATAGTTTGATTTTTTATTTTCTTGGACCGATACCATTGCCATATATATATATGAAAAAAATTATATTGATAAAAATCAATATAAACATATAATATTACTTATATTTATATAGTATTATTAGAAAAGATAATATTAGAACATTATAGTTTGAATTTTAACTTATATAATAGTATTACTTATATATTACTCTAATATATTACTGCATCAAAATACATGAGAGTATGTTAGTGTCATTAATACGTGCATCAATCATATCCGGGCATATGAACTGAAATTCGTGCAGTGATATGTTGACGATGCCTTCTTCCAATCTCTTAGGCGACGTTATGCGTATGAAGAGCAATTTAGACCCATGTGATAGTGGTCTATATTTCCCTGTACTTGAAACAACTTTCAGATTTTTGATGTTGTACACGGAGCCTTCCTCTAAAAGATCTTTGAACCGAGAGACCAGAATCTTTGGGATTGTAGCATGGATCAAATTTTCATGTCATACAACATATCTTAGAAAAGTTAATAACATCATACAATTTGACAAACTAATAAGTTATAAGTATATTGATTTATTAAACCTTTCATCGATCAAAATCATGTCGACTGATCAGTTCTTCAGTATTTGGATTGACAGATTCTCACACTCTACACATTCGTACTCTTATCATCCAGGTATAGCTGCTGTCGTTCAAAACATCCAACATGGTGTAGGCTATAGTTATATTGATTGTAAATATTGTTGTAAAGATTTGGAGCTATGTAAAAAAGTTTCGGTGTAGATTTGTTGATATGAATGACCTTTAATTTATAGGTGTTTGTAAGGTGAATAACATGGAAATTCATTATGTTTAAAAGTCAAAAAATATTAAATAGTAACTTACCTTTTAGATAATTAAGTTAATTTGTAAAATCTATACAACTTTGATTATAAGCATACTATTTAGTCGTTAAAGAAGATGCTGAGGAAGGAAAGAAACTGTTCGAGTTAGGGTCTGTATATGAATAATTATTGCAAATTCTAAAAATACGAAAGAAAGTTGTAAATAATAATGCATTAGATCTTAAAAGTTCGAAAATAATAAAAAAAATTAACATTAAATCTTACAAATTTGCGATTTTCTAATTCCATTTTTACATATTTGAAAATGATAAAAGGAAATTGTAATTATTAACATAAGATCCTACAAATTTGAAAATAATAAGGAAGTTTTAACATAAGATCCTACAAATTTGAAAATAATAAGGAAGTTGTAATTTTCTAATTCCTCCAATCTTACAAATTTGAAAATAATAAAAGAAAGTTCTATCAAGTTTGAAAATAATAAAAGAGAAAATTGCAATTATTAACATAAGGTCCTACAAATTCGAAAATAATAAGGAAGTTGTAATTTTCTAATTCAAAGAAAGTTCTATCAAGTTTGAAAATGATAAAAGAAAGTTCTATCAAGTTTGAAAATAATAAGGAAGTTTTAACATAAAACCCTAAAATTTTGAAAATAATAAGGAAGTTGTAATTTTTCAATTCCTCCAATCTTACGAATTTGAAAATAATAAAAGAAAGTTCTATCAAGTTTGAAAATAATAAAAGAGAAAATTGTAATTATTAACATGAGATTCTACAAATTCGAAAATAATAAGGAAGTTGTAATTTTCTAATTGAAAGAAAGTTCTATCAAGTTTTAAAATAATAAAAGAAAGTTCTATCAATTTTGAAACTAAAAGAAAGTTTTATCAATTCCCTTCCTACAAAATTGAAATTAATAAAGGAAGTTGTAGTTTTTCAATTTCCTTCCTACAAAATCGAAAATTATAAAGGAAGTTGCAATTATTAATATTAAAAATTGTGAAAAATTGAGAAAATTAGAAAAATATAACGAAACGATTTGAGAGCCGCCACCTCACCGCCCCCGTCTTCTCCTAATTTGAAAATAATAAAAGAAAGTTCTATCAAGTTTGAAAATAATAAAAGAAAGTTCTTTCAAATTTGAAAATAATAAAAGAGAAAATTGCAATTATTAACATAAGATCCTACAAATTCGAAAATAATAAGGAAGTTGTAATTTTATAATTGAAAAAAAGTTCTATCAAGTTAGAAAATAAAAAAAGAAAGTTATATAAATTTTGAAAATAAAAGAAAGTTCTATAAATTCCCTTCCTACAAAATTGAAAATAATAAAGGAAGTTGTAATTTTTCAATTTCCTTCCTACAAAATCGAAAATAATAAAGGAAGTTGTAATTATTAATATTAAAAATTTTGAAAATTTGAGAAAATTAGAAAAATAGAACGAAGCGATTTGAGAGCCGCCACCTCACCGCCTATAACGACTCAGAAAAACGCTTGTACTATATTTATATTTAATAATAATTGAGTTCTATGATATGTGAATATTGTGTGAAGAGTATATATGTGAAAATGTGATAATTAGATGTTTACTTGGTGAATGGTATGGATTAAAATACTTGTGTATGCTTTTAAATGCATTTTATATGAATTTCTTATTAAAAATTAGTTCTTTTTGACCTTCCGGGAATTTTATAAAATCATCGGAGACTCTTTATATTGTGAAATCTTTTTCACAACCTTTAGTTTATATTCTAGTATTTTCTAAAATTAGTGGAGGAATTTATTTTTGGCTTTAAGGATTTAAAACTGATTTTATGAGTTAAATGTCCTTTAAGTGATCAAAACTTTGAAAATTCATATTTAATTCAATTTGGATCACAAAAATATTTTAAAAATATGGGTGAGCTTGTAAATTCGTATTCTTTGTTTTAAAAATAAAATTTTGATTTTTAGATACTCCCTTCAGTTTATTTCGAATTTTAGAAAGGTATTTATATTGGTTTTGTTTATTAGAAAATCAGATTTTTAATTATGAAATTACAATTTTGCCCCTGGGCTTATAAAACCCAGCACTCAGTTCTTTTCCCCTCTTCTTTACTCCCGGCTCAACTCTCATCTCTCTCTTTTCTCTCTTTCTCTCGGCAAAATCTCTCTCTCTCTGTAAAATCTCTCATTCTCTCTCCATCTCTCAATTATATTGATGATTATGTATGTATATACATATATGTATATATAATCGTGTGTGTATGTGCGTGTATGCCGTGTGTATATGTGTGTGTATCGGTTTTTGCATGCAAAAGGGGTTTGGCGATTTTGATTCTTGATTCAATCCCAAACCTTTGTTTTGTGATGATTTTGAGATAAGGAGATTGTTTGATTGTATTGGTGAGGTTTGTGGAAGGAAACCCGATTTTCCGGGCACCTCCAAACCATTGCCGCCGTCGGCAATGAGCTCCGGCGAGCCGACGGGGACGATGATGATGCTTTTGAGTCCGATTATTGTATTAATAGCTATGTTTAGTTAAGATTTTGATTGCATGTTGAGAAATCGAATTGCATGTGCCTATTTCGATTTTTCCCCTTTTTATAAATTCGGTTTGAAAACTTGGTTATGTGATGTTTGATTTTTAATTTCGGTTTATAATGAATGCATGTTGATTTATTGTGTTAAGTTTGGTTAATGTGAAATTTTGATAGTTAAAAGTTTTGATTTGGGAATTTTAGTGAAATTCCAAGTAAGGGAATTGTTGACTTGTTAATTTGGGTATTTGATAAATGCATGTAAAAGTTTAGTAATTTCTTGAGACTATGAGTTTTAGTTTTGATATGGGATGATTAGTTGTGGTAGAGATTATAATGGTGGAATGGTTTTGTATACACTTACATCATGCTGAAATTCCAGAAAAACTGTCTGCCCTGTTCTGTTTTGATTAATTTCGAAATGTTGCTGCCTGTTTTAGACAGAGAGTCTAGGAGTTAACTGTTCTAAATTGAATCTAGTTTGTGCACGCGCTAACCTTGTATCGATAGGATTTACGAATAAAAAGTTATGATTATTTTACTAAAAGTTGCGCAGCAGGGATTTTCTGTGCCTTAGTACTTACTTTATACAGTTCGTTTTTAATCTAAATGAATTGTTCTGAAGTTGAAACTTTTATGCTAAGTTGGTTTAGTAATCAGGAAATAGCCTGTCAAAATTGGTAATTGTTTGATTAGTTTTGGAATTATGAAAAATGTTTTGGTAAAGTATGCGCAGTTGATTTTTCTGCTTTTTGAGATGAAACATTGTTATAAAAAGTGTTAAGGATATGGTTGGCTTGATCAAATTGATTTAAGGGATACCAAGTGTGGTATGTTTTGAAAGGTATATTATTATATGTATATATGTACAAGGAGCATGTTATGTGTATTTAAATGACGATGTGAGTTTATATGGTGGATTGCCTATTACATGGTTATAATTGTTTTGTGATATAAATATTATGTGTTTACGCGCGTAGGATGCGTTGGGTAGTTTAGAATAAAGGATTAGAATCTTAGAGAAGTATTCTAAGATAGAATATATTCTTTTGTAGAGTCCAAGGAAGTGGAACTTAAAGAGTTCAAGGAAGTGGGACTTAGAGACAAGGGAAAGACTAAGGTGGAAAACCAGTGATTGCTCATTACCCTTTTAGCTACTTAAGGCAAGTAATACAAACTTGCTTTCGTATTTCGATTCCATTGTTTCATTTTGACATATATGAATTGTTACCTTATCTTGATATACCTTTAATTCTGAAAACACCTATTGTTCATTGATAACCCTTATTTTTGTTCATATATACCATGTTGAACTATATACCATGCTTTGTTTAGTTCTTTAACCTTAAACCTTTATACCCTGTTCATATCCATGAATTGAAACCTAATGACCTATGATTCTATAACCTGAATTTGATCATATACTTATGCATTCCCGTTTTATACCTGAAAGTGAATACACCTAACTCTCATTCTAGTACATTTCCAGAACAGACCCGATAATAAATGTTTTCTATATTCCACTAATAGAAATCCAAACTGTTTTTATTGAACTTATATGATTTCCAAAGGACTTCTTTATATCTGAAAATGTTTTCAAAAGGAATAAGGTTTAGACTCATTTAAATTCTGATTTATGGTTTCCACGGATTCCTAAGATTGGAGGCGTAAGAGGCTGAGTAACGCCGGTCCAGCACTTTTTAATTATAATAAATGGACTAGGGATGGACTAGTCTAAAGGCCAATATGCGCCTAATGGGACCCAATACAAGGACCAGAGAGACTGTGTGTCCGGTATGGGGACTTTACGTGGCTGATCACCCGTATTGTCCGGTGCGTTGTGGAAATCTCCAAAATTACTTACTGTTTTCTTGAAACGGATATCTTGAAAATGAAATTGGTTATGCCATTGTTCTGATAAATCCTTAATGTGGATTCTGCTAAAACCATGCCATATATATTGATATTGGAAACTGTTTTGAAACTGTATATTCCATTCATTGTTCTGATAATCCCTTGATACGGATTTTGCTATACCCATGTCATACATATTGATATTGGAACTGTTTCCCAGTGGATAACTGTTTGGTCATATTATTACTTGCTGGGCATTTGGCTCATTCTTTTTCCCTATTCTAACCCACAGTGAAACGAGAAGATGGTACGTACATTTCAGACAGCTAGGAAGTCTTCCTATAGGGTTGTTTTTGGGATGCCAGCTCAGGTAGGTGATGGCCATATCTAGAAGGTGTTTTGTAATAGAGAGCATAGAACTTTTAAGACTTGGTTGTAATAACTTTTGAGACTTATGTATTAATGAAGTAGATAGTGGATGCTTGTTTCACACCATCAACTGTTAAAGATCCAGGGTAGAGTTGGGGTCAAGTCTGCATGTTTATATTATTGTTTATGGGTTTAATATGTATAAAGGTTGTAGTGACTCCCCGATCATGACCCCAGATCGGGAGGGCGTCACACCGCCCCCGTCTTCTCCTTTATATAAGTACTAGTTTACTAAGCCGCGCTTCGCAGCGGCCTTATAATATTTTACAATTTTTAAAATAAAGATATTACAAATTACTGTATGTTTTCAATAAATTAAATAATTATATTTCTAATATAACTCATATTTATAATATAACATTATAACTCTACGGTTTTTTTGAGATTTTTGTTTCCATCATAGTGAAAATCTAAATAAATATAGAAAAAGATAATCGTTGAAGATTTTCATTCTTTTGATATCATCTCAAATATTATTATCATTATCACTAATTTTATCTTTCTCAAAATTTAATTCTTATTTTAAAATACATAATACAATATCAATATTAAATTCTATATATAATATTATACACTCCTCCTATTTGAATACCCTTTTGTTAAATATGTTCAATCCCAATAAACCGCTCTCTTATTGCTACCAAATCTAACAAATAACCCATTAAATAATTAATTGTAAAAATTGTAAACTTCAGTTTAATATTTTTAAAGATTAATTTAATTAATGTAAAAACTTGTATTTTTTTATAACTATATTATCTTCTATATAATTTAAAAGGTAAAACATAAAAGACTTGATTTTAAATATATAAAATATATATAGATAATTTAAAAGCAATTTTTTTACAAAAAATTATGAAACATAATTTCTGATAGTTTATATGTATTGTGAGCAGCTCTCTCATTAAATATAAGTTATTATTATTTTTACAAAAAAATTATAAAAATAAATATTTATATTTGTCTATTTGTTAATATTTAAAAGATAATGATGGTCAACATAATTATGGCCAATTACTATCAATCAATTAACTTTAAAAAAAAACAATTTAGAGTTGTGATACTAAAATAAATAACAATATACAAATCATCATATTCAAGATTTTGCTTCATGTTCGGAGTAGTGAAACCACCTGTCAAAATTAAATATTAGTATATAAGAATGGATAAAGAAATACAAAGTAGTAACACTACAACACAAATGTCTTCTGGCAACGCGTGACAAATTCTACACATACCTCTCTCTTCAACAGTATTTTTGAAAACACGATGTATAATTTTTGCGATTCACATAAACACAAAATAAGTTACCGGTGATAAAATTCACGCATATATATAATTGATAGAAGAAAAAGGTAAAGTAAGAGATTAAAGTCGAACCTTCGTGGAGAAAAGTTCCATTGATGTATTCTCTCTGCAGCAAAACATTACAACAAAAATTACTTTAAAACAAAAATCCTTCAAACAAAATTAATAAATGGGAGAAAATATAAAGAAAAAAATTCATGAGAGGCTAAAGAACCAGAATGAAAATATATATATATAACTATTACGTGTCTTTAATTTAGGAGATTTGCCATGAATCAACACTTTCCTGTATAACCTCGTAAACATTAGCTTTATAATTTGTACTTTCTTGTGTAAATTGATTATTCTACTATTTGTTGTGGAATAAAAACTGTGCTTGCGAATTTAATGTTAGGGTTAGAGAGCTTCGAGCTTTAATGACTGCTCTTGTTATCGGGGACTAACTCGGTCCTAACAAGATGCCTACGTATCTCTAGTATTTAGAGAATCAAGCCAGAAAACGTAGTTCTTGGTGTTGCCCTCGGGGCTATGGTGGCAGCTACTAGAAAAACTAGATTAGACATCACACATTAGACATCGGTCAGAAAAGCCACTGATGTTAAAAGTATCTCTTACATCAGAAATTAGAAAACCGATGTCTAATAGTAAACTACACATCGCTTCCTAGAATAAACGATGTCTAAACCCCCATTTAAAAAAAAATAAACCCGCGCTTCCCCTTTTTTCTTTTCCCCTTTTGCAAAATTCCCCCCCTTAGCCAAATTTCAGATCCCGCTTCCCTTTTTCCCCCTTAAACTAAAAACATAAAAATAAAAAAACATACTACCCCCCCTTCCCCCCCCCCCCCCACCCCAAACATAAACATACGACCCCCAAAATCAGAAAACCTCCGGCAATAACCCTAGTTATTCAAGAACCCTAGTTAACCTAATTAACCCCTCTTTTCAACAAACCCCTAATTAACCTATGTAAGTCTTCGATTCCTTTCAATATTATGTCAATTTTATCAAACACTCTTCAATATTAGTTCGATTTGTTCGTTTTATCAAACCCCTTTTCTATTTTTCGATTTCGATTAACCCTCACTCTTCATATTGTTCGATTTGTTCGTTTTTTAGATCTGGAGCTTGCAGTTTGTATATTACCCCTCACTCTTGCAGTTTACCCCCTTTTCAACTCGATTAGCTCGATTTGGTACCCCCTTTTCTTTTCCTTTTGATTTTATTTCCTTTTTTTTATTGTATTTGCTTTTTTGATTATATTTGCTCAACTGCAGGTGTTTGTATATTTACAACTTTTTTTGATTGTGTTTGTGTATAGCATGTATTTGCTCAACTAATTGTGTTTGTGTATATAAGCTTTTGGTTTGTGTTTATAAGTTTATATATAGCATGTCTATAGCATATTTACAACTGCATGTATATGTATGTGTAGTTCTTTGCCTAATGTATGTTTTTAAGTGTATATATATAGTATGTTTTCTAGTACAAGCAAAATACGTTGATTGTCTGAATCATATTTGGAACATTGAAATGATATTGTATGCTAACGCAAGAAGTTCCTGCTTGGGTACTACTTATTCGACAACAGAAATGATGTTTCTTGTTTTCGTATAGTTTTTTTTCGGTAGACATTGAACATATGTTGAAAACTAATAATTTTAAACAATGTACAGAATATCTAAGTTAGTAATTTTAGCGCATATGGAATATAAACCAATTAAGAAAAATATTTTAGTTTTATAGTATCATATTAACAAAGAGTTAGTAATTTGAATATCAAAGTTGTCACCATAATAATATAGGCTATTATATACTCTGTTATTTGATATTTTAAATGATAATCAGGTAGTTTCGCGATAACATGGACAAGTCGTGGATTTCTAAAGATAGGGATTCATTAGCTTATGAAATCGGGGTCGAACAGTTCTTGATATATACCGAGGAAAATTCCCGTGATCCTAAGCATATTCCCTATCCTTGTGCACGATGTGTCAACTTCAAAAAATTCTCGGTAAAAATTATCAGGGGTCACTTATATGAAAATGGTTTTAGTTTAGGGTATGTTGATTGGATTTGGCACCAAGAAGATTCTAAGACTAAGTCATCAGTTGGTAGTACATCTGCGGCTTCAAACAATAATGCAACATTTTTTATCCCTGCTCCAACTTCTACCCCTGCACCTACCCCTGCACCTACCCCTGCACCTGAAACCAATAATGTTTGTGATGCTGCATATAATTCTAGGTACCACGATAAAGATTCATATGAGTTTAGGAGGTTCTTGGCTGATGCTCAACAGCCTTTGTATGAGGGTAGCGAATATACCAAGTTAGAGTCAATGCTAAAATTACATAATTGGAAAGCTAGGTTTGGTATCAGTGATTGTGCCTTCACAGATTTGCTCTCTTCCGTTGGCTGTCTACTTCCCAAGGATAATCTGTTACCACCTAATGCATATGAAGCAAAGAAATCCTTGTCTGATTTAGGCCTAGAGTATATAAAATTTCACTCATGTCCAAACAACTGCATACTATATCGGGGTATAAACTCTGATGCTTCCGAGTGTCCTAAGTGTCATCTATCTCGCTGGAAGTTGGGAAAGGACGGTAAAGTAAGGGTTAATATTCCTGCAAAAGTCATGTGGTATTTTCCGATTATTCCTAGATTTAAACGGTTGTTTAAATCTCCTTCTACCGCCGAACTTATGACTTGGCATGCAAAAGAGCGATTACAAGATGGCAAGATGCGGCATCCAGCCGACTCGCCTTCTTGGAGAAGTATCGATTATAGGTGGCCTGAATTTGGTGGTGAGGCAAGAAATATTCGCTTGGCTTTATCAGCAGATGGTATCAACCCACATAATAATGGCCTAACCAATAGATACTCCTGCTGGCCAGTATTATTAGTAAATTATAATCTTCCTCCCTGGTTGTGCATGAAGAGGAAGTTTATGATGTTAACGATATTAGTTTCCGGTCCGCATGAGCCTGGTAATAACCTTGACGTATATTTACAGCCGTTAATTGATGATTTAAAGAAGCTTTGGGAAGAGGGCGAACCAAATGTGTATGATGCGTCTACTAAATCATATTTCACTTTTAAAACAATTTTAATGTGGACAATAAATGACTTCCCTGCATACGGAAATTTGTCTGGCTGCGTCAATAAGGGTTATATGTGTTGTCCAGTATGTGGTGATGATACCGTTGGTAAATATTTAATCCATGGTAGGAAGATGTGTTACCTAGGTCATCGACGTTATTTGCCTAGAAATCATCCTTATAGGAGGCAGATGTTGGGTTTTATACTAAACTATTCATTTGTAGTATATAAACATTGTCCATTTTATTGAGAATCTTGATTGCATATTTTTACATTGTCTGTTTATTATATATTGTGGATAATTTAGTATCAAATGGGATAACAGAAGATTAAATTATCAGTGTCTATATATAATATAAAAAAGGGTTCACAGTTTAAGTGGAATTAGACAAACCACTGGAATAACTGAAGTATTATTTGGGAATAGTTTATCTTGACTATTAAATAATACTTGTATACTTTGTGTATATTGAACAGGATCGAAATATTAGAATTGTTCTTCTATTCTGACAATAAAGAAGAACTAAGATTCTATGATATTATTAATGCTTAGGTTCTCAATCCAAATGTAGTGATTGACACTTGTATGCAATGCACATGCTTTGATTCATATGTGATGTAATTAATTGTTAATTATAATATTATGTATTGAGCAATGACATTGCATGCAGAGTGGGATATTAATTACATAAGGAAACCATGTCCTGATAATATTCGGGTTGATGATGTCCTCTTGAAAGCTCATAAAGATAATTTTGCTTTAGTCCTGCAGGCAGATTTGTTCTTGCATAATTATAAGGTTGAGTGGATGATCAAGGATAAAAAGATATTAATTAAATTAATTATCAGAAAATAATTTAATTAATGGACATACGATATCTTAAACATGGGGAATTTAATAAGCAAATAATATAGGAGCCGAATTTAATAATAAAATAATTACGGTATTAGGAAAGGTAGTGCAAATATTAATTCGTTAGTGGATAGAATTAATATTTAATGACATTGGGCTTGACCCAGAATGTCATTGGGAGGCCCGACCTAATTGTCCATGATCCCTACTGGACCCTATATATATTCTTGTTCTCCTAAAGCTGCAAAAAGAAGAATTCGAGATTAAAAACCTAGGGCAACCGCAAGGAGCTAGGGTTTTGGGATTTCGAGGCTTTAAGGAGAGGAAACTTTGGGAGATCGAAGGCCACACTTCGCTCGAAGGGAATCAAGGAATTCAGTAGAAGACGTGGATCAGAAGCGTAGTGATTAAGGTAAAGTTTTCTTTTCGAACTCATAATCAATCATATAGTAAAACGCAGAACAGTAATCATACGTCCCAACAATTGGCATCAGAGCCTGGTTATGCAGTTCTGCGTTTTATGATATGATGTCCATGTCGTAATTATATATGCATGTATATGGTGGTTGCTTGTATTGATTCTGTGATGCAGGTTGTAATCCACTATTATGGTCATGTTTTATTTGATTATGTGATTGGATCCCACGTGGTTTATCGTGGATGTTTTATTATTGTAAATCACGAGGGTTTATCGTGATAGTTAAGATTATGATCAGATGTATGTAATAGAATAGGTTTGTTTTGTTGTATTATGTTGTATGTAATTGTTTAAACATCGGAGATACGAGAAACAGGGTTCTTCCGCTGCGTCATACTGTTTTCGTGGGAGCTTCGCTGTTTTGGCTGCAGATTTTGCATACGATGTCTGATTTGGGCGAATAAGCACTTTTCGGAAACGGCAGAACCATTCCCCGATTTTTCGACCCATTCTGACGCTGTTTAGGCCTCCAAACAGGCTCTTGAAGATTTCGGGAAATTTTCAACGAAAGAATTCGAAGCTAATTTTTTAGGGCCATAATAGTGGATGTGTTTTATTATGTTTTACATAATTTCTGCTATTTATTTTAATTATTGAAATTTTATATGCCTTACGTGATTATCATGCCATGCAATACTAACCTTAGTATGCTAGAACGACATGGACATAGGGTTATATGCTATGCTTTAATTATGTTGATCGTCATGCCATGTTCTTCTATGTTATGTGTTCTTTGTCTTGTTATTATGATAACATGTGGACCTCGAAGAATTAACATAGGACGATGCATGTAGATATAAAAAAAATCCTCAAAGTAAAATACTAAGTGGGAGAGGGAATTAATTTGATATTAGATCCCATGGTCATCCATTATTGGTTGTATGTAATTTAACACTAGGACGATTATGAATTGGATATATGCCACCCATCGTGGCGTATGATTTATGACGTCTGGGTAGTGTTAAGGATATTACTAGGACAATCATCTTAAGTTAATCACGAATATTAAAAGGTAAGCTCACCCCATCGTGACATACCAAGTTTCATAGAATTCGAGAAAAAAGTTGGACATTCCTTGATTGATGTTGATAATGGATATTTCTGTCTTAGGGGTTGTGTTCTTAAGCGAGTCCGTCTGTGACTTCACCGAAAACACCTGGGATTTATCCATTGATACATCGAACGGATGGGTCTGACTAAAGGCAACTTAAGATCTAAATAATGGTATACACTTAGCTATGAAAGATAATATATAGTCCACCCTAACGTGGCGTATTATTTAGTAGTAGGACCAAAGTAATATTTAAATTTAAATGGTATATATGTCACCCATCATGGCGTACCAGATATTTATGGAATTTAAATATTAGTGCATTAATTTTAATTAATTGTTAGAGGAAACAAATAGGTTTTAAGATATATGCAATTTTCTGATTAAGTGTTATATGCATGATTCTCAGGATAGAATGGGCTTTAATCTACTTTTCACCATACTTAAGGATAACAAACTTACCGGACCTAACTATATTGAATGGAAACGCAATTTGGACATAGTGTTGACTGCTGAAGAGTTCAAATTTTGTACTGTTGAACCCAAACCGGAACAGCCTGCTGCCGATGCTCCGGATGAGGAAAAAGAGTATTTTAAGAAGTGGACTAAGGCAGATGAGATGTCGCGATGTTACATTCTGGCAGCAATGTCGGGTGTTTTGCAACATCAGCATCAGGCCATGACCACTGCTGCAGATATGCTCTATAATCTCAAGGAGCTTTTTGGAGATCAGAATAGGGCTGCTAGGCAAGTAGAAATGAAGTCTCTAATGAACACTCAGATGGCTGAAAAAACACCTGTAAGGGACCATGTTCTTCTGATGATGTCTCATATAAATGAACTAGAGGTCCTTGGTGCTGATATTGATGCGGAAACGCAGGTCGATATCATACTTATGAGTTTGCCAAAAAGTTTTGAGCCGTTTCGCTTGAACTACAACATGAACAAGAAGTTGTATAGTCTTGCAGAACTTCTGACAGAGCTTCAGGCAGCGGAATCATTATTTCAGCAGCATGTTCAGGTAAATGTGGCTGAGAAAGTTTCTTCTTCAAAGCCGAAAGGAAAGAAGAAGAAGAAGGTTCAGACACAGAAAGTTGTGAAACCATTGGGAGTTCAGAATTCAGTGAAGAAGCCTAAGGGCAAGTGCTTCAAGTGCAAGCAGTCGGGTCACTAGAAAAAGGATTGTCCTCTTTCTAAGAAGAACAATGCTGGTATGTCTCTTTCTCTTGTTACGGAAACATATATAGCGGCTATGTCTACGAGCACTTGGTGTGTAGACACAGGAGCCACTGATCATGTTTGTAATTCCATGCAGGGGTTCCAGAAAACCAGGCTGCTTAGAGATGGCGAGATATATGTGTTCATGGGGGATGCTACGAAAGTAGCAGTGGTTGCAGTTGGAGTTATTTCTTTATCTTTTGGTTATGATAGGATTTTGGTTTTGAATAATTGTCTTTATGTACCTTCATTTAGAAGGAATTTAATTTCGGTTTCTAAACTTGCTATGGATGGTTATAATGTTTGTTTGGATCATAATGTTTCCATTATGATGAATAAACGAGTTATATGTTCTGGTACATTGCAAGACAATTTATATATTATTGATCCTATAGAACCAATGCTGCAACCAAGTGAAATTAATAATACATTTTCTACCTCTAGTAAAAGAAAGGAACCTTCTGGATTGAACCAAACATATCTTTGGCACTTGAGATTAGGTCATATTAACTTGAGGAGGATTCAAAGATTGGTAGTAGATGGGCCTTTAGGCTCGTTGGCAGTGGAGCCATTTCCAGTCTGTGAATCTTGCTTGGAAGGAAAAATGACCAGTAGACCTTTTAAGGCAAAAGGAAATAGAGCCAAAGATGTGTTAGAATTGGTTCATACTGATTTATGTGGACCTATGAATATCCAAGCGAGAGGTGGGTATGAATATTTTGTCACTTTCATTGATGATTATTCGAGATATGGATACATTTATCTGTTGCACCGTAAGTCTGAGTGCTTTGAAAAATTCAAAGAGTACAAAGCAAGTGCGGAGAAGCGACATTCATAAAAATGTATCAATTCACTACGATCAGATCGTGGGGGCGAATACTACTTGGAGAATTTAGAGAATATTTATCAGAACATGGGATTTCATCCCAGTTGACTGCACCTGGCACACCTCAGCAGAATGGTGTAGCAGAAAGAAGGAACCGGACTCTTTTAGAGAGTGTTAGATCGATGATGAGTTATTCGAATTTACCCAAGTCGTTTTGGGGACATGCTCTAGAAACAGCGGCTTATCTTCTAAACTTGGTACCTTCTAAGTCAGTTCCAAAAACTCCAAAAGAATTGTGGACTAGTACCAAACCTAGTTTGAAACACATTCGGATTTGGGGTTGTCCAGCACATGTGCTGAACAAGAACGTGACTAAGTTAGATTCTCGTACAGAAGTGAGGCTGTTTGTGGGTTATCCCAAGGGAACAAAAGGGTATTTGTTTTATAGTCCTAAGGATCGGGATATCATTATAAGCACCAATGCTAGATTCTTAGAGGAAGACTATATAATGAATCACAAACCCATGAGTACTGTTGTTTTAGAGGAAATAGTGGGAGGACAAGATAATTCTAATATGCCACCGGTACAAGTAGAACAACCACAAGTAAATGAACAACCTATCACTAATACCACACCAATGCTTCGTCGTAGTGGGAGGGTTGTTAAACAACCTGAGAGGTTCATGTTTTTGGGAGAGTCTTCGGACTTAGTCTCTGGTGAACATGATGAGGATCCCAGGACATACGAAGAAGCAATGCAAGATAAGGATGCAGATCTTTGGCAAAAGGCTATGCAATCTGAGATGGAATCTATGTGTTCCAATGAAGTCTGGGATCTCGTGGAACCACCCAATGGTGTAAAACCCATTGGATGCAAGTGGATCTACAAAAGAAAAAAAGGATCTAACAAAAAGGTGAAAGCCTGGAAAGCAAGACTTGTTGCGAAAGGGTATACTCAGAAACAAGGAATTGATTATGAGGAAACCTTTTCTCTGGTAGTCATGCTTAAGTCAGTCCGGATTCTTTTATCTATAGCAGCTCATCTCGATTATGAGATTTGGCAAATGGATGTCAAGACAGCTTTCCTAAATGGAAGTCTTGATGAAAACATCCATATGCAGCAACCAGAGGGATTCATCAAATAGGGCAAAGAGCATCTAGTGTGTAAGCTTAAGAAGTCCATTTATGGACTGAAACAAGCTTCCAGGGAGTGGAACATTCGTTTTGATCAGGCCGTCCAGTCAAATGGTTATGATCAGAGTCCAAGCGAAGCATGTGTGTATAGGAAAAGTGAAGGAAATGCAGTGGTTTTTCTAGTACTATATGTAGATGACATTTTGCTCATTGGAAACAATGTAGAGATGTTGTCATCTATTAAGGCATGGTTGTTCAAACAATTTGAAATGAAAGACTTAGGTGAAGCCGCATACATTCTTGGGATCAAAGTTATAAGAGATCGCAAGAAAAGAACGTTGGCTTTATCTCAAGAACCGTACATTGATGAGGTATTGGCTCGTTTTAACATGCAGGACTCTAAGAAGGGTAATTTACCTTTTAGACATGGAGTCTCTCTATCAAAGGAGCAGTGTCCTAAGACACCTAAGGAGATAGAGAACATGAAAGCAGTTCCTTATGCTTCAGCATGTGGAAGCTTAATGTATGTCATGTTATGCACGAGACCTGATATTTGCTTTGCCGTAGGCATGGTCAGTAGATATCAGTCCAATCCAGGTCAGGAACATTGGAGTGAAGTAAAAACGATACTTAAGTACCTGCGAAGGACTAAGAAGTATATGTTAATTTACAAGGCTTCAGACTTGTTTCCTGTGGGATATACCGATTCAGATTTCCAGATAGATAGGGATAAGAGGAAGTCAACCTCGGGGTGTGTTTTTACTTTAGGAGGTGGAGCTGTAATATGGAGGAGTGTGAAGCAGAAATGCATCGCAGACTCAACCATGGAAGCTGAATATGTGGCAGCCAAGGAGGCTATATGGTTCCGGAATTTCCTGCTGGATTTGAATGTAGTTCCTAATTTGCCACGGCAAATCACAATTTATTGTGATAATACTGGTGCTGTTGCAAATACAAAGGAACCACGAGAACAAAAGGCAGCAAAACACATTGAGCGTAAGTATCACCTCATACGACAGTTCGTTAAGCGAGGAGATATTATTGTGACTGATATAGCATCAAAGGACAACCGGGCTGATCCTTTCACGAAGAGTTTACCAGCTAAGGTTTTTGAAGAACACGTGGAGGCGATAGGAGTCAGATGTCTGGTCACGGAATAGTTATTTAAACTGGTAGCGGATTATATTAATAAACACTGATATACTCAAAGAATAGCTTGAGTATAAGTGGGAGATTATTGGGTTTTATACTAAAGTATTCATTTGTAGTATATAAACATTGTCCATTTTATTGAGAATCTTGATTGCATATTTTTACATTGTCTGTTTATTATATATTGTGGATAATTTAGTATCAAATGGGATAACAGAAGATTAAATTATCAGTGTCTATATATAATATAAAAAAAGGGTTCACAGTTTAAGTGGAATTAGACAAACCACTGGAATAACTGAAGTATTATTTGGGAATAGTTTATCTTGACTATTAAATAATACTTTTATACTTTGTGTATATTGAACAGGATCGAAATATTAGAATTGTTCTTCTATTCTGACAATAAAGAAGAACTAAGATTCTATGATATTATTAATGCTTAGGTTCTCAATCCAAGTGTAGTGATTGACACTTGTATGCAATGCACATGCTTTGATTCATATGTGATGTAATTAATTGTTAATTATAATATTATGTATTGAGCAATGACATTGCATGCAGAGTGGGATATTAATTACATAAGGAAACCATGTCCTGATAATATTCGGGTTGATGATGTCCTCTTGAAAGCTCATAAAGATAATTTTGCTTTAGTCCTGCAGGCAGATTTGTTCTTGCATAATTATAAGGTTGAGTGGATGATCAAGGATAAAAAGATATTAATTAAATTAATTATCAGAAATTAATTTAATTAATGGACATACGATATCTTAAACATGGGGAATTTAATAAGCAAATAATATAGGAGCCGAATTTAATAATAAAATAATTACGGTATTAGGAAAGGTAGTGCAAATATTAATTCGTTAGTGGATAGAATTAATATTTAATGACATTGGGCTTGACCCAGAATGTCATTGGGAGGCCCGACCTAATTGTCCATGATCCCTACTGGACCCTATATATATTCTTGTTCTCCTAAAGCTGCAAAAAGAAGAATTCGAGATTAAAAACCTAGGGCAGCCGCAAGGAGCTAGGGTTTTGGGATTTCGAGGCTTTAAGGAGAGGAAACTTTGGGAGATCGAAGGCCACACTTCGCTCGAAGGGAATCAAGGAATTCAGTAGAAGACGTGGATCAGAATCGTAGCGATTAAGGTAAAGTTTTCTTTTCGAACTCATAATCAATCATATAGTAAAACGCAGAACAGTAATCATACGTCCCAACAGCAGAAGGCAGCATTTAATGGAGAGCAGGAGTTGGGGCAGGCACGTCCACCTCTTTCGGGAGAAGAGGTGTTATCGCAACAAGAACGAATTAAATTTGAATTTGGGAAGGAGGTCAGAAAGTCAAGGAGGGTGGACTGTCCATGGAAGAAAAAGTCGATTTTTTTCGACTTAGAATATTGGAAGTTTCACCACGTTCGTCATTGTCTTGATGTTATGCACGTCGAGAAGAACGTGTGTGATAGTTTGATTGGCACATTACTAAATACGAAATATAAGTCTAAAGATAGTGAGGCTTCTCGTCTTGACATGATTGATATGGGGGTTATATAACGACTCAGAAAAATGCTTGTACAATATTAATATTTAATAAATATTTGAGTTCTATGATATGTGGATGTTGTGTGAAAGGTAGATATTTGAAAATGTGATAATTAGATGTTTACTTGGTGAATGGTACGGATTAAAATACTTGTGTATGCTTTTAAATGCATTTTATATGAATTTCTTATTAAAAATTAGTTCTTTTAGACCTTCCGGGAATTTTATAAAATCATCGGAGACTCTTTTTATTGTGAAATCTTTTTCAAAACCTTTATTTTATATTCTAGTATTTTCTAAAATTAATGGAGGAATTTATTTTTGGCTTTAAGGATTTAAAAACGATTTTATGAGTTAAATGTCATTTAAGTGATCAAAACTTTGAAAATTCATATTTAATTCAATTTTGATCATAAAAATATTTTAAAAATATGTGTGAGCATGTAAATTCGTATTCTTTGTTTTAAAAATAAAATTGTGATTTTTAAACATTATCTTCATTTTATTTCGAATTATAGAAAGGCATTTACGTTTGTTTTAGTTATTAAAAATCAGATTTTGGAATTAGCAAGTTACTAAAATACCCCTGGGCTTATAAAACCCCAGCAATCAGTTTTTCCCCTTTTCTTCTTTCACCGTTCATCACTCTCTCTTCTCACTTTCTCTCGAGTCTCTCTCTCTCTCGGTTAATCTCTCTCTCTCATTCTCTCTATTATATTGATGATTATGTATATATATATACATATATATATGTAATCGTGTATGTGTGTGAGTGTATTCCGTGTGTATATGTGTGTGTATCAGTTTGCATGCAAAGGGCTTTTGGCGATTTTGATTTCATTCAACTCCGAAACCTTTGTTTTGTGATGTTTGGGTGTTAAAGAGATTGTTTAGATTATTATTGGTGAGGTTGTGAAGGAAACCCAATTTTTCCGGGCACCTCCGACCATGCCGCCGTCGGCAATGAGCTCCGGCGAGCCGACGGGGACGATGATGATGCTTTTGAGTCCGATTATTGTATTAATAGCTATGTTTAGTTAAGATTTTGATTGCATGTTGAGAAATCGAATTGCATGTGCCTATTTCGATTTTTCCCCTTTTTATAAATTCGGTTTGAAAACTTGGTTATGTGATGTTTGATTGTTAATTTCGGTTTAAAATGAATGCATGTTGATTTATTGTGTTAAGTTTGGTTAATGTGAAATTTTGATAGTTAAAAGTTTTGATTTGGGAATTTTAGTGAAATTCCAAGTAAGGGAATTGTTGACTTGTTAATTTGAGTATTTGATAAATGCATGTATAAGTTTAGTAATTCTTGAGAACATGAGTTCTAGTTGTGATATTGGATGGTTAGTTGTGAATGAGATTATGTTTGGGATGATTGTATATAGAAAAACATCATGCTGAATTTTCCAGAAAAACTGCCCTGTTCTGTTTTGCTATATTTCAAATTGTTGCTGCCTGTTTTAGACAGAGGGCTTAGGATGTCAATGTTCTAAATTGAATCTAGTTTGTGCACGCGCTAATTTTGTATCGATAGGATTTACGAATAAAAAGTTATACTTGTTTTACTAAAAGTTGCGCAGCTGAGATTTTTCTGTGCTTAGTACCTACTTTATACAGTTCGTTTTTATACTAAATAAAGTGTTCTGAAGTTGAAACTTTTATGCTAAGTTGGTTTAGTAATCAGGAAATAGCCTGTCAAATTTGGTAATTGTTTGATTAGTTTTGGAATTATGAAAAATGTTTTGGTAAAGTATGCGCAGTTGATTTTTCCGCTTTTTGAGATGAAACATTGTT
Organism: Heracleum sosnowskyi; assembly: GCA_030848705.1. Classification (NCBI taxonomy): domain Eukaryota; kingdom Viridiplantae; phylum Streptophyta; class Magnoliopsida; order Apiales; family Apiaceae; genus Heracleum; species Heracleum sosnowskyi. Next base: position 94,713,367 of record CM061244.1, read on the forward strand.
ATAAAAAGTGTTAAGGATATGGTTGGCTTGATCAAATTGATTTAAGGGATACCAAGTGTGGTATGTTTTGAAAGGTATATTATTATATGTATATATGTACAAGGAGCATGTTATGCGTACTTAAATGACAATGTGAGGCTATATGGTTGATTGCCTATTACATGATTATAATTGTTTTATGGTATAACTATTATGTGTTTACGCGATTAGGATGCGTTGGGTAGTTTAGAATAACGGATTAGCATTTTAGAAAGGGCATACTAAGATAGAATATATTCTTTTGTAGAGCCCAAGGAAGTGGAACTTAGAGAGTTCAAGGAAGTGGAACTTAGAGACAAGGGAAAGACTAAGGTGGAGAATCAGTGATTGTTCATTACCCTTTTTAGCTACTTAAGGCAAGTAATCCAAACTTGCTTTCGTATTTCGATTCCATTGTTTCATTTTGACATATATGAATTGTTACCTTATCTTGATATACCTTTAATTCTGAAAACACCTATTGTTCATTGATAACCCCTACCTTTGTTCATATATACCATGTTGAACTGTATACCATGCTTTGTTCAGTTCTTGATCCTTAAACCTTTATACCATGTTCATATCCATGAATTGAAACCTGATTGACCTATGATTCTATAACCTGAATTTGATCATATACTTATGCATTCCCTTTTTATACCTGAAAGTGAATACACCTAACTCTTATTCTAGTACATTCCCAGAACATACCCGATGATAAATATTTCTTATATTCCACTAATAGAAATCCAAAGCGTTTTGATTGAACTTACCTGATTTCCAAAGGACTTCTTTATATCTGAATATGTTTTAAAAAGGAATAAAGTTTAGACTCATTTAAATTCTGATTTATGGTTTCCACGGATTCCTAAGATTGGAGGCGTAAGAGGCCGAGTAACGCCGGTCCAACACTTTTTAATTATAATAAATGGACTAGGGATGGACTAGTCTAAAGGCCAATGTGTTGCCTAATGGGACCCAATACAAGGACCAGAGGGACTGTGTGTCCGGTATGGGGACTTTACGTGGCTGATCACCCGTATTGTCCGGTGCGTTGTGAAAAATCTCCAAAATTACTTACTGTTTTCTTGAAACGGATATCTTGAAAATGAAATTGGTTTACCCTTTGAAATTGCATATTTATGCCATTGTTCTGATAAATCCTTAATGTGGATTCTGCTAAAACCATGCCATATATATTGATATTGGAAACTGTTTTGAAGCTATATATTCAATCCATTGTTTTGATAATCACATTGATACGGATTTTGCTATACCCATGTCATACATATTGATATTGGAACTGTTTCCCAGTGGATAACTGTATGGTCATATTATTATTACTTGCTGGGCATTTGGCTCATTCTTTTTCCCTATTCTAACCCACAGTGAAACGAGAAGATGGTACGTACATTTCAGACAGCTAGGAAGTCTTCCTATAGGGTTGTTTTTGGGATGCCAGCTCAGGTAGGTGATGGCCATATCTAGAAGGTGTTTTGTAATAGAGAGCATAGAACTTTTAAGACTTGGTTGTAATAACTTTTGAGACTTATGTATTAATGAAGTAGATAGTGGATGCTTGTTTCACACCATCAACTGTTAAAGATCCAGGGTAGAGTTGGGGTCAAGTCTGCATGTTTATATTATTGTTTATGGGTTTAATATGTATAAAGGTTGTAGTGACTCCCCGATCATGACCCCAGATCGGGAGGGCGTCACAGGTTGGTATCAGAGCTGTCAGTTTTTGGTCACTGAAACAAGCCAGGATTAGGATCCCTATTAATACAAGATTAGGATCCCTATTAATAAAAGATGATTAAGATAGTTATGAAAGGAGTAGGAATCTGTTAGGATATTAGATTGATAGATGCTAAGTAGCCACGGTAGGCGTAAGTACTCTCTTTTAAGTTAAGTTTTTAGGATTAAGATAACCTGTTATTATATAAGTATCTATATCTATATTGTTATCGCAGGAGATGGACGTTGTCGGTGGAGACACACCCCCTCACCCATCTATCACATTATCTGACCCAGTGGAGATACGTAGTCCTAGTGTTCAGCCCGTTGAGCTACCATTTGCACCTGTACCTGTTCAGACTACTATCCCTTGGAGAGCAGCATCTGTTGATTCTCGTGTTTCAGTCATGGGATATCCTGCACCTATGTTTCTTCATGCACATGTAGACCTTGCTAGAGACCTAGAGACCCTTTCCGGACAGAATGCCGAGCTTCAGGCCCTTGTAGATCGGATGTCGGATGAGGCAGACCGTCGTGTTGCTGTTACTGAGGCGGAGTGGCAGGATAGGATTCGTACTGTAGAGGAGACAGCGCGAAAGCGCCTAGCTGAGGGACCAGTCACTGTTGATGCTTTAGAGGAGGCCAGGAGAGTGACTAGGATTGTTAGCTGGATGCTGTGTGAGCTGAGAGCTGTTCGTGGTAGACGAGACTAGAGATGGTTGGATTCTGAGAGTGGGACATCTGTTAGAGCCCATTGGTTTTATTATTGGTTATTTGCACGCTTGACTACTCGTTATTAGGATATTTTCCTTTTTTTTCCTAGTAGACATTATTATATTATCTGCTTTGGCATTGGCTTTGCTTTGACTTTATGGGGTGATCATGTACCCTATCATCTATTGTACCTGACTCTTATCTTTATATTATGCACGTACTTTTCTTATACCTTGCTTTAAACTGTTATACCATTTATTGTTAACCTGTTCCTATAATACCTATGCTTACCCTGTTTACCCTGTTACGGAGACGAGCAAGTTATCTAACAATATGGCTAAAAGTTTTAAATTTTCTTTATGTTGCATACAGTTTTATAAACATTTTCAAAAAGAGTTTACATTGTGGTATATATATGCATATTGTTTCATAAATTGCTTATCTCTTATCAGAAAAATGCCACCAAAGAAAAAGACTACTACTTCTACTCAACAAACAACTGATACCGAGGCCCAAAACCCGGTAGACCCAACTATAACTCAGATACTTCAATTACTTCAACAACAAACTGCTGCCTTGACTCAACAACAACAACGAAATGTTCAACCTTTGACAACCTTTAAATCATTTCAAGCTGTCCACCCACCTGAATTCAAAGGCACTCTAAACCCTGTTGAGGCGAAATCGTGGTTAATCGACATTGAGAAAGCTTTTACGTTAGTTAAGGTTGAGGAGGATCAGAAAACTGAATTTGCTAGTTACTACTTGAAGGCAGAAGCTAATTTTTGGTGGGAATCAGTGAAGTTAGGAGAAGGAGAGATTACTTGGCAAAGATTTACGGAACTATTCCAGGAGAAGTATTTACCAAGGTACCTACAAGATCAGTTGGAAGTTCAGTTCTTAGAATTAAAACAAGAAGGAATGAGTGTGGCGGAATACGAAGCCAAATTTACTGAATTGGCAAGATTTGCACCTAGATACGTAGGAGATGATGTCAGTAAGGCTAGAAAGTTTCAACACGGATTAAAGCCATGGTTAAGGAGTAGAGTTGCAGCTTTTGAGTTGAGAAATTATACTGTGGTAGTACAGAAAGCGATGATCATTGAGGGCGAAAGCGAATTAGTTCAAAAGGAGAAATTTGGAAAGAAACGAAAGTTTGGAGGATCTGAAAGAAGCCAAGGTGATGAAGGACAAGGAAGTTCTCAGAATAGGAAAAGGTTTGGAAATCAATCAGGAGGAGATAGGAATTTTCAGAAACAGAGGAGTGGATTTGGAAGTTCAGACAAGAAACCTCAAGGAGGGAAGCCGCCAACTATCACGGGAAAACCATCTATACCAGAGTGCAAGACGTGTGGCAAAAGACATTCGGGAATCTGTAACAAGTTGAACATCACATGTTTTAAATGCAACAAGAAGGGACACTATGCTGATGGATGTCCAAGTTCAAAACCAGGAGGACTAACATGTTTCAAGTGTGGAAAAGCGGGACATTTTGCGCGAGAATGTAAGGAACCGGTCCAATCTGCTAATGTACTTAGGCTCACTGCACCACCAACACGGTCACAGTCATCTCAACCTCGAGCAAGAACTTTTAATATGTCAATCAATGAAGCGGTTCAGGACAGAGATGTAGTAGCAGGTACGCTTCCTGTGAATTCTGTTAAGGCTAAAGTGTTAATTGATTCTGGAGCAACTAGATCTTTTATATCTGAAAGATTCCTTGATAAATTGAAATGTGAGATAAAACCATTGGAAAAGACGTTAGTAATAGAAGTGGCTAACCAGGATAGAGTTCCCGTAGACCAAGTGTGTCCTAATTGTAAAATAGAGATCGATGGATATCTTTTTCATGCGGATTTGATACCATTCAAAATGGGAGAATTCGATGTTATCCTAGGAATGGATTGGTTAGTAGATTGCGATGCGCAGATTGAATGTAGGAAAAAGCAAGTAAGATTGCGTGTGGACGAAGATCAAGAAGTGGTGTTTCAAGGTCAAAGACAAACTAGGAAATTTTTAACGTTTATGCAAATGACACGGCTACTTCGACAAGGTTGTGAAGCTTATTTGGCTCATGTTGTGGATGTGGAGAAGCAAGTATTGAAGATGGAAGAGATACCAGTTGTGAATGAGTTCCCTGAAGTTTTTCCTGACGAACTACCCGGATTACCTCCAGATCGAGAAGTAGAATTTTCGATTGATTTGGCACCTGGAACGGAACCAGTATCAAAGGCACCTTACAGAATGGCACCGGCAGAAATGAAGGAATTGGCTACGCAGCTACAAGATCTTTTGGATAAAGGAGTTATAAGGCCTAGTATATCGCCGTGGGGAGCGCCAGTGTTATTTGTCAAAAAGAAAGACGGAAGTATGAGATTGTGTATAGATTATCGAGAACTCAACCAGTTGACTATAAAGAATAAGTACCCGTTACCGCGAATCGACGATTTATTTGATCAACTCAAAGGAGCAACATATTTTTCAAAGATTGATTTAAGATCTGGATACCATCAACTGAAGATCAAACCTGAAGACGTTTCGAAGACTGCTTTTCGCACGAGATATGGACATTACGAATTTTTAGTGATGCCATTTGGATTAACTAATGCCCCGGCTGTGCTTATGGATTTGATGAACCGAGTGTTTCGAACGTATTTGGATAAGTTTGTGATTGTATTTATTGATGACATCCTGATATATTCGAAGTCTTCGGAAGATCATGCGGAACATCTAAAGATTGCATTGGAAATCTCGAGGAAGGAAAAGTTATATGCAAAGTTTTCGAAGTGTGAATTCTGGTTAGAGGAAGTACAATTTCTTGGACACGTTATTAGTCGAGAAGGAGTGAGAGTGGACCCTGCCAAGATTGAAGCTGTGGTTAATTGGGAAAGACCAAAGACCCCTACTGAAGTGAGAAGTTTTCTCGGATTAGCTGGATACTATTGGAGATTTGTTCAAGATTTTTCAAAGATAGCTACACCGTTAACTGCACTGACTCGGAAGAATGAGAAGTTTGTTTGGACTGAGAAATGTGAGGAAAGTTTCCAAGAGCTGAAAGGAAGATTAGTGACTGCACCAGTGTTAGTCTTACAAGATGATCAAGGAAATTTTGTTATCTACAGTGATGCTTCACACAAAGGATTAGGATGTGTTTTAATGCAACATGGAAAAGTGATCGCGTATGCTTCACGACAACTCAAACCGCACGAACAGAAGTACCCAACTCATGATTTGGAATTAGCAGCTATTGTGTTCGCACTGAAAATTTGGAGACATTATCTATACGGAGAGAAGTGTGAAATCTACACGGATCATAAAAGTTTAAAGTATATATTCACTCAGAAGGAATTGAACATGAGGCAACGGAGATGGTTGGAGCTAATTAAGGACTACGATTGTAGTATTAACTATCACCCGGGAAAAGCGAATGTTGTGGCGGATGCGTTAAGTCGAAAGGAGAGATTGAATTTGTTCACAATACCTAAGGAATTGCTTCAAGAATTTGAGAAGTTGAAACTAGAAGTTTATGATTCAGAAGTTACTGACGAAGTTCTCAACGCTATGACGTTTCAACCGGAATTGTTGGAAAAGATACGAAGATGTCAAGAGGAGGTTATGAATCAAGAGATGAACACATTGTCTGGTGAAGAGATCTGCACCCAAAGGGACGACAAAGGAATTTTGAGATTTTCTACGAGGATATGGATTCCAAATGTGACAGAATTGAAGAATGAAATCTTGCGGGAAGCCCATAGTTCACGGTACTCAATTCACCCTGGTAGCACGAAAATGTATCGAGATTTGAAGGAACATTTCTGGTGGCCTGATATGAAAAGAGAAATTGCTGAATGGATAAGTAAGTGTTATACTTGTCAACGAGTCAAAGCCGAACATCAAAAGCCGAGCGGACTATTGCAACCATTGGATATTCCGGAATGGAAGTGGGAACATCTTGCCATGGACTTTATTGTTGGACTACCAAGGACAAAAGCTAATCATGATGCCATATGGGTAATCGTAGACCGTCTGACCAAGTCTGCACAATTTCTCCCAATCAATGAAAGATTTTCACTGGATAGATTAGTACAGCTATATCTGAAGGAGGTTGTGACATGCCACGGAGTTCCAGTAACCATTGTGTCGGATCGTGATCCAAGGTTTAACTCCCGATTTTGGAGACAATTTCAAGAATGTCTGGGTACCAAGCTTAAGATGAGTACCGCTTATCATCCACAAACTGATGGCCAGAGTGAACGAACAATTCAAACCATTGAAGACATGCTTAGAGCTTGTGCACTGGATTTTAAAGGAAGTTGGGATGAACATTTGCCGTTAGTGGAGTTTTCGTACAACAACAGTTATCACGCAAGTATTGGAATGCCTCCGTATGAAGCTTTGTATGGAAGGAAATGTAGATCGCCTGTATATTGGGAAGAAGTTGGAGAGCGAAAAGTTTTAGGACCCGAGCTAGTACAACAAACGAAGGAAAAGATTGAAATCATTCGGAAAAGACTAGTTACGGCACAAGACAGACAACGGAAGTACGCTGACCAAGATAGGAAGGATCTGAATTTTGAAGAAGGAGATCAAGTGTTGCTAAAAGTGTCGCCGTGGAAAGGAGTTACAAGATTTGGCAAGAAAGGGAAACTTAGCCCGAGATATGTAGGACCGTTTGAGATACTGAGGCGTATCGGGAAAGTCGCATATGAGTTAGCGTTACCACCGCACATGGAGCATATTCATAACGTTTTTCATGTTTCGATGCTTAAGAGATTTAATCCTGATGCGAATCATGTGATCGAATATGAACCTTTTGAGATTCAACCTGATTTGTCATATGTAGAACAACCTGTAGAAATTCAGGATCATATGGATAGGAAATTAAGGAATAAGATTGTTAAGCTAGTTAAGGTTTTGTGGAGGAATCCTAAAGTTGAAGAATCGACTTGGGAACTTGAGAGCGAGATGCTTGAAAAGTATCCGCATCTGTTTTCATAAGGTTAGATTCTGGGGACAGAATCTTTTTAAGGGGGGAAGGTTATAACGACTCAGAAAAACGCTTGTACAATATTAATATTTAATAAATATTTGAGTTCTATGATATGTGGATGTTGTGTGAAAGGTAGATATTTGAAAATGTGATAATTAGATGTTTACTTGGTGAATGGTACGGATTAAAATACTTGTGTATGCTTTTAAATGCATTTTATATGAATTTCTTATTAAAAATTAGTTCTTTTAGACCTTCCGGGAATTTTATAAAATCATCGGAGACTCTTTTTATTGTGAAATCTTTTTCACAACCTTTATTTTATATTCTAGTATTTTCTAAAATTAATGGAGGAATTTATTTTTGGCTTTAAGGATTTAAAAACGATTTTATGAGTTAAATGTCATTTAAGTGATCAAAACTTTGAAAATTCATATTTAATTCAATTTTGATCATAAAAATATTTTAAAAATATGCGTGAGCATGTAAATTCGTATTCTTTGTTTTAAAAATAAAATTGTGATTTTTAAACATTATCTTCATTTTATTTCGAATTATAGAAAGGCATTTACGTTTGTTTTAGTTATTAAAAATCAGATTTTGGAATTAGCAAGTTACTAAAATACCCCTGGGCTTATAAAACCCCAGCAATCAGTTTTTCCCCTTTTCTTCTTTCACCGTTCATCACTCTCTCTTCTCACTTTCTCTCGAGTCTCTCTCTCTCGGTTAATCTCTCTCTCTCTCATTCTCTATATTATATTGATGATTATGTATATATATATACATATATATATGTAATCGTGTATGTGTGTGAGTGTATTCCGTGTGTATATGTGTGTGTATCAGTTTGCATGCAAAGGGCTTTTGGCGATTTTGATTTCATTCAACTCCGAAACCTTTGTTTTGTGATGTTTGGGTGTTAAAGAGATTGTTTAGATTATTATTGGTGAGGTTGTGAAGGAAACCCGATTTTTCCGGGCACCTCCGACCATGCCGCCGTCGGCAATGAGCTCCGGCGAGCCGACGGGGACGATGATGATGCTTTTGAGTCCGATTATTGTATTAATAGCTATGTTTAGTTAAGATTTTGATTGCATGTTGAGAAATCGAATTGCATGTGCCTATTTCGATTTTTCCCCTTTTTATAAATTCGGTTTGAAAACTTGGTTATGTGATGTTTGATTGTTAATTTCGGTTTAAAATGAATGCATGTTGATTTATTGTGTTAAGTTTGGTTAATGTGAAATTTTGATAGTTAAAAGTTTTGATTTGGGAATTTTAGTGAAATTCCAAGTAAGGGAATTGTTGACTTGCTAATTTGAGTATTTGATAAATGCATGTATAAGTTTAGTAATTCTTGAGAACATGAGTTCTAGTTGTGATATTGGATGGTTAGTTGTGAATGAGATTATGTTTGGGATGATTGTATATAGAAAAACATCATGCTGAATTTTCCAGAAAAACTGCCCTGTTCTGTTTTGCTATATTTCAAATTGTTGCTGCCTGTTTTAGACAGAGGGCTTAGGATGTCAATGTTCTAAATTGAATCTAGTTTGTGCACGCGCTAATTTTGTATCGATAGGATTTACGAATAAAAAGTTATACTTGTTTTACTAAAAGTTGCGCAGCTGAGATTTTTCTGTGCTTAGTACCTACTTTATACAGTTCGTTTTTATACTAAATAAAGTGTTCTGAAGTTGAAACTTTTATGCTAAGTTGGTTTAGTAATCAGGAAATAGCCTGTCAAATTTGGTAATTGTTTGATTAGTTTTGGAATTATGAAAAATGTTTTGGTAAAGTATGCGCAGTTGATTTTTCCGCTTTTTGAGATGAAACATTGTTATAAAAAGTGTTAAGGATATGGTTGGCTTGATCAAATTGATTTAAGGGATACCAAGTGTGGTATGTTTTGAAAGGTATATTATTATATGTATATATGTACAAGGAGCATGTTATGCGTACTTAAATGACAATGTGAGGCTATATGGTTGATTGCCTATTACATGATTATAATTGTTTTATGGTATAACTATTATGTGTTTACGCGATTAGGATGCGTTGGGTAGTTTAGAATAACGGATTAGCATTTTAGAAAGGGCATACTAAGATAGAATATATTCTTTTGTAGAGCCCAAGGAAGTGGAACTTAGAGAGTTCAAGGAAGTGGAACTTAGAGACAAGGGAAAGACTAAGGTGGAGAATCAGTGATTGTTCATTACCCTTTTTAGCTACTTAAGGCAAGTAATCCAAACTTGCTTTCGTATTTCGATTCCATTGTTTCATTTTGACATATATGAATTGTTACCTTATCTTGATATACCTTTAATTCTGAAAACACCTATTGTTCATTGATAACCCCTACCTTTGTTCATATATACCATGTTGAACTGTATACCATGCTTTGTTCAGTTCTTGATCCTTAAACCTTTATACCATGTTCATATCCATGAATTGAAACATGATTGACCTATGATTCTATAACCTGAATTTGATCATATACTTATGCATTCCCTTTTTATACCTGAAAGTGAATACACCTAACTCTTATTCTAGTACATTCCCAGAACATACCCGATGATAAATATTTCTTATATTCCACTAATAGAAATCCAAAGCATTTTGATTGAACTTACCTGATTTCCAAAGGACTTCTTTATATCTGAATATGTTTTAAAAAGGAATAAAGTTTAGACTCATTTAAATTCTGATTTATGGTTTCCACGGATTCCTAAGATTGGAGGCGTAAGAGGCCGAGTAACGCCGGTCCAGCACTTTTTAATTATAATAAATGGACTAGGGATGGACTAGTCTAAAGGCCAATGTGTTGCCTAATGGGACCCAATACAAGGACCAGAGGGACTGTGTGTCCGGTATGGGGACTTTACGTGGCTGATCACCCGTATTGTCCGGTGCGTTGTGAAAAATCTCCAAAATTACTTACTGTTTTCTTGAAACGGATATCTTGAAAATGAAATTGGTTTACCCTTTGAAATTGCATATTTATGCCATTGTTCTGATAAATCCTTAATGTGGATTCTGCTAAAACCATGCCATATATATTGATATTGGAAACTGTTTTGAAGCTATATATTCAATCCATTGTTTTGATAATCACATTGATACGGATTTTGCTATACCCATGTCATACATATTGATATTGGAACTGTTTCCCAGTGGATAACTGTATGGTCATATTATTATTACTTGCTGGGCATTTGGCTCATTCTTTTTCCCTATTCTAACCCACAGTGAAACGAGAAGATGGTACGTACATTTCAGACAGCTAGGAAGTCTTCCTATAGGGTTGTTTTTGGGATGCCAGCTCAGGTAGGTGATGGCCATATCTAGAAGGTGTTTTGTAATAGAGAGCATAGAACTTTTAAGACTTGGTTGTAATAACTTTTGAGACTTATGTATTAATGAAGTAGATAGTGGATGCTTGTTTCACACCATCAACTGTTAAAGATCCAGGGTAGAGTTGGGGTCAAGTCTGCATGTTTATATTATTGTTTATGGGTTTAATATGTATAAAGGTTGTAGTGACTCCCCGATCATGACCCCAGATCGGGAGGGCGTCACAGGTTAGAACTAATTTAGCACCACAAAAAGGAAAAAGTAAAACCTACTTGCCCCCTGCAGCTTTTAATTTGTCGAAGGCTGAAAAAAAGAAAGTGATGTCATCATTATTGAACATGAAACTTCCATATGGACATGCATCGAACATCAAAAACTGCATATCCATGGATGAATTAAATATGTTTGGGATGAAGTCCCATGACTGCCACATCCTACTCCAGCAATTACTTCCTGTTGCAATCCGTGCGGTTCTTCCAAAAAGCGTTAGGGTCACAATAATAAGATTGTGTTTCTTTTTTAATGCTTTGTGCAGCAAAATTGTAGACGTATCGAAACTCGATAAAATGCAGGCAGATGTGATAGTAACTTTATGTGAGCTAGAAAAAATCTTTCCTGCCTCATTTTTTGATATAATGATACATCTCATTGTCCATTTGGTTCGTGAATTACGATTATGTGGGCCAGTGTTTTATAGATGGATGTATGCATCTGAGCGGTTTTAATAAGGTGTTGAATAGTTACGTACGAAACCGTTATTATCCCGAAGGTTGTATGGCGGAAAGTTATCTTGGAGAAGAATCGGTAGAATTCTGCCAAGAGTTTGTTAACCAGAGTTGCACCACTGCCGGTCTTCGGAAAGATGCAGGCAAGCTAAGTGGTCCACTATATGTTGTGACAATGAAACTAGTTGAAGAAAAAGAGCGAGATGAGGCTCATTTACATGTCCTTCTAAACAACCCTGAAGTACATCCATATATTCTGTAAGAATTTTTTATTCTTGTAAATTCTTTAATTATACGTGCAACTAAATTGTGTATGTTTAATTAATATATGCATTTTCACAGAATGCATAAGAAGTATCTAGAGGAAATCCACCAAGGGAAAAAGAAAAGTGGACATTGGCTCTTGAGAGAGCATAATCGGCTTTTTGCTGATTGGTTTGAAAAAAAGGTTAGTTTTTATTAAAGTTTCCTTTGTGCTTACTTTACTGGCTCCATAATATGAAATTTAGTTGTATTTCTTTTATGACAATGTGTAGGTTAGTAGTGAAATGATGGAGAATGACGAGGGAGTTTCAGAGACAATAAGATGGCTAGCAGGAAAGCCATCATTTTCCGTTTTGACTTACGAAAGTTATCTAGTTAACGGGGTTCGATACTTCACAAAGGAGCGAGATGATGTGAGGGTTGTTCAAAACAGCGGTGTGTCTTTAGTTGCTAATACGGTCCAGGTGTCTAGTGCCAAGGATTTAAATCCTGTGGAGAGTGATATGACATTTTATGGTGTTATCTTAGAAATATGGGAGTTAGATTATCGTGCATTCAAAGCCCCGTTATTTTTGTGTAAATGGGCAGACAATGACAAGGGCATAAAGGTGGATAATCTTGGGTTCACACTTGTCGATCTAAGTCGACAAGGCCACAAGAAAGATAAATATGTGTCGATGGACCAAGTAAAGCAAGTTTTTTATGTTGAATATCCGGTCGATGCCAAATGGTCTATTGTATTAACCTCTACAAGTCGAGACTATCAGGAGTTGTATAACGAAGATGAATTAGGAGACACGACCATGGAAAATCCCCCATTCTGCTCTAGCATTCCTATATGTGATGTATCTGATGATGTTGATTATAGTATCAGAGAAAATGTTGAGGGAACTTGGGTTAAAAACTAATATATATGTTGGTTACCATGAAATTGTAATGTTGCAATTTTATATGAATTTGCTTTTAGTTTGAATCCTGTGAATTAATTTATTCTGAATTAATTGTACCATTTTTATCTGCATATTTAATATGCACTTTTTATGTATATATGCACACACACAATTATCGGAATAATATCTCCATGACTAATGATTTTATGTTGTATTTTTCAGATTGAAGAAGATAAATGGCACCTAAAAGGCAGATATCCAAAGTTCAAATCCAAGAAGACGACAAGCAGGCAGATGAAGCATCAGAGCAGTCAAATGCACATGAAGCAACAGAACCTCCTCAAACTGAAATGTCGGAATCCGTGCAAGCAACAGAAATAACAGCTACTACTTCAAATTCTACCAAAAAAAGGTATGGAGCTTCACGAGGTGTTTCCGCAATGTACAAAGTGGTGGTGAAGAAGGCGCAAGGCAAGAAAACAAAGGTCAGGTGCAATGAACTTGGAGTTCCCGTCGGACAAAACAGGCACCCCCTTCAGTCCTACACTGGGATGCTGGCTAGGACGATAATTCCGATCGATTGTCCGAGTTGGCGAAATGTAGATGTTTAATTAAAAGAGAAATTATGGCTTGATATTCTGGTATATATAAATACCTAATTTTCTGTATATTAAATTATTTCGTGCTAATGACATGTTGACTAGTTCTCTGCATTGTTATTGTTGGTTGCAGGAGACATTCAAAGTTTCGAAGAAACTTAAGAAGGGTGTGCTAAAATCTGCATCCGCAAAGTGGAGACAGTTTAAGACGAATTTAAATAGAAAATTTGTGAAGCCGAATCTTGGACAGAAGAAGAAATTAAGAAATCCTCCAAATCAGTATGCTTTTGTTGGTAAGGAGGCTTGGAAGAAATTTGTTGCTCAGAGGATTACTGATGACTGGAAGGTACGCGTTATATTCATAAACTAATTTTTTTGTTCTGATTTTTAGTTATATTATTTATAAATTTTGTTGCAGTCACTTAGTGAACAACAAAGCAATAGAGTGCGTAAGCGGAAATATCCTCACCGCATGTCTAGGAAGGGTTATATTGGATTGCTCGAAGAAGAAGTAAGAACCATTTAAGTTGTGTACTTGAATATTTTTAGTCTAGCTTTTTCAGTATTTTAAATATCCGTTGATTTTAATCAGCAAAAGAAAGGAAACTTGAAGCCCGGAGAAAAACCTGATCGGTCTATTATGTGGAAGAAGGCTCGAAAGGGAAAAGATGGCGAGGTTGTTGATCCAGAGCTCGTAGAAGTATATGATAAAATTGTGAGTATTTAGCAAGCAAATAGAACACACACATTGTTATTTTAATGTTATTGATATTTAATTCGAATCTAAATATTTTCGTGACAGGATACCTTACTAGAGAAGCAAAGTAAGGGTGAATTTAGTCCTTGTGGAAGTGAGGATGTGTTGACTAAGGCCTTGGAAACTCCTGAACATTCAGGAAGGGTTCGAGGAGTTGGAAGCTTCGTCACCCCTTCAATGTTCTTCAACTTACCGACTGGAAAAAGATGCAGAATAACGAAAGCTGAGTTATTGGCCCGTGATCGGGAGAGGGACGCGGAGTTGGAGAAAGCCAAGCAGGAGATGGAAAGGACAAGGCAGGAGATGGAGAGGACAAAGGAGGAGATGGTTCAAGCACTGAAGGCCATGGGTCTAACAAATATTCCATCTCCTAAGTTGTCTGAAATGGCAAGTTGTGGCCAAAAAGTTGCTTCTCCATCGGTTGTAAAAGATCTGGACCAACTGTTGGTTGATGATGATGATTGTGTTCCTATTAAACCTATTCCACCAGAGAACAAGGTAAAATAACTAGTTTATTTTTTTATTTAATATTATTATTTTTATTATTTTTCAAATTCAAATTAATATTATTTTTATATTCAATACTTCTTTAGGTAAAAATTATTTATTTAATATTAATGTGTGTAGGGTCCGTGAAAATGTGAGTTGGCAGTAGACACTGTTGAAAACAAGGTGGCATTTGGCTTGTTATTTGACGACGAAGGCATGAATAGCTTTATACACGGAGTGCCTATGCAGCCTGGATTTGCTCGTGTCTCAGTGGATGGCCCAATTAAAGGTGATTCCTTGATTCCCGTTCCAGTAGTAGGTGAAATTGAGACAGTCGACCAAGATGTTGGCTCACACGTCTCATGGCCACGGGACTTGATCATAATTAATGCCCCATCTGATGCGGTATGTAAGTAATATGTTGTAAGCTATATATTAGCTTTGATTATATTTTGCTAAATTTTTATATATTTGCAGAAAACAAGGAGAAAAGGAAAGGAACCTAAAAGTGAGTTGCATAAAGTGCAGGCCTTATTTAAGAACATGGAGATCAATAAGAATGTTCCAGACCGCTTTCGATTGTTGTATAAACATGCAACAACATTCATGAAGACCACTGGGGTCTCAATACAGATTCCATGTAATGTCGAGGTGTTTGGTTCTGATAAAACGATATTTATATTGCATGAAAATATAATCGCTTTGCTTGAGTTTAAAATGATTGGACAAGCTATAATATCTTCATACATGGCGTGAGTATTTTTTTTAATTCTTGTCACTCTTGTCATTTCTCATGTATTCTTGTCTTCTGCATATTTCGTTTCATTGTTACTTTAATTTATTTTTAATACAGGTACTTGCATTCTAAGGTTCATGAGAATGACAATTTGGATTTGTTTGCTTTCTGTGATCCTGGAGCCACATTTACCCCGAACAGCGACTTTGAAGCTTACTTGTTTAATCGTTTGAAAGAGGGTAATCCTGATCGTCTTTTCTTCTTGTCGCATAATACCAAGTAAGTATATATATTGAGTGTTTTCATTTTTTTGATAAATCACTTTTTTAATCTATTTATATATTGAGGGTAATTCTATTTTTCGTATTTTTTTAAAATAAAAATAGTTGCCATTGGATACTGGTCTTGATGTGGGGTGGCAAAATTTTCGTGCTCAATCCTTTGCCTCGTTCAACTACTTTTCCAGACTTGGAAAAAACAATATCAAGGTATATTAATTATTTTATATCTCGATTATTTTCATTATTGAGATATCGATCATAAAACAATATTAACACTGCACACGTGACAGGGCGGTAGTTGCTTTTAATATTCAGGCTGGAAGGGGAAATAAAGCCCCGACTGTAAAATACCTTTCAGTAAGTTTTTTTTTTCTGCAGTTTAGTTATTTCTCTGGTAATTGCATCGTTTTGTTTGTAAAATATCACTTTGTGCTACTACTGCTCATTTGGATCAGTACGCCAATAAATTGAGTAATTTTTGTTTAAGGTTATATTATCGATCTAATATTTTTTTTAAATAGGGATGTCCTAAACAACCTGGTGGTATTGAATGCGGCTATGTAGTTATGCGCTACATGAAAGAAATTGTAATGGACAGTGAAATGTCATTTCTAAACAAGGTATTATTTTTTCCTCAAACTTATTTAATTTCTATATATTTATAGTATGATTCATATTAATTTTTTTCATGTTTACACTTTTCAGTGGTCTGCCAAGTCTCGTAAGTCAAGTTGTTCCAGGGCTGAGCTTGATGAGGTCTGATGCGAGACTGCTAGTCATATTGAACAATTTTTGTAAACAGGGCCTAGGATATGGTTTTGGTGCATAGTATTATTGACTTTGGTAGTATGATTCTGGATGAATTATGTAGTTGGAAGTATGACTTTGATATTTTGATGAATTGTATTTTGGATGAATTAGATGGTATCGGTATTATTATGGATGATTTGGATTATGTAGTATGAATTGGATTTGGCTTTGGTATATATTGGTCTTTTGATTTTGATATTTGGTTTGGTTTTTTTATTTTGGTCATTTGGTATTTTGGTTTTTGGGAAAGTCGTATAAACAGGGCATCCACATATTAACAAAACAAAACTTACATCACTTTTCCAAAAAACCGATGTTAAATATGACAAATATAGACACCAGTTTCATGAACGAAGTCATGCAAAGGATATGATAGACATCAGCTCCAACTGCATGGACATCAGCTAGATATAAGAAACCGATGTAAATAAGGTAAACAGACATCAGTTTATATAGAGAACCGATGTTAAATGTTAACGTGGACATCAGTTCATAAACAAATTTTAAGGTTTTTTCCTCTTTTCCTTTTCTTTGTCATATGTTCAAGATTATATAAATCTTATATTAAAACAAGATTCACATTGTTCTGATGACATAGTTTCAATAATTTGAAGTAACAACATCAGTTTTCGTAAAATAACCGATGTCTAAGATGCTTACAGACATCGGCTAAAAACTGATGTCTAATACCCCGACCTTTCTCTACACATGCAAAGACATCGCTTCTCTTTATCAATAGACATCGGTTTTTAGCCGATGTCTATTGCTGTTTTTCTAGTAGTCCGGGCACACCAAGGACGTAGTGACTTGTATGTCCTTATTCGAGGATGAAGTCTAAAACGTTGTAGATGACGTATGGAGTTGTGTCCAAAACGTAGTAGATGACGTATGGAGTTGTGTCCAAAACGTTGTAGATGACGTATGGAGCTGTGTCCAAAACGTAGTAGATGACGTATGGAGCTGTGTCCAAAACGTAGTAGATGATGTATGGAGTTGTGTCCAAAACGTAGTAGATGACGTATGGAGCTGTGTCCAAAACGTAGTTCTGAGATGAGGGGTCAGACCCTTTATATAGGCGTTTAGAAGCCTAGTGGATAAGTATTGATTTCCTTGAAGGATAAATCTTATCCTTGATGGTGGATAAGTATTATCACTTTCTTGAAGGATAAATCTTATCATTGACAGTGGATAAGTATTATCACTTCCTTGAATGATAAGTCTTATCCTTGACGGTGGATAAGTGTAATAACCCAAATTTTTGGAAAAATTAAAACTTTTCTTATTATGATTAAGTACAACAGTGAATAGTGAATTTGGTGGATGAATAGTGATTTTGAGGATTAACAAAGTTTTTCATGCCACCTATGTACGAGACGTGGTGTGAATATTCCGAAGTCATATTAGTGATCTACGGAGTAAATAAGTGAATGCAAAGACGATCGGAATTCAGAAATTCCAAATTTTATTTTGATGAAGTATTTGACCAGGCAGCGAATTATATATTATTATATTCAAGAAATGAGATATTAAAATTGAGGATTTGAGGATTTAATATTTGGAATTTTATTAGTTTATTAAAGTCGATTTAAGGATTCGATTATTGGAAGGAATAGTGAATAGTTACTATTCACTGCGAGAATCGCGTAGAGTTTTATTCGCTCATTTTGGGAAATATTTCGAATCGTTTCAAGAGGAACAAGGCAACATTTACAGGATTGAATATAGACATGGAAGTAACATGTAACAAGATTAATTCGAGGGATGCAACGTTTGGATCATCCATGTGAAAAGAAACGAACTAGTAAAGCTGCTTTGCCACCATGACCCTCCAGTGCTTGACACGTGTCCTGCTTTGCCACCATGATATCTCATGGATCAACATGTGTCCTGATGATAAGGCTTAATGCTGATGACTCACCAAAACAAAGACTTGACCACAAAATATCATTTCAATTATCAAAACAACCAAAAGTAAAACCATTCCATTTTTCTTCATTTTCGGCAAAAGTAAAACTGCCGAATTATAAATTTCATACCTCCTTCATTTCTTGGTGGAAAATGGCGATCTATAGCTTGTTGGAAAGGTCTTGAGATAACCTACATTTCCTATTTCACGAGTTTCTTCCATTTGAGCAAGGTAAGACCTTCGTTTTTCCAGTTCTTTAAACCGGTGTATAGTAACTCCGAGAATTCATAACTTGTTCTTGATTTTCTTTTGCAAGTTTAAGGATGATAACCGTGGATGAAGACTCTTTTGAGGCTTACAAGATCTTGTGGTGTGTTTAAGGATTCAAGGAAGGTATAAAGACCTCTGCCCCCTTTTGTTTATATGAGTTTGAAGTGGTTTTGATGTTTATGTAAAGTTAAGATCATGATTAAGTAATTATATGAATTGTTGGTTGAGTTTGGAGGATGGGTTATGAATTTGTTTTGATTATTCATGGAGGATTTGACTGAGTGGAGGGTGTATAAGGTGGATGGTGAGTTTGGGATTAATTGGTATTGATTTGGTTGTGTTTTGGAAATGGAAAACGTTACGATTATAGCCGTCGTAATGCTCATTTGATTTAAGGATGTTTTGAGCAAGAATTACGAACTGTTCTTGGAATATTTTTGAGCAGAACTGACAAGGAGCCTGTAGGTCTTGTTTTAAGGTTTGTTTTGGTATAAAGATCATGCCTATACGATTTACGGTTTAAGAGAAAAGTGAGTTTTAGTAAACGTCGTTCGGAGGAACAACCCTTCTCTGGTCAGTCACTTTGAGGCTACATTTGGACCACTTAGAAGCCATATTAAAATGTGAAACTTTGAGGAATAATACTAGAGAGAGTTAGGAAGGCTCACGAAAACGATTCGGATTAAAAAGATTATTTTTCGATTTTATAAAAATGTTTTAGTCGAGGTCGCGCAAGTGGAAACCACTGAAAACGAGACTTAGAAACCAAGGTTCCAAATGGTTAAGTATAACTTGGATTTGAGTATGGATTTCGAACCAAACTTATGATATAAGTATTTGACGAATAACATGGACTTAGTGTGACGCTAGAGCGAGCAAGTAATGCCTTGGTTGTGTTTCGCTTACGTGTTTAAGCATTGAGTTATAAGAGGTTTATCGAGGGAATTAACCGTGTGTTTTCGTTTGACTTTGTCTAGATTGTCCGGCATCGTCGCGAACCCCTATCACTTCTCGAGCATCAGGCAAGTTTACTAAACCTTACTCTATTATTCAGAGTATGTATATTTTCCTATGTTCAATACTTGTGTATTCCCAATTTATATACCAAATCTTTGTTGCAAGTATCGTGGCAAGTTTCTAAAACCATATTTTGAAGTATTGATTATATTACTGCTTTTGCCATGTGTGGAGTTATACAGTTTTGCGATACATGTTATATATTGTATAAAATAGAGTTTGATTTTGGTTTATATATGAGCTTTAAGATAAAGTAGTTATAAACCGGTGTACCTTGTAGCTCTAGAGATAAGAGCATACTTCTTGTTTCCGACTCTAGACCGGGAGTCAGTACTTTGAGATATAGATATAGACCGGGATTCCAGCGGCAGTGTACTAATTATTTTGAGGACTGCTATTATTAAACATTAATTATATTTCTAGAAAGTATTAATTACCTGGAAATGATTTGAGGAATGTTATTTGAATATTACCTCATTCGAAGGTTATTACTTGGAAATGATTTGGTAATTGGCTTATAAGCTATATATGAGATATCAGTTATAAGCCAGGTTTTTATAATGCCCTAGGATAAGGGCGTGTGATTTTCTTGCAAGATCAGAAGTGATTATATTTTGTATATGATAAAGGTTATTGCCGATAAGATATCGGGTAACTGTTACTCGAGGGTTAATTGTTTTATTTAAGAATATTATTTATTAATGTTCATTTTAAGAATATTATTTATTAATATTCATTTGAGGATTATCGACTTAAGAATATTATTTTGAATATTCATTTGAAGATTATTTATTTATTGAATGAATATTAGTTTTGAACATTCATTCGAGGACTATTTAATTATTTAATGAATATTACTTTTGAATATTCATCCGAGGATTATTTAATTATTTAATGAATATTATTTTCAAATATTCATTTGATGGATGCTTACTTAATGAATATTATCTTCAAATATTCGTTTAAGGTTACTTATTTAGTAAATATTATTAATTATTTTCAAATCAAAAAGAGGTTCCCAAAACAATGTTTTTCCATTTAAGTCTGCCTTTTGAGAAGACTTAAATGCTCGCTCACTATCCAAAAGACGGGGAACCTGATTTTTGTAACTGCTATTCATTTTAAACTCTCAAAACTCAAAAGAACTGTCAGAGTAAAAGATTCAATCTCGATTTCATGAAGACTATTTGTCGCTCAACCTGAGTTTCCGGCTATAGGCCAGTATGTACTTATGGGTTAGCTTCCCATTGTTCGGGAGTAACCAGGGATTGTGAAAGTCCGGCTAAGAGCCAATATGGGTTAATGGGTTAACTTCCGATTGATTCTGGGAGTAACCAAAGGATCCTAGTGCGATCTTTGAACGGGCATTTGCCCGGGGAACTTGAATTTGGCCCAACTTGCGCCAGAATGATTGCGGATGGAGCTTTCATTCAGGATGATTGCGGATGGAGCTTTCATCCAAGGTAATTGCGGATGGAGCTTTTACCTGAGGGTAATTACGGATGGAGTTTTTATCCTTCTACTAGTAGAGAAGACCCGCGGTGGACCTGGAAGCGGCGACTGATCATCGTCGATCCACGTCTGGAATTATTGAAATCTCAATACAGAGTTCAAATGAAATTTCTCCTACATACGGAGTTCAGTGTTCCCATCTGGCAGTATCTTGAACTGCTGAGTGTTATAGTATCCACAACTGCTGAGTGCTACGTCACTGGAGCAGGGTGTCAGCATCCAAATTTCTATCATACCCCGATTAGGGAAAATATTCGAGTTTTCATTAAAGGATACTTATCTTGATAAATTGCTATGGCAAGTACGAATTTCACTTATCTTTCGTATAAAGACGATAATTGATATTTGAAGTACTGTTGTGGTATATATTCCGATAAGGAAATAATTTCAGTATCGAGATATTTTGACAAATTATTGTCTTATACCCACTTTATTTCTGGGTTGAATTAAAAGGCAGAATTATGCCATACTTTCATTACCTTGCTGAGCTATCGCTCACTCTTGCTATTATTTTATATATATTATATAGCAGGGAAGCAGGATGCCAATGGGACGGCACATACCTCGCAAGGCGTTTCCATTAAGCAGTTTCTAGCAGCGATCCCGAGAGTAGTACGAACCAATCGAATCAGGCTACGGCTTTTGGTATTCAACTTATGTATAGACATGAATGGTATTAGAGGATTGTGAGCATCAGAAGGCTAAGTTGGTAATGTAACACTACTTAGAAATTGTATCAGTATCAGATTCAAAAGACATTTGGGTATTGTAATAAAAATTATTTATTCCGCAATTGTTGTAGTGTGTCGTTTCTGAGACTCTAACCTGTGTGTGTGTGTGTGTGAGACTTATAATGTGGGGTCATGAGCAGGTGAAATATGATTGGTGTGAGTAATACAGGTAAGGCAAGGAGTGCATGAATTGTGACAACCCTAAATCCCTGACCCCGGATTTGGGGCTGTTACAATAAGTATTATTACTTCCTTAAAGGATAAGTCTTATCCTTGACGGTGGATAAGGATTAATTCTAGATCTTTCCTTGTAGGAGTTGTTTCCATATCATAACGGACTTGTATTGAAACAAGCCCAATTGTATTAGAACAAGCCTGTATTGGACGTCTCCTAATACAGGTTGTACTTCTAGCCCAAATATTAATTACGAAATTAATATTTAATTAGGGTTTCGGGCCTTATTAATGGGCCTCATTCATGGACCAACTAGGTTTAATTAATGCAATATTAATTATGTCTTTAGAGTTATTTTTAACCCATATCATTTGCCCCACAACTTCTATGATAATGCACTAGGATTTCATAGAAGTTATACCGGTCTTTTTCGAGACTTGGGGTCTTTTTATCCCTTACCTGATACACTAGTGTTTCACGAGTATCGTCTTGGTGTAAAGTGTGGAGTGACCTACACATTTACGACGATTTTACCTTATTCGAGGCTAACTTGACATTTGCATAAGCCTTTTATGTCTTATACCGTCTTGTTTTGGCTTCAAGCCTTTCATTGAGCATATCGAATGATGGGGTTTGGACTGAATGTCTTAGGTTTCTGGGGTTTCAACCCTTCACCCTTACGAGTTCTTATTGATGGCTCCACTCATAGTGATTCTTTCTCAAGTCTATCATATCAAACTTCTCTTGAGCTTGAAATTTTCGCTAATTAACAATAAGCATCTTAGGATTTCTTTTGTATGTTTATTAACAACATTCACCATTCGGGGTTCGTTGTATTCAGCTCTATTTGTGCAGTTGACATGCATATTTTGTATGCTTTCCTTTGCATTCATTTGTAGTTTGTCTTGGCAATGCTTTGAGGATGTTTCTACCAATCAAAACGGGTTCAACCCTTCATCTGCTTTCCAGGAACCTCATGATTTCATCGAACCTTATTTCTACTTGTCCTACTAGCGGATCCTTTTATGATGCACTAAACATAATAAACTTTTAAGTTTACAGCATGCCAAGTTCTTGGCACTTCGATCCCTTCAAGGGTTTCCAATTTGTTTGAGCCTCGACCAAATACGTTTTTAACGCGATATGGTCCTTCCCAATTTGGGGCCAACTTGCCTTTTTGTCCAACCCCGGATGCCTCAATCTTTCGGAGGACTAAGTCTCCTTGACGGAAGAATCTCTCTTTAACCCTTAGGTTATAGTAGAAAGATGCCCTTTTTTATGTTCAACTACATTAGCATTTGCCTCATCTCTAACTTCATCAATTAGATCTAAGGCCAACCTCATGCCTTCTTCATTTGTCTCTGGCTCATAAGCTTCGATTCTTGGAGATGTGTGAGTAATCTCTACTGGAACCACTGCCTCTGCCCCATATGCCAGCAGAAAGGGGGTTGCTCCAGTGGTGACTTTACAAGTAGTACGATATGCCCATAGTAAGGGGAACAATTCGTCTACCCAAGTGTTTCTAGAGCATTCAACTCTTTTCTTCAGTCCAACTAGGATAATTCGATTGGCAACCTCAGCTTGCCCATTTGCTTGAGGATGGGCAACAGAAGTGAAACGTAACTTGATATCATTCTCGTCACAATACTTCTTGAATTCTTCGTTGTTAAACTGAGTTCCATTATCCGTTACCAAGATTCGTGGAATCCCGTATCTGCATATTACATTCTCCCAAAAGAAATGCATTACTTGTTTGGTGGTTATCTTGGCTAATGATTTAGCCTCAATCCACTTAGTGAAGTAGTCGATTGCTACTATCAAGAACTTTCTTTGCGCACTTGCCATTGGAAATGGTCCAAGTATATCCATCCCCCACATGGCGAATGGGATAGGTGAGTTTATGGACGTCAACATCTCTGGTGGTTGTCTAACCACTGGTGCATGCTTTTGGCACCGTTCACATTTCTTCACATATCTTTTGGCATCTGCAAGTATGCTTGGCCAATAGAAACCTAGACGAGTGATTTTATGAGCAAGGGCTCTACCCCCCAAGTGCTGCCCACAAATTCCTTCATGTACTTCCCATAGGGTCAATTCTGCCTCTTGGGGTCTCAAGCATTTTAAGTAAGGAATGATGAAAGACTTTTTGTATAGGATTCCCTCAATCAGGGCATACCTTAGTGCTCTCACATATAGCTTTCGTGCTTCTGAAGTGTCGTTGGGTAACCACCCAGTTTCCAGATGAGATTTGATGGGATCCATCTAACAGTTGGCAACATCAATGGGTGCTACCAACTTTCCATTGATGCTTGGGGTCTTCAAGACTTGGAAGTATACACTTCCTGCATAGTTCTCAATTTCAGAAGAGGCAAACTTAGACAAGGCGTCGGCCTTCATGTTTTCTTCCCTTGGAATGTGTTCCACATAACACTCATCAAACTGAGTCATGATGGCCTTGACAAGTTTTAGGTACTTGGCCATGACTTCATCTCTAGCTTCAAACTCCCCATTTACTTGGGAAACCACTAGCCTCGAGTCTCCACACATTTTCAGAGTTTTAACTCTCAAGGCTCCAGCCAGACCTAGGCCAGCTATCAGGGCTTTGTACTCAGCTTCATTGTTTGTCGTTGGGAAGTCCAGTTTTAGTGCGTACTCTATGAGAAATCCATCAGGACTTTGTAGCACCAAACCTACTCCACTTGATTTTGTTTTTGATGCTCCATCAAAATAGGGCACCCAATATTCTTTGGACACCTTGTCTTCATCTTTATTATCTTCATCTGTTACTTCCTGCCCCCCGACTTCTTGGTTGTCAATAGTGCATTCAACCATAAAGTCAGCGAGTGCTTGAGCTTTTATGGCCGTTCGAGGCTTGTAATTGATGTCAAATTCTCCCAATTCAATAGCCCATTTGATCAACCTTCCACTAACTTGAGGGCTATGCAAGATGTTTCTTAGAGGCTGATTGGTCAAGACCTCTATCTTGTGTGCTTGGAAGTATGGGCGCAGCTTTCTTGAGGCCATTATCAAGGCTAAGGCAAACTTCTCTATCGTAGAGTAGTTTATTTATGCCCCATGTAGAATCTTTCTCACGTAATAAACGGGCTTCTGAACCTTCAACTCTTCTTTTATCAAAACGGCTCCAAGGGCTGTGCTAGAAACCGCCAAGTACAAATAGAGAGTTTCTCCTGGCTTTGGCTTTGCCAACAGTGGTGCCTCATCCATGTGCTTCTTCAAGGCCTCAAAGGCCTCCTGGCTTTCAGTTGTCCACTCAAAAATTTTCACGTTCTTGAGTGCTTTGAAGAAAGGTAAGCACTTTTCTCCTGACTTGGAGATGAATCTTCCCAAAGCTGCCATTCTTCCCGTTAGTTTTTGGACATCCTTGAC
This sequence comes from Heracleum sosnowskyi, assembly GCA_030848705.1. NCBI lineage: Eukaryota > Viridiplantae > Streptophyta > Magnoliopsida > Apiales > Apiaceae > Heracleum > Heracleum sosnowskyi. Next base: position 94,738,729 of record CM061244.1, read on the forward strand.
AGTCCGTGGTGGTTGCATGTGTAGAATTGCTTTGATTTTGTCGGGATTGGCCTCGATTCCTCTCTTGGAAACCATCAGGCCTAAAAACTTCCCTGAGCCTACACCAAAGGCACATTTAGCTTGATTCAACATCATCTTGTGGTGCCTCAGCACTTCAAACGCTTCTCGCAGATGGTTTATATGATCGGCCTTATCGAGGCTTTTAACCAACATGTCATCCATGTAGACCTCCATGATTTTTCCAATCAGGTGTTCAAAAATTTTGTTCACCAATCTTTGGTATGTTGCCCCTGCATTTTTAAGTCCAAATGCCATGACTAGATAACAGAAAACACCAAAGTCTATGATCAATGATACCTTGGAGACGTCATCTTTGTGCATTTTGATTTGGTTGTATCCACTGAGGCCATCCATGAAACTGAGCATCTCGTGCCCAGCTGTAGCATCTATTAAGGCATCAATCCTTGGTAAGGGAAAACAATCCTTAGGACATGCGTCGTTCAAATCGGTGAAGTCTACACACATTCTCCATTTTTCATTGGCTTTTTTGACCATCACCGGGTTAGCCAACCATTCTGGGAATTGTATCTCTTCAATAAATCCAACCTCTAGAAGCTTTTCTACTTCTTGTTTAATGGCCTCTTGCCTCTCTGGAGCAAAATTTCTCTTCTTCTGTTTCACCGTCTTCCTTTCAGGATCCACATTCAATTTGTGGGTTATCAGTTGGGGATCGATCCCTGGCATGTCAGCCGCTGTCCAAGCAAAAACGTCATTGTTCTCTTGAAGAAAAGATATGAGCTTGCTTTTCAATGGTTCAGGCAATAGTGCTCCAACATAAGTCACCTTCTCCGGTTCACCAGGGACTAAGGGAATTGGGATTAAATCCTCAGCTGATTTCCCTCTTCTGTCCTCATTATCTCCAGTGTCCATGTCTTCAATGGGGAGAACCTGCCCCCCGATTACATCAGGCCTTAACGCGGCTACGTAACAACTTCTAGCCATCTTTTGGTCTCCCCGTTCTTCACCAATCCCATTCCTTGTTGGGAACTTAATTTTCAGGTGATAAGAAGAGGCAACAGCCTTAAACGCGATCACATTGTATGTTGAAGTTGCCTTTATAACTATGAAGTTCAACATCTGAGTAGACGTATTTGACCCTTGCCCCATTGTCATAGGGAGTTGGATTGTGCCTTCCACCTTCGACTCCACTCCACTCCATTGAATCCATATATGGGCATATTCGAGGGTGTCAACTGAGAGTCAGTATAGCCCATCTTGATAAAAGCATCATGGAACAAGATGTCCACTGACGCTCCATTGTCAACCAGAACTCTCTTTGTTTCAGAATTGTCTATCACAGGTACGATGACTAAGGGATCATCGTGGGGAAACTTCACTCCTTCCAAGTCAGAATCATCAAAACCTATTGATATTTCCGTTCTGGCACGTTTCGGTGCTTCTCCAACCACAGTCATTACCTCTCGGGCATAGGCTTTCCTTGAGTTTAGGGAGGACCCAGCAGCAGTTGGTCCTCCGAATATCATGTTGATGACTGGCCCTCAGGGCTTGGGATTACGATCTTGATCGTTGTCCCTTCTGTCGTAATCCTTCCTTTCATAGTTTCCTCTTTGACTCACTTTATTTCCATCCTTAGTGAATTTATTGAGCTTTCCTCTTTGTATCAAAAACTCGATTTCATCTTTCAGTTGTCTGCAATCATCCGTGTCATGACCGACTTCCTTGTGGAACCGACAAAATTGGTTTTGATTCCGTTTAGACATATCAGTCCTTAGTGGCTTTGGCCATCGGAGATCCTCCTGAGTCCTTTGTTATTTCCATCAGAATTTGGCTCCTGGGAGTGTTTAATCTTGCATACTCCGTAAACTTTGGCCCAAAATTGTTCCTCTTGGATGGAGAATCAGAATCCTTTGACGTTCTAGGAAACTTTTCCTTTACGTCGTACTCCTGAGTTTCCTTTCTTTTCTTTGAATTTCCACTGCCACCAGCAGTGGGTTCATACTTTCTCATGCTTTCTTCAGCCTTGATATACTTTCCGGCTCTATCTTGGAGCTTCAGCATGCTCTCGGGTGGATGTTTTGCCAATGATCTTGTAAAGTGATCATCAGTGGTTCCTTGCTGCAGGGCTATCATAGCTACTTTGTCCTCCAAGTCCGGGACTTTCAGAGCCTTCCGGGTAAATCGATTGATATAATCCCCTAAAGCTTCATTCTTTCCTTGCTGGATTCCCATGAGTGATGCAGAACTTTTCTCATGCACCCTTCCACTGACAAATTGGTTGATGAATGCTTTGCTTAGTTCCTTGAAAGACCCAATAGAGTTGGGAGGAAGACGGCTATACCAACGTTGGGCCATGCCTGCCAAGGTTTGTGGAAACGCCCTGCACTTGACAGCATCATTGGTTGGCTGCAACAACAATGCATTGGATAATGTTCTTACATGATTAGCGGGATCTCCCGTTCCATCATAAGCTTTAATCGTTGGCATCTTGAATTTCCTGGATATGGTAGCTTTCATGATGTCTTGAGTAAATGGTGGTGTAGGATCGTCAGGATCTCCTAGGGGCAACAAAACACTAGGATAACCCCTTGGGGCTTCAGCCCTCTTAGTTCTTCTTGGTGTTGGGTCCAGGTTGATTATTGGGACTCTTCCAGTTGCTTGGCTTTGGGCTTTTGCGGCCTCCTGTTCTGCTACAGCCTCTGCCTCGTGGGCTTCAATCTTTTCCTTAGTAGTTTGGGGTTGTTCCCGATTTGATTGGGAAAAACGTCTCCTCCTTGGGGCAACAACCCTCTCTTCTCTAGATGAATAATTCTCGTCCTCAGTATAGGGACCCGAGTAGTCTTGAATCAAAGGGGTCCTTCGAGTTTGAGTTTGTTGGTTTTGGGGTCCCAGACCTTGTATATAAGGGGGAACATATGCTTCATGGTAAGTGGGGTTGAGACCACTGCTGCCCATCGTGGGTCGAGGAGGCATGCCATAGTTTGGCATCCCAAGAGTTTGAGTTGCGTATTGGGGAAGATCCGTAGTATGGAGTTGAAGGCCACTTGGTGCATTCATGAGCAGTGGGGAGGTCGTGATTGGTTGCTGGTAAGTGGTCTCTTGTGGATTAGTGTTAGTTCAGGATTCAATGATTGTCAAGAACTAGACTCAACTGATCAGGATTGCTGACGTCATCAGTATTGCATGGTTATCAGTATTTGATCAAGCGTCAGAATCAGGATGTATATCAGGACTGTGATCAGGATTGATCATCAGGACTGGAAGCTGATCAGGATTCCTACTTCGAGTTATATTTGGAGTCTAGTTAAACATGGAAGTTTATTTTTTCGGTTCCTGGTTTGTAGTAATGTAGCTATCGATTAAGGATAGGTTTCAATCTTTGTAATTGATTAGGACTTATCTTGTAATTGATAGAGAAGCTGTGTAGTATATAAACACAGTTTAGGTTTCGATTTATGTAGGAGACAAGAGCTGAGATAATCGATCACACACACGAGTATTGTGTAACCTAGCAGCTCTCAAGAACACAGAATTTCTTGAGAGAGTTTGTAACAGTTTTATATCAGATTTAATAAAGCTGTTATCTTTCTTTCATATTTGTGATATATACTTTAATAAGTCGAGAATCTTATACAATTGTATTCAACCCCCCTTCTACAATTGTTTATTACTGGGCACCAATTGGTATCAGAGCAAACTGATTTAAATTTGAATCAGATACGATCTAAGATGTCGACAACGAAGTATGAAAGCATGAAAATTCCCATCCTGAAAAAGTCAGAATATTCAACATGGAAGGTTAAGATGCTGATGTACCTGGAGGCTATGGATCCTGACTATCTGGACAGGATTCGTGATGGACCATATGTTCCTACCAGAATCATAGAACGAACAGATACTGTACCTGAACATTATGTGGTCAAGGCTAAAAGTGATTGGACTCCAGAAGAAAAAGCTCATGTACTCAGGGAACCAAAGATAAAGAATATACTGCACAATAGTCTTGATGCTGTCATGTCAAACAGAGTGATTGCATGCAAGTCTGCAAAAGAGATCTGGGATACTTTGGAAACTCAATGTCAGGGATCTGCATCTGTCAAGAAGAACAGAAGGGCTCTCTTGATTCAAGAATATGAACAATTCGATGCTAGACCAGATGAGAGCCTAACTGATTTATATGATAGATTTCTGACACTTCTCAACGATTTATCTTTAGTTGGCAAGGAATATGAAACTGAAGATTCAAACACCAAGTTTCTAAGAGCTTTACCAGAAGAATGGGATACTCAGACCTCGATCATTAGACATCAGTATAATCTCAACACTGTGTCTCTTGATGAAGTCTATGGAATGCTAAGAACTCATGATCTTGAAGTTCAACAGAGAAAGAATAAGAAAGGCAGCAAGGCAAAATCTATTGCTTTGAAAGCAGAGGCTAAATCAAAAGGAAAAGCTATGGAGGTCTCTAAAAGGAAATCAATTGAAGCTGAGTCAGATCCTGATGACTCTTCATCAGATACTGATGGCAATCCTGATGCCAATACTGATGATAAATCTTCTGACTCAGACATGGAAGAGATGGTAGCTATGATTGTCAGAAGCTTCAAAAGGATGAAGTTCAGGAAGGCTAGGAGACAAGGCAATTTTCAGAAAAGGACCTTCAATGCAGACAAAGACAAGTATATCAAAAAGGAAAGCAAGGGTAGCAAATTTGACAAGTCAAAGGTTAGATGCTACAAGTGTAATGGTATGGGTCAATTTGCTTCTGAGTGCAAGAAGACAAAGGCACTCATCACATCAAGCAAGGACTGGATGGACTCTTCCTCAGAATCTGATACTGAGGTGGTCAACTATGCTCTAATGGCCAATACTGATGATACTGCTATTCCTGATGATAAGGTACTAAATACTGTCTTTGATTTTGATACTGATAATACTTCTGAGTTGAGACGTTTTCTAAAGTCATTGCATATTAGCTTTAGAAGTCAAACTGCTGAGAATACTAGGATCTTATCTGAGATGTCTGAACTTAGGAAAAGGAATGAGCATTTAGAAGCTGAATTTTCTCTTATGCAAAAAGTACAGATAGAATGTGATAATGCTAAACACATTGTTAGGTCCAAAGTATCGTAGAAGGGGGGGTTGAAATCGATACTCACAAATAATTCAATTTCGTTCGCGGATTAATCATTCAGTTCTATAACGAAATCAAACACACCAAATCAAACCAAGAGTCGGGGAATATATCTTTTTATAAATATAAACCTCGAGGGGTGCTACAATTTCTAATCCGTAGATTAGCTTCAATGAGTTTAAGGTTACACAAATTCAATACAATGATCAAGTTCTGAGCACTATTAATTTCTCTGATTTTCTCTGGCTCAATTCTCTCTCTCTCAGTAATGTCTCTGTGTGTTTTGCCTTAACTGAAGAAGACACACTTCCTCTGTTAGTAATTGTAGACTTTGTTTTTGAAAACTATCGAACCTTAATTGAAGAATCAATCTTGGCCGTCCATCTTCAAAATCAACCTGTAAAACAAGAATACTTTTCACCTGCTCCTAATTAAAAAACCATCGAATGATTTAAGTTATTTTACCATTCGATAGTTTTAAAACAAAACTATCGAATACTAAATTAACTCAAATTGGTTTTCTATGAATCACTTTTTAATACCATTCGATAGTTTTCTGAAATGAAAAACTATCGAATCATTTTTCTTGTCTTATATCATTTAATGATTCCACTGAGCTCCTGGGTGTTTAAGTAATAGACTGTATCACTTTCTTCTGAGACGATAAAACAACCTGATCTTTTTAGTGCCGTCACCTTGTGCAACTGGTCTGGTTCACAGATGAATAACACTTGATCAATTCTTCTTTTATGTCTTCAATTCAATGATGTTGATAAGTCCCTTGTCGTTCTGGTTGCTTCATTTAAATCACTGGAATCCCGTGGTACTTAACCCTAAATCATTCACATACTTCTGTCGTCTTGAAAGTCTTGTTTCTTTTGCTGTCACTGAGGCTTGAACATTTTCATGAACTTCTTTCCATGACATGTTTACGGACTTCAAGAATACATAACGTATTTTGATTTTTTGAGTTTACCTTTTCTTCTTTGATTCTGGATTCCTGTGCTTCTGTTAATATTATTGTTTGTCTTGTCCTTTGTTGAGTTGTAGTTATCTCTTTTACATCTTATGTTACATTATGCTTTACAATCTCCCCCTATTTGATTGGATAGAGTTTGACAAGCAAATACTTTGAGGATAACTCAACTAACTAAGGAAACATGAAACTAATTAAAGTAAGACAGTGTAATAATATTAAATGCATTCTGGATCAGATATATATACATTTCCAGATTTCATAAATCAAAAAACAATTAAACTTTATACAATGAAGTTGCTCCTCTAGTCTGAGCTGATAGTTCTTTTGTTCTTTGCTTCATTCTTCAGTCCATCTCAATCTCACCTTCTTCTATCACAGGATCGGAGTCAGCAGCTTGATAATCAATCACAGAAGGATAGTGCAGTGGTTCTCCAGGTTTAAGGATTGCTCCTTGAATGTGTCTTCCAATGTATTCAACCTCTTGTCCCACTCCAGCCCACAACCATGCAATGTTAACATCTTTCTTGTTTAGCTTTGGCATGTTTGGTAGTCTGGGATGCACTTCCAATCCTCTTTCCACTCTCTTCCTATAGTAAGGAACATTCTCCATTAGAAATCTTCGTAGAGTGTCTGCTGCTTTGTCCTTCTCCGTTGATGAGAATCTAGTGGATCTAAGATACTTCTCAACTGAGATTAGATAGTTGTTTGGGTAGTCTCTCAGTTTGTCCTCAGCCAAATAGCAGATTCTGAACAAGTCATTCGCCATGAATCTAACCACTGGAGGATCTTCAGTAATCTCTGGACCAACTTTCATCAAGATCTCTTTAACATGCTCACGGAGCAGTTCATTTAGCCTTGTCGTCCTTTGAATCTTGATGAGAATAACCTGCAATTCTGTGTATGTCCTCTGTTCTAAAAACTTAGTGGAAATCACAAATGTACCTTTCTCCAGAAAATTGATTAATAAGCTCCATGCACCATTTGCTTTAACCCCTGCTTTCAGAAAGATCATAGAGTTTCTCAGTGCTGTGAAGTAAGTCTGATCTTCAAGATTGGCACTTCTGATGTCCTGAATGATAACTTCCACCTCAGCATTGTCGTTGACTTCTAATCCGTCTTCAACTCCGCAAAAGGTTTTATAAGCCATTTCCCATTCATTACCTTCTTTCTTTGCCAGATCTATCATCTTCTTCCTCCTCACTTCATTATACACCTTGAATCTCTTCAGTTTTTCACTCCTTAGAATTGCTTGTTGTTTCTCTTTATCAGCTTGCCTGGCATCTACTGCAGCTCTCTGAGCTCTTATTGCTTCCAAGGTAGCTTCTTCTTCTAGTGATAGAGAATTTGCTTCTTCTTCCATAATATCCTCCCAGATTGGATGTTCAACGGGCTCTGGATAATATGGCTCATGCTCCTCCTGAATTGGTTGCTCTAGCATGACCTCAAATTCCTCTTCACTCTTCTCTTCTTCTTCTACAAGTTCTTCTATCCAGTACTGTCTGATTGGAATAGCTTCAACCGTTTCCCAAACTCCCCATCCATCCTTATCCTTCTCCCTTTCTCCAACTTTCTCCCCCTTAGTTGAGGAATCCTCGACAAAAGCATCCTCAGCATAAAAGGTAGTAGAAGGATCAGGTTGCTGATTTGAAGGACCAGGTTGTCCAGATTGTTGGTTCTTCAGCATACTCCAGATAGACTGTACTCCGTCACTTTGGTTGTCCAAGAAATCCATAATCTGCTTATTCATCTCATTCATAGAAGCTAGCGACAGGTCAATGTCATCCAATCTTGAGTTGGTAGTCTTTTCCATATGATCTAGCCTCTTGTTCAGCTTAGACTCCACTCTCGAAAGTGTGTTCATTGCATCTTTTACCCGCGCTTGACCATCCCAGATAACCAGAACGTCTTCTCTCAAAGCTTCTTGTCCTTGTGACAATGCATATACTTCATTCATGAAACCATCTTTTAGTTCCTTGACGTCCGTCCTCAACTCGACCAGTTCTTCCATAGCTTCCTTCTTTAAGGAGTCCACTGCCTGCTTCGTACCTGTTATAGTGCCAGATGCACTGCCAATGACCCTGAATGTTCTTCTGGAATCAGCTGCAGCCAAGTCAACCTTCTCTTGAATAGACTTTAAAGAAGCATTGGCTTGACTAGAGGAGATCCCTTGGTCAAAGGAAGGCCGCAGTGGAACCTTAAATAGTGGATTTCCTTCTTTGTCACGAACTGTCATCTCCTTGAGGGTAGATTGAACTTGTAACTCTCTTTCTGTCGGTAACAGCAAATCATCAATATTTGGAAGGGTTAGGGTGTCACTCCTCACATTTGGCTCTGGGTGTACACTCAACGTTTCTGTCGGTGTTTGAATCATTTTACCTTTCCCACTCAGGCCAGGTGTAAGTGTTTTTGTTTCACTCAATCCCTTTGTACTGATTGTACCTGCAGAAGAAAACACCGTAGCCATCCTTAAGGAGGTCACCAGTGGTGCAATGGGGCTTCGCAAGTCCCCTTCCTTGGATAAACCAAGTTGCTGATCATCCGTGGATGATGTATCCTTTGAAGGATCTAGAGTTTGAATCTCTAGGGGGTTAGAAACAGGCTCTATTAACAGCAGAGATCCTGAACCTTCCCCAATAGTCTGTGAAGACTTTACCTCAGTTGACTCTTCAATGTTAATTGATTCATCGTCACCGAGTTGCCGATATGCACCTACGTCAGACCCTTTACCCGCAGGATCCAGATATGTTCCATCTGGGGAGCTAGACAATGACCCTTTAGATTTTGCATTTAGGTCAGAGCCTTCTCTCGACGTCTGTGAAGAATCTTGGTTCTTAGAACCTTCAACCAGTGAACCTGACCGTAATATGGTCGGAACACCAGTTGCTTCCGTCAATTCTTCCTTACTTGATTCAGCTATGGGTTCAGATATAGCTTTTGTGAGCATTGCCCAATCAAAGTCAGAAAAATCTGTGAAGGGTTCTTTGGATGAGAGAAATGAAGTATCAACAGTTGCCTCAGTTTCTGTTCGTCTCCTTTTAGAGGAAGGCAGAGCTGTTGTTGAAGGGTGTATCTCCTTATGTGGTGCTGCTTTGGCACTATCTCCCTCTACACTCAAGGATGTTTGTATACTGGGTATAGTAGGGGCAGGAGGTTCGTTTATCGTTTCATTTGGCTCGTCCAAAGGCTCTTCGACCGTGGTTAGAAGTTGTGGGTTTGCAACTTCCTGGTCAGGAATGGCCACTGAGGGCTCTGGATCAACATCCATTGGTTCAGGTGCCAATTCAGGTTGAGGTGGAGGAATATTACCTTCAATTACCTGTTCCCCTGGGGGCAGAAGTGGTAGGGGCACCGTTCTTAGATATTCAGTGAGAACAGTGGGTACCCCTGGAAGATAGTTGTTCTTCCTTATGAGAGCGGTTATTGCATTGCTCTTCATTCTCATACACTCCTGTGTGGCTTCACCTTCAAAGATCTCCCGTTCATTATCTGTTAAGATATCATTGAGAATTAGCTATAGGAACCTAGGATAGAAACAAGGCACATCATTTATGCATGTTCTTTCATCCAGTGGTCCCATGCATAGAATGACTTGATCAATCAGTAGCCTTCCTATGTTAATATGCCTATTGTTAGCAATGGCAAACCCTATCTTTTGAAGGAATAAGGGAATACCATGCAGAATTGTAAGATTGGCAGTAAAAACATGGATTAGGGTATGAAAGAAAAAGTTCCATGTCTTTGGCAAGTAATGCTTAAGGAACTCTCCCACAAAGAAGTTAGGTTGTTGACTTCTTATGAGAGTGAAGAAAGCATGTATGTCCTCAGTCGTGGGATCCGGAACAAGGTTTTCTGTAGGAAAATGTAGGATTCTATTAAAGTCTTGTTCCGTCACCCTTATTGTTCTGCCCCCTGGCACAACAAAACTGAAGGACCTTACGTTATTCTCAGTTGTATCCGTGGCGGATGTGTACAACGCAGTCAATTGATCGATGCAAAGGACCACGGGAGTACTCACAGCAAATGCCACTAATGAACGTGTGTTCAAAAACTCTGCCCATGCACGAAACTGTAAGTTCGTAATGGCTTGCAGGTTTTGAAACGAGACATGATTAGTTTTGGTAACAATAAATTCTCCAGCCATTGTTTTTCAAATTTCCAGAAAATTTAATTTTAAACCAAAACTAGTTTACCAATTAAATTTAATTAATTATTACTAATTAATCAAACTTAACACAAAATTACCCTAAAAACAAAATTACCCCTTTTCACACTAACACACAAATTCGAACACTAACAAACTTTAGAACCTTTGAATAATAGCAACCAATATTCGATTCAAAAGTCTTAGTTCGATGGTTTCTTACCCAGAAAGTGCCAAAAACTCAAAAAAGATTAACTTTTCACGGTTAGAAATCAATCAACAGTGACAAACAGTAATTTTTTTAAGGTTTTCTTGATTAAACTTTAAGAAACTATCGAATAGAGTTCTTGTATCTGTGTGTATCTCTTTGTAAGTATAGAACTCGACAAAAGCTTTTCTTAGATCTGTAAAAAACTGAAAAGGAAAAGCTAAGGCACGTTTATATACTCTTGAAACTGACAGGGGTAAAATAGTCTTTCTACAGTTCGATAGATTTTAAATGAACTATCGATGGATTTTCAGAGGGGAAAAATGGTCATCTGTACTCGATGGTTTTCTAAAAACTATCGAAGTATATGAGAATTTTGAATTTGAAATGAATTTCTGAAAAACTATCGAAAGTTACTTCTTTGAAAAATACAAAAACTATCGAGGTAATTATTGAAAAAGTATCGAGAATTCATATATTACATTAAGTGAATTCTATTCGATATATTTTCAGACACCTTTAAAAAAACTATCGAGAATTAAATATAGAAATAATATAAATTCACTTCGATATTTTTTTTTTAAAGATATTCTCAAAAACTATCGAGAATTGTTTTGTTGAAAAACTATCGAGGAGTTTAATTATTGAAAAATTAAATCCTTCCGATATATTTTCACTTTAATTTCAAAAACTATCGAAAAATGTATTTCGATGGTTTTTCCTTTCCAAATCAAAAACTATCGAAGTGTAAATTCGATGGTTTTTTTTTTGTACTTGAAAAACTATCGAATTTCCTAAAATTCGAAATTTTTGCTTCTTTCCAATTCCTAAAACCTGTTCATGTTCTAAAAATCAAAATTTTTTTATTTCCTGTTAAATTCTAATTCCAATAAATTCTTACAAATTTACCAAAATCAATTCTTAACAGAAAATTCACAATTTTCTTAGAATAAAATCAATTAAATATCATGGAATGATATTAACCAATTAAAATCCAATAAATTATGCTGCATTAATCTACAATGTTAAAAACAAATCAAATTAATTCAAATTAAATAGATGCTTAAATATTTAGAACAAATATTAGCACCTAAATAATTTTTAGAATTAATAATTAATTAAATGCCAGAAGATATATCATCCTTAAATATGACATAAAATTAGTACAATAATCCTAACTACGAGAATTGCTCCAGAAAATAAATTCACAAGTCCTAAAGATATAGAAATTCTCAAACTCATGTATTCACTAGGATTCTTGCAGTTCTTGAGTTCTAATCAACATCAATTAGAAGGTTTTAACCTCTGATCAAAATCAATTAGAAAGATTTAACATCCCAAGTTCACCAACCAGCTTAGAAAAAGTGGATTCATCAAGCGGTTTAGTAAAGATGTCTGCAATTTGGTCCTCTGTGGGTACAAAATGTAACTCCACAGTTCCATTCATGACATGCTCTCGGATAAAATGATACCTGATGTCGATGTGCTTCGTCCTCGAGTGTTGCACTGGGTTGTTTGAGATTGCTATGGCACTTGTGTTGTCGCAAAATATTGGAATCTTTGTCAACAAAAGCCCATAGTCACGGAGTTGGTTTCTCATCCACAAGATCTGAGCACAGCAGCTACCAGCAGCAATGTATTCAGCCTCAGCTGTTGATGTGGACACTGAATGCTGCTTCTTGCTGTACCAGGAAACTAACCTTCTTCCAAGAAACTGACAGCTTCCTGAAGTACTCTTCCGATCAATCTTACAACCTGCAAAATCAGAGTCTGTGTATCCAATAAGATCAAATCCTGTATCTTTAGGGTACCAAATTCCAAGATTTGGGGTCCCCTTAAGATATCTAAATATTCGCTTAACAGCTATTAGATGAGATTCTTTAGGATCAGACTGAAACCTAGCACACAAGCATGTTGCAAACATTATATCTGGTCTACTTGCAGTGAGATAAAGTAATGAGCCTATCATACCTCTGTAGCCTGTGATGTCAACCTTCTTACCAGTTTCATCCTTATCAAGCTTAGTGGCAGTTGGCATAGGAGTCTTTGATGTAGATGAGTCTTCCATTTGAAACTTCTTAAGAAGATCTTTGATGTACTTGGACTGGCAAATGAATATACCATCTTGTCTTTGGTATACTTGCAGTCCAAGAAAGAATGACAATTCACCCATCATACTCATTTCATAACGACTCTGCATTAACTTTGCAAATCCCTTGCATAGATCATCATTAGTAGAACCAAATATTATGTCATCAACATATACTTGCACCAATATCAAATCATTTTTATGCTTTTTGACAAAGAGAGTTTTGTCTACAACACCTCTTGTAAAATCATTTTCAAGTAAGAATTCAGAGAGAGTGTCATACCATGTCCTTGGAGCTTGTTTGAGTCCATAGAGAGCTTTGAATAGAAAGTACACAAAGTCTGCCAGTTTTGAATCCTCAAAACCTGGAGGTTGTTCCACATACACTTCTTCTTCTAACTCCCCGTTCAGAAAAGCACTCTTCACATCCATTTGATATACCTTGTAATTGGAATGTGCCGCGAATGCCAGAAACATTCTGATGGCCTCAAGTCTTGCTACTGGTGCATAGGTTTCATCATAATCTATACCCTCTTCTTGAGAGTAACCTTTAGCAACCATCTGGCTTTGTTTCTCGTTACAATGCCATCTTCGTCCAACTTATTTCTGAATACCCATCTTGTTCCAATAACAGATTTTCCCTTAGGCCTGGGTACCAGCTTCCAAACTTTCTGCCTTTCAAACTGATTGAGTTCCTCTTGCATAGCAATCACCCAATCTGGATCATCTAGAGCATCTTCAACTTTCTTAGGTTCTGTTTCTGAAAGAAACCCAGAATAGTGACATTCATTTTGTGATGTTCTCCTAGTTCTCACTCCTGTGTCCGGATCACCAATGATCAAGTGAAAGGGATGATCTCTATTCCATACCCTTTGTCTTGGCAGATGCGATCTTGATGATTCTCCTTGTTCTAGATGTTGTGGAGTGTGACTAGTTGATCCTTCTCCTTCTCCCCCTGAGTTGTTGACGGTTTGATCTGTTGACCCTGTTGATTGACTAGTAGATCCAGTAGTGGTTTGAGTATGTCCACTACTATCACTACTTGGTCCAGAATCATTATCATTATCATTATTATTAATAACTGTCACAACTTCAGGTTCTTCTTCATTGTCAGAGAGATCTCCTGATAGATTTTCAAATACCAGGGATTCAGAGTTCTCTCTTGTTTGCAGGCCTGGTCTTTTGGTGTCGTCAAATGTTACATTAAAGCTTTCCAACACCTTCTTATCTTTAATCACATATACCCTGAACGCCTTAGATTCCAGAGAATAGCCCAGAAAAATGCCTTCATCTGCTTTGGCATCAAACTTGCCAAGATGTTCTCCATCTTTAAGTACAAAGCACTTTGCACCAAACACATGAAAGAACTTCAGTGTTGGTTTCTTGTTGGCCATTAACTCATACGGAGTCTTTTCATGATCTTTGTTAATCAGGGTACGATTCTGAGTGTAGCAAGCTGTATTCACTGCTTCAGCCCAAAAGTAAGTGGGAAGTTTTGATTCACTTAACATGGTCCTTGCTGCTTCAACCAAGGTCCTGTTCTTCCTTTCCACTACTCCATTCTGTTGAGGAGTTCTTGGTGCTGAATACTGTCTTGATATTCCTTTCTCTGAGCAGAAATCATTAAGAACTGCATTCTTGAATTCAGTTCCATTGTCTGATCTGATTGTCCGCACAGGTAGCTTAGATTCCACTTCTATCTTCTTAATGTGATCAATGATTAGTTGTGTTGCTTCATCCTTTGATTGTATGAACAACACCCACGTGTACTTGGAGTAGTCATCCACCATCACCAATGCATATCTTTTTCTTGAAAGTGACATGACATTGACTGGACCAAATAAATCCATATGAATCAGTTGTAATGGTTCAACAATGCTTGTCATTCCTTTGCTTCCATGTGATGCTTTCTTTGACTTCCCCTTTTCACATGCTTCACATAGTCCCTCCTGATTGAATTCCATCAGGGGCAACCCTCTCACTAATTCTCTCTTTACCAAAGAGTTCTGTTAGATATAATTGCTGACGTTTGTTCATCAGTGTTTAAGTACCAGGTACTCATCAGAGTTTACTGGAAGCCAGTCAGAGTTTATTAAAGTCTGACGTGGAGAAAGTTTACCTTAGCTGTCGATGCTGATATAAAGATTCTAGAAGCAATATATCTTGAAGATGGAAAGATGCAAGATATATTGAGACAGTTAAGGAAACGGAACAGAAGACAAAAGCAATCCTAATTTGATAGAATTTGTATAGCTAATTTATAGGAATATCAATTAGAGATTGATTATGTAACTGTGTATTATATAAACACAGATAGGTTAACCCTAAAAGGGATGCGAATACTGAATATATTATTCTTGTAACCTAGCAGCTCTCTGTGATTCTTTAACATCACAAAGAGAGGAGTTATTTATATAATTCAGTTTATTGATCATAAATAGTGTTCTTAATTGTTCTTCTCATACATATATTGATTATATATTGTGTATTCGGCCTAAGGTATTCCATGACCAAGCACATCAGCATAAGGTATCATTTATCAGGGAACATGTGGAAGAAGGACACATTGAGCTTCATTTTTTGTCTACAGACCAACAGCTTGCAGATATCTTCACCAAACCTTTGAGTGAAGCTACCTTTACAAGACTGGTAAATGAACTTGGAATGATTTGTGGTTTTGACTAGAAATACTGGTTAGATTCAAAATCTATACATGATTGATTTTATGCTCATGGTTCTTTGCATGTCTTAACTGTTATTTGTATCAGCATAATAAACTCTGATAGTAAACTCTGTTAGTCATACTCTGTCGGTTAAACTCTGATGTTATACTCTGATTGTGATATTGTCTGAAACACATGGACCGATGAAGAAATTTGTATGAAGCATGATTTTAAGTAAGTAATCATGATTCCTTCTAAGTATTATAAATTCTGATTACAAAATGTGCAGAAATTTTACACAACATGATACTGTCTCTATATTTATAGCATCTCTTAGTTTATTGATCCTATACACTGAGTCTGTATTAGTTGTTTGCACTTTCTCTCATAAATTAATTGAATTAACTGATGAAAAGTCTAAACTCTGATAATCAATTGCAAATATTTCACCCTCAAATCAAAAGATGCCAAAAAAGTGCACAAATTCCTTTGAGATCATGTTGTGCCTAGGAAGATCCAGGAACTTATTGTATGAAATAAGGGCTAAAATCTTTGATTTTTGGTGACTAGTGCCAACCACTGATTACTGGAAAAATAAAAATTAAAAAAAAAAATATTTTATATAAAGGGGTTGAAAATAAAAGATATATCCAAATGAAAGGATATCAGAATACAGAGTTTAGATATAAAAATCAGATTTTATTTTATATGAGAGTTTGGGCAACCAGTTTTTACTGACTTATTTTGTGGATTTTATGCACTTTGAGATGATCTAAATATTCATATTTAGTAAACTCTGCTAATTCACACACAAATACTCACAACTGTACAGTTTGTGAAAAGAGTTTATTTATAAAGGAGGAGGATTGGTAAACACTGATGAACTGTGTACTCTACGTTGAGGTAATTTTTATTTTAATCTCTGATGATTAAAATTAATTATTTGTTTCAGACAGTTAACAATTTTGAGAAAACATTCTTGAAAATAAAAGAGTATGATTGGTAACTGTTCTAATTTGTATTAAACAGAGGAGAGAGGTTGAGTGTCTAGAAAAGTGTAAAAGGCGGTAATTATTGCTGTTTTTACTGCGCATGCGCATTGGAAACTGCCAATTACTGCTGTCAGTCATTGTATGTGTGCCACGTGTCCCACTCACACATTTAACGGAGTAAGACAATTGTGTATTAGTGATTAAAAACTGTTCAGTTTTTAATTTTGAATTTCATATTTATACAATACACACACATACGTCTAAACCTTTCACATCTTACTTTAATTCACATCTATTGTCACACACACATATTCACAAACACCTTTCTACTTACAAACTCTTTCGAAGCTTTTGCATCAGTTTCTTTGATTTCTTTCAAATCTTACTAATGGCGACTACAGCTTTTGTTTCTTCTGGGTTAGAATTTGTTCCAAATAACTATGCAGCACCATTAAACACTGCCAACGCACCAGAAGCTTTTCATATGATTCAAGATTTTCTTGCTCAGTCAGCGATTGGGCGTGCTTTAGTTGAACCTGCAAAACTTTCTGGTTTACAAATCAAGGCGTTTTGGGAGTCGGGGATGTATGATGGTGGTGGTGAGACTGGTAACCCATCTATAATCTTTGAATTTGAAGAAACAGAGTATGTAATTACTGCTGGAACCATTCGGGCTGCAATGGGGTTTCCTGAGTTTTCGTCGTATACTATTGGAATGGGTGATGAAGAATTGATAAGGATGATGCGAGAGATTGGGTATTCTGGACCCTTGACTAAGATTGGACAGTTGAAACGACCGTTCTTAAGGAAGGAGTGGAGCTTCTTCTTTGATTGCATTACAAGGACGTTCGGAAAGAAATGCACCAACTGGGATGCTATTCCCACAGACAGTCTGCAAATCGGGTACTCTCTGTTATATGATAATCATTTTGATTTTGCACGACTTGTTTTGAATAACTTAGGGGAGAAAATGACAGAAAATAGAAGAGTAGTTTACTTTTCTAGATTTTTTCAGATTTTATTCTCTTACTGTGTTGAAGGGGTAGAAGTAATTGATGAAGATGTTTCTTGTTTTAAATTACACAAGAGGATATTTTCTGATCTTATCAATAAGGATGTTAAGAAAGGGGTTGTTGGAGACTTGTTGCTATCTGCCTCTGTGCAACAGTTTATAAATGATCAAGTAAATCCACCAACACAGGCTTCTTCTCAATCAGAGCCTCAACCTGAGCCTTTACAAACAGAGCTACCTTCATCAACATCTGTCAACCCTGCAAGGGGTGGTAGGACTAAGCATATTGGTACTAAACCTGCAAGGTCTGTTAGATCATCTACTGATGTAGGAGTGTCCAAATCAAATGATGAGCCAAAGGGTCATTACAAGAAAAGGAGAGCCAATAGATCAAAAGCAAATGATGAGGATGATCTTGACAATGAAACTCTTCATAAGAGAAAAAGGAGATTGGTAGCAAATTATCTTTTTGATGATTTGGATGAGTCTACACCAGACTCTGAAGCTGTCCAGCATGAAGCTCAAGAAGATTTTGTTGAGGAGCATGTTGTAACTACTGCTGATGAGGACAGAGTTTTTGTAAATGTTGAAGCTCCTGAAGCTGAAAATCAGGAGGTTGTTACTGATGAGACCAGAGCACATGCTGATGAGGCTGATGTTGTTATTGAGGAGATTGTTGTCGATGCTAACACTACTGTGCCTATAGTGGACAGAGTAAATTCTGATGAAGCTCCTGAGGTGTTCCTTGAACCTATATTGGAGATGGACAATGCAGAAGAGTTTGAAGCACATCCTACTGTCAGTATTTGTGACACTGCGGATGTGGCAGCTGATCAAGCCACTCTGGTAATTGAAGAGTCAATGGCAACTCATAAAGAGATTCTATCTGTCACTAATCAAGTTATTGAAGTTGGTGAAGAGGTTGATCAGGCAGCAAGATCTGTCTCTTCTGAGCAGATTGTTGAAAATGTTGAGAAGCAGATTATAGTAGAAGAAGCTGTTCCAGCAGTAGAAGAAGATGCTGAGAAAGTTGATGTTGCAGCAGAGAATGTTGACATTACTGCAGAGCATATTGTTGAAGAAGCTGCAGAAAATGTAGTTGTAAACTCTGATCTTCCTGAGAGAGCACAAGATAATGCTGACGAAGATGTTTCTATTTCTTCTAACGTTGCTTCTTCTGCAAACTCTGTTGATACATCTCAAAGAGTTGCTGCTCAACATGCTACAGACGCTCACTTTCAGGAAATGTATTTTTCTAATTGGTCAAGCAGAGAAACTATCTTTTCTGATGAAAGAGCTGCTGATTTTGTGACCAAGTCTTCTAAGGAAATTCAAAATCCTGAACTTTTAACTCATCTCAAAGCCACAATTGTCCAAGTCAAATCATTGCATAATCGCTTTGATACTACTGATAAGGTTATTGATGGACTGAGAAATGACATAGTTGCCAGGGAAGTTACATTGAAAAAGGATAAATCTTTATATCTTTCCCTGTGTCAAGAACAAAAGGATTTTAGCTCCAGGTTACTGAAGGTTGAAGAGAATCAGACTTTGATGTCTGGAAAAATTGATTCTATTGCTGCATCACTTGAGTTGCTGACATCAGTTTTTATTCCTGATGATGTCAAAAAGGGGGAGAAGATACCTAAAGACAAATGCAGAAGGACTCCAACTTTGAGACTGAGGGATGATTCAAATGATGGTGGAAGCAGGGAAACAGAGAAAAGGTCAAAGTCTTCTCAAGAGCAAGGGCGACTTAGGTCAAACTCTGCTAGACAGACAAACTCTGAAATGATAAACTCTGGTGCTACTGGTTCTGGTACTCATGCTCAATCTTCTTCAAGACTTAAGAGTCTAGTGATTTCAGCTAATCCAATAACTGATGAAGAGATTGCAGCCAAGCTGTTTTTAGATGAGCATGATGGTGAAGTGACAGTTGAGGATTTGGAAGCAGAAATGAAGATGCTGTCTGAAGAACATAAAAAGAAAGTTGCTTCTGGAAATTATAAGAAGAAATCAGTAAAGGCTCCTAGAAAGAAAGAAATTGGAATTTCTATCAAAGAAAATACTCAACAGAGTATACAATACACAAGGAGACCTGTGATTGCAAATACTGATAAAGGAAAGGGTAAACTGGTAGAAGAAGGGCAGTTACCAAAGAAGAATTATTCAACCTCTGATGTTGCTCAAGTTGAATCAAGGCCAAATAAATCAACCTCTGACGTTGCTCATGTTGATGTTTCTACTAAAGTTGTGACAACCTCTGACAAGGCTCAAGTTGTACAAACTCAGCTAGCTCCACAACTTCAAGGTTTCTTAAGACCTGTACTTTCTGAAACTCTGACGCTAGAACCTGTGAACTTTTCTCAAACCAGGACAGTACTTGGAAAAGAATCTTATGACAAGTCTGGTTTAGGTTCACACAGGGAAAAGAGAATAAATAACAGACCTTTAGATCAATCATCACTGGCAGAAGCTGGTATTGGGGTATCTCAAGAGAGCCTTGATAAACTAGAATCTGTTCAGATGGTCTATCATAGAGGATTGAAGAAAGAGGTTCTGTTATACTTTATGTCTGATGGAAGAGTATACAGAGTAGGAGAAGCTGATGTTCAATTAAAGCTATGGGAAGAGCTTGAGTATGTTCTATATATTCTCAAAGTCAAAAATAGAAGTACTCACAATGCTGCTCTAGTTCTAAGAGAAAGGATGCTGAAAACAAAAGCTATGCTTGGAGGAGGTGTTTCCAGTGCATATATTCCTAAGTACAGAGATGCTTATGGAAAGATTGTTGAGATGAAGAGAAACAGTGCTAAGTTTAAGACAGCACTGGGTATTAAAGTCTTGGAATTCAATCTGGAGTCAGACAAATCATATTATATCCGGCTAGGGAATGAAATGAGAAAGAACAGCATTTATTCTCTGAGAGCTGCTATCTACCAGACTGGAGAAGGTGATCCAGAGCTCAAGGAATTGAAAGAGATCATGATAGAAGAGCTAGAAAAGGCTGAAAGAAAACTTCTCATCGATTATCTCAGGACAGTGCCTGATATTGAAGAGATTAAGTAAAGTCTGACTGTAAGTTTTTAAAGTTTTATGTTCTAAGTTAAAGTTAAACTCTGATATATTTAAACACTGCATTTGTTATACGTTTTGACATCATCAATTATCTATTTAACTTGTACATCTTCATTATGCACAAGTTGGGGGAGATTGTTAGATATAATTGCTGACATTTGTTCATCAGTGGTTAAGTACCAGGTACTCATCAGAGTTTACTGGAAGCCAGTCAGAGTTTATTAAAGTCTGACATGGAGAAAGTTTACCTTAGCTGTCGGTGCTGATATAAAGATTCTAGAAGCAATATATCTTGAAGATGAAAAGAAGCAAGATATATTGAGACAGTTAAGGAAACGGAACAGAAGACAGAAGCAATCCTAATTTGATAGAATTTGTATAGCTAATTTATAGGAATATCAATTAGAGATTGATTCTGTAACTGTGTATTATATAAACACAGATAGGTTAACCCTAAAAGGGATGCGAATACTGAATATATTATTCTTGTAACCTAGCAGCTCTCTGTGATTCTTTAACATCACAAAGAGAGGAGTTATTTATATAATTCAGTTTATTGATCATAAACAGTGTTCTTAATTGTTCTTCTCATACATATATTGATTATATATTGTGTATTCGGCCTAACAAGTTCATAGTTTTGAAGTTCAAGTGTGAGAGCTTCTTGTGCCATAGCCAACTTTGTTCTGAAGATGCCTTACTGTAGAAACATGTAACTTCTCCTTCACTGGTAGAACTTAAGTCAGCTATAAACAAATTTCCTTTTCTCACTCCCAGTAGAGCAAGCTTCTCATCCTTCCTGTTTGAGATCAAGCACTTGCCTTTTCTGAAATCTACATTGTAGCCTTTATCACAGAATTGACTGATACTTAGAAGATTGTGCTTTAATCCTTCAACGAGAGAGATGTGTTCAATGATGACATTCCCAATTTTCAATTTACCATATCCCATAGTGAATCCTTTGCTGTCATCTCCAAAGGTCACAATAGGGCCGGTCTTCTTAACCACCTCTGTAAGCAGGGACTCTTCACCTGTCATGTGTCTAGAACAGCCACTATCCAGAATCCACACAACCTTTGAGCTTTTAACCTTACCCTGCAATCACAGATTGATTAAGCGGACTTTGGTACCCAAAATTGTTTGGGTCCTGAAGATTTAGATCCTTTAACAAGAGTAACATTCAATTGTGTCTTACCCTGTTTGACATTCATAGTATATGTGGATTTAACATTAACAGTGCTTTTCCTATTGTCATTCATCAACTTAAAAGAAGCATGCATGATGTTGTACTTACATAGCAAACACTCTTTTTTTCCACAGGGTTCATGAGTATCAGGCATGTCAGACATGTTATGCATTTCAGAAGTATTAGCAGTTTCTACTTTAACCTTTTTACATGCATGTGTAAGGTGTCCAGCAGAATTACAAATAGTGCACAAATTCCTAGATGCAATGGGAGAATATGGAACCATTTCCAGATTAACAATCTTCTTCTTCCCATTCCTGTTCTTTTTAGCAATACTAACTAAGTCACCTACTTCAGTTTTAGGTAATTCAGCTTTTACTGATTTCCTAGGCAACTTAGTCTTTACCTCTTCAATCTTCAACAAATCCTCCTCAAGCAATTCTTGTCTTATGAAAAGATCATCCTCATGAAAAAGTGGTGGAAAAGGCTTAACAAAAACTGGACAGTCTACATTCTTAAGAACATGTGGAGTATTCCTTTGACAACTTAAGATGTCACAGGGAATTCCACTATCTTCTTACCAGCTTTCTTGTTATAGTCAAATCCTATAGCAGTTTTATTCTCTATTGCCTGAGTATCAATGATCTCCTTAGCCATTAGAGCGGAATTCTTAAAAGCATTCAGTTTCAAATCTAAATCTGAAATCTGCTTCCTGAGGATAGTCTCTATCTCATCATTACACTTGACCTTGTTTTCTAAGTACGCATTCTTTTGCTTAAGATCTTCTAATGTGACAGCTACAAGCTCTAGTTCTTCATTTTTAGATTCTAGATTTTTAATCTTAAGAACTAGTTTAGCATTTTCCATTTCTGATGCTAGCATGCTTGTGTGTACATTAAACAATTCTACACTAAGATCTTGCACAGTTTTCTTGTACTCAGAATTAGACATGTCAATTGTAGTTAGGATAGGTACCTGAGATAATTGAGGTGATTCCTCTGAAGAGTCAGCCATTAGAGCAACATTTACATATTCCTCCTCTTCATTCGAATCAGTATCATCCCAGTGTTTTCCCTCTGCTATATAAGCTTTCCCTTTCTGCTTTCCAGAAAATGCCTCCAGTTGCTGTTTAAGCTTGGCATTCTCCTTCTTCAAATCCTCATAAGAATCTTTCTTTCCATAGACATCTTTCATGTCTCTTGCTTGACGAGGCTTCCGGCATTCAGTGGCGAAATGCCCTAACTCATTGCAATTGTAGCATCTTGATTTGCTTCTATCAATCATGCCAGTCTTGTAGCCTCCCTTAAAGCCAGTCCCTGGTGAATAATTGCTCTTCTGGAATCTGTTGGTTGAGCCCTTGAACTTATACTTAGGGTTTCTCTTGAAACGAATATGACTAAACTTTGCAGCTAAGCACGCCATGGTTTTGTCTTCCATCTGCTCAAGCTCTTCTAGGGTGTAGTAATCACTTTCATCAACACCCAGATTCACAGAATCCATTTCAGCTTCTATAATCACCTCCTTTCCAGCTCTAGGGGTTTGAACCTGAATATCAGAAGTTGCTGGTTCATCCACTACAAGTGCTGCTGATCTCACAAGTGCATTGTGCTTGCTATCCACTGTCCCTTGTCCGTAGATTATCACTCTCTGTTCCTGTTCCATCTCATAAGTCTTCAGCTTGCCATAGATCATCTCTAGTGGCATTTTTGTGAAGTTAATCCTTTCCCTTATGGATGATGACTTGTGTTCTACATGATGGGGCAGCGTCATCATGAACTTCCTGTTTGATTCTCTCAGTGGATAGGTCTTTCCTTTCATTGCCAATTCATTTAGAAGCTTAGTATATTTCTCAAAGACCTGAGTTATACTTTCTCCTGGAAGAGACCTAAATGCTTCGTACTGAGAAGTCAGGATGTCCAATCTGTTTTCCTGCACGTCTTCAGTTCCTTCCAATATCAAGTTAATGGTATCCCACATATGTTTCCCTCTTGTACAGTTCATCAACTGATAGCTCATTTCCTTGTCTGCGGAATCTGCCAATATCAACATCAATCCTGTATCCAATCGAATCAGCTCTTTGTCAGAATCTGTATACTCAATTATATCCTTAGGTTGGGTGCCTTGAGGAATCCTGCTACCATCAGGAGCTGTAGATTCACTAACTGGTTTCATTGGTACAAACGGTCCGTTTTCTAATATGCCAATGTACAACGGATTTGATGCCTTGATAAATAACAGCATCTTCATCTTCCATAAACCGAAATCATCTCTAGTAAACGGGGGAACTTTAATACCAGCTGTTGTCTTTGGTGCACTCATGGTTTCTGAAAATTTCAAATTGTTTAAAATTCAAGAAATTCCAATTAAATGAAAAATTTTGAAAGTTAAAAAATTTGCTTCGAATTTTCACGCTACGTTTGATTTTGGTCTCATTCACCGGATCTGATTTGTATGTCAATCAAGTAGCTCTGATACCAATTGTTAGGTCCAAAGTATCGTAGAAGGGGGGTTGAATACGATACTCACAAATAATTCAATTTCGTTCGCGGATTAATCATTCAGTTCTATAACGAAATCAAACACACCAAATCAAACCAAGAGTCAGGGAATATATCTTTTTATAAATATAAACCTCGAGGGGTGCTACAATTTCTAATCCGTAGATTAGCTTCAATGAGTTTAAGGTTACACAAATTCAATACAATGATCAAGTTCTGAGCACTATTAATTTCTCTGATTTTCTCCGGCTCAATTCTCTCTCTCAGTAATGTCTCTGTGTGTTTTGCCTTAACTGAAGAAGACACACTTCCTCTGTTAGTAATTGTAGACTTTGTTTTTGAAAACTATCGAACCTTAATTGAAGAATCAATCTTGGCCGTCCATCTTCAAAATCAACCTGTAAAACAAGAATACTTTTCACCTGCTCCTAATTAAAAAACCATCGAATGATTTAAAAAACCATCGAATGATTTAAGTTATTTTACCATTCGATAGTTTTAAAACAAAACTATCGAATACTAAATTAACTCAAATTGGTTTTCTATGAATCACTTTTTAATACCATTCGATAGTTTTCTGAAATGAAAAACTATCGAATCATTTTTCTTGTCTTATATCATTTAATGATTCCACTGAGCTCCTGGGTGTTTAAGTAATAGACTATATCACTTTCTTCTGAGACGATAAAACAACCTGATCTTTTTAGTATCGTCACCTTGTGCAACTGGTCTGGTTCACAGATGAATAACACTTGATCAATTCTTCTTTTATGTCTTCAATTCAATGCTGTTGATAAGTCCCTTGTCGTTCTTGTTTCTTCATTTAAATCACTGGAATCCCGTGGTACTTAACCCTAAATCATTCACATACTTCTGTCGTCTTGAAAGTCTTGTTTCTTTTGCTGTCACTGAGGCTTGAACATTTTCATGAACTTCTTTCCGTGACCTGTTTACGGACTTCAAGAATACATAACGTATTTTGATTTTTTGAGTTTACCTTTTCTTCTTTGATTCTGGATTCCTGTGCTTCTGTTAATATTATTGTCTGTCTTGTCCTTTGTTGAGTTGTAGTTATCTCTTTTACATCTTATGTTACATTATGCTTTACACCCATGTACTTAGAGATGAAACTTAAATGTACTACTCTTGAAAAAGAACTTGAGGATGCTAATGAGAAAATCAGAACTTGGACACACTCTGGTAGAAAATTTCATGAGATTAATACCTCTAAGAATTGGAAAGAGTGTCTAGGTTATAAGTCAGATGAAGATAAGAAATTGGAAGAGAAAATTATTGTTGATGAGACAGTTAGTCCAAAAACCTATAGACATGTTATAGACAAAACCAAATCTAAGATTATTCCTGTTAATTTTGTTTTTGGTAAGGATTCCAATTCAACTTTTGAAAAGGGATCTACTTCTGTTCAAAGTGTTAAAGTTATTAAGTCTAAACCTTTCATGAACAAAGTAACTAAAAATGTAGGTTTACTGTCTCAGAAACAACTTAAAGACAAAATCTGTGAGGTTACAGATAAGAAAAAGGAAGCTACTGTTAAGAGAAACAGGAATGGTAAAATTGGGATTAATAAGGAGAATGGCTATGAGTATGTCCCAAATACACCTAGAAAATGATGTTTTAACTGTGGAAACTCTAATCATCTTGCTATTGATTGTAAAAAGAGTTTAAAGAAAGTTACTGAAATTCCTCTGTCTGATGTTAGGAATAGATTAGTATTTTATAAACCACAGAATTCCTGTTTTTATTGTGGTAGTAAATGGCATTCTATTTATACATGTGTAGAATATCATGATTTGTACTATAACTTCTATGATTCATTACCAAAGTTTAAAAATAGTGCAAATTCTGATAGCCTTAAGAATGTCAATGTGAATCATGCTTTTGTTAATACTGATACTGATAAAGCAAATCCTGATGGAGTAAATCCTGTCAGGACTGCTAAAGTCATAAAGTCTTCTGCTGCTAAATTTAATATAATGCATGGAAAAGGAACCCAACAGGTGTGGGTTCCTATGAATTCTAACTAGTGTTTGTTATTCTGATTGCAGGGTAAAAAGAAAATGTGTTAGTCATGGATAGTGGATGTTCTGTGCACATGACTGGAAACAAAGCCCTGTTATCAGAATATGAAGAAAAAGTTGGCCCAACTGTGTCTTATGGAGATGGCAACATTGGACAAACTTTGGGATATGGCAATATAATCATTGGCAATGTCATCATTGAAGAAGTAGCTCTAGTGAAAGGACTGAAACACAACTTATTGAGTATTAGTCAAATCACTGACAGAGGTTATCATGTCCACTTCTATTCCACTCATTGTGAAGTAGTCAGCAAAGAATCAGGGAAAACAGTACTGACTGGCTACAGGCATGGTAACATATATGAAGCCAACATTCAATCAAATATTGATGGCTCTCCTACTTGTCTCATCAGTAAAGCATCAGTAGATGAAAGTTGGAATTGGCACAAGAAGCTTTCTCATCTCAACTTCAGCAATATCAATGAGTTGGTTAAGAAAGATTTGGTTAGAGGATTGCCTAAAGTGTTATATACTCCTGATGGACTCTGTGATGCATGTCAAAAGGCTAAACAGAGAAGGACATCTTTCAAGAGTAAATCTGAATCCTCTATTGAAGAACCATATCACATGCTGCATCTTGATCTATTTGGACCAGTCAACATCATGTCCATCAGTAAGAAAAGGTACACTCTTGTAATTGTTGATGAATATTCTAGATTCACCTAGGTGTACTTTATGCACAGAAAAGATGAGACTCCTGAAATACTGTTGGATCATGTGAGAATGATTGAGACATCCACAAAGTACAAAGTCAAGATACTGAGGAGTGATAATGGTACTGAATTTAAGAATTCAAAGATGGAAGAGTTCTGTAAATACAAAGGAATTATTCAACAATTCTCTGCTCCTGGCACACCTCAGCAAAATGGAGTAGTTGAAAGGAAGAATAGAACTCTTATTGAAGCTGGCAGAACTATGTTGGAAGAAGCAAAATTACCTACATATTTCTGGGCAGAAGCAGTCAATACAGCATGCTATACTCAGAATCTCACATTGATAAACAGACATGGTGTTACTCCTTATCAATCTCTCAAGGAGAAGAAACCAAGTCTAAAGCATCTGCATGTGTTTGGCTGTAAATGTTTTGTTCTCAGAACTCATCCTGAACAGCTAGGAAAATTTGAAACTAAGGTTGATGAAGGAATTTTCATAGGCTATCCTGCATCAAGAACCTTCAGAGTTTTTAATTTGAGGACAAGGACTGTCATGGAGTCAATACATGTATCTTTTGATGATAAGAAGATAACTGGAATCGATGAAGACTCACATGATAGACTGATTTTTGAAAATGAAGCTACCAAGGAACCTGAAGTAAATGAATCAGATCCTGTCAATTCATCAGATACTAATAGGTCACCAAATCCTGATGATCCATCAAATCCTGATGACACATCAAATACTGATGGTGATAATACTGATGATGCAAATAATGGTGATACAACTAGTAGTGCAAATGTTGAGGGGGAGCAACAACATTCTACTACAAGTTCAGAGTCAACTCAATCATCAGGACAGAATTCTTCAGATACTGATTCAAGTGATGATCCTGATAATTCATCAGGAAGAAATAGCAACATTTCAGGGGGAGCTTCTACTGTAGCAAACTCTTCAAATCAAGCTAACACCAATCTAAGGAGAGCATCTACATCAAGAAATGACTTTACACCAGCAAGGAAATGGACTGCAAGTCATACTCCTGATCTGATAATTGGAGATCCTGATGCAGGTGTTCAGACAAGAAGTGCAACTGAGAATGAATGTTTATATCATAACTTTCTATCCAAGGAGGAACCTAATAAAGTTGAAGATGCACTTAAAGATGCTGATTGGGTTACTGCAATGCAAGAAGAGTTGAATGAATTTGAAAGGAATGAAGTCTGGAAACCGGTACCAAGACCAAAGAATAGGTCCATTGTTGGTACAAAGTGGATTTTCAAGAACAAGATTGATTCTGATGGAGTAATTATCAAAAACAAAGCTAGGCTAGTTGCAAAGGGGTATTCTCAACAAGAAGGAATTGACTATGATGAAACTTTTGCTCCTGTTGCAAGGCTAGAAGCTATCAGGATCTTTCTAAGCTTATGTAGTCAAGATATCAAATGAGCATGATGGGAGAAATGAGTTACTTTCTTAGACTTCAAGTTAAACAGACTGAAGATGGTATCTTTATCAATCAGTCAAAATATACAAGGAATTTATTGAAAAGGTTTAACATGCAAGATTGTGCTACTGTAAGTACTCCTATTGCTACAGCTACCAAACTTGATCCTGATCAAGGTGATGAGGTAGATGTAACTCACTACAGGGGAATGATTGGCTCTTTATTGTATCTCACTGCAAGTAGACCAGATATCATGTTTGCAACCTGTCTGTGTGCAAGATTTCAAGCAAAACCTAGGGAACCCCATCTGATTGCAGTCAAAAGAATTTTCAGATATCTCAAAGGCACTCCTTTACTTGGTCTTTGGTATGCAAGGGAATCAGATTTTGGGTTGTGTGGTTATTCAGATGCTGATTTTGCAGGGTGTAAGATAGACAGGAAAAGTACTTCAGGAAGCTGTCAGTTTTTGGGTGGTAGACTAGTGTCTTGGTTTAGTAAAAAGCAAAAGTCTATCTCTACTTCAACAGCAGAAGCTGAGTACATTGCTGCAGGAAGTTGTTGTGCTCAAATTATGTGGATGAGAAATTAGTTGTTCGATTATGGCCTGTCATACTCCAAAATCCCTATTTATTGTGATAACCAAAGTGTTATTGCAATGACAGGAAATCCAGTTCAGCATTCTCTTACTAAACACATCAGTATTAGATATCACTTCATAAGAGAACAGGTTCTGGAAGGAACAATTGAACTTCATTTTGTTCCCACTGATCAACAACTAGCTGATATATTCACCAAGCCACTGCCTGAAGCTACTTTCAATAAATTGGTGAATGAACATGGAATGATGAATTTTGAGAATTTTTTAGAAAAGCTACAGAGAGGAAATCTTGATGACTGTCAAATCCTGATGGTCATTCTGAAAGGTATGTAATTTTGATCAAATCCTGATAGGACACAATTGTAACAGCCCCAAATCCGGGGTCAGGGATTTAGGGTAGTCACGATCCATGTACTCCTTGCCTTACCTGTATTACTCACATCATTCATAATTCACCTGCTCATGACCCCATAACATATGGCTCTCACACACACACACAGGTTAGAGTCTCAGAAACGACACAATACAACAATTGCGGAATAAATAATTTTTATTACAATACCCAAATGTCTTTTGAATCTGTTTCTGATACAATTTCTAAGTATTGTTACATTACCAACTTAGCCTTCTGATGCTCACAATCCTCTAATACCATTCATGTCTATACATAAGTTGAATGCCAAAAGCCGTAGCCTGATTCGATTGGTTTGTACTATTCCCGGGATCACTGCTAGAAACTGTTTATGGAAACGCCTTGCGAGGTATGTGCCGTCCCATTGGCATCCTGCTTCGCTGCTATATAATATATATAAAATAATAGCAAGAGTGAGCGATAGCTCAGCAAGGTAATGAAAGTATGGCATAATTCTGCCTTTAATATTCAATCCAGAAATAAGCGGATATAAGACAATAATTTGCCAAAATATCTCGATACTGAAATTATTTCCTTATCGGAATGTATTCCAAAAACAGTACCACTGTTGTATTTCAATATCATTTCCATAATACTCTGCAACTTTCGATATTCATACTATGAACAAAGTTCTAGTATAATATAAAAGATGAGGTTTGAAAGTAAACCAATATAGCCTTTCCAAAAATTATCTGCTATGTGAGCAGAATACCAACATATAACTTAAAAGATGAAGTTATAAGGAAAATTCAATATAAGGTTTCCATAACCCAAAATCCACTTATGCATATGTATCTGAGTAAAGTTTTACCAGAGTCAAACTCATAAAATAAAAGATGAAGTTACAAGGATTTATTGTAACTTTATTTTGAACACTTTTCGACCCCCTGCCAACATGACCGATAAACCTGTACCACGGTGTCATCCTTGGTCCCTTTCAATACATGTTGCAGAATCCCTCTGCCAACATGATCGGTAAACCTGTACCAATGGAGTCATCCGTGGTCCCTTTCAGTACATGTTGCAGAATTATCCAAAATGGATGATGAACCAATACTGGAGCCTTCTCCGCGCCCGTCGTACCAACCTTACTATGATCAGTAGCAGGTTGTACAACAAAAATATGTTTTCTACATGTAGATGGAAGTATCACGACAGCCTGACATTGTCTACCGCCTTTCTGGATCTCCCGGCCCATTTGGGGCAATAAGGTGATGGATCGGCGCGACTCGACCTCTTACACATGCTCCTAGTTCGGATGAAATCCATGACTCTGAAACGTAAAGATCGTCTTCCTTTCCCCAAGTGTAATACTTGTTGATACGACTCCACTCAGTAGTTATATCTAGGTTGGAAAGGAAGATTCTCCAATATTTCCCAAGCTATTGCTTGTTAATGGATATCGACTTGTTCCATGAATTTACCCCTCGATCGTTGAGGTGGTAACACAATATTTGACTTGCAGCAACTAAATTGCTTCGAGAAAATATCTGTCCCCTGACAGTTTTGAGTTGAGAGTTTAAAAAGAGTAGCAGTCACTTAAATCAGGTTTCCCATATTTTTAATAGTTGAGCGAGCATTTAAATCCCCTTTAAAAGACAGATTTAAATGGAAAAACCTTGTTTTGGGAACCTCTTTTTGATTTGAAAATAATTAATAATATTTATTAAATAAGTAACCTTAAACGAATATTTGAAAATAATATTCATTAAGTAAGTAATCCTCAAATGAATATTTGAAAATAATATTCTTTAAGTCAATAATCCTCAAATGAATATAAATAATATTCTTTAAGTCAATAATCCTCAAATGAAGATTCATAAACAATATTTCTCAAATAAGTAAACCTCAAATGAATATTCAGATAATATTCATAAATTAATAAATCTCAAATGAAGATTCGAAAATATTATTCATTAAATAATTAAGTCTCAAATGAATATTCAAAAGTAATATTCATTAGATAAATAACCCTTAAATGAATATTCAAAATAATATTCATTAAATGAATAATTAATCTTCGAATGAATATCTAAAAGTAATATTCATTAAATAAATAATTAATCCTCGATTAACCGTGACCCGATATCTTTATCGGAAAAATAATCTTTAATGAAAATCACACACCCTTATCCTAGGGCATTTATATATACAAACTGGCTTATAACTGATATCCCATATCTAGCTTATAAGCCCCACATCAAGTCATATCCTCAAGTATTGCTATATATAGCAGTTCAAAAACAAGCATGCAATTTATATATCGCATTTACATATCATATGTGAAAACAGTTTATTATCACAACAACAGTAAGTATAGGTTTTGAAAACTTGCCTGATGCTCGAGAAGTGATAGGGGTTCGCGACGATGCCGGAAAGTCTAGACAAAGTCAAAGAAAACGCACGATTAATCCCCTGGATAATCCACTTGTACTCAATGCTTAAACACGTAAGCGAAACACAACCAAGGCATTACTAGTTCGTTATAGGCTCATACTAAGTACATGTCTAATCGACAATTACTTAAGTCGTAGGTTTAGTCCGAAATCGATCCTCGAATACAAGTTATACTTAACCATTTACAACATTGGTTTCTAAGTCATGTTCTTAGTGGTTTTCACTTGCGCAACCTCGGCTTCCTTATTTTTATAAAATCGGAAAATGATCTTTTTGACTCGAAAACTTCGCACAAGGCTTGCTAACTGTCCTTAGCATTATATCACAAAGTTTCACATTTTAATATAGCTTCTAAGTGGTCCAAATATAGCCTCAAAGTGGCTGACCAGAGAAGGGTTGTTCCTCCGAACGACGTTTACTAAAACTCACTTTTCTCTTAAACGTTCGGCCAAATTAGGCGAACCACATATCATTACGAAGCTTATAACATAAACTACACAATCATGGGCAGTAGGACTCAAGGGTCGAGCTCTAACAGAGGAAAAACAGGGAACCAATCAGTAGGTAAAAATTTGGGCATTACGACGGCTATAACTCGGATATTCCCAAATTTCAAATCATCCAAAATGCACATCGATCACTCCACACAACACATACATCTTATATAACATAGAACTGAGGCCAAGCAATGCCTTTCCATTCATATAACTCATTATAATTTAGATCAAAGCCCCAATCATAACAACTAAGGCTATAAACATGCATAAACACCATTAATCATCCATAAACCTCATAATACTTCAAGGGTTTCAAGATTTATACCTTCTCCAAGCTTGCTTGCTGCTATATCCCTTATGTAACCTTAGATCCTTGCTTAATACAACCTTTGGAAGCCACAAACTCAATATCCAAAAACAAAACAAAATACAAGTTACTATTCATCATCTTCTTCAACTGTTAATCACTGAAATCGAAGGGGTAAATCACGGGGTTGAGGTTATTTCTTACCATGGTTATGTCGGGCTTCTCGAGAGCTTCGATTTGAGTGGTGGAACGCCAAAAACGGACCAGGGAATCTCAAGTTATGATCATTTCTTTCTCTCCCATTTTTCTCCTCATTTCTCCCTCGGGTTTTCTCTTCCTTTTTCTTTTCTTTGACTTGATTATTTGATAATGTGGCTGATATTTTGTGGTTAAAAGAAGGGTGAGTCATCACCTTTTGGTGAGTCACTAGGACACGTGTCGCGCATGCATGCGTTTGGTTAAAGTAGCTTTACTGGTTCGTTTCTTTTCACATGGATGATCCAAATGTTGCAGTCCTCGAATTAATCTTGTTACATGTTACTTCCATGTCTATATTTAATCCTGTAAATGTTGTCTTGTCCCTCTTGAAATGATTCGAAATATTTTTCTAAAGGGCGAATAAAACTCTACGCGGTTCTCGCAGTGAATAGTAACTATTCACTATTCATTCCAACAATCGAATCCTTAAATCGACTTTAATAAAATAAAAAAGTTCCAAAATATTAAATCCTCAAATCCTCAATTTTCATATCTCATTTCTTGAATATTATAATATATAATTCGCTGCCCGGTCGAATATTACACCAAAATAAAATTTGGAATTTCTGAATTCCGATAGTCTTTGCATTCACTTATTTACTCCGTAGATCACTAATATGACTTCGGAATATCCACACTACGTCTCTTACATAGGTGGCATGAAAAATTTTTCTTAACCCTCAAAATCACTATTCATCCACCAAATTCACTATTCACTGATGCACTTAATCATAATAAGAAAAGTTTTAAATTTTATCAAAAATCCGGGTTATTACAGTCTCCACTCCTTAAAAGGATTCCGTCCCGGAATCAGCTTAGGAATAACTGGGGTACTTCTCTTCCATTGCACTCTCTAACTCCTAGGTGGATTCTTCCACCTCTTGATTTTCCACAAACCTCTCACTAGCTTGGCAACCTCGTCACTTAGCAACCTCGTCACTTAGCACTTGCTCTTTTCTATTCGTGATTTCCACAGGTTGTTCTTTGTAAGTCAGACCAGGTTGTATATCTACCTGCTCGTACTCTACATATGCCGGGCATCTATAGTATACTGACGTAGCCTTGACACATGAACCCCGTTATGACCATTCTACAAGTTTGGGAGTAAGGCTGGCTCATAGGCCACCTTCCTGACGCGTTTTAAAATCTCAGATGGCCCAATGAATCTCGGGCTCAACTTCCCTTTCTTTCTAAATCTCATTAATTCTTTCCATGGATATCTTTTAGCATCACGAATCTCTAACCTCATATTCTCTATCTTGTTTGTACAGAAAATACACCAACATAAACTTTCTTGTCATTCATCAACATGCCATTTAGCTTATCAATAGCAGTACTATCTCTATACTCGCGGGCGTAGTCCGCATTCTTTCTCTGTCTGTCTTGGTTGTCACTAGCCGCTTGTTGGTGAAATCTTTTGTCTTTCTAGTTTGTTGGACTAACTTGGGTTTTGTGCAAAATCTCATCCTTTAATTCCCGATCATTCGGAATCCATCTCTGTCTCTTTTTAATTAAGGGTATCGGCCACCACATTGGCCTTCCCCGGATGGTAATGTATCTTATAGTCATAATCCTAGGTCAATTCTAGCCATTTCTCCATCTCATGCTATCTACTATCACGGGTAACTCAAAGCCAATTCATTACATTCCATAAAATTTGTGGGTGCATTAGTCAACCCAAAATAACCTCGCTGAAAACTCGAAGTGTCTATTCCTAGTACGAATCGCAGTCTTGGGTATATCCTCTGATTTAACTTCCAACTGGTGATACCCAGTTCTTAAATAAATTTGGAAATACACAGCGTTCTTCCGCTGATCAAACAATCATTTACAAGGGTACCTATTCTCCATGTCGAACTCATACAACTCTCGAGGTTCGATATATAATCTCGTGCTAAAATCTTTCTTTCTTACAACAACACCGGGCTCTCCATGGTGGTACACTGGGTCTTATCCTACCCTTATACAACAACTCTTGTAACTGAGTCACTAACCCTTTCATTCCCATTATACTCTGAATACTCGGTATTCATTCTCATGTCATCCAAATCGATATCTGGTAGCTCATTAAAACCTTGTACAATCTCCCAAAACCATTGTAGTTCCCTTTATACTTGGTATCTCTTTTCTTGGCGTCAACCATAAGAGCTAATTAAGCCCCGTATTTCTGACGCAATAGTTTCTTAGTCTGAACTATATTCAAGAATCTCTAAATCTGCCTCCATCCTTTAATTATTACTCTTTTTCTTTGCAATCAATTGGCTCCATTGGGTGTCAACCAACCCATCCTTATTATAATATCAACTTCTCCCAACTTGAAAAGAATCAGGTCTATCAAAAGTGTCGACCTCATATTTCTAGTTCACAACCTGGATGTACCAGTCTTATGGGAAAATCCCTCGAATGGCTATTTCTACTTGTAATTATTCCCTTAGTGGCTCGGCCTTAAGGTTTAATTATCATACAACTTCTTGATATACAACGATAAATTAGTTCTGTCTAAACAGTATAGAAGGGCACCTGCTATTTAAAGGTCATGACAGTGGGCTGCTGGTTGGAGGTAGCCCTGGTTGAAACCTACTGGCTTTCTTTTCTTCTGTGTTCCCTAACTCCGGAACAAACCTCAATAATTCGGAAAACTTGGCCTCATACTCGGTCACAGTCATGGTTTCTTGTTTTAACTCTTTAAATTTCATTTTCATCCGGGTCTCCATATATTTCCGAAAATTATTCTTCTAGAACCACACACACTGCACCTCTCCCAAGTCACAACACCAGCTCCCTCTGACTCCATCGTCAATACTTATCTTGCTAACCCAGAGGTAGTGTCCATTCGTAAACAACTCCTCCAAAATCTCAATCTCACCATAGGGCATCTATCTAACACCGTTGTCACTGGAGTTCACGGCACATCGCTATTCCTTTCACATATATCGATTGACACGCTTTCCATTATCATAATATCCTTGGGAGAATAAACCAATTTCATCGATATGTCACTTACATCCTATTCGTCTTAGGGATTCGCTCCTGTCATAGGCGATTTCGTTGCGAATCTAATTCCTATCAGCGAATTTTGACTTATTTGACCTGGTTGGCCTCCCCCTTAGAATTCAATGAGGACAACAAAAATCATGGGGCCTTGAAAAGACAGCTCCCATATCAAGGAAAACGTCACACACTGGTGATCACAAGGTTATGAGTTTTAAGGTAACCTTATTGGAGGTAAAAGAATTTACCGAGAGATCAACATGATCATAAGAACTCAACGTTGTGTGCCTCGATTGAGACATTACTAAAGGTAATTAGCCTTCTTGTATTTCACAACTTACAAGTGATGGCGTCCCATCAGACTTCTATCACACAGACAGATAGTCCTTGTAGCCCCTATAGGTATAGGGTTGTTCGTCTCAGTGGAAGTTGAAAAGTATGAAAGCAATTCGATATCAATTTAATGATTATCGTCTTTCG
This sequence comes from Heracleum sosnowskyi, assembly GCA_030848705.1. Lineage (NCBI taxonomy): Eukaryota > Viridiplantae > Streptophyta > Magnoliopsida > Apiales > Apiaceae > Heracleum > Heracleum sosnowskyi. The sequence goes on from CM061244.1 coordinate 94,774,866, forward strand.
ACAATATTTCTTAAAGGAACACCTTGGATTAAAATTGAACAGGTTCCAAAGGTGCGGTTTTCCAAAGAAAATACAAAGAAAAGAATAACCAAAAAGATACTGGTACTTAACAAACAAGTGGTGATGTATCACCATAGGGTCATTCATTATTTGAAGAAAAGTGAAAGCTTAAATAACATCATTTGACAGGGCTTCGAAAACCTGAAAGTAGGCATCGTGACAGCCTCTAACACAATTGAAATTAAATATGATTTAGCACAAGTGTCATAAAATAACTTCGAAGAGGGAATATACCCTTTATCAGAATTCTTTCTTGGAAAGAGGTCAAGATAGATCATAGATTAGGGAGGTACCCCACATAATTTGCAAATGGGGAGGGTACTACCAAAGTCTCTACGGATGCCTTCTATGTCGGCTCCTCTAATGGATAATCGTTCAATTCCAAAGCTTTTCTTCTCCATGCACACCCTAAGGTGCTCGATACTTACGTTATTGCCGACTCATAATAGTCGCTAAGGATTCAACCATCGACCTTTGCAATCGCAGGGAATTCTATTCGATTCAGCGCAAGCATCTCAAGCAAGCGTTCTATCATAAGAGGACTTCGATACCGCTGTCGCCCATAACAATAACAATTCCTCATGTCGACTGGGCGGTACTCCGGAAGATCGTTAGAATCTACAGGCTTAAATCCGGTCTCTATTTCAATCATCCTTATACCCAATATTCCTTCTCCCATATCAATCCCGTGCGCTACATAAGCTTAACACTTTTGGCACAATAGCCTTTTCTTTTAAGTCAATCCCGGAATTTCTCAGTCCGTCTTGGTCCTTAAATATATTTCGCCTTACCGTCCAATCTCGACTTCATCATTTTATCTCTACAATCAATTGTAGCAATCAGGGTCTGTCCACCAACCCATATAGCGGCCATCTTACCCAATCCACAGGGTTCGCTCTAATTTCCACTCTCTTTGGTGACATCCTCTAGTAATCAGAAAGACAAGGTTTGCCAAAATTTGCTGAATTTCTTTCCAAAATCATGGAAATTTGATCAATCTATTTAGCCACTAGTAATACTCGGATCTGATTTCCGACCTTTCTGTTCTATCCTCATAATTCCTTCCTGGTTTCCTGAGGGTGGTAAATCTCGTTCTCGATTCCGTCTTAGCGTGCTTGTCTTACAATAACATTTGCATGGTACATATGCCCAAAATTTTCCTTGAGATAATAAAATCCCTCAATGATGTAATAGACACCATTTCCAGTGGAATCGCTGGTCGTGGGGGATTGAAACCTCGTAGCCAAAGCAATTCCTTTCACTATACTAGGCAACTAAGTACCCTTAATCGTTCGTGAAAATCTGAACACCTTGGTTCTTACGTATGTCGCCTCCTTATGGGCAACTATAACTGACTACGAGTAACAGGTTTCGTTCAAGTCGAATCAATCCACTGATACTGGCTATACTGCCTCTACCTCTTCTGCCTTGGAGACTCTACTCCATTTTCTTTGTCATACCTCTTGATGAATCATGAACGATCCTTAAACTCTCGTCTCGTCCGGTCTTACTGTTATACCTCAAGTAACACACCACATCTTTATCAATCAACATGTCATCTACAAGATTCTTTCCTTGACCCACCACGGGGTCTTCCTCCAGATCCTCCTATGGATCTCCTTTATCAGGTCTCCGTCCATTTCAAGGAACGCATCATCAATTGCCTACTCGAAGGCCTCAGGGTCTGGTATCTCAGAATCCCATCAATCTATAACTCATACGAATCGAGGTGACTAACCATGAAGTCCTAAGTACGGTTTCCCAGAAGAAGTCCCCTCTCGGGCTTCATCTTAAACAGTCAGGGTCATGTCCTCTAACCCGACTACGAACTCAATTTGAGCTCTAGATATTCTTATCATTATTAAGGGTATTGTAAGACTCGATCTCCTATCGTTTCTAAGGACTGTAACCTAACGCTCTGATACCATCTCTGTAACAGCCCCAAATCCGGGGTCAGGGATTTAGGGTAGTCACGATCCATGTACTCCTTGCCTTACCTGTATTACTCACATCATTCATAATTCACCTGCTCATGACCCCATAACATATGGCTCACACACACACACACAGGTTAGAGTCTCAGAAACGACACAATACAACAATTGCGGAATAAATAATTTTTATTACAATACCCAAATGTCTTTTGAATCTGTTTCTGATACAATTTCTAAGTATTGTTACATTACCAACTTAGCCTTCTGATGCTCACAATCCTCTAATACCATTCATGTCTATACATAAGTTGAATGCCAAAAGCCGTAGCCTGATTCGATTGGTTTGTACTATTCCCGGGATCACTGCTAGAAACTGTTTATGGAAACGCCTTGCGAGGTATGTGCCGTCCCATTGGCATCCTGCTTCGCTGCTATATAATATATATAAAATAATAGCAAGAGTGAGCGATAGCTCAGCAAGGTAATGAAAGTATGGCATAATTCTGCCTTTAATATTCAATCCAGAAATAAGCGGATATAAGACAATAATTTGCCAAAATATCTCGATACTGAAATTATTTCCTTATCGGAATGTATTCCAAAAACAGTACCACTGTTGTATTTCAATATCATTTCCATAATACTCTGCAACTTTCGATATTCATACTATGAACAAAGTTCTAGTATAATATAAAAGATGAGGTTTGAAAGTAAACCAATATAGCCTTTCCAAAAATTATCTGCTATGTGAGCAGAATACCAACATATAACTTAAAAGATGAAGTTATAAGGAAAATTCAATATAAGGTTTCCATAACCCAAAATCCACTTATGCATATGTATCTGAGTAAAGTTTTACCAGAGTCAAACTCATAAAATAAAAGATGAAGTTACAAGGATTTATTGTAACTTTATTTTGAACACTTTTCGACCCCCTGCCAACATGACCGGTAAACCTGTACCACGGTGTCATCCTTGGTCCCTTTCAATACATGTTGCAGAATCCCTCTGCCAACATGATCGGTAAACCTGTACCAATGGAGTCATCCGTGGTCCCTTTCAGTACATGTTGCAGAATTATCCAAAATGGATGATGAACCAATACTGGAGCCTTCTCCGCGCCCGTCGTACCAACCTTACTATGATCAGTAGCAGGTTGTACAACAAAAATATGTTTTCTACATGTAGATGGAAGTATCACGACAGCCTGACATTGTCTACCGCCTTTCTGGATCTCCCGGCCCATTTGGGGCAATAAGGTGATGGATCGGCGCGACTCGACCTCTTACACATGCTCCTAGTTCGGATGAAATCCATGACTCTGAAACGTAAAGATCGTCTTCCTTTCCCCAAGTGTAATACTTGTTGATACGACTCCACTCAGTAGTTATATCTAGGTTGGAAAGGAAGATTCTCCAATATTTCCCAAGCTATTGCTTGTTAATGGATATCGACTTGTTCCATGAATTTACCCCTCGATCGTTGAGGTGGTAACACAATATTTGACTTGTAGCAACTAAATTGCTTCGAGAAAATATCTGTCCCCTGACAGTTTTGAGTTGAGAGTTTAAAAAGAGTAGCAGTCACTTAAATCAGGTTTCCCATATTTTTGATAGTTGAGCGAGCATTTAAATCCCCTTTAAAAGACAGATTTAAATGGAAAAACCTTGTTTTGGGAACCTCTTTTTGATTTGAAAATAATTAATAATATTTATTAAATAAGTAACCTTAAACGAATATTTGAAAATAATATTCATTAAGTAAGTAATCCTCAAATGAATATTTGAAAATAATATTCTTTAAGTCAATAATCCTCAAATGAATATAAATAATATTCTTTAAGTCAATAATCCTCAAATGAAGATTCATAAACAATATTTCTCAAATAAGTAAACCTCAAATGAATATTCAGATAATATTCATAAATTAATAAATCTCAAATGAAGATTCGAAAATATTATTCATTAAATAATTAAGTCTCAAATGAATATTCAAAAGTAATATTCATTAGATAAATAACCCTTAAATGAATATTCAAAATAATATTCATTAAATGAATAATTAATCTTCGAATGAATATCTAAAAGTAATATTCATTAAATAAATAATTAATCCTCGATTAACCGTGACCCGATATCTTTATCGGAAAAATAATCTTTAATGAAAATCACACGCCCTTATCCTAGGGCATTTATATATACAAACTGGCTTATAACTGATATCCCATATCTAGCTTATAAGCCCCACATCAAGTCATATCCTCAAGTATTGCTATATATAGCAGTTCAAAAACAAGCATGCAATTTATATATCGCATTTACATATCATATGTGAAAACAGTTTATTATCACAACAACAGTAAGTATAGGTTTTGAAAACTTGCCTGATGCTCGAGAAGTGATAGGGGTTCGCGACGATGCCGGAAAGTCTAGACAAAGTCAAAGAAAACGCACGATTAATCCCCTGGATAATCCACTTGTACTCAATGCTTAAACACGTAAGCGAAACACAACCAAGGCATTACTAGTTCGTTATAGGCTCATACTAAGTACATGTCTAATCGACAATTACTTAAGTCGTAGGTTTAGTCCGAAATCGATCCTCGAATACAAGTTATACTTAACCATTTACAACATTGGTTTCTAAGTCATGTTCTTAGTGGTTTTCACTTGCGCAACCTCGGCTTCCTTATTTTTATAAAATCGGAAAATGATCTTTTTGACTCGAAAACTTCGCACAAGGCTTGCTAACTGTCCTTAGCATTATATCACAAAGTTTCACATTTTAATATAGCTTCTAAGTGGTCCAAATATAGCCTCAAAGTGGCTGACCAGAGAAGGGTTGTTCCTCCGAACGACGTTTACTAAAACTCACTTTTCTCTTAAACGTTCAGCCAAATTAGGCGAACCACATATCATTACGAAGCTTATAACATAAACTACACAATCATGGGCAGTAGGACTCAAGGGTCGAGCTCTAACAGAGGAAAAACAGGGAACCAATCAGTAGGTAAAAATTTGGGCATTACGACGGCTATAACTCGGATATTCCCAAATTTCAAATCATCCAAAATGCACATCGATCACTCCACACAACACATACATCTTATATAACATAGAACTGAGGCCAAGCAATGCCTTTCCATTCATATAACTCATTATAATTTAGATCAAAGCCCCAATCATAACAACTAAGGCTATAAACATGCATAAACACCATTAATCATCCATAAACCTCATAATACTTCAAGGGTTTCAAGATTTATACCTTCTCCAAGCTTGCTTGCTGCTATATCCCTTATGTAACCTTAGATCCTTGCTTAATACAACCTTTGGAAGCCACAAACTCAATATCCAAAAACAAAACAAAATACAAGTTACTATTCATCATCTTCTTCAACTGTTAATCACTGAAATCGAAGGGGTAAATCACGGGGTTGAGGTTATTTCTTACCATGGTTATGTCGGGCTTCTCGAGAGCTTCGATTTGAGTGGTGGAACGCCAAAAACGGACCAGGGAATCTCAAGTTATGATCATTTCTTTCTCTCCCATTTTTCTCCTCATTTCTCCCTCGGGTTTTCTCTTCCTTTTTCTTTTCTTTGACTTGATTATTTGATAATGTGGCTGATATTTTGTGGTTAAAAGAAGGGTGAGTCATCACCTTTTGGTGAGTCACTAGGACACGTGTCGCGCATGCATGCGTTTGGTTAAAGTAGCTTTACTGGTTCGTTTCTTTTCACATGGATGATCCAAATGTTGCAGTCCTCGAATTAATCTTGTTACATGTTACTTCCATGTCTATATTTAATCCTGTAAATGTTGTCTTGTCCCTCTTGAAATGATTCGAAATATTTTTCTAAAGGGCGAATAAAACTCTACGCGGTTCTCGCAGTGAATAGTAACTATTCACTATTCATTATTCATTCCAACAATCGAATCCTTAAATCGACTTTAATAAAATAATAAAGTTCCAAAATATTAAATCCTCAAATCCTCAATTTTCATATCTCATTTCTTGAATATTATAATATATAATTCGCTGCCCGGTCGAATATTACACCAAAATAAAATTTGGAATTTCTGAATTCCGATCGTCTTTGCATTCACTTATTTACTCCGTAGATCACTAATATGACTTCGGAATATCCACACTACGTCTCTTACATAGGTGGCATGAAATTTTTTTCTTAACCCTCAAAATCACTATTCATCCACCAAATTCACTATTCACTGATGCACTTAATCATAATAAGAAAAGTTTCAAATTTTACCAAAAATCCGGGTTATTACAACAATCCTGACAGGAAGTCAACTGGTCAATCCTGATGGACAGGTCAGTATTTCATTGCTTAATTAATGCCTGAGTTTTCGTCACTAACTGTAAGAAACGTTCGAGTTTTAGTCGGACAACTATATGCGCTCGTGTGTCAAACTAATAGATATATATATACATAGATACACATAAAAAGCGGTGCAGTTATGTTTCATTACACACGTACTTTGTCCACTACTTATTTGTGCACGAATCTCAGTATGCCACCTGTCACATAGAGTAATATTTTGTTTTAACAAAATATATTTGATTGTCTAAATTTCTGATTACTCTCACATCATCAGTTTTTCTCTCTTCTTTCTCTCTCTATGCTAAAGAACCCTAATTTCTAAATCTCAATTCTCAAGTTTAATTCACAGTATCAATGGCGTCTTCATCATTCATGAACAAACAGATAGTGATTAGTGGTGTTACTTTTGCAACTAATAATTTTGTAGCTATTCTAGATCATCAGGAATTGCCCAATGAGTTTCACATAATTCAAGATTTCTTAGCTTCAAGCCCATTGAAGTTTGCTTTAACAGAACCTGCAAGTTTTTCTTTTAAGTCAATTATGCAGGTGTGGAACATAGTTACTTTCGACAAAAGGCATTCTGGTTCACTTCTGATGAGTTTTGAATATGATGGGGTTACTCACTATGTGACTCCCGCAATTGTGGATGAGGCACTGCATTTACCTATGCTTGGTGATGCAGTTCCAAATAATGTTTCAGACTCGACTCTCTTTGAGTTTGTTAAACAATTGGGCTACAACGGAGAAGTAAAGAGGTATGGAAACCTCTTCAGGACGAAGCTTAAGAAGGAATGGAATTTCTTCTTTGATACCATAAGTCGTTGTTTCCTGAACAAGACATCAAATTTTGATGCTCTTCCATCAGGATCTCTCAAAATTGGGTACTCTCTTATCCATTCTACAATGTCTGATTATGGGTCTTTTATCTTAAAAGCTTTAAGTGATAGGAAATCAGATAAGTTAGGTTCTGTCTGTTTTCTTAGATTTTTACAGTTGATATTTAATCACTTATGTCCTAATGTTGTTTTTGAGGAAGATGTAGTTCTACCAATCTGTAGAATTACTGAGAATAATGTTAAGTCCTTAGTCAACAGTGATAAGGCAAATGGTTTTAGAGGCAATGCCTTTATTCCTGATGAGGTCAGGCTTTTCTTGAAAGAGAAAATGCCTACTCAATATGGATCAGTTTCTGATGCTATGGGGCAAGGCCAATCACACCTTGTTCCGGACCAAAGCATCCATCCCAAACAGTCTAAACAGTCATCAGCCACCTCTATTGTCTCTCAAAAGACTTTAGTTGAAAAATCAAAGAAATCAGCTAGAACTGATGTGTCTGGAAGGCAATCAGGTTCAAAGGATTTCTCTTCTACACCACTCACTAAAAAGAAGTTACAAGGGGGTGTACAAGGGGTCTCGGTGAAGAAAGCTGCTAAAGGTGTTGAGTCTGTTTCTGTTAAAAGGAAGTTAATGCTCAGGGATGAGACTGATTCTGAGGATGATTTACCCATATCCTCTGTGATGAATGTACAGAAAGCAGTTGTTGATACTGCTACTGCAGCTGTGGTTCCACTGTCTAAACCACAGAAGAAAAGAAGATTATTAAAGAAGCAGGATACTGATGGTCAGGACACTTCTATTCCTGATGAGCAGTCAACTCCTGATGCTCAAGCAAATCCTGATGTTAGTATTCCTGATGCTGCACCAAGTCAAGAGATTGCTATTTCAGACTCTCCAGCAACAGACTCTCCAACAAAAAGACGTTTAGATATTTCATGGGAGAAGTATGGTGCTGCTGCTTCCAATCTTGGGATTCAACATCCAATGGAAAAGTTAAGGAAGTCAGCTGAGTTAGTGTTCTCTAGACAGAAGAAACTGAAGGGATCAAGCCAACAAGAACCTGAACCTCAAAGTGGTTCAGCAGCTAGTACTGATGATCCAGCCACACAAGAACCACTCAATCAAAGTTTGGGCGAAGGCATAGCTATTGGAATGGTCACACAAGAACCATTTTCTCAAAGGGAGAATGAAGACATTTCTATTCCAGCCACACAAGAACCATCTTCTCAATTTGAAGATGCAGGCAAAGCTACAGTTTCTGAGGAATTTCATGACAATGCTCAAGGGGTTTCTGGTGCACATGAAGTTGAAAGATTGGTCGAAGACACCGTCCATGAGGGAAGTACACAAGAACCTTCAGCTCAAAGTGTTGAAGAAGCTTCTGAACCTCAAGCTCCACAAGAACCATTGGTAGAAAATACTGATGCAAACAAATCAAAGACTGACAGTGTTATTCCTGATGCTAGTGGTGCTCCTGATGATGAGCCTATCCTGATACAACCACTACGATCAAGACCAATGATAGATCATATCCCAGCATCCAAGGATAAACTTAAAGGAATTGATATTCCTGATCCTGATGTAGCTCTTCATTCTGATGCTGATGATAGTGATGATAGTGATGATGAGAATCAAAAAGAGAAGGATCATCTTGCTACAGCACTCAAATCTAGTCTTGGAACTAATTATGGTTCATCAAGCACATTCATGGCTGGCAAGGCTTCTATTGGGAAAGACTTAAGACAAGACTTTTCTGTTCCTTCTAACGATCCTGCTGAGGCAATTAGAAATCATGAATGGACAAATTCATGGTATAAATCTGCTGATTCTGTAAGTTATCCATATGCATTGGATCATGCCTATGATGCAGTGAAGTTAATAGAGAATCAAGACTTGAAGAATCATTTGAAGGCTACTACTCTGTTATCCAAAGGCCTCAAAAGTGAAATTGATTCTGTCAAGGCTGCAACTGAGTTGATAAGGGGTGATATTTCTCATAATTTTACAAAGGTGCCTACTGCTCGTCAACTAAGAGTAGTGGAATCTCAAGTACAATCAGTTATTTCTGAACAATCCTCCATCAAGAACAGAATTGATTCTCTTGATTCTAAGGTAACTGACATTCAAACCTCTCTTGCCTTAATTTTGAATATTTTATCAAATACTGATGTTAAAAGGGGGAGAAGGTAAGTCAGACAAAATGTACACCTGATCTAGTATTAAGAAATAATGATGATGATGATACTGGAAATGATGGTGGTGACAAAGTTTTACAAGGAGAAACCTCTGATGCTGCTGTTATGAAGTCTACAATTCAAACTTCTCAAAGTCAAACAACGCAGTCTACTCATGTTTCTGATTCTGGAATAAGAACAGTAAGGACACTGGTGCAATCTCAGATCCTGACGGAAGAACAAATCCTGACAGGTGATCAAATCCTGATGAATGATAAAATCCTGACACATGTTCATGGACAAATACTTTCTACAATTCCTGAAGGTAATGTAGATGTATTTATTGATAATCCTGAAGATGCATCAAATCTATTCCGGAAGTTCACAACAAGGGATGGTAGAATCCTTACTCTTTATCACACTGATAAGAGAGTTCAACATCTATTTGCGGGGAAAGCACTCTCTACAGCAAGTGAAGAAAATCCTGATCTCTCACAAGAAGAATTTTTAATTCAACAAAGAGAACTGATGGAAAGTTTCAACAACCCTGCTCCTGCTAGAGGTAGAGGAGGTAGAGGAAGAAGAGGTGCTAGAAGAGGTAGAAGAAGCTCATAAACTCCAACAGTTCCTAGACAGGCAAGGTCTAGAATGTTAAGAATTGAAGAAATTCCTGAAACTTCACAAAATCCAATAGATCCTGTTGTAAGGGATATTATTGAGAAGGAAGATAAAGAGGTTAGTGAAGAAGAATCTGAACTGAGAAGAAGACCAAAACAATCAACACTCATCAGCAATACAATTCAAATTTCAGACTCAAATCCTGACATTGCTCAAGGTCCTGATGACTCTGAAATTCTGCAAGAGGTTGATTTGTTAATTTTATCCACTGTGGTTGATTCTCATAATAGGGAAGTTGATGAAGAAGAAGAAGTCAGAAGAAGAAGAATAATCAAGTCAACAGATGAAGACTTTCAGCTCTATAAGCAAAGACTCAAAGTTTCAAATAAAGGGTTGTGGAGAAATGCAAGAAGAATACAACCTTATCTACAGAGGAGTTATGCTTATGAGAAAGAAAAAGATAAGAAGTGGAAACACATTGACACACTTAGGTGTGATACTCCTATCAATTTTCGGTCTGGTGGAATTGCTTCAGTGTTGTTGATTTATCTGATATGGTTGAATCAAAAGCACTCTGGCTATGAATACTTTCAAATCTGAAGCAATTGACAAACAATTCAAGAGGAGGTATTGGACACAGGGATCCTGAATATCTGAACATGCCTTATCTTGATCCTTATTCTTTGACTGAAATTGGAGGTACTTTAAATTCTGAACACCTGAACAATTTATTAGTTGTTGATATAGTTATAGATTGTCATGATGGTTATGAAAAGAAAGAGAAGCTTCTGTACTTCATGAAAGATGGTAGTGTGAAGATTCTATCCATTCAAGATTTGTTGGTGAAAACTACAAAGGAACTGAAATATGTTCATTATCTGTTAAAATGGAAGAATGAAGTGTGCAAGGTATGGAGTGATATGATTCTAGCAATAATAAGAAGAAGATTTCTTGAAGGAAAGAATTACACTGGTAATTATGTTCCCATGTATCTAAATCTAAGAGATCAAGATGTGGAAATGCAAAGGGGCACTGCTGTTAAAGAAGTGACTTTTGGCATGACTCAACTTACTCTCAATCCTGATGGGAAGGAAATTGCTTATCTTCTTCTTGAAGAACAAAGTCTACAGAGAAGCTCCATTCAGAATCTCAGAGCAGCTATCTATCAGATTAATGAGGAAGATGAAGAACTCAGAAATCTAAAGGAAAGACTGATTCAAATTCTTGAAGAAAAAGAAGAAAATTTGTTATCCAACTTCTTGAAAACGAATCTGTTCTATCAAAGAATCTAAACAGATAAGTTGCTGCTGAAATTACTTGTACATTTTGTAAATATGTTTTTGACATCATTGAATCTAGGAATCTATACTTTATTCTACAAAGTATGAGATTGGGGGAGATTGTTAGTTCAGGATTCAATGATTGTCAGGAACTAGACTCAACTGATCAGGATTGCTAACGTCATCAGTATTGCATGGTTATCAGTATTTGATCAAGCGTCAGAATCAGGATGTATATCAGGACTGTGATCAGGATTGATCATCAGGACTGGAAGCTGATCAGGATTCCTACTTCGAGTTATATTTGGAGTCTAGTTAAACATGGAAGTTTATTTTGTCGGTTCCTGGTTTGTAGTAATGTAGCTATCGATTAAGGATAGGTTTCAATCTTTGTAATTGATTAGGACTTATCTTGTAATTGATAGAGAAGCTGTGTAGTATATAAACACAGTTTAGGTTTCGATTTATGTAGGAGACAAGAGCTCAGATAATCGATCACACACACGAGTAACCTAGCAGCTCTCAAGAACACAGAATTTCTTGAGAGAGTTTGTAACAGTTTTATATCAGATTTAATAAAGCTGTTATCTTTCTTTCATATTTGTGATATATACTTTAATAAGTCGAGAATCTTATACAATTGTATTCAACCCCCCTTCTACAATTGTTTATTACTGGGCAACAATTAGATCCATGAACGACCATCAGCAGGGGATTCGTCCCTTCAACCGAAATTGGGATTTCCGGTCCTTGAGTGGTGGTGAGGGGGATATTCGCCCCTTGAATGCCAGTAGTCGGCGGTGGTTGATTTCCGTGAGCATCAGGCTCAGAGGTGATAGGAAGCTCCTCAGAAGTTTGAGTATCTCGAGTTGTTCTTCGTGTGTTTGCCATGGTTGTTGTTGTCTTCCCACAGACGGCGCCAAATGTTGTGGAATAAAAACTGTGCTTGCGAATTTAATGTTAGGGTTAGAGAGCTTCGAGCTTTAATGACTGCTCTTGTTATCGGGGACTAACTCGGTCCTAACAAGATGCCTACGTATCTCTAGTATTTAGAGAATCAAGCCAGAAAACGTAGTTCTTGGTGTTGCCCTCGGGGCTATGGTGGCAGGGGCACACCAAGGACGTAGTGACTTGTATGTTCTTATTCGAGGATGAAGAAAATATTGTAGATGACGTATGGAGTTGTGTCCAAAACATAGTAGATGACGTATGGAGCTGTGTCCAAAACGTTGTAGATGACGTATGGAGCTGTGTCCAAAACGTAGTAGATGATGTATGGAGCTGTGTCCAAAACGTAGTAGATGACGTATGGAGCTGTGTCCAAAACGTAGTAGATGACGTATGGAGCTGTGTCCAAAATGTAGTTCTGAGATGAGGGGTCAGACCCTTTATATAGGCGTTTAGAAGCCTAGTGGATAAGTATTGATTTCCTTGAAGGATAAATCTTATCCTTGATGGTGGATAAGTATTATCACTTTCTTGAAGGATAAATCTTTTCCTTGACAGTGGATAAGTATTATCACTTCCTTGAATGATAAGTCTTATCCTTGACGGTGAATAAGTATTATCACTTCCTTAAAGGATAAGTCTTATCCTTGACGGTGGATAGGGATTAATTCTAGATCTTTCCTTGTAGGAGTTGTTTCCATATCATAACGGACTTGTTTTGAAACAAGCCCAATTGTATTAGAACAAGCCTGTATTGGACGTCTCTAATACAGGTTGTATTTCTAACCCAAATATTAATTACGAAATTAATATTTAATTAGAGTTTCGGGCCTTATTAATGGGCCTCATTCATGGACCAACTAGGTTTAATTAATGCAATATTAATTATGTCTTTAGAGTTATTTTTAACCCATATCACTATTTATTCTCTTTTTCTGTTTATTAATTACTAAATAAATTAGTCTTGTAGAAAAAGTTTAGGTGAATATTAACATAATATATTTAATTTTCTCTTTTAAACGATAGAAGCAAAAAAATTAAAATTGAAATTGTATATTTTCTTTCCTCTATTATTAAAGATTTTATAGCCAATGATATTTAAAGTATATATTTAGTTTCCTCCATTTGTAAAGATGTTTAAAGCAATTGAGATATTTTCGAATTTTCAATATTAATAATTCAAAAATTCGAGAAAATATGAAAAATAGATTGAGCGGCTTACTAGCAATTTTTTCAAATTGTTCTAAAAAATATTATACAAAATATGTTTTTATTTAAAATAATATTTTTAACATAAAATTAAAGTTTTTTTTTGAATTCTCTATTTAGTCTCGTTCATTTACCAAAATTTTCAATAAATATAGAAAAGGACAATTGTTCAATATATTTCATTATTTTAACATTCTACCAAATATTAGTATACCTATCAATTTATTTTTCTCAAAATTCATATTGCAACTTCTATTTTAAAATACATAATATAACATCAATATTAAATTCTACCATATAATATTTTCCTCCTAATGGGTCGTTTTCTCGTTAAACATGTTTCCTCCCAATAACCCGCTTTATCGTTGTTACCAAATTTAAAATATAACAAATTAATTACTAAATGTATTACATCATTTATTAATCAATTTTCTTATACCATAAATTTAATTTAAACATTATTCAAACTTCTAATTTTCAAGAAAAAATATGTGAGAATAATAAGATGGTAACTTTAAGTTTAAAAGAAAGTTTAAGAGAATATCAACATGGTAATTTGACTTGAAGATAAGTTTTAGGACAATATTAAGATAATAATTTGACTTAAGAAGAAAGTTTGGGAGAATATAAGGTAATTAATATTTCCATTACTAAAAATTTAAAAGGCAATTTCTCAAATCATTCCCTTTATTATTTTTCTCAATTACAGGATAGTAAAAAAGAAATTAGTATTTTAAATTGAACTCGTAGAATAAGTTAAGGAGAATATTAATATAGTATACTTAGTTTCCTCCGTTAGAAGATAGTGGTAAGTAATTAGTATATAAATTGGACTTGAAGAGAAAGTTTAAGAAAATATTAATATAACATATTTAGCTTTCTTACTTGAAAGACAATATTAAAGAAATTAATAAATAGATTAGATTAGTAGAGAACATTTAGGAGAATATTAATATAGTATATTTAGTTTCATTCGTTAGAAAATCGTAAAAAGAAAATTAAGAATTTATCGAATATTATAAAGGCAAGAATATTAAAATTTTATATTTAGTTTTATCTATTAGTAAAAATTTAAAAGATAACTGAGATATTTTCTAATAAAAAAATTAGGAGAATATTACAAGAATCTTAAAATTATATATTTAGATTCCTCCAATAGTAAAGATTTTAAAGGCAAGAATCTTAAAATTGAGATATTTTTGAATCTTTACTATTAATAAGTCAAAAAATTGAGAAAATTAGAAAAATGGAGCGGAGCGATTTGAGAGCCGATACCTCAAGTTTGGGAGAATTTAAGGTAATTAATATTTCCATTACTAAAAATTTAAAAGGCAATTTCTCAAATCATCCCCTTTATTATTTTCCTCGATTACAGGATAGTAAAAAAAGAAATTAGTATATTAAATTGAACTCGTAAAATAAGTTAAGCAGAATATTAATATATTGTATTTAGTTTCCTCCATTAGAATATAGTGGTAAGGAATTAGTATATAAATTGGACTTGAAGAGAACGTTTAGGGAAATATTAATATAACATATTTAACTTTCTTACTTGAAAGAAAGTATTAAAGAAATTAGTAAATAAATTAGATTAGTTAAGTACATTTAGGAGAATATTAATATAGTATATTTAGTTTCCTACGTTAGAAAATAATAAGAAAGAAATTGAGAATTTACCGAATATTATAAAGGCAAGAATGTTACAATTTTATATTTAGTTTTCTTCATTAGTAAAAATTTAAAAGATAATTGAGATATTTTCTAATAAAAAATTTAGGAGAATATTACAAGAATCTTAAAATTATATATTTAGCTCCCTCCATTAGTAAAGATTTTAAAGGCAAGAATCTTAAAATTGAGATATTTTTGAATTTTTAATATTAATAAGTCAAAAAATTGAGAAAATTAGAAAAAAAGAACGGAGCGATTCTAGAGGCGCCACCTCACCGCCTCCGTCTTGTCCTTTATATAAGTATATTGATTACCTTTTTCAGCAAAAACACACATTATTTGTTCTACATTTTCTAACTAAAACAACTCATCTTCTAAACATAACACATGGAAAATAAATATGTAATGATAATATTGTTATATATAATTATTAATAAATAACCACATACCCTTTTCAGCTAAACACATAACCTTTTTTATTTTTTTCTAACTTAAACAACTAATTTTCTAAAAGTAACACGAGCAACATATATATATAAAAAGTTAATATAATTTTATATTTTTTCAGCTAAAAAACATTACCTATTTTATTTATTTTTCTAACCAAAACAACCCATCTTCTAAAAATAAAATTGGTAATATATATATATAAAATGGTAATATTATTACATATTTATAACTGATTACCTTTTTCAGCAAAAACACATTATTTCTTCTACATTTTCTAACTAAAACAACTCATCTTCTAAACATAACACATGGAAAATAAATATGTAATGGTAATATTTTTATATATAATTATTAATAAATAACCACTTAACCTTTTCAGCTAAATACATAACCTTTTTTATTTTTTTTCTAAATTAAACAACTAATTTTCTAAAAGTAACACGAGCAACATATATATAAAAATGTAATATAATTTTATATTTTCTAATTTAAACAACTAATTTTGTAAAAATAACATGGACAACATATATATAAATGTAATATAATTTTATATAATTATTAATAAGTAACTAACTGTCCTTTTAAGGACATTGTTTGTTTTATATTTTTTAAATAAAACAACTCATATTCGAATTAAAAATAACACGGGAAAAATATAGATATAATGACAATATTATTATATTAAACTTATAAAATTCGGGTTTAATATAATTTTTTATAACTACAATTCAAATAAAATAATTAATAAAAAAATAAAAGTAATAGCATATGTTAGAAGAAACTCGGTACATTACAGAGCACATATTTTGTTATTTACACTTTAGTCACATTAAAATTTTTTAAAAGCAAATAAATACAGATCGCTAGATCTATTATTTAAAAATATTTTATATTTTAATATCTAAAATACTACTAAAGATTACGTCAATAATTTATTAAATTAAATTATTTATATTATTAATAAAATATTAAAGAAAATCGTGCATTGCACGGATAAGATTGGACGAGGTATAAGCAGATCCGCTAATAATAGGGTTTTATATCAAACTGCCCATCCATCTCGTTAAAAAGTATCAAGTAGCTCCCCGATCTCCACGGCGACTCATTTAAAACACTATAATGATAATATATATCACTCTGTTATCTTTTTTTTTAAACTTAACGGACCCGCTGATGTGGACGATTACATGGCACCAACGGCTATTTTTTGTTGATTGGGCAGCATATGTGGCTCCTCCTTATATAATAGACATATATGTATATCTATATATTAGGTTCATCTTCCGGTTATCAATTTCTCCTTCATGTCTACATAACTCTTTAATTACTCTTGCATATAGGTTCTTCTTCGTGTGTAATAAAGAAGCCCCATGTCTGCGAGTTCGAACTCTTCCAATTTGAATGATCGCACCTGGGTAGTGTGCAACTGAGAGATGATAGATTGGCTTAATCGCAGTCAATCGATCACAAAACGAACATTCAATCTTACGAGCATGATGGTGGAACAAGCAGGGGAGATGGAGATGGCTGCCTGACTGATTCTGTTGATGAAGAGTACTCGAGTTGTTCATCCAGCAACAATGCTTCTGGATCATTTTCTTCACACTGGACATCGACCAAGTCGAAGAGAGACGAGAAACTCCATGATGAATGGCGACTCTCTGACAGCCCCCAAAAGATTTATGTTAAAGAGAAACAAGCTTACAAGGTCGAAAATTTGGATGTTGGGATGCTGAAACAAAAGTTTGCGAAGCTGTTGCTTGGTGATGATATTACAGGAGGACGGACGGGTGTCTCCAGTGCTTTGGCGTTGTCGAATGCCATAACAAATCTCGCAGGTATATATTACCAGTATGAACTATAAAGTAATACTCACTTATTTTTCTGAAACTTGATATGAAGAAGTAAATTTGCAGCATTGGTTTTCGGAGAGCTATGGAAACTGGAACCACTGTCTGAGGAAAGAAAAAATAAATGGCGAAAAGAAATGGACTGGTTACTATATCCTACCAACTATATGATTGAGCTGGTTCCAGCTACGCAACATAGCATCGATGGCCAGACCTTGGAGGTACATATATACCTTGTTCTAATGTAGCTATCAACTTCAATACCAAGTCAGATGAATAACTCTTTCAGAACTTATAGGTTTTAGTAGAACCCGCTAAATGTATCATATACGTTTAACACTTACATGTTGCTGGAGCAGATAATGACACCAAAAGCTCGAGCAGATATCCATATGAATCTTCCAGCACTTCAGAAGTTGGACTCTATGCTTATTGTAAGGCGTCTCTTGTTCACCATCAAAAATACCTGGACTAAGCTTCAACTCATTTTATGCATATGGAATTTACAAGAAACGTTGGATTCAATGATTGACACTGAATTTTGGTATGTGGAAGGCATTAGCCGAGCAGAAGGAAAGAGCTGCCGCACTGGACAAAGCAATAGATGGTGGCTTCAAAGTGCTCACCAGTGTAAGTAATGCGTGTATTTTGGCTCTACCCCGTGTTGTCTTTATTTGGTTTTATTCTTTTCTTTTCCCTTTTTTTAATGTTTGTATTTGACGTGTATTTTGTATATTTTAATTTTGCTTTGCTTTTCCACGTAATCTGCCACATATGATTGACCGAAAGATTCTGTTCAAATTTAACGTTGACTGTTAAGTTTTTAAAAAAAAGATAACGGAGTGATATATATTATCATTATAGTGTTTTAAATGAGTCGCCGTGGAGATCGGGGAGTTACTTGATACTTTTTAACGAGATGGGTGGGCAGTTTGATATTAAACCCGCTAATAATATATAGACAATCTGTAACTCTAGGCCCGACTTCGTATCCGTGCAACACTGCAAGTCATCCATCACTCCGGCCCCTTTTTTTTTTTTCTTTTACTTGACATTTCCATCATGTTAAATGCAGGTAAATGTGACCTACGGTTAAACCTCTTTAAAGTAATAAAAATATTATTTTATCGAGTTTATTATTTTATCGATATAATAATAAAATATTAATTTATTGATAAAATACTATTTTATTATTTTAAAGAAAACTATGTGCATGTTTTTTTGTAAATTTTCAAATTGGTAGAGATTTTTAGTGTGAATTGAAGTATATTTGTATTACAATAGTAAATTTATACTATAAAAATAAATTATAATCGATTAAGGGTAAAATAAAAACAAATATTAGATCCATCACACTCAGAATAATGCTTATAAAATCACTAATAATGTAAAAATTATTCATAATTAATATTCATAATTAATGATTAATTAGAAATTGACAAGAATATCAAGATTTGTCATCTAATGTTATGTATCTACAAACTATCAATATATATATATATATATATATATATATATATATATATATATATATATATACACTATCAATACTATTATATAATAGACGAAACATTAAAAGTTTGGTCGGTCGGTATGGTAAGTTGTGATTTTACTTAACTGCTCTTTCTTAAATTCACGTTTTTACTTAATTAACCTTGCTTATTTATAGACATATATTATTAAATAATAATATTACCTATTTATAACTAATTATCTTTTTCACATAAAATACATTATTTTTTTATTTTTTCTAACAAATTCCCCTACTTTTTCAAATATATCACGGACAATTACCTTTTTTAACTAAAACATGTTACTTTTTCTATTTTTCCTTACTAAAACCCCTCATTTTCCAAAAATATCACGGACAAACCTTTAGTTATTTATTTTTAAACCTAATATTATAATTATCTATTTAAAAGTTTGCCTATTTTAACATGCCTACTTATTTTTCTTAACAAATGCAATTACTAAAAATATTAAAATATAAATAATCAAATACCTATTTATAATCAATTACCTTTTCAGCTAAAACAAATTATATATTTTTTCTAACAAAATCCCTCATTTTCTAAATATATCACGAAAAATTGTCTTTTTCAATTTATTTTTTCTATTTTTCTTACTAAAATCCATTTATTTTCTAAAAATATCACGGACAAACCCTTTACTTATTTATTTTAAAACATATTTAAATAATTTAAATTATTAAATTTTAAAACCTCATTTTCCAAAAATATCACGGGCATTTACCTTTTTAAACTAAATATATGTTACATTTTTTTATTTTTTTCATACTAAAACCCCTCTTTTTCCAAAAATATAACGAGCAAACCCTTACTTATTTATTTTAAAATCTGTTTTAATGTTTTTAATTAATTAAAAGTGTTTAGCTATTTTTACATGCCTACTTATTTTTTTAACAAATACAATTAAAACAATATTAATAAAATAACAATTAACAATTCGTGCATCGCACGAGTTTTAAGCTAGTATAATATGAAGATAGAATATTAAAAAGTCAAATATCGATTATTAAATAAACAAATATCATGTGCGAAGCACGGGTCATATTTAATGGACGTTGCTTCACACACGTACAAATATTTTCACACACGTACAAATATTATAGGAAGAATAAAAGAATGTAAACGCGATCAGAATCAGAAGATTTCCATCCGAGTTTTAAACCACTATTCACTGGACAATCACGGATGTATTGATTTGATCGTTTTGAGAAAGTATGTGGAATGAGAAATACATGATCATATCTTAAACCAAGGTGAGAAACCTAAGATTATATATTAGACAAAGGTAATGGAAGGATAAAGGAAGTACCCTAGCTTTGGTACAGAGAAACGTCTTTAGAACCACTTGAAACTATCGCGAAACAAAAGCGTAATAAATTATGGATTAAACCCTAACAAAAGGAGGAGTATTATATGAGATCATCAAGTGCAATATATAAAAGAATTGAGGATGCAAAGGATGACATAAGCAAGATGCAAGGGAATGACATAAGCATGACAAGTGATGACAAGGTGATGAATCACCACCTTGTCACCACTTTCACCACCACCACAAGTTCATTTTGGCCTTGTCATTGATGACAAGTCCTTGTATTAGCCACACAAATCAGTTACAAAGTGTTAAAGGTAATTAGACAAAGCAAAAAGGAAAGAAAAACAAAAGAAAACAAATCACAAAAGAGAAGTATCAAGAACATGAAGCATTCGGCTATTTCTTCATCACCAAGGGCTTAAACATTTTGCTCCTACTTCCACTCAACCATAATTCTTGATATTGGGCTCTAAATCACCCCCTTCCAATATCCAAGGTAGATCTTTAATCTTAGCCTCATCCATGTATGATAGCTTGATCAAAAATGGATTCAAAGTTGATGATGAATAGTGATGTGAATAGTAACCTCATAGAATCTTGTTTTGTTTTGATGATTTTAGGTTTGATTAACATAGTTAAGGAGCAAGGGAGGATATATCACCCATATATAGCCTTTTTTAAGATCCAAGGAAGGTATAAACTTCTTTCTTTTTAAGATTTTTGCTTGATCTAGTAAGTTAGAAGTGTTTGATTAGAACTATGTTAAGATAAAACATGTATGCATGATTTTAAGCATGTTTAATGGTTGATTTGTGGAAGAACTTATGAAATAGAGTGTGACCTTATTTGGACAGATAAATGGTAGTATAAGCTTGAGTTTGATTGGTGGTTGGTTGATGGTTGATTGTAGTTTGGTTGAGTGTTTAAAAAACACGGGAAGTACGCAAAAGCGCCGTTACCATGTCGGATTTTACTTAGGTAGTTTAGACAGAAACCACGACTGCAAAACAGGGCATAAACTTGAGGTTTCTGACCATGAGCATGTAGGCTCTGTTTCCTAGATTATTTTAGCGAAAGAATCGTATCGTTTTGATTTACGGTTTAGGAGTAACGTCCGTTTTAGTAAAAGCGGTTTCGCGTAACGAGATAGTTCATTGTATGAACTTTGAGATAGGGATCAAGCCCTTTAAAATTGGAATTGGATTGAGATATTAAAATGGATACTAGTATGTATAATAAGGAAAGGAAGCCTAGAAGGGTTCGAGTAAAAAATATGAGTTGGTGATTTTATAAAAATACGCGAACGAAAGTTGCGCGAGTGAAATACCCTTAAGGGGATGGTTTAAAACAAGGAAATGGTAAAGTAAAAGAACTTGGGATTTGTGAATGGTTTTCACCCAAGCTTTTGACTTAGAGGTTTACGGAACGTCATGAGGTTATAGAAGACCGAGAGCGAGACGTTTGACTTTTATTAATAGAACTTGAGTGCTTAAGTTAAGGCACATTAAATGGTTCTAGGGGACTGACTGTGAATTCTGTATCTTATTATAGATCGACGCGCACACTCTCAAGCCCCCACTACCACACCACCAAGACCCCAAGGCAAGTTTTCAAACCCTGTACCATATAATGATGCTGTTGTGATATGTGTTGTGGTATTGCTATATATGCTGCTTTATGCTGTAAAATAATGTAAAATTGTTTGTGCTTTGTAAAAAACTGTATAAGGTATAAGGTTTATATGCTAGCTAAGTACTAGATATATACCAAGGTTAATGATTAAAGACTCTAAGTATAGAGCACTTGTACGATGGTTTTAAAACTTAGACCGGGAGTCAAATTATTATTTTATTTTAAATTACTGTCAAAAGCTGGAAGGTTCCAGGGACGGTTATATTTTAAATATTTATTAAATATTCCAATATCTCTATTGTGGGATATTTAAGGTGAGATATTTAAATAATATTATAATAAATATTATTTGAATATTATTTAATTAAAGTGAATATTATTTTGTTAATATTCACTTAAGTGTTTATATTGAATAATAATTCAATATTTATTAATTGATTATTATTTAATTAAGTGAATATTATTTTGAATATTCACTTAAGTAGTTACATTGAATAATAAATTAATATTTATTAATTGGGTATTTATTAAATACTCCAAAAATGATTTAAAATCATAGAACCTTATTATATGATCCAAGGTTCTATTATTTACACAAATATGTAACTTTCTGATTTTCAGAAAAGATATTAAAATTAGAGATTCCCAACTATTATCTTAAGATAGTTGAAGGTATTAAATGCAAACAATATTTATTTCCAACTCATCGAAAACTGGGAATCTAGTTCAAGAATTCGAGGACAGTGATTTACTTCCACTGTTCCTCTAAAGTATCTATAACTAGGGGATGGCTCCCCCATTCAAATAAGATTTTTTCCAAACTCACTGAACTCTGATATTTCAATAAACTCCCTGGTCATGATTTCAAAATACGTAGTAATCATCGGTAGTCTCGTTGACTAATGTCAACCCACACTTTGACTTACTCCTTTCAATTACTCTGGAGTAAGGTGTTCTAAACGGTTACAAAGTTTTGACAAGTATTCGTACTTGGGAAATGTGGAATTAAATTTCGATTTCCGTTTCATTAATGTTTTTCATCATGGGAATTGGAAAGGCCTACACGGCAATGAAATAGGTGTCGGGGTAGTGCCAAATTTATCAAGGCTTGCCCGGTGATGAAAAATAGGCGTCGAGGTAGTGATCTCTTGAGTGCTAAGGCTTGCCTGGTGATGAAAAATAGGCACCGAGGTAGTGATCTCTTAGCACAATGGCCCATATGCGGTCAGGGTGATAACCGAACATGAAGTCGTCCTTCTACTAGTAGAAAAGAAAAGTTACGATACAACGGCTGATCACCGTGTATCGGGTGTTCCAGTACATTCCCTTCCCTCCAATTGGAGTTGAGCTGCACATTGTAACAAAAGCCTAGGCGCTGAGTTACTGATAATGTGACAGTAATGAGTAATGATGTTCCTCATACAGTAGTCGTACTGTATGGTATGTTTTGACGAAAAGAGAAATAAATATATCATTCTGTATACGAATGAAGTTTTAAAGGTTTTCCTTTATGATATAAGCTTACTTATATGCTTATGCTGTATTGTATTATTGCTGGGCCGAGTGCTCACTCTTGCTTTTTCTTTCTATATATATATATCACAACACAACAGCTAGAGTAGATGGCCAGGATTCGTCGTACCGCTCGGAAGCGCGTCAGAGCTATACAGGCCGCCCGTAACATGGTTGTTACAGTTGATCAGGTAGAAGTCCTGAGTTGGTTCAGAGTGTAACTCTTGTTGCTCCGGTTTAATTATAAGTATCACTTATGTATATTAATGAACCAGAACAAACTTTTGCGCTACCTTATGGTTTCACATAGAAATCATACTGGTAGTAGGTTGCAGTATTTTACTTTTGGGTTGTAATAACTTTAATTTGTGGATCATATGACTACTGTATGTAAGTTCGTTTCTGAGACATAACTGGCGTGAGTATATTGATGGTGGGGTCACCATGTGTGATGATTTATTGTTTTATAGTTCAAGTATTAAGTGTTTGTACGGAACAAGGGATCGTGACAACCCAGATCTCCGACCCCGGGTCTGGGGGTGTTACATTTAATTTATACGTATAATTTATGTATACATATTATTGAGCGTGAACAAGATATATGATAAGAATTTAAAAATTTTAACTATTATCTTCTATACACATTCGAATATTAAATTTTAAAATATCATTATCATAATATAAAAAAATAAAAAAATTGTCTAAATGAATAAATATTCATTTATCGATAACTGAATAAAATATTTATTAATCGATAAATAAATAATTTCTTTAAATGAAAATATTTTCTTGATCCCACCCAACAGTGTTCTAAAAGTCGGCGATTAATCGGGATTAATCACCGATTAATCGGGATTAATCACCGATTAATCGGGATTAATCGCCGATTAATCGCTGATTAATCGCTAGACGGCGGACCACCAAACTGATTAAGCGAAAATCGGTCAATTAATCGTTTTTTCAGAAAAACGGTAAAAAATCGGCTGAATCAGTCAAAAATCGGACTAATTATTTAAAAATAGTAAAAATTATTTAAAATTAAAAAAATAATTAAAAATTTAAAAGGTAGAAACTTGATTAAACAATAGGAAAAATTAATTTTTTTGTACATATAATTATAATTTTAGATACCTAAATCATAAATTCTCTTTATTTTTACTCTTAAATTGATCTCTAATTGAAAAGTTAAACCTTCAAAATTTTATTTATTACAATTATATAACATTTTTAACATATTTGCATAAATATAGACCTGACAATTCGTTTCGTTTCGTTAGTGTACTTTCGTGTCGTGTACTTTCGTGTTTCGTGTACTTTCGTGTTTCGTGTACAGGAATACTAAACCGAAACACGACCCATTAAGAATTCTTTTCGTTTCGTGTACCATCGTTTCGTATACTTTTCGTGTCGTGTTTCGTGTAAATTTAAATATTATATGTTGTTACGACATAAAATGAAGTTGAAGTGTTATTTATCCAAATTAGAGATCAAATGTTGTTAAAGATTATTTTATGCCAGCTCATTTTATGTTGTTACGAACACGAAATAATGAAACAATTATATATATGAATATAATTGTATATAAAAAATATTATTAAATTTATTTCGATCGATAATCCCATTAATCATAATTAATCCCGATTAATCTTGGACGGACATATTCCTAGTTGAGATAAGGCGTTAAAAGTTACAGGGCAGCCGGACGTTTTGTTAGGGTATTGTCGGGTTGGACCGGGTTGTTTTTTCCGCATTTCAGCTGTACAAGTCACAGGTTTGGTGGGTAAAGGCAGTAGACAAGTTGATAGCATTGATTTGTTTAAGTGAATTGAAGGTGAAGGCTCACAAGTGAAGTGATGTGGCGGTGGAGTTTAGGAAAATCAATTGGGCGAGGTTTTGTTGAGTCTGCAAGCTTGATTTCTCGCCCTAATTATGTTTCAACAAATCCACTTTGTTATTTTATTCGCTTTAATTCCTCCTCAATTCATCATCACGGTAATCAATTTCTTCTTTTAGTTATTATGAGTTTGATCAATTTGTATTTTTAAGTTATGTGTTTAAAGTTTGCATCTTTCTGTTATTATCATCTGTTTTGTGCTAAGACTAGAAGCTATATTGTTGGTTGGATTGAGAACATGTCATTTTGTATCTTATTAGACAAAATTATTTTATATATTCACAGAAGACCAGTACGAGGTGGGTGGATCTCTCTCCAATCTAGGGATGACAACATCAAATAGTAGTTGGAAGGATCTGAAAAAACAGAATATCAAGTACCAACAGGTCTCAAAAGGAGATGTCATTGATTTACGCAACTTTCTCTTCACCCAATATAGGGACTACCTTATTAGAAATGACGGAACGCAGGTGTGCCTCTACTTCTAATTCTGGATTATATATTCCTCATATTATACTAGTATATCTTAATTACTCTTGCCAAATGCATTTTAGAGATATCATGTTTAACTAGTTCGATTCTAAGCTTGTTACTTTATCTGGCTTTAATCAGCAATTTTCAACAGATGAACTGTATGTTAGTATTATTCTCTTGTTATCTCCGACTTATTATTATTTCATCGTATCTTAACCACTGTATTAAACTTAAACCCTTGGTATAGATTTAGGGCTCATTTGTTTGCAACTTATTGAAGCTGAATGAACCATAATATGAATCGCTCATATATTAAGATTGTTTGGACACAAATTTTATAAACCTGAATGATTCAAATTCTTCTGAGTGATTCATACCAAAAATTGTGGCAGAACGATTCATGTGCAAAACACAAGTCCCCTGGCTTCTTTATAAAAAAAGTAACTAATTAAATAATATATAACATAAAATTAATTTAGTTTCTCTTCAACATTATTTGCATTACATATTATATTTGTTATTCAAATAAATCAAATAGAATATGAAATAAAGTTTTACCAATAGTTATATGCATAATAATAATAATTTAATATTATAATTTTATACACTTAAGATTATATTTATAGATTGTATCTGATGATAATTTATTAAAATTTATATATTTATATATTACATTAAAAAATCATTGAAAAATTTATATATGATATTAATTATATGACTAAAATAGAAAAAAATGACATTCAGACAAGACAATTCAGATGTTTAGATGCCAAATAATATTATTCATTAATTATTCAGATATCTCAATCATTCAGATATTTTAATGATTCAGAAATTATTATTCAGATTTGCCAAATGGCCCCTTAGTCACCCCCCCTTTACTTGTGGAACTCTTCTAGTAGTACTTTATAGCTCCATGTAAAAGATTATGCAAACGCCTCAACACTTCATTATGCCCTTCACAACCACTAGGCCAACTCATTGGGGGTCATCACAATGTAGAATTCCTCTAGGTAAAAATTGCTCCCAAACTGGATCAATCTTGTTTAACATGTCAAAATCAGAAAAACCTATTTTAACACTTTTTGCAAAATCAATTACAATCTACAGTATGATTTGGCTGAGTAACTGTTCACAAATGCTGTGCATTTTGTAGGTTAAGGCTGAGCAGTTGGCAGGAAAAGTTATTATTTTATATTTTATGACACTGTCGCATGATCTTCGTGTTAGCCTGGAGAGGAACCCCTATACATCTCTCTTGAGGGACTTCTACAATCGTTTTTCGCATAACCGTGGTTTTGAGATTGTTTTTGTTGCTTTTAATGATGCTAATGGAGAAGTATATAGGAAGCATTTTGAAGATACACTTTCTCGCATGCCATGGACTGCCATCCCATTTTCTGATGTAATGTGTAGGAGAAGCTTGGCGAGGAATTTCTATATAAATGAAACAACTACCTTGTTTGTAGTTGATTCGACTGGCACAGTTTTGCAACACGATGCTAAGTTCATCATTGATGATTACGGGGTCCTGGGCTTTCCTTTTAGTGATGAAAGAATAAAAGTACTTAAAGCAGAAGAAGATGCAGCTATTCAACAACCCTCCTTAATGACCCTCCTGGGCTCCCCTCTACGCGATTATGTCATTACAAACAAAGGAGAAAAGGTATGTTTTCCTTTTCAATACTGCTGCTCTCTAAAATTTACTGACATTTAATATAGTAGTAATTTCATAGCATGGGAACGATACGTTGTTAGATGATGCGAACAGTACAAGATGGGTAGCAATATAGTAAAAAGTGAGTATTATCTCCATGAAAATGAGAGATATTTATAGATCCAACCTGATTTGGTTCAATATAAATATGTGACTTTAAGTTGGAGAGTATTTGGAGCAGAATTGGAAAGATGAGCTAATTGGTAACTGAAGTTGGTACCAACTTTTTTTTTTTTTTTTTTTATTGAAGGATGTTGACACGAACTTATGTATAAATAAGTTTTATGCTGGATTGGTTGAGTCGACTCAGGCTAGGTGTAAAGATTGCTTGTTTAGAGTGTGGTAATTCCATGTTGGTTTTCTTTTAAACCTGATTGCTTGACCCCGTCTTTGTGATTTGGAACTCGGGGTTGTAGTATCATTTGGGAATTCTCTGGTATAATATTGGGGCTAAAATTTTGTCAATTAAGATATGTTTTGGGACTGTGCCAGTTAGTAGGCTGGTTTGTACCTGTTGAATACCTTTTACATTTTCATACCTTCATAGGTTCAAAAGAAGAAAGTAGGAAAAGGGAATAAATGAAGGCCCTCCCTAGTGTTTGGTTTGTGAGAAAAGTTAAGTTCCTCTCGTTGTAAATTTGTGACGAGGTGTAATTGTAGAGATGGAAGAAAATGTAGTTGAGAAACAAATGAGTTGAGCGGCTTGAGAACAGGATTCACACACAAGGATTAGTATTTACAGAACTTTTTATGTAACATAAGAAAAATAAGTAGGTTCATACAGGATTAGTGATGCAGGGCAGTAACTGAAAAGCAATGATCAAGCAAAGACTTATACAATATCTCAAGAATAATTCATCAATATTATTCCCAAGAAAATGTATATCCAGCGTACCCATAAAATCCATACATCAGGTATATGCATGTGACAAAACCCTAAAGGCTAAAGCCCAAAACGAACTGGCTAATAAGAAAACCAGTAATAATACAAGTCCAATTTGATAAGTAAAAACTAATCAATAATATAGTGTCTGATAGTAAATAACGGGACTCATCCCTATCAATTAGGCGAGCTAAGACCAAATAGAAAGTTAAGAGATAAGAGTAAGATATGCCATAAATGCCTTAGCCACTATATATATCAAACTAAAATATATTACTTTCGTCTAAAAAGTTCATCATTGATGATTACGGGGTCCTGGGCTTTCCTTTTAGTGATGAAAGAATAATAAAAGTACTTAAAGCAGAAGAAGATGCAGCTGTTCAACAACCCTCTTTAATGACCCTCCTCGGCTCCCCTCTATGCGATTATGTCATTAAAAACAAAGAAGAAAAGGTATGCTTTCCTTTTCAATACTGCTGCTCTCTGAAATGATTTAAAAGAAGTGATTTACAGCATCTTACACTTAAACTTGTTTAATTTAACATTGTATTTGGACGAAAAATAGGTAAAGTGTTGTGTTTTGACCTGTTTTTTAAAGTTAGGTATGTGAGATGCAATTCGTGAAACTGGGTATACGGATTTGCATCTGGAGCAAAGTTTTTTTTTTTTTTGCTAAATATTTGGAGCAGAGTTGAGGAATGCATACCATAATTTACTCTTGATTTTACTAGAGTAATTTAATTTGATAGTCTTGTCATCTTCTAAACCCACAAGTTTTAAAATCCTTCACACTTTCACATTCCTACCTTCATGCAGTTTGTGCCCTAAATATTTGGGTAATTATCTTCATAATAATAATTTCCTCCTATGTACTTGTGCTATAGGTACCTATTCAGTCTCTTGAAGAAAAGGTGGTAGCCCTGTATTTTTATGAAGATGGTTTTTGCGAATCAAAAGAAGATATTACAAGGATTTATGAAGAGTTGGCAAAAATTAAAGAAAATTTTGAAGTTGTTCTCATATACCTCACTGACACACGAGTTACTGATCGATGTACAGATGAAGAGACCTTCTGGAAGGCATTTAGAACAATGCCATGGTTGGCACTGCCGTTCAAAGACCCGAATATTCAGAAATTAAAGCGAGTCTTTGAGTTTCCTCTAGAATTTGACGATGATACTTTTGATCTGCGTCCGTTGCTCGTAATTTTTGGACCTCATGGAGAATTTATCGAACCTTTAGGCGACCAAATCATGGGGGTATGTCCAGTGTACCCATTCACTCGTGAGAAAGTTGCCGAGTTAGAGCTCGAAAAATTACAGAAATTAAAGATGGAGATGCTATGGGATCCAAACACTGTTTTCAGCAGATCAGACGGGTCACAGGTGAGATCTTTTGATGTTTGTTTCATGTTATATATTCTTTAGTTCTCTTTTATAGTTCAAAACAGATTGCTTTCCAGAAAGTAAAACAATTAAGTATATACATTGAGAACCCAATATCCAGAGAGAACTGAGAGACTATTTATGGACCATTAATCAAAAAATAATCTAAAGATCCTTTCTAATCTTGCATTTACACCAATTTTGTACTAGAAAGAAAATTGTGTAATTGTAGCACAATCTTATCTTGGGCAAACCAAATCAGGCATGTTACTATTCAATGGTTTGAGCAATCATACCACATTTTATATCAGCACACATTAACCATCTTTGAGTTGTAAAATCAACTACATCGGTTACAATTTACAAACCAAGCAAATCTTAGATATAAATTTTACATTGTTTATGGTTATTCGTGTTTTACAAAAAAAAACATTCAGTAAAATCTTAATTAAACACCCAACATAATTTCTTTATTTGAGTTATAAATTAATAATGTTGTGTATTTAAAATGAATATCTAGTGCAACACACAATGAAATTTTAAATGTGTAATGTATATACACACAGTTGTTTCTAGAATTCATGATTTTGTTAGTGAATTGGGATTTTGGGTAAATTATAAATTGTAATGTAAAACACATATTCCCTCCGTCCCAAATCTTTTGTCTTGTTTGATTTTTTTGGTCAAATTGATCAAACTTTGACCAAATATCACACACACACACATATATATATAAATTGTAATAAAAATTATATCATAAGAAAGTACATTTAATTTACTTTAATATGTAATGATATGTAAATGTTAGTAAAAGTTCAATCAATTTGGCCATAGAAAGTTAAACAAGACAAGATTTGGGACGAAGGGAGTAATAAAATCTCAGGGACATAAATATCGTTGCAACACATAGTTTATTAACTCTAAATCAATAATAATATCAATTGAAACACACAAAAAACTAAATGAGTAAGATACTTCTATTGTTTCGAAATCAATAAAAGATTTGATAAGCATCATAAAAAAAGGTTCTGAATAGAGGAGTCCTAACTACTTCTCGAAATTTGACAAAGAACATCAAGCTTGAGATGATTATGAACAATCATGTAAACTACTAGATTTAATTTATGACATTTTTAAAGTAATTTGTAGAAAGTAATAGTGCAATATTCAACACTATTAGAATATGAAATGAATAGGATTCAAAAATACTTTTTCCCCTTTTGTGAGGAAGAGGATTCAAATCTTAAATACCTAAAAAGTATGTATTAGACCCTTACCCTGTGTTCCCGAGTTTAATGTTGGAGTGTAAGTGAAAGATTTATGCTTATTTTTTTTCTCAAAACTTGTTTCTAAGAATTTTTTTTAAAGAAAGAAAGGAATAGAAAATGAAGTTAAATATGAGTTAATTTCTCTCCAATTATTTCTTTCCAAAAGTGGATGATTGAGAGAGAAAGATAAGTTGCAATCATAAATATATTGATAATTTTAACATATCTTCACTTTTTTTCTTTCCTTATAAAGCTCATAAACATAAGGAAGAAATTATATATATCAAATTTTTTCTTTGCTTCTCTCCCAAATTCAATTCCTTTCTTTTCTTCTTTTAAGAACTCGGGAACACAACATGAATACCAAATACCATTAGCTATTTATTAGAATCTTAGTATTAATTTGATAGAACTAAAATAAATTCAGTATCTTTTTTTTGAAAAATAATTTTTAATAGTATCACAACACCTACCTAATAGAATTTCAATTAGGAAAAGGACATTTCAATATCATATTATTTTTTTAAACATCAGAACATACCTCAGAACTTATTGTAAAGATTCGACTTAGTTATAAATTATAATGACTACCTCAGAGAACTTCAAATTTTGATGTTTGGCTACAACATCAAAAGCAGCTAAATCAGGCTTACTTCTGCAAGAAGAATTGACATCTTAGGTTCTTTGTGTGTAAAAATTTCAGAAATGAAGAACAAGGTAGTCTGAAATGTGATAAAACTCTGTTATGATTGAAAAGCAAATTGTTATAGATTAAATCACTATTGGCCTAGAATATAACTAGCGTGTACATGTTGGTAGACACTCTCTGGAAGACAAAAGAGTCTCAGAGTGAGTGTATAGAACCCGACAATTCCCTCTAGACCAGAATGTAAACAAGGTATTAATTGGACTGCAGTTTTAGCAATAATAGCAACTGGAACAAATCAAGTGATGAAGATTTTTGCCATTAGCAAACAAAGTGGAATTGATAACTGAACAAATCAAGAGTTGTAAACTTAAAAAAGGTGATATACTGATAAGCTACATTTTACTGAGGACCATGTTACGCTCTACATTACCATCAGCAGTAACACCAAATTTGATGGCTCGGTGATTTATCGAACCTCATACGTGCTACCCAGAAAATTAAGTGCAAGATAACAAACATAAGATTAAGGAACCAAACTGAAATATAAAATACATGAGAAACAATTAAGTAATCAAGCAACAAAGAAAAACATTTGGCACAGTTTAATAATAAACTCTCATGTTGCACGGTTTCAAAAAACAAAAAAAGCTCTCATGTGCACTAAGTTCTTCAACAAATATACGTTTAACATAAGCACCAGCAACTCCATGAATTGCATCTAAATTTTAACGTTATCATTGAACCGAATCCACAAGTACTTGATAACAATCCCTTAAAACTGAAATCAAGCCTTATTGTAAATCTTAAATAATCTTTTCATAATTTTAAATCTCAAAACAGAGATTTAAACCTAAAAGCCAAAATTCCTGTAAAAAGTTTTTCATGAAAACTATATCATGAAACTAATTCAAGATGATAACTTAATTGATCATAAGTTGTATGTTGCAACATGTAGAATAGGTCGACCGTAATCAACTCAATAACCTTGCACAAAAATTAAAATTATGCCTAAACTATTGAATGTTTACTAGGATCGCAGATTGAGTAGTAAATCTGAATTATGAGTACCTTTTGTTTCTCACCGTGAAATTAATGCCTCATTCAGATTTCCCTTCCAAAGAAGCAATCTCATATCTCTGATATGAGAGAGTTAAGTTTTACAAGAGTGAAATATTTAATTGGTAATATATGTCTTTATTCACGTATAATATTATGCACCCTCTTTGTAGTAATTTTCAGCAGCTTTTATTTGCTTGTTAACTGGCCATCTTCACTTTCTTTATAGATGAAATTCTCTCAGCTTGATGGGAAGAGAGTTGTACATATTTTTGAGAAAAGTCGCTGCTATGAATATGATCACCTGTTCCTAATAAAGTTGAAAGAAAGGTATCTTGAGTTGAGGGGTACAGATGATGAATTTGAAGTGATCCACATCCTGGAGGAGAAAGAGAAGGGTGTACTGCCAATGCAAGATTTGCCGTGGTTGGTGTCACCTGCGAGCAAGCTGTTACCTGCTGGTTATGATATCTTCTGCGATTACTATGGCTATAGTTGTGATTCGGTACTTCTTGCCTTTAATCAAGATGGAAATGTGGTAAGAAAAACGATATGTCCCGTGCTTGAGGATACAGATTTCCCTTTTTATTTGGGAAGTATGATGGAGGAGGCCTTATCTCAGTTAATAGACAAGTTTGAGTGGGATTATTGGAATTTCTACCCAAAGAAGGGGGGGATTTACACTTTCCACAAAAAATTGAGACAACCTAGCTGCAGGAATGTGGGAAGTGGATACAGGGTTTGGAGCATTAATATTTAAAGCGTAAGTATAATTGTTTACTGTATTTAGTAAGCTGGGTTTTCGATGTTATCATAAAACTAAACAAACTTACATGATACCCAATAGATGCTCATAGTCATCTATATTAAATCTTATAATTGCTTACCAAAAATTGTAACTTTGGTGTAAAGGGATGTCACTTAACTTTTTTAAATATTAGAAGATTCTTCTTCTTTTCAATTTTAGATTGCGAATGTTTCATTCTTTTTTATCATAGATTTTTAGCATTTCATTAGTATGCAACTCATAGAGCAACTCCAACTCAATACTAAATCACTATAATAGTGATTGGTATAGTGTCAAAACAACTACAATGCAACACTAAAATGGTTACTCAAAGACACTAAATGAGTTTTGGGTCATCAAATTTGGTAACAAAAGTACATTTTATGGATAATGTCATTTTGACACTATTTTGGTGTCTTGGGTTGAAGATGGTCTTAATACCTGTAGAAAGGCATCATATGATATTATTACGCAGAACAAGAGGCAACATATTATCTGCAATGTTTAGTTCCTGCACAACGTACGCCCAATAAAATGACAGGAAGATGCATTAAACTGATAGGTAGAGGTTCGAGGACACGTTAAGAGATTTGTCACAAGATGTGCTATGCAGGTGGTGAAGACTTCTGTACACAATATCTTTTGTTTCTTACACCGAGTTAGCTCATGTAAGCTTAGAGGTGTTGTGTGCAAGTGTTATCCCTTTCTAAACGTTAGAATCCTCGAAGATATGACCAAAAAATTGAAGGACGCGCCCTCTTGAAGGACACACCCTCTATATAGTATTTTTGCAGAGAAAGAGCATAAAGGCGTGCCTTGAAACAAAGGTTACGAAGAAATTTTGGCACTTTGAAGATTGAAAATTCCATGCTTCATCTCTGATTTTACATGTAACTGGGGGGTAGTTGTTATAGCCAAAATTCAGTATTAGGTTTTTAGGGTAAATTCGAGTCAAGTAATAACCAATTGGGGATATTCAAGTTGTAATTAGGGATTGAATTGGTACAAGGGAAGCTCAAGGCTCGTCCTCATAGGGGAGAGGGCGCCCCCCTTTGGCCGTCCAACCCCTGACTGACAACTTGACATGAATGCATGACTTGACAGAGAATAACAGCTAGATTGACATGGGATTAGCATTTGGAAGACTTAGGGCTTGCCCTCATAGGGGTAAGGGCGCGCTCCTTTAGGTAGTCCACCCCTTGAGGGCGCGCCCTCTTGGTTTGAAGTAGCTACTTGGTGGTGAAGGACGACTCCCTTGGCTTGATACTGGCAAGATATTGAAGAATTCTCCCTTAGGATGAGACTTAAGGGATGGATGTCCATTATTGAAGGCCTCCAGAGGTTTGGCTGATGATTGAAGAATTCCCTCCTAGGATGTGCCCTAGGAGGGGGATGTCCGTGGTTGAAGGCCTCCAGGGGTATGCCTGATGACTGAAGGCCTCCTCTTGTATTCAATGGGCGCGTCCTCATTGGGGATGTGGGTTGAACTTTGGTGTGTGCTTTGGGAGCTCTGTTCCTGTACTCAATGGGTGCGTCCTCATTGGGGAACTTTGGAGTAATCCTGCACTTTGCACCCAAACGCTTGGGATCACTTGTCCTGCAATCTGGTGGGTGCTTCTTATTCGGGGGGCAAGAATGCGTCTAGCATTTGGGGTAAGTCATGGCTATATCTGCGTCTATGAAATAAGGAAATAGCTAGTAACAGATAGGACTAGTCCTCGACGGGGGAAGTTTCCTTATCTGTGAAGTCCTGAAAGCATAAACGAACCTTGGGCCTTTGTGACTAGGTCTCATCGTTGGACATTCCTAAAACGAGTCGAAGACCAAGTCCAGAATACGGATCAGATATCCTAATGGGCCTCGAAAATCCGAAACCAGCCCATATAGGTTACTTGCTCCATAAGAACTACGTAGGGCTTGATCCCCTATAAATACGGGGTACATAGGCACATTGTAGGGGGTTGGAAGCGAAGAGCTCAGCGAGCCACCACCAAGAAAACCCTTACAATCTCAGCCCCCAATTCATTACAATCATCATACTCTGGCGGCTTTCCGACGAAGAACCACCGTCATAGATCTTGATTCCGGCGATGAACCTTAAACTTTGTTAATACCAAATTTCTCCGTTAACAGGACTATTACATTTATGTTATAACAAAAAAATGAAATCACTAATAAATATTCAACAAATTATGTACATATATATCAACTATTAACATCTAAATATCTGTAAATGGTATTCAATCATTTAGTCATATATGATGCAGGAGTGTCGAGCTCCTAAACTAGTAAATAACGTGTATAGAGAAAATGTATCAGAAGATCCAGAACTAGCTAATACTAATGTACTAGGTCATTATAAATCACAATGGAGGAATAAAGTTCTGGGATGTATTTGATTGATGATAACGTCCATGGTATAGTGCAAAAAAAAAAACGTCCATGATATATGATGCATGTAATTTTATACATGTAATAATATCAATTATATATACATACATATATATACAGTTGCACTCTAGGAAGAACACCTTATATAAAGAATAATAAAGTGTTAGTATTAGTGCTCTAGAGACAATACTTACAATGTTTTAAAGAAAATATTTTATTATTATAAATTATGTTTTATTGATTATTATTATTATTATTATTATTTTATTATGTCTTTATTTACTGAGTTATAAATGTTAGCATAATAAATGTCCTTGGAATTAAGATACATATTCGATATCTTTAAGTATGTGACTTAAAAATGAGATTATATGAATAGTATCTTTATTCCTAAATATCCCTAGTCGAGTGTTATTATTTAAGGACAATAATATTGCACAGAGACTAGTATGTTTGTTGACTGATGACCACATCTCATTGGTCATAGGTATGGTGATACTAAAGTCAAAACATAGGTGCATGTAAGAGTACATGACACTGGATTGACCCGCCGTGAGATTACACATGTTAATAGTGTCATAAGTAATTCTCACTGTGATAATGGTGTAATGATCCTTAGACCTGAAATCATTATATTTTTATACGAGAATTAATATATTTTGATTACATTAAAAGTTACCTTTGACCGGGTGATGATAAAAGTGGACATTGGGTATATTATGAATCATATGAGAAATATGAATGATCTAGATGAGATTTAACCCTCCTAATTTTAGGAGCGATATTATTGGCCTCTTGCTTGAGTGAGACTAAGAAATGCACGGCCGTGCTCAAATGTTGATTTGATTTATTAGTCTACTCATCGATCAAGAAAACTAAGATTAAATTATGAAGAGGATGACACATTACATGCCTCGAGTTTAATCTATAATATTAAGGTTAAAGGGATTATATTACATGGAACATTATTCACGAAAGGCTTAATCGAATCACCGATTTAATTATTATTACTTGGGTGACAATGATGTATTACTAGATCCCGCTCATTGTTTACAATTTTAATTAGTTATTAAAATTGTTACCAACGTAATAATAACCTACAGGGTCACACACAAAGAACGCTTGAAGGAGAATAATTTAAATTATGAATTTAAATTTAAATAAGTAATTTATTCTATTTATAATATTAATTAAGTATGACTTGATTAATTATTTAAATAGAAAATGGAATTACTTAAACTAATTCTGAAATTAGTTATTAATTAATTAAGTGCGACTTAATTAAATAATAAATTGGAATTTCGGATTAGTATTTTATTATAATTGGATTATAATTAGAAAACTTATTTTCCTCTCTATATAAACTCTCAAAGAGGGCTGATTTTAAGGTGGAAAAACGTTTTTATATTAAAAACCCTAGCCGCTTATGAGAGCAAGTAAAGAGAGAGAGAAATAAGCAGTTTTCGGGTGCTAGTACACATCAATCCTTCAAGAAAAGCGTTCGTGTGGATACCGTAGAGCGTAGATCGCGAGAGCGGGATACATGGTGATTGAACAAGCTTTGGATCTCCATTAATCTTCCATTAATGAACTATTAAAGCTTCTTAAGGTATTTGTTCTTAATCTCCGAATTAAATCTTTTGTTTTCGCATGGATCCTGCGGAGGGGTTTCGAATTTTGATTTATTTTTACGTTTTCCGTTGCGTTTATGTGCTCGAAACCCTTCAATGGTATCAGAGCTACTTGCGAAAATGTTTTAATTCGGTTATATGTTTAAAGTTTTGATGTATATACAAGCATGTTTGCGATTATCATGATTGATGTGTTGTTTTGATGATAACATTGATGTATATGCATAAACTTTACATTAATGATGATTGGGATGATCATATGATGATTATATAATCTGTATGTATACTGATATATACATGATATATGTTTTTTCTTGTTATGAGAATCGTATTCGATACGATTTCTGAACACGCTGCGCAGATTTAGTGAAATTTGCATAATGTGTCCGATTTTCGACGAAAATACCTTTTCAGAAAGGGAAACGAGCGTCTGAATAAGACTGACAAAGTCACTCGTTCGTCTGTAAGGCGTTTGACGTCGTTTACTGTCTGTAAACAGTGATTTAATGTTTTCAGAATTCTGATTTTCTGATTTACACTTTATTTGATTTCTATGATTGGATCATGAGAAATATGTGTTAGGCTCAAGACATGTCTGGATACCACCATTAACAAGCCTACATTATGTGACTATGTCACACTACATGACCTAGTGAATTCTATCACTGGGATATAGTATAGGTCTCTTTATGTACTTGTCTTGTTCTCATGAACATTAGCTTGGTCATGTATGCTCAGAATTATAATGAGCTTAGTAGGTTTCTTGAAATCTAGAATGTATATAGGCCATTGAATAATTGTCCTGGTAGAAGTTCAGAATTGTTCATGCAGCAGGATAGAGATGAATAAGGCTCTGAAGAAATAAGTTGCAGAAATTTGTCTAAGGCATTATATAGCAAAGTCAGAATAAAGCTATGTCGTGAAGTCACCAATATCCATGTCGAGAAGTGCTCGATCGCATAGTCCATTTTGTACTATGTCGTGAAGTCCTCAAGACTCATGTCGTGAAGTGTTGAAGTCAGCAAATTCAAGATGTACTAGATCGTGAAGTCCTCAGAAAGCCTATGTCGCATAGTCCTCAGAAAGCCTATGTCGCATAGTCCTCAAAAAGGCTAGATCGCGTAGTCCTCAAATGGTCTATGTCGCAAAGTCCTCAAAGTCATATCGCGTAGTCTTTACAAGTGACATCGCATAGTCTAGAATGAAGTGGAGTTCACGATATCAACATTCAGCCGTTTACAACAAGACAAATCAAGGTACAGAACCAAGAATCAAAAGAGACAAATACTGAAGCATTTGTTCTGGCAAGGTGGTCCAAAGAACAGATGGCAAATCTACAGCTAAACTTGGAGAGAAAGATAAGAGACAAGCAGCTACAGAAACGGGAAAGACTCCGAAAAGCAGGTGGTCCTTCCCGATACAGTTAACTTCTTATGGCAGGACAAGTTAGACTTTCAGCTGGGGGTAACTGTGTAAATAGGCGTGTGCCTAGTTTGTATAGGAATATATATATCGTGCACACACCACTGTAAGAGTAAGAGAGATACACATAGTTTTATCTAAAACACTCTTTTCTCTGTAAGCAAAACAAGATACAAACTGTTCTTGTTTAGAAGCCAAAAATTCATTTGTGAATTTCCGGAAAGCTGTAGTATTTAATTTACTTAATACAAAGTAGATTAAAGTGATTGTGTGTGTTGTTTATTTTCCGCATTTTACATAGCACAATCATATACAGTTTATCTTGAGTTTCAAGAATCGAAAAATATCAAAACTATCCATTCACCCCCCCCCCTCTGTCTAGTTTCTAGTGGTATTCATTTCTAACAAGTGGTATCAAAGCAGGCTGTTAACGTACAAACAGGAAAATATCAAGAATGAGTTCACAGAAACTAAGCAGTATCAAGATTCCTCCCTTTAACAAGGAGCACTACAGCTTATGGAAGAAGAAGATGTTACTTTTCATCAAAGCTTCCAATCCCATGTATCTAGACATTCTAAAGCATGGTCCCTTTATTCCAATGATTGAGATTGGTGAAACAACTGTTGGCACTGAGATAATACCAGCAAGGCATGTTCCTAAAGATCCCTCAAAATACACTGATCCTGAAAAGGAGAAAATAACACTGGATGGACATCTCCAACTTATCATCTGTGAATCTATGGATTTCAACATGTATGGCACTGTTGCTCACTGCAGTAGTGCAAAGAAAATGTGGGATCTCATAGAAGTGCTATTTGAAGGAACTCCTGAGGTAAGGAAGAACAAAAAGAAGATTCTGGTTTCACAATATGAAGCGTTCATGGCTCAACCAAAGGAGGGAATCACAGAAGTATTTGAGAGGTTCAACAAGCTGATAAATGAGCTCAAACTCTATGACAAACACTATGAGACAGAAGAGCTCAATATGAAGTTCTTACTAACTCTTCCAGATCACTTGGAACCAAGAATCTCTTCCCTTAAAGAAAGAGATCTAACAAAGATTGGTTTTGATGTGTTGTATGGTGTTTTGAAGACATATGAGCTAGAGTTATTTCAGAAGAGATCTATTCAAGCAAAGCAAGGATTAATGGCCAATACCTCTTGTGCCCTTATTGCTGACAATCTAGGTCAAAGAATGGAATCTCTAAAAGTCAGTCAAGTCAAGATTGAGGAACTGGAAAGTGATGACACTGGTGATGAAACTCAGGTTGTTTATGATTTGCCTGAGGAGGATGAGTTCTACAGCATAGATGAGCTGGACAAGATGGAAAACAAATCTTTTGCTTATATGGCTAGGAGATATCCTAACATTAGGTTTAAGAGGAAGCAGCCATTCAAGTCTAAATTCAATAGTGGTAATGCTGGTGGTTCAAGTAGCTCAAACTCTTTGAACAAAGGAAAAGGGATTGCTGGTGCTGCTAAAGGAGGATACAAATCTGGGAGTGTGGATAGGTCCAAAA
The DNA here is from genome assembly GCA_030848705.1 of Heracleum sosnowskyi. Classification (NCBI taxonomy): domain Eukaryota; kingdom Viridiplantae; phylum Streptophyta; class Magnoliopsida; order Apiales; family Apiaceae; genus Heracleum; species Heracleum sosnowskyi. The sequence goes on from CM061244.1 coordinate 94,815,306, forward strand.
TAAGATGCTATAACTGCAATGAACTTGGGCATTTTGCCACAGAGTGCAAGAAGCCTAAATAGGTCAAAAAGGACAAAGCATACTTAGAGCTTGAAGCCAAGTATGAAGCTCTACTCAAGAAATAACAGGGTAAAGCTTTTATTGCTGAGGGAAAGTGCTGGGATGACTCTGATGAAGAAAAAGAACAAGAGTACTCAAACTATGCCTTGATGGCATTTTCTGATGATGGTGATTCTTCAAGTCAGGTACCTATTCTTACTTCTCTTGATATGACTCCCTTTCAATATAAGCAGACTGTTGAAGACATGAGTACTGAAATGTTTAATATTCATACTAGCATGTTAGTTGCAAATGAAGAAATTGACAGGCTAATCGCTAAAAATCTTGAGCTTACAGAAAAGAATGAGAAACTTGAGTTAATGGTTGTGAGCCTTGATGGGTTGAATAAGGAGATTGAGTATCTCAAAAACAAGGTAATTTGTGCAGAACAAATAGAAAAAGCTCTTAGAGAACAAATTGCTGAAAATGAATTAAAACTGAGAAGTTTCAAGAACTCCTCTGAACTTATTCAAACCTATCATAAGGAGCACACTGAAGACTGCAAGGTTGGAGTTGGTTTTGACTATGAGAATGATAAAGGAAGGAAGAAGGCAAAGGGCAAAGGAAAAGAATCTTTTACAAACAAAAATGCCCCAACCATTCTGTCTAGTGTTGAAAAGCCTATTTTCAAAAAGAGTGTTGTTGAGTTTGATGAAGAACTATTGATCATCAAACAACAACTTCTTGAAGAAGATGAGGCTGCTAAAGACACTTCTTCCTCTCCTAAATCTGTCAATCAGAAAGAGACCAAAGACAACCTTGTCAAGAGTCCTAAAGTCAAGAAAGAAATTGTTAGGAAAAAGAAACAAAACAGAAATGGTAAGGTAGGTGTCAACAAGGGTAACAACTATGCTTATGTGCCAAATGCTCCCAGGAAACAATGTCAAAAATGCCTATCTGTTAATCATTTGACTCATAAGTGTAGTAAACCTGAGATTGCTGAAGTTGATAACCTGAGTAACTGTTGCCCAGTAAATAACAATTGTAGAAGGGGGGGGGGGGGTTGAATACAATTGTATAAGATTCTCGACTTAATCAAGTAAATATCACAAATATGAAAGAAAGATAACAGCTTTATTAAATCTGATATAAAACTGTTACAAACTCTCTCAAGAAATTCTGATGTTCTTGAGAGCTGCTAATTTACAGAACACTCGTGTATACAACTGATTCGATGAGCTCTCTCAAATCGAAACCTAAACTGTGTTTATATACTACACAGCTTCTCTATCAATAACAAGATAAGTCCTAATCAATTACAAAGATTGAAACCTATCCTTAATCGATAGCTACATTACTACAAACCAGGAACCGACAGAATAAACTTCCATGTTTAACTAGACTCCAAATATAACTCGAAGTAGGAATCCTGATCAGCTTCCAGTACTGATGATCAATCCTGATCTCAGTCCTGATATTCATCCAGATCCTGACGACCATGCAATCCTGATAGATATGCTTTACTGATGACGTCAGCAATCCTGACCAGTTGAGTCTAGCTCCTGACGATCATTGAATTCTGATCTAACAATCTCCCCCAATCTCATACTTTGTGAAATAAAGTATAGATTCCAAATATTCAATGATGTCAAAAACATATATACAAAATGTACAAGTATCTTCAGAAACAACTTATCTGTTTAAACTCTTTGATAGAACAGATTCATCTTCAAGAAGTTGGATAGTAAATTTTCTTCTTTTTCTTCAAGAATTTGAATCAGTCTTTCCTTAAGATTTCTGAGTTCTTCATCTTCCTCATTAATCTGGTAGATAGCTGCTCTGAGATTCTGTATGGAGCTTCTTTGTAGACTGTGCTCTTCAAGCAAAAGATAAGTAATTTCCTTCCCATCAGGATTGAGAGTAAGTTGAGTCATGCTAAGAGTTACTTCTTTAACAGCAGTACCCGTTTGCATTTCCACATCCTGACCTCTTTGATTTAAGTACATAGGAGTATAATTACCATTGAAATTACTGTTTCCATCCAGTCTTCTTCTTATTGTTGACAAAATCATGTCACCCCATACTTTGCACACTTGGTTCTTCCATCTTAACAGATAGTGAACATATTTCAGTTCCTGAGTAGTTTTCATCAGCAGATCTTGAATAGATAGAATCTTCACACTACCATCTTTCATGAAGTACAAAAGCTTTTCTTTCTTTTCAAAACCATCATGACAATCTATAATTATATCAACAGCTAATAAATTGTTCAGGTTTTCAGAAGTTAAAGTACCTCCAATTTCAGTTAAGGAGTAAGGATCAACATAAGGCATGTTCAGATATTCAGCATCCCTGTGTCCAATACCTCCTCTTGAATTACTTGACAATTGCTTCAGATTCGAAAACATCTTTAACCAGAGTGCTTTTGATCTAACCATATCAGATAAATCAACAACACTTGAAGCACTTGTTATAATTCCACCAGTCTGAAAATTGATAGGTGTATCACACCTTAGTGTACTTAAATGTTTCCACTTCTTGTCTTTCTCCTTTTCATGAGCATAGCTTCTTTCAAGTAAAGATTCTTGTCTGCTTGGATTTCTCCATTTTATTTCATTTGAGAGTTTAAGCCTTTGTAGATAGAGATTGAAATCTTTATTTGTTCTTTTTGTAATATCTCTTCTTCTGGCTTCTTCTTCTTCATCTACTTCTTTGTTGTGAGAATCAACAACAGTAGATAAGATTATCAAACCAACCTCTTGTAGAATTTCAGATTCATCAGGATCTTGAATATTGTCAGGATTAGAATCTTCAATTTGACTTTTATTGCTGAGAGTTGATTTTCTTGATTTTCTTCTCAATTCAGGTTCTTCTTCAATATTTCCATCATCACCAAAAGTAGATCTGTCAGGAACTACTAGAGTTTGAATAGGTTCAGGAATTTCTTCAATTCTTAACCCTCCTCTAGACCTTGTCTGTCTAGGTACTGTTTGAGTTGAAGAACCTCTTTTACTTCTTTTAGCACCTCTCCTACCTCTGCCTCCTCTACCTCTAGTAGAAGCAGTATAGCTTTCCATTGTCTCTCTTTGTAATCTCAAGAATTCTTCATGTGAGAGATCTGGATATTCTTCATTACTGTAGAGAGTGCTTTTCTAGCAAATAATTGTTGAACTCTTTTATCAGTGTGATAAAGAGTAACAATTCTACCGTCTTGTGTAGTTAACTTCTGGAATAAATTTGATGCATCTTCAGGATTATCAATAATCACATCTTCATCACCTTCAGGAATTGTAGCAAGAGTATGTCCATGACCAGGTGTCAGGATTTGTTCTTCCGTCAGGATCTGAGATTGCATCAATGTTCTTACTGTCTTAACTCCAGAATCAGAAACATGAGTTGACTGCGTTGTTTGACTTTGAGAAGTTTGAATTGTAGACTTCAAAACTGCAGCATCAGAGGTTTCTCCTTGTATCACTTTGTCACCACCATCATCTCCAGTATTATCATCATCATTATTTCTCAATACTAGATCAGGTGTACATTTTGTCTGACTAACCTTCTCCCCCTTTTTGACATCAGGATTTGACAATAAACGCAAAATTAAAGAAAGAGAGGCTTGAATGTCAGTTACCTTAGTATCCAGAGAATCAATTCTTTGATTGATTGAGGTTTGTTCAGAAACAACAGATTTCACTTGGGATTCTGCTACCCTCAATTGTAAAGCAGTAGGCACCTTTGTAAAATTATTAAAGATATCAGTCCTCACTTTATCAGTTGAACTCTTGATAGAATCAATCTCACTTTTCAGGCTTTTGGATAACAGAGTAGTAGCCTTCAGATGATTCTTCAAGTCTTGATTCTATATAGATTTCACTGCATTATAGGCATGATCAATAGCAGAAGAAAAACTAATAGATTCAGCAGAGCTGTGCCATGAATTGTTCCATTCATTCTGTCTAAATGCCTCAGCAGGATTAAAGGAAGGAATAGAAAAATCTTGTCTCTGATCTTTCCCAGTGGAAGCATTGCCAGCCATATATGTACTTGAGGAACCAAAATTAGTTCCAAGACTAACTTTGAGTGCTGTAGCAAGCTGATCCTTCTCTTTTCGATTCTCATCATCATCATCACTATCATCAGAGTCATCATCATCAGTACCATGAGTAACATCAGAATCAGAAATAACTATACCTTTCAGTTTATCCTGTGAATCTGTGATAGGATGATCCATTGGTCTTGAACGAAGTGGATGTATCAAAATAGGCTCAGCATCAGGAACACCACTAGCATTAGGATGAACATCGTCAGGATTTGATATGCTTGCATCAGTATTTTTTACCAATGGTTCTTGTGGAGCTTGAGGTTCAGAAGCTGCTTCAACACTTTGAGTTAAAGGTTCTTGTGTGCTTCCCTCATTGACAATGTTCTCGACCAATCTTTCACCAGAAGCTGTAGCTTTGCCTGCATCTTCACTTTGAGAAGATGGTTCTTGTGTGACTGGAATGTTGATGTCTTCATTCTCCCTTTGAGAAAATGGTTCTTGTGTGACCATTCCACTAGCTAAGCCTTCACCCAAACTTTGATTGAGTGGTTCTTGTGTGGCAGGATCATCAGTAGCTGCTGAATCACTCTGAAATTCAGGTTCTTGTGGGCTTGATCCTTTCAGCTTCTTTTGTCTCTGATAGACTAACTCCTCTGCATTCCTCTTTTTCTTTGACTGAGGTGTAAGTCCAACCAAGGAAGCAATTTTAGAAACCTTCTCTCATGAAATTTCTCTGATCTGCTGAGATGGAGAGGCTGGAGAGTCTGATATAGAGACAACTTTTGTTGTTGCATCAGGAATACTAACATCAGGATTTGCTAGAGCATTAGGAGTAGATGACTCATCAGGATTTGATGTCTGAATATCAGTATCCTTCATTTGCACTGTCAAAGGAATATGATACCTGCTTTTTGATAATTTCCTTGTCTTCTGTGGTTTTGATGAAGGTACCACAGCTTCAGTAGCAGTATCAGCAACTTCCTTGTTCACATTCATCACAGAGGATATAAGTAAATCATCCTCTGAATCACTTTCATCAATTAACCTTAACTTCTTTTTCACAGGAACATCCTTAACAACCTTATCAGCTTTCTTCACCAGGAACCCTTGTACACCCCCTTGTTTCTTCTGTTTAATGAGTGGTGTAGAGGAAAATCCTTTGAACCTGATTGCCTTCCAGACACATCAATTCTAGCTGATTTCTTTGATTTTACAACTAAAGTCTTTTGAGAGACAGTAGAGGTGGCTGTTAACTGTTTAGACTGTTTAGGTTGCATGTTTGTGTCAGGAACAAGGTGTGTTGGGCCTTGCCCCATAGCATTAGAAAGTAATCCATAACAAGTAGGCATTTTCTGATGTAAGAAAAACCTAACCTCATCAGGAATAAAAGCATTTCCTATGAAACCGTTTGCCTTATCACTGTTGACTAAGGACTTAATATTATTCTCAGTAATTCTACAGATTGGTAGAACTACATCATTCTCAAAAACAGCATCAGGACATAAGTGATTAAATATCAACTATAAAAATCTAAGAAAACAGACAGAACCCAACTTATCTGATTTCCTATCACTTAAAGGTTTTAAGATAAAAGACCCATAATCAAACACTGTAGAATGGATAAGTGTAACACCCCCAGACCCGGGGTCGGAGATCTGGGTTGTCACGATCCCTTGTTCCGTACAAACACTTAATACTTGAACTATAAAACAATAAATCATCACACATGGTGACCCCACCATCAATATACTCACGCCAGTTATGTCTCAGAAACGAACTTACAATACAGTAGTCATATGATCCACAAATTAAAGTTATTACAACCCAAAAGTAAAATACTGCAACCTATTACCAGTATGATTTCTATGTGAAATCATAAGGTAGCGCAAAAGTTTGTTCTTGTTCATTAATATACATAAGTGATACTTATAATTAAACCGGAGCAACCAGAGTTACACTCCGAACCAACTCAGGACTTCTACCTGATCAACTGTAACAACTATGTTACGGGCGGCCTGTATAGCTCTGACGCGCTTCCGAGCGGTATGACGAATCCTGGCCATCTACTCTAGCTGTTGTGTTGTGATATATATGTATAGAGAGAAAATGCAAGAGTGAGCACTCGGCCCAGCAGTAATACAATACAGCATAAGCATATAAGTAAGCTTATATCATAAAGGAAAACCTTTAAAACTTCATTCGTATACAGAATGATATATTTATTTCTCTTTTCGTCAAAACATACCATACAGTACTACTACTGTATGAGGAACATCATTACTTATTACTGTCACATTATCAGTAACTCAGCGCCTAGGCTTTTGTTACAATGTGCAGCTCAACTCCAATTGGAGGGAAGGGAATGTACTGGAACACCCGATACACGGTGATCAGCCGTTGTATCGTAACTTTTCTTTTCTACTAGTAGAAGGACGACTTCCTGTTCGGTTATAACCCTGACCGCATATGGGCCATTGTGCTAAGAGATCACTACCTCGGTGCCTATTTTTCATCACCGGGCAAGCCTTAGCACTCGAGAGATCACTACCTCGGCGCCTATTTTTCATCACCGGGCAAGCCTTGATAAATTTGGCACTACCCCGACACCTATTTCATTGCCGTGTAGGCCTTTCCAATTCCCATGATGTAAAACATTAATGAAACGGAAATCGGAATTTGATTCCACATTTCCCAAGTACGAATACTTGTCAAAACTTTGTAACCATTTAGAACACCTTACTCCAGAGAAATTGAAAGGAGTAAGTCAAAGTGTGGGTTGACATTAGTCAACGAGACTACCGATGATTACTACGTATTTTGAAATCATGACCAGGGAGTTTATTGAAATTTCAGAGTTCAGCGAGCTTGAAACACTCTACTTGAATGGGGGAGCCATCCCCTAGTTATAAGTATTCTAGAGGAACAGTGGAAGTAAAATTCTGTCATCTAATCCTTGAACTAGATTCCCAGTTTTCGATGAGTTGGAAAAATACGTATTCGCATTTAATTACCTTTAAATATCTTAAGATAATAGTTGGGAATCTCTAATTGTAATATCTTTTCTGAAAATCAGAAAAATTATATTTTTGTGTAATAATAGACCCTTTGATCATATAATAAGGTTCTATGATTTTAAATCATTTTTGGAATATTTAGTAAATACCCAATTAATAAATATTAAATTATTATTCAATGTAACTACTTAAGTGAATATTCAAAATAATATTCACTTAATTAAATAATAATCAATTAATAAATATTGAATTATTATTCAATATAAACACTTAAGTGAATATTCAAAAATAATATTCACTTTAATTAAATAATATTCAAATAATATTTATTATAATATTATTTAAATATCTCACCTTAAATATCCCACAATATAGATATTGGAATATTTAATAAATATTTAAAATATAACCGTCCCTGGAACCTTCCAGCTTTTGACAGTAGTTTAAAACAAAATAATAATTTGACTCCCGGTCTAAGTTTTAAAACCATCGTATAAGTGCTCTATATTTAGAGTCTTTAATCTTTAACCTTGGTATATATCTAGTACTTAGCTAGCATATAAACCTTATACCTTATACAGCTTTTTACAAAGCAAAAACAGTTTTACGTTATTTCACAGCATAAAGCAGCATATATAGCAATACCACAACATATATCACAACCGCATCATTATATGGTATAGGGTTTGAAAACTTGCCTTGGGGTCTTGGTGGTGTGGTAGTGGGGGCTTGAGAGTGTGCGCTGTTAGATCAGAATTCAATGATCGTCAGAAGCTAGACTCAACTGATCAGGATTGCTGACGTCATCAGTATTGCATGGTCATCAGTATTTGATCAAGCGTCAGTATCTTATTGATCATCAGGATTCCTACTCAGACTATGATCAGGTTTGATCATCAGGACTTGAAGCTGATCAGGATTCCTACTTCGAGTTATATTTGGAGTCTAGATAAACATGGAAGTTTGTTCCTGGTTTGTAGAATGTAGCTATCGATTAAGGATAGGTTTCTATCTTTGTTATGTTTAGGACTTATCTTGTTATTGATAGAGAAGCTGTGTGCACTATATAAACACAGTCTTGGTTTCGATTCAGTAGAGATTCGAGAGAGAACATAATCGAAGAGAAGCTCTTAAGAACAGAATTTCTTGAGAGAGTTTTTGTAAGCTAGCAGCTCTTAAGAACATCAGAATTTCTTAAGAGAGTTTGTAACAGTTTTATATCAGAGTTAATAAAGCTGTTATTGTTATTGTTATTGATCTTTCATATTTGTGTTATATAAAGTCGAGAATCTTATACAATTGTATTCAACCCCCTTCTACAATTGTTATTTACTGGGCAACATGCGCGTCGATCTATAACAAGATACATAATTCACAGTCAGTCCCCTTGAACTATTTAATGTGCTATAACTCAAGCACTACAGTTCTACCAATGAAAATTAAACGTCTCGCTCTTGGTCATCTATAACCTCGTGACATTCCGTAAACTTCTAAGTCAAGAGCTTGGGTGAAAACCATTCACAAATCCCAAGTTCTTTTACTTTACCATTTCCTTGTTTTAAACCATCCCCTTAAGGGTATTTCACTCGCGCAACCTCCGTTCGCGTATTTTTATAAAATCACCAACTCATCTTTTTAACTCGAACCCTTCTAGGTTCCCTTTCCTAATTATACATACTAGTATCCATTTTAATATCTCAATCAAACTCCAATTTTAAAGGGCTTGATCCCTATCTCAAAGTTCATACAATGAACTATCTAGTTACGCGAAACCACTTTTACTAAAACGGGCGTTTCTCTTAAACCGTAAATCAAAACGATACGATTCTTTCGCTAAAATAATCTAGGAAACAGAGCCTACATGCTCATGGTCAGAAACCTCAAGTTTATGCCCTGTTTTGCAATCATAATTTCTGTCTAAACTACCTAAGTAAAATCCGACATGGTAACGACTCTTATGCGTACTTCCCGTGTTTTTAAACACTCAATCCAATCTACAATCAACCATCAACCAACCACCAATCAAACTCAAACTTATACTACCATTTTTCTGTCCAAACAAGGTCACACTCTAATTCACAAGTTCATCCACAAATCAACCATCAAACATGCTTAAAATCATGCATACATGCTTTATTCTAACATAGTTTCAATCAAACACTTCTAACTTACTAGATCAAGCAAATATCTTAAAAAGAAAGAAGTTTATACCTTCCTTGGATCTTAACAAAGGCTATATATGGGTGATATATCCTTCCTTGCTCCTTAACTATGTTAATCAAACCTAAAATCATCAAAACAAAACAAGATTCTATGAGGTTACTATTCACATCACTATTCATCATCATCTTTGCATCCATTTTTGACCAAGCTATCATACATGGATGAGGCTAAGATTAGAGATCTACCTTGGATATTGGAAGGGGGTGATTTAGAGCCCAAGATCAAGAATTATGGTTGAGTGGAAGTTGGAGCAAAATTTTTAAGCCCTTGGAGAAATGGAAATAGCCGAATGTTCTTGTTCTTCAAGATGCATCACTTTTGATTTGTTTTGTTTTGTTTTCTTTCCTTTTTGTTTTGTCTAATTAATATTAATACTTTTGCCATTTAATTGTGTGGCTAATAACAAGGCTTGTCATCAATGACAAGGCTAAATTTGAACTTGTGGTGGTGGTGAATGTGGTGATAAGGGTGGTGATTCATCACCTTGTCATCACTTTGTCATGCTTATGTCATTTCCTTGCATCATGCTTATGTCACCCTTTGCATCCTCAATCCTCTTATATATTGCACTTGATGATCTCATATAATACTCCTCCTTTGGTTAGGGTTTAATCCAAAATTTATTACGCTTTTGTTTCGTGATAGTTTCAAGTGGTTTTAAAGACGTTTCTTTGTACCAAAGCTAGGGTACTTCCTTTATCCTTCCATTACCTTTGTCTAATATATAATCTTACATTTCTCTCCTTGGTTTAAGATATGATCATGGATTTCTCATTCCACATACTTTCTTAAAACGATCAAATCAATTCATCCTTAACTGTCCAGTGAATAGTGATTTAAAACTCGGAGGGGAATCTTCTGATTCTGATCGCGTTTACATTCTTCTATTCTTCCTATACATCAATAATATCACTTCGAAACATTCATTCCATGTCGTCTACATAGTGTGGGCTGAAAAACTTTTCATCAGCAAATTTACTATTCATCAGTGGAAAATTTACTATTCATCAAGGTTTTAATTATTACAAAAATTTGGGATATTACAGTCTCCCCTACTTAAAAGGATTCCGTCCCGGAATCAGATCAAAATAGACGAGGGTACTTTTCTAGCATTGCGCTCTCTAGTTCCCAAGTGGATTCTTCAACATTATGATTTCTCCACAAAACTCTTACCAGCTTTATAACCTTATTCCTTAGCACTTGATCTTTGCGGTCAATGATTTCTACCGGTTGCTCTATATAGGACAGGTCTGGTTGTATATCTATTTGTTCGTATTCCACCACGTGTCTGGCATCCGGATTGTACTTCCTTAACATGGACACATGGAACACGTTGTGAACTTGCTGCAGGTTTTTGGGCAAGGCTAGCTAGTAAGCTACTTCCCCGATACGTCTCAAGATCTCGAACGGTCCAATATATCTGGGGCTCAATTTCCCTTTCTTTCCGAATCTCATCAATCCCTTCCACGGAGATACTTTCAACAGCACAAGATCTCCCACTTCGTATTCTTTGTCCTTTCGGGCCAAGTCTGCATATTTCTTCTGTCTTTCTTGGGCTGCTACCAGCCGTCCTCTGATAAGGTCTATTGCATCCTTAGTCTGTTGGACCATTTCGGGTCCGAGCATTTTTCGCTCTCCAACTTCATCCCAATACAAGGGTGATCGACATCTTCTTCCATACAAGGCCTCATACGGGGGCATCCCGATACTTGCATGAAAACTGTTGTTGTAGGAAAACTCTATCAGGGGTAGGTGATCATCCCAATTTCCTTTGAAATCTATGGCACAAACTCTCAACATATCCTCTAAGGTTTGGATAGTCCTCTCACTTTGCCCATCCGTCTGGGGATGGTAAGCGGTACTCATGTTTAGCTTGGTTCCTACACATTCCTGAAAGCTTCTCCAAAATCTGGAGTTAAATCTAGGGTCTCTGTCTAACACGATGGAGACTGGAACTCCATGTCTCGCCACAATTTCTTTCATGTAAATATCCACTAGCCTATCGACAGTGTATCTTTCATTAATCGGAAGGAAGTGGGCTGACTTCGTCAACCGGTCTACTATTACCCAAATGGCGTCGTGATTAGCTTTGGTTCGTGGCAATCCTACTACGAAGTCCATGGCTATTTGTTCCCATTTCCATTATGGAATCTCTAGGGGTCTTAAGAGTCCACTGGGTCTTTGGTGTTCTGCCTTTACTCTTTGGCAGGTCAAGCATTTGCTTACCCACTCTGTTACGTCCTTTTTCATGTTAGGCCACCAATAATATTCCTTTAAATCCCTATACATCTTGGTACTTCCCGGGTGAATTGAATATCTTGAGCTATGACTCTCATGTAGAATCTCGTCTTTTAATTCCTGGTCATTAGGAATCCAAATCCGGTAAGTATACCTCATAACTCCCTTACCGTCTCTCTCAGTCCTTAATTCCTCTCCCGTCATTAGCTCTTTCCCTTCGCTCATCATGCGTTCTTGACTTAATTTGATCTTTTGTAGCAAATCTGATTGTAGTGCGATTTCAAATAATTTCTCCGTGCCATCTCCGGTTATTTTAACCTCCATCTCCATCTTTTCAAACTCTTGTATTAACTTCTCTGAGGAGGTTATCATTTTGAGTCTCTCCTTCCTACTAAGGGCATCGGCCACCATATTGGCCTTCCCTGGGTGGTAAAGAATCTCGCAATCATAATCTTTGATTAATTCTAACCATCTCCTCTGTCTCATATTGAGCTCTTTCTGAGTGAAAATGTACTTAAGGCTCTTATGGTCTGTGTAGATCTCACACTTTTCTCCATATAAGTAATGCCTCCAAATCTTTAAGGCGAAAACTATTGCTGCTAATTCCAAATCATGGGTAGGATATCTACTCTCATATTCTTTTAACTGCCTAGAAGCATATGCAATCACCCTTTCGTGTTGCATAAGCACGCATCCTAACCCTTTGTGTGATGCGTCACTATAAATCACAAAATTTCCTTTTCCATCTGGCAGTGCTAGTACAGGGGCAGTAACTAGCCTCCTTTTCAATTCCTGAAAACTCTTTTCACATTTCTCAGTCCACTCAAACTTCTCAGTCTTTCGGGTCAGTCGGGTCAGTGGGGCTGCTATCTTGGCGAAATCTTTCACAAATCTTCGATAATACCCGGCTAAGCCTATAAAACTTCTCACCTCAGTCGGGGTGGTCGGTCTGTCCCAATTTGAAACGGCTTCTATCTTAGCAGGGTCAACTAGCACTCCATCACTGCTGACTACATGGCCTAGAAACTGTACTTCTCTCAGCCAAAATTCACACTTGGAAAACTTAGCATAAAGTCTTTCCTTTCTCAAAGTCTCTAACACTATTCTCAAGTGTTCTGCGTGTTCCTCCTCTGTCTTGGAGTAGACTAAAATATCATCAATAAAAACTATGACGCACTTGTCCAAGTATTGCTTAAAGACTCTATTCATTAGGTCCATGAAGGCTGCTGGGGCATTCGTCAGCCCGACCGACATTACTAAAAACTCATAGTGCCCATACCTCGTGCGAAATACAGTCTTGGGTATATCTTCAGGTTTTATCTTTAACTGGTGATATCCAGTCCTCAGGTCAATCTTGGAGAAGTAAACCGCATATTCCAATTTGTCAAACAAATCATCAATCCTTGGTAAAGGATATCGGTTCTTAATGGTCAACTTGTTTAGTTCTCGGTAGTCTATACACAATCTCAAACTACGATCCTTCTTTTTCACAAACAGCACTGGTGCACCCCATGGTGACACGCTGGGTCTTATCATTCCCTTATCTAGCAATTCCTGCAATTGACTGGCTAACTCTTTCATTTCTACCGGAGCTAACCTGTACGGGGCCTTTGAAACTGGCGCCATCCCTGGAGCTAATTCGATAACGAATTCTATCTCCCTATCAGGTGGTAATCCCGGAAGGTCTTCCGGAAATACGTCTTCAAATTCATTAACTATAGGAATATTTTGTAACTTAGGAACCTCTCGATTTGTATCTATCACATAATCTAAGTAAGCCTCACACCCATGCCGCAACAACCTCTTGGTTTGGGCCATGGTTAAAAACTTACGGGTTTGTCGTTGTCCCTTGAACACGACCTCCCGCCCTTTGGACGTTTTAATCCAAACTTTCTTTCTTTCACAATCTATCTGAGCACCATTGCTCGACAACCAATCCATTCCCAGAATAACATCAAATTCCCCTAATTTAAATGGAACCAAATCTACACGAAACTGTCGACCTTCTATTACTAGGCTACAGTCTATGTGTATTTCATCAACTGGAATTACTTCCCGATTTGCTATTTCTACCTCTAATACTTCTTTTAATGGTTCCGCCCTAAGTCTTAACTGACTCGCGAAATCCCTCGAAATAAAAGACTTGGTAGCTCCCGAATCAAATAAAACATTTGCATTGACGGTGTTGAGTAAAAGGGTACCTGCTATCACATTAGTGTCCCTTACGGTGTCTTTCACCGTCATGTTGAAAGTTCTAGCAGTTGGGGGCTTGTTAGGGGCGGCTCTACTGATTCTCGAGCCGGCAGGGTTTGCCATAGGGCAGTCTCTTTTCACGTGTCCTAATTTTCCACATTGAAAACACTTCTGATTGTTTCGGGGGCAAGCGCTGGAGTAATGCCCTGTTTTGTTGCACGTGAAGCAAGTTACCGACTTTAGGGCACATTCTCCCAGGTGTTTTCTTCCACAAGTCTTGCAGTCAGGTAGTGGGGGTCGAGGTTGATTAGAACGGGACACTCCAGTCTGTCTGCCGCCTTGGCTTAGACTCTTATTCTCTGGTTTCCTGAATCCTGAATTCCTTAATGGCTGAGACCTGGTCCCTCCGAATGTCCTTACTGGAAAGCTCTTGTTCACCGAGCTTCCTCCTTGACTACCAAACTTCCTCTTTTTCTCTTCTCTTCCTTTCTGACTTTGTTCACTACCTGCTTCCACTATGGTTGCCTTTTGCATTAACGACGCATAGTCCGTTAATTCCAACACTGCTACTCTATTCTGAATCCATTGTTTCAGCCCTTGCTGAAACCTTCTTGACCTCTTCAAGTCAGTATTGACAAAATCTGGCACAAACCTAGACAATTCAGTAAACTTGGCCTCATATTCTGCCACAGTCATGTTATCCTGTTTCAGTTCCAAAAACTTCCTTTCCATTTGTGCTTCCATGAACACATGGAAATACTTTTCCAGAAATAAAGTAGTAAACCTTGCCCAGGTAACAACGGTATTTGTTTCTAGGTTTTTCTTTGATTCCCACCAGTAGTTAGCCTCCCCTTTCAGGAGGTATGTAGCAAAGACGGTCTTTTGGGTTTCCTCAATGCCTAGGATTTCAAAAGATTTTTCCATTTCCTTCAACCAAGCTCTTGCCTCAACAGGGTCAGCAGATCCCTGAAATTCCGGGGGTCCTAAAGACTTAAAAGCCTTAAAAGCACTATGCCCCGCAGTATTGGGGCCTGGTGGTGGTGGTGGTGGGTGCTGGTTCAAATTTTGTCGGAGTAGGTGCATAAATTGGTCCATCGGGTTTCTACCGGGAACCTCTACATTCTGAGTACTCTCATACTCTTCCTCTTCGTAGTCCTGATCATCAAACTCATTGTAATCCTCATCCTCTCCGCTTCCTTCATACTCACCTTCCTCATGGTTCTGTTCTTCCATCTCGTGGAAGTCTGGGTTTTCTTCCTCATTATGATAGTTTTGCCTTTCATCCCCCAGGTTAACACTGCCCTGAGCCGCAGAATTGGCAAGGCGTGCTCGTGTTCCCATACGTCGGGGTGGCATTTTCCTGATATTTTTAAGCAAAACTTTTATTATTAAAACCATTTGTTCCTTTTTAAAATATGTGGTTGAATCAATTGAGTCCTTGGTGAAAATCTTGGAAATCATCCTTGCTCACACAAAACTCTTTTTATAGGAATTTTTTTTTGTTGTCAAAATGGGGGTTGCACAGTTTATATGTCAAAACTAATAACTTGTAAAACAATTGCAATAGCAGGGGATATCAAATCTTAAAACTGAAAGCTTTATCGAAACTGAAATGCATGAATATATACATTAGTGACATAAAGTCACGAGATGCTGAGTCAAAGTTCCATCAAAAGTGAACACATCGCTGAAATACGTCATCCTTACAACAGTCAAAAGCTAAGTACTACCAGTCAACCTGTCAACATCGGCTACGTCAGTCTGATCAGCCTATCTCTAACTCAGAAAGGATACTACTATACATCGGAACCATCCCACAAAAACTGGCACTACTAACGGCCATCTGAGTTTAGAGAACTAAGCTATCTATCACCTATCAAGTCTCCCCCTATGAGCGGGTCAGATTCCTGACACGCGCCATAGCATCTGCCCAAATCCTCTCTGTAGCTAGTCGGGGTACCAGTCCCTCAGCAATAATAGACATGCCTCTCATGCGGACCATAGCTCGCCACTCGATGCGGGAAATCTCAAGTCTCATCTCCATAGGAGTCATAAACCTCATCACGTCCTGATAAGAACGACGGGTCTCTCTCTCTGCAGCTAACTGTCTCCTCAGCTCATAAGCTCTAGTGTAACAGCCCCAAATCCGGGGTCAGGGATTTAGGGTAGTCACGATCCATATACTCCTTGCCTTACCTGTATTACTCACACCATTCATAATTCACCTGCTCATGACCCCACAACATATGTCGCACACACACACACAGGTTAGAGTCTCAGAAACGACACAATACAACAACTGCGGAATAAATAATTTTTATTACAATACCCAAATGTCTTTTGAATCTGTCACTGATACAATTTCTAAGTAATGTTACATTACCAACTTAGTCTTCTGATGCTCACAATCCTCTCATACCATTCATATCTATACATAAGTTGAATACCAAAAGCTGTAGCCTGATTCGATTGGTTCGTGCTATTCTTCGGGATCACTGCTAGAAACTGTTTATGGAAACGCCTTGCGGGGTATGTGCCGTCCCATTGGCATCCTGCTTCGCTGCTATATAATATATATAAAACAATAGCAAGAGTGAGCGATAGCTCAGCAAGGTAATAAAAGTATGGCATAATTCTGCCTTTAATTCAACCCAGAAATAAACGGTTATAAGACAATAATTTGTCAAAATATCTTGATACTGAAATTATTTCCTTATCGGAATGTATTCCCAAAAACAGTACCATTATTGTACTTCAAATATCATTTTCATAATATTTCTGCAAACTTGTGCTATATTATGAACAAAGTTCTAGTATAAAAGATGAGGTTTCAAAGTAAACGAAATATAACCTTTCCGAAAAATATCTGCCATGTAAGCAGAATATCAACATATAACTTAGAAGATGAAGTTATAAGGTGATTCAGTATAAACAACTCCCTTACCATAACTCCTGTTATGTAAGGTATCCACAGAGTCATATGATATAAAAGATGAAGTTATATGGATTTATTGTCACTTCATTTCCAAACACTTTTCGACCCCCTGCCAACATGATTGGTTCTTCACCCCAATACATGTTGCAGGAATATCCAAATTGGATGATGAACTAATACTGGAGTTGCTACCGCGTCCGCTGTGCCTAACCTTGCTATGATCAGTAGCAGGTCGCACCGCTCAAATAGTTTTCTACATGTAGATGGAAGAATCACGACAGCCTGACATTGTCTACCGCCTTACTGTGACCTCCCGGCCCATTTGGGGCAATAAAAGTTGGATGGGCCCACGCAACTTGACCACTTACACCACTCCTAGTTCAGATGAAATCCATGACTCTGAAACGTAAAGATCGTCCTCCTTTCCCCAAGTGTAACACTTGTTGATACGACTCCACTAAGTAGTTATATCTAGGTTGGAAAGGAAGATTCTCCAATATTTCCCAAGCTATTGCTTGTTAATGGATATCGACTTGTTCCATGAATTTACCCCTCGATCGTTGAGGTGGTAACACAATATTTGACTTGCAGCAATTACATTGCTTTGAGAAAATATCTGTCCCCTGACAGTTTTTGAATTGAGAGTTTAAAAAAAGAGTAGTAGTCACTTAAATCAGGCTTCCCATATTTTGATAGTTGAGCGAGCATTTAAATCCTCTTTAAAAGACAGATTTAAATGGAAAACATTGTTTTGGGAACCTCTTTTGATTTACAAATACTTAATAATATTTATTAAATAAGTAAATCTTAAATGAATATTTGAAAATAATATTCATTAAGTAGGTAATCCTCAAATGAATATTTGAAAATAATATTCATTAAATAAATAATCCGCAAATGAATATTTGAAAAATAATATTCATTAAATAAATAATCCTCAAATGAATATTTACAATAATATTCATTAAATAAATAATCCTCAAATGAATATTTACAATAATATTCATTAAATAAATAATTAATCTTCAAATGAATATTCAAAAATAATATTCATTAAATAATCCTCAGATAATATTCACAATAATATTCTTCGATTAAGTAAACCTCAAATGAATATCTGAAATAATATTCCTTAATTAATAATTCTCATTTGAATATTCGAAATAATATTCATTAAATAATTAAATCTCAAATAAATATTCAAAAGTAATATTCATTAAATAAATAATCCTTAAATGGATATTCACACTAATAATCTTTAAGTCAATAATCCTCAAATGAATATTCATAAATAATATACTTTAAGTCAATAATCCTCAAATGAACATTCATAAATAACATTCTTTAAATAAATAATTAATCCTCGAATAACAGTACCCGATATCTTTATCGGAAAATAACCTTTATCATATACAAAATATAATCACTTCTGATCTTTTAAGAAAATCACACGCCCTTATCCTAGGGCAAATATAAAATCCTGGCTTATAGCTGATATCCCATATCTAGCTTAGAAGCCCATGATCAAATCATTTCCAAGTAATAAATACTTTCCGGAACATAAATAATGTTTAATAATAATATTCCTCAAGATGAATAGTACTCTGCCGCTGGAATCCCTCCGGGTTTCCACGACTATCTATATAACAAAAATATCGACTCCCGGTCTAGAGTCGAAACAATAAACATGCTCTTATCTATAGAGCTACAAGGTATACCGGTTCATAAGTACATTATCTCAAAGCTCGTATAATATCCAAAAGGTCAGATTCTATTTAACACGATATAATCATTTATCTCGAAACTATACAACACTATACATGGCAAAAGCAGTATTATATAACTAATACTTCAAAGTATGGGTTTAGAAAACTTGCCTGATGCTCGAGAAGTGAAGTGATAGGGGTTCGCGACGATGCTGGACAATCTAGACAAAGTCAAACGAAAACACACGGTTAATCCCCTCGATAAACCACTTATAACACAATGCTTAAACACGTAAGCGAAACACAACCAAGGAATTACTAGCTCGTTATGGGCTCATACTAAGTCCATGTTTAATCGGCGATTGCTTAAGTCGTTGGTTTAGTCCGAAATCGATCCTCGAATACAAGTTATACTTAACCATTTACAACATTGGTTTCTAAGTCATGTTCTTAGTGGTTTTCACTTGCGCGACCTCGGCTACAACATTTTTATAAAATCGAAAAATAATCTTTTTGACTCGAAAACTTTTTAGGTCACTTACTAACTGTCCATGTTAGTACCATAATTAAAATATTGTCCTAATTCCATTTTTAAGGGCCTCGATCTTAAGTACAAAGTTCACTTAAACTACTACTTCGTCTTTCGAAACTACTTTCACTAAAACTAACTTTTCTCTTAAACAGTAAGTCCGATTGCTACGATTCTTTCGCCAAAATGATCTATGAAACAAAACCTACAAGTTCATGGCAGTGGTTCATCTTTTAAATAAAGTATTGGTCTCGGGTATGCACTGTTTTAAGGTCTCACAAAATTTCATCATTATGACGGCTATAAATCGGATAATCCAAAAATCCAAACACTCCAAATATCATACTCTCCACTCCAACAACTCATAAATGTTATTCAACATCCAACCAAGGCCTACCACTGCCAAGCCTCCACATAAACCAATTTTAACATTCATCAAAACCCAATCATAACCATAATGTCCTACATATACATCAAATCTCTATAACTCATCTAAATCATCAAAAATGAAATTATGAACTAGGGTTTCAAAAGAGGGTTACCTTCCTTGATGTATGGGTGATCTCAATAAGCCTTGATTAGCCTTGATCTAACCTTAGGAGAGCTTGAATCATCAAAAGAAATCATGAAAAACAAGGTTAGCTCTCGGAGTTACTATTCACCCGGCTAAAGAACTGCAAAAACGAAGGCCTTACCATGCTTAAATGGAAAAATCTTGTGCAATAGAAGTTGTAGATTATCTCAAGACCTTTCCAACAAGCTAACGAACACAGGATTTCATTAAGAAATGAAGGAGACATGGCCGTTTGAAAACTCGGGGCAGAAACTGTCAAGAACAGGGCAGCTTGGTTTCTTCAACTTGGGGGAAGGATTTGGCTAGGCTACACTCCTTTTTTTGCCACCAAATTTAGGCGTGTGTTCGAAATATGATGGGGGAGCTATGGTTAAAATTTGGTGATTTTTAAAGCTATAGATCTTGAGATATGAATTTTGCTTTGAGTTGTGTTCTTGGTGGCAGTTTTTGGGAGAGTTTTGCTTGGTTTCTTTTCTCTCTTGGATAATGACTTGTCAACTCTACTTTATGAAGATATTATCTTGCTAGATCAGATGTATATGGCTGTGTTTATCACCTTGGGGCTTGTGCAAAGAGTATTGGATAAGCTTGGTTGATTTGTTTTGTTTTTGGAAATGATTTAAGTGATTTAAGTGATTTATTCACTTAAATCCTAATTGCTCTTGATTTAATCTTTGATTAAATCATTCAATCCACTTGATATAATTCTCTTGATGATCATGTAGGATATTTAATCTTGTTATGAACTCAATTCAAATTCCATAATTTATTCACTTTATCGCATAATCTCGTTATAAAGTTCAGCGGTTTCTAAAACGCTCGTTTCACTATCTCAGTGGTTTTCGTCCTAAATTCTCAAATCAATTATAATAAAATTCCAAAATATTAATCCTCAATTCCTCAAACTTAATATCTCATTTCTTGATAATACTAATATATAATTCACTGCCCGGTCAAATACTACATCAAAATAAAATTTGGAATATCTGAATTCCGATCGTCTTTGCATTCACTTATTTACTCCGTAGATCACTGATATGACTTCGGAATATCCACACTACGTCTCGTACATAGGTGACATGAAAAATTTTCTTAACCCTCAAAATCACTATTCATCCACCAAATTCACTATTCACTGATGCACTTAATCATAATAAGAAAAGTTTTAAATTTTACCAAAAATCCGGGTTATTACATCTAGCCTCTGCCGCTGCCAAGTCAGTGGTCAGCCGGCCAATCATCCAATCATGGATCACAGTAGGTACTCCAGTAGGTGAGGGAGGAGGTGTGTCTGGATCAGTCATAGCCTGGTCCTCCTCATATCCCTCAGGGGCAAGATCATAGTCATCGTCTGATGGTAACGGGCTCAATGGGGGCACAGGAGGGGTAAGGACTCTCATAATAGGCAGAGGGTACATCCTGATGCCTCCTCGGCTAGCACTATCCTCAGAAGTCTCATCATCATCCGTAGTAACTACATCAGGTACAATCTGATCCCCCTCAGTGGAATCATCATCATCAGTCGAATATCCCTCCAGAGAGAGAACAGGAGAAGTAGGAAAGTCAAACACAGTCGTGGGGTCCTCTTCCGGATCCTCGTCCGGGTCCTCAGTATCCTCCTCGAGATCCTCCATGGGGTCGTCCACGGGGTCGTCCTCAGCCGCCAGCAGAGCCTCGTCGTGCTGGGTCTCAAAGTCATCAGCCTCCTCGGCCGCGAATACCTATACAAGCGAAAACTAGATTACTATACTGTGTAATCAAAGTTCCCTTGCGGGTTTTAACAATCGGTGCTACATCCGGTAGCCCAACCATGAACTCGATGGGAGTTCTTCTTATTATTATAGTTGCATTTATTATTCCTAACGTCCTATCATTTCTGAGATTAGTAACTATAGGCTCTGATGCCATTTCTGTAACACCCCCAGACCCGGGGTCGGAGATCTGGGTTGTCACGATCCCTTGTTCCGTACAAACACTTAATACTTGAACTATAAAACAATAAATCATCACACATGGTGACCCCACCATCAATATACTCACGCCAGTTATGTCTCAGAAACGAACTTACAATACAGTAGTCATATGATCCACAAATTAAAGTTATTACAACCCAAAAGTAAAATACTGCAACCTACTACCAGTATGATTTCTATGTGAAATCATAAGGTAGCGCAAAAGTTTGTTCTTGTTCATTAATATACATAAGTGATACTTATAATTAAACCGAAGCAACCAGAGTTACACTCCGAACCAACTCAGGACTTCTACCTGATCAACTGTAACAACCATGTTACGGGCGGCCTGTATAGCTCTGACGCGCTTCCGAGCGGTATGACGAATCCTGGCCATCTACTCTAGCTGTTGTGTTGTGATATATATGTATAGAGAGAAAAAGCAAGAGTGAGCACTCGGCCCAGCAGTAATACAATACAGCATAAGCATATAAGTAAGCTTATATCATAAAGGAAAACCTTTAAAACTTCATTCGTATACAGAATGATATATTTATTTCTCTTTTCGTCAAAACATACCATACAGTACTACTACTGTATGAGGAACATCATTACTTATTACTGTCACATTATCAGTAACTCAGCGCCTAGGCTTTTGTTACAATGTGCAGCTCAACTCCAATTGGAGGGAAGGGAATGTACTGGAACACCCGATACACGATGATCAGCCGTTGTATCATAACTTTTCTTTTCTACTAGTAGAAGGACGACTTCCTGTTCGGTTATCACCCTGACCGCATATGGGCCGTTGTGCTAAGAGATCACTACCTCGGTGCCTATTTTTCATCACCGGGCAAGCCTTAGCACTCAAGAGATCACTACCTCGGCGCCTATTTTTCATCACCGGGCAAGCCTTGATAAATTTGGCACTACCCCGGCACCTATTTCCTTGCTGTGTAGGCCTTTCCAATTCCCATGATGAAAAACATTAATGAAACGGAAATCGGAATTTAATTCCACATTTCCCAAGTACGAATACTTGTCAAAACTTTGTAACCGTTTAGAACACCTTACTCCAGAGAAATTGAAAGGAGTAAGTCAAAGTGTGGGTTGACATTAGTCAACGAGACTACCGATGATTACTACGTATTTTGAAATCATGACCAGGGAGTTTATTGAAATTTCAGAGTTCAACGAGCTTGAAACACTCTACTTGAATGGGGGAGCCATCCCCTAGTTATAAGTATTCTAGAGGAACAGTGGAAGTAAATTCTGTCCTCTAATCCTTGAACTAGATTCCCAGTTTTCGATGAGTTGGAAAAATACGTATTCGCATTTAATTACCTTTAAATATCTTAAGATAATAGTTGGGAATCTCTAATTGTAATATCTTTTCTGAAAATCAGAAAAATTATATTTTTGTGTAATAATAGACCCTTTGATCATATAATAAGGTTCTATGATTTTAAATCATTTTTGGAATATTTAGTAAATACCCAATTAATAAATATTAAATTATTATTCAATGTAACTACTTAAGTGAATATTCAAAATAATATTCACTTAATTAAATAATAATCAATTAATAAATATTGAATTATTATTCAATATAAACACTTAAGTGAATATTCAAAAATAATATTCACTTTAATTAAATTATATTCAAATAATATTTATTATAATATTATTTAAATATCTCACCTTAAATATCCCACAATATAGATATTGGAATATTTAATAAATATTTAAAATATAACCGTCCCTGGAACCTTCCAGCTTTTGACAGTAGTTTAAAACAAAATAATAATTTGACTCCCGGTCTAAGTTTTAAAACCATCGTACAAGTGCTCTATACTTAGAGTCTTTAATCTTTAACCTTGGTATATATCTAGTACTTAGCTAGCATATAAACCTTATACCTTATACAGCTTTTTACAAATAAAAAACAGTTTTACATTATTTCACAGCATAAAGCAGCATATATAGCAATACCACAACATATATCACAACAGCATCATTATATGGTATAGGGTTTGAAAACTTGCCTTGGGGTCTTGGTGGTGTGGTAGTGGGGGCTTGAGAGTGTGCGCGTCGATCTATAACAAGATACATAACTCACAGTCAGTCCCCTTGAACCATTTAATGTGCTATAACTCAAGCACTACAGTTCTACCAATGAAAATTAAACGTCTCGCTCTTGGTCATCTATAACCTCGTGACATTCCGTAAACTTCTAAGTCAAGAGCTTGGGTGAAAACCATTCACAAATCCCAAGTTCTTTTACTTTACCATTTCCTTGTTTTAAACCATCCCCTTAAGGGTATTTCACTCGCGCAACCTCCGTTCGCGTATTTTTTATAAAATCACCAACTCATCTTTTTAACTCGAACCCTTCTAGGTTTCCTTTCCTAATTATACATACTAGTATCCATTTTAATATCTCAATCCAACTCTGTGACACCCCCAAACCAGTGCCACGAACATTACATATTATAACATAATATAACATACAACCTAGGCATGCATCTAATAAATAGAAACCATACCCTAAGCCAAGATCGCTACCAGGTCGAAGTATGAAACAACATATCTAAGTTCCAACATTTAAATGAGTTACTAATTAAGTTTTACAAGTCTAAACGATTTAAATATTACAACTTAAACCAAAAGTCTTAAGTCTATTAGGAAACCAAAAGTACTTAAGCATCTAAAACCTGTGCATGGGTCGGGAACCCAAACCACGGGCCGCTCCTAGCAGCAAACTCTCTAGCAAAAGACTTCCTAGCAGTGCGGAATGTACGGACCATCTTCTGACTTCACTGAAAGGTTAAGGTAAAAAACAAGAAAATGAGCCAAAGAATGCTCAGCAAGTATAATCAACAACATATGTAACTAGAAATCCATTAGTGATCAAATGGTAATTAAATGGAAATCAACTGGTAATCAAATGCTAATTAACTGGTAATCAAATGGTAAATAACTGGTAATCAAATGGTAATTAACTGGTAATCAACTGGAAATCAATAGTTTCAAGATATACATCTCTATTCAAAGGGAAAGATTTAAGGAATGGAATTGGAACTTCCAGTAAGACGGTACGAGCTATACGGGTGATCAGCCACATAAAGCTCCAGACCATGTTTTCACAAGGTCCTAACATTCAGGATCCATAGGCACACATTGGCCTAAAAATACATACATAAGTAACCAGGACCGCCGCCACGGCCAAAGTTTGTTCCATTCATGAGTAATTCAAACAAAAGGATTAAATGAACAAGAGGCTTTTAACATTTCCGATATTCATTTCAGGGCATAAGCTATTTCAAGATTTTAATTGCAGGGGCTTAAAGAATGAACAATTGAAAGGCATGGTAAATAAGTGAACAAAGGGATAAGTATGCTCCGGGTATTCAAAAGTTAACAGGGGTCAACAAAGTATAAGTCAAGGAAGAAGGCTTATATGGACAAAGCAAAGTTAAAGGAACAATTGTAGGTTTTATAAAAAGGGTAAGGTGAAAAGGGATACAATAACGTAGTATGGAAATTGATTACATAATAATAATTTAAAGGACAAGTAAGAGTTTAACGTATACTTGCCTTAAGCTGAAAATATCTCAGTATCTGAATCTCAGGGTTCCAATTTCACTTCCACTGGCTCTTTGCCTAGCCTTCTACTGGAACCTATACAAGAATATAATACTGTCTTAGTCTCTAATTCTTAGTACCTCAGCTTTGTTTACGTATCTCTAAGTATTTCTACCCCATCGTTATACAATCATATATTCTTATATATATATTTAACCAAGTAATCACTTAGGAAGCACATAATACTTTAACGACTCAATTAACATTAATCATGTAGTCACTTAACATCACATCACATCCTTAACACTTAATCATATAAGCCATGTATACGTACCTCAAGAATTATACCACATACCTATTCCATTGACGACAACCTATCTCAGTTAAAGTTCAACTAAACAATTAGCATAGAAGGGACCATGTATACCACTTAAGATAAATAAAATTATGACATTACCACACTACCCTCAACACTTCCTCTTTTCTTTCTTCCTCTCTTCATGGCCTCTCGGCCTTTCTCCTTTTTCTCACTCTCTCACTACACTAACACCTAATCACACACACGAACAAGTACACTCACACAAGAACCCAATGGTGAACACATTTTAAAAGAATACGCACACACACACATACACTAATCTCAAGTTACACAACCTTTGCGAAAACACACATTACCTAAGTCTACATTTTTATCCTCACGCACACCTTGAAAATCACTCTTTTAGTCACTCACCCCTCACATACACCATATATTTTGAAAATACATACTTATGGACACTCTTTGAAAATACACCCACCTACTTATTTTGAAAATACACACACCTATTTATTTTGAAAATACACACCTATGAATACATTTTGAAACTACACACACCTATTCATTTTGAAAATACACACACCTATGAATACATTTTGAAAATCACACTTCCAAACTCAAAGTTTTTAAATCAATTCCTTCCCTTCCAACTTCATCTCTCTCTCTCTCTCTCTCTCTCTCTCTCTCTCTCTCTCTCTCTCTCTCTCTCTCTCTCTCTCTCTCTCTCTCTCTCTCTCTCTCTCTCTCTCTCTCTCTCTCTCTCTCTCTCTCTCTCTCTCTCTCTCTCTCGGCCTCTCTCTCCCTCTCGGCCTCTCTCTCCCTCTCTCGGCCTCTCTCTCTCCCGGCCTCTCTCTCCCTCTCTTTCTCTTTTTAACTATCCTCCTTCCACCTTAACTCCCATCCTTCAAACCACAATCATTTCAACCTCAAGCCAAAGTTCAAACAACAAATGTTTTAATTGCAACTAACATCTATAAACAAAATAAAATCATACTTTCTTTTAAACTAACATGCAACTTATAATATTTCAAATTCTTACTATCCACATCACATACAACATACATAATAAATAAAAATCGAAACCCACTAGCAAACTTTAATCAAAATCATCATGGATCATAAAATTAGTGACATGCATCAACAAAATGAACTTGAGTTCAACTTTTAAACACAAAAATCAAGACCATGGCTCACAAGGATCATTGCCATGGTCGGGTTTCTTCTCGGATGAGCCCAAAACAATGGGTCTCATCGAGAATGACCCTAAATACACACAATCGACCTTTGCATGTAAGCTTTATGCATAAAGACCCTTAAATCCGAAAATTCCAAATTTTGAAATCATGATAAAACTCGAAATTAGTACAAGAGGGTTGTAGAGATTTGAGAGAGGAGTGTTTTGGTTACTCACACTTGTAATTTGGGTGAGAGAAACACAAGTTATGGTGGTTTTGATTTTGTAAGAGATGAAGAACAAGAGAGAGAAATGGGTGTTGGGGAGAGAAGAAGAAGAAGAAGAGAGAGAACGGGGTGGGGGAGCCGATGGGGGTGGGTAGGGGTTTTTATAGGGGAGTTAAAGTAATGTAAAAGTAAACATTTTTTAGTTATTTAATTATTAAATGACAAAAATGTCCAATTAAATAAAATACTAACATGATAAAAATCAAGGGCTTTCATGTAAATTCATAATCCCATTTCTAGATCCCATAGAGATATTATTCTACAAATAACTTTTGTAGATTAGTTAAATAAAATTACATTTACAAAGAATAATCAAATAAAATGTCTTTTAAATCCCAAAAATAAATTTTAAATAGAATCTTACCATTCACTAGGTAAATAAATAAATTACCTATTGAAAATAAATAATCTAGAAGGTGTAGCATCTCTCAAAATAATTAATTAAAATAATGAAGTGGTTATATAAAAATTTAAATCATGAGTTTAAAACTAAATTAAAATATAAATAATGCTAAGAAATATTTTATGCTACTTAATTAAATAATTTAGCATACTCTAAATTTAATATAATTATTATATGACTTAAATAAATTTACAGAGCACCTAAATAAAATTTAGAAACCAGATACAAAATTAACTAATTACTCACAAAGTGAATAAATTCACAATTCTAAGCACATAACAATTATTGCACATAATAAACACCTAACAATAAAATGTACGTTTCATTAAAATATTTAAGTCGAAATTTAGAATCGTTACATCATCCCCCCCCTTAAAAGGATTCTGTCCTCAGAATCTATTACGTAAACAGCTGAGGGTACTTTTCTAACATTTCGCTTTCTAACTCCCAAGTTGATTCTTCAACCTTGGGGTTCCTCCACAATACTTTCACTAATACAACTGTTTTATTTCTAAGTACTTTCTCTCTACGATCTAATATCTCGATTGGTTGCTCTACATAGGACAAATCTGTCTGAATTTCTACCGGTTCATACTCAACTACATGCTTGGAATCAGGATGATACTTCTTGAGCATCGAAACATGGAATACATTGTGGACGTGCTGCATATGGGGTGGTAAAGCTAGTTCATACGCAACTTTCCCTACACGTCTTAGAATTTCAAAGGGGCCGACGAATCTCAGACTAAGCTTTCCTCTCTTTCCGAATCTAATCAAACCTTTCCATGGTGACACCTTTAGTAACACGGGTTCACCTACTTCAAAATCTACATTCTTCCTGGTTGGGTCTGCGTACTTCCTTTGTCTATCTTGAGCAGTTATCAATCTCTTCTGGATGAGTTCCACAGTTTCTTTCGTTTGCTGAATCAATTCTGGTCTAAATATCTTGCGTTCTCCAACTTCGTCCCAACATATTGGCGATCGACATTTTCTTCCATACACAGCTTCGTAGGGAGGCATTCCGATACTGGCGTGGTAACTGTTGTTGTACGAGAACTCTACTAGAGGCAAATGTTCGTCCCAACTACCTTCAAAATCCAGGGCACAGACCCTTAGCATGTCCTCAATTGTTTGAATGGTTCTTTCGCTTTGACCGTCAGTCTGTGGATGATAAGCTGTACTCATTTTCAGTTGAGTCCCTAAGCATTCTTGAAATTGTCTCCAAAACCTTGAGTTGAATCGGGGATCTCTGTCTGATACAATAGACACGGGAACTCCATGGCGTACCACTATCTCTTTCAGGTACAAGTGAACGAGCTTATCCATTGAGAATCTTTCGTTGATCGGAAGGAAGTGAGCTGATTTCGTCAGCCTATCCACGATAACCCAAATAGCGTCGTGATTTGATTTAGTTCTCGGTAATCCCACAATGAAGTCATGGTACATCTTAGTGCTTCCGGGATGAATTGAATACTTCAAGTTGTGAGCCTCGTGCAAAATCTCGCTTTTCAGTTCTGTCACATTGGGTATCCAAATTCTTGAAGAAAATCTGAAAATTCCTTTGTCATCTTTTTGCGTGCACAATTCTTCTCCTGTCAAATCATTGACCTCATGATTCATCACTTCTTCTTGGCACATTCTAATCTTCTCCAATAGTTCTGGTTGGAATGTCATGGTGTAAAGCATCTTACTGGTAGATCCTGGGGCATAGATCTCTAAGTTCAACTTCTCAAATTCTTTAGACAACTCTTTGGTCATGGTCAACATGTTCAACCTTTCTTTTTGGCTTAACGCATCCGCCACCACATTCGCCTTGCCCGGGTGATAATTGATGGTGCAATCGTAGTCCTTGATCAGTTCTAACCATCTTCTTTGTCTCATGTTCAATTCCTTTTGGGTGAAGATGTACTTCAGGCTCTTATGGTCGGTGAAAATCTCACATTTTTCTCCGTAGAGGTAGTGTCTCCAAATCTTTAGCGCAAACACTATAGCAGCTAGTTCCAAGTCATGTGTGGGATATTTTTGCTCATGGGGTTTTAATTGTCTAGAAGCATACGATATCACCTTGTCACGTTGCATCAATACGCATCCCAATCCTTTATGCGAAGCATCACTGTAAATCACAAAGTTTCCTTGGTCATCAGGTAGTGCTAAAACAGGTGCAGTCACCAATCTTTTCTTTAGTTCTTGAAAACTCTTTTCACACTTATCACTCCATTCAAACTTCTGATTCTTTCTGGTAAGCTGAGTCAAAGGTGTGGCTATCTTGGAGAAGTCCTTAACAAATCGTCGGTAGTATCCGGCTAATCCCATGAAACTTCTTACTTCTGTCGGGGTTCTTGGTCTT
Organism: Heracleum sosnowskyi; assembly: GCA_030848705.1. Taxonomy (NCBI): domain Eukaryota; kingdom Viridiplantae; phylum Streptophyta; class Magnoliopsida; order Apiales; family Apiaceae; genus Heracleum; species Heracleum sosnowskyi. The sequence goes on from CM061244.1 coordinate 94,844,863, forward strand.
TCCCAATTTACCACTCTTCTATCTTGGCTGGATCCACTCTTACTCCTTCACTGCTGACTATGTGCCCGAGAAACTGCACTTCTTTCATCCAAAACTCACACTTAGAGAACTTTGCGTACAACTTCTCATTTCTCAAGATATCCAGAGCTATCCTTAAATGTTCAACATGTTCTACTTCCGTCTTAGAATATATCAGTATGTCATCAATGAATACGATCACGAACTTGTCCAAATACTTCTTGAAGACTCGGTTCATTAAGTCCATAAAAGCAGCAGGTGCATTAGTTAATCCAAAAGACATCACTAAGAATTCGTAGTGTCCATACCTTGTTCTGAAGGCTGTTTTCGATATGTCTTCGGGTTTGATTTTCAGCTGATGATATCCGGATCTCAAGTCGATCTTGGAAAAATATGATGCTCCTTTCAGTTGGTCAAACAAGTCATCTATCCTGGGAAGAGGGTACTTATTCTTGATTATCAACTTGTTCAATTCTCGATAGTCGATGCATAACCTCATACTTCCATCCTTCTTCTTTACAAATAACACAGGTGCGCCCCACGGGGAAACACTTGGCCTTATGATGCCTTTATCCAAAAGTTCTTGCAGTTGGGTTGCCAATTCCTTCATTTCTATGGGTGCCATTCTATAAGGAGCTTTCGAAACTGGTTCCGCGCCGGGTATTAATTCGATGGCGAATTCCAATTGCCTGTCAGGGGGTAATCCTGGAAGTTCTTCTGGGAATACGTCGGGAAACTCATTGACCACTGGGATATCTCCCATACCTAGTGTTTCTTTCCTTGTATCTACCACGTGTGCAAGATAGGCTTCACAACCTTGTCGTAGCAATCTCTTCGTCTGAATGATGGTGAGAAAGGTCTTGGTCTGTTTCTGACCCTTAAATACTACGGTGTCGCCAGTCGGAGTTCGCAGAGTCATTTTCTTATTCCTACAATCGATCTGTGCTTCATTTTTGGCCAACCAATCCATTCCTAGGATTACATCAAATTCTCCTAACTTGAAAGGTATCAAATCCACAAGAAAGAGAGTTCCAGAGATATCTATCTCACAACTGGGGCAAATTTGATTTACGGGTATGCGATCTTGATTAGCTATCACAATATCTAAGGACTTGTTTAATACTTGAGTTTCACAATTCAATTTTGTAGCAAATTCCTTAGAAATCAAAGACCTAGTAGCACCAGAATCAATTAACACGTTGGCACTTATGGTGTTGACGAAAAGCGTACCTGCAACTACATCTGGGTTCTGAACTGCATCTCTGATATTCAAATTGAAAGTCCTTGCTTGAGCCTGATTAAGCGGAGGAGGCGCTGTTAGCCTTAACAAATTCCCACTTTGAACTGGAGTCTTACATTCCCTGGCAATGTGTCCGACCTTTCCACACTTGTTACACGTGACGTTCGGTCTCGGGTTGCGGCATTCGTTAGCAAAGTGGCCCTTCTGGTTGCATGTATAGCACACCATGCTAGGTTTGTTACAAACTCCGGCGTGCTTCTTCCCACAAGTCTTGCATTCCATTATTGGAGGTCTTGGTAATCTTGGTTGCTCGGTATTCTGTGGTCGATTTTGTGGGTGGTTCTGTGGGCGATTCCCTGGGTTCAAATTTCCCCCTTCTTGCCTTCGAAAGGGTGCTCCTCTGTTCTACTGAAATCCAAACTTTCTGTCCTTGTTTTGGAAACTTCCTTGTCCTTGATCTAACGGACCTGTCTTCCTTTTCTTGCTTTCTTTTTCCTTCTGGGAGTACTCACTCTCGCTCTCCACAATACTTGCCTTCTGAACCACTCCCGCATATGTGTTTAATTCAAAAACTGCCACTCTACTGCGGATCCACGATTTAAGTCCTTGCTGAAATCTCTTAGCTTTCTTTTCCTCAGTATTCACATACTCGGGTACAAATCTTGCTAACTCCGTAAATTTCTTCTCGTATTCTGCGACACTCAAGTTTTCTTGCCTAAGTTCAAAAAATTTCAACTCCATCTGATTTTGAATGTACCTTGGAAAGTACTTGTCTAAGAACAACTCGTGAACCTATCCCATGATATCACAACAATTCCTTCTAAAGCGCTAACAGATTCCCACCAATAAGTAGCTTCTCCCTTCAACAAGTAACTAGCGAATATCGTCTTCTGGTCAGCTCCAACATTCACTAAGGCAAAAGCTTTTTCTATTTCTTTTAACCAAGTTTTGGCTGCAATTGGGTTAGTGGTACCTTCAAATTCTGGGGGTTTAACACCTTGGAAAGTCTTGAAGGTTACAGTCTGTGCAGGTGGTGGTTGATTTTGTTGTGGTTGTTGCTGAAACTGTTGTTGAAGTAGTTGTTGTTGTTGGGTAAGGGCAGCTGTTTGTTGTCGGAGAAGTTCCATCATTTCAGCCATGTTGGGGTTGTCTTGCCCCTCTGGCGGGTTCTGGTTTCTGGTACGGGTATTTCTTCTTGGAGGCATCTTACTGATAAGAGGAAAATAGTTGATTATACAGTTCTATAATATCGAAATTTGGCAGTATATAAGCAATATGGTACTGGAATGTAAACAGGATGTCGATATATAGAGGTATGTATGGGTACGATAAAAAGGAAATCACATAAATAAACCATTGACTGATAAACAGTCACCAACAGTACGAATCTGATACAGAGTACGAATAAAAGAGTCAACGATAATAGTACAACCCATAAATAATGTCTAATACGATGGCCATGCCACCCAACAGCTAATCATAACATAAAGTAAATAGGTCTGCCACTAAACAACTATGGCAACCTCACAGCAGCATCAGAAACCATCTCTAGTCATCGACGGTCGAACCCTCTCCTGCCAAAGTCCTAGCTATCCTAGTCAGCAAGAAACGAACCATCCTGATAATCTCATCAAAACCTCTATCCCTATCGGCGCAAGTTTCAAGTCCACGAAGTCCACGGTTAGTCACATCCACTAATGACTGGAGTCTAACACCTAACCCTGAAGAAGGAGATGGTGCAGGGGCTCCACCCACTAAGGAGTCGACCAAAGCACGGACCTCCGAATCCCGTCCAAAGAGAGTATCACTCTGACGAGCTAACAACACATAGACGCTATGCGGAACACTAGTGTGGCTGGATGGATGAACAGGAACTCCATGCAGAGCTGATGGGGACACAACAGGCGGTGATGGTGATCTAGCAACTCGGGGAGGTGGCTGGAACACTAGCTCAATCTCAGACTCATCAGAGCCATCAAAGAATGAATCATCAAAGGGATCGGTCTCAGCATCAGAATCAACCTCAAGTGGGGTATCTGGGGATCCTCCTCTCCTACGGCGTCTCTCTGACTCATCTACACTAGCATCCGGGTACTGTAATAATAACGTAACACATACATAATAATAGTTACTGCGTTAATAATAAAATCCTACCTAGGTGATAACCTTTATCTAACCTATCCTTAAGTGATAAATCCTATCCTTGATAATCTATCTGTTGCCCAGTAAATAACAATTGTAGAAGGGGGGTTGAATACAATTGTATAAGATTCTCGACTTTATGTAACACAAATATGAAAGATCAATAACAGCTTTATTAAATCTGATATAAAACTGTTACAAACTCTCTCAAGAAATTCTGATGTTCTTGAGAGCTGCTAACTTACAAAAAAAACTCTCTCAAGAAATTCTGTTCTTAAGAGCTTCTCTCTTGATTCCCTCGATTATGTTCACGTTTGAATGAATACATAAATCGAAACCAAGACTGTGTTTATATAGTGCACACAGCTTCTCTATCAATAACAAGATAAGTCCTAATCAATAACAAAGATAGAAACCTATCCTTAATCGATAGCTACATTCTACAAACCAGGAACAGATAGAATAAACTTCCATGTTTATCTAGACTCCAAATATAACTCGAAGTAGGAATCCTGATCAGCTTCAAGTTCTGATGATCAATCCTGATCATAGTCTGAGTAGGAATCCTGATGATCAATAAGATACTGACGCTTGATCAAATACTGATGACCATGCAATACTGATGACGTCAGCAATCCTGATCAGTTGAGTCTAGCTTCTGACGATCATTGAATTCTGATCTAACAATCTCCCCCAATCTCATACTTTGTGAAATAAAGTATAGATTCCAAATATTCAATGATGTCAAAACATATATACAAAATGTACAAGTATCTTCAGAAACAACTTATCTGTTTAAGCTTTTTGATAGAACAGATTCATCTTCAAGAAGTTGGATAATAAACTTTCTTCTTTTTCTTCAAGAATTTGAATCAGTCTTTCCTTAAGATTTCTGAGTTCTTCATCTTCCTCATTAATCTGGTAGATAGCTGCTCTGAGATTCTGTATGGAGCTTTTCTGTAGACTGAGCTCTTTAAGCAAAAGATAAGCAATTTCCTTCCCATCAGGATTGAGAGTAAGTTGGGTCATACCAAAAGTTACTTCTTTAACAGCAGTACCCCTTTGCATTTCCACATCCTGACCTCTTTGATTTAAGTACATGGGAATATAATTACCATTGAATTTACTGTTTCCATCCAGTCTTCTTCTTATAGTTGACAAAATCATGTCAGCCCATACTTTGCACACTTGGTTCTTCCATCTTAACAGATAGTGAACATATTTCAGTTCCTGTGTAGTTTTCATCAGCAGATCTTGAATAGATAGAATCTTCACACTACCATCTTTCATGAAGTACAGAAGCTTTTCTTTCTTTTCAAAACCATCATGACAATCTATAACTATATCAACAGCTAATAAATTGTTCAGATTTTCAGAAGTTAAAGTACCTCCAATTTCAGTTAAGGAGTAAGGATCAACATATGACATGTTTAGATATTCAGCTTCCCTGTGTCCAATACCTCCTCTTGAATTACTTGACAATTGCTTCAGATTCGAAAGCATTTTTAACCATAGTGCTTTTGATCTAACCATATCAGATAAATCAATAACACTTGAAGCACTTGTAATAATTCCACCAGTCTGAAAATTGATAGGTGTATCACACTTTAGTGTACTTATGTGTTTCCACTTCTTGTCTTTCTCCTTTTCATGAGTGTAGCTTCTTTCAAGTAAAGATTCTTGTCTGCTTGGATTTCTCCATTTTCTTTCATTTGAGAGTTTAAGCCTTTGTAGATAGAGATTGAAATCTTCATTTGTTCTCTTTGTAATATCTCTTCTTCTGGCTTCTTCTTCTTCATCTACTTCTTTGTTGTGACAATCAACAACAGTAGATAAGATTATCAAATCAACCTCTTGCAGAATTTCAGATTCGTCAGGATCTTGAATATTGTCAGGATTAGAATCTTCAATTTGATTTGTATTGCTGAAAGTTGATTTACTTGATTTTCTTCTCAATTCAGGTTCTTCTTCAACAAATTCCTTGTCTTCTTTCTCCATGATATCCTTGATAACAGGATCTGTTAGATTTTGTGAAGCTTCAGGAATTTCTTCAATTCTTAACCCTCTAGACCTTGTCTGTCTAGGTACTGTTTGAGTTGAAGAACCTCTTCTATTTCTTCTAGCACCTCTTCTACCTCTGCTTCCTCTACCTCTAGCAGGAGCAGTATAGCTTTCCATTGTCTCTCTTTGTAGTCTCAAGAATTCTTCATGTGAGAGATCTGGATATTCTTCACTTGCTGTAGAGAGTGCTTTTCTGGCAAATAATTGTTGAACTCTTTTATCAGTGTGATAAAGAGTAACAATTCTACCGTCTTTTGTAGAAAACTTCTGGAATAAATTTGATGCATCTTCAGGATTATCAATAATTACATCTTCATCACCTTCAGGAATTGTAGCAAGAATATGTCCATGACCAGGTGTCAGGATTTGATCTTCCGTCAGGATCTGAGATTGCACCAATGTTCTTACTGTCTTAACTCCAGAATCAGAAACATGAGTTGACTGTGTTGTTTGACTTTGTGAAGTTTGAATTGTAGACTTCATAACAACAGCATCAGAGGATTCTCCTTGTATCACTTTGTCACCACCATCATCTCCAGTATCATCATCATTATTTCTTAATACTAGATCAGGTGTACATTTTGTCTGAATAACCTTCTCCCCCTTTTTGACATCAGGATTTGACAATAATTGCAAAATTAAGGAAAGAGAGGCTTGAATTTCAGTTACCTTAATATCCAGAGAATCAATTCTTTGTTTGATGGAGGTTTGTTCGGAAACAACAGATTTCACTTGGGATTCCACTACCCTCAATTGTAAAGTAGTAGGCACCTTTGTAAAATTATTAACGATATCAGTCCTCACTTTTTCAGTTGAACCCTTGATAGAATCAATCTCACTTTTCAGGCTTTTGGATAACAAAGTAGTAGCCTTCAGATGATTCTTCAAGTCTTGATTCTCCATAGATTTTACTGCATTATAGGCATGTTCAATAGCAGAAGAAAAACTGATAGATTCATCAGATTGGTGCCATGAATTGTTCCATTCATTCTGTCTAAATGCCTCTGCAGGATCAAAGGAAGGAATAGAAAAATCTTGTCTCTGATCTTTCCCAGTGGAAGCATTGCTAGCCATATATGTACTTGATGAACCAAAATTAGTTCCAAGACTAATTTTGAGTGCTGTAGCAAGCTGTTCCTTCTCTTTTCGATTCTCATTATCATCATCACTATCATCAGAAGTATCATCAACAGTACCATGAGTAATATCAGGATCAGGAATAGCAATACCTTTCAGTTTATCCTGTGGTTCTGAGATAGGATGATCCATTGGTCTTGAACGAAGTGGCTGTATCAAAATAGGTTCATTATCAGGAGCACCACTAGCGTCAGGATGAACATCGTCAGGATTTGATATGCTTGCATCAGTATTAGCTACCAATGGTTCTTGTGGAGCTTGAGGTTCAGAAGCTGCTTCAACACTTTGAGTTAAAGGTTCTTGTGTGCTTCCCTCATTGACAATGTTCTCGACCAATCTTTTAACAGAAGCTGTAGCTTTGCCTGCATCTTCACTTTGAGAAGATGGTTCTTGTGTAGCTGGAATGTTGATGTCTTCATTCTCCCTTTGAGAAAATGGTTCTTGTGTGACCATTCCACTAGCTAAGCCTTCACCCAAACTTTGATTGAGTGGTTCTTGTGTGGCAGGATCAACAGTAGCTGCTGAATTACTCTGAAATTCAGGTTCTTGTGGGCTTGATCCTTTCAGCTTCTTCTGTCTCTGATAGACTAACTCTTCTGCATTCCTCTTTTTCTTTGATGTAGGTGTAAGACCAACCAAGGAAGCAGTTGTAGAAACCTTCTCCCAAGAAATTTCTCTAATCTGAGATGGAGAGGCTGGAGAGTCTGATATAGAGACAACTTTTGTTGTTGCATCAGGAATACTAACATCAGGATTTGCTAGAGCATCAGGAGTAGATGACTCATCAGGATTTGATGTCTTAATATCAGTATCCTTCATTTGCACTGTCAAAGGAATATGATACCTGCTCTTTGATAATTTACTTGTCTTTTGTGGTTTTGATGAAGGTACCACAACTTTAGTAGCAGTATCAGCAACTTCCTTGTTCACATTCATCACAGAGGATATAGGTAAGTCATCCTCTGAATCACTTTCATCAATCAACCTTAACTTCCTTTTCACAGGAACATTCTTAACAACCTTATCAGCTTTCTTGACCAGGACCCCTTGTACACCCCCTTGTATCTTCTTTTTAGTGAGTGGTGTAGAGGAAAAATCCTTTGAACCTGATTGCCTTCCAGACACATCAGTTCTAGCTGATTTCTTTGATTTTACAACTAAAGTCTTTTGAGAGACAGTAGAGGTGGTTGTTAACTGTTTAGACTGTTTAGGTTGCATGCTTGTGTCAGGAACAAGGTGGGTTGGGCCTTGCCCCATAGCATTAGAAAATAGTCCATAACGAGTAGGCATTTTCTGATGTAAGAAAAACCTAACCTCATCAGGAATAAAAGCATTTCCGCACAAAATATTTTGCCATATCAGGATTGAAAAAAAAATGTTCAATAAGATTAAAATAAAATTTTATTTAAGAAAACAAAATTTATTTTAACAATCCTGAATAGCGTTTTAATTGTTTTCTTCCTGTACTTGCCTGCAAAATTTGTTAGTAACACTCATAGTGATATAGAGATGATAAATAATAAACTCTGATAATAATGAAATTGAAATTGATAATTAAGACTGAAAACTTAATCAAAGACTAAGTAATAATCTAATTGTCCAGAGTTTACCAGGAGTGTTGATGACAAATTAGCATAGAACCTCTGGTTTTCATACCAGCTTCAATATATGAGCACAACAACTTCCTGCAGCAATGTACTCAGCTTCTGCAGTTGAAGTGGAAATAGATTTCTGCTTTTTACTGAACCATGAAACTAGTCTTCCACCCAAAAACTGACAACTTCCTGAAGTACTTTTTCTGTCTATTTTGCATCCTGCAAAATCAGCATCTGAATAACCACACAACCCACAATCTGATTCCCTTGCATACCAAAGGCCAAGTGAAGAACTGCCTTTGAGATATCTGAAAATTCTTTTGACTGCAATCAGATGTGGTTCTCTAGGTTTTGCTTGAAATCTTGCACATAGACAGGTTGCAAACATGATATCTGGTCTACTGGCAGTGAGATACAATAAAGAGCCAATCATTCCTCTGTAGTGAGTTACATCTACCTCTTCACCTTGATCAGGATCAAGTTTGGTAGTTGTAGCTATGGGAGTTGAAGCAGGAGTACTGTCTTGCATGTTAAACCTTGTCAGTAAATTCCTTGTGTATTTAGACTGATTAATAAAAATCCCTTCATCAGTCTGTTTAACTTGAAGACCCAGAAAGTAACTCATTTCTCCCATCATGCTCATTTGATATCTTGACTGCATAAGCTTGGAAAACTTTTCACACAGCTTATTGTTTGTTGACCCAAAAATGATATCATCAACATAAATCTGAACTAACAGCAACTCCTTACCATGATTCAAATAAAATAGAGTTTTATCAATTGCACCTCTTTTGAATCCACTTTCCAGTAAGAATTGAGCTAAGGTTTCATACCATGCTCTTGGAGCTTGCTTTAGTCCATAAAGTGCCTTATCCAGTCTGTAGACATGATCTGGATATTTAGGATCAATGAAACCAGGAGGTTGTTCAACATAAACTTCTTCCTCCAGTTCACCATTTAAGAAAGCACTTTTAACATACATCTGGAAAACCTTGAATTTCTTATGTGCTGCATAAGCAAGAAATATCCTGATGGCTTCTAGTCTTGCAACAGGAGCAAAAGTTTCATCATAGTCAATTCCCTCTTGTTGGGAATACCCCTTTGCAACTAGTCTAGCTGTTAATCCCAAATGACCTAACAGAATTGTAGAAGGGGGGGGGGGGGGGGTTGAATACAATTTTGATATTTCTTTAACTTGAAAATACTTTATCAAATTAAACTGAACTGAATAAATAAAAACACAAGATATAAATAATTCAGTTGGATTGTTTGATGATCCAACTGAAGTGTTTTTATTGCGGAAATAATCTGTGATACAAATGTACACAGCTGCTCAGTTACAAGGTTGTAGAGAAGAAAAATGCTCTCAAAGATAGCTAATACAAACTCTTTGTTTTTCTTTACCCAAATAAAGTAACTGCTACACTTGGTTATATAAACCCAAGTTTACAACCCTATTTTTGGCTACACTAATAGTACAATGAGTAACCGCCAATAGTTTGCTTTTCATCCCTTTGTCCAGTGGTCCTTGGAGATCCTTGCTTTTGTCTTCATGCTTATTATGATCACTCCCAAGAGCCCAATTGGAAACTGGGATGTTTCCTTATTCCCCATGTCCATTTTAATGGTTTCCAATGCAAAGCACACTTCCACATCTCCTTTTTGATCTGTCAGGAACCTGTCACTATCACTTTGTCAATTGTATAGAAAAGCAATAATGATTCGTTGATGGCATAGAGATGTGTTTCGTTGATAGCTTTATTCTTTGTTTCGTTGATGAGCTTCCTTGTTTCGTTGATAGAGTAATCTTCATTCCGTTGACATGTCTTCACTTAGGCAAAATTACAAGGCACAAAATATTTACAATTAACCAACCTATTTTGCCTATCTAACCATTTAGTCAACATGACTTAGAAAACCTATCTAGTACTCAACAAACTGCATATCAAACTATGAAGTAATGTACAGTGCAATTGCTACATCACTCATTTCGTTGATGAGCTTCCTGTCAACGAAACACTGCAAAGCATGCTATTTCGTTGACAGTTACAAAATAACTTAATACAAAATCTACTAAGTGTTTTTATAATTATCATCAAGAACAACATATTCCTAACAATCTCCCCCAATTTATGACTGATAGAATAACAGCCATAAATCAAGAGCCTTGATGATAACAAAAACACTCAGGCATATTACACATGATAAAAGTAAAAATTGTATTGAGCTTCATAAAGTTTTTAGAAATAATGCAAGACTTACAAAACTAATGCCCAAATGTGCTCCTCTAGACTGAGCAAATAATTCATCTTTGTCTTCTTTGGGGCATAGTCTTCTTCCCTCTCCTAGAGTTGTTCTCCTCAATCTGGACCTGTAGCCTTCTGTAAAAGATCTTCTCTTCTTCATCTTGATCACCAAGCTTGGATTGCATAAACCTTAGAGTTTGATTAGATGCCTTGTCCAGCTGGTCTTCCATCCTGAAGAACCTTCTGCAGTTGTCCTTGTCCTTGAATTCCATCATCCAGAAAGGTTGAAGATGGATCTTCTTTCCTGTTGAGGGCACTCTTAGCATCCTGGGAAGAGCCTCAGGCTTGTTCCAGCTAGCCTTTATTTGACATATTTTGGAGACCACCTCAGACTTGGCTGTTTTGGTGAAGCCAAAGTCTTTCTTCAAGCATCTAAACACTGTGAGTAGTGTTTGGTAGTCTTCTCCTAGAATTCTGTAGAGAGGCCAAATTTGTTCTTTACCACCCTTGTATGTGAAAACCAATCTTTCAGGTAGCTTCTGAGAAGCTGCAATGCCCCTTACTTCCACCAGGTTGTCTAAATCAAGATGCAAGCTGGATTCTTCCCTGATGTCAGCAATGTACATGCAGTCCTCTGGATTTGAAGGGGGTTTTTGAGGTTGTGGCTTTCTCACAAATACTGGCTTTGTCTTGACAGCCCTTTGCTTCAATTTCTTCTTTGGATCCATCTCAAAAAGGAATTTAGGAAAGTTAGCCTCATCAAACTCAATTGGCTCTTCCTTTGGCTCAATTGGCTGATCATGATAATTAACAAGATGTTTGGGATCACAGGCTAACTTTAAAGATGGATCAGGAATTGTTGGAGGTACAGAAGAGTCTGATGCAATACTCTGAGAGTCATCATTTTCAAAGGTTATGTTTCTTCTAGCCCTTGCCTTTGGTTGCCTTGTACTCTTCTTTTCACTCCTTTCCTTTTGGGCTTTTTCTTCTTGCTGTCTTTCTTCTTCATCTAGAGCTTGAGCTACTGCAAGAGCTTGCATAGCTGCTCTTTCTGATTCCTCAGCCTTGGCTTCAGCAAAGTTTGGATGACCAGCCCAAACACAGATTTGTTGTCCATTCCTGTAGACAATTGCCCTTTGCTTCCTTATCTCATGATTATTACTTTCCTTGCTTTTTGTGATGAGAAGTCCAAGTAGTTTGAGCTCATCTGGATAAGGTGCAGGATAGAAAGTCCTTGCTATGTTTTTGCCTTTTGGTTTAGCAGGAGACTTGGGAGATAAGCTTCTTTGTAATGTAGCTTCTTCCACATCCCTAATGCATGAAGTTTGTCCTTTCTCCTTTCTTGGTCCTTGAATGACTCCATGTAGAAGGGGCTCTATAGCATAAGAGCTCTTGAACTGTGGCTCCACTTGTGCAGTCACCATTGCATTTGTTGATGGCTGATCTGTCTTTGAAGATTCAGTAATTTGCTTGAACCTTGCTTCTATGTTGGACCAATGATCTTTGATCTGTGCTGCAAGTTGTATCCTCATAGAAGCTTCCTGGATCAAGTCAATGCTATCCTTATTCTTCTTTCCAAACTCCCCCATTGCTAGTGGCTCCTGTGGCAATGTGATGGTTGGGACCAGCACCTTTGTGATTTGAATGGTTAGCTCCTGAGATTTCTCCCCCTTTTTGTTATCATCAAGAGAGACAACTGGGAGTCCTTGAGCTGCCACTAGCTGGGCCAAAAGTTGAGTCTGCTTCTCCTGTTCCTTTTGCATTGGAGATAAAGTAGCTTCCACCTTGTCCACTCTAGAAGAGAGAGTCTTCAAGGAGGTAGCCACTTCAGGTTCCTTAGAGAAAAACCTGTTCATTTTGGACATAGTGAGAAGAGGGAGCTTTTCATCCATCATCCTGTAGTTAGCATCCCTGAAATTGCTAATAGAGTCCTTGATTTCTGTAGCCTCAATCCTTGTCTGCATCATTTGTAGCCTTTGAATTTCCAGAGAATCCATGATGGCCTTGTAGAATTTCTTGTCCCTTGCATTTGCAGACTCATGAGCTAAGTAGGCTTCATTGTACTGCCTGGAGATAGCAGCATCTAGAGTGGCTCTACCATGCATACCTTGAGAAAGCCAGCCTGGTGTAGGAGGCACCACAGAAGTCCCAGTCTGTGAAGTGGTGGCCACCTGTAGAGTATCACCATAGCTGTCCTCATCATCAGAAAACTCAAAATCTCCACTTGCTGCAGCTCCTGAAGGTAGATTGGTCAGGGCATCCTTTGCTCTTTGCATTGATGCAGTTGTATGAATTAGATTTAGTGACCTTTCTGCCTCCACATTGCCCTGCTGAGCCATAATTTGATAGGCTGGCACAGGATGAGTAAAGGTCTCAGGATCCAGGGAAATACTATCCAGAGTTTGTTGATAATGCTCTTGGAAAGTAAGTTCCCTTTCTCCCTCACTGACCTCCATTAACTCACTTGCAATGGCTGCTTCCATCCTTATTTCTCCTGTAGTCCCTTCTCTCTCTCCACTCTGTTCTTGCATCATGGGCTCCCCATGGCTCACACCTCTCACACCCTCACCTTCACCTTCTAAGGTGGAACTCTCAATCTCTCCTTTTGCCTGGCTGGAAGAAATAGCCAGCCTCTCACTCACATTCTCTCCTTTTGCCTGGCTGCAAGCCAGCCTCTCAGTTCCACTCCCTCTCAGTCCTAGAAGTGTCTCAACTACCACTAGATCATCTGCACTAGTTGTGGGAACAACTTGATTTTCAATTAAAGGTGCAGAGTGAACTATCAACGGAATGGTAGTTTGAACTGTCAACGGTATGGATACCGTTGATGGAGAAACACTTGTCAACGAAATAGACTGTTTCGTTGATGAAGTCAAGAAAGCACTTTGAGAATGAGAAATTACAGTAGAGTCTGTGGTGATTGATTTTAAAGAATGGTCCACAGATCCCCTTGCAACTTCAGGAAAAATTGGTTGATGGCCCAACAAATCACTTAACAAGTGATGGCCAACAGCTTCAGAGTGGGGCTTCTCCAAGATTAGAGTTGGAGAATCAGGAATAGATGTATGGATCATGTCCACATCTAAAGATTGAGTTGGTGAATTGGATGGAGATAATTCAAGATTGATGTTTAGAGAATGGGACTGTAACCCCAGAGTAATGATAGGGGTTACATCAAACTGAATTTGAGAAACTGGAAGTGTTGCTTCCAGTGTGTGTGCACCCTGTGTACCCTTGGACTTTTGCTTCACTCTCCTTTGGTATTGGGAAAATGTAGACTTTGGGCTTGAAGTGTCCCTTACCCTCTTGGACTGTGCTCTTGGTGGAGAGCTTGTTTCAATAATCACATCCTTTTGGGAGGATGCAATTAGACTTGTGTTTAAATCCATTTTACTCATTGTGCCTTGTTGGGAAGACACAATGGGGCTTGGCTGGTACACACTAACCTGTCCTTCCTTATCCTTGGGGTTTCTTTGATGTTCACCCCTTCCCTCACCTCTTACAACTCCAGACTCACTCCCCTTAGGTTGTGTGGTAGTTTTTACAACAGGTGCCTTTTGAGAAGCACCTGAGGTTGGCTTGGAGGATTTCTTTGATTTAGGTTTTGTTGCTAGGGTAGGAGCCTGTTGGGTCACAGCTACAGACTCCATAGCAACATTGGAAGGTAAAACAGTAGAGGAGTTAGCTACACTATCAGGGATAGTAGTAGTTACCTCAATGATTGGCAGATACACCACTGGAACATCACCATTGTGGTTCAGCCTGAGTATGTCTGTCAATACTCTCTTTTCTTGCACAAAGCACTCGAACCTGGCATTAGGGTTAGAGATAACTAATGGTGCTGGACTAACATGGTTAGCCAACATCATCAGAAACCTAGCATAATAGATATTTTTCTTCCTATTCGCTTTGTCACCCAACTTAGCACCAATTTCATACATAAGTTGGGTGCTAAAGTTGTGATATCTATCATTTAGAAGCATGGTTAGGAGAATTAACATAGAGTTAGTTAATGCATCAAAATTACTAATCTTTCCAGAAAAGACCTTAATGAATGCATCAGCTAAATAACTGTATTCTCTAACCAAACCTCTCCTAATTATTCTACCCAGATTATCAGTAGGCAAAGAGTAGTTTATAGAATTTAACATGGTAGTTATTTCAGTGTTAGTAGGCAAAGCATCACAGTTATTATCAGGAATATGTAAACATGCTTGCAAAACATCAGAATTAACTATGTACTCATTACCTTGAAGAGTGAATTTCAGTGTGCAGTGTGTTCCACTATACTCACATGAGGTCCAAATTTCCTCGATTATCTCATTGTAGAGTGGTGTAGAGTGAAACATTGCATAGCTCAACTTGCAATTCTTCATGAAATCCATCATTTTGAAGAACAGACTGTTCGGGTTTTCCTTGACAACAAAAGGGATGGAGTTGTTCTTCTCATAGATGAACCCTCCAGCAGACATTAGCTTGACTATGGGTGCCATTGTTGATTAAAGGAAAGCTTCGAACTGAATTGATTGATAGAGAGAAGAAGAGAGAAAAAGCCTTTGAAATTTTTGAGAACAGGTAAAAAGAAATAATAAAACTAAAATTTCTTAAATACTCCCCCAAAAATTCTCAGAAAATGAATCCAATAATAAATGTAAATTACTGGATTGGCTTAAAAATATAACCGTTACTCTTAAAGTATTACCATGATTTATACTTACAGGGGTGTATGCATAGATCGTGGTAAAAGACGTGTCACATTTCAACGGTTCAGATAAAAAGCACTAAATCAACGAATCAGGATTGGGCGGTTAAAGTCCCGTCTTATTTCGTTGATAAAGCTGCGTTTCGTTGATATAAAAGAGCTATCAACGAAACACCCAGAAAACTGCTAAGACTGTCAACGAAATGGTGCATTCCGTTGGCATAGTAATTTTGACTTAGACAAAATTTTACCTTTTCCTGAGAAAATTTATTCACAGAAAAAAAACATAGCAAATTTCTGGCTGCATTATGACTTGCAAATATCTCAAAAATAATTAAGAGAAATTTAGCATACCTAGCTCACTTACTAATCTTGAGAATGTTGATTCATCAAGTGGCTTGGTAAAGATGTCTGCAAGTTGTTGTTCACTTGGAACAAAATGTAACTCCACAGTACCATTCATAACATGTTCTCTAATGAAATGGTACTTGATGTCAATGTGCTTGGTTCTTGAATGCTGCACTGGATTCTCAGTAATGGCAATGGCACTAGTGTTGTCACAGAAAATAGGAATTTTCTCAACTCTTAATCCATAATCAAGTAGTTGATTTTTCATCCATAAAATCTGTGCACAACAACTTCCAGCTGCAATATACTCAGCCTCAGCTGTGGAGGTGGAAACTGAGTTTTGTTTCTTGCTGAACCATGACACAAGCTTGTTTCCTAAGAATTGACAGGTGCCTGTTGTGCTTTTCCTGTCAATTTTACATCCTGCATAATCTGCATCTGAATAACCAATTAGTTCAAAACCAGATTCTCTAGGATACCAAATGCCAAGGTTTGGTGTTCCTTTGAGATATCTGAAAATCCTTTTAATAGCAACTAAATGGGATTCCCTAGGATCAGCCTGAAATCTAGCACATAAACATGTAGCAAACATAATATCAGGTCTACTAGCTGTTAAATATAAAAGTGAGCCAACCATGCCTCTGTAACTTGAAATGTCCACAGATTTTTCCTTAGTATTCAATTCAAGTTTGGTGGCAGTAGGCATGGGTGTTTTGGCAGGAGAGCATTCCATTAAGTTAAACTTCTTTAATAAATCAAAAATATATTTTGTTTGACTAATGAAAATGCCTTCATTAACTTGCTTTACTTGAAGACCAAGAAAGTAAGTTAATTCTCCCATCATGCTCATTTCATACTTACTTTGCATAAGCTTGGCAAACTTTTGACAAAGTTTTTCATCTGTAGACCCAAAAATTATGTCATCTACATAAATTTGAACAAGTATTGTAGAGCCATTCACAATCCTATGAAAAAGGGTTTTATCTACAGTACCTCTAGTGAAGTGATTCTCAAGAAGGAACTGTGAAAGTGTGTCATACCAGGCTCTAGGTGCTTGTTTCAAACCATAGAGTGCTTTGAGGAGAAAGTACACATACTCTGGAAAATCATCATCTTCAAAACCAGGAGGTTGACTCACATACACCTCCTCTTCCAGTTCCCCATTTAGAAAAGCACTCTTAACATCCATTTGATAGACCTTGAAATTGGCATGGGCTGCATAGGCTAGGAAAATCCTTATTGCTTCTAGTCTTGCAACAGGAGCAAAGGTTTCATCATAATCGATTCCTTCTTCCTGTGAATAGCCTTTTGCAACCAATCTAGCTTTATTCCTTGTGACTATGCCATTTTCATCCATCTTGTTTCTGAACACCCATTTTGTGCCTATGACACTCCTGTCCTTAGGCTTGGGCACCAGCTTCCATACATTGTTCCTTTCAAATTGGTTTAGCTCTTCTTGCATAGCCAAAACCCAATCTGGATCTAGAAGTGCATCCTCAACTTTCTTTGGCTCATCTTGAGACAGAAAGCTGCTATATAGACATTCTTCTTGAGTTGCTCTTCTAGTTTGGACTTTTGAAGAAACATCACCTATAATGAGTTCAAAGGGATGATCTTTAGTCCATTTTCTTGAGGGAGGTAGATTTGCTCTAGACGAGGTAGCTTCATGATCATGATTGCCTTGATTGGACATTTGTCCTTGAGAAACTCCCCCTGAGTTTGTTGTCCCTAAATGATCACTTCTAGAACCATTTCTATGACTGTCAACGGTATGACCATTTTGGTTGTCAACGAAACGCTCATTTTGACTGTCAACGAAATGATCATTTGGTCTACTAGCAGCTATTCTTTTCAATCTTAATGCAGCAACTTCATCTTCACTGCTGCTTTCATCTGTGCTAGATACAACAACTTTAGGCTGTTTCTCAGTAGCCTTATCATGATTCACTTGTTCTCCTTCCTCATTCTCAAAAGAGAGACTTTCATGGAAACCTTCATCACAGAGACCTTGTATTTTGAGATCATCAAAAACAACATGTACAGATTCCATAACAATGTTGATTCTGAGATTAAAGACTCTGTAAGCTTTCCCTGCTGCATATCCCACAAATATTGCTTCATCTGCCTTTGCTTCAAATTTCCCCAAATGCTCAGCTTGATTTCTCAGAACAAAGCACTTGCATCCAAAGACATGAAGAAAATCTAATAGTGGCTTCTTTCTTTTGAGTAACTGATAAGGGGTCATTCCTTTGGCCTGATTAATCAAAGAAATATTCTGAGTGAAGCAAGCTGTGTTAACTGCCTCAGCCCAAAAATAAGTTGGTAACTTTGATTCATCTAGCATTGTCCTTGCAGCTTCAATAAGTGTTCTGTTTTTCCTTTCAACTACACCATTTTGCTGTGGTGTTCTTGCTGCTGAAAACTCATGCAAAATACCATTTTCTTCACAGAACACCTTCATGCTTGAATTCTTGAATTCTGTCCCATTGTCACTCCTAATCCTTCTTACTTTGAAATCAGGATGATTGCTTACCATCTTGATGTGATTGATAATGATTTCACTTGCCTCATCTTTAGAGTGCAAAAAGAAAGTCCATGTAAATCTAGAAAAATCATCAACAATCACAAGACAGTATTTCTTCTTTGAAATAGACATGACATTTACAGGGCCAAACAAATCCATATGAAGTAACTCAAGCTGATGGACAATTGATGACTCTGTCTTGCTTTTGAATGATGCCTTCTTTTGTTTCCCTTTTTGACAGGCATCACACAAACCATCCTTGGAAAACTCCACCTGTGGAATTCCTCTAGCAAGATCTTTCCTCACCAAATCATTCATAACCTTGAAATTCAGATGAGATAATTTCTTGTGCCATAGCCAACTTTCATCCTTGCTTGCTTTGCTGAAAAGACAAGTGATGGTGTCTGAACTTGTGCTACTAAAGTCAGCAATGTACACATTCCCTCTTCTGAATCCAGTCATTACCACATTGTTGTTTCCTCCTTTAGAAACAACACAGGCTTCTTTTGAAAAAGTAACTAAAAATCCTTTGTCACAGAGTTGACTGATACTAAGCAAATTGTGCTTAAGACCATCCACCAATGCAACCTCATCTATGATGACATTCTCTTTTGAAATCAAGCCATATCCCTTTGTGTAGCCTTTGCTGTCATCTCCAAAAGCAATACAAGGGCCAGCTCTTTCCTGAAACTCTGTGAGCAGGGTAGAATCACCAGTCATGTGTCTTGAACAACCACTATCCAAGTACCAAAGATTCCTTTTGTCTCCCTGCACACAATAAAACCAAATCAAGTTGATTTTGGTACCCAAGTTTCCTTGGGTCCTGTCTTGTTAGCCTTTGCATTCCCTTTTGTACCATTTTTCACTTTGGACTCAGATTGATTCAAATCAATCTTTACCCTTGGTGTTGATTTCTGAGGGTTGCTCATATTTTCATTCATAGCATGCATAGTTGGAGGAACAATCATGTTATTCATGTTCCATGGCATTTGTGGCATGTTAAACATATTCATGTAAGGATTAGACACAAATGGCATGCTAGCATATGGATTCTGAAATTGTGCATATGGAGCAAACATGTTAGGCATAACAGGCATTGTAGGCATGGAACTGTTCATTGCAGGCTTGGGCATTTTCACATTAGCAGATTTCTTAACAGATTTGCAGTTAGTAGACAAATGACTAACACTTCCACAATTAACACATGTCTTTCTAGGAGCATATTTATCAGGTGTGTAATTGTTGTGTTTGTTAATTCCTACTTTGCCATTCCTGTTATTCTTTTTATTTCCCTTAGCCTCATTATGAACTTTCTCTACCTTGTCTTTCAATTGCTTGTTAGACAAGTGACCTACATTAGCTCTCTCAACAGGCTTCTCAACTTTCTTTGAATTACTAGACTCACCTTGAACAAAGTTCTTGGTGACAGGACCATACTTGTCATTAAGTCTAGTGAGTTTCTCTTTTCTTTTGTCTGTCAACGAAACAGCCTGATCGGTTGATGGTTCATGTGTCAACGAAACATTGCATTTCGTTGACATATCAACCTCCAACAAATGATCATTGTTGTTTGTTGACTCTGTTTCTGATTCTAAGGTTTCACCAACACACCCTAGCTTCTCTTTGTTCTTTTTCCATGATTCCTCACAGAAAGATTCCATACCTTGAACATTAATGATGTTGGTAGCAACATTCCTGGAATCTTTCCATTTTGCAATCACACCTTGTTCTATTTCAAGTTGTGTTTTAAGAATTTCTTCCCTTTGTAACACGTTCTCAAGTTCCTTCTTAGCATCCCTACTAACACATCTCATTTTCTCAAATTCAATGAGCTGTGCTTCTAACATTGCATTCCTATCACTTAAGAACAAATTAGTCTCTTTTATTCTAGAATTCTCCTTGGTAAGTGATTTAAGAGTAACACGCAAATTATATAGTACAGTAGACATTTCATTTACTGCACTATCGCATTCCTCTTTAGAAAGCTCAGAAAGATTAGTAATTGTTACCTGGTTGCTTGAGGAACTTGCTTCCTGCTCATGATTGTCAGCCATAAGAGCCAAGTTGACATATTCAACATCATCATCAGAGTCTTCACCATTACCAGCCCAGTCATACTCCTGAGACATGAAAGCCTTTTCTTTTTCCTTGAGAAGTTCAAAGTATTTCTTTTTATAATCAACAGGCTCAAATTTCCTGTTGCCCTTCTCAACCTTGGGCTTTCTGCAGTCTCCAGCAAAGTGACCAAGCATTCCACAATTGAAACATTTTGACTTAGACTTTTCAATCCAGTTTGTTTTGCTAGGTTGAAAGTCTCTTCTTGGTGGCCTTGCTTCTGAGTTTCTTTTGAACTTGAACTTAGAGAATTTCCTAGACAGAAAAGCAATGTGCTCATCAATCTCATCTAAGTCATTCAAGTTGGCTGGTTCTGATTCTTCTTCTTCTTCTGTCATCTTGTCTTTACCCTTGCTAACATCACTCCTACAACTAGGTCGACTAGTTGTGGCCTTTGCAGTTTCTTTGTTGTCATCTTCCAGTTGGTTCACAGATGCAATTAATGCAATAGATCCACCCTTCTTCTGTACCTTTTCAATTTCCTCATCTTGCTCCATTTCCAGCTCATAAGTCTTCAAGGTTCCATAAAGCCTTTCAAGAGTGTAGTCTTT
The DNA here is from genome assembly GCA_030848705.1 of Heracleum sosnowskyi. Classification (NCBI taxonomy): domain Eukaryota; kingdom Viridiplantae; phylum Streptophyta; class Magnoliopsida; order Apiales; family Apiaceae; genus Heracleum; species Heracleum sosnowskyi. The sequence continues at coordinate 94,865,542 of CM061244.1, forward strand.
GTACTCTTGAGTGTTTCTAAGAGAAACAGTCATAGGCTTCCATTCTTTTGGAAGAGCTCTGAGAAATTTAAGGTTTGAATCCTTAGTTTGATAGATCCTCCCATACAGCTTTAATCCATTCAAAAGCTTCTGAAACCTACTAAACGTGTCATTTAGGGTTTCACCAGCTTTAAAATGAAAATGCTCATATTGTTGTATAAGGAGTTGCATTTTATTTTCCCTGACTTGCTCAGTTCCTTCACAGAGAGTTCTAACAGTATCCCATACTTCCTTAGAGGTTGTACAGTTGATAACATTGTCAAACATCTCTTGCTCCAAACCATTAAACAGAATGTTCATGGTTCTTTTGTCTTTATGGACTTCTGCAACATCTTCAACAGTCCATTCTGAGACAAGTTTTGGAATCTCTACATCAGGAGCATTATCTGGCAATCCAACTCTAGAATCAAGCTTCATGGGAACGTGTGGACCTTTCTCAATGCAGTCTACATACCTCTCATCCATAGACATGAGATGTAAATGCATCTTTACTTTCCAGTGAAAGTAATTGTCCTTATCAAGAACTGGTATCTTCACACCTGCATCCTTCTTCACCATGGTTTCTGTTTTTGGTCTTGATCTTTAAACTTCTTGTATGTTAGAAGCTTGCTTTGATACCAATTGTTAATCCCAAATGACCTAACAGAATTGTAGAAGGGGGGGGTTGAATACAATTTTGATATTTCTTTAACTTGAAAATACTTTATCAAATTAAACTGAACTGAATAAATAAAAACACAAGATATAAATAATTCAGTTGGATTGTTTGATGATCCAACTGAAGTGTTTTTATTGCGGAAATAATCTGTGATACAAATGTACACAGCTGCTCAGTTACAAGGTTGTAGAGAAGAAAAATGCTCTCAAAGATAGCTAATACAAACTCTTTGTTTTTCTTTACCCAAATAAAGTAACTGCTACACTTGGTTATATAAACCCAAGTTTACAACCCTATTTTTGGCTACACTAATAGTACAATGAGTAACCGCCAATAGTTTGCTTTTCATCCCTTTGTCCAGTGGTCCTTGGAGATCCTTGCTTTTGTCTTCATGCTTATTATGATCACTCCCAAGAGCCCAATTGGAAACTGGGATGTTTCCTTATTCCCCATGTCCATTTTAATGGTTTCCAATGCAAAGCACACTTCCACATCTCCTTTTTGATCTGTCAGGAACCTGTCACTATCACTTTGTCAATTGTATAGAAAAGCAATAATGATTCGTTGATGGCATAGAGATGTGTTTCGTTGATAGCTTTATTCTTTGTTTCGTTGATGAGCTTCCTTGTTTCGTTGATAGAGTAATCTTCATTCCGTTGACATGTCTTCACTTAGGCAAAATTACAAGGCACAAAATATTTACAATTAACCAACCTATTTTGCCTATCTAACCATTTAGTCAACATGACTTAGAAAACCTATCTAGTACTCAACAAACTGCATATCAAACTATGAAGTAATGTACAGTGCAATTGCTACATCACTCATTTCGTTGATGAGCTTCCTGTCAACGAAACACTGCAAAGCATGCTATTTCGTTGACAGTTACAAAATAACTTAATACAAAATCTACTAAGTGTTTTTATAATTATCATCAAGAACAACATATTCCTAACACTAGCTTTGTTTCTGATAATGACTCCATCAGAATCAGTCTTGTTCTTGAAAATCCACCTTGTACCAACAATTGATCTATCCTTTGGTCTTGGTACCAGTTTCCAGACTTCATTCCTTTCAAATTCATTCAGTTCTTCTTGCATTGCAGTAACCCAATCAGCATCTTTAAGTGCATCTTCAACTTTCTTAGGCTCCTCCTTGGACAGAAAGTTATTGTATAGACATTCATTCTGAGTTGTACTTCTTGTTTGAACACCTGCATCAGGATCTCCAATTATCAAATCAGGAGTATGATCTTTTGTCCATTTCCTTGCTGGTGTCAAATTGTTTCTTGAAGTAGATGCTCCCCCTGGATTGGTGTTATTTTGATTGAAAGAATTTGATTGATTTGAAGCTCTCCCTGAATTATTGCTATGCCCTCCTGATGTGTTATCAGGATCTTCACTTGGATCAGTATCTGAAGAATTCTGTCCTGATGATTGAGTTGACTCTGAACTTGTAGTTGAATGCCGTTGCTCCCCCTCAACATTAGCACTACTAGTTGTATTACTGTTGTTTGCATCATCAGTATTAGCACCATCAGTACCTGGTGAGTCATCAGGATTTGGTGACCCATCAGTATCTGATGAATTGACAGGATCTGATTCACTTTCTTCAGGTTCCTTGGAAACTTCATTTTCAAATAACAATCTATCATGCGAGTCTTCAATGATTCCAGTTATCTTCTTATCATCAAAAGATACATGAATTGACTCCATGACAGTTCTTGTTCTCAAATTAAAAACTCTGAAGGCTCTTGATGTAGGATAACCTATGAATATTCCTTCATCAGCCTTTGTTTCAAATTTCCCTAGCTGTACAGGATGAGTTCTGAGAACAAAACATTTACAGCCAAACACATGCAAATGCTTCAGACTTGGTTTCTTCTCCTTGAGTGACTGATAAGGAGTGACACCATGCCTGTTTATCAATGTGAGATTCTGTGTATAGCAAGCTGTGTTGACTGCTTCTGCCCAGAAATATGTAGGTAATTTAGCTTCTTCCAACATAGTTCTGCCAGCTTCAATAAGAGTTCTATTCTTCCTTTCTACTACTCCATTTTGCTGAGGTGTGCCAGGAGCAGAGAATTGTTGAATGATTCCTTTGTATTTGTAGAACTCTTCCATCTTTGAATTCTTAAATTCAGTACCATTATCACTTCTCAGAATCTTGACTTTGTACTTTGTGGTTGTCTCAATCATTCTCACATGATCCAACAGAACTTCAGGAGTTTCATCTTTTCTGTGCAGAAAATACACCCAGGTGAATCTAGAATATTCATCAACAATTACAAGAGTGTACCTTTTCTTACTGATGGACATGATGTTGACTGGACCAAACAGATCAAGATGTAGCATGTGATATAGTTCTTCAATAGAGGATTCTGATTTACTCTGGAATGATGTCCTTCTTTGTTTTGCTTTTTGGCATGCATCACAGAGTCCATCAGGTGTATACAAGACATTAGGTAATCCTCTTACTAACTCTTTCTTAACCAACTCATTGATGTTGCTGAAGTTGAGATGAGAAAGCTTCTTGTGCCAATTCCAACTTTCATCTACTGAAGCTTTACTGATGAAACATGTAGGGGAGCCATCAGTATCTGAGAGAATGTTGGCTTCATATATGTTACCATGCATGTAGCCAGTTAGTGCTATCTTTCCTGTTGCTTTACTGACTACTTCACAATGTGTGGAATAGAAATTGACATGATAACCTCTGTCAGTGATTAGACTAATACTCAACAAGTTGTGTTTTAGTCCCTTCACTAGAGCTACTTGTTCAATGATGACATTTCCAATGATTATATTGCCATATCCCAAGGTTTGTCCAATGTTACCATCTCCATAAGACACAGTTGGGCCAGCTTTTTCCTCATATTCTGATAACAGGGCTTTGTTTCCAGTCATGTGCACAGAACATCCACTATCCATGACTAACACTTTTTTCCTTTTACCCTGCATCAGAATAGTAAAACACTAGTCAGAATGTTTAGGAACCCACACTTGTTGGATTCCTTGTTCATGCATTTTATTAAATTTAACAGCAGAAGACTTTTTGACTTTAGCAGTCCTGACAGGATTTACTCCATCAGGATTTGCTTTGTCAGTATCAGTATTAACAAAAGCATGCTTCACTATGACATTTTCAGTCCTATCAGACTTTGTACTACTTTCAAACTTAGGCAATGGATCATAAAAGTTATAATACAAATCATGATACTCTTTACATGTATAAATAGAATGCCATAGACTACCACAATGAAAACAGGAATTCTGTGGTTTGTAAAATACTGATCTATTCCTAACATCAGACTTAGGAATTTCAGCAATTTTCTTCTTACTCTTTTTACAATCAATAGCAAGATGATTAGAGTTACCACAGTTAAAACAACTCTTTCTAGGTGCATTTGGGATATACTTATAACCATTTTCTTTATTGATCCCAATTTTACCATTCCTGTTTCTCTTAACAGTAGCTTCCTCTTTCTTATCTGTAACCTCAAAGATTTTATCCTTAAGCTGTTTCTGAGACAATAGACCTACATTCTTAGTGACTTTGTTCATGACAGGTTTAGACTTTATAATTTTAATTCCTTGAGTAGAAGAAGATCCCTTTTCAAAAGTAGAATTGGAATCCTTACCAAAAACAAAATTAACAGGAGTAATCTTAGATTTGGTTGAGTCTATACCATGTCTATAGGTCTTTGGACTGACTGTCTCATCAATGACAATTTTCTCTGCTAATTTCTTATCTTCATCTGACTTATATCCTAGACACTCTTTCCAATTCTTAGAGGTATTAATCTCATGAAATTTCCTACCAGAGTCTGTCCAGGTTCTGATTTTCTCATTAGCATATTCAAGTTCTTTTTCAAGAGAAGTACATTTAGATGACATCTCTAAGGGCATGTGTTTAGCATTATCACATTCTTTTTGTACTTCTTGCATACGAGAAAATTCAGCTTCTAATATCTCATTCCTCTTTCTAAGGTCAGACATCTCAGATAAGATTCTAGTATTCTCAGCAGTTTGACTTCTAAAGCTAATATGTAATGACTTTAGAAAACGTCTTAACTCAGAAGCATTGTCAATATCAAAATCAAAGATAGTATTTAGTACCTTATCATCAGGAGCAGCAATTACATCAGCATTGGCCATTAACGCATAGTTGACTACCTCAGTATCAGATTCTGAGGAAGAGTCCATCCAATCCTTGCTTGATGTGATGAGTGCCTTTGTCTTGTTGCATTCAGAAGCAAAGTGACCCATACCATTACACTTGTAGCATCTAACCCTTGACTTGTCAAATTTGCTACCCTTGCTGTCCTTTTTGATATACTTGTCTTTGTCTGCATTGAAGGTCTTTTTCTGAAAGTTGCCTTGTCTTCTATTCTTCCTGAACTTCATCCTTCTGAAGTTTCTGACAATCATAGCAACCATCTCTTCCATGTCTGAATCAGAAGATTCATCATCAGTATTGGCATCAGGATTGCCATCAGTATCTGATGAAGAGTCGTCAGGATCTGATTCAGCTACTCTTGCTTTCCTTCTAGAGACCTCCATAGCTTTCCCTTTTGATTTTGCTTCTACATTCAAAGCAATTGACTTTGCCTTGCTGCTTTTCTTGTTCTTCCTCTGTTGAACTTCAAGATCATGAGTTCTTAGCATCCCATAGATCTCATCAAGAGACACAATGTTCAGATCATATTGGTGTCTAATGATTGAGGTCTGAGTATCCCATTCTTCAGGTAAAGCTCTAAGAAATTTGGTGTTTGAATCTTCAGTTTCATATACTTTGTCAACTAAGGATAAGCTATTCAATAGTGTCAGGAATCTATCATATAGCTCAGTCAGGCTCTCTTCAGGTCTTGCATCGAATTGTTCATATTCTTGAATCAATAGAGCCCTTCTGTTTTTCTTGACAGATGCAGATCCCTGGCACTGAGTTTCCAAAGTATCCCAGATTTCTTTTGAAGACTTGCATGCAATCACTCTGTTTGACATAACAGCATCAAGACCATTGTGCAAGATATTCTTTATCTTTGGTTCTCTGAGTACATGAGCTTTTTCTTCTGGAGTCCATTCAGATTTAGCTTTGACCACATAATGTTCTGGTACAGTATCTGTTCGTTCTACGAACTTTGTTGGTATATATGGTCCATCACGAATCCTGTCCAGATTGTCAGGATCCATAGCCTCCAGGTACATCAACATCTTTACCCTCCATGTAGGATATTCTGATATCTTCAAGATGGGAATCTTCATGCTTTCATACTTGGTTGTCGACATCTTAGATCGTCTCTGATTTAAAAATAAACCAGTTTGCTCTGATACCAATTGTTGCCCAGTAAATAACAATTGTAGAAGGGGGGTTGAATACAATTGTATAAGATTCTCGACTTTATGTAACACAAATATGAAAGATCAATAACAGCTTTATTAAATCTGATATAAAACTGTTACAAACTCTCTCAAGAAATTCTGATGTTCTTGAGAGCTGCTAACTTACAAAAAAAACTCTCTCAAGAAATTCTGTTCTTAAGAGCTTCTCTCTTGATTCCCTCGATTATGTTCACGTTTGAATGAATACATAAATCGAAACCAAGATTGTGTTTATATAGTGCACACAGCTTCTCTATCAATAACAAGATAAGTCCTAATCAATAACAAAGATAGAAACCTATCCTTAATCGATAGCTACATTCTACAAACCAGGAACAGATAGAATAAACTTCCATGTTTATCTAGACTCCAAATATAACTCGAAGTAGGAATCCTGATCAGCTTCAAGTTCTGATGATCAATCCTGATCATAGTCTGAGTAGGAATCCTGATGATCAATAAGATACTGACGCTTGATCAAATACTGATGACCATGCAATACTGATGACGTCAGCAATCCTGATCAGTTGAGTCTAGCTTCTGACGATCATTGAATTCTGATCTAACACTATCTAACTTAGTATGGCTTATAGCTAATTCCTATCTTTAGTGATCTATAATTCCTATCCTATGTTCAATTTTCCTACGTTGTTTCAGTGACTTCAACCTGTAGCTCTGATACCAAACCTGTGACACCCCCAAACCAGTGCCACGAACATTACATATTATAACATAATATAACATACAACCTAGGCATGCATCTAATAAATAGAAACCATACCCCAAGCCAAGATCGCTACCAGGTCGAAGTATGAAACAACATATCTAAGTTCCAACATTTAAATGAGTTACTAATTAAGTTTTACAAGTCTAAACGATTTAAATATTACAACTTAAACCAAAAGTCTTAAGTCTATTAGGAAACCAAAAGTACTTAAGCATCTAAAACCTGTGCATGGGTCGGGAACCCAAACCACGGGCCGCTCCTAGCAGCAAACTCTCTATCAAAAGACTTCCTAGCAGTGCGGAATGTACGGACCATCTTCTGACTTCACTGAAAGGTTAAGGTAAAAACAAGAAAATGAGCCAAAGAATGCTCAGCAAGTATAATCAACAACATATGTAACTAGAAATCCATTAGTGATCAAATGGTAATTAAATGGAAATCAACTGGTAATCAAATGGTAATTAACTGGTAATCAAATGGTAATTAACTGGTAATCAACTGGAAATCAATAGTTTCAAGATATACATCTCTATTCAAAGGGAAAGATTTAAGGAATGGAATTGGAACTTCCAGTAAGACGGTACGAGCTATACGGGTGATCAGCCACATAAAGCTCCAGACCATGTTTTCACAAGGTCCTAACATTCAGGATCCATAGGCACACATTGGCCTAAAAATACATACATAAGTAACCAGGACCGCCGCCACGGCCAAAGTTTGTTCCATTCATGAGTAATTCAAACAAAAGGATTAAATGAACAAGAGGCTTTTAACATTTCCGATATTCATTTCAGGGCATAAGCTATTTCAAGATTTTAATTACAGGGGCTTAAAGAATGAACAATTGAAAGGCATGGTAAATAAGTGAACAAAGGGATAAGTATGCTCCGGGTATTCAAAAGTTAACAGGGGTCAACAAAGTATAAGTCAAGGAAGAAGGCTTATATGGACAAAGCAAAGTTAAAGGAACAATTGTAGGTTTTATAAAAAGGGTAAGGTGAAAAGGGATACAATAACGTAGTATGGAAATTGATTGCATAATAATAATTTAAAGGACAAGTAAGAGTTTAACGTATACTTGCCTTAAGCTGAAAATATCTCAGTATCTGAATCTCAGGGTTCCAACTTCACTTCCACTGGCTCTTTGCCTAGCCTTCTACTGGAACCTATACAAGAATATAATACTGTCTTAGTCTCTAATTCTTAGTACCTCAGCTTTGTTTACGTATCTCTAAGTATTTCTACCCCATCGTTATACAATCATATATTCTTATATATATATTTAACCAAGTACAGTTAAACCTCGATTAAGTAATATCCGATAAAGTAATAACCTCGCTTAAGTAATAAATTTCGTCGGTCCCAACTTGGGCCAATGTTGTAAAGTAATATTCTCGCTAAAAGCATAAGATAATAAAAAATTAGAAAGTCATTAAGGGCCCAACTAATATGTAAAGTAATAATTCCAAAATTATATATATATATATATATAATGTATATGGGTTACAAAATTCAATTCTTTTTAAAATATGAATCTATAGTAGCTTGTTTCTTCTTTCCACCAAAGCCAAAATTAACCTCATCCTTGATTTTATGTAAAACATAAATAACTCCTGGTATGTTTTGCTCGTGTTGTAACAAGTAATTGTTCAAAGTGTTGATTGCTTGGAATGCTTCCTTTGATGACACGCTTGGAATGACATTGCTATCGTCCGGTTCAGGATCAGTCCCTTCATCAGTGTTCATTACCGACTCAATGATTTCCGTAGGTGATTACATAACCGCATCATTCTCGTTTGGATAATTTAAGAGATGCTCAACATCCATCTCATTTCTATATCGTAAATTAGAGATAGCTTCATTTAATCCTTCGATACCTTCATTTATTTCACCAAGTTCTTGTTCATCATTTTCTTCTGAACGAATCTTGCAATGCCGAAAACAAATTGCAATTGTGGTTGTTTTCACATCAATATTCCAAGCCATGTTAGCAATACTAATAGCATTCAAAATACATTGCATGTGATTGATTCTTGTTTTTAAATATAATGTATTGTAATGCATAAACATAAAAATTCGGTAAAGTAATAAAATATTACTTTATCGATAAAGTAATAAATTCGGTAAAGTAATATTTTTTGCCGGTCCCAAGGGTATTACTTTAAAGAGGTTTAACTGTAATCACTTAGGAAGCACATAATACTTTAACGACTCAATTAACATTAATCATGTAGTCACTTAACATCACATGACATCCTTAACACTTAATCATATAAGCCATGTATACGTACCTCAAGAATTATACCACATACTTATTCCATTGACGACAACCTATCTCAATTAAAGTTCAACTAAACAATTAGCATAGAAGGGACCATGTATACCACTTAAGATAAATAAAATTATGACATTACCACACTACCCTCAACACTTCCTCTTTTCTTTCTTCCTCTCTTCATGGCCTCTCGGCCTTTCTCCTTTTTCTCACTCTCTCACTACACTAACACCTAATCACACACACGAACAAGTACACTCACACAAGAACCCAATGGTGAACACATTTTAAAAGAATACGCACACACACACATACACTAATCTCAAGTTACACAACCTTTGCGAAAACACACATTACCTAAGTCTACATTTTTATCCTCACGCACACCTTGAAAATCACTCTTTTAGTCACTCACCCCCTCACATACACCATATATTTTGAAAATACATACTTATGGACACTCTTTGAAAATACACCCACCTACTTATTTTGAAAATACACACACCTATTTATTTTGAAAATACACACCTATGAATACATTTTGAAACTACACACACCTATTCATTTTGAAAATACACACACCTATGAATACATTTTGAAAATCACACTTCCAAACTCAAAGTTTTTAAATCAATTCCTTCCCTTCCAACTTCATCTCTCTCTCTCTCTCTCTCTCTCTCTCTCTCTCTCTCTCTCTCTCTCTCTCTCTCTCTCTCTCTCTCTCTCTCTCTCTCTCTCTGTCTCTCTCTCTCTCTCTCTCTCCCTCTCTCGGTCTCTCTCTCCCTCTCTCGGTCTCTCTCTCCCTCTCTCGGCCTCTCTCTCCCTCTCTTTCTCTTTTTAACTATCCTCCTTCCACCTTAACTCCCATCCTTCAAACCACAATCATTTCAACCTCAAGCCAAAGTTCAAACAACAAATGTTTTAATTGCAACTAACATCTATAAACAAAATAAAATCATACTTTCTTTTAAACTAACATGCAACTTATAATATTTCAAATTCTTACTATCCACATCACATACAACATACATAATAAATAAAAATCGAAACCCACTAGCAAACTTTAATCAAAATCATCATGGATCATAAAATTAGTGACATGCATCAACAAAATGAACTTGAGTTCAACTTTTAAACACAAAAATCAAGACCATGGCTCACAAGGATCATTGCCATGGTCGGGTTTCTTCTCGGATGAGCCCAAAACAATGGGTCTCATCGAGAATGACTCTAAATACACACAATCGACCTTTGCATGTAAGCTTTATGCATAAAGACCCTTAAATCCGAAAATTCCAAATTTTGAAATCATGATAAAACTCGAAATTAGTACAAGAGGGTTGTAGAGATTTGAGAGAGATGAAGAACAAGAGAGAGAAATGGGTGTTGGGGAGAGAAGAAGAAGAAGAAGAGAGAGAACGGGGTGGGGGAGCCGATGGGGGTGGGTAGGGGTTTTTATAGGGGAGTTAAAGTAATGTAAAAGTAAACACTTTTTAGTTATTTAATTATTAAATGACAAAAATGTCCAATTAAATAAAATACTAACATGATAAAAATCAAGGGCTTTCATGTAAATTCATAATCCCATTTCTAGATCCCATAGAGATATTATTCTACAAATAACTTTTGTAGATTAGTTAAATAAAATTACATTTACAAAGAATAATCAAATAAAATGTCTTTTAAATCCCAAAAATAAATTTTAAATAGAATCTTACCATTCACTAGGTAAATAAATAAATTACCTATTGAAAATAAATAATCTAGAAGGTGTAGCATCTCTCAAAATAATTAATTAAAATAATGAAGTGGTTATATAAAAATTTAAATCATGAGTTTAAAACTAAATTAAAATATAAATAATGCTAAGAAATATTTTATGCTACTTAATTAAATAATTTAGCATACTCTAAATTTAATATAATTATTATATGACTTAAATAAATTTACAGAGCACTTAAATAAAATTTAGAAACCAGATACGAAATTAACTAATTACTCACAAAGTGAATAAATTCACAATTCTAAGCACATAACAATTATTGCACATAATAAACACCTAACAATAAAATGTACGTTTCATTAAAATATTTAAGTCGAAATTTAGAATCGTTACAAACTCCAATTTTAAAGGGCTTGATCCCTATCTCAAAGTTCATACAATGAACTATCTAGTTACGTGAAACCGCTTTTACTAAAACGGGCGTTTCTCTTAAACCGTAAATCAAAACGATACGATTCTTTCGCTAAAATAATCTAGGAAATAGAGCCTACATGCTCATGGTCAGAAACCTCAAGTTTATGCCCTGTTTTGCAATCATAGTTTCTGTCTAAACTACCTAAGTAAAATCCGACATGGTAACGGCACTTATGCGTACTTCCCGTGTTTTTAAACACTCAATCCAATCTACAATCAACCATCAACCAACCACCAATCAAACTCAAACTTATACTACCATTTTTCTGTCCAAACAAGGCCACACTCTAATTCACAAGTTCATCCACAAATCAACCATCAAACATGCTTAAAATCATGCATACATGCTTTATTCTAACATAGTTTCAATCAAACACTTCTAACTTACTAGATCAATCAAATATCTTAAAAAGAAAGAAGTTTATACCTTCCTTGGATCTTAACAAAGGCTATATATGGGTGATATATCCTTCCTTGCTCCTTAACTATGTTAATCAAACCTAAAATCATCAAAACAAAACAAGATTCTATGAGGTTACTATTCACATCACTATTCATCATCATCTTTGCATCCATTTTTGACCAAGCTATCATACATGGATGAGGCTAAGATTAGAGATCTACCTTGGATATTGGAAGGGGGTGATTTAGAGCCCAAGATCAAGAATTATGGTTGAGTGGAAGTTGGAGCAAAATATTTAAGCCCTTGGAGAAATGGAAATAGCCGAATGTTCTTGTTCTTCAAGATGCATCACTTTTGATTTGTTTTGATTTGTTTTCTTTCCTTTTTGTTTTGTCTAATTAATCTTAATACTTTTGTCATTTAATTGTGTGGCTAATAACAAGGCTTGTCATCAATGACAAGGCTAAATTTGAACTTGTGGTGGTGGTGAATGTGGTGACAAGGTGGTGATTCATCACTTTGTCATGCTTATGTCATTTCCTTGCATCATGCTTATGTCACCCTTTGCATCCTCAATCCTCTTATATATTGCACTTGATGATCTCATATAATACTCCTCCTTTGGTTAGGGTTTAATCCAAAATTTATTACGCTTTTGTTTCGCGATAGTTTCAAGTGGTTTTAAAGACGTTTCTCTGTACCAAAGCTAGGGTACTTCCTTTATCCTTCCATTACCTTTGTCTAATATATAATCTTAGATTTCTCTCCTTGGTTTAAGATATGATCATGGATTTCTCATTCCACATACTTTCTTAAAACGATCAAATCAATTCATCCTTAACTGTCCAGTGAATAGTGATTTAAAACTCGGAGGGGAATCTTCTGATTCTGATCGCGTTTACATTCTTTTATTCTTCCTATACATCAATAATATCACTTCGAAACATTCATTCCATGTCGTCTACATAGTGTGGGCTGAAAAACTTTTCATCAGCAAATTTACTATTCATAAGTGGACAATTTACTATTCATCAAGGTTTTAATTATTACAAAAATTTGGGATATTACAATAAGAGAGTACCCAATTTTGAGAGATCCTGATGGAAGAGCATCAAAGTTCGATGTCTTGTTCAGGAAACAGCGACTGATTGTGTCAAAGAAGAAATTTCATTCCTTCTTAAGCTTTGTCTAGAAGAGATTACCATATCTCTTGACTTCACCATTGTAACCCAACTTTGTAACAAACTCAAAAAGAGTAGAGTCTGAAACATTAGCAGGAATATCATCACCAAGAACGGGTAAATGCAGAGCTTCCTTTACAGTTGCAGGAGTCACATAGTGAGTAGTTCCATTATATTCAAAACTCATCAAGATAGTGTAAGAATACCCTTTATCAAAAGTAACTGAGTTCCACACCTGCATTACAGACTTAAAAGAAACACTTGCAGGTTCTGTTAAAGCAAACTTCAATGGGCTTGAAGCTAGAAAATCTTGAATTATATGAAACTCATTGGGTAAATCCTGATGATTTAGAATAGCCACAAAATTGTTAGTGGCAAAAGTAACACCACGAATCACTGTTTGTTTGTTCATGAATGATGAAGACGCCATTGTAATGCTTTTGAAAACTTGAGAATTAAGATTTGAAGCTATTAGGGTATGAAAGCACAGAGAGAGAGAGGTAGAAAACGAAAAACTGATGATGAGAGAGTAATTAAAGATGTAGAACAATGAAAAGTATTTTGTTAAAACAAAATATTACTCTCAATAACAGGTGGAAAAATATGATTTGTGCACAAATAATTAGTGGACAGATTACGTGTGTCATTAAATAAAACTGCACCGCTTTTTATGTGTATATATATGTATATCTATATCAGTGCAACACATGCGCGCATACAGTTGTCACCAAAACTCAACCGTCCATCAGCATATACTGACGAAAAATTAGGCACAAATAAAGTAATTGAATACTGACCTGTACATCAGGATTGACCATTTGACTTCCTGTCAGGATTGAGTCCTATCAGGATTTGCTCAAAAATACATAACTTTCTGAATAACCATCAGGATTTGACAGTTATCAGGATTTCCTCTCTGTAGCCTTCCTCAGAAATTCTCAAAATTCATCATTCCAAGTTCATTCACCAACTTATTGAAAGTAGCTTCAGGCAGTGGCTTGGTGAATATATCTGCTAGTTGTTGATCAGTAGGAACAAAATGAAGTTCAATTGTTCCTTCCAGAACCTGTTCTCTTATAAAGTGATATCTAATACTGATGTGTTTAGTAAGAGAATGCTGAACTGGATTTCCTGTCATTGCAATAGCACTTTGGTTATCACAATAAATAGGGATCTTGGAGTATGACAAGCCATAATCTAACAACTGATTTCTCATCCACATTATCTGAGCACAACAGCTTCCTACAGCAATGTACTCAGCTTCTGCAGTTGAAGTGGAAATGGATTTTTGCTTTTTACTGAACCATGAAACTAGTCTTCCACCCAAAAACTGACAGCTTCCTGAAGTACTTTTCCTGTCTATTTTGCATCCTCTTTTGAATCCACTTTCCATTAAGAATTGAGCTAAGGTTTCATACCATGCTCTTGGAGCTTGCTTTAGTCCATAAAGTGCCTTATCCAATCTGTAGACATGATTTGGATATTTAGGATCAATGAAACCAGGAGGTTGTTCAACATAGACTTCTTCCTCCAGTTCACCATTTAAGAAAGCACTTTTAACATCCATCTGAAAACCTTGAATTTCTTATGAGCTGCATAAGCAAGAAATATCCTGATGGCTTCTAGTCTTGCAACAGGAGCAAAAGTTTCATCATAGTCAATTCCCTCTTGTTGAGAATACCCCTTTGCAACTAGTCTTGCTTTGTTTCTGATTATTACACCATCAGAATCAGTCTTGTTCTTGAAAATCCACTTTGTACCAACTATTGATCTATTCTGTGGTCTTGGTACCAGTTTCCAGACTTCATTCCTTTCAAATTCATTTAATTCTTCTTACATTGCAGTAACCCAATCAGCATCCTTAAGTGCATCTTCAACTTTCTTTGGCTCCTCCTTGGATAGAAAGTTATGATAAAGACATTCATTCTGAGTTGCACTTCTTGTTTGAACACCTGCATCAGGATCTCCAATTATCAAATCAGGAGTATGGTCTTTTGTCCATTTCCTTGCTGGTGTCAAATTGTTTCTTGAAGTAGATGCTCCCCCTGGATTTGTGTTATCTTGATTGAAAGAATTTGCTTGATTTGAAGCTCCCCCTGAGCTATTGCTATTTCCTCCTGATGAATTATCAGGATCATCACTTGAATCAGTATCTGAAGAATTCTGTCCTGATGATTGAGTTAACTCTAAACTTGTAGTAGAATGCTGTTGCTCCCCCTCAACATTAGCTCTACTAGTTGTATTACCATTATTTGTATCATCAGTATTACTACCATCAGTATCTGGTGTGTCATCAGGATCTGATGAATGTACAGCTTCTGATTCAATTTCTCCAGGTTCCTTGGTAGCTTCATTTTCAAAAATCAATCTATCATGAGAGTCTTCATTGATTCCAGTTATCTTCTTGTCATCAAAAGATACATTTATTGACTCCATGACAGTTCTTGTTCTCAAATTAAAAACTCTGAAAGCTCTTGATGCAGGATAGCCTATGAAAATTCCTTCATCAGCCTTTGTTTCAAATTTCCCTAACTGTTCAGGATGAGTTCTGAGAACAAAACATTTACAGCCAAACACATGCAGATGCTTCAAACTTGGTTTCTTCTCCTTGAGTGACTGATAAGGAGTAACACCATGTCTGTTTATCAATGTGAGATTTTGTTTATAGCATGCTGTGTTGACTGCTTCTGCCCAGAAATATGTAGGTAATTTAGCTTCTTCCAACATAGTTCTGCCAGCTTCAATAAGAGTTCTATTTTTCCTTTCTACTACTCCATTTTGCTGGGGTGTGCCAGGAGCAGAGAATTGTTGAATAATTCCTTTGTATTTGCAGAACTCTTCCATCTTTGAATTCTTGAATTCAGTACCATTATCACTTCTCAGTATCTTGACTTTGTACTTTGTGGTTGTCTCAATCATTTTCACATGATCCAACAGAACTTCAGGACTTTCATCTTTTCTGTGCAGAAAATACACCCAGGTATATCTAGAATATTCATCAACAACTACAAGAGTGTACCTCTTCTTACTGATGGACATGATGTTGACTGGACCAAATAGATCAAGATGTAGAATGTGATATGGTTCTTCAATAGAGGATTCTGATTTACTCTTGAAAGATGTCCTTCTCTGTTTTGCTTTCTGACATGCATCACAGAGTCCATCAGGAGTATACAAAACTTTAGGTAATCCTCTCACTAAATCTTTCTTAACCAACTCATTTATATTGCTGAAGTTAAGATGAGAAAGCTTCTTGTGCCAGTTCCAACTTTCATCTACTGAAGCTTACTGATGAGACATGTAGGGGATTCATCAGTATTTGAGAGAATGTTGGCTTCATATATGTTACCATGCCTGTAGCCAGTCAATGCAATTTTTTCTGTTTCTTTCCTGACTACTTCACAATGTGAGGAATAGAAATTGACATGATAATCTCTGTCAGTGATTTGACTAATACTCAACAAGTTGTGTTTTAGTCCTCTCACTAGAGCTACTTTTTCAATGATGACATTTCCAATGATTATATTGCCATATCCCAAGGTTTGTCCAATGTTGCCATCTCCATAAGACACATTTGGGCCAGCTTTTTCTTCATATTCTGATAACAGGGTCTTGTTTCTAGTCATGTGCACTGAACATCCACTATCCATGACTAACACATTTTTCTTTTTACCCTGCATCAGAATTCCAAAACACTAGTTAGAATGTTTAGGAACCCACGCTTGTTGGGTTCCCTTGTCATGCATTTTATTAACTTTCACAGCAGAAGACTTTTTGACTTTAGAAGTCCTGATAGGATTTACTCCATCAGGATTTGCTTTGTCAGTATCAGAATTAACAAAAGCATCCTTCACTATGACATTCTCAATTCTATTAGACTTTGTACTCTTATCAATTTTAGGCAATGGATCATAAAAGTTATAGTACAAATCATGATACTCTTTACAAGTATAGATAGAATGCCATAAACTACCACAATGAAAACAGGACTTCTGAGATTTATAAAATACTGATCTATTCCTAACATCAGACATAGGAATTTCAGTAACCTTCTTATCACTCTTCTTACAGTCAATAGCAAGATGATTAGAGTTACCACAGTTAAAACAACTCTTTCTAGGTGCATTTGGGATATATTTATAACCATTCTCTTTATTGATCCCAACTTTACCATTCCTGTTCCTCTTAATAGTAGCTTCCTTTTTCTTATCTGTAACCTCACAGATTTTATCCTTCAGCTGTTTCTGAGACAATAGACCTACATTCTTATTGACTTTATACATGACAGGTTTAGACTTTATAATTTTAATACTTTGAGCAGAAGTAGATCCCTTTTCAAAAGTAGAATTGGAATCCTTACCAAAAACAAAATTAACAGGAGTAATCTTAGTTTTGGTTTCATCTAAAACATGTCTATAGGTCTTTGGACTGACTGTCTCATCTATGACAATTTTCTCTTTCAATTTCTTATCTTCATCTGACTTATATCCTAGACATTCTTTCCAATTCTTAGAGGTATTAATCTCATGAAATTTCCTACCAGAGTCTGTCCAGGTTCTGATTTTCTCATTAGCATATTCAAGTTCCTTTTCAAGAGAAGTACATTTAGATTTCATCTCTAAGTTTATGTGTTTAGCATTATCACATTCTTTTTGTACTTCTTGCATACGAGAAAATTCAGCTTCTAGTATCTCATTCCTTTTTCTAAGTTCAGACATCTCAGATAAGATTCTAGTATTTTCAGCAGTTTGACTTCTAAAGCTAATATGCAATGACTTTAGAAAACGTCTTAACTCAGAAGCATTATCACTATCAAAATCAAAGACAGTATTTGATACCTTATCATCAGGAGCAGCAGTTACATCAGCATTGGCCATTAAAGCATAGTTGACCACTTCAGTATCAGATTCTGAAGAAGAGTCCATCCAATCCTTGCTTGATGTAATAAGTGCCTTTGTCTTCTTGCATTCAGAAGCAAAGTGACCCATGCCATTACATTTGTAGCATCTAACCTTTGACTTGTCAAATTTGCTACCCTTGATGTCCTTTTTGTTATACTTGTCTTTGTCATCATTGAAGGTCCTTCTCTGGAAGTTGCCTGGTCTTCTAGCCTTTCTGAATTTCATCTTTTTGAAGCTCCTGACAATCATAGCAACCATCTCTTCCATGTCTGAGTCAGAAGAATCATCATCAGTATTGGCATCAGGATTGCCATCAGTATTTGATGAAGAGTCATCAGGATCTGACTCAACTGTTCTTGTTTTCCTTCTAGAGACCTCCATAGCTTTTCCTTTTGATTTAGCTTCTATATTCAAAGCAATTGACTTTGCCTTGCTGCTTTTCTTGTTCTTTCTCTGTTGAACTTCAAGATCATGAGTTCTAAGCATTCCATAGACTTCATCAAGAGACACAGTGTTGAGATCATACTGATGTCTAATGATTGAGGTCTGAGTGTCCCATTCTTCAGGTAAAGCTCTTAGAAACTTGGTGTTTGAATCTTCAGTTTCATATTCCTTGTCAACTAAAGATAAACTGTTCAAGAGTGTCAGAAATCTATCATATAAATCAGTCAGGCTCTCATCAGGTCTTGCATCGAATTGTTCATATTCTTGAATCAAAAGAGCCCTTCTGTTCTTTTTAACAGATGCAGATCCCTGGCACTGTGTTTCCAAAGTATCCCAGATTTCTTTTGAAGACTTGCATGCAATCACTCTGTTGGACATGACAACATCAAGACTATTGTGTAAGATATTCTTTATCTTTGGTTCTCTGAGTACATGAGCTTTTTCTTCTGGAGTCCATTCACTTTTAGCCTTGACCACATAATGTTCAGGTACATCTTCTGTTCGTTCTATGAACTTTATTGGTATATATGGTCCATCACGAATCCTGTCCAAATAGTCAGGATCCATAGCCTCCAGGTACATCAGCATCTTTACCCTCCATGTTGGATATTCCGATTTCTTCAAGATGGGAATTTTCATGCTCTCATACTTGGTTGTCGACATCTTAGATCACATCTGATTCAAATTTAAATCAGTCTGCTCTGATACCAATTGTTGCCCAGTAAATAACAATTGTAGAAGGGGGGGGGGTTGAATACAATTGTATAAGATTCTCGACTTAATCAAGTATATATCACAAATATGAAAGAAAGATAACAGCTTTATTAAATCTGATATAAAACTGTTACAAACTCTCTCAAGAAATTCTGATGTTCTTGAGAGCTGCTAATTTACACAACACTCGTGTATACAACTGATTCGATGAGCTCTCTCAAATTGAAACCTAAACTGTGTTTATATACTACACAACTTCTCTATCAATAACAAGATAAGTCCTAATCAATTACAAAGATTGAAACCTATCCTTAATCGATAGCTACATTACTACAAACCAGGAACCGATAGAATAAACTTCCATGTTTAACTAGACTCCAAATATAACTCGAAGTAGGAATCCTGATCAGCTTCCAGTACTGATGATCAATCCTGATCTCAGTCCTGATATTCATCCAGATCCTGACGACCATGCAATCCTGATAGATATGCTTTACTGATGACGTCAGCAATCCTGACCAGTTGAGTCTAGCTCCTGACGATCATTGAATTCTGATCTAACAGTAACCATTCTGCATGCATAAATTCTAGTCATGATTCTTTCTGTGTTAAGTCTAACTGCATGACATGCTATGTGACTGTGATTGCTAACTGTTTATCTCTTAGGCATAAACTTGACTCTGCACAATCTTGTGAATCACACACACATGTGCACACTCACAGGACAGGATCCCCAATCAAGGTTGAGAGGCTGAAAACTTCATGTGAGCCTAAGAGTGTAAACTCCAAAGCCACAATCAAAGTGAAGTCTCCTATTGTGAGGAATGTTATTTATGACAGAAGAATTGTTAACAAAACTATTTCTAAATCAACTGGACCCTACCAAGTGTGGGTACCAAAAACAACTTAGTCATTTTGTGAATGCAGGGCAACAGGAATAAAAGAGTCATATGGATCTTGGACAGTGGATGCTCAAGTCACATGACTGGTGATATAGCCCTGCTATCACAATTTGAGGAAAAGGCTGGCACATCAGTAACCTTTGGAAATGACAACATTGGTTATACAATGGGATATGGCAGTGTTAAATCTGGGAATGTCATTATTGAAGATATAGCATTTGTGGAAGGACTGAAGCATAACCTCTTGAGTATTGGACAATTCACCAACAGGGGTTTCAAAGTGGAATTTGATGAAGATCATTGTCTAATCTCAAAAAGAGGAAGTGGTGAAGTTGTTCTAACTGGTGTGAATAAAGGAAGCTTGTTTGTAGCTGATCTCAAGGCTGTAGACAAGGGAGAAATTTGTTGTTTCTACACTAAGGCCACAAATGAGGAATTCTGGCTATGGCATAAGAAACTGTCTCACTTGAATGTTCAGGCAATGAACTCTTTGACAAAGAGAGAACTCATCAGAGATATGCCTGCCTTGGAGTTTGTGCAAGATGGAGCATGTGAAGCTTGTCAAAAAGGGAAGATCAAAAGATCAAGTCATAAAAACAAGTTGCTCAATACAAACTCAAAGCCTCTGCAGCTAATTCACATGGATCTATTTGGCCCTGTGGATGTAATGTCCCTTTCCAAGAAGAAATATGCTCTAGTGATGGTTGATGATTATTCAAGATACACTTGGGTGGAATTCCTATACTCCAAGGATGAAGCACCCCAAGTTATTATAGACCATATCAAGAGAGTTGATAAAGAAGCACAAAGCACTGGTTCCTCTGTAGTTGCTTTGAGAAGTGATAATGGGACTGAGTTCAGAAATTCAACATTGTATGAGTTTTGCAAAGATAAAGGAATTTCTCAACAATTTTCAGCTCCTAGAACACCTCAACAAAATGGAGTAGTTGAGAGAAAGAATAGAACTCTCATTGAAGCTGCAAGGACAATGCTGTTGGATGCAAAACTACCTACTAGCTTTTGGGCTGATGCTGTTAACACAGCATGCTATGTGCAAAATAGAACATTGATCAATAAGAAGTCTGGAAAAACTCCTTACTCATTAATGACTGGCAAAAGAGCATCCTTCAAGCATCTTCATGTGTTTGGAAGTAAGTGTTTTGTGATGAAAGATACCTCTGAGCATGTTGGAAAATTTGATGCTAAGGCATTTGAAGGTATCTTCATTGGATACTCTCTAGAAAGGACAGCATATAGGGTGTTTGTACCTGAGCAACACAAAGTCATAGAAAGCATGGATGTTACCTTTGATGACAAGAAAACTCCTGGACTTAAAACAAGTGATCAAGACAGTGTGCCATTAAGATTTGAAAATCAAGGATATCTTGAGGATTCTGAAAGTGAGGATGAACCACCTGTTCAAACTGTTCCAGAAAATGAAATTCTTGAAGTTGATGATCTTCTTCAAACACCTGTGCAAGGGTTCACAAACACAGGGGGAGAAGAAGAGAATGCAACTGTCAATCAAAATGAACTTGGAACAGGTCAAGGAAATGAACAGGGTCACACAAGGAAATGGGACAGAGCCCACACTAGGGATCAAATTATTGGAGATCCTGGTGAGGGAGTTAGAACAAGAAGGGCAACAATGAATACATGTCTGTATAGCTTCTTTCTGTCACAAGAAGAACCAAAAGTTGTGGAAGAAGCTTTGAAGAATTCTGACTGGATTGTTGCCATGCAAGAAGAATTGAATCAATTTGAGAAAAACAAAGTATGGGAACTAGTGCCACCTCCAAAAGGAAAGAATGTTATTGATACCAAATGGGTGTTCAGAAACAAGATGGATGAAGAAGGAGTGGTGATTAGAAACAAAGCAAGGTTGGTTGCCAAAGGATACTGTCAACAAGAAGGCATTGACTATGATGAGACATTTGCACCTGTAGCAAGACTGGAAGCCATAAGGATATTCTTGGCTTTTGCAGCTCACTCAGATTTCAAGGTGTATCAAATGGATGTGAAACATGCATTTCTCAATGGTGATCTTGTTGAAGAAGTTTATGTGTCTCAACCACCTGGCTTTGAGAATGAAGACTTCCCAAACTTTGTGTATAGACTGCTCAAGGCACTCTATGGACTCAAACAGGCACCTAGAGCCTGGTATGAAACTCTATCTCAATTCCTTCTTGAGCATCAATTTACCAGGGGTACAACTGATAAAACCCTATTTTTCAAGAAGCATGGAAATGATATCATTCTTGTTCAAATCTATGTGGATGATATCATCTTTGGCTCTTCAAATGAAAAACTCTGTGAAAGGTTCTCTAAGTTGATGCAAAGCAAGTATGAGATGAGTATGATGGGAGAGTTAACCTACTTTCTAGGTCTGCAAGTACATCGAAAGGAGGATGGCATCTTCATAAACCAATCAAAGTATGTCAAAGATCTTTTGAAGAAATATGGTTTAGAAGACTCATCCCCTGCAAAAACTCCCATGTCCACTGCTATCAAGCTTGATGAAGACAAGAAAGGCAAAAGAGTAGACATCAAGGTTTACAGAGGCATGGTTGGATCATTACTCTATCTTACTGCTAGCAGGCCTGATATCATGTTTGCCACATGCCTATGTGCAAGGTTCCAATCTGATCCTAAGGAATCTCACATGATTGCTATCAAAAGAATCTTCAAATATCTGAAAGGGACTCCTAATCTTGGGCTTTGGTATCCAAAGGGCACTGGGTTCAACCTGGTTGGTTACACAGATTCTGATTATGCTGGATGCAGAATTGACAGGAAGAGCACCACAGGAAGCTGCCAATTCTTAGGTCAAAGGTTAGTGTCCTGGTTCAGTAAGAAACAACAGTCCACAGCAACATCTATAGCTGAGGCTGAATATATTGCTGTTGGAAGTTGCTGTGCTCAATTGCTTTGGATTAGAAACCAACTTATGGATTATGGACTGGTGTTGGAACATATACCTCTGATGTGTGACAATACTAGTGCAATATCCATAGTTGCCAATCCTGTTAATCATTCTACTACAAAGCACATTGAGATCAGGTACCATATCATTAGGGAACATGCTGCAAATGGTACCATAGAAGTCTCTTATGTTCCAACTGAGAAACAATTAGCTGACATATTTACTAAACCTCTAAATGAAGCTGTCTTCAACAGACTTGTGAGTGAAATTGGAATGCTCAATCCTTCATTTAGTTGTTCTAAGTAAGTATGCTAGTTAATTGTTGCAGCAGTAAATTTTCACTGTATTTAGATGATCTATTCATTTGGAGTGAAAATTAGCTGAGATATGATTTATAAATATTTCAGTATTTTACTGCATATTTTTCAAATCATACTTTTCCAAGAAGTTATGAATTTTTAAGACATCTCTACATAGGTGATCTTGAGAGGTCACGACTTAGTTCAAATCAAACAGACTTATATCGCAAACTGTTGAAACTGTGAGACTTCGCGATATGGTTCATTTCATGAGTTTGCGACATAGTTCATTTTATGACTTCGCGACATAGAATAACCATATCGACAAGTCTCTATATTTGACAGAATATTGATTTAAATTAATTTTATTTCAATTCTTGATTTAAGTCTGACAAAATGCTTGAAATTCCAAAATGAGAGATTTAGACAGGGTATTTATACTATATCGCAAAGTCCCCCCCCCCCCAATCTCTCGATCTCTAAGACTTTGCGACATAGTTCATTTTTAGACTATGCGATATACTTTGCAAGACTTTGCGGTACATGCTATTTTTGACTTCGCGACATCCAATCAGACTGTACATATTCCTCACTCCATATCGCAGTGTCTCTATCATATAAATACCTTTTGCCGACCGTTCACAACTTTTCATTCTGTCTATTTCTCTCAATTTCTAAACCCTAAATTCAAACTCTCTTCTCTCTTCTTCAATCTTCATTTCAAATGGCACCCAAATCTCAAACAACTTCTTCCTCTAACCCATTAACCATTCCCAAAGAAACCAATCTTCTCACCATTCCATCTGAAACCGAGGCAAACCCAAGATATAAGTGCTTTGTACGCTTTCTAAACACCTCATATCTTCGTCAGGCGTTGACGACGAATCCACCCATGTATGTTGATATTCTTGAGGCGTTTTGGAGGACAGCCAATTTCACTTTACTGGCGAGGGAGAATGGCACTTCATTCTATGAAGTAACCTGCAGTATTGGAGGAAAAGAGTTGGTATTTGGGGAGAAAGAAGTGAATGAAACATTTGGTTTTAAGACGGAGGGGCATGATGCTGAAGCTAGTGACAAGGAAATGGTGGATTTCTTGACACTGATAAAGTATGCTGATGAGATAGATATGGGAAAACTGACCAAGAAGCATGTAAGAAGGGAGTGGTCATTTTTGTTTGATGCTCTGCAGAAGGTGTTTCTGTGCAGAAAGACTGGGTGGGATCAAATCAGCCACATTGCAGTGAGGCTTGCTCATTCCCTGGCATACAACCAGGAAATCAATGTAGGAGCAATCATTGTAAGGAAATTGGCTCAAAGGTTAGGTAAATCTCCACGCAACAGAGGTACTGAAATCTTCTATCCTCGTTTTCTTCAATGCATTTTAAATCATTTAGATTCTCAGTTGCATGAATTAGAAGGGATAGACACAACAAAGTTGGCTTATCCTAAGTCCATGTCCAAAGTTCAATTTGGTACATTGGACACTAGGAATCAAGTTGATGTAATTTTGAGTGTGACAGAGCATATGCAAAACAAATTCAAAACTTACACACTTGATCAGCCCCAATATCATGAACTTTCTTGGAAAGGAAAGGCTAAAGCTGATGAAACTAAAGAGTCTAACCCAAGCCTTCCTAACCCATCCAATGACCCCCCTGCAAACAGAACAGTAGTAATTAAGGATCCAAGTGCCCCAGTCTCTCAAAAGACTGGTGTTACTAAAAAGAAGATGAAGAAGAGACCCTTAGATATCATAAATGAGTCTGTAGAAATAGGATGTGAGGAATCTGAGTCACATCTCACCAGACCAAAGAAGAAGTCTAAAGAAATAGCCACCACTGAATCCTCCCAACAGGATTTAGATGTGCAAAAAGGGGTACACCTATTACTGTCAATGTCCTCTCAACAGGGCATTGGTATTGAAAAGAGTAGCCTCCCTACTACATTCTGTAAAGAGTCTGCACAGGGTCAAGACCTCACTCTTGACCCCAGTGGAAATAAGGATGCTAATACACAGAGTGGAGATCACATCACAATTGAAACTCCTCCTATTTCTCAGGGGGAGTTGCCAAAATCTAATCTACACCACACTTCTCTTCCAGAATCTACATCTCATATTTCTTCTCAACAGAATAGTCATTCTCATGACATTTCTGCAATTGATTAATCACAATCCAAATCTGTGATTGAGCCAACCTCAAGTGACATGGTGCATAACACTGTGCTCACCACCCAGGAACCACATCTAGTTGGCCAGGGAATGCATGCTGGGGCATATCCTAATGACACCAACACAAACATAGAGGATTCACCAGTTCTCACTGGAGACTCTATGCCAATCTCTCCATTCCATATGGACATGGACCTGCCTTCACAGGCACATGGAGATGATGTTGTCACTCATCCCATTTCAATGGAGACAACATCAGACTCCACAGTCATTCCAAGACTGGAGGAAACTCATACATCCACCCCACCTGAAGTGCCAAGCACTAGCTCTAACTTGGCTCAGGCCACCATGACAGAATGGCTGAAACCTGTGCAAAATGACAGGACTTCAGGATCATCCTCTGTGCCACCACAATTGACGGAAGAAGAATTGCAAAATCTTCATGTGGCACAGATTGATGAGTTCTCAAAGATTGCCCAACATCTCCTCACAGCTGGACTCCCAAATCAAGACTATGAAGCTATTTTGCTCTGTCACAAGGAGGATGTTGAGGCTCAATCAGAAAAGATTGTGGATGAAGCCCAACAGGATGACAATGTGGATGCCTGGTTGGATGCTAAGAGGTCAGTAAAGTTGAAGGATGCACTGGCCTATCTCAGGGAAGACTATCTTGTTAGGCCGAGTACACAATATATAATCAACTATATGTATGATAATAACAATAAGAACACTGTTTATGAATAATAAACTGTATGGAATTAAAAAACTCCTCTCTCAGTGATGTAAAATATCACAGAGAGCTGCTAGGTTACAAGAATAATGTTTTCATGTATTCGCATCCATTTTAGGGTTAACCTATCTGTGTTTATATAGTATACAGCTACATACAATCTTCTAATTGATATTCCTATAAATTAGCTATACAATTAATATCAATCTAGAATTGCGTCTGTCTTCTGTTCCGTTTCCTTAGCCATCTCGATATCTCTTTGCTTCTTTCCATCTTCAAAGAATATCGCTTCTAGAATCTTTATTGACTTTTACACCGACAGCTAAGCAAACTCTGACTGTCAGAGTTTAACAAACTCTGACCAGTACTCCAGCTAAACTCTGATAGTTTCCTGGAACTTTAAACACTGATAAACAAACATCAGCAATTATATCTAACAATCTCCCCCAACTTGTGCATACAAAAATGTACAAGTTAACAGATAATTGATGATGTCAAAACATATAACAAATGCAGTGTTTATAAAATTACAGAGTTTATATTATAACTTAGAACAGAAAACTTAAAAACTTACAGACTCCATTTACTTAATTTCTTCAATATCAGGTACAGTTCTGATGTAGTCCATAAGCAATCTTCTTTCAGCTCTCTCAAGCTCAGCTACCATTATCTTCTTCAGCTCTTTTAACTCTGGATCACTCTCTCCAGTTTGGTAGATAGCAGCCCTCAGAGCATAGATACTATTCTTTCTCATCTCATTTCCCAGCTTTATTATGAAGGATTTATCTGACTCCAGATTAAATTCCAACACTTTTATACCAAGATCTGTTCTGAGTTTTGCACTGTTCCTCTGCATTTCAACAAGCTTTCCATTGTAATCTCTGTACTTTGGTATGTAAGAACTAGCAGACTTTAATCCACAAAGAGCTCTAGCTTTCATCATTCTGCTTCTTAATACCTCAGCTGCTTGATGAGTTCTTTGATTTTTGATTTTGAGTAGATACAGCACATACTCCAGCTCTTCCTTCATTTTTAATCCAATGTCAGCTTCACCAACTCTGTATACTCTGCCATCAGTCTTGAAGTATAACAGAAAATCCTTTTTCAACCCTCTATGGTGTATTAACTGAACCAACTCTAAAGTATCAAGATTTTCTTGAGTCACACCAACACCTGGTTCAGCTAATGAGGTATAATCAATAGGACTATTATTCACCCTCTTTTCTCTATGAGATCCTAGTCCAGATTTATCTCTAGAGTCTTTGCCCATAATGGTTCTGCTTTGAAGAATATTTGCATTTCCAGGAATCAGAGTGTGTTGAACTGTAATTGGTTTTGCAAAAATCCTTTGGAGTTGAGAAGATAGCTGAGTCTGTACAACTTGAGTAGTATCAGTGGTTGTCACAGCTTCCAATGATTTTTCAACTTGAGCATTATCAGAGGTTGATTGAACTTTCTTCTGTACTTGTTCTTCTTCAACAAGCTTCCCTTTGCCTTTATCAAGATTAGCTTCAACTGGCCGCTTTGCATATTGTAAACTCTGTTGAGAGTTTACATTTTCTTTGATGATAATTCCTCTTTCTTTTGGCCTTGAAACCTTCACAGTCTTCTTGATCTTTCCAGACTTTAAATTCCTCTCATGCTCTTCAGCTAGCATCTTCTCTTCTGCTTGAATGTCTTCAATGGTTGCATCTGCACCATGTTCTTCCAAAAACAACTGAGCTGCAATCTCTTCATCAGTAATTGGTTGAGAAGTAAGCAATAAGCTTCTAGCTCTTGAAGAAGATTGAGCACCAGTGTTTATTTTCTCAGAGTTTGCTCTAGTAGAGTTTGACCTTAGTCTCCCTTGCTCTTGAGTAGATTTTGTCCTTAACTCTTTTTCTTTTGCACCACCATCAGTATTATCATCCTGTCTACTCAGAGTTTGAGATTTCTTGCATTTGTCTTTAAGTACTCTCTCCCCCTTTTTGACATCATCAGGAATCAACACTAAAGTGAGCAACTCTAGAGAAGCAGCAATTGAATCAAGCTTGTCAGACATGACAGTTTGATTCTCTTCAACTTTGCTTAGCCTGGTTTTTATAACCTCCTGCTCTCTAGAGAAAGAAATTTTTTCTTGCTTTAAAGTCAGCTCCCTTGCAGCCACATCATTCCTCAACCCAGTAACATCTTTCTGAGTTTCATCAAAACGAATGTGAAGAGACTTTACTTGGACAATTGTAGCTTGAAGATTAGCAAGAAGCTCATGATTAATGATAGTAGAAGCAGACTTTTTCATAAAATCAGCTGCTCTTTGTGAAGTGAAGATACAGTCATGATTTGACCAATTTGCATAATACATATCCTGAAAATGTGCTTCAGTAGCATGATTAGATGTACCACCAATATCAGTCACCTTAGGAATATTTTGAGCAGAAACCCTTGGAGAAGATGAAGAGTCAGCTTGATCATCAGACTTTGCTGAAGACTCTGCACTTGGAGAAGTATGAACAGTCTCAGCAAAAGTTTCATGTGCATCCTCATGTGTAAGCTTCTCAGAGTTTAAATTTGCAACTATATTTTCTGAAACAGCCTAAACAACAGGCTCTGCAGTAGATTCAAAATCATTTTCTGCAGTATCTTCTAGAACAGTCTCTGCAGCTACAGCCTTTGCTGTCTGATCAACCTCTTCACCTTTTTCAAGAACCTGGTGAGTGACAGAGAGAACCTCTGTATGAGTAGCCAAAGACTCATCCATAATTACTGTTGGTTGATCAGCTGCCACATCCTCAATTGCACCAACACTGCCAAACTCTTCAAGAGTTGCAGAAGGATGTGCTTCAATATTTGCCTCTATATCCATCTCCAAAATAGGCTCAGGCTGTTCATCATTCAAACCATCCATATCATCAGCATTTGCTCTGGCTTCATCAGGCACAGTAGCATTCACAGAAACATCTTGAGAAATAATCTCTGGAGCTTTAGCAGGTGTAGAATCTGGAACCAAACCATCAAATAGAGAAGCAGCAACTAGCTTCCTCTTCTTGGTATGGATTGACGCATTTTCATCAGAAAGAGGTCTATTTGCCCTCTTCTTTTTCCTTGAAGTACCAACAAACCTTGGTAAATCATCAGCATTTGAAGGTTTAGCAGCCTTGACAGCCTTAAAAGCTCTATGCTTAGTCCTACCCCCAGCCTTTGGTCTTTGGGATGTAGATGGAAGAGGTTCAGAGTTTAGTTGTGGTTGAGGTTGTAGAAATTGTTGGACTGAAGCTGGAAGTAACAAGTCCCCAACATTTCCTTTCTTAACATCTTTATTTGTTAAGTCAGAGAATACCCTTTTATGCAACTTAAATGAAGGAATAACATCATCTTCAATAATGTTAACCTCAGTTACACAAGTAGAAAATATTAACTGACAAAAACGAGCAAAATAAACCACACCCCTATTCTCTGTCATCTTTTCTCCTATATTATTCAAAACAAGTCTAGCAAAATCGAAATTATTACCATAAAGAAGAGAATACCCGATTTGCAGACTGTCAATTGGAATAACATCCCAATTGGTACATTTCTTCCCGAACGCTCTTGTTATGCAATCAAAGAAGAAACTCCATTCCTTCCTTAAGAGCGGTCGCTTCAAATTACCTGTCCTTGCCAAGGACCCACTGTAACCAATCTCCCTCATCATTCTCTGAAGCTCAGCATCACCAACAGAAATAGTGTATGCATTGAAATCTTCAAAACCAAGAGCATCACGAACAGTGGTTGGAGTAACCACAAACTCTTGTTCTTCAAACTCGAAAATTATTGAAGGAGTTCCTGACTCTCCTCCATCATCATACACACCCGTCTCCCAGAAAGCTTTGATTTGAGATCCATACAGCTTTGTTGGTTCCACAAGAGCTTGTCCAATATCTCACTGAGCAAGGAAATTCTGAAACAAATGAAACGCCTTTGGTACGTTCTCAGTACTCAAGGGTGCTGCATAATTGTTAGGTACGAACTCTAGACCAACAGATTGAAACACAGTAGTTGCCATTAGAAATAGATTAGAAAATGATCAGAGTTTATGCTTGGAAAAGTGTTTGAAAAATTGATGCAGGAAAGGTGTTTGTGAAAATGTGTGTGTGAAAATATCCTGTGAATAGAATAAGTCTGTAAAAATTGTGAACGTTGTGTGTATAATGATTAAATAAAAATTAAAACTGAAGAGTTTTAATCATTAAGACACACATCAGGCTTACTCGTGAAGTGTGTGAGTGGGACAGTTGTCACACATGCAATAACTGACAGCACTAATCGTAGTAGTTTCCAACACGCATGCGCAGTAAAAACAGCAATAATTACTGCTATTTACACGCTTCATCATTTTCAAAATGCATACAAACCGTTGTCAATCATACTCACTATTTTCAAAAATAATGTTCCTCAAAAATTATGAAATGTCTGAAACACATTTATTTATTTTAATCATCAGAGATTAAAAATAAATTACCTCGGCGTAGATGATAAGTGGATTTCATATCTACTTGGAACGCTTTAAATCGGCTTAAATTGATTGTTTGTACTCAAGTACGTGGTGTTTTTAATGTGTTTTGTGCTAGTGTATGCAGAGTTGTTTCGTCAGCAGAGTTGTGGAGTTTCTGTGGTTTGTAGTGGTGTTTTGAGCAATGTTGTGAAGGCCAAGTGGTTGCGAAACGTGAGAGCGCAAGGAAGCGTCAAAGAAAAAACAAGTTGAAGAATTCTGGCAGAAGACAGGCGCGCCCGCGCCCATCCAAGCGTGCCCGCGCTCTCCAAATGCTGAAAAAGGCAATTTCTGTCTAGAAAAGGAAATTAGCAGAAGACCAGTCAACTCTGTGGCTTATATAAACTATTGGTGGACGATTTCTGAGATATACATTGTCATATTTACATACTTATCCATCCACCGGTGAGGAGAACAAGAAGACGGCTAATTACGAAGATCTACTTTTCATATTATCTTTGTATTCTTCTAATTAGGCGATACTTTGGATTCTCGTTTGTTCTTTCATAAACCCTAGCACTTTTAATCAGTATTCTAGACTTATTATTATCATGTTTTCATCAGAACCCACGATGATGAACGGTTCGATTATGAACTAATCGTTGTCGTGGGATTCTAACGGATTTATTTATGGATTTTAGTAGTTAATTGTTTTAAAGATGTGTGTGTGATGGCTAATTGATATCCTAGTTTGGTTGTGCTTATTCTTCTTGGATGCGTAGCTAACATCTAAGTTGTTTGTTAATCTCTATTGATTGCGAAAGTGGATATAGAGGTTTAGAACTTGCCATGCTAGTATAGGTTTATGTATGTTTGTCATGCATGATTCGTAGGTGATTTTAACCATCTTACCTGCCCTATGTAATCTGAATGGATAACTTGCTCGTTAAACCGTTATGTTTTCAAATCTTATAGACATATAGGGTCTAAGCATAATTGGTGTCTACTTAACTTCTATCTCTTTTGTGGATGTTTGAGTGGTTTGGTATACGTATACTGAAAGGTAGCATATACTGATTTCGTGTTATCCGATTAGTTGTCACAACCATCACATGCATTGATTAAAGACAAAAGACTCTAGATGAAGTATTTAATGAAGTTAGGATCCCATGTTTTATTCTCATAAGTAATTCATCAGCAATCTCTTAGTTAATTTTAGTCTTGATAATTTGTTTAGTTAATTTAGTTAATCAAAACACAACTTTGATACTTGTCTTAGCATTGAACAATAGCCATACATTGTTGCATAAGTGCATACCTATAGTAACCAAGGCAGTCTCTGTGGGAACGAACTCTACTTATTCTTATATTACTTGTGACCGGGTACGCTTGCGTGATTTTGTGCGAACAAGTTTTTGGCGCCACTGCCGGGGACTCGGTGTTATTTATATAGTTTATGTGCTTGTCATCAGTGGTCGTTAAAGTTCACTGACTCAGATTATTCTTTCATCAATTTTACTTTGTTTGGTGAGTTTCAGGTATTCTAGTGAGCGTGTATGCGAACACGTTCTCAAACTCGGAAAGCAGAACTTGAATTGACTCTAGTTATGGGAGAACCAGCAGCAACAGAAACGAAGGCTTTGAAGGATTATTCTCAGCCAAAGATCAATGACATTCAATCTAGCATTGTCAGGCTAGCTATTGCAGCTAATACTTTCGAAATCAAGCCTGGCACGATTTAGATAGTGCAGAATTCAGTTCAGTTTGGGGGTGCTCCGACGGAAGATCCTAATATGCATATTAGGGATTTCATCGAGATCTGCGACACCTTTAAGTTCAACGGAGTGTCAGAAGATGCTGTGAAGCTGAGACTTTTCCCATTTTCTCTGAGGGACAAAGCTAAAGGCTGGTTGCACTCACTACCAGCAGATTCTATTACTACATGGGAGGATCTTGCTCAGAATTTTCTCACTAAATTCTTCCCGATGGCTAAAACAGCTGCAATCAGGAATGCTCTTACTCAGTCTGCACAGCAGTCTGGAGAAACTTTATATGAAGCTTGGGAGCAGTACAAGGAGATGCTTAGGAAGTGTCCTCATCATGGAATGCCTGATTGGATGGTGATCAACTGTTTCTATAATGGCCTGGGAGGTCAATCACGACCAATGCTTGATGCGGCATCAAGTGGAGCTCTATGGGCTAAAAGTTACGATGAGGCTTATGAACTAATTGAGATGATGGCTGCTAATGAATATCAGAATCCAACTCAGAGGTTATCACAAGGAAAGGTGGCAGGAATTCTGGAAGTGGATGCAGCCACGGCAATTGCAGCTCAGTTGAAGGCTCTGTCTATGAAAGTGGATTCTTTAGCTAACTATGGAGTTCAGAATGTGGCTGGTGTTTGTGAGCTATGTGCAGGTGCTCATGAAACGACTCAGTGTGCCATATCCAATGAATCGGCGCAGTTTGTGAGCAATTTCCAGAGACCACAGCAGCCAGTGCCTAATGCCTATCATCCCAACAACAGGAACCATCCTAACTTCAGTTGGAGTAACAATCAAGGTGGCCAGCAACAACCACAACAGCCATATCAGCAGTATGAAGCGAGGCCATTTAATCCTTCTGGACAACAGCAGAAGTATGCTCCAAGGCAACCATATCAACCACCAGGGTTTCAACAACCATCTCATGGCAATGCTGGTCAATCATCTAATGAAAAGTCTGAATTGGAGGAATTGAGGCTAATGTGCAAGAGCCAAGTTGTTTCCATCAAGACTCTGGAGAATCAAATCAGTCAGACTGCCAATGCCTTATTGAATAGACCACAGGGAACTCTCCCTAGTGATACGAAATCTAATCCTGGCAAAAGAGAGGTCAAGGAACATGTAAAAGCAGTTACTTTACGTTCTGGAAAGGTTACGAGTGACCAGAACTCAGAAAAGGCAGAAAACGAAAAAATTCTGGATTCTCAGCAGAAGGTAGAGCGCGCCCGCGCCCTAGGGAGTGCGCCCGCGCCTGACATTCTGCCAGAAGTTGAAGAAAAAGAGGAAAAAGCAAGTTTGGGGGGAAACGAAGCGGAAAAGCGTGACCTTTCTACTGAGAAATCTGTTCTGAAGCAGAATACAGAGACCAAGGAGGTTTATCCTCCTCCGCCATTCCCTAAACGTCTTCAAAAGCAGAAGTTGGACAAACAGTTTGCTAAATTTCTGGAGGTTTTCAAGAAGTTGCATATCAATATACCTTTTGCGGAAGCTTTAGAACAAATGCCGAGCTACGCAAAGTTCATGAAGGGTATTTTATCTCGGAAGTTGAAACTCGAGGAATTGGAGACCGTTGCTCTAACTGAAGAGTGCAGTGCTATTCTACAGCAGAAGTTACCTCCTAAACTGAAAGATCTAGGGAGTTTCACCATACCATGCAGTATCGGCAATCTATCTTTCAACAAGTGCTTGTGTGACTTGGGAGCAAGCATTAATTTGATGTCGTTGTCTGTCTTCATGCAACTTGGGCTACCAGAGCCTAAACCTACTACTATGTCCTTACAGCTGGCTGATAGGTCTGTCACATATCCTAGAGGCATAGTAGAGGATGTATTGGTTAAGGTGGATAAGTTTATCTTCCCTGCGGATTTTGTTATTTTGGACTTTGAGGAAGACAAGAAGATTCCTATTATCTTGGGAAGACCGTTCTTAGCTACATTCCGAACTTTGATCAATGTGCAGAAAGGAGAGCTTACAATGAGGGTTCAAAATCAAAAAGTCACTTTTAACGTGTTCAAGGCAATGAAATTTCCAACTGAGGAAGAAGAGTGCTTTAAATTGGAGATGGTCGATTCTGTCGTCAATACAGAGATTGAACAACCGCTGAAGTCAGATACAGTGGAGAGAGTCTTGATAGGGGATTCTGATATCGAAGACGAAGAAAGACAGAGCAACTTCAGTTGTTGAATGCACCTCCGTGGAAAAGAAAAATTGATGCGCCATTCGAATCTCTTGGATTAGCAGAGCTGAACAATTCTCAGGAGCGACTTAAACCATCTATGGAAGAAGCTCCTACACTTGAACTCCAACCACTGCAGGATCAAGTGAGGTATGGTAAAGTCTACGAGAGCAACAGGCTATATAAGGAGAAGGTTAAGGACGGGCATGAAAGAGGGGTGGTGAAACATTCATTTGTGCCTGGTCAGCTAGTTCTGCGTTTCAAGTCTCGCTTCAGATTTTTTCCAGGAAAGCGTAAGTCGAGGTGGTCGGAGCCTATCACGGTTAAATCAGCATTTCCGCATGATGCAGTAGAGATTTTCCATAAGTTTCCGGACGAAGCGTTCAAGGTTAATGGTCAGTGGCTGAAGCATGACGTTGGTAATACGGTGAACCATGAGTCGACGTTCACCGTTCTTGCGACTGGATGAAAAAGGATTCACATCAAGCTATTGACGTAAAACGAGCGCTTCGTGGGAGGCAACCCATGCT
This sequence comes from Heracleum sosnowskyi, assembly GCA_030848705.1. NCBI lineage: Eukaryota > Viridiplantae > Streptophyta > Magnoliopsida > Apiales > Apiaceae > Heracleum > Heracleum sosnowskyi. The sequence continues at coordinate 94,900,405 of CM061244.1, forward strand.
ATTGTTGTAAGTATTTTTCATTTATTATTCAAAAAAAAAAAAAAAGCAGAAAAAAATTTTTGGCAGAAAAATTTTTTTGTCCAGGAAAAAAAAACGAGAAAAAAAAGAAAAAATTCCCCCAAATCAGTTTCTCTTTAGTTTTTCCCCTATTTAAACATAACCATACCCCTCACCAACCCATATCTTAAAACCCTAGCCCCTAAACTCATCTCTCTCATTCTTTCTCTCTAACCTATACATACACTTCTATACATCTCTTTTCAATTCAATGGCTCCACCAAAGAGAGGTCGTTATGCGGGTAGTAGTAGCACTCGTCGTTCTTCTTCTGAGGAGGAGTCGAGTATTGGTGTTGGGGGTGAGAAGTTTTCTTCTCCGGAGGCTCAATTGGAGTTTACTCGTTTGTTATCGAAGGCCGTGGCTAAAGAAAGGGGATTTTTGCCTCAACCCACTGATGGGCATTTGTTTAGTATGATTACGAAGAGGGGTTGGGAATCCTTTTGTGAAGCACCGGAGCTGGTCCCGTTGTCTATTGTGCGGGAATTTTATGCTAATGCTAAAGCCGACAACAACGGTTATAGTGTGGTTCGGGGGTTGACTGTGGACTACACGGCGAAGGCAATTCATCGGGTGTTGAATTTGCCTAGGAAGAAGAGGGGTGAAGAAGATTGGTCTTTGAAGACTCGGGATGATTTTGATCTCGAGTACATTCTGGGGGAGATGTGTGTTCCAGGCACGACTTGGAAGTACAGGGCTGGCACCACCGAGCCGATTACTTTCCCGGCTTCTGCTATGAACAAGTATGCGAGGGCTTGGAATTTGTTTTTATGTGCTAATATTTTGCCTTCTTCGCATCAGCATGAGGTTATAGTGGATAGGGCCATTGTTCTGTGGGGTATTCTGAATGAGGAGTATATTGATCTTAGGGAACTCCTTCATAAGAGTATTGTGAAGTTCTTGAAGGGTGGTACAACGGGGGCGATTCCTCATGCCTCTATTGTTACCAAGTTATGTTCTGCTATTGGTGTTCGTTGGTCTGAGGAGGAGCAAGTTCAGTTACCTAGTTCTCCTATAGATCATTCGACGATTTCGAGGATGGAGGATTGGGACGGTGGTGCCCCGGACTACTATGGTTTGGGGTATACTGATTTTGATGCTGAGGAAGCAGAGGCTCCACCTCGTGAGCCTGCAGCAAGGAGCGGACGTCCATCTAGGATTCAGCATGAGGTGGATAGGTCTGTTTTAGGGGATGTGCAGTATAGGCGGCTGACGCGGCGCATTGACGCGATGCATGACAGTCATAGCCGTTTTGCTCAGGATTTGACTCAGGCTTTGAGTACTGCATTCAGAGCTACTGGAGTTGATATCGCTTGGCCTACCTTTGGAGCGGATTCTATTTATCCTCCACCGGATACACCACCTGAGGAGGGTGGTCCTGCTGATGATTAGATATTCTCTGCATATTACCTTCAATGAGGACATTGAATATTGTAAGTTTGGGGATGATAATTGAGGATTTTTAGTGTGTGTGTGTTCATATAGGATTCATATTGCATGTTTATGTCATTTAGGGCATTCTGTTTGCATTAGTGTTTATATCTATCATGTAGTCCATTTAGTTGCATTTGCATAGCATATTTCATGATCCCTTAGGACTTGGCTATTTCCTGGTTGGTGAGTCGATGTTGATGGGAGTGTGGTTATGATGAATAGAGGGTTGATTAAGTTTCTAAGAAATTTACTTGCATGCCAGAAACAAAATAATTTCATAAGTCTCATTGGTTGCTTTTGAATTTGATCAGACCATGCTTGTTTGGATGTTAGAATTTAACCTCTTGCTTATATTTAGAATTTTCATCTATTCTCTTGAAAACAAAGAAGCACTTAAGTCTAAGTTTGGGGGAAAACAGGTATTTCATGCTAGTTGTTAATAAAGGCTAGGCGTTAAATGGCTAGTAGCCGCTCATTGAAAAAATGAGTAGTCTAGGGTGGGATGAGAAAAAGCAAAGCGCACTCATTCCGAAATAATAAAAAAAGATAAAAAAAAAAGAAGTTGTTTTAGTTGTTTTATGCAGAATTGATCAGGTTGAGCTCTTTAATACTCGAGCAATTAAGTTCTAGGGGACTTTGTACCTAGTGACCTAAGAATTTCCGGTCTGGGATCCACTAACCTAAAGCTCGCTACATGGGTATTATTGTATAAGCCTTTTGGGGTCTCAGCCATTGCACGGTCAAATAAGCATGTGTGTCGTAATAAAGCATGAATTCCTGTCTAGCTCAAGTGGATTTTGAGGTGTCTTTAAGTGGTTTCTTGTGTCTAGAGTTCATTCTGTTTATAAGCTTGTGGTTGTTTTGGTGAAGAATAGGATATGGTCTTGATTTAGTTTGAGAGTATATTGATGAGCATTGCACACACGCACGTTTCTGTGTTTGTATGGTTAGTATAAGGGGATTTGGTCGAGCTCTGTTTGAAAGATTGCATTCCTTGAGATGTTGGCTTGTTGATTGGTTATGGTTAGTTTGAGGGGATCGTTTGCATTATCATATTAGTTGCATTCATGCATTGCATTATATATATAGTGAGTCTGTTTATGCTTGAGGACAAGCATCGGTTTAAGTTTGGGGGTGTGATAAGTGGATTTCATATCTACTTGGAACGCTTTAAATCGGCTTAAATTGATTGTTTGTACTCAAGTACGTGGTGTTTTTAATGTGTTTTGTGCTAGTGTATGCAGAGTTGTTTCGTCAGCAGAGTTGTGGAGTTTCTGTGGTTTGTGTTAGATCAGAATTCAATGATCGTCAGGAGCTAGACTCAACTGATCAGGATTGCTGACGTCATCAGGATTACATGGTCGTCAGGATCAAGATGCATATCAGGACTGGGATCAGGATTGATCATCAGGACTGGAAGCTGATCAGGATTCCTACTGCGAGTTATATTTGGAGTCTAGTTAAACATGGAAGTTTATTCTATCGGTTCCTGGTTTGTAGAATGTAGCTATCAATTATGGATAGGTTTCAATCTTTGTAATTGATTAGGACTTATCATTGATAGAGAAGCTGTGTAGTATATAAACACAGTTTTGGTTTTGATTTATGAATAATTCTAAGAAGAGAACATAATCGAATAGAAGCTCTCGAGAACATAGAATTTCTTGAGAGAGTTTTTGTAAGCTAGCAGCTCTCAAGAACATCAGAATTTCTTGAGGGAGTTTGTAACAGTTTTATATCAGATTTAATAAAGCTGTTATCTTTCTTTTCATATTTGTGATATATACATTAAGAAGTCGATTATCTTACTCTATTGTATTCAACCCCCCTTCTACAATAGATTATTACTGGGCAACAATTGGTATCAGAGCAAACTGATTTAATTCTGAATCAGATACGATCTAAAGATGTCGACAACCAAGTATGAAAGCATGAAGATTCCCATCTTGAAGATATCAGAATATCCTACATGGAGGGTAAAGATGCTGATGTACCTGGAGGCTATGGATCCTGACTATTTGGACAGGATTCGAGATGGACCATATATACCAACAAAGTTCGTAGAACGAACAGATACTGTACCAGAACATTATGTGGTCAAAGCGAAATCTGAATGGACTCCAGAAGAAAAAGCTCATGTACTCAGGGAACCAAAGATAAAGAATATCTTGCATAATAGTCTTGACGCTGTCATGTCAAACAGGGTGATTGCATGCAAGTCTTCAAAAGAAATCTGGGATACTTTGGAAACTCAGTGCCAGGGATCTGCATATGTCAAGAAGAACAGAAGGGCTCTTTTGATTCAAGAATATGAACAATTCGATGCAAGACCTGAAGAGAGCCTGTAATAACCCGAAATTTTGGTAAAATTTAAAACTTTTCTTATTATGATTAAGTGCATCAGTGAATAGTAAATTTGGTGGATGAATAGTGATTTTGAGGATTAACAAAGTTTTTCATGCCACCTATGTACGAGACGTAGTGTGGATATTCCGAAGTCATATTAGTGATCTACGGAGTAAATAAGTGAATGCAAAGACGATCGGAATTCAGAAATTCCAAATTTTATTTTGGTGTAGTATTTGACCGGGCAGTGAATTATATATTATTATATTCAAGGAATGAGATATTAAATTAAGGATTTGAGGATTTAATATTTTGGAATTTTATTATATTTGATTTGAGAAATTAGAACGAAAACCACTGAGACAGTGAAACGAAGATACTAGAAACCGCTGATACTTTATAACGAGATTAAGCGATTAAGAGAACGAATCATGGATTGAGGATTGAAATTATGACAGGATTAAATATAGACATGGAAGTAACATGTAACAAGATTAATTCGAGAAATGCAACATTTGGATCATCCATGTGAAAGAAAAGCGAACCAGCAAAGCTACTTTAGCTAAGCTCATGCATGCGCGACACGTGTCCCGGTGACTCACCAAAAGGTGATGACTCACCACTTTTTAAACACAAATATCAGCCTTTTCATTATTATCAAGACAAAAAGAAAAGAAAAGAAAGAAGAAAATTCGGGAGAGAAAGAAGAAAGAAAAATGGGAGAGAAAGAAATGATCATAACTCGAGATTCTGTGGTCCGTTTTTGGCGTTCTACCACTCAAAACGAAGCTCTCGAGTAGCCCGACGTAACCATGGTAAGCAATCACCTCAACTCCGTGATTTACCCCTTCGATTCAGTGATTAACAGTTGGAGAAGATGATGAATAGTAACTTGTATCTTGTTTTGTTTTGTTTTGATAATGAGTTTGTAGCTTCCAAAGGTTGTATTAAGCAAGGATCTAAGGTTACATAAGGGATATAGCAGCAAGCAAGCTTGGAGGAAGGTATAAACCTCTGCCCCTTTGAGTTTGATATGAGTTTGAAATGGTTTTGATGTTTATGTAAAGTTAAGAGCATGATTAAGTAATTAGATGAATTGTTGGTTGAGTTTGGAGAATGGGTTATGAATTTATTGTGATTATTCATGGAGGATTTGACTGAGTGGAGGGTGTATAAGGTGGATGGTGAGTTTGGGATTGTTTGGTATTGATTTGAGTGTGTTTTGAAAATGGAAAACGTTACGATTATAGCCGTCGTAATGCCCAATTGATTTAAGGCTGTTTTGAGCAAGAATTACGAACTGGTCTGGTAATATTTTTGAACAGAATTGACCATGAACATGTAGGTCTTGTTTTAAGGTTTGTTTTGATATAAAGATCATGTCTATACGATTTACGGTTTAGGAGAAAAGTGAGTTTTAGTAAACGCCATTCGGAAGAATGACTCATCTCTGTTCAGCAACTTTGAGGCTATATTTGGACCACTTCGGAGCCATATTAAAATGTGAAACTTTGAGTAATAATACTAGAGACAGTTAGGAAGGCTCACGAAAACGATTCGGATTAAAAAGATTATTTTTCGATTTTATAAAAATGTTTTAGTCGAGGTCGCGCAAGTGAAAACCACTGAAAACGAGACTTAGAAACCAAGGTTCCAAACGGTTAAGTATAACTTGGATTTGAGAATGGATTTCAAACCAAACTTGTGATATAAGTATTTGACGAATAACATGGACTTAGTATGAGCCTATAACGAGCTGTAATGCCTTGGTTGTGTTTCGCTTACGTGTTTAAGCATTAAGGTATAAGTGGTTTATCGAGGGGATTAACCGTGTGTTTTCGTTTGACCTTGTCTAGATTGTCCGGCATCGTCGCGAACCCCTATCACTTCACGAGCATCAGGCAAGTTTCTAAAACCATACTTTGAAGTATACATATATTAGATGCAAGTTTTCTAAATCCCATGCTGTATTTCAGATTACATTATACTGATGATGCATATGATATGATAGATGCAAGCTTTCAAACCTCACATCGTATATAGATGTGATAGTATTAAAACTATTGAGATTATAGTATATGCATATGATAGATGCATGCTTTCAAACCTTACATCGTATATAGATGTAACGGTAATAAAAGATAGTGAGATATATATGTTATGTGTTTCTGATTTCGAAATGATACTTGTGGTGCTAAGTAAAAGTTATTGATATGAAGTTGAACTTATAAGCTATGGATATAGTAATATTTTGGAGCTGATGTGCTAAGTAAAACCCTCAGTAGGGGGAATATACTCTGCATTTATACTTTGGACCGGGAATGGTATCAGTTGTTATCTAGAGATATATTATATATTCTCTATATTTATTTTACATACTAAGAATGGTATCAGTTGCTATCTAGGGTTATTTTATTGTGTTATTACAATTAATCTCGATAAGTGGTTTACAAATTAAAGATCATTTGGAGTTTAATCTATTAAGGGTATATTTTAAATATATGATGAATAGTTGTTATCTACCCTTTTTGATAAGAAAGTACTTGAGAATTATTTCTAAATAAATATTCTTTATTAATTATAGTTTGATTTAATTATTTAAAGCCCTACTTCTTAAGGAAGTATTTTGTGAAAACTATTTTTAAACCCTAGATAGCTAATAAAGTTTTACTCAGGCAATTATAAATATAATTAGAGAAGGTTCCCAAAACTATTTCCCGTTTAAGTCTATATTCAGAAAGACTTAAATGTTCGCTCAAACTTCAAAGATACATGGAACCTTTCTCAAGATTTTATGTATGTTTCCAGTGGACTGCCCGGTCCTAAGCCTTTTTAAATCAATGAATTTATCAGTCTGGTTTACTACCATCAAAATGATTTTGATTACCTCCTCAAGATTCGAGGGGTAAGATCAGTGGAATCAGTTGTATCCATGAACAAGCATCAGCTTGGGAAATATGGGTGAATTTTCCTTTCCAACCAGATATGACTACTTTGTGGAGTCGTATACTTGGGAAAAAGGGAAAGGAACTTTATGTTTCAAAGTTATGGATTTTCTTGAACTCGGAGAATATGCAAGGGACTGAGTGGCGACCTGTCCCCTAAGGGAATTACGAGGAGACTGACAGTCTATGAACTGGTCTGTACTTCCCTTAGATTATCAGATAGTGCCCGACCGTAGGATGAGAGAAGAGCATCGGAGGCCCCTAAGGAATGGGTACCCCTAAGGAATGGGTATGCTCTTCCCCCTACAACCGATTGGCGGGGAGGTAGTGGTCAGTTAGCGTCTACCCTATTTTCCCTTCTACGTAGAAAAACAGCAGTGGGGATTGCCTTACGACTGATCATCGTAGAGGTATCCCTGTCGCCCAGAATCTCCGTCTACAGTTCATCATCCATGAAAGAAAATGTTTTATGCAAGTTATCAGAGAAAGAACATGTTTTAAGCAGGTTTCCAGAAAAGCAAAGTTTATTTAAGCTATTCAAGTTATTCAAGTTCATGCAAGTTTATTCAAGTTTAGAAAGTGGATTGGAAATACTTTGCCTTGTCTTTATTTCCAGAATATGATATGAGATAGATGTTTGATATGAAAGATGATATTTGGAAATCCCTACAACTTCATCTTTTATTTTGCGAGTTATGACTCTGATAAAACCTGATTAAGGATATATATGCATAAGTGGATTTTGGGTTATGGAAACCTTATATTGAATTTCGTTATAACTTCATCTTTCAAGTATATGTTGATAGTCTGCTTATATTTTATATAGCAGATATTTTACAGAAAGGATATACTGAGTATCTTGTTATTTCATCTTTTATACTATACTAGAACTTTGTTCATAGTATAAACATTGAAAGTTGCAGAGTATTATGAAATGATATTTGAAATACCACAATGGTACTATTTTTGGAATACCTTCCGATAAGAAAATGATTTCAGTATCAAGATATTTTGACAAGTTATTGTCTTATACCAGCTTTATTTCTGGGTTGAATTAAAGGCAGAATTATGCCATACTTTCATTACCTTGCTGAGCTATCGCTCACTCTTGCTATTATTTTATATATATTATATAGCAGCGAAGCAGGATGCCTATGGGACGGCACGTACCTCGCAAGGCGTTTCCATAAACAGTTTCAGCAGTGATCCCGGGAGTAGTACGAACCAATCGAATCAGGCTACGGCTTTGGTATTCAACTTATGTATAGACATGAATGGTATTAGAGGATTGTGAGCATAAGAAGGCTAAGCTGGTAATGTACCACTACGTAGAAATTGTATCAGTAACAGATTCAAAGACATTTGGGTATTGTAATAAAAATTATTTATTCCGCAGTTATTGTATGGTGTCGTTTCTGAGACTCTAGCCTGTGTGTGTGTGTGTGAGACATATATTGTGGGGTCATGAACAGGTGAATTATGAATGGTGTGAGTAATACAGGTAAGGCAAGGAGTACATGGATTGTGACAACCCTAAATCCCTGACCCCGGATTTGGGGCTGTTACAGAGATGGTATCAGAGCGTTAGGTTACAGTCCTCAGAAACGATAGGGGATCGAGTCTTACAATACCCTTAATAATGATAAGAGCATCTGGAGCTCAAATTGAGTTCGTAGTCGGGTTAGAGGACATGACCCTGACTGTTTAAGATGAAGCCCGAGAGGGGACTTCTTCTGGGAAACCGTACTTAGGACTTCGTGATTAGTCACCTCGATTCGCATGAGTCGTAGATTGATGGGATTCTGAGATACCAGACCCCGAGGCCTTCGAGTAGGCAATTGATGATGCATTCCTTGAAATGGACGGAGACCCGATAAAGGAAGATCCATAGGAGGATCTAGAGGAAGACCCCATAGTGGGTCAAGGAAAGAATCTTGTAGAGGACGTGTTGATTGATAAAGATGTAGTATGTTACTTGAGGTCGTACAATAGGACCGGAAGAACCTTCAGAGGTCAAATAAGTGCCGATACGAGAATTTAGGATCGTTATGATTCATCAAGAGATATGACAAAGAAAATGGAGTGGAGTCTCCAAAGCAGAAGAGGTAGAGGCAGTATAGCCAGTATCAGTGGATTGATTCGACTTGAACGAAACCTGTTACTCGTAGCCGGTTATAGTTACCCATAAGGAGGCGGCATACGTAAGAACCAAGGTGTTCAGATTTTCACGAATGATTAAGGGGACTTAGTTGCCTAGTATAGTGAAAGGAATTGCTTTGGCTATGAGGTTTCAATCCTCCACGACCAGCGATCCCACTGGAACTAGTTTCTATTACATCATTGAGGAATTTTATTATCTCAAGGAAAATTTTGGTTATATGTACCATGCAAATGTCATTGTAAGACAAGCACGCTAAGACGGAATCGAGAACGAGATTTACCACCCTCAAGAAACCAGGAAGGAATTATGAGGATAGAACAGAAAGGTCGGAAATCAGATCCGAGTATTACTAGTGGGTTCTGATTTCCCTGATCTTGGAAAGAAATTCAGCAAATTTTGGTAAACCTTGTCTTTCTGATTACCAGAGGATGTCACCAAAGAGAGTGGAAATTGGAGTGAACCCTGTGGATTGGGTAAGATAGCCGTTATATGGGCTGGTGGATAGACCCTGATTGCTATAATTGATTGTAGAGATAAAATGATGAAGTTGAGATTGGACGGTAAAGGCGAAATATATTTAAGAACCAAGACGGACTGAGAAGTTCCGGGGTTGACTTAAATGAAAAGGCTATTGTGCCAAAAGTGTTAAGCTTATGTAGCGCCCACGATTGATATGGGAGAAGGAATATTGGATATAAGGATGATTGAAATAGAGACCAGATTTAATCTTGTAGTTTCTAACGATCTTCCGGAGTACTACCCAGTCGACATGAGGAATTGTCATTACTATGGGCGACAACGGTATCGAAGTCTTCTTATGGAACAGAACGTTTACTTGGGATGTTTGCGCCTAGTCGAATAGAATTCCCTGCGATTGCAAAGGTCGATGGTTGAATCCTTAGCGACTAGTATCAGTCGGCAAGGACGTAAGTATCGAGCACCTTAGGGTGTGCCTGGAGAAGAAAAGCTTTGGAATTGAACGATTATCCATTAGAGGAGCCGACGTAAAAGGCATCCGTAGAGACCTTGGTAATACCCTCCCCATTTGCAAATTATGTGGGGTACCTCCCCAATCTATGATCTATCTTGACCTCTCTCCAGGAAAGAATTCTGATAAAGGGTATATTCCCTCTTCGAAGTTGTTTTATAGCACTTGTGCTAAACCATATTCAGTTTCACTTGTGTCAGAGGCTGTTACAATGCCTACTTTCAGGCTTTCGAAGCCCTGTCAAATGATGTTATTTAAGCTTTCACTTTTTCTTCAAATAATGAATGACCCTATGGTGATACCTCACCACTTGTTTGTTAAGTACCAGTATCTTTTGGTTATTCTTTTCTTTGTATTTTCTTTGGAAACCGCACCTTTGGAATCTGTTCAATTTTAATCCAAGGTGTTCCCTTGAGAAATATTGTCGAAAGGCGATAATCATTAAATTGATCTCGAATTGCTTTCATACTTTTCAACTTCCACTGAGACGAACAACCCTATACTTATAGGGGCTACAAGGACTATCTGTCTGTGTGATAGAAGTCGGATGGGACGCCATCACTTGTAAGTTGTGAAATACAAGAAGGCTAATTACCTTTAGTAATGCCTCAATTGAGGCACACAACGTTGAGTTCTTATGATCATATTGATCTCTCGGTAAAATTCTCTTACCTCCAATAAGGTTACCTTAAAACTCATAACCTTATGATCACCAGTGTGTGACATTTTCTTTGATATGGGAGCTATCTTTCAAAGCCCCATAAATGTTGTTATCCTTATTGAATTTCAAGGGGAGGCCAACCAGGTCAAATAAGTCAAAATTCGTTGATAGAAATTAGATTCGCAACGAAATCACCTATGACAGGAGCGAATCCCTAAGACGAATAGAATGTTAGTGACATATTGATGAAATTGGTTTATTCTCCCAAGGATATTATGACAATAGAAAGCGTGTCAATCGATATATGTGAAAGAAATAGCGATGGGCCGTGAACTCCAGTGACAACGTTGTTAGATAGATGCCTTATGGTAAGATTGAGGTTTTGGAGGAGTTGTTTATGAATGGACACTACCTCTGGGTTAGCAAGGTAAGTACTGACGATGGAGTCAGAAGGAGCTGGTATTGTGACTTGGGAGAGGTGCAGCGTGTGTGGTTCTAGGGGAATAATTCTCGGAAATATATGGAGACCCGGATGAAAATGAACGTTAAAGAGTTAAAACAAGAAACCATGACTATGACTGAGTATGAGGCCAAGTTTTCCGAATTATAGAGGTTTGTTCCGGAGTTTGTGAACACAGAAGAAAAGAAAGCCAGTAGGTTTCAACCAGGGCTACCTCCAACAAGCAGCCCACTGTCAGGACCTTTAAATAGCAGGTGCCCTTCTATACTGTGTAGACAGAGCTAATGTATCGTTGTATATCAAGAAGTGGCATGACAATTAAACCTTAAGGCCGAGCCACTAAGGGAATAATTACAAGTAGAAATAGCCATTCGAGAGATTTTCCCATAAGACTGGTACGTCCAGGTTGTGAACTAGAAATATGAGGTCGACACTTTTGTTAGATATAATTGCTAATGTTTGTTTATCAGTGTTTAAGCAACATGTACTGACAAGAGTTTATCAGAAGCCAGTCAGAGTTTAGTTAAACTCTGACAGGGTAAAGAGTTTAATTGAAGCCGGTCAGAGTTTATTTAAAGTCTGACAAGGTGAAAGTTGAATTAGCTGTCGGTGCAGAATTGAAGATTCTAGAAGCAATATATTCTGAAGATGGAAAGAAGCAGAATATATTGATACAGCTAAGGAGATTGGAATAGAAGACTGAAGCAATCCTTAATTGATATGAATTGTATAGCTAACTTATAGGAATATCAATTAGAGATGGATTGTATGTAGCTGTGTACTATATAAACACAGATAGGTTATCCCTAAAAGGGATGCGTGAATATTGATATATTATTCTTGTAACCTAGAAGCTCTTTGTGATTCATTAACATCATAAAGAGAGAAGCTGTTAATACGATTACAGTTTTATTGATTCATAAACAGTGTTTTTAATTATTGTTATTCTCATACATACTTGATTATATTGTGTATTCGGCCTAACAATTGGTATCAGAGCCAAGGCTGTTTAATATATACAGTTTTACGATTCAAACACAGTAATAATCATGTCTGAAGAAAATCAAACTGCTTCCAAGGCTGAACAGGTTAAGCCTAATTCTGTGAGTAGATATGAAACAATCAGGGTTCCGATTCTCAGGCCTGTAGAGTATCCGATTTGGAAGGTGAAGATGACCATGTTTCTGGAGGCTACAGATCCAGAATACCTTGACAGAATTAATGATGGTCCTCATATGCCAACTAAATTGTCCCCTGTTGTTGATGGTCAAGAACAAAAGACTGTTCCAAAGGAAAAGAAAGATATGACTCCTGAGGATATCTCATCAATTGCAAAGGATGCAAAGGTTAGACATCTTCTCCACAGTGCTTTAGATAATGTTATGTCTAACAGGGTAATTGGCTGCAAAACTGCCAAAGAGATATGGGATGCTTTAGAAGTCAGATGCCAGGGAACAGGTGCTATTAAGAAGAACAGAAAAACAATACTCACACAGGAGTATGAGCACTTTGATTCAAGAACTAATGAAACCTTGACTGAGACTTATGACAGATTTTGCAAACTGTTGAACGATCTGTCTCTGGTAGATAAAGAATATGAACTTGAAGAGTCCAATCTCAAGTTTCTGTTATCTCTACCTGAAAAGTGGGATTTAAAGGCAACAACAATCAGAGATAATTATGATCTTGCTGATACAGATCTTGATGAAATCTATGGATTGTTAAAGACTCATGAACTTGAGATAGAACAAAGAAACAGGAGGTCAAGCAAGAAGACAAAATCTGTTGCTCTCAAAGTCGAGGAGAAGCCCATCAAGAAGGAATCATCAAGGAAGAAAGCCAAGGGAAAGGCTTTAGTGATCAAATCTGAGAGTGAGTCATCAAACTCTGATGATGATTCAAACTCTGATGAAGCTTCTGATTCTGAGGATGATGAAGAGGAGATGATGCAAATGGCTGCCTTGATGGTCAAGACATTTAAGAAGATGGGATTCAAGAACTTCAAGAAGGGTAAAAGATTCTCAAGGAGAGATTCAAATTCTGAGAAGAAGAATTTCAGAAAGTCTGATGGAAGGGATACCAAGTCAGGTAAGAAGGACAAATCTGAGATCCAGTGCTACAAGTGCAAAGAGATGGGTCACTATGCTCCAGAGTGCAAGAAAGGAAGAACTGAAAAAGCACTCATCTCTAAAGGCAAAGACTGGGCAGATACTTCAGATTCTGATGATGGAGTGAATTATGCACTCATGGCAACTATCAAAGATGAAGTTGAGTCATCAGAAAATAAGGTACCTCTAACTACTTATGCTTATGATACTGATAATATTTCTGAATTAAGAATTTATCTTAAGAATATACATGTTAGTTATAGGGATCAGACTTTAGAGAATGAGAGGATTAAATCTGAGAATCTTAGTCTTAAAGAAAGAAACAAGTTTCTTGAAAGAGAACTTGTGAATATGAAGCAGATTCAAAAAGAAAGAGATGATGCTGTTTATGTAGAACAGGAGTTGCTGAAAAGATATAAGCAACTAGAATCTGATTTAGAGAAGGAAAGGAAAATAATCAAGACTTGGACAGATTCTGGAAGAGACACTCATCAAGTGTTTCAGACTGATTCTGTAGGTTTAGGTTATTGTGAAAATGATGAACTTAGGTTTAAAGACAAGGTTAAGGTAAAACCACAACTTAAACCTGTGAAATTTGTTCCAGAAGCCAATAAGTTAAAATCTGTTGTAATAAGGGAAGCTGATATGGAATCAGATGAATCTTGTGACAAACAGGAAAATATTATAACAGAAAAACTTATGGAAATAGAAGCTGTTAGAAAACCAGTAAAAACTTGTGAAAAACAGGTTAATGTTGGCTTGATGACAGGAAAACAGTTCAATCACAAGCTAAAAGAGGTAAAGTCTTCCATGAAACCTAAAGGTTCCAAGAGAAATAGGAATGGAAAAGTAGGCATAAATAATAGAAATAATCATATGCCTAATGCTAGTGCCTCAAGAAAAACATGTTACAGTTGTGGTAGTTCTAATCATCTTGCTAGATTTTGCACTAAGAACAAACATATTAATACTTTACCTTCTACATCAGAAGTAAAGAATGATTATGTTAGAGTAAAACCACAGACTTTATGCAAACATTGTGGGAGCACTTGGCATTCTATTTACACATGTAAGAGTTATCATGCAATTTATCATAACTATTATGAGCTAAAACCCAACTTGAAATGGGTTAGAGCAAACTCTGCTAGTGTAAAATCTGACAATGTTAGTTTAAACTCTGATAATACAGATTCCGCTGCAAAAGCTAACACTGTTAAGAAGGACAAAGGATCCAAGCAAGTCTGGATCCTTAAAACTAACACTTAGTGTTTGTTTGTGATTGCAGGGTATAATAGAGAGCACACTTATCTTGGACAGTGGTTGCTCAGGACATATGACTGGAAACAAAGCCCTGCTATCAGACTTTGAGGAGAAGGCTGGCCCAAAAGTTTCCTATGGAGATGGCAACATAGGACACACTCTGGGATATGGCAATATTAATCTTGGAAGTGTCATCATCACAAATGTAGCTCTAGTCTCAGGACTCAAGCATAATCTGTTATCTGTGAGTCAAATCTGTGACAGAGGAAACCATGTAGATTTTCATAGTGAATACTGTGAAGTTATCAGTAAATCTACTGGAAAAGTTGTTCTAGTTGGACACAGACGCAACAATATTTATGAAGCAAGTTTGGTAACAAACTCTGATGGAAGTACAGTGTGTCTGACTGCAAAAATGTCAAATGAAGAGAGTTGGAATTGGCACAAGAAGCTCTCTCATCTCAATTTGAACAACATAAATGAGCTTATTAGAAAGGATCTTGTAAGAGGACTTCCAAAATCAATACTCAATCTATATGGTCTATGTGATTCTTGTCAAAAGGCCAAGCAAAGGAAGTCATCTTTCAAGAGCAAATCTGAATCTTCAGTAGTGGAACCTTATCATCTTCTACATGTTGATCTCTTTGGACCAGTGAATGTGATGTCCATGGGCAGAAAGAAATATGCTCTAGTAATTGTTGATGAATATACTAGATATACATGGGTGTATTTCTTGTCAAAGAAGGATGAAACTGCTCAAACGTTGATGGATCATATAAATCTACTGGACAAAGGATCACAGCACAAAGTCAAAATTATAAGGAGTGATAATGGAACTGAATTCAGAAACTCAATCATGGAAGCTTTCTGCAAGGAAAGAGGAGTCAAACAAGAATTTTCTGCACCTGGAACTCCACAGCAAAATGGTGTAGTTGAAAGAAAGAACAGAACCTTAATTGAAGCTGCCAGAACTATGCTAGATGAAGCAAAATTGCCAACTTATTTCTGGGCAGAAGCTGTTCAAACTGCTTGTTTTACTCAAAATGCTACTCTGATCAACAAGCATGGAAAAACACCATATGAGATGGTGAAAAACAAGAAGCCAAATTTGAAATATTTTCATATATTTGGATGCAAATGCTTTGTGTTGAAGACTCATCCTGAACAGTTGACCAAGTTCGAGTTAAAAGCTGATGAAGGAATCTTTGTTGGCTATCCATTGTCAACAAAAGCATTCAGAGTTTACAATCTGAGAACAAAGGTGATCATGGAATCCATACATGTGTCGTTTGATGACAAGAAAATAATTGGACTTGAAGACAAGGATGGATATGATCAACTACGTTTTGAAAATGAAGATCTATTCTCTGATGATATAAACTCTGATGAAGCAGGGTTGACAAACTCTGACGAAGCATACTCTGAACCTCTACTGGTAAATACTGGAGAAACTGGAAATTCTCAAATTGAACAAAATAGAGAATCAGTTGAGGGGGAGCGTGAAGAAGCTCAACAAGACACAGCAAGTGAGTCAGTTGAGGAAACTGATTTAAACTCTGACAGCTCAAACACTGAGCCATCCAACTCAGGGGGAGCCTCAGATAATGCAGAAAGTCAACATATGAATCAGGAGAGCATGGATCAAGGGGGAGGATTCAATAATGATGCAAGAAACCACTTACCAACAGCCAGAAAGTGGACACAGGCACACACACCTGATCTCATAATTGGAGATCCTGATGCTAGTGTGAGAACTAGAAGTGCAACAAACAATGAGTGTCTGTATCATGCTTTCTTGTCTCAAACAGAACCAAAGAAAGTGGAGGAAGCTCTTCAAGATGCTAATTGGATTACAGCAATGCAAGAAGAGTTAAATGAATTTGAAAGAAATGAAGTCTGGACACTTGTACCTAGACCAAAGAACAGATCAATAGTAGGTACAAAGTGGGTTTTCAGAAACAAGACTGACAGTGAAGGTGTGATTACAAGAAACAAGGCTAGACTTGTGGCTAAAGGTTATTCACAACAGGAAGGAATTGATTATGATGAAACCTTTGCTCCAGTTGCAAGATTGGAGGCCATAAGAATTTTTCTGGCCTATGCTGCACACAAGAAGTTTAAAGTCTTTCAGATGGATGTAAAGAGTGCTTTTCTCAATGGGAAGCTTGAAGAAGAAGTGTTTGTTGAACAACCACCAGGATTTGTAGATTCCAAGCATCCAGATTATGTCTACAGGCTTGACAAGGCATTATATGGACTAAAGCAAGCACCAAGAGCATGGTATGAAACTCTTGCTCAGTTTCTTTTAAAAAGTGGGTTCACAAGAGGTACAATTGATAAAACCTTGTTTTATTTCAATTCTGGTGATGATTTGCTTTTAGTTCAAATTTATGTAGATGATATTATTTTTGGATCTACTAATGACAAACTTTGTAAGAAGTTTGCAAAGCTTATGCAATCCAGGTATCAAATGAGCATGATGGGAGAGCTTAGTTACTTTCTAGGCTTACAAGTAAAGCAAACAGATGATGGTATTTTTATCAATCAAGCAAAGTATACCAGAAATCTTCTAAAGAAATTTGGTATGCTTGATAGTTCATCTGCTACAACTCCCATGGCTACAGCAACGAAGCTTGACAAAGACACAGGAGCCTCAGTAGATATGACTAACTACAGAGGAATGATAGGGTCTCTACTGTATCTTACTGCAAGTAGACCTGATATCATGTATGCAACATGTCTTTGTGCAAGATTTCAAGCAGATCCCAGAGAGCCTCATCTAACAGCTGTAAAAAGGATTTTCAAATATCTCAAAGGAACCATAACCTTGGGTTTGTGGTATCCTAGAGAATCAGAGTTTAAGTTAATTGGTTACTCTGATGCAGATTTTGCAGGCTGTAAGATAGACAGAAAAAGTACAAGTGGAAGCTGTCAATTTTTAGGTGACAGATTGGTTTCTTGGTACAGTAAGAAACAGAAATCAATTTCTACATCCACTGCAGAAGCAGAGTATATAGCAGCTGGTAGCTGTTGTGCACAGATTTTATGGATGAAGAATCAATTGCTGGATTATGGGTTAAGGTACTCTAGAATACCTATTTTCTGTGATAACCAAAGTGCTATTGCTATGACAGGTAATCCAGTACAGCATTCCATGACCAAGCACATCAGCATAAGGTATCATTTTATCAGAGAACATGTGGAAGAAGGAAACATTGAGCTTCATTTTGTGTCTACAGACCAACAACTTGCAGATATCTTCACCAAACCTTTGAGTGAAGCTACTTTTACAAGATTGGTAAATGAACTTGGAATGATCTCTGGTTCTGACTAGAGATACGGGTTAGACTCATTTTTTTTTGTTCATGATTTCTTACATGTGTTAACTGTTATATGAACCAGCATGTTAAACTCTGATGATAAACTCTGTGAAGTGTCAGTCATAATCTGAAAGTAAACTCTGGTGTTAAACTCTGTTGGTCATACTCTGGTAATTACAGTTTAATGCTATTCTCTAACTGTAATTTTGTCTGAAACATATGGACCAATGAAGAAATTTGTATGAAGCATAATTCTCAGTAAGTAATTGTGAATCCTTAAGAGTTGATAGATTCTGATCTCATTTATGTACAGTAAACTAACACAGCATGATACTGTCTCTATATTTATACCATCTCTTAGTTTATTGATCCTATACACTGAGTCTGTATTAGCTGTTTGCATTTTCTCTCATAAGTTATTTTTAATCACTGATGAAAAGTCTAAACTCTGATTACTTACTACAAATAATTCACCCTCAAATCAAAAGATGCCAACCAGAGCACAAATTCCTTTGAGATCATGTTGTGCCTAGGACGATCCAGGAACTTATTGTATGAAATAAGGGCTAAAATCTTTGATTTTTGGTGACTAGTGCCAACCACTGATTACTGGAAAAATAATAAATAAAAAAAAAAAAAAAAAATATATATATATATATAAATAATACAGGGGGTGACAAATAAAAGACATATCCAAATGAAAGGATATCAGTAACACAGAGTTTAGATAGAAAAATCAGTGTCTATGTGAGAGTTTAGGCAACCAGGTTTTTACTACTTTAGTTTGTGGATTTTATGCACTTTGAGATGATCTAAATACTGATTTCGGTAAACTCTGCTACTACACACACATTTCTCACAACTGTACAGATTGAGAAAAGAGTTTATTGACAAAGAAGGATAAATGGTAAACACTGATGTATTGTGTGAAATACGCCGAGGTTACTTTGTTTTAATCTATGATGGTTAAAATAATTTCCTTGTTTCAGACATTTTATACTCTTGAGATTAGTCATTTGTTTTTCGGAAAAAGTATGATTGAACGGAGAAAAGAAAGAGTGCGTTTGATAAGTCCTGATAGTGATTCGTAATGCTACTGAGTATGTTAGTTTATTGTTTAAAGTGATATCATTTTTTTTTCACTTTACAATTACTATGCAATATTAATAATACTGATATGTAAAGAAACAAATTGTTTTTCATTAATTGATTCAAATTTACATTCAGACAAATTCATACTCATGTTAAGCTAATCTTTCTGTTACATGCTAATCACTATGGTTACAAAGAAAAGATCTATTTAACCAGGATAAGTATCTGAATGCTACATCTGAAGCAGAAGAGCTAGAGCCAGAAGTTATTGTGCTCTACTACTTCTGATGAGAGCTACCCAGTTGTTCATCTAATCATTATACCATCTGGGATTGCTTGACAACATCCTGAAGATGAATCATCATCATCATCATCATCTTCCTGGATTCGCTTTCTGCTTTGCAGCTTGCAGGATTCCAAGAAGATTGTCTCCTCAGTACCCATCAGGAAGCTCTGCTGGAAGAGCATCATACAAATCTCCATAGTATCATCGTCTGCCAGGATGGGCACATCATATGGACCGGGACGGATGATGTGCACATAAGGATTAGAGATTGGTCCTTCTGCTATTTCATCATCTGCTATAAGACCTTCATCATTCAGAAAAGAAAGAACAAGAAACTCATCGATGATGTAGTTTGCTTGTTGAGGCCAGTTCATGTTCACGAATGATTCGACATCCATGAACTCAAAGGTTCCTGCCATTTGGTGTATGGTAATTTTAAGGTATGAAGCCTGTTGATAAAATGCTTCGGTTTTTAAAGCATTCAACAGGGTAACTGAAAGGTTTTTTTTCTAGAATCGAAGCGCTTGGGATACTAAGGTGCGGAGTTTCGAGACAGTCATTATTATTCTGACTGTTGAGTTCCTTTGTACTTTATTATTGAAATTGATAATTTTATTATTATTGATTTTTTTTCTTTTAAGCGAATATTTTGAGTGTTATATGTGATGACAGGTGTCTCCACGTTTGCACGTGTGTATTGGAAGTTGTTAGATACAGCTGTCAGCGTATTTACGTCTGACATCTGTCCCACTAACATACTTCTAATCTTAACAGTTATTATTTAATACACTACATACACACGATTCAATCTTTTACGCATTTCATCTTTTCATAACATTTTACTCACACACAAACACTCAAACACTTTCTGAGCCCAGTATTTCTTGTTTTCAAATCTTACTAATGGCAACTACAGCGTTTATTGCATCTGAATTAGAATTTGTCCCAAATAACTACTCAGCTCCTGTAGCAAATGAGAACGCACCGGAGGCGTTTCATTTGATTCAGAGTTTCTTGTCAAACTCTGATATTGGTACTGCTTTAACAGCACCATCGAAGCTGTCTGCGACTCAAATTCGAACTTTTTGGCAGACAGGTACTTATGATAATGGAGGAGAGTCTGGATCTCCATCTATCATTTTTGAGTTTCAAGAAGATCAATTTGTTGTTACTCCTACTACTGTTCGTGATGCTTTGGGTCTTGAAGATTTTAATGCTTTCACGATATCTGTTGGTGATTCTGAGTTGGTTAGGATGATGAGAGAAATCGGCTACTCTGGACCTTTGTCAAAGATAGGTCAACTCAAAAGGCCATTTTTGCGCAAGGAGTGGAGCTTCTTTTTCGATTGCATTACTCGGGCTTTTGGAAAGAAGTGCACTAATTGGGATGCGATTCCCACGGATAGTCTACAGATCGGGTATTCTCTTCTCTATGGTAGTCAATTTGATGTTGCTAGATTAGTTTTAACTAATATTGGTGAGAAAATGCTAGAGAATAGAAATGTTGTTTACTTCTCTAGGTTTTGTCAATTGATATTCAATCATTGCTGTCCAAATGTTGAGATTGTAGAGGATGATGTTATACTTTCATTTAAATTACACAAACGTATATTCTCTGACCTTATCAACAAGGACAACAAGAAAGGAGAAGTTGGTCCTTTAATGTTACCTGCATCTGTGCAACAATTTCTTGACAACTCACAACAACACCGTGTCTCAACTGCTGAAGCTGGACCTTCTGTATCTCAACCACAGAGGTCAAAGAGATCTAAAGTTCGAGCAGTTAAGTCTGTTGAAGCTGAGGTATCAAATGTTGATGCTGTGCCTCAGAGAAAAAGAATGAAGAAAAGGCGAGCCCACAGGGCAAAGTCTGTTGCTGCTGCTTCTAGTGCAGACTCAGAAACTGAAGCTGATGAAGAAAATCTTCATCAGAGAAAGAGAAGATTAGTTGCTAATCAACTTTTTGGTGATATTATTGCCAATATGGATAAAGAACCTGAGGACACAGAAGCTCCTACATCAAAAACTGATGATGTAGTTGAGGAAGCTGCTGCATACTCTGACAGCAGGATTGTGGATCATGAAGATACTATACCGGAAGCTGATCAAGCATCTACTGAGTTAGTAGAACCTATTGCTTCTCACACAGAAATCATTTCTATTGATTTTGAGAACGGTGATGAAGTAGATCAGATTAGAGTTGATCCAGTTCCAGAAGCTGTTGCTGTACATGCTGATGCAACAGATAATGATCATGAGGATATTATCTTTCTTGAAACTTTGCAACAATCAGTTGTTGAGATTGTTCAAAGAGAAGCAGAGGTTACTGCTCCAGCAAACTCTGATGTTCCTCAAACTGTAGCAGATCAAGTACCTGATGCGACTGCACAGTCAATTGATGAAATCACTGCTGAAACTGTGCTTGAAGATGTTCACAGAGAAGATGACAATGCTGAAGCTAGTCCTGTTCAATCAAACTCTGATATTCATGTGGAAATTTCTGATATTCAAGCAAATTCTACTGAAGAAAGGGAAGTTCAAAGGGCTGCTTCTGAGCATTTTCAGAATATGTACTACAATGCATGGGCTAATGCAGATTGTATCTTTCCAGCGCAAAGGGCTGCAGAATTTTTATCTGATTCTGTCAAGAAGATTACAAATCCTGATGTCCTTACGAGCTTACAGGCAACTGTTATTCAAGTCAAATCTCTCAATAATAGATTTGATGAGAATCAACAAATGCTTACAAGTCTGAGGAATGAAGTAAGCCTGAGGGATCTTACTTTAAAGGCTGACAGAACTTATTATTATACCATGTTCAAGCAGCAAGCCAGGGATTCTGAAGAAATCAAGAAGAGGCTTGGGACAGTTGAGGACAACCAGAATGCTATGTCTGCTCAACTGACTTCTATTTCTACTGCGCTTGAATTGCTGACATCAGTACTACTTTCTGATGATGTCAAAAAGGGGGAGAGTATACCTAAAGACAAATGCAAAGATACTCAAACTCTGAGACGGAAGGATGATTCTGCTGATGGTGGAAGCAAGGAATCTGAGAAGAATTTACTTTCTGTTCAAGGAAAAAGAAGATCAAAATTAAATTCTAATAGGTTGACAAACTCTGGTAAAGAAATTTCAAACTCTGCCAGTGGTTCAAGACTTAAGAGTTTAATTATTTCAGCCAATCCATTAACTGATGAAGAAATTGCTACCAAGATGTTTCTAGAAGAACATGGTAATGAAGCTACAGTTGAAGACATGGAAGCTGAAATGCTGAGTCTTGCTGAAGAGCATGAGAAGAAGTTGAAGGATGGTACTTATAAGAAGAAGGAAATCAAGGCTTCTAGAAAGAAAGAAAAAGGAATTGTTATCAAAGAGAATGTAAACTCTGATCAAAGCTTACAGTACTCAAGGAGGCCTGTGATTAAAAATGCTGATAAAGGAAAAGGTAAACTGGTAGAAGAAGAGCAGTTACCTAAGAAGATTTATTCAACCTCTGACATTGCTCAAGTTGAAACAAGATTACCAAAATCAACCTCTGACGCTGCTCAAGTTGATGATACTATTGAAGTTAAGCCAGCCTCTGACAAGGCTCAAGCTGTGCAAACTCAGCTAGCTCCTCAACTCAAAGGTTTCTTAAGACCTGTACTCTCTGAAACTCTGACACTTCAACCTGTGGATTTTTCTCAAACCAGGACTGTACTTGGAAAAGAATCTTATGATAAGTCTGGTTTAGGTTCACATAGGGAGAAGAGAATAAATAACAGATCTCAAGACAATATTTCACTGACAGGATCTGGTATTGGGAATACACAAGAAAATCTTGATAAGTTAGAATCTGTTCAGTTGATTTTTCACAAGATCTTGAAGAAGCAGTTTCTGTTATATTTCATGAGTGATGGAAGAGTTTATAGAATTGGAGAATCTGATGTAAATCTCAAATCATGGGAAGAACTTGAATATGTACTTTATCTGTTAAAAGTTAAGAACAGACATACCCATAATGTTGCTCAAATCTTAAGAGAAAAGATGCTGAGATCAAAAGTGATGCTTGGAGGAGGAGAAGTCTCAAATGCTTATATTCCAAAGTATAGAGATCATACTGGAAAATTGGTGGAGATGAAGAGAAACAGTGCTAGATTTAAAACTGCACTGGGATTAAAAGTCTTAGAATTCAACTTAGAGTCAGATAAAGCTCAGTACATTCGGCTAGGGAATGATATGAAGAAGAACAGTATCTATTCTCTGAGGGCTGCCATATATCAAACTGGTGAAGGAGATCCAGAGTATAAGGAGCTGAAAGAGATTATGATAACTGAACTTGAGAATGCTGAGAGAAGACTGCTGATTGATTATCTCAGGACTGTGCCTGATATTGAAGAAGTCAAGTAAAGTCTGACTGTAAGTTTTTAATATTTTCTATTCTAAGTCAAATTTAAACTCTGTTTTAAATTAAACTCTGTTATATGTTAAACACTGCATTTGTTAAAAGGTTTTGACATCATCAATTATATGTTTTAACTTGTACATTTTATTATGAACAAGTTGGGGGAGATTGTTAGATATAATTGCTAATGTTTGTTTATCAGTGTTTAAGCAACAGGTACTGACAAGAGTTTATCAGAAGCCAGTCAGAGTTTAGTTAAACTCTGACAGGGTAAAGAGTTTAATTGAAGCCGGTCAGAGTTTATTTAAAGTCTGACAAGGTGAAAGTTGAATTAGCTGTCGGTGCAGAATTGAAGATTCTAGAAGCAATATATTCTGAAGATGGAAAGAAGCAGAATATATTGATACAGCTAAGGAGATTGGAATAGAAGACTGAAGCAATCCTTAATTGATATGAATTGTATAGCTAACTTATAGGAATATCAATTAGAGATGGATTGTATGTAGCTGTGTACTATATAAACACAGATAGGTTATCCCTAAAAGGGATGCGTGAATATTGATATATTATTCTTGTAACCTAGAAGCTCTTTGTGATTCATTAACATCATAAAGAGAGAAGCTGTTAATACGATTACAGTTTTATTGATTCATAAACAGTGTTTTTAATTATTGTTATTCTCATACATACTTGATTATATTGTGTATTCGGCCTAACAACTTTTGATAGACCTGATTCTTTTCAAGTTGGGAGAAGTTGATATTATAATAATAATGGGTTGGTTGACACCCAATGGAGCCCAGACTGATTGTAAGGGAGAGAGAGTAATAAATAAAGAATGGAGACAGATTCAGAGATTCTTGAATATAGTTCAGACTAAGAAACTATTACGCCAGAGATATGAGGCTTAATTAGCTCTTATGGTTGACGCCAAGAAAAGAGATACCAAGTATAAAGGGAACTACAATGGTTTTGGGAGATTATACAAGGTTTTAATGAGCTACCAGATATCGATTTGGATGACATGAGAATGAATACCGAGTATTCAGGGTATAGTGGGAATGAAAGAGTTAGTGACTCAGTTACAAGAGTTGTTGTATAAGGGTATGATAAGACCCAGTGTACCACCGTGGAGAGCCCGGTGTTGTTGTAAGAGAGAAAGATGTTAACACAAGATTATATATCGAACCTCGAGAGTTGTATGAGTTCGACATGGAGAATAGGTACCCTTGTAAATGATTGTTTGATCAGCGGAAGAACGCTGTGTATTTCCAATTTATTTAAGCACTGGGTATCACCAGTTGGAAGTTAAATCCGAGGATATACCCAAGACTGCGATTCGTACTTGGAATAGACACTTCGAGTTTTCAGCGAGGTTGTTTTGGGTTGACTAATGCACCCACAAATTTTATGGAATGTAATGAATTGGCTTTGAGTTACCCGTGATAGTAGATAACATGAGATGGAGAAATGGCTAGAATTGACCTAGAATTATGACTGTGAGATACACTACCATCCGGGGAAGGCCAATGTGGTGGCCGATACCCTTAATTAAAATGAGACAGAGATGGATTCCGAGTGATCGGGAATTAAAGGATGAGATTTTACACAAAACCCAAGTTAGTCCAACAAACTAGAAAGACAAAAGATTTCACCAACAAGCGGCTAGTGACAACCAAGACAGACAGAGAAAGCATGCGGACTAAGCCCGCGAGTATAGAGATAGTACTGCTATTGATAAGCTAAATGGCATGTTGATGAATGACAAGCAAGTTTATGTTGGTGTATTTTCTGTACAAACAAGATAGAGAATATGAGATTAGAGATTCGTGATGCTAAAAGATATCCTCGTGGAAGGAATTAAAGAGATTTGGAAAAAAAGGGAAGTGAGCCCGAGATTCATTGGGCCATCTGAGATTTTAAAACGCGTCAGGAAGGTGGCCTACGAGCCAGCCTTACCCCCCAAAACTTGTAGAATGGTCATAGCGGGGTTCATGTGTCAATGCTACGTCAGTATACTATAGATGCCCGGCATATATTAGAGTACGAACAGGTAGATATACAACCTGATCTGACTTACAA
Organism: Heracleum sosnowskyi; assembly: GCA_030848705.1. Lineage (NCBI taxonomy): Eukaryota > Viridiplantae > Streptophyta > Magnoliopsida > Apiales > Apiaceae > Heracleum > Heracleum sosnowskyi. The sequence goes on from CM061244.1 coordinate 94,925,990, forward strand.
AGAACAACCTGTGGAAATCACGGATAGAAAAGAGCAAGTGCTAAGTGACGAGGTTGCCAAGCTAGTGAGAGGTTGTGGAAAATCAAGAGGTGGAAGAATCCACCTGGGAGTTAGAAAGTGCAATGGAAGAGAAGTACCCCAGTTACTCCTAAGTTGATTCCGGGACGGAATCCTTTTAAGGAGGGGAGAATGTAATAACCCGAAATTTTGGTAAAATTTAAAACTTTTCTTATTATGATTAAGTGCATCAGTGAATAGTAAATTTGGTGGATGAATAGTGATTTTGAGGATTAACAAAGTTTTTCATGCCACCTATGTACGAGACGTAGTGTGGATATTCCGAAGTCATATTAGTGATCTACGGAGTAAATAAGTGAATGCAAAGACGATCGGAATTCAGAAATTCCAAATTTTATTTTGGTGTAGTATTTGACCGGGCAGTGAATTATATATTATTATATTCAAGGAATGAGATATTAAATTAAGGATTTGAGGATTTAATATTTTGGAATTTTATTATATTTGATTTGAGAAATTAGAACGAAAACCACTGAGACAGTGAAACGAAGATACTAGAAACCGCTGATACTTTATAACGAGATTAAGCGATTAAGAGAACGAATCATGGATTGAGGATTGAAATTATGACAGGATTAAATATAGACATGGAAGTAACATGTAACAAGATTAATTCGAGAAATGCAACATTTGGATCATCCATGTGAAAGAAAAGCGAACCAGCAAAGCTACTTTAGCTAAGCTCATGCATGCGCGACACGTGTCCCGGTGACTCACCAAAAGGTGATGACTCACCACTTTTTAAACACAAATATCAGCCTTTTCATTATTATCAAGACAAAAAGAAAAGAAAAGAAAGAAGAAAATTCGGGAGAGAAAGAAGAAAGAAAAATGGGAGAGAAAGAAATGATCATAACTCGAGATTCTGTGGTCCGTTTTTGGCGTTCTACCACTCAAAACGAAGCTCTCGAGTAGCCCGACGTAACCATGGTAAGCAATCACCTCAACTCCGTGATTTACCCCTTCGATTCAGTGATTAACAGTTGGAGAAGATGATGAATAGTAACTTGTATCTTGTTTTGTTTTGTTTTGATAATGAGTTTGTAGCTTCCAAAGGTTGTATTAAGCAAGGATCTAAGGTTACATAAGGGATATAGCAGCAAGCAAGCTTGGAGGAAGGTATAAACCTCTGCCCCTTTGAGTTTGATATGAGTTTGAAATGGTTTTGATGTTTATGTAAAGTTAAGAGCATGATTAAGTAATTAGATGAATTGTTGGTTGAGTTTGGAGAATGGGTTATGAATTTATTGTGATTATTCATGGAGGATTTGACTGAGTGGAGGGTGTATAAGGTGGATGGTGAGTTTGGGATTGTTTGGTATTGATTTGAGTGTGTTTTGAAAATGGAAAACGTTACGATTATAGCCGTCGTAATGCCCAATTGATTTAAGGCTGTTTTGAGCAAGAATTACGAACTGGTCTGGTAATATTTTTGAACAGAATTGACCATGAACATGTAGGTCTTGTTTTAAGGTTTGTTTTGATATAAAGATCATGTCTATACGATTTACGGTTTAGGAGAAAAGTGAGTTTTAGTAAACGCCATTCGGAAGAATGACTCATCTCTGTTCAGCAACTTTGAGGCTATATTTGGACCACTTCGGAGCCATATTAAAATGTGAAACTTTGAGTAATAATACTAGAGACAGTTAGGAAGGCTCACGAAAACGATTCGGATTAAAAAGATTATTTTTCGATTTTATAAAAATGTTTTAGTCGAGGTCGCGCAAGTGAAAACCACTGAAAACGAGACTTAGAAACCAAGGTTCCAAACGGTTAAGTATAACTTGGATTTGAGAATGGATTTCAAACCAAACTTGTGATATAAGTATTTGACGAATAACATGGACTTAGTATGAGCCTATAACGAGCTGTAATGCCTTGGTTGTGTTTCGCTTACGTGTTTAAGCATTAAGGTATAAGTGGTTTATCGAGGGGATTAACCGTGTGTTTTCGTTTGACCTTGTCTAGATTGTCCGGCATCGTCGCGAACCCCTATCACTTCACGAGCATCAGGCAAGTTTCTAAAACCATACTTTGAAGTATACATATATTAGATGCAAGTTTTCTAAATCCCATGCTGTATTTCAGATTACATTATACTGATGATGCATATGATATGATAGATGCAAGCTTTCAAACCTCACATCGTATATAGATGTGATAGTATTAAAACTATTGAGATTATAGTATATGCATATGATAGATGCATGCTTTCAAACCTTACATCGTATATAGATGTAACGGTAATAAAAGATAGTGAGATATATATGTTATGTGTTTCTGATTTCGAAATGATACTTGTGGTGCTAAGTAAAAGTTATTGATATGAAGTTGAACTTATAAGCTATGGATATAGTAATATTTTGGAGCTGATGTGCTAAGTAAAACCCTCAGTAGGGGGAATATACTCTGCATTTATACTTTGGACCGGGAATGGTATCAATTGTTATCTAGAGATATATTATATATTCTCTATATTTATTTTACATACTAAGAATGGTATCAGTTGCTATCTAGGGTTATTTTATTGTGTTATTACAATTAATCTCGATAAGTGGTTTACAAATTAAAGATCATTTGGAGTTTAATCTATTAAGGGTATATTTTAAATATATGATGAATAGTTGTTATCTACCCTTTTTGATAAGAAAGTACTTGAGAATTATTTCTAAATAAATATTCTTTATTAATTATAGTTTGATTTAATTATTTAAAGCCCTACTTCTTAAGGAAGTATTTTGTGAAAACTATTTTTAAACCCTAGATAGCTAATAAAGTTTTACTCAGGCAATTATAAATATAATTAGAGAAGGTTCCCAAAACTATTTCCCGTTTAAGTCTATATTCAGAAAGACTTAAATGTTCGCTCAAACTTCAAAGATACATGGAACCTTTCTCAAGATTTTATGTATGTTTCCAGTGGACTGCCCGGTCCTAAGCCTTTTTAAATCAATGAATTTATCAGTCTGGTTTACTACCATCAAAATGATTTTGATTACCTCCTCAAGATTCGAGGGGTAAGATCAGTGGAATCAGTTGTATCCATGAACAAGCATCAGCTTGGGAAATATGGGTGAATTTTCCTTTCCAACCAGATATGACTACTTTGTGGAGTCGTATACTTGGGAAAAAGGGAAAGGAACTTTATGTTTCAAAGTTATGGATTTTCTTGAACTCGGAGAATATGCAAGGGACTGAGTGGCGACCTGTCCCCTAAGGGAATTACGAGGAGACTGACAGTCTATGAACTGGTCTGTACTTCCCTTAGATTATCAGATAGTGCCCGACCGTAGGATGAGAGAAGAGCATCGGAGGCCCCTAAGGAATGGGTACCCCTAAGGAATGGGTATGCTCTTCCCCCTACAACCGATTGGCGGGGAGGTAGTGGTCAGTTAGCGTCTACCCTATTTTCCCTTCTACGTAGAAAAACAGCAGTGGGGATTGCCTTACGACTGATCATCGTAGAGGTATCCCTGTCGCCCAGAATCTCCGTCTACAGTTCATCATCCATGAAAGAAAATGTTTTATGCAAGTTATCAGAGAAAGAACATGTTTTAAGCAGGTTTCCAGAAAAGCAAAGTTTATTTAAGCTATTCAAGTTATTCAAGTTCATGCAAGTTTATTCAAGTTTAGAAAGTGGATTGGAAATACTTTGCCTTGTCTTTATTTCCAGAATATGATATGAGATAGATGTTTGATATGAAAGATGATATTTGGAAATCCCTACAACTTCATCTTTTATTTTGCGAGTTATGACTCTGATAAAACCTGATTAAGGATATATATGCATAAGTGGATTTTGGGTTATGGAAACCTTATATTGAATTTCCTTATAACTTCATCTTTCAAGTATATGTTGATAGTCTGCTTATATTTTATATAGCAGATATTTTACAGAAAGGATATACTGAGTATCTTGTTATTTCATCTTTTATACTATACTAGAACTTTGTTCATAGTATAAACATTGAAAGTTGCAGAGTATTATGAAATGATATTTGAAATACCACAATGGTACTATTTTTGGAATACCTTCCGATAAGAAAATGATTTCAGTATCAAGATATTTTGACAAGTTATTGTCTTATACCAGCTTTATTTCTGGGTTGAATTAAAGGCAGAATTATGCCATACTTTCATTACCTTGCTGAGCTATCGCTCACTCTGGCTATTATTTTATATATATTATATAGCAGCGAAGCAGGATGCCTATGGGACGGCACGTACCTCGCAAGGCGTTTCCATAAACAGTTTCAGCAGTGATCCCGGGAGTAGTACGAACCAATCGAATCAGGCTACGGCTTTGGTATTCAACTTATGTATAGACATGAATGGTATTAGAGGATTGTGAGCATAAGAAGGCTAAGCTGGTAATGTACCACTACGTAGAAATTGTATCAGTAACAGATTCAAAGACATTTGGGTATTGTAATAAAAATTATTTATTCCGCAGTTATTGTATGGTGTCGTTTCTGAGACTCTAGCCTGTGTGTGTGTGTATGAGACATATATTGTGGGGTCATGAACAGGTGAATTATGAATGGTGTGAGTAATACAGGTAAGGCAAGGAGTACATGGATTGTGACAACCCTAAATCCCTGACCCCGGATTTGGGGCTGTTACAGAGCCTGACTGAACTATATGATAGATTTCTGACATTATTGAATAGCTTATCTTTAGTTGACAAAGTATATGAAACTGAAGACTCCAACACCAAGTTTCTAAGAGCTGTACCTGAAGAATGGGATACAGAGACCTCAATCATTAGACACCAGTATGATCTAAACATTGTGTCTCTTGATGAGATCTATGGGATGCTACGAACTCATGATCTTGAAGTTCAACAGAGAAAGAACAAGAAAAGCAGCAAGGCAAAATCAATTGCTTTGAAAGCAGAGGCTAAATCAAAAGGAAAAGCTATGGAGGTCTCCAGAAGTAAATCAAGAGTAACTGAGTCAGATCCTGATGACTCTTCATCAGATACTGATGGCAATCCTGATGCCAATACTGATGATGATTCTTCTGACTCAGACATGGAAGAGATGGTTGCTATGATTGTCAGAAACTTCAGAAGGATGAAGTTCAGAAAGAATAGAAGACCAGACAACTTTCAGAAAAAGACCTTCAATGCAGACAAAGACAAGTATATCAAAAAGGACAGCAAGGGTAGCAAATTTGACAAGTCAAAGGTTAGATGCTACAAGTGCAATGGCATGGGTCACTTTGCTTCTGAATGCAAAAAGACAAAGGCACTTATCACATCAAGCAAGGATTGGATGGACTCTTCCTCAGAATCTGATAATGAGGTGGTCAACTATGCTCTAATGGCCAATGCTGATGTAATTGCTGCTCCTGATGATAAGGTACTAAATACTATCTTTGATTTTGATACTGATAATGCTTCTGAGTTAAGACGTTTTCTAAAGTCATTACATATTAGCTTTAGAAGTCAAACTGCTAAAAATACTAGGATCTTATCTGAGATGTCTGAACTTAGAAAAAGGAATGAAATATTAGAAGCTGAATTTTCTCGTATGCAAGAAGTACAAAAAGAATGTGATAATGCTAAACACATGTACTTAGAGATGAAATCTAAATGTACTTCTCTCGAAAAGGAACTTGAATATGCTAATGAGAACATCAGAACCTGGACAGACTCTGGTAGGAAATTTCATGAGATTAATACCTCTAAGAATTGGAAAGAGTGTCTAGGATATAAGTCAGATGAGGATAAGAAATTGAAAGAGAAAGTTGTCATAGATGAGACAGTGAGTCCAAAGACCTATAGACATGTTTTAGATGAAACCAAAACTAAGATTACTCCTGTTAATTTTGTTTTTGGTAAGGCTTCCAATTCTACTTTTGAAAAGGGATCTACTTCTACTCAAGGAATTAAAATTATAAAGTCTAAACCTGTCATGAATAAAGTCATTAAGAATGTAGGTCAATTGTCTCAGAAACAGCTTAAGGATAAAATCTGTATGGTGACAGATAAGAAAAAGGAAGCTACTGTTAAGAGAAACAGGAATGGTAAAGTTGGGATCAATAAAGAGAATGGTTATAAATATATCCCAAATGCACCTAGAAAGTGTTGTTTTAACTGTGGTAACTCTAATCATCTTGCTATTGATTGTAAGAAGAGTAAGAAGAAGATTGCTGATATTTCTAAGTCTGATGTTAGGAATAGATCAGTATTCTATAAACCACAGAAGTCCTGTTTTCATTGTGGTAGTATATGGCATTCTATTTATACTTGTAAAGATTATCATGATTTGTAATATAACTTCTATGATCCATTGCCTAAGTTAAATAGGAGTACAAAGTCTGATAGAGTTGATAATGTCATTATGAAGCATGCTTTTGTTAATACTGATACTGACAAAGCAAATCCTGATGGAGTAAATCTTGTCAGGACTGCTAAGGTCAGAAAGTCTTCTGCTGTGAATGTTAATAAAATGCATGACAAAGGGACCCAACAAGTGTGGGTTCCTAAACATACTAATTAGTGTTCTGGAATTCTGATGCAGGGTAAAAAGAAAAATGTGTTAGTCATGGATAGTGGATGTTCTGTACACATGACTGGAAACAAAGCCCTGTTATCAGAATATGAGGAGAAAGCTGGCCCAACTGTGTCTTTTGGGATATGGCAATATAATCATTGGAAATGTCATCATTGAGAAAGTAGCTCTAGTGAAGGGACTAAAACACAACTTGTTGAGTATTAGTCAAATCACTGACAGAGGTTATCATGTCAACTTCTATTCCACACATTGTGAGGTAGTCAGTAAAGCAACAGGAAAGATAGCACTTACTGGCTACAGGCATGGTAACATATATGAAGCCAACATTCTCTCAAATACTGATGGCTCCCCTACATGTCTCATCAGTAAAGCTTCAGTAGATGAAAGTTGGAATTGGCACAAGAAGCTTTCTCATCTCAACTTCAGCAACATCAATGAGTTGGTTAAGAAAGATTTAGTGAGAGGATTACCAAATGTTCTGTATACACCTGATGGACTCTGTGATGCATGTCAGAAAGCAAAACAAAGAAGAACATCATTCCAGAGTAAATCAGAATCCTCTATTGGAGAACCATATCACATGCTACATCTTGATCTATTTGGTCCAGTCAACAACATGACCATCAGTAAGAAAAGGTACACTCTTGTAATTGTTGATGAATATTCTAGATTCACCTGGGTGTATTTTCTGCACAGAAAAGATGAGACTCCTGAAGTTCTATTGGATCCATGTTGGAGGAAGCTAAATTACCTACATATTTCTGGGCAGAAGCAGTCAACACAACATGCTATACTCAGAATCTCACATTGATAAACAGACATGGTGTTACTCCTTATCAATCACTCAAGGAGAAGAAACCAAGTCTGAAGCATTTGCATGTGTTTGGCTGTAAATGTTTTGTTCTCAGAACTCATCCTGAACAACTAGGGAAATTTGAAACAAAGGCTGATGAAGGAATTTTCATAGGCTATCCTGCATCAAGAGCCTTCAGAGTTTATAATTTGAGAACAAGGACTGTCATGGAGTCAATACATGTATCTTTTGATGATAAAAAGATAGTTGGAATCAATGAAGACTCTCATGATAGATTGATTTTTGAAAATGAAGCTACCAAGGAACCTGAAGAAAGTGAATCAGATCCTGTCAATACATCAGATCCTGATGGGTCACCAAATCCTGATGACACACCAGATACTGATGGTGCTAATACTGATGATGCATCTAATAGTAATACTTCTAGTAGTGCAAATGTTGAGGGGGAGCAACAGCATTCTACTACAAGTTCATAGTCAACTCAATCATCAAGACAGAATTCTTCAGATACTGATTTAAATGATGATCCTGATAACCTTTCAGGAGGAAATAACATTAATTCAGGGGAAGCTTTAAGTCAAGTAAGATCTTCAAATCAAGATAACACCAATCCAGGGGGAGCATCTACTTCAAGAAACAATTTGACACCAGCAAGGAAATGGACAAAAGATCATACTCCTGATTTGATAATTGGAGATCCTGGTGCAGGTGTTCAAACAAGAAGTGCAACTCAAAATGAATGTCTATACAATAACTTTCTGTCCAAGGAGGAGCCAAAGAAAGTTGAAGATGCACTTAAAGATGCTGACTGGGTTACTGCAATGCAAGAAGAACTGAATGAATTTGAAAGAAATGAAGTCTGGAAACTGGTACCAAGACCAAAGAATAGATCAATTGTTGGTACAAAGTGGATTTTCAAGAACAAGACTGATTCTGATGGAGTGATAATCAGAAACAAAGCTAGACTAGTTGCAAAGGGGTATTCCCAACAAGAGGGAATTGACTATGATGAACTTTGAGAATTTCTGAGGAAAGCTACAGAGAGGAAATCCTGATAACTGTCAAATCCTGATGGTTATTCAGAAAGGTATGTTTTCTTTGATCAAATCCTGATAGGATGCAATCCTGACAGGAAGTCAACTGGTCAAATCCTGATGCTCAGATATTGCAGCTGGTATGAATACCAGAAGTTCTAAGACAATTTGTCAACAACACTCCTGGTAAACTCTGACAAATAAGATCATTACTTAGTCTTTGATTAAGTTATTAAGTCTTAATTTTCAATTACGATTATATTTTTGTCAGAAATTACTATTCATTATATTATGTATCAAATGCAGTGTTACTAACAAATTGTGTAGGAAAAGTAAGAAGGACAAGAACAATTGAGCAAATTGATGGTTTTCATTAAATCTTGAAGATTCTTTACAAATGAAAATGAAAATTACATATTCTTTTCCTAGTCTACTTTTCTACTCAGGAACACGTGCCCTACAGATTAGCATGAATGCTCCTGAGCAGCTTCACAGTCCATCAGGATTGGAAGATTTCTATGTCCATCCTTAAAGGACAAGAAGAGGAGCTGATGCACTTGAAGGCGGATCGTCATCGTGATCACCGGGATGCTTCCTTGCCTCCACCGTGCATGAAGCACTTGCATCAAGCACTTTCTTTCTTCTCCTCTCTCGCTCTTCAACGAGATCCTCATCCTCTTCATCATCCTCATCGTCTTCATCCTCTTCATAGATGAGGTTTTCAAGCGGATTCCAGTTTGGATTGGCTTGCAGGAAGTTGTGCCAAACCACATTAAACATTGCGTTAATAAACGCTTCATGTTCCTGAGGGTCAGGAACTGGTTGTGGTTCAATGTCAGCAAGAGCCTCTTCCATCTCTTGCCATATAATATCGAGCTCAACATCAGGTATGTTGTTTTGTTGTTGGTTGGCAGCCATTGAAAAACAAAGAAGGTGAAAAGTTTTCGTAAGTTTTTCTCTGGAGAGGGTTTGTGTTTTAATTGATATGATGTGTATGCTTAACAGTTCTATTTTATAGAGTATGTGTGTTAAGGATGCAGGTCATCTTCTCAATATCGAGGCGACTGTTCAGTTTCTCATAATTAATTTGTCTCGGTAATTGGTAAGAATGGTTATATGGGTATTATGCTATTTATTTTGTAATCATTTAAAAAAAAACAGCACTTATCAGGATTATCAAAATAATTTTTTTTAATTTTATTTTAATCTTATCGAAAATATTTTTCAATCCTGATAAGGCAAATGGTTTTATAGGAAATGCTTTTATTCCTGATGAGGTTAGGTTTTTCTTACATAGGAAAATGCCTACTCGTTATGGTTTAATTTCTAATGCTATGGGGCAAGGCTCAACCCACCTTGTTCCTGATACAAGCATGCAACCTAAACAGTCTAAACAGACAACTGCCACCTCTATTGTCTCTCAAAAGACTTTAGTTGTAAAAGCAAAGAAGTAAGCTAGAACTGATGTGTCAGGAAGGCAATCAGGTTCAAAGGACTTTTCCTCTACACCACTCACTAAAAAGAAGTTACAAGGGGGTGTACAAGGGGTCCTGGTGAAGAAAGCTGCAAAGGGAGGTGAGGTTGTTTCTGTCAAAAGAAAGTTAGTTCTCAGGGATGAGACTGACTCAGAGGATGATTTACCTATATCCTCTGTGCTGAAAGTGAATAAGGAAGTTGCTGATACTGCTACTGCAGCTGTGGTTCCATTGTCTACACCACAGAAGAAAAGGAAGTTATCAAAGAGCAGATATCATATTCCTTTAGAAAAGAAGCAGGATACTGATGTACAGGACACTTCTATTCTGAATGAGCAATCAGTTTCCACTGCTCAAGCAAATCCTGATGTTAGTATTCCTGATGCTGCACCAAGTCAAGTGGTTAATATTTCAGACTCTCCAGCACAGGACTCTCCAACAAAAAGACATGTTGATATTTCATGGGAGAAGTGTGGTGCTGCTGCTTCCAATCTTGGGATAAAACATCCAATGGACAAGCTAAGGAAGGCAGACGAGTTAGTCTATCAAAGACAGAAGAAACTGAAAGGATCAAGCCCACAAGAACCTGAACCTCAAAGTGGTTCAGCAGCTCTTTCTGATGATCCAGCCACACAAGAACCACTCAATCAAAGTTTGGGTGAAGGCTTAGCTAGTGGAATGGTCACACAAGAACCATTTTCTCAAAGGGAGAATGAAGACATCAACATTCCAACTACACAAGAACCATCTTCTCAAAGTGAAGATGCAGGCCAAGCTACAGTTTCTGAGAAATTTCTTGACAATGCTCAAGGGATTTCTGGTGCAGATGAAGTTCGAAGATTGGTCAAGGACACTATCTATGAGGGAAGCACACAAGAACCTTTGACTCAAAGTGTTGAAGCAGCTTCTGAACCTCAAGCTCCACAAGAACCATTGGTAGCAAATACTGATGCAAGCATATCAAATCCTGACGGTGTTCATGCTGACGCTAGTGGTGCTCCTGCTACTGAGCCTATATTGATACAGCCACTTCGTTCAAGACCAATGGATCATCCTATCACAGATTCACAGGATAAAATGAAAGGTATAGCTATTCCTGATCCTGATGTTACTCATAGTACTGATGATGAAGACTCTGATGATAGTGATGATGATGAGAATCGAAAAGAGAAGGAACAGCTTGCTACAGCACTCAAGATTAGTCTTGGAACTAATTTTGGTTCATCAAGTACATTTATGGCTGGAAATGCTTATACTGGGAAAGATCAGAGACAAGATTTTTCTATTCCTTCTTTTGACCCTGCTGAGGCATTTAGACAGAATGAATGGAACAATTCATGGCACAATTCTGATGAATCTGTAAGTTTTTCTTCTGCTATTGAACATGCCTATCAAGCAGTGAAATCTATAGAGAATCAAGACTTGAAGAATCATCTGAAGGCTACAACTCTGTTATCCAAAAGCCTAAAAAGTGAGATTGATTCCATCAAGAGTTCAACTGATAAAGTGAGGACTGATATCTTTAATAATTTTACAAAGGTGCCTACTGCTTTTCAGCTAAGGGTAGTAGAATCCCAAGTGAAATCTGTTGTTTCAGAACAAACCTCAATCAACCAAAGAATTGATTCTCTGGATACTAAGGTAACTGACATTCAAGCCTCTCTTTCCTTAATTTTGAATTTATTATCAAATCCTGATGTCAAAAAGGGGGAGAAGGTTAGTCGGACAAAATGCACTCCTGATCTAGTATTAAGGAATAATGATGATGATACTGGAGAAGATGGTAGTGACAAAGTGATACAAGGAGAAACCTCTGATGCTGCAGTTTTGAAGTCTACAATTCAAACTTCTCAAAGTCAAACAACGCAGTCAACTCATGTTTCTGATTCTGGAGTTAAGACAGTAAGAACAATGATGCAATCTCGGATCCTGACGGAAGAACAAATCCTGACACCTGGTCATGGACATATTCTAGCTACAATTCCTGAAGGTGATGAAGATGTGATTATTGATAATCCTGAAGATGCATCAAATTTATTCCAGAAGTTTTCTACAAAAGATGGCAGAATTGTTACTCTATATCACACTGATAAAAGAGTTCAACAATTATTTGCTAGAAAAGCACTCTCTACAGCAAGTGAAGAATATCCTGATCTCTCAAATGAAGAATTCTTGAGACAACAAAAAGAGATAATGGAAAGCTATTCTGCTCCTGCTAGAGGTAGAGGAAGCAGAGGTAGGAGAGGAGCTAGAAGAAGTAGAAGAGGTTCTTCAACTCAAACAATACCTAGACAGACAAGGTCTAGAGGATTAAGAATTGAAGAAATTCCTGAACCTATTCAAAATCTAGTAGTTCCTGACAGATCTACTTTTCGTGATGATGGAAATATTGAAGAAGAACCTGAATTGAGAAGAAAATCAAGAAAACCAACTCTCTGCAATACAAATCAAATTGAAGAATCTAATCCTGATGTTGTTCCTGATAATATTCAAGATCCTGATGATTCTGAAATTCTGCAAGAGATTGATTTAATAATCTTATCTACTATGGTTGATTCTCACAACAAGGAAGTAGATGAAGAAGAAGAAGCCAGAAGAAGAGAAATTACAAGAAGAACAAGTAGAGATTTTAATCTCTATTTACAAAGGCTTTGTAACAGCCCCAAATCCGGGGTCGGGGATTTAGGGTAGTCACGATCCATGTATTCCTTGCCTTACCTGTATTACTCACACCATTCATAATTCACCTGCCCATGACCCACAACATATGTCTCACACACACACACAGGTTAGAGTCTCAGAAACGACACAATACAACAACTGCGGAAAAAATAATTTTTATTACAATACCCAAATGTCTTTTGAATCTGTTACTGATACAATTTCTAAGTATTGTTACATTACCAACTTAGCCTTCTGATGCTCACAATCCTCTAATAACATTCATGTCTATACATAAGTTGAATGCCAAAAGCCGTAGCCTGATTCGATTGGTTCGCACTACTCCCGGGATCACTGCTAGAAACTGTTTATGGAAACGCCTTGCGGGGTATGTGCCGTCCCATTGGCATCCTGCTTCGCTGCTATATAATATATATAAAACAATAGCAAGAGTGAGCGATAGCTCAGCAAGGTAATAAAAGTATGGCATAATCCTGCCTTTAATTCAATTCAGAAATAAGAGGGTATAAGACAATAATTTGTCAAAATATCTCGATACTGAAATTATTTCCTTATCGGAATGTATTCCCAAAAACAGTACCATTATTGTACTTCAAATATCATTTTCATAATATTTCTGCAAATTTGTGCTATATTATGAACAAAGTTCTAGTATAAAAGATAAGGTTTCAAAGTAAACCAAATATAACCTTTCCGAAAAATATCTGCCATGTAAGAAGAATATCAACATATAACTTAGAAGATGAAGTTATAAGGTGATTCAGTATAAACAACTCCCTTACCATAACTCCTGTTATGTAAGGTATCCACAGAGTCATATGATATAAAAGATGAAGTTATATGGATTTATTGTCACTTCATTTCCAAACACTTTTCGACCCCCTGCCAACATGATTGGTTCTTTATCCCAATGCATGTTGCAGGAATATCCAAATTGGATGATGAACTAATACTGGAGTTGCTACCGCGTCCGCTGTGCCTAACCTTGCTATGATCAGTAGCAGGTCGCACCGCTCAAATAGTTTTCTACATGTAGATGGAAGAATCACGACAGCCTGACATTGTCTACTGCCTTACTGTGACCTCCCGGCCCATTTGGGGCAATAAAAGTTGGATGGGCCCACGCAACTGGACCACTTACACCACTCCTAGTTCAGATGAAATCCATGACTCTGAAACGTAAAGATCGTCCTCCTTTCCCCAAGTGTAAAACTTGTTGATACGACTCCACTAAGTAGTTATATCTAGGTTGGAAAGGAAGATTCTCCAATATTTCCCAAGCTATTGCTTGTTAATGGATATCGACTTGTTCCAGGAATTTACCCCTCGATCGTTGAGGTGGTAACACAATACTTGACTTGCAGCAATTACATAGCTTTGAGAAAATATCTGTCCCCTGACAGTTTTGAGTTGAGAGTTTAAAAAGAGTAGCAGTCACTTAAATCAGGTTTCCCATATTTTTGATAGTTGAGCGAGCATTTAAATCCCCTTTAAAAGACAGATTTAAATGGAAAAACATTGTTTTGGGAACCTCTTTTTGATTTTAAAAATACTTAATAATATTTATTAAACAAGTAAATCCTGAATGAATATTTAAAAGTAATGTTCATTAAATAATAAAATAATCTTCAAATGAATATTCAAAATAATATTCTTAAAGTCAATAATCCTCAAATGAATATTCGAAAGTAATATTCATTAAATAAATAATTAATCCTCAAATAACAGTACCCGATATCTTTATCGGAAAATAACCTTTAACATATACCGAAATATAATTACTTCTGATCTTAGAGAAAATCACCCACCCTTATCCTAGGGCAAATATAAACTCTTGGCTTATAGCTGATATCCCATATCTAACTCATAAGCCCCAACTTCAAGTCATAACCTCAAGTATTGCTATACATAGCAATTCGAAAACAAGTATGCAATAACACATGTATACTTCTCATTTGCATATATAACTGAAATAGTATTCAAATAGTATTTCTCGACCGAGATAATACTCAAATAACATTCCTCAAAACCCACATTATTCTGCCGATGGAATCCCTTCGGGTTTCCACGGCTATCTACATATCTCAAAATACCGACTCCCGATTTAGAGTCGAAAACAATGAATATGCTCTTATATATATAGAGCTACAAGGTATACTGGTTCATAAGTACATTATCTCAAAGCTCGTATATAAACCAAAATCAAACTCTATTTTATACAATATATAACATGTATCGCAAAACTGTATAACTCCACACATGGCAAAAGCAGTAATATATAATCAATACTTCAAAGTATAGATTTAGAAAACTTGCCACAATACTTGCAACAAAGATTTGGTATATAATTTGGGAATACACAAGTATTAAACATTGGAAAATATACCTACTCTGAATAATAGAGTAAGGTTTAGTAAACTTGCCTGATGCTCGAGAAGTGATAGGGGTTCGCGACGATGCCGGACAATCTAGACAAAGTCAAACGAAAACACACGGTTAATCCCCTCGATAAACCACTTATAACTCAATGCTTAAACACGTAAGCGAAACACAACCAAGGAATTACTAGCTCGTTATAGGCTCATACTAAGTCCACGTTTAGTCGACAATTACTTAAGTCGTAGGTTTAGTCCGAAATCGATCCTCGAATACAAGTTATACTTAACCATTTACAACAGTGGTTTCTAAGTCATGTTCTTAGTGGTTTTCACTTGCGCAACCTCGGCTAACACATTTTTATAAAATCGGAAAATAATCTTTTGGACTCAAAACCTTCGTACAAACCTTCGTAACTGACCTTGACACTTCAATACAAAATTTCATATTTTAAAACAACTCTTAAGGGTCTCAAACATAGCCACAAAGTTTGTACATTTCTGCAATCTCATTCCTTGAACCACTTTCACTAAAATGGTCATATCTCATAAACCGTAATTCGTATAGACATGATCTTTATACCAAAACAAACCTTAAAACAAGACCTACATGTTCATGGTCAGTGTTGTTCAAAAATAATCCAAGACCAGTTCGTAATTCTTGCTCAAAACAGCCTTAAATCAAATGGGCATTACGACGGCTATAATCGTAACGTTTCCCGGTTTTTGTTATGTCAAAACCTCTTAAAACCAATTGAATTCAACAACCCAACAACTTTTACAACATAACCAGTTCATATACTTCAAGAACACATCACCAACATCAACCAACAACAAGTATTCATCAAGAATTAACCATACATACTCCAAATTCCATAAACACGCTTATTCTTAAACATTACTAGAAACTTCACTTAAATCTCAACATAAATCAATTGGGTGGATGAGTGGTATACCTTACTTGAATCCTTAAACACACCACAAGAGCTTGTAAGCCTTAAGAGAGTCTTTATCCATGGTTATCATCCTTAAACTTGCAAAAGAAAATCAAGAACAAGTTATGAATTCTCGGAGTTACTATACACCGGTTTAAAGAACTGGAAAAATGAAGGTCTTACCTTGCTCAAATGGAAGAAACTTGTGAAATAGGAAATGTAGGTTATCTCAATACCTTTCCAACAAGATATAGATCGCCATTTTCCGCCAAGCAATGAAGGAGCTATGAACTTTACAATTCGGCAGTTTGTTTTTGGCCGAAATAAAGAAAAGAGAATGGTTTTACTTTTTGATTTGGTTGACTTGATAATTATGATAATGATGCTGATTTTTGTATTAAAAAGTGATGAGTCATTGCATGTCCAGGACACGTGTCGATCAGTGGGGGGTTATGGTGGCAAAGCAGGGACACGTGTCAAGCAATGGAGATCATGGTGGCAAGCAGCTTTACTGGTTCGTTTCTTTTCACATGGATGATCCAAATGTTGCATCCCTCGAATTAATCTTGTTACATGTTACTTCCATGTCTATATTTAATCCTGTAAATGTTGCCTTGTTCCTCTTGAAACGATTCGAAATATTTTCCAAAGGGCGAAGAAAACTCTTCGCGGTTTTCGTAGTGAATAGTAACTATTCACTATTTATTCCAACAATCGAATCCTTAAATCGACTTTAATAAAATAATAAAATTCCAAAATATTAAATCCTCAAATCCTCAATTTTAATATCTCATTTCTTGAATATAATAATATATAATTCGCTGCCCGGTCAAATATTACACCAAAATAAAATTTGGAATTTCTGAATTCCGATCGTCTTTGCATTCACTTATTTACTCCGTAGATCACTAATATGACTTCGGAACGTCCACACTACGTCTCATACATAGGTGGCATGAAAAATTTTCTTAACCCTCAAAATCACTATTCATCCACCAAATTCACTATTCACTGATGCACTTAATCATAATAAGAAAAGTTTTAAATTTTACCAAAGATCCGGGTTATTACAGTGTTAGGCCGAATACACAATATAATCAAGTATGTATATGAGAATAACAATCAAGAACACTTGTTTATAAATCAACAAAACTGTAATTATATTAACAGTTTCTCTCTTTATGATGTTAATGAATCACAAAGAGCTACTAGGTTACAAGAATAATATATTCAATGTTCGCGTCCCTTCTAGGGATAACCTATCTGTGTTTATATAGTACACAGTTACAATCAATCTCTAATTGATACTCCTACAAATTAGCTATACAATTTGTGATCAATTAGAATTGCTTCAGTCTTCTATTCCGTTTCCTTAGCTGTATCAATATATTCTGCTTCTTTCCATCTTCAGAATATATTGCTTCTAGAATCTTTATCTTTGCACCGACAGCTTAAGTCAACTATCACCACGTCAGACTTTATCAAACTCTGACCGGCTTCCATGTAAACTCTTCACCCAGTCAGACTTTATCAAACTTTGACTGGCTTCTAGATAAACTCTGATATGTACCTTTTACTTAAACACTGATGAACAAACGTCAGCAATTATATCTAACAATCTCCCCCAACTTGTTCATACCAAAATGTACAAGTTAAAAAGATAATTGATGATGTCAAAACATATAACAAATGCAGTGTTTAAAATATAACAGAGTTTAATTTTAAAACAGAGTTTAAATTTAACTTAGAATAGAAAACATAAAAACTTACAGTCATACTTTACTTGACTTCTTCAATATCAGGTACTGTCCTGAGATAATCAATCAGCAATCTTCTTTCAGCCTTCTCTAGCTCATCCACCATAATCTCTTTTAGCTCTTTAAGTTCTGAATCACTCTCCCCCGTTTGGTAGATAGCAGCTCTTAGAGAATATATGCTGTTTCTTCTCATATCATTTCCTAGCCGAATGTAATGAGCTTTGTCTGACTCTAGGTTGAATTCTAAAACTTTTGTTCCAAGTGCTGTTCTAAATCTAGCACTGTTTCTCTTCATCTCCACTAACTTTCCATTATGATCCCTATACTTTGGAATGTAAACACTTGAGACTCCTCCTCCAAGCATAGCTTTAGATCTCAGCATCTTTTCTCTCAAAACTTGAGCAACATCATGAGTATGTCTGTTTTTGACTTTTAGAAGATAAAGCACATATTCCAGTTCTTCCCATGATTTGAGATTAACATCAGATTCTCCAACTTTATAAACTCTTCCATCACTCATGAAGTATAACAAAAACTGCTTCTTCAATACTTTGTGAAAAATCAACTGAACAGATTCTAACTTATCAAGGTTTTCTTGTGTAACCCCAATACCAGATTCTGCCAGTGAGATGTTATCTTGAGATCTGTTATTTATTCTTCTCTCTCTGTGTGATCCCAGTCCAGATTTATCAAAAGCTTCTTTTCCCAATACAGTTCTGGTTTCTGAGAATTTCACAGCTTCAAGCTTTAATTCTTCAAGAATTTTAGGTTTGCTGAATCCTGGAAGTTGTGTAGATTTCTGTACAACTTGAGCAACGTCAGAGGTTGTCATAACTTTAGTAGAAACATCAACTTGAGCAGCGTCAGAGGTTGATTTAGCTAATCTTGTTTCAACTTGAGCAATGTCAGAGGTTGAATAAATCTTCTTAGGTAACTGTTCTTCTTCTACCAGTTTACCTTTTCTTGAGTACTGTAAACTCTGATCAGAGTTTACATTCTCTTTGATAACAATTCCTTTTTCTTTCTTTCTAGGAGCCTTGATTTCCTTCTTCTTGTAGATTCCAGCTTCAAGATTCTTCTTGTGTTCTTCAGCAAGCATTTGCTCTTCAGCTTGGATATCTTCAATTGTAATACCTTTTCCATGTTCTGCCATAAACACCTTAGCAGCAATTTCCTCATCTGTGGTAGGCTTATCAGAGATTATCAAACTTTTGTATCTTGAACCACTGGCAGAGTTTGCATTTTCCTTACCAGAGTTTGATCTTCTATCAGAGTTTGATCTTCTTTGTAATCTTCTATCAACATTTAATCTCAAGCCCTTTCCATCTCCCTTGTTTCCACCATCATTACCATCATCCCTCCGTCTCAGAGTTGGAGTGTCTTTTCATTTGTCACTTGGTACACTCTCCCCCTTTTTGACATCATCAGAAAGTAGTACTGATGTCAACAGCTCAATTGCATTAGAAATTGAAGTCAGTTGGGCAGACATAGCAGTCCTCAACTTTCCCAAGCCTCTTCTGAATGTCATCAGAGTCCTTAGCTTGCTTCTTGAACATGGAATTGTAGTAAGCTCTATCATTTTTCAGAGTAAGATCACTCAGACCAACTTCATTCCTTAAAGCAGTGACTTCCTTATGAGACTCATCAAATCTGTTGTGAATCACAGTAGCCTTCAGACTTGTAAGAATATCAGGATTTGAAATTGTCTTCACAGAATCACCAAGAAAATCAGTAGCCCTCTGTGCAGAAAAGATACAATCTGCATCAGCCAATCTGTTATAGTACATTTCCTGAAAGTGCTCAGCAGTGGCTCGATTGATCTCTCTTTCTTCACCAAAGTTTGCTTGAATATCAGATAACTCCGTTTGCATATCAGGATGTGAATGAGCAGGACTATCTTCAACATTAGCATTCTCTACGGAATTCTCTTCAGGAACATTCTCTGCAGCAGTCTCAGTGTTAATCTGCTCAGCTTCATGAATCTCAGAGTTTGCAACAAACTCTGTTTCAACAGGAACAGATTCTGCCATAGCTTTATCGACATTCTCTACAGCAGCTTCAGTAGGTATCTGCTCAGCTTTATTAGTCTCAGAGTTTGTAACAAACTCTGCTTCTATAGGAACATTCTCTGTTGCATCCTAGTCAACAACATCAGGATTTGCAGCAACAGTTTCTGGAGCATTAGCATTTAAAGTCTGATCGACTTCCTCACCCTTTTCAATTACCTGGTGAGTAACAGAGAGAATCTCTGTGTGTGTAGCCATAGAATCTTCAAGAACAACTGTGGCTTGATCAGCTTCCACACCCTCTGTTTCATCAAAAACTTCAAGATTGTCAGAGTTTACAGAGTTGTGTGCTTCAACATCCATATCAAATCCCTGTGGCTCAAAAATTTCAGCCTCAACATTTTCTGTAGCCTCCTGAACAAGAATTTCAGGAGCTTCATCTGCACCTTCATTTGCAGCTTCCTCAACTACATCATCAGCGTTTGATGTAGGAGCTTCATCTTCATCATTTACATTTTCCTTAAAAACTCTGTCCAAATTGACAGCTTCAGCATTTACATTTGATGCACCAAAAAGATGTGCAGCCACCAATCTTCTTTTTCTCTGATGAAGAGTTTCTTCATCAGTTTCACTGTCCTCATCAGCATTATCAGACTTTGGCCTTTTTGCCCTCTGCTTCTTTGATAGACCATCAGACTGTGGCATAGAGGTTTTTGACACACCAACTTCAGTAGCTGGATTCACAGACTTTGAAGATTTGAAAGCCCTGTGTTTGATCCTACCACCAGTCCTTGGTTGTTGAGATGCGGATTGAATGGGTTGAGTTGGAGATGGAGAGACCTCAGGATTTACTGGTTCTTGTTGTTGTTGAGGTTCAGGATTTAAAAACTGAAGAACTCTCTCAGGTAACAACAACTCACCAACATTTACCTTCTTTAAATCCTTATTTGTAAGATCAGAGAATACCCTTTTGTGCAATTTGAATGAGGGAATTACGTCCTCCTCATTAATCTCAACATTATTAACACATGCAGAGAATAAAATTTGACAAAATCTAGAAAAATAGACTACATGCCTATTCTCTGTTAATTTCTCTCCTATGTTCATTAAGACAAGTCTAGCAAAATCATAATTACTGTTAAATAGAAGTGAATACCCGATTTGCAGACTGTCTATTGGAATTGCGTCCCAATTTGTGCATTTCTTCCCGAACGCTCTAGTTATGCAATCGAAAAAGAAACTCCATTCTTTTCGTAAGAACGGTCGCTTCAATTGGCCAATCTTTGCCAAAGACCCAGTATATCCAGTAGCTTGCATCATTCTCTGAAGATCGGTATCACTAACACTAATGGTGTAAGCGTTAGATTCTGCAAAGCCCATTGCTTCACGAACAGTTCCTGGAGTTATGACAAACTCTGTCTCCTTGAACTCAAAAACTATGGATGGGGTACCAGAATCACCACCATCATCATAGACACCAGTTTCCCAGAAAGCTTTGATCTGAGATCCATAAAGCTTTGCAGGCTCCACCAAGGCACGCCCAATTGCTGACTGAGCAAGAAAGTTTTGCATGATATGAAACGCCTCTGGTGCATTGACAGTGTTTAATGGGGCTGAATAGTTATTAGGAACGAACTCTAACCCAGAAAAAATGAAAGCAGTTGAAGCCATTAGTAATATCAAGAAAGAAACAGAAAATAGCTTCAAAAACACGAGAGAGTTTAAGAAAGAAAGTGTTTGTGAATATGTGTGAGTGAAACTAGAATACAATTGGAGTAAGTCGGGAAAAACTGTAACGGTTGTGTGTATAATGTATAAATTTAAAATTTAAAATTAAAAACTGAACAGTTTTTAATCATTAAAACACAACTGTCTTACCCTGTATATTGTATAAATGAGACACGTGTCACCCATGCAATGACTGACAGCAGTAATTGGCAGTTTCCAATGCTCATGCGCAGTAAAAACAGCAATAATTACAGCCGATTACACTTTCCTATGTATGCAATCTCTCTCCTCTTCTTTAACACTTTTCTAAACCAATGCCCAAACATACTCTTTTGAAATACCAAAACAAATGTTTTTCCTCAAAATTATAAAATGTCTGAAACCAATAAAATTTATTTTAATCATCAGAGATTAAAATTAAATTACCTCGGCGTATTTCACACAATACATCAGTGTTTACCATTTGTCCTTCTTTGTCAATAAACTCTTTTCTCAAACTGTACAGGTGTGCATAATTGTGTGTGCAATAGCAGAGTTTACTGAAATCAATATTTAGATCATCTCAAAGTGCATAAAATCCACAAACTAAAGTAGTAAAAACTGGTTGCCTAAACTCTCATGTAAAACATAAAATCTGATTTTTATATCTAAACTCTGTAATACTGATATCCTTTCATTTGGATATATCTTTTATTTTTCACCCCCTTTATAGATAATTTTTTTATTTTATATTTTTTATATTTTTTATTTTTTTTTTTTAATTTTTCCAGTAATCAGTGGTTGGCACTAGTCACCAAAAATCAAAGATTTTAGCCCTTATTTCATACAATAAGTTCCTGGATCTTCCTAGGCACAACATGATCTCAAAGGAATTTGTGCTCTGTTTGGCATCTTTTGATTTGAGGGTGAATTATTTGCAATTAATAATCAGAGTTTAGACTTGTCATCAGTTAATACAATTAATTTATGAGAGAAAATGCAAACAGCTATACAGACTCAGTGTATAGGATCAATAAACTAAGAGATGCTATAAATACAGAGACAGTATCATGCTGTGTTAACTTACTGCACATATTTGAGATCAGAATCTATACAACTCTTAAGAATTCATAATTACTTATTGAGAATTATGCTTCATACAAATTTCTTCATTGGTCCTTGTGTTTCAGACAAAATTACAATCAGAGTATAACTTAGACTATAACTATCAGAGTATGACCAACACTTTTATGACTATCAGAGTTTAGCATCAGAGTTTACGTTCAGAGTTTATGACACTGGTACTCATATCAGTTAATACATGCAAGGAATCATGAGCATAAAAATCAAACATGTATAGTTTTTGAGTCTAACCCGTATCCCTAGTCAAAACCAGAGATCATTCCAAGTTCATTTACCAATCTTGTAAAAGTAGCTTCACTCAAAGGTTTGGTGAAGATATCTGCAAGTTGTTGGTCTGTAGACACAAAATGAAGCTCAATGTTTCCTTCTTCCACATGTTCTCTGATAAAATGATACCTTATGCTGATGTGCTTTGTCATGGAGTGCTATACTGGATTACCTGTCATAGCAATAGCACTTTGGTTATCACAGAAAATAGGTATTTTAGAGTACTTCAAACCATAATCCAGCAACTGATTCTTCATCCATAGAATCTGTGCACAACAGCTACCAGCTGCTATATACTCTGCTTCTGCTGTGGATGTAGAAATTGATTTCTGTTTCTTGCTATACCAAGAAACCAATCTGTCACCTAAGAATTGACAGCTTCCACTTGTACTTTTTCTGTCTATCTTACAGCCTGCAAAATCTGCATCAGAGTAACCAATTAACTTAAACTCTGATTCTCTAGGATACCACAAACCCAAGGTTATAGTTCCTTTGAGATATTTGAAAATCCTTTTTACAGCTGTTAGATGAGGCTCTCTGGGATCTGCTTGAAATCTTGCACAAAGACATGTTGCATACATGATATCAGGTCTACTTGCAGTAAGATACAGTAAAGACCCTATCATTCCTCTGTAGTTTGTCATATCTACTGAGGCTCCTGTGTCTTTGTCTAGCTTTGTTGCTGTAGCCATGGGAGTTGTAGCAGATGAACTATCAAGCATACCAAATTTCTTGAGAAGATTTCTGGTATATTTTGCTTGATTGATAAAAATACCATCATCTGTTTGCTTGACCTGTAAGCCTAGAAAATAACTAAGCTCTCCCATCATGCTCATTTGATACCTGGATTGCATAAGCTTTGCAAACTTCTTACAAAGTTTGTCATTAGTAGATCCAAAGATAATATCATCTACATAAATTTGAACTAAAAGCAAATCATCACCAGAATTGAAATAAAACAAGGTTTTATTAATTGTACCTCTTGTGAACCCACTTTCTAAAAGAAATTGAGCAAGAGTTTCATACCATGCTCTTGGTGCTTGCTTTAGTCCATATAATGCCTTGTCAAGCCTGTAGACATAATCTGGATGTTTGGGATCTACAAATCCTGGTGGTTGTTCAACAAATACTTCTTCTTCAAGCTTCCCATTGAGAAAAGCACTTTTTACATCCATCTGAAAGACTTTAAACTTCTTGTGTGCAGCATAGGCCAGAAAAATTCTTATGGCCTCCAATCTTGCAACTGGAGCAAAGGTTTCATCATAGTCAATTCCTTCCTGTTGTGAATAACCTTTAGCCACAAGTCTAGCCTTGTTTCTTGTAATCACACCTTCACTATCAGTCTTGTTTCTGAAAACCCACTTTGTACCTACTATTGATCTATTCTTTGGTCTAGGTACAAGTGTCCAAACTTCATTTCTTTCAAATTCATTTAACTCTTCTTGCATTGCTGTAATCCAACTTCTTCCACTTTCTTTGGCTCTGTTTGAGACAAGAAAGCATGATACAGACACTCATTATTTGTTGCACTTCTAGTTCTCACACTAGCGTCAGGATCTCCAATTATGAGATCAGGTGTATGTGCCTGTGTCCACTTTCTTGCTGTTGGTAAGTGGTTTCTTGCATCATTATTGGATCCTCCCCCTTGATCCATGCTCTCCTGATTCATATGTTGACCTTCTGTAGCATCTGAGGCTCCCCCTGAATTGGATGGCTCAGAGTTTGAACTGTTAGAGTTTGAATCAGTTTCCTCAACTGACTCACTTGCTGTGTCTTGTTGAGCTTCTTCATGCTCCCCCTCAACTGGTTCTCTATTTTTTTCAATTTGAGAATTTCCAGTTTCTCCAGTATTTACCAGTAGAGGTTCAGAGTATGCTTCGTCAGAGTTTGTCAGAACCGCTTCATCAGAGTTTGTCGGTACTGCTTCATCAGAGTTTGTCGGTACTGCTTCATCAGAGTTTACATCATCAGAGAATAATCCTTCATTTTCAAAACGCAGTTGATCATATCCATCTAAGTCATCAAGTCCAGTTATTTTCTTGTCATCAAATGACACATGTATGGATTCCATGATCACTTTAGTTCTCAGATTGTAGACTCTGAATGCTTTTGTTGACAATGGATAACCAACAAAGATTCCTTCATCAGCTTTTAACTCGAACTTGGTCAACTGTTCAGGATGAGTCTTCAACACAAAGCATTTATATCCAAATATATGAAAATATTTCAAATTTGGCTTCTTATTTTTCACCATCTCATATGGTGTTTTCCCATGCTTGTTGATCAATGTAGCATTTTGAGTAAAACAAGCAGTTTGAACAGCTTCTGCCCAGAAATAAGTTGGTAATTTTGCTTCATCAAGCATAGTTCTAGCAGCTTCGATTAGAGTCCTGTTCTTTCTTTCAACTACACCATTTTGCTGTGGAGTTCCAGGTGCAGAAAACTCTTGTTTCACTCCTCTTTCCTTGCAGAAAGCTTCCATGATTGAGTTTCTGAATTCAGTTCCATTATCACTCCTTATAATTTTGACTTTGTGCTGTGATCCTTTGTCCAGTAGGTTTACATGATCCATCAGAGTTTGAGCAGTTTCATCCTTCTTTGATAAGAAATACACCCATGTATATCTAGTATATTCATCAACAATTACTAGAGCATATTTCTTTCTGCCCACAGACATCACATTCACTGGTCCAAAGAGATCAACATGTAGAAGATGATAAGGTTCCACTACTGAAGATTCAGATTTGCTCTTGAAAGATGACTTCCTTTGCTTGGCTTTTTGACAAGAATCACATAGGCCATCTAAGCTAAGTATTGACTTGGGAAGTCCCCTTACAAGATCCTTTCTTATTAGCTCATTAATGTTGTTCAAATTGAGATGAGAGAGCTTCTTATGCCAGTTCCAACTCTCTTCATTTGACATTCTTGCAGTCAGACACACTGTTCTTCCATCAGAGTTTGTTACCAAACTTGCTTCATAAATGTTGTTGTGCCTGTATTCAGTATGAAAATCTACATGGTTTCCTCTATCACAGATTTGACTCACAGATAGCAGATTATGCTTGAGTCCTGAGACTAGAGCTACATTTGTGATGATGACACTTCCAAGATTAATATTGCCATATCCCAGAGTGTGTCCTATTGAGTCTTGGTTTACCATACTGGTACCAAGGATTTCCAAATGATTACGAAGAGTATATGAGTGTGAGTATAAGTCATACGGTATTTCAAACGATATACTATTTTGGGGTTTGACCCTAGTAATGATAAAAGTTTTGATCCCATTGGATTATCTCCCTAAAAGGTTTAAAGATTTAAACTGGAATGGATTTCTTGCTGAGCACTATTAGCTCATTCTTGCTTTATTAAATATTTCAGCATGGGGAAAACATTGCCGAATCCACCTCGTGTTACGAGAGCAAGGGGATGGAGAGACCACCCTGAAGTTAGTTGATGCATGATGGATACTGTCGATGTGAGCAAAATAGTTGCAGCTTGTATTAGTGATAATTATTTTGAGTGGGTTTGTATTACTAAACCTTGTACAGAACTGTGAGGACTATTGTTGTAACTTCAGGTAGAGGTTGTAAATCACAGATGAGGTCCTGGATGGTATATTGGGTTTGTAAAACAAGTGTTGATTATTGTTGCTCATTTCCAAGGCTATAACTTGTGTGTGTGTGTGTGTGTGTGTGCGTAAGTGATTGGGGTCGTTGGAGTTGTATTATGAGAATGTTGTAAGCAATGCAGGTTTTGTATCACTGATGGAGTGTGACAACCCAGATTCCTGACCCCGGATCTGGGGGTGTTACAGAGATGGTATCAGAGCGTTAAGTTATAAACCTTGGATATGAGAGTGTTAAGAGTTATATCAAAGTAAGAGAATGACGAGAGGATTCATATGAAGTTCGTTGAGTGGACTACCGGAAGTAGTGCCACTGAGGATGTTAAGGTTAAAGAGTTTAGTTGAGGACTTATCGGAGGACCGATAGGACCGTTGAAGATCATCATAATGATGAGAAGGACGTTTAGAATTGTACACGGATTATCAAAAACATTAAGATAAGACGTGAAGCAGAGTCTCGGTTGCAGTTGGGGTAAGGTCGGAATGGCCAATACCAATGGATAACTTGACTTAGTAAGAACCTAAGTGTTTGAAGTTCATCGTAGTTTGCCACGAGAAGGCAGCAAATGTGAAGATCGAGACGTTTACAGTCCTTTACGCGATCCGGATTATCAAATTGCGTGGACCGGTGAAGGCATTATCTTGTCTATAGAGTCCAAGCCTTGAGAACAACGATTCCACCAGAGTTGGTGTCTTTTCCGTCGATGGGTATTTTGTTACCTAAGAGGAAGACTTTTGCGTACATGTAGTACCAGAACGTTATCATGAGACGAACGTGCTAAACCGCATCACGAATACATTTCGTACGATAGGCCATGATGGCTCAACTCAGAAATTAAAGATATGAAGAATGAATAGCGTGATTCTGATGAAGACACGTATGGTTGCAACGAGCAATGCGACAATCTCAGGACCTACGAGGAACGAGACCTATGGTAGCCTGGGGTTGGATTCGTTCGATACGATTAGTGTTAAGAAATTACATATATGTTAATCGACCTTCATCCTTTGAGGATGTGTTGATGCGGCCGTAAGAGGCTCAGCCTCGGGACGATTATCATGGGATGACAAAAATGTTCGAACTCCCGACCTATTTAAGGACTTGTACGTTGTTGAGGTACCGTTGGTAAGTGCCCTAAGCCATAAAGGCAGAAAGATAAGATCATCCTCGTGTGGGTGATGTTAGAAATTATGATGACCATTGACTTCTTGGTATCTACTTGCTGGTACACTCCTCAATCTAAAACTGTTCATGCCTGTGTTACCTTGAATAATTCATGTCAGGTAACCTTTCTAGTTTCTTACTTCAACTTGGGATGCAACCACCAATTGCTATCTTCATTTTATTTCTTTTCTTTTCTCCTCTCATTACCTCTGAGGTTTAAATACGCAGAGTTGACTTACCATTACTCACCGGAGCATGTTGTTCATGTTCCAGGATGACCGGAAGAGGGAACCATTATTCATCTATCCTTCCAGGTCTATAATTTATTTCGTGTTCTTTCAATTATCTAAAGAATGTTCAATTAATATTCCCTTTATTATTTGACGGACATTCTTTAACGATTATCTTGATATTCGATTTCTTCTTTCCTACTTGGACTCCTCAGTCGAGTTCATAAATATCTAACTATTTGTTGAAACATGGGGGATCTATTATTTAGAGATTCCTCGTAGATTCTTTTATTCTATTTCAAGATGAGATTTGCACATCAGACGTTGAAATCGTAGAAAGGATATCAATTTGATATTGATATTCCGAATTCAATTCTATTGGAAGATTTGATAAAGTTTATGTACGGAGACACCTTTGGGTGGACCGTTTCACTGATGAGAAATGTTTGCTGGGAGGTTATCGATTGTTCCGATACCCAGAATTTCCTATTCATGTCATATATTTTATTCAAGGGTTATAATTACCTTGTTCATCCTAAACTCATTTACTCTTCTTTTCAATTCATTATCAGAGTAGTTAAAATGTTGTTCTCTTTCTTTCTTTGGCTACAATGTCGAGATTTTGTACTGGTAGATTGAAACTGGCTAATTATATGTGCCATGATGAGTGACTAGTTAATTGTTCTAACTAGTTGAAATTTTAATGATATGATGAAAATCTAGCTAATCATCCTAGCTAGATGCTGCGTCCCAAACTAATCGAACTAGCAAATTTTGTTCAGCTAGTTGTCAATGTTTATTGAAATGAACTAGTTATTGTATCACTAAGTTCAACTTTCAGTCAAATTCATATAAGTGAATTCACGATGCATTTGTATGCAGTGAAGTATGGTGGAAAGATTTTCAGACGATAATTTGATTGAGACCTAACCAGGTCGCCCCCTCAGCGAGAAATTTTGCAAATTTTGTTTTTTTTTATTTTATAAAGCATTCTGTTGCCTGAAGTATTCTTGGTACCATGCAAGTATTTTCTTGGTATTTGGAAAAATAGAGCGTGGAAGCTTAGAACTAAAACAAATGAGCCCGATAAATTATGAATCTAAGTTTACGGAAATGGCCAAGGCGTGTTTCACATTATGCAAATTCAGAATAACGAAGTGTTCGAAACGACTGATTATGTTACCTTGGTTAATGAAACGACTATGATAGAAATGGAAGCAAAGTGGACGAGAAAGAGAAAGGAATGGTTAGAGAAAGGAATGATAAGACCACGTTCGTCACCGTGGGATGCACCTGTGTTATTGGTGAAGAAAAAGGACGACAGCATGAGGTTGTGCATGGAGTATCGAGAGCTAAATAGGCTAGTTGTTAAGAATGAGTACCCCTGCCAAGGATCAGTGATTTGATCGATCGGCTGCATGATGCAGTTAAATTTTTGAAGATTGATTTGAGAACTGAATACCACTAGTTGAATATTAAACCTGAGGACGTACCCAAGACTGCGTTTCACCCCAGGTATAAACACTACGAGTTTTAGTAATGTCGTTTGGGCTGAAGAATGCCCTTGCAGCTTTCATGGACATGCTGAATCAACTTCTCAAGAAGTATTTGGATAAGTATGTCATAGTGACATTGGCAATATTTAGGTTTACCTCAAGGACCGAGGAAGGACATGCAGAACATTTGAGGATCGTGTTAGAAGCACTGAGGAGAGAAAAGTTATATGCCAAGTTCTCAAAGTGCGAGATTTATGCAAATCATAAGAGCATTAGATACACTTTCCCAGAAAGAACTTACCATGATAATAGAAAAGACAGCTAAAGCTAGTCAAGGATTATGACGGTGGGATTCTTTACCACCCAGGGAAGGCCAATGTGGTGGCCGATGCCTTAGTAGGAAAGAGAGACTTAAGATGATAACATCATCGGATAAGGTTAATCTAAGGATTGGAGGAAAGGGAAATTGAGGTTAAGATAACCAGAAATGGTATTGAGAGACTATTTGAGATTGCAAGGCGACCGAAATCGATGCAGAAGATTAAGTTGTGTCAAGAACGAATGACGAGTAGGTATAAAGTCAATGTTGAAGAAAGAATTAAAGACTGAGAAAGATAGTAAAGGAATCATAAGGTATTTCTACCAAGTTGGAATTACAAATGTTCAAGAAATGAAAGGATCCTAATTTTTTTCAGAAGGGACTAATAAGAGGAACTGAAAGGATGAAGTTTGAAGTCACGAGAACATAAAGGATTATTTAAAGGTCCTGAATGAGCCAGAACGAATTAAGGAATAAAGATCTGTCATAAAGGGACAGCCACACCGAAAGTATAAAAGGGGTATCAGTTGGATATCGGATAGATAAAAGGATTTATCGATTAGTAAACAAATGTTGGATATGTCAGAAAATGAAGGCAGAACAAAGACCTAGTTGACTATCACAGTTAATAGAGTTCCTGATTAGGAATGTAATGTTATTATAATGGATTCTGTGATAGGATCAATAAGAATCAAGTCAGACTATGACGTCAATTGAGCTATAATTGATGGATCAAATGAGTCTACTCATGTTTTGTTATCAGCAAGAGATCGTTAACCGAAGAGTTACGAAAGAGATAGTTGGGTGACGTGGAGTTCCAGTCACCGTCGTGTCAGATAAGGACCAATGATTGAACTCCCGATTCGGGAGGAGTTTTCCAAACATGTTTGGCAACGAGATTGAGTGCGAGTACTACATAGGATCCGCAGACCGGAATGAGTAAGAATTGTAATAAGACAAGAGGGTTGAAGAGTCAACCTGGAAACTGGAAATTTTTATATTAAAAGAGTGACCTCAGCTATCTTCTTAGATTCCGGGACGGAATCCTTTTAAGGAAGGGAGACTGTAAGACCCCAGATTTTTGGGTAGAATTAAAACTTTTGTTATATGTTGATGTATATTTATGGATAGTGGTAATGGTTTTGAGAATCAAGTTATGAATGAATATGGATTTCAGTTTTCAAATATTTGGAGAATAGTGAGAATGGACTGAACATATAGATAAGAATAATCTCTCTGGAAAAGAAGAATATAATACTCCAAGGAAGAAAAGTATCTTTATGTCATCCAAATCGATATCTGGTAGGCATCCGACAACTCCGTAAACAAGATAGCGTATGCCCGAGAAAGCACTAGAACATTTTTTTTTTAAGTGCAAGAAGTAAAGAGGAAATAAACCAGGAATATTGGAACTGATATTAATCCGAACGATATGGTGAATAGTAGATTCCTTAAGATGAGAATGGGATCACACCACCCTATGTACGAGTCGGGATAATGAACTTTCAAAATCATATTGGTAATCTACGGAGTAAATAAGTGAAAGCAAAAACGATCGGAATTCAGAAATTCCAAATTTTATTTTGGTTTAGTATTTGACCGGGCAGTGATTTATTATTATTATATTCAAGAAAAGAGATATTAAAATTGAGGATTTGAGGAGTTAATATTTTGGAATTTTATTTTATTAAAGTCGATTTAAGGATTCGATTGTTGAAGTGAATAGTGAATAGTTACTATTCACTGCGAGAATCGCGTAGAGTTTTATTCGCTCTTTTTAGAAAATATTTTGAATCGTTTCAAGAGGAACAAGGCGACATTACAGGATTGAATATAGACATGGAAGTAACATGTAACAAGATTGATTCGAGGAATGCAACATTTGTATCGTCCGTGTGAAAGAGAACGAACCAATAAAGCTACTTTATCTAAACCTATGCATGTGCGACAAGTGTCACAAGATGAGACACCTAGAGTGATGACTCACCCCTTTAGCTACAAAATATCACACAATTATCAAAGTAATCAAACAAAAAGAAAAGGAAAGAACATTCCAGAATTCTGCTCAGCTTGTGCAAAGAGGAGAAGCAAATTCATATCTCCATTTCTATCCATCCTAAAATCACCAAATTTTAACCACAGCTTCTCCACTCCATGGATAACCTTCGCTCCAAATTTCATAGTCAGAAAAAGAGTGTAACCTAGCTAAATCACTTCCCCAAGTTGGAGAACCCAAACTGTCCAGTTCCTGTCCAGCGGGAAGATGGAGCTCAAAACCCTAGCTAGGAAGCTTCAAATTGGGCGATCTATAACTCAAAAGAAATCTTATGAATAGTACAAGGTCTGGTAAAAATATTAGCACCCAACTCTTAGTTTTCGATTTGTTATGGATTTTACAAGATGAGGATGAATAGTAACTTTTCATGATTCTTGATTTTGTTTCTTAAGGATTAAGCTTGTTAAGGTTTGTTCAAAGCTCAAGGAAGGATTATAAACCATTGTTAGTGTTTATGAAGCAGCAAGGAAGGTATAAAAAACCTCTGCCCTTTTTGTTTAGATGAATTTTGAAGTGGTTTTGATGTTCATGTAAAGTTAAGATCATGATTAAGTGATTTAGTGATTATTTGGCTTTGTTTAATGTGTAAAATGATGGGTGTTGGATTTGAGCCTCACCACTGATCTTAGAGGTGTATGATGGTTG
This sequence comes from Heracleum sosnowskyi, assembly GCA_030848705.1. NCBI lineage: Eukaryota > Viridiplantae > Streptophyta > Magnoliopsida > Apiales > Apiaceae > Heracleum > Heracleum sosnowskyi. Next base: position 94,958,323 of record CM061244.1, read on the forward strand.
TTTTTTTTGAGGTTGTGGATGTATGGTATGCCCGGTGTGGCTTGGTTATGTTGTGACAAAATGGAAACGTTACGATTATAGCCGTTGTAATGCCCAAATTTTTACCTACTGATTGGTTCCCTGTTTTTCCTCTGTTAGAGCTCGACCCTTGAGTCATACTTCCCATGATTGTGTAGTTTATGTTATAAGCTTCGTATTGATATGTGGTTCGCCTAATATGGCCGAACGGTTTAAGAGTTATGCTAGTTTTAGTAATCGTGGTTCGAGAGGTTTCATCGCAGAAATGTAACCACTTTGATGCTAAGTCAAAGACCTTTAAGAGTCGAATTAAAATGTGAAACTTTGTGATATAATGTTAAGGACAGTTAGAAAGCCCTGTGCGAAGGTTTCGAGTCAAAAAGATCTTTTTCCGATTTTATAAAAATAAGGAAGCCGAGGTTGCACAAGTGAAAACCACCGAAAACGAGATTTAGAAACCAAGGTTGTAAATGGTTAAGCATAACTTGTATTCGAGGATCGGTTTCGGACTAAACCTATGACTTAAGTAATTGTCGATTAAACATGGACTTAGTATGAGCCTATGTCGAGCTAGTAATGTCTTGGTTGTGTTTCGCTTACGTGTTTAAGCATTAAGTTATAAGTGGTTTATCGAGGGGATTAACCGTGTGTTTTCGTTTGACTTTGTCTAGATTGTTCGACATTGTCACAAGCCCTATCACCTCTCGAGCATCAGGCAAGTTTTCTCATTCCATGCTAGGTTTTAAAGTAAAATATTTTGATGATGCGTATGCATTTGATAAATGCAAGTTTTCAAACCCTTTTTGTAAACTGTTGTTGTGATGATAGAATACATGTTTTGAAAGCATGCTTAGAGTAAAAGGCATGAAATGCTATAAACAGTTTTATGATATATATACGACGCATGTAGGTTGTTGAACAACTGCATATGGTATGATTTCCAAATGTAATTGGATTTGGAGTATGAGATATATGTACGTTTTCATGAGTTCAAATTGATACATATGATGATTTAAGTTGGACTTATAAGCTATGGTTCTAGCAATATTTTTGAGCTGATATGTTAAGAAAAACCCTCAGTGGGGGGGGGGGGGGGTATATACTCTGTATTTATACTACGTACTGAGAGTGGTATCAGTTGCTATCTAGGGTTTTTTTATTGTGTTATTACAATTAATCTCGATAAATGATTTACAAATTAAAGATTATTTGGAGTTTAATCTATTAAGGGTATATTTTAAATATATGATGAATAGTTGTTATCTACCCTTTTTGATAAGAAAGTACTTGAGAATTATTTCTAAATAAACATTCTTTATTAAATATAGTTTGCATTAATTACTTAAAGCCCTACTTCTTAAGGAAGTATTTTGTGAAAACTATTTTAAACCCTAGATAGCTAATAAAGTATATTTCAGTCAATTTTTATTATAAATAGAGAAGGTTCCCAAATCTATTTCCCGTTTAAGTCTATATTCAGAAAGACTTAAATGTTCGCTCAAACTACAAATGCATGGGACCTTTCTCGAGATTTTATGTATGTTTCCAGTGGACTGCCCGGTCCTAAATCTTTTTAAATCAATGAATTTATCAGTCTGGTTTACTACCATCAAAATGATTTTGATTACTTCCTCAAGATTCGAGGGGTAAGATCAGTGGAATTAGTTGCATCCATTAACAAGCGTCAGCTTGGGAAATATGGGTGAATTTTCCTTTCCAACCAGATATGACTACTTTGTGGAGTTGTATTCTTGGGGGAAAAAGGGAAAGGAACTTCATGTTTCAGTGTTATGGATTTACTCGAACTTGGAGAGTATGTAAGGGACTGAGTAGCGCCGGTCCCCTAAGGGAATCACAATATGGCCGACGGACTGGTGAACGGGTCTGTTCTTCCCTTAGTTTATCAGAAATTGCCCGACCGTAGGAAAGAGGAGAGCAACAGGCCGACGGACTGGTGAAACGGGTCTGTTCTTCCTTATAGGAGAGTACTAGGCCGACGGACTGGTGAAACGGGTCTGTACTTCCTGCCTACAACCGATTGGCGGGGAGGTAGGTCAGTCAGATACTGTCTATTCTTCCCTTCTACGTAGAAAAATATCAGGGGGATACAGCTTGCGACTGATCATCGTAGGGGTATCCTTGGCGCCCAGAATCTCCATCTACAGTTCATCATCCATAAAAGAGCATGTTTTATGCAAGTTTTCAGAGAAAGAAAGTTTACTCAGTTAATCAGTTTTATGCAAGTTTTCAGAGAAAGAAAGTTTACTCAGTTAATCAGTTTTATGCAAGTTTTCAGAGAAAGAAAGTTTACTCAGTTAATCAGTTTTATGCAAGTTTTCAGAGAAAGAAAGTTTACCCAAGGGTATTCAAGTTTATTCCAGCATATGAATTTATAAGAAAGCATATGAAATTACGAAAAGGTGTTCATTACTGATATTTTACAGTATTTTGAACAATATGAGATATCTAAATAGATATTCATGTATATATGTTGAGAAGGCATTTAAGATATACAGTATATTGAACTGTATGGTATTTTGAATCAATAAATAGGCTTTAAGCCCTGGGTTCTAATGTTAACCCCTATTTTAAAAAGACATGTATTGAGTCTTGGTTTACCATACTGGTACCAAGGATTTCCAAATAATTACGAAGAGTATATGAGTGTGAGTATAAGTCATACGGTATTTCAAACGATATACTATTTTGGGGTTTGACCCTAGTAATGATAAAAGTTTTGATCCCATTGGATTATCTCCCTAAAATGTTTAAAGATTTAAACTGGAATGGATTTCTTGCTGAGCACTATTAGCTCATTCTTGCTTTATTAAATATTTCAGCATGGGGAAAACATTGCCGAATCCACCTCGTGTTACGAGAGCAAGGGGATGGAGAGACCACCCTGAAGTTAGTTGATGCATGATGGATACTATCGATGTGAGCAAAATAGTTGCAGCTTGTATTAGTGATAATTATTTTGAGTGGGTTTGTATTACTAAACCTTGTACAGAACTGTGAGGACTATTGTTGTAACTTCAGGTAGAGGTTGTAAATCACAGATGAGGTCCTGGATGGTATATTGGGTTTGTAAAACAAGTGTTGATTATTGTTGCTCATTTCCAAGGCTATAACTTGTGTGTGTGTGTGTGTGCGTAAGTGATTGGGGTCGTTGGAGTTGTATTATGAGAATGTTGTAAGCAATGCAGGTTTTGTATCATTGATGGAGTGTGACAACCCAGATTCCTGACCCCAGATCTGGGGGTGTTACAAAAACTCTTAACGATGCATAGCTGAATTACACTACTACGGAGAAGGAGCTTTTGGCAGTTGTGTACAGTTTTGAGAAATTCAGGTCATATTTGCTTGGGACGAAGGTAATAGTCTATACTGATCATGCAGCCATTCGATATCTAATTTCGAAGAAAGATTCAAAGCCTCGGTTGATTCGTTGGGTTCTTTTGCTTCAAGAATTCGATTTGGAAATTAAGGACAGAAAGGGTACCGAAAACCAGGTAGCGGATCATTTGTCACGTTTGGAAGACCACGGTAAGAATTCATGGGATAAAACTCTAATCAATGAATCTTTTCCTGATGAGCAACTTTTTGGGGTGCAAGATGAAGAACCTTGGTTTGCAGATATTGTTAACTATCTTGTGAGTAATGTCATCCCTTCGGAATTCTCTTATGCTCAAAGGAAGAAGTTTCTGCATGATGTGAAGTGGTGCCGTTGGGACGAGCCATTCTTATTCAGGCAGGGAGCGGATCAGATGATAAGAAGATGCATTCCATATAGTGAAACTGAGGGGGTTTTGCGAGATTACCATTCCACCACGTATGGAGGTCATTACGGTGGAGAGAAGACGGCTACTCGAGTACTTCAGGCGGGATTTTACTAGCCGACTCTGTTTAAAGATGCTCATCAGTTTGTGTTGAGATGTGATCGATGCCAAAGGGTTGGTAATATCTCTAGGAGGAACGAAATGCCTCTTAATATGCTGCTTGAAGTGGAGATTTTCGATGTTTGGGGAATCGATTTCATGGGACCGTTTGTTTCTTCATGCAATAATCAGTACATTCTGTTAGCTGTGGATTACGTTTCTAAATGGGTCGAGGTAAAGGCTTTACCGACCAATGATGCTAAAGTGGTGCTGAGTTTTCTGTATAAGCAAATTTTCACGCGTTTCGGAACTCCAAAGGTAATCATCAGTGATGAGGGTACGCACTTCTGTAATCGCAAGTTCACAGCCTTAATGGCTAGGTATAATATCAATCATCGTGTTGCTACTGCCTATCATCCGCAAACAAATGGTCAAGCGGAAGTTTCTAACAGGGAAATCAAGCGTATTCTAGAGAAAGTGGTAAACCCTTCGAGGAAGGATTGGTCGTTGAAGCTAGATGAAGCTGTTTGGGCTTACAGAACAGCTTACAAGACACCACTGGGTACGTCACCTTTTTAACTGGTGTATGGTAAGGCTTGTCATTTGCCTGCCGAGCTAGAGCACAAGGCATATTGGGCATTGAAGAAGTTGAATTTTGATATGTCAGCTGTAGGAGAGAAAAGAATGCTTCAGATTAACGAGTTGGATGAGTTTCGTCTACAGGCTTAGGAAAATCACAAGTTATACAAGGAGAAGGTCAAGAGATGGTATGATAAAAAGTTGGTGCACAAGTCATTTGTGCCTGGTCAACTAGTTTTGCTTTTCAACTCTCGTCTCAAACTTTTTCCAGGGAAACTTAAGTCAAGGTGGTCGGGACCTTTCACGGTAAAAACAGTGTTTCCACATGGTGCAGTGGAAGTTTTTGATAAGTCACCGGACCAAGCATTCAAGGTAAATGGACAGAGGTTGAAACCGTATTTTGGTGAAAGTGTGAATCGCGAGGCGGAGACTGCGGTTCTTGTTACGACTGATTAAGGAAATGGAGTCACGTCAAGCTATTGACGTAAAACAAGCGCTTCGTGGGAGGCAACCCACGCATTTGTATAGTATTATTCTGTGTGTAAAAAAAAAAAAGGAAAAAAGAAAAAAAAAATCTGGACAGAAGGTGGAGTGCGCCCGCGCCTTCCAGGAGTGCGCCCGCGCTAGTGGTTCTGTTAGAAAAAAAAACGAAAAAAAGACAAAAAAATAGAAAAGTTTTGTGTGTTTTCTCCCTATTTAACCCTACCCATTCCATTACCAGCCCCTTTCTATCAAACCCTAGCCTCATTCTCTCTCTAATCCTAAATCTCTAAACCTATACATACAATTACATACACATCTACATCAAATCCATGGTACCACCAAAGAGAGGCCGATTTGCTGGAAGTAGTAGCACTCGCCGCTCTTCTTCTGAAGAGGAATCGAGTATGGGTTTTGGGGGAGAGAAGTTTACTTCACGAGAGGCACAGGCTGAGGTTACACGGTTGCTGTCTAAAGCCGTGGCCAAGGAAAGGGGATTTTTGCCACAACCTACGGATGGGTATTTGTTTCGTATGATTACAACAAAGGGTTGGGAGAGTTTTTGTGAATCACCGGAGCCGGTACCATTGAGTATTGTGCGGGAATTCTATGCCAATGCGAAGGCCGATAAGAATGGGTATAGTCTGGTTCGAGGATTCACTGTGGACTACACTCCGAAGGCTATTCATCGGGTTCTGAATTTGCCGAGGAAGAAGAGGGGAGACGACGATTGGTCATTGAAGACCCGGGATGATGTTGATTTGGAGTACATCATCGGGGAGATATGTGTTCCGGGTACAGCCTGAAAGTATAGACTTGGCACCACTGAGCCGGTTACTTTTCCGGCTTCGGCAATGAACAGGTATGCGAGGGCCTGGAATATGTTTATGTGTGCTAACATTTTGCCGTCTTCGCATTCGCATGAGGTTACAGTGGACAGGGCCATTATCTATGGGGGATTCTGAATGAGGAGTATATTGATCTTGGGGCTCTCATTCATAGGAATATTCTGAGGTTCTTGCGAGGTGGTACAACGGGGGCGATTCCTCATGCCTCTGTTGTTACCAAACTCTGTACAGCTGTCGGTGTCCGTTGGTCCGAGGAGGAGCATGTAATAACCCCAAAATTTGGACTTAGTTAATTTTTTTTATTTTTTTTTATTTGATGAATAGTAAAATCCTGATGAATAGTAAATTTCTGAGCCGAAAAAGATTTTCAGACCACCCTATATACGGGGCGATATAATAAACTTTCAAAGTCGTATTAGTGATCTGCGATGTAAATGAAGGAATGCAAAAGCTGTCAGAATCGGAAAAATAGCATTTCTGTTTTCTCCGAAATTTCACCAATAACGGATGGATTAATCATTATTTGAAAGTATTGGAGGATTAAATTATCAATTCCTTGGATATGGATTTAATAAAAGAATTAGAGATATCGAGAACATTTACGGTAAACTACTTCGATAGAACCCTTAAGAAATTCCTGCGAACGTTCATCAAGATTAAGCTGTAACCGAGCAACGAGACACGAATCGATTTAAATACGAGATTAAACGGAGACGGAACAACGGGACACTTACGGGATTAAATATAGGCATGGAAGTAACATGTAACGAGATTAATTTGAGGAATGCAACATTTGTATCATCCGTGTGAAAGAGAACGAACCAGTAAAGCAAACCAGTAAAGCTACTTTAGCCAAACGCGTGCATGCTCGACACGTGTCCGATGACAAGCCCAAAATGCAATGACTCGCCACTTTTTAATACAAAATATCTCACAATTTCCAAAATCAACCAAGGAAGAAAATTTCCAGATTTCTGCTCAGCTTGCACAAGGAGCAAAGAAAAATTCATAACTCCAAATCTACTTGTCCTAAAATCACCAAATGTTAACCATAGTTTCTCCACTCCATGGGTAACATTCGTGCAAAATTTCATGGTCAACAAAGGAGTGTAACCTAGCCAAATCCCTTCCCCAAGTTGGAGAACCCAAACTGTCCAGTTTCTGTCCAGCGGAAAGATGGGGCTCAAAACCCTAGCTAGGAAGCTTAGAATTTGATGATCTATGACTCAACAGAAAGCTTATGACGAGAAAAAGGTCTGGTAAAAATCTTAGCACCGAACTCTTATTTTTCGATTTGTTATGGATTTTACAAGATGAGGATGAATAGTAACTTTTCATGATTCTTGATTTTGTTTCTTAAGGATTAAGCTTGTTAAGGTTTGTTCAAAGCTCAAGGAAGGATTATAAACTATTGTTAGTGTATATGAAGCATCAAGGAAGGTATAAACTCTTGAAACCCTTAGTTATAAATCGAATTATATGATGAGTTTTGATTTAGTTTATGTTAGTATGGTTATAAGGATGGATGATTGGTTTTGGTGGATGATTGTTGTGGTTTTGAGGATAAACAAGTAGATGTTGGTTTTGACTATGGTTGATGATGATTTTGGATTAGTATTGATGTTGATGAATTGACTTAAAGTTTTGGTTGGATTGATCTTGTAAGTTTATGACTAAACTTTGGTATCGTTAAAACATAGCCGTTATAATGCCCGATTTTCCTTAGACTTGTTTTGTTTGTGATGTTCAAACATAATACCTTCTGTCCAAGGACACCACTGCCTAGTATAGTGTAGGTCTTATTTCGAGGTTCGTTTTGGTGCGAAGATCATGTGAATCCGATTTACGGTTTAGGAGAAACGAATGTTTTAGTAAAGAATGTTTCGCGAGACCAAACGATACCACTTAGTCAACTTTGAGGCTATGATCGAACCACTTAGAGGTCATAATAAAATGTGAAACTTTGTGTTAACATGCTAGGTACGTTTAGGAAGACCCTCGAAAAGATTTCGTGCTAAAAGGATTAAATCTCAATTTTATAAAAATGCGTGAGCGAGCATGCTCGAGTAGAGGATCTTAAGGAGTTAACTTGAAAATGGACTTTGTACTTGAGATAGTATATACTTAGTATGGTGAAAGCGTTTAAGTTATTAATCTTGAACCTTGTGTTGATTCTAGATTACTGGACCAACCTGAGACTTATTGCTACTTCGGGATTTCCAGGCAAGTTTTCTAAATCCATACTTTGAAGTATTAATTATATAACACTGCCTTTGCCATGTATAGTGTTGTATAGTTTTGAGATAAATGATTATATCGTGTTAAATAGAATTTGACTTTTGGATATTATACGAGCTTTGAGATAATGTACTTACGAACCGGTATACCTTGTAGCTCTATAGGTAAGAGCATGTTCATTGTTTCGACTCTAGACCGGGAGTCGATATTTTCGTTATATAGGTAGTCGTGGAAACCCGGAGGGATTCCAGCGGCAGATTACTATTCATCTTGAGGAATATTATTAATAATCATTCTTTATGTTCCGGAAAGTATTTATTACATGGAAATGACTTGGTAATTGGCTTATAAGCTAGATATCGGGTAACTGTTATTTGAGGATTATTTATTTAATGAATATTATTTTGAATATTCATTTGAGGATTATTTATTTAATGAATATTATTATTTATATTCATTTGAGGATTATTGACTTAAAGGATATTATTTATATTCATTTGAGGATTATTGACTTAAAGGATATTATTTATATTCATTTGAGGATTATTGACTTAAAGGATATTATTTATATTCATTTGAGGATTATTGACTTAAATGATATTAATTATATTCATTTGGGGATTATTGACTTTAAGAATATTACTTTTGAATATTCATTTGAGACTTAATTATTTAATGGATATTATTTTCGAATACTCATTTGAGATTTATTAATTAATGAATATCAATTTGAATATTCTTTTGAGGTTACTTATCGAGGATTATCTATTTATGAACAATATTTTGAATATTCATTCAAGGCCATTTATTTAACGGATATTATTCTGAAGATTCATTTAATCTTTAATTACTTATTAAATATTATTTTCGAGTATTCATTGAAGGATTACTTATTTCATAAATATTATTAATTATTTTCAAATCAAAAAGAGGTTCCCAAAACATTGTTTTTCCATTTGAATCTGTCTTTTAAGAAGATTTAAATGTTCGATCAACTATCAAAAATATGGGAAACCTGATTTAAGTGACTACTACTCTTTTTAAACTCTCAATTCAAAAACTGTCAAGGGACATATATTTTTCTTGGAGAAATTTAATTGCTGCCAGTCTAATGTTGTGTTACCACCTCAACGATCGAGGGGTAAATTGATGGAACAAGTCGATATCCATTACCAAGCATCGCTTGGGAAATATTGGAGAATCTTCCTTTCCAACCTAGATATAACTACTTTGTGGAGTCGTGTAACAGCCCCAAATCCGGGGTCAGGGATTTAGGGTTGTCACAGTCCCTGTACTCCTTGCCTTACCTGTATTACTCACACTATTCATAATTTACCTGCTCATGACCCCACAACATATGTCTCGCACACACACACACAGAGGTTAGAGTCTCAGAAACGACACAATACAACAACTGCGGAATAACTAACTTTTATTACAATACCCAACTGTCTTTTGAATCTGTTACTGATACAATTTCTACGTATTGGTACATTACCAGCTTAGCCTTCTGATGCTCACAATCCTCTAATACCATTCATGTCTATACATAAGTTGAATACCAAAGCCGTAGCCTGATTCGATTGGTTCGTACTACTCCCGGGATCACTGCTAGAAACTGTTTATGGAAACGCCTTGCGAGGTACGTGCCGTCCCATAGGCATCCTGCTTCGCTTCTATATATTATAAATAAAATAATAGCAAGAGTGAGCGATAGCTCAGCAAGGTAATGAAAGTATGGCATAATTCTGCCTTTAATTCAACCCAGAAATAAAGCGGGTATAAGACAATAACTTGTCAAAATATCTTGATACTGAAATCATTTTCTTATCGGGATGTATTCCAAAAATAGTACCATTGTGGTATTTCAAATATCATTTCATAATACTCTGCAACTTTCAATGTTTATACTATGAACAAAGTTCTAGTATAGTATAAAAGATGAAATAACAAGATAACTCGGTATATCCTTTCTGTAAAATATCTGCTATATGAAATATAAGCCGACTATCAACATATACTTGAAAGATGAAGTTATAAGGAAATTCAATATAAGGATTCCATAACCCAAAATCCACTTATACATATATATCCTTACTCAGGTTTTATCAGAGTCATAACTCATAAAATAAAAGATGAAGTTGTAGGAATTTCCAAATATCATCTTTCATATCAAACATTTATCTCATATCATATTCTGGAAATAAAGACAAGGCAAAATATGTCCAATCCATTTTCGAAACTCATCTGATTCCATATACCTTTTTCAAAAATCATATACCTTTCTGATAAATTCATATTCTTTCTGGTAAACTCATATACTGAAATAAACTGGAATACTCTTGAGTAAACTTTCTCTTTCTGAAAACTTGCATAGAACTGAAAGGCTGGAATAAACTTTCTTTTCTGAAAACTTGCATAGAACTGAAAGGCTGGAATACACTTTCTTTTCTGAAAACTTGCATAAAACTGAGTAACTGGAATAATTTCTCTTTCTCTGAAAACTTGCACAAGATGTGCTCTTTCATGAACAGTGAACTGTAGATGGAGATGTTGGGCGCCGAGGATACCCCTACGATGATCAGTCGTAAGGCGAATCCCCCTGCTGTTTTTCTACGTAGAAGGGAAGATAATCAGTCTCACACCGACTTACCTCCCCGCCAATCGGTTGTAGGCAGGATGAACAGACCCGTTCTTGGACGGTCGATTCTGTTACATCCACTTCTCCTACGGTCGGGCACTGATAAATCTAAGGGAAGAACGACGGTCTACGTGTAATTCCCTTAGGGGACCGGCGCTACTCAGTCCCTTATATATCTCCAAGTTCGAGTAAATCCATAACACTGAAACATAAAGTTCCTTCCCCTTTTTCCCCGAGAATACAACTCCACAAAGTAGTCATATCTGGTTGGAAAGGAAAATTCACCCATATTTCCCAAGCTGACGCTTGTTAATGGATGCAACTAATTCCACTGATCTTACCCCTCGAATCTTGAGGGAGTAATCAAAATAATTTTGATGGTAGTAAACCAGACTGATAAATTCATTGATTTAAAAGGTTTAGGACCGGGCAGTCCACTTGAAACAACCATAAAATCTTGAGAAAGGTTCCATGTATCTTTGAAGTTTGAGCGAACATTTAAGTCTTTCTGAATATAGACTTAAACGGGAAATAGTTTTGGGAACCTTCTCTAATTATATTTATAATTGTCTGAATAAAACTTTATTAGCTATCTAGGGTTTAAAAATAGTTTTCACAAAATACTTCCTTAAGAAGTAGGGCTTTAAATAATTAAATCAAACTATATTTAATAAAGAATATTTATTTAGAAATACTTCTCAAGTACTTCCTTATCAAAAAGGGTAGATAACAACTATTCATCATATACTTAAACTATACCCTTAATAGATTAAACTCCAAATGATCTTTAATTTTGTAAACCACTTATCGAGATTAATTGTAATAACACAATAAAATAACCCTAGATAGCAACTGATACCATTCTTAGTATGTAAAAATAAATATATAGAGTATATAATATATCTCTAGATAACAGCTGATACCATTCCCGGTCCAAAGTATAAATGCAGAGTATATATCCCCCTACTGAGGGTTTTGCTTAGCACATCAGCTACAAAATACTACTATATCCATAGCTTACAAGTTCAACTTGTATCAATACTTTGACTTAGCATCATAGAAATCATTTCGAAATCATACACATATAGCATATCTCTCAAAATCTTTAGTTATCACCACAACCGTTTTTAAAAAGGTATAGGTTTGAAAACTTGCATGCATCTATCATATGCATATATTACGTCTCAACATTTTATTACCATTACATCTATATACGATGTAAGGTTTGAAAACATGCATAATATCATATCGTATGCATCATTAGTATACTTAATGGAAAACATAACATGGAATAAGAAAACTTGCATCTAGTATAAGCATACTTCAAAATATGGTTTTAGAAACTTGCACGATACTTGGAACAAAGAATATATATATAGATATATTTTTGAATCAACAAGTATTAAACATTCGAAAATATGCCCACTCTAATAATAGAGTAAGGTTTAGTAAACTTGCCTGATGCTCGAGAGGTGATAGGGCTCCTGACCATGTCGAACAATCTAGACAAAGTCAAACGAAAGCACACGGTTAATCCCCTCGATAAACCACTTATAACTCAATGCTTAAACACGTAAGCGAAACACAACCAAGGAATTACTAACTCGTTATAGGCTCATACTAAGTCCATGTTATCCGTTAAATACTTATATCATAAGTTTGGTTCGAAATCCATCCTCAAATCCAAGTTATACTTAACCATTTGGAACCTTGGTTTTTAAGTCTCGCTCTTAGTGGTTTTCACTTGCGCGCCCTCGACTAAAACATTTTTATAAAATCGAAAAATAATCTTTTTAATCCGAATCATTTTCGTGAGCCTTCCTAACTGTCTCTAGCATTATTCCTCAAAGTTTCACATTTTAATATGGCTTCTAAGTGGTCCAAACATAGCCTCAAAGGTGCTGACCAGAGATGGGTCGTTCTTCCGAATGGCGTTTACTAAAACTCACTTTTCTCCTAAACCGTAAATCATAACGGCATGATTCTTGCGCTCACGTAAACTAGAAACAAAACTCTACACACTCATGTTCATCACTGAACCAAAAGAGGCAGTTAAGTTTCCGGACTCTAGGCAGTTTTTAGAGTTAACGGGAATCGGGCATTACGACGGCTATAATCGTAACGTTTTTCATTTTCAAAACATACACAAATCAACACCAAACAATCCCAAACTCGCCATCCACCTTATACACCCTCCACTCAGTCAAATCCTCCATGAATAATCAAAACAAATTCATAACTCATCCTCCAAACTCAACCAACAATTCATATAATCACTAAATCATGCTCTTAACTTTATATAAACATCAAAACCATATTAAAACTCATATAACTCAAAGGGGCAGAGGTTTATACCTTCCTCCAAGCTTGCTTGCTGCTATATCCCTTATGTAACCTCAAATCCTTGCTTAATACAACCTTTGGAAGCCACAAACTCAATATCAAAAACAACAAAACAAAATACAAGTTACTATTCATCATCTTCTCCAACTGTTAATCACTGAATCGAAGGGGTAAATCACGGAGTTGAGGCGATTGCTTACCATGGTTACGACGGGCTTCTCGAGAGCTTCGATTTGAGTGGTAGAACGCCAAAAACGGACCACGGAATCTCGAGTTACGATCGTTTCTTTCTCCCTCATTTTTCTTCTCTCTTTCTCCCGAATTTTTCCTTCTTCTTTTTCTTTTCTTTGTTTTGGTTAATAAAGATAAGGATGCTGATTTTTGTTAAAATAGGGGTGAGTCATCACATTTTGGTGAGTCACCGGGACACATGTCGCGCATGCACGCGTTTGGTTAAAGTAGCTTTACTAGTTCGTTTCTTTTTACATGGATGATCCAAAATGTTGCATCCCTCGAATTAATCTTGTTACATGTTACTTCCATGTCTATATTTAATCCCGTAAATGTTGTCTTGTCCCTCTTGAAATGATTCGAAATATTTTCTAAAGGGCTAGTAAAACTCTACGCGGTTCCCGCAGTGAATAGTAACTATTCACTATTCACTTCCACAATCGAATCCTTAAATCGACTTCAATAATATAATAAAATTCCAAAATATTAAATCCTCAATTCCTCAATTTTAATATCTCATTTCTTGACTATAATAATATATAATTCGCTGCCCGGTCAAATACTATTCCAAAATAAAATTTGGAATTTCTGAATTCCGATCGTCTTTGCATTCACTTATTTACTCCGTAGATCACTAATATGATTTCGGAATATCCACCCTACGTCTCATACATAGGTGGCAAGAAAAATTTTGTTAGTCCTCAAAATCACTATTCATCCACCAACTTCACTATTCACTGCTGCACTTAATCATAATAAGAAAAGTTTTAAATTATTCCAAAAATTCGGGTTATTACATTCTCCCCTCCTTAAAAGGATTCCGTCCCGGAATCAACTTAGGAGTAACTGGGGTACTTCTCTTCCATTGCACTTTCTAACTCCCAGGTGGATTCTTCCACCTCTTGATTTTCCACAACCATTGGAGTATCTTTGTTATCATTCCGGAACAAAGCGATTTTAAGAAAACATTTTGAAAATGATATTCATCTAATTAAACAAATTTAATTAGACGAATAAGGCTTATTTAATCCGTAAATGCTTCCAGAAGTATTTACTAATTAAATAAACACTGGTTTATTGGTGATGTTGCCTTTAGGTTAATTATTGCGAACATCTTTCTAAAAAGCTCTGTCCGGGTTTTCGAAAATATACCTTTAGCATCACGAATCTCTAACCTCATATTCTCTATCTTGTTTGTACAGAAAATACACCAACATAAACTTGCTTGTCATCCATCAACCTGCCGTTTAGCTTATCAATAGCAGTACTATCTTTATACTCGCGGGCTTAGTCCGCATACTTTCTCTGTCTGTCTTGGTTGTCACTAGCCGCTTGTTGGTGAAATCTTTTGTCTTTCTAGTTTGTTGGACTAACTTGGGTTTTGTGTAAAATCTCATCCTTTAATTCCCGATCCTTCGGAATCCATCTCTGTCTCATTTTAATTAAGGGTATCGGCCACCACATTGGCCTTCTCCGGATGGTAGTGTATCTCACAGTCATAATTCTAGGTCAATTCTAGCCATTTCTCCATCTCATGCTATCTACTATCACAGGTAACTCAAAGCCAATTCATTACATTCCATAAAATTTGTGGGTGCATTAGTCAACCCAAAATAACTTCGTGGAAAACTCGAAGTGTCTATTCATAGTACGAATCGCAGTCTTGGGCATATCCTCTGATTTAACTTCCAACTGGTGATACCCAGTTCTTAAATAAATTGGAAATACACAGCGTTCCTCCGCTGATCAAACAATCATTTACAAGGGTACCTATTCTCCATGTCGAACTCATACAACTCTCGAGGTTCGATATATAATCTTGTGCTAAAATCTTTCTCTCTTACAACAACACCGGGCTCTCCACGGTGGTACACTGGGTCTTATCATATCCTTATACAACAACTCTTGTAACTGAGTCACTAACTCTTTCATTCCCACTATACTCTGAATACTCGGTATTCATTCTCATGTCATCCAAATCGATATCTGGTAGCTCATTAAAACCTTGTACAACCTCCCAAAACCATTGTAGTTCCCTTTATACTTGGTATCTCTTTTCTTGGCGTCAACCATAAGAGCTAATTAAGCCTCATATCTCTGGCGTAATAGTTTCTTAGTCTGAACTATATTCAAGAATCTCTGAATCTGTCTCCATTCTTTATTTATTACTCTCTCTCCCTTACAATCAGTCTGGGCTCCATTGGGTGTCAACCAACCCATTCTTATTATAATATCCACTTTTCCCAACTTGAAAGGGATCAGGTCTATCAAAAGTGTCGACCTCATATTTCTAGTTCACAACCTGGATGTACCAGTCTTATGGGAAAATCCCTCGATTGGCTATTTCTACTTGTAATTATTCCCTCAGCGTCTCGGCCTTAAGGTTTAATCGTCATGCAACATCTTGATATACAACAATGCATTAGCTCTGTCTAAACAGTGTAGAAGGGCACATGCTATTTAAAGGTCCTGAAAGTGGGCTGCTTGTTGGAGGTAGTCCTGGTTGAAACCTACTGGCTTTCTTTTATTTTGTGTTCACAAACTCCGGAACAAACCTCAATAATTCGGAAAACTTGGCCTCATACTCGGTTACAGTCATGGTTTCTGGTTTTAACTCTCTAACTTTCATTTTCATCCGGGTCTCCATATATTTCCGAAAATTATTCCTCTAAAACCACACACGCTGCACCTCTCACAAGTCACAATACCAGCTCCCCTCTGACTCCATCTTCAGTACTTATCTTGCTAACCCAGAGGTAGTGTACATTCGTAAACAACTCCTCTAAAATCTCAATTCCACTATAGGGCATCTGTCTAACACCGTTGTCACTGGAGTTCACGGCACATCGCTATTCTTTTCACATATATCGATTGACACGCTTTCCATTATCATGATATCCTTGGAAGAATAAACCAATTTCATCGATATATCACTAATATTCTATTCGTCTTAGGGATTCGCTCCTGTCATAGGCGATTTCGTTGCGAATCTAATTCCTATCAGCGAATTTTGACTTATTTGACCTGGTTGGCCTCCCCTTGAAATTCAATAAGGATAACAAAAATTATGGGCCTTGAAAGATAGCTCCCATATCAAAGAAAATGTCACACACTGGTGATCATAAGGTTATGAGTTTTAAGGTAACCTTATTGGAGGTAAGAGAATTTTACCGAGAGATCAATATGATCATAAGAACTCAACGTTGTGTGCCTCAATTGAGACATTACTGAAGGTAATTAGCCTTCTTGTATTTCACAACTTACAAGTGATGGCGTCCCATCCGACTTCTATCACACAGACAGATAGTCCTTGTAGCCCCTATAAGTATAGGGTTGTTCGTCTCAGTGGAAGTTGAAAAGTATGAAAGCAATTCGAGATCAATTTAATGATTATCGCCTTTCGACAATATTTCTCAACTGAACACCTTGGATTAAAATTGAACAGATTCCAAAGGTGCGGTTTTTCCAAAGAAAATACAAAGAAAAGAATAACCACAAAGATACTGTAAGACCCCAGATTTTGGGTAGAATTAAAACTTTTATTATATGTTGATGTAAATATGGATAGTGGCAATGACTTTGAGAGTCAAGTTATGAAATGAATATGAATTTCGGTTTTCGAACATTTTGAGAATAGTAAGAATGGACTGAACATATAAATAAGAACAATCAATCTGGAAGATAAGAATACAACACTCCAGGGAAGGAAAGTATTTTTATGTCATCCAAATCAATATCTGGAATACATCCGACAACTCCGTAAACAAGATAGCGTACGCCCGAGAAATCACTAGAACGTTTTCTAAGTGCAAAGAGTAAAGAGAAAATAGATCAGGAATATTGGAACGGATTTTGATCCACAAGATTATAGAAAAACCACTGATGAATAGTAACTCTTCATTTAAAAGTTTTTCAGACCACCCTATATGCGGGGTGATATAATAAACTTTCAAAGTCGCATTAGTGATCTACGATGGAAATAAAAGAATGCAGAAGCTGTCAGAATCAGAAAAATAGCATTTTTCGTTTTCTCCGAAATTTCACCAAAAACGGACTAAATAATTATTATTTGAGGATATTTAAGGATTTAAATTATTAATTATATGGATATGGATTTGATAAATGAATTAGAAGTATCGAGAACGATTTCGGTAAAATACCTCGATAGAACCCTCGAGAAACCTTGCGAGCGTTCTACGAAATTAAACGAACCAGTAAAACTACTTTATCTGGGCCAGTGCATGTGTGACATGTGTCGGAAGGAGAAGCAACCAAGGGTGATGACTCACCACTTTTGACATAAAAATCAGCATTTCTAATTGATTAACCAAGATAAAGAAAAGAAAAAGAGAAGAGGAAGAACACCCCCATTTTCGGCTCAGCTGGGACAAGGAAGAGAGAAAAATTCATATCTCCATTTCTATCCATCCTAAAATCACCAAATTTTAACCATAGCTTCTCCACTCCATGTATAACACTCGTTCAAAATTTCATGGCAATCCAAGGTGTTTAGCCCAGTCAAATATCCTCCCCAAGTTGAAGAATCCAAACTGCCATGATCTTGGCAGTTTCTGCACCGATTTTCAAATAGCCATAACTCCCTCGTTTCTCAATGGAATCATGTGTTCTTTATCTTGTTGGAAAGGTATTGAGATGCTCTACAACTTCTATTCAGGAGCCTAGTCCATAAAAGCATGGTAAGGCCCTCGTGTTTCCAGTTCTTTCAAGAGGTGAATAGTAACTCCGAAATTACTAACTTGTTTTCTTGCTTTGTTCTTAAGGTTTAAGCATTATAAGGACTTGTTAAAGCTTGTTAAGTGATTATAAACCCTTGGTAGTGTTGATAGAGCTTCCAAGAAGGTAAAGCCCTAACCCACCCTTTGAGTTATTATGAGTTTTTGATGTGGTTTTGATGTTACATAAAGATTAGTGCTTAATAAGAACATCCTTAGATATTTGGATTTGTTTTGATGTGTAAAATGATGGGTGATTGATTTTAGTCTCACCACTGGACTTAGAGATGTAAAATGGATGTTTGTTGAGATTGATGAAGTATGGGTTGCCTTGGTTGGTTATTTGGAGTGATCGTAAAATGGAAACGTTTGATTTATAGCCGTCGTAATGGCGAAATTTCTTTAACCTTACGAACCGAGCTTAACAGTTGATATAACCTTCTGACCTTACTTATTAACTGACCTATACTTGTATATCTTGAGTCATAGATCATTTTGGCGAAAGAATCGTAGCATTCCGACTTACGGTTTAGGCGTTATGATAAAAATCGTAAAAGCAGTTCGTAAACGTAAGTGTGAGTTCGTAACTTCAATGGAACCCCCTTATAATGAGATATTCGGCTAAGAATCTTGGTAATTAAATACTAGAGGTCATAATGAAGATATGAGAGAAGACCTCATATCAAAAAGATTATTTTTCGATTTTATAAAAATGTTCGAATCAAGGTTAAGTGCGAAGAAACCCCTTAGAGGAGCACTTGGTTCTAACCTTCAAAACCACTTGGTATAACCGGCAAACGAGATTCGATTCCTAAGGTGAACCTTCGACTTAAATATTTATCGAATAGCATGGGCTTAGTATGAGCCTAAAGTGAGTTATTAATGCCTTAGTTGTGTTTCGCTTACGTGTTTAAGCGTTGGATTATAATGGATTATCCAGGGGATTAATCGTACGTTTCCTTTGACTTTGTCTAGATTGTCCAGCATCGTCGCGAACCCCTATCACTCCTCGAGCATCAGGCAAGTTTACTAACCCTTACTCTATAGTTAGAGTGGGCATATTTTCGAATGTTTAATACTTGTTGATTCAAAAATATATCTATATATATATTCTTTGTTCCAAGTATCGTGCAAGTTTCTAAAACCATATTTTGAAGTATGCATACACTAGATGCAGTTTGCTTATTCCATGCTATGTTTTCCATTAATTATACTAATGATGCATACGATATGATGTTATGCATGTTTTCAAACCTTACATCGTATATAGATGTAATGGTATTAAAAATATTGAGGCGTAATATATGCATATGATAGATGCATGCAAGTTTTCAAACCTATACCTTTTTAAAACTGTTGTGGTGATAACTAAAGATTTTGAGATATGTGCTATATGTGAATGATTTCTATAATGCTAAGTCAAAGTATTGATACAAGTTGAACTGGTAAGCTATAGGATATAGTAGTATTTTGGAGCTGATGTGCTAAGCAAAACCCTCAGTAGGGGGTGTATACTTTGCAATTATACTTTGGACCGGGAATGGTATCAGTTGTTATCTAGAGATATATTATATATTCTCTATAATTATTATATATACTAGGAATGGTATCAGTTGCTATCTAGGGTTATTTTATTGTGTTATTACAATTAATCTCGATAAGTGGTTTACAAATTAAAGGTCATTTGGAGTTTAATCTATTAAGTGTATATTTTAAATATATGATGAATAGTTGTTATCTACCCCTTTTTGATAAGAAAGTACTTGAGAATTATTTCTAAATAAATATTCTTTATTAAATACAGTTTGCATTAATTATTTAAAGCCCTACTTCTTAAGGAAGTATTTTGTGAAAATTATTTTAAACCCTAGATAGCTAATAAAGTGTATTTCAGTCAACTTTTAAATATAATTAGAGAAGGTTCCCAAAACTATTTCCCGTTTAAGTCTATATTCAGAAAGACTTAAATGCTCGCTCAAACTTCAAAGATACATGGAACCTTTCTCAAGAGTTATGCTTGTTTCAAGTGGACTGCCCGGTCCTAAATCTTTTTAAATCAATGAAATTATCAGTGTGATATACTACCATCAAAAATGATTTTGATTACTCTCTCAAGATTCGAGGAGTAAAAGCAGTGAAATCAGTTGTATCCATGAACAAGCATCAGCTTGGGAAATATGAGTGAATTTTCCTTTCCAACCAGATATGACTACTTTGTGGAGTCGTATACTTGGGAAAAAGGGAAAGGAACTTTATGTTTCAAGGTTATGGATTTTCTCGAACTCGGAGAATGTGTAAGGGACTGAGTGGCGACCTGTCCCCTAAGGGAATTACACGTAGACCGGCAGTCTATGAACGGGTCTGTTCTTCCCTTAGATTATCAGATAGTGCCCGACCGTAGGATAAGAGAAGAGCATCAGAGGCCCCTAAGTGAATGGGTACCCCTAAGTGAATGGGTATGCTCTTCCCCCTACAACCAATTGGCGGGGAGGTGAGAGAAGAGTATCGGAGACCCCTAAGTGAATGGGTACCCCTAAGTGAATGGGTATGCTCTTCCCCCTACAACCAATTGGCAGGGAGGTAGGTCAGTTAGCGTCTGCCCTATTTTCCTTTCTACGTAGAAAAACAGCAGTGGGGATTGCCTTACGACTGATCATCGTAGAGGTATCCTTGTCGCCCAGAATCTCCGTCTACAGTTCATCATCCATGAAAGAAAATGTTTATTGCAAGTTATCAGAGAAAGAACATGTTTTAAGCAAGATTCCAGAAAAGAAATGTTTATTCAAGCTATTCCAGTTATTCAAGTTCATGCAAGTTGTTCAAGTTTAGAAAGTGGATTGGAAATATTTTGCCTTGTCTTTATTTCCAGAAGGTGATATGAGATAAATGTTTGATATGAAAGATGATATTTGGAAATTCCTACAACTTCATCTTTTATTTATGAGCTATGACTCTGATTAGACCTGATTAAGGATATATATATGCATAAGTGGATTTTGGGTTATGGAAACCTTATATTGGATTTTCCTTATAACTTCATCTTTTAAGTTATATGTTGATAATCTGCTTATATTTATATAGCAGATATTTTACAGAAAGGATCTACTGAGTATCTTGTTATTTCATCTTTTATACTATACTAGAACTTTGTTCATAGTATAAACATTGAAAGTTGCAGAGTATTATGAAATGATATTTGAAATACCACAATGGTACTATTTTTGGAATACATTCCGATAAGAAAATGATTTCAGTATCAAGATATTTTGACAAGTTATTGTCTTATACCCGCTTTATTTCTGGGTTGAATTAAAGGCAGAATTATGCCATACTTTCATTACCTTGCTGAGCTATAGCTCACTCTTGCTATTATTTTATATATATTATATAGCAGCGAAGCAGGATGCCAATGGGACGGCACATACCTCGCAAGGCGTTTCCAGAAACAGTTCCTAGCAGTGATCCCGGGAGTAGTACGAACCAATTGAATCAGGCTACGGCTTTTGGCATTCAACTTATGTATAGACATGAATGGTATTAGAGGATTGTGAGCATCAGAAGGCTAAGTGGGTAATGTAACAATACTTAGAAATTGTATCAGTAACAGATTCAAAAGACATTTGGGTATTGTAATAAAAGTTAGTTTCCGCAGTTGTTGTATTGTGTCGTTTCTGAGACTCTAACCTGTGTGTGTGTGTGCGAGATATATGTTGTGGGGTCATGAACAGGTAAATTATGAATGGTGTGAGTAATACAGGTAAGGCAAGGAGTACATGGATTGTGACAACCCTAGATCCCCGACCCCGGATTTGGGGCTGTTATAGAGATGGTATCAGAGCTTTAGGTTACAGTCCTCAGAAACGATAGGAGATCGAGTCTTACAATACCCTTAAGAATAATAAGAGCATCTAGAGCTCCAATTGAGTTCGTAGTCGGGTTAGAAGACATGACCCTGACTGTTTAAGATGAAGCCCGAGAGGGGACTTCTTTTGGAAACCGTACTTAGGACTTCATGGTTAGTCACTTCGATTCGTATGAGTTATAGATGGATGGGACTCTGAGATACCAGACCCCGAGGCCTTCGAGTAGGCATTT
Source organism: Heracleum sosnowskyi (assembly GCA_030848705.1). Classification (NCBI taxonomy): domain Eukaryota; kingdom Viridiplantae; phylum Streptophyta; class Magnoliopsida; order Apiales; family Apiaceae; genus Heracleum; species Heracleum sosnowskyi. Next base: position 94,980,407 of record CM061244.1, read on the forward strand.
AATGATGCGCTCCTTGATATGGATGGAGACCCGATAAAGGGAGATCCATAGGAGGATCTAGAGGAAGACCCCATAGTGGGTCGAGGAAAGAATCTTGTAGAGGACGTGTTGATTGATAAAGATGTGGTGTGTTACTTGAGGTCTAATAATAAGACCGGACGAACCTTCAAGGGATAAATAAGTGACGAGAGTTTAAGGATCGTTCATGATTCATCAAGAGGTATGACAAAGAAAATGGAGTAGAGTCTCCAAAGCAGAAGAGGTAGAGGCAGTATAGCCAGTATCAGTGGATTGATTCGACTTGAACGAAACCTGTTACTTGTAGTCGGTTATAGTTGCCCATAAGGAGGCGGCATGCGTAAGAACCAAGGTGTTCAGATTTTGACGAACGATTAAGGGTACTCAGTTGCCTAAGAATAGTGTAAGGAATTACTTTGGGCTATGAGATTTCAATCCCCCACGACCAGCGATCCCACTGGAAATAGTGTCTATTACATCATTGAGGAATTTTGTTATTTCAAGGAGAATTTGGATATATGTACCATGCAAATGTTATTGTAAGGCAAGCACGCTAAGGTGAAATCGAGAACGAGATTACCACTCTCAGGAACCAGGAAGGAATTATGAGGATGGAACAGAAAAGTCGGAAATTAGACCCGAGCATTACTAGCAGGTAAATAGAATAATCAAGTTTCCCTGATTTTGGAAGGGAATTCAGTAAATTTTTGGCAAACCTTGTCTTTCTGATTACCAGAGAATGTCACCAAAGAGAGTGGAGATTAGAGCGAACCATGTGGATTGGATAAGATAGCCGTTATGTGGTTTGGTGTACAGACCCTGATTGCTATAATTGATTGTAGAGATAAAATGATGAAGTTGAGATTGGACGGTAAAGGCGAAATATAATTAAGAACCAAGACGGACTGAGAAGTTCCGGGGTTGACTTAAATGAAAAAGCTATTGTGCCAAAAGTGTTAAGCTTATTTAGCGCCCAGGATTGATATGGGAGAAGGAATATTGGATATAAGGATGATTGAAATAGAGACCAGATTTAATCTTGTAGTTTCTAACGATCTTCCGGAGTACTGCCCAGTCGACATGAGGAATTGTCATTGCTATGGGCGACAACGGTATCGAAGTCTTCTTATGGAACATAACGTTTACTTGGGATGTTTGCGCTTAGTCGAATAGAATTCCCTGCGATTGCAAAGGTCGATGGTTGAATCCTTAGCGACTATTATTAGTCGGCAATGACGTAAGTATCGAGCACCTTAGGGTGTGCCTGGAGAAGAAAAGCTTGGAATTGAACGATTATCCATTAGAGGAGCCGATGTAAAAGGCATCCGTAGAGACCTTGGTAATACCCTCCCCATTTGCAAATTATGTGGGGTACCTCCCCAATCTATGATCTATCTTGACCTCTCTCCAGGAAAGAATTCTGATAAAGGGTATATTCCCTCTTCGAAGTTGTTTTATAGCACTTGTGCTAAACCATATTCAGTTTCACTTGTGTCAGAGGCTGTCACAATGCCTACTTTCAGGCTTTCGAAGCCCTGTCAAATGATGTTATTTAAGCTTTCACTTTTCTTCAAATAATGAATAACCCTTGCTTGTTAAGTACCAGTATTTTCTTGGTTATTCTTTTCTTTGTATTTTCTTTGGAAACCGCACCTTTGGAATCTGTTCAATTTTAATCCAAGGTGTTCCTTTAAGAAATATTGTCGAAAGATGATAATCATTAAATTGACATCGAATTGCTTTCATACTTTTCAACTTCCACTGAGACGAACAACCCTATACTTATAGGGGCTACAAGGACTATCTGTCTGTGTGATAGAAGTCGGATGGGACGCCATCACTTGTAAGTTGTGAAATACAAGAAGGCTAATTACCTTTAGTATGTCTCAATTGAGGCACACAACGTTGAGTTCTTATGATCATATTGATCTCTCGGTAAAATTCTCTTACCTCCAATAAGGTTACCTTAAAACTCATAACCTTATGATCACCAGTGTGTGACATTTTCTTTGATATGGGAGCTGTCTTTTCAAGGCCCCATAGTTTTTGTAATCCTCATTGAATTCTAAGGGGAGGCCACCCAGGTCAAATAAGTCAAAATTCGCTGATGGGAATTAGATTCGCAACGAAATTGCTTATGACAGGAACGGATCCCTAAGACAAATAGAATGTTAGTGACATATCAACGAAATTGGTTATTCTCCCAAAGATATTATGATAATGGAAAGCGTGTCAATCGATATATGTGAAAGGAATGGCGGTATGCCGTGAACTCCAGTGACAACGGTGTTAGATGGATGCCCTATAGTGAAATTGAGATTTTGGAGGAGTGTTTACGAGTGGACACTACCTCTGGGTTAGCAAGATAATTACTGACGTTGGAGTCAGAGGGAGCTGGTATTGTGGCTTGGGAGATGTGCAGCGTGTGTTGTTATAAAGGAATAATTTTCAGAAATATATGAAGACCCGGATGAAAATAAAAGTTAAAGAGTTAAAACAAGAAACCATAAACTGTGACCGAGTATTCAGAGTATAATGGGAAGGAAAGGGTTAGTGACTCAGTTACAAGGGTTGTTGTATAAAGGTGTAATAAGACCCAGTGTACCACCATGGAGAGCCCGGTATTGTTGTAAGAGAGAAAGATTTTAGCACAAGACTATATATCGAACCTCGAGAGTTGTATGAGTTTGACATGGAGAATAGGTACCCTTGTAAATGATTGTTTGATCAGCGGAAGAATGCTGTGTATTTCCAATTTATTTAAGAATTGGGTATCACCAGTTGGAAGTTAAATCAGAGGATATGCCCAAGACTGCGATTCGTACTAGGAATAGACACTTCGAGTTTTCAGCGAAGTTATTTTGGGTTGACTAATGCACCCCCAAATTTTATGGAATGTAATGAATTGGCTTTGAGTTACCCATGATAGTAGATAGCATGAGATGGAGAAATGGCTAAAATTGACCTAGGATTATGACTGTGAGATACACTACCATCCGCGGAAGGCCAATGTGGTGGCCGATACCCTTACTTTAAGATGAGACAGAGATGGATTCCGAATGATCGGGAATTAAAAGATGAGATTTTACACAACGCCCAAGTTAGTCCAACAAACTAGAAAGACAAAAGATTTCACCAACAAGCGGCTAGTGACAACCAAGACAGACAGAGAAAGTATGCGGACGAAGCCCGCGAGTATAGAGATAGTACTTCTACTGATAAGCTAAATGGCAAGTTGATGAATGGCAAGCAAGTTTATGCTGGTGTATTTCTGTGCAAACAAGATAGAGAATATGAGGTTAGAGATTCGTGATGCTAAAGGTATCTCCAGGGAAAGAATTAATGAAATTTGAAAAGAAAGGGAAGTGAGCCCGAGATTCATTGGGCCATCTGAGATTTAAGACGCGCCAGGAAGGTGGCCTACGAGCCAGCCTTACCCCCCAAACTTGTAGAATGGTCATAACGGGGTTCATGTGTCAATGCTACGTCAGTATACTATAGATGCCCGGCATATGTAGAGTACGAGCACGTAGACATACAACCAGACTTGACCTATGTGGAGCAACCAATGGAAATTATAGATCGAAAGGAACAAGTACTCCGAAACAAGGTCATCAAACTAGCCAGAGTGGTATGGAGGAATCATAATGTGGAAGAATCAACTTGGGAGCTAGAGAGCGAGATGCTAGAAAGATATCCCCATTTGTTTTCAGAGTGATTCCGGGACGGAATCCTTTTAAGGAGGGGAGACTGTAAGACCCCAGATTTTGGGTAGAATTAAAACTTTTATTATATGTTGATGTAAATATGGATAGTGGCAATGACTTTGAGAGTCAAGTTATGAAATGAATATGAATTTCGGTTTTCGAACATTTTGAGAATAGTAAGAATGGACTGAACATATAAATAAGAACAATCAATCTGGAAGATAAGAATACAACACTCCAGGGAAGGAAAGTATTTTTATGTCATCCAAATCAATATCTGGAATACATCCGACAACTCCGTAAACAAGATAGCGTACGCCCGAGAAATCACTAGAACGTTTTCTAAGTGCAAAGAGTAAAGAGAAAATAGATCAGGAATATTGGAACGGATTTTGATCCACAAGATTATAGAAAAACCACTGATGAATAGTAACTCTTCATTTAAAAGTTTTTCAGACCACCCTATATGCGGGGCGATATAATAAACTTTCAAAGTCGCATTAGTGATCTACGATGGAAATAAAAGAATGCAGAAGCTGTCAGAATCAGAAAAATAGCATTTTTCGTTTTCTCCGAAATTTCACCAAAAACGGACTAAATAATTATTATTTGAGGATATTTAAGGATTTAAATTATTAATTATATGGATATGGATTTGATAAATGAATTAGAAGTATCGAGAACGATTTCGGTAAAATACCTCGATAGAACCCTCGAGAAACCTTGCGAGCGTTCTACGAAATTAAACGAACCAGTAAAACTACTTTATCTGGGCCAGTGCATGTGTGACATGTGTCGGAAGGAGAAGCAACCAAGGGTGATGACTCACCACTTTTGACATAAAAATCAGCATTTCTAATTGATTAACCAAGATAAAGAAAAGAAAAAGAGAAGAGGAAGAACACCCCCATTTTCGGCTCAGCTGGGACAAGGAAGAGAGAAAAATTCATATCTCCATTTCTATCCATCCTAAAATCACCAAATTTTAACCATAGCTTCTCCACTCCATGTATAACACTCGTTCAAAATTTCATGGCAATCCAAGGTGTTTAGCCCAGTCAAATATCCTCCCCAAGTTGAAGAATCCAAACTGCCATGATCTTGGCAGTTTCTGCACCGATTTTCAAATAGCCATAACTCCCTCGTTTCTCAATGGAATCATGTGTTCTTTATCTTGTTGGAAAGGTATTGAGATGCTCTACAACTTCTATTCAGGAGCCTAGTCCATAAAAGCATGGTAAGGCCCTCGTGTTTCCAGTTCTTTCAAGAGGTGAATAGTAACTCCGAAATTACTAACTTGTTTTCTTGCTTTGTTCTTAAGGTTTAAGCATTATAAGGACTTGTTAAAGCTTGTTAAGTGATTATAAACCCTTGGTAGTGTTGATAGAGCTTCCAAGAAGGTAAAGCCCTAACCCACCCTTTGAGTTATTATGAGTTTTTGATGTGGTTTTGATGTTACATAAAGATTAGTGCTTAATAAGAACATCCTTAGATATTTGGATTTGTTTTGATGTGTAAAATGATGGGTGATTGATTTTAGTCTCACCACTGGACTTAGAGATGTAAAATGGATGTTTGTTGAGATTGATGAAGTATGGGTTGCCTTGGTTGGTTATTTGGAGTGATCGTAAAATGGAAACGTTTGATTTATAGCCGTCGTAATGGCGAAATTTCTTTAACCTTACGAACCGAGCTTAAAAGTTGATATAACCTTCTGACCTTACTTATTAACTGACCTATACTTGTATATCTTGAGTCATAGATCATTTTGGCGAAAGAATCGTAGCATTCCGACTTACGGTTTAGGCGTTATGATAAAAATCGTAAAAGCAGTTCGTAAACGTAAGTGTGAGTTCGTAACTTCAATGGAACCCCCTTATAATGAGATATTCAGCTAAGAATCTTGGTAATTAAATACTAGAGGTCATAATGAAGATATGAGAGAAGACCTCATATCAAAAAGATTATTTTTCGATTTTATAAAAATGTTCGAATCAAGGTTAAGTGCGAAGAAACCCCTTAGAGGAGCACTTGGTTCTAACCTTCAAAACCACTTGGTATAACCGGCAAACGAGATTCGATTCCTAAGGTGAACCTTCGACTTAAATATTTATCGAATAGCATGGGCTTAGTATGAGCCTAAAGTGAGTTATTAATGCCTTAGTTGTGTTTCACTTACGTGTTTAAGCGTTGGATTATAATGGATTATCCAGGGGATTAATCGTACGTTTCCTTTGACTTTGTCTAGATTGTCCGGCATCGTCGCGAACCCCTATCACTCCTCGAGCATCAGGCAAGTTTACTAACCCTTACTCTATAGTTAGAGTGGGCATATTTTCGAATGTTTAATACTTGTTGATTCAAAAATATATCTATATATATATTCTTTGTTCCAAGTATCGTGCAAGTTTCTAAAACCATATTTTGAAGTATGCATACACTAGATGCAGTTTGCTTATTCCATGCTATGTTTTCCATTAATTATACTAATGATGCATACGATATGATGTTATGCATGTTTTCAAACCTTACATCGTATATAGATGTAATGGTATTAAAAATATTGAGGCGTAATATATGCATATGATAGATGCATGCAAGTTTTCAAACCTATACCTTTTTAAAACTGTTGTGGTGATAACTAAAGATTTTGAGATATGTGCTATATGTGAATGATTTCTATAATGCTAAGTCAAAGTATTGATACAAGTTGAACTGGTAAGCTATAGGATATAGTAGTATTTTGGAGCTGATGTGCTAAGCAAAACCCTCAGTAGGGGGTGTATACTTTGCAATTATACTTTGGACCGGGAATGGTATCAGTTGTTATCTAGAGATATATTATATATTCTCTATAATTATTATATATACTAGGAATGGTATCAGTTGCTATCTAGGGTTATTTTATTGTGTTATTACAATTAATCTCGATAAGTGGTTTACAAATTAAAGGTCATTTGGAGTTTAATCTATTAAGTGTATATTTTAAATATATGATGAATAGTTGTTATCTACCCCTTTTTGATAAGAAAGTACTTGAGAATTATTTCTAAATAAATATTCTTTATTAAATACAGTTTGCATTAATTATTTAAAGCCCTACTTCTTAAGGAAGTATTTTGTGAAAATTATTTTAAACCCTAGATAGCTAATAAAGTGTATTTCAGTCAACTTTTAAATATAATTAGAGAAGGTTCCCAAAACTATTTCCCGTTTAAGTCTATATTCAGAAAGACTTAAATGCTCGCTCAAACTTCAAAGATACATGGAACCTTTCTCAAGAGTTATGCTTGTTTCAAGTGGACTGCCCGGTCCTAAATCTTTTTAAATCAATGAAATTATCAGTGTGATATACTACCATCAAAAATGATTTTGATTACTCTCTCAAGATTCGAGGAGTAAAAGCAGTGAAATCAGTTGTATCCATGAACAAGCATCAGCTTGGGAAATATGAGTGAATTTTCCTTTCCAACCAGATATGACTACTTTGTGGAGTCGTATACTTGGGAAAAAGGGAAAGGAACTTTATGTTTCAAGGTTATGGATTTTCTCGAACTCGGAGAATGTGTAAGGGACTGAGTGGCGACCTGTCCCCTAAGGGAATTACACGTAGACCGGCAGTCTATGAACGGGTCTGTTCTTCCCTTAGATTATCAGATAGTGCCCGACCGTAGGATAAGAGAAGAGCATCAGAGGCCCCTAAGTGAATGGGTACCCCTAAGTGAATGGGTATGCTCTTCCCCCTACAACCAATTGGCGGGGAGGTGAGAGAAGAGTATCGGAGACCCCTAAGTGAATGGGTACCCCTAAGTGAATGGGTATGCTCTTCCCCCTACAACCAATTGGCAGGGAGGTAGGTCAGTTAGCGTCTGCCCTATTTTCCTTTCTACGTAGAAAAACAGCAGTGGGGATTGCCTTACGACTGATCATCGTAGAGGTATCCTTGTCGCCCAGAATCTCCGTCTACAGTTCATCATCCATGAAAGAAAATGTTTATTGCAAGTTATCAGAGAAAGAACATGTTTTAAGCAAGATTCCAGAAAAGAAAAGTTTATTCAAGCTATTCCAGTTATTCAAGTTCATGCAAGTTGTTCAAGTTTAGAAAGTGGATTGGAAATATTTTGCCTTGTCTTTATTTCCAGAAGGTGATATGAGATAAATGTTTGATATGAAAGATGATATTTGGAAATTCCTACAACTTCATCTTTTATTTATGAGCTATGACTCTGATTAGACCTGATTAAGGATATATATATGCATAAGTGGATTTTGGGTTATGGAAACCTTATATTGGATTTTCCTTATAACTTCATCTTTTAAGTTATATGTTGATAATCTGCTTATATTTATATAGCAGATATTTTACAGAAAGGATCTACTGAGTATCTTGTTATTTCATCTTTTATACTATACTAGAACTTTGTTCATAGTATAAACATTGAAAGTTGCAGAGTATTATGAAATGATATTTGAAATACCACAATGGTACTATTTTTGGAATACATTCCGATAAGAAAATGATTTCAGTATCAAGATATTTTGACAAGTTATTGTCTTATACCCGCTTTATTTCTGGGTTGAATTAAAGGCAGAATTATGCCATACTTTCATTACCTTGCTGAGCTATAGCTCACTCTTGCTATTATTTTATATATATTATATAGCAGCGAAGCAGGATGCCAATGGGACGGCACATACCTCGCAAGGCGTTTCCAGAAACAGTTCCTAGCAGTGATCCCGGGAGTAGTACGAACCAATTGAATCAGGCTACGGCTTTTGGCATTCAACTTATGTATAGACATGAATGGTATTAGAGGATTGTGAGCATCAGAAGGCTAAGTGGGTAATGTAACAATACTTAGAAATTGTATCAGTAACAGATTCAAAAGACATTTGGGTATTGTAATAAAAGTTAGTTTCCGCAGTTGTTGTATTGTGTCGTTTCTGAGACTCTAACCTGTGTGTGTGTGTGCGAGATATATGTTGTGGGGTCATGAACAGGTAAATTATGAATGGTGTGAGTAATACAGGTAAGGCAAGGAGTACATGGATTGTGACAACCCTAGATCCCCGACCCCGGATTTGGGGCTGTTACAGATACTGGTACTTAACAAACAAGTGGTGAGGTATCACCATAGGGTCATTTATTATTTGAAGAAAAGAGAAAGCTTAAATAACATCATTTGACAGGGATTCGAAAGCCTGAAAGTAGGCATTGTGACAGCCTCTGGCACAAGTGAAACTGAATATGGTTTAGCACAAGTGTTATAAAACAACTTCGAAGAGGGAATATACCCTTTATCAGAATTCTTTCCTGGAGAGAGGTCAAGATAGATCATAGATTGGGGAGGTACACCACATAATTTGCAAATGGGGAGGGTATTACCAAGGTCTCTACGGATGCCTTTTACGTCGGCTCCTCTAATGGATAATCGTTCAATTCCAAAGCTTTTCTTCTCCATGCACACCCTAAGGTGCTCGATACTTACGTTATTGCCGACTCATAATAGTCGCTAAGGATTCCACCATCGACCTTTGCAATCGCAGGGAATTCTATTCGACTAGGCGCAAACATCCCAAGTAAGCGTTCTGTTCTATAAGAAGACTTCGATACCGTTGTCGCCCATAGCAATGACAATTCCTCATTTCGACTGGGTAGTACTCCGGAAGATCGTTAGAAACTACAAGATTAAATCTGGTCTCTATTTCAATCACCCCTATATCCAATATTCCTTCTCCCATATCCATCCTGGGCGCTACATAAGCTTAACACTTTTGGCACAATAGCCTTTTCATTTAAGCCAACCCCGGAACTTCTCAGTCCGTCTTGGTTCTTAAATATATTTCGCCTTTACCGTCCAATCTCAACTTCATCATTTTATCTCTACAATCAATTATAGCAATCAGGGTCTGTCCACCAGCCCATATAACGGCTATCTTACCCAATCCACAGGGTTCACTCCAATTTCCACTCTCTTTGGTGACATTCTCTGGTAATCAGAAAAACAAGGTTTGCCAAAAATTTACTGAATTCCCTTCCAAAATCAGGGAAACTTGATTATTCTATTTACCTGCTAGTAATGCTCGGGTCTAAATTCCGACTTTTCTGTTCCATCCTCATAATTCCTTCCTGGTTCCTGAGAGTGGTAATCTCGTTCTCGATTTCACCTTAGCGTGCTTACCTTACAATAACATTTGCATGGTACATATACCCAAATTCTCCTTGAAATAACAAAATCCCTCAACGATGTAATAGACACTATTTCCAGTGGAATCGCTGGTCGTGGGGGATTGAAACCTTGTAGCCAAAGCAATTCCTTTCACTATCCTTAGGCAACTAAGTACCCTCAATCGTTCGCAAAAATCTGCACACCTTGGTTCTCACGTATGCCGTCTCCTTATGGGCAACTGTAACCAACTATGAGTAATAAGTTTCGTTCAAGTCGAATCAATCCACTGATACTGACTGTACTGCCTCTACCTCTTCTGTTTGGAGACTCTACTCCACTTTCCTTGTCATACTCTTGATGAGTCATGAACGATCCTTAAACTCTCGTCTCGTCACTTATTCATCCCTTGAAGGTTTATCCAGTCTTATTATTAAGCCTCAAGTAACACACCACATCTTTATCAATCGGCACATTTTCTACAAGATTCTTCCTTTGACCCACCATGGGGTCTTCCTTTAGATCCTCCTATGGATCTTCCTTTATCGGGTCTCCGTCCATTTCAAGAAGCACATCATCCAATGCCTACTCGAAGGCCTCGGAATCTGGTATCTCGGAGTCCCATCAATCTATAACTCATACTAATCGAGGTGACTAGCCATGAAGTCTTAAGTCTGGTTTTCCAGAAGAAGTCCCCTCTCGGGCTTCATCTTAAACAGTCAGGGTCATGTCCTCTAACCCGACTACGAACTCAATTGGAGCTCTAGATGCTCTTATTATTCTTAAGGGTATTGTAAGACTCGATCTCCTATCGTTTCTGAGGACTGTAACCTAAATCTCTGATACCATCTCTGTAACAGCCCCAAATCCGGGGTCAGGGATTTAGGGTTGTCACAGTCCCTGTACTCCTTGCCTTACCTGTATTACTCACACTATTCATAATTTACCTGCTCATGACCCCACAACATATGTCTCGCACACACACACACAGAGGTTAGAGTCTCAGAAACGACACAATACAACAACTGCGGAATAACTAACTTTTATTACAATACCCAACTGTCTTTTGAATCTGTTACTGATACAATTTCTACGTATTGGTACATTACCAGCTTAGCCTTCTGATGCTCACAATCCTCTAATACCATTCATGTCTATACATAAGTTGAATACCAAAGTCGTAGCCTGATTCGATTGGTTCGTACTACTCCCGGGATCACTGCTAGAAACTGTTTATGGAAACGCCTTGCGAGGTACGTGCCGTCCCATAGGCATCCTGCTTCGCTGCTATATATTATAAATAAAACAATAGCAAGAGTGAGCGATAGCTCAGCAAGGTAATGAAAGTATGGCATAATTCTGCCTTTAATTCAACCCAGAAATAAAGCGGGTATAAGACAATAACTTGTCAAAATATCTTGATACTGAAATCATTTTCTTATCGGGATGTATTCCAAAAATAGTACCATTGTGGTATTTCAAATATCATTTCATAATACTCTGCAACTTTCAATGTTTATACTATGAACAAAGTTCTAGTATAGTATAAAAGATGAAATAACAAGATAACTCAGTATATCCTTTCTGTAAAATATCTGCTATATGAAATATAAGCCGACTATCAACATATACTTGAAAGATGAAGTTATAAGGAAATTCAATATAAGGATTCCATAACCCAAAATCCACTTATACATATATATCCTTACTCAGGTTTTATCAGAGTCATAACTCATAAAATAAAAGATGAAGTTGTAGGAATTTCCAAATATCATCTTTCATATCAAACATTTATCTCATATCATATTCTGGAAATAAAGACAAGGCAAAATATGTCCAATCCATTTTCGAAACTCATCTGATTCCATATACCTTTTTCAAAAATCATATACCTTTCTGATAAATTCATATTCTTTCTGGTAAACTCATATACTGAAATAAACTGGAATACTCTTGAGTAAACTTTCTCTTTCTGAAAACTTGCATAGAACTGAAAGGCTGGAATAAACTTTCTTTTCTGAAAACTTGCATAGAACTGAAAGGCTGGAATAAACTTTCTTTTCTGAAAACTTGCATAAAACTGAGTAACTGGAATAATTTCTCTTTCTCTGAAAACTTGCACAAGATGTGCTCTTTCATGAACAGTGAACTGTAGATGGAGATGCTGGGCGCCGAGGATACCCCTACGATGATCAGTCGTAAGGCGAATCCCCCTGCTGTTTTTCTACGTAGAAGGGAAGATAATCAGTCTCACACCGACTTACCTCCCCGCCAATCGGTTGTAGGCAGGATGAACAGACCCGTTCTTGGACGGTCGATTCTGTTACATCCACTTCTCCTACGGTCGGGCACTGATAAATCTAAAGGAAGAACGACGGTCTACGCGTAATTCCCTTAGGGGACCGGCGCTACTCAGTCCCTTATATATCTCCAAGTTCGAGTAAATCCATAACACTGAAACATAAAGTTCCTTCCCCTTTTTCCCCGAGAATACAACTCCACAAAGTAGTCATATCTGGTTGGAAAGGAAAATTCACCCATATTTCCCAAGCTGGCGCTTGTTAATGGATGCAACTAATTCCACTGATCTTACCCCTCGAATCTTGAGGAAGTAATCAAAATAATTTTGATGGTAGTAAACCAGACTGATAAATTCATTGATTTAAAAGGTTTAGGACCGGGCAGTCCACTTGAAACAACCATAAAATCTTGAGAAAGGTTCCATGTATCTTTGAAGTTTGAGCGAACATTTAAGTCTTTCTGAATATAGACTTAAACGGGAAATAGTTTTGGGAACCTTCTCTAATTATATTTATAATTGTCTGAATAAAACTTTATTAGCTATCTAGGGTTTAAAAATAGTTTTCACAAAATACTTCCTTAAGAAGCAGGGCTTTAAATAATTAAATCAAACTATATTTAATAAAGAATATTTATTTAGAAATACTTCTCAAGTACTTCCTTATCAAAAAGGGTAGATAACAACTATTCATCATATACTTAAACTATACCCTTAATAGATTAAACTCCAAATGATCTTTAATTTTGTAAACCACTTATCGAGATTAATTGTAATAACACAATAAAATAACCCTAGATAGCAACTGATACCATTCTTAGTATGTAAAAATAAATATAGAGAGTATATAATATATCTCTAGATAACAACTGATACCATTCCCGGTCCAAAGTATAAATGCAGAGTATATATCCCCCTACTGAGGGTTTTGCTTAGCACATCAGCTACAAAATACTACTATATCCATAGCTTACAAGTTTAACTTGTATCAATACTTTGACTTAGCATCATAGAAATCATTTCGAAATCATACACATATAGCATATCTCTCAAAATCTTTAGTTATCACCACAACCGTTTTTAAAAAGGTATAGGTTTGAAAACTTGCATGCATCTATCATATGCATATATTACGTCTCAACATTTTATTACCATTACATCTATATACGATGTAAGGTTTGAAAACATGCATAATATCATATCGTATGCATCATTAGTATACTTAATGGAAAACATAACATGGAATAAGAAAACTTGCATCTAGTATAAGCATACTTCAAAATATGGTTTTAGAAACTTGCACGATACTTGGAACAAAGAATATATATATAGATATATTTTTGAATCAACAAATATTAAACATTCGAAAATATGCCCACTCTAATAATAGAGTAAGGTTTAGTAAACTTGCCTGATGCTCGAGAGGTGATAGGGCTCCTGACCATGTCGAACAATCTAGACAAAGTCAAACGAAAGCACACGGTTAATCCCCTCGATAAACCACTTATAACTCAATGCTTAAACACGTAAGCGAAACACAACCAAGGAATTACTAACTCGTTATAGGCTCATACTAAGTCCATGTTATCCGTTAAATACTTATATCATAAGTTTGGTTCGAAATCCATCCTCAAATCCAAGTTATACTTAACCATTTGGAACCTTGGTTTTTAAGTCTCGCTCTTAGTGGTTTTCACTTGCGCGCCCTCGACTAAAACATTTTTATAAAATCGAAAAATAATCTTTTTAATCCGAATCGTTTTCGTGAGCCTTCCTAACTGTCTCTAGCATTATTCCTCAAAGTTGCACATTTTAATATGGCTTCTAAGTGGTCCAAACATAGCCTCAAAGGTGCTGACCAGAGATGGGTCGTTCTTCCGAATGGCGTTTACTAAAACTCACTTTTCTCCTAAACCGTAAATCATAACGGCATGATTCTTGCGCTCACGTAAACTAGAAACAAAACTCTACACACTCATGTTCATCACTGAACCAAAAGAGGCAGTTAAGTTTCCGGACTCTAGGCAGTTTTTAGAGTTAACGGGAATCGGGCATTACGACGGCTATAATCGTAACGTTTTCCATTTTCAAAACATACACAAATCAACACCAAACAATCCCAAACTCGCCATCCACCTTATACACCCTCCACTCAGTCAAATCCTCCATGAATAATCAAAACAAATTCATAACCCATCCTCCAAACTCAACCAACAATTCATATAATCACTAAATCATGCTCTTAACTTTATATAAACATCAAAACCATATTAAAACTCATATAACTCAAAGGGGCAGAGGTTTATACCTTCCTCCAAGCTTGCTTGCTGCTATATCCCTTATGTAACCTCAAATCCTTGCTTAATACAACCTTTGGAAGCCACAAACTCAATATCAAAAACAACAAAACAAAATACAAGTTACTATTCATCATCTTCTCCAACTGTTAATCACTGAATCGAAGGGGTAAATCACGGAGTTGAGGCGATTGCTTACCATGGTTACGACGGGCTTCTCGAGAGCTTCGATTTGAGTGGTAGAACGCCAAAAACGGACCACGGAATCTCGAGTTACGATCGTTTCTTTCTCCCTCATTTTTCTTCTCTCTTTCTCCCTAATTTTTCCTTCTTCTTTTTCTTTTCTTTGTTTTGGTTAATAAAGATAAGGATGCTGATTTTTGTTAAAATAGGGGTGAGTCATCACATTTTGGTGAGTCACCGGGACACGTGTCGCGCATGCACGCGTTTGGTTAAAGTAGCTTTACTAATTCGTTTCTTTTCACATGGATGATCCAAAATGTTGCATCCCTCGAATTAATCTTGTTACATGTTACTTCCATGTCTATATTTAATCCCGTAAATGTTGTCTTGTCCCTCTTGAAATGATTCGAAATATTTTCTAAAGGGCTAGTAAAACTCTACGCGGTTCCCGCAGTGAATAGTAACTATTCACTATTCACTTCCACAATCGAATCCTTAAATCGACTTCAATAATATAATAAAATTCCAAAATATTAAATCCTCAATTCCTCAATTTTAATATCTCATTTCTTGACTATAATAATATATAATTCGCTGCCCGGTCAAATACTATTCCAAAATAAAATTTGGAATTTCTGAATTCCGATCGTCTTTGCATTCACTTATTTACTCCGTAGATCACTAATATGATTTCGGAATATCCACCCTACGTCTCATACATAGGTGGCAAGAAAAATTTTGTTAGTCCTCAAAATCACTATTCATCCACCAACTTCACTATTCACTGCTGCACTTAATCATAATAAGAAAAGTTTTAAATTATTCCAAAAATTCGGGTTATTACAAGTCGTATCAACAAGTATTACACTTGGGGAAAGGAGGATGATCTTTACGTTTCAAAGTCATGGATTTCATCTGAACTAGGAGTGGTGTAAGTGGTCTAGTTGCGATGACCCATCCAACTTTTATTGCCCCAAATGGGCCGGGAGATCACCGGAAGGCGGTAGACAATGTCAGGCCGTCGTGATTCTTCCATCTACATGTAGAAAACATATTTGAGCGGTGCGACCTACTACTGATCATAGCAAGGTTAGGCACAGCGGGCGCGGTAGCAACTCCTGTATTAGTTCATCATCCAATTTGGATATTCCTGCAACATGTATTGGGATGAAAAAACCAATCATGTTGGCAGGGGGTCAAAAAGTGTTTGGAAATGAAGTGACAATAAATTCATGCAACTTCACCTTTTATTTTATGAGTTATGACTCTGATAACACTTTACTCAGAATATATATATGCATAGTGGATTTTGGGTTATGGAAACATTATATTGATTTTCCTCGTAACTTCATCCTTTATGTTATACTAGTTTCTTATCCGTTAAAGGCATAACATGTGATTACAGAGATATTGTAACAGCCCCAAATCCGGGGTCAGGGATTTAGGGTTGTCACAATCCATGTACTCCTTGCCTTACTTGTATTACTCACACCATTCATAATTCACCTGCTCATGAACCCACAACATATGTCTCACACACACACACACAGGTTAGAGTCTCAGAAACGACACAATAAAACAACTGCGTAATAAATAATTTTTATTACAATACCCAAATGTCTTTTGAATCTGTTACTGATACAATTTCTAAGTATTATTACATTACCAGCTTAGCCTTCTGATGCTCACAATCCTCTAATACCATTCATGTCTATACATAAGTTGAATACCAAAGCCGTAGCCTGATTCGATTGGTTCGTACTACTCCCGGGATCACTGCTAGAAACTGTTTATGGGAACGCCTTGCGAGGTATGTGCCGTCCCATAGGCATCCTGCTTCGCTGCTATATAATATATATAAAATAATAGCAAGAGTGAGCGATAGCTCAGCAAGGTAATGAAAGTATGGCATAATTCTGCCCTTTTTATTCAACCCAGAATTAAAGCGGGTATACGACAATAATTTGTCAAAATATCTCGATACTGAAATCATTTCCTTATCGGAATATATTCCAAAAATACCATTGTTGTATTTCAAATATCCTCTCCATAATATTCTGCAAACTTTCGATATTCATACTATGAACAAAGTTCTAGTATAAACTAAAAGACAGGATAACTCAGTATATTCTTTTCGTAAAATATCTGCTATATAGAATATAAACAGACTATCAACATATACTTGAAAGATGAAGTTATAAGGAAAAATTCAATATCATCTTTCATATCAAACATTTACCTCATATCATAATTTGGAAATAAATACAATGTAAAATATTTCCAATCCATTTTCTAAACTCATCTGATCACGTATATCCTGTAGATAAAATCATATACTTTTCGTAATTTCATACTCTTTCTTATAAACTCATATACTGGAATATACTGGATTACTCTTGAGTAACCTTTCTGAAAACTTTCATGAAACTGAATAGCTGGAACAAACTTTCTGTTTCTGAAATCTTGCATGAAACATGCTCTTTCATGGATGCTGAACTGTAAATGGAGATTCTGGGCGCCAAGGATACCCCTACGATGATCAGTCGCAAGCTGTATCCCCCTGATCTTTTTCTACGTAGAAGGGAAGAATAGACAGTATCTGACTGACCTACCTCCCCGGCAATCGGTTGTAGGCAGGAAGTACAGGCCTGTTTCACCAGTCCGTCGGCCTGTGACTCTCCTATGAGGAAGAACAGACCCGTTTCACCAGTCCGTCGGCCTGTTGCTCTCCTCTTTCCTACGGTCGGGCAATTTCTGATAAACTAAGGGAAGAACAGACCCGTTCACCAGTCCGTCGGCCATATTGTAATTCCCTTAGGGGACCGGCGCTACTCAGTCCCTTACATACTCTCCAAGTTCGAGTAAATCCATAACACTGAAACATGAAGTTCCTTTCCCTTTTTCCCCAAGAATACAACTCCACAAAGTAGTCATATCTGGTTGGAAAGGAAAATTCACCCATATTTCCCAAGCTGACGCTTGTTAATGGATGCAACTAATTCCGCTGATCTTACCCCTCGAATCTTGAGGAAGTAATCAAAATCATTTTGATAGTAGTAAACCAGACTGATAAATTCATTGATTTAAAAAGGCTTAGGACCGGGCAGTCCACTGGAAACATACATAAAATCTCGAGAAAGGTCCCATGCATTTGTAGTTTGAGCGAACATTTAAGTCTTTCTGAATATAGACTTAAACAGGAAATAGATTTGGGAACCTTCTCTATTTATCATAAAAATTGACTGAAATATACTTTATTAGCTATCTAGGGTTTAAAATAGTTTTCACAAAATACTTCCTTAAGAAGTAGGGCTTTAAATAATTAATGCAAACTATATTTAATAAAGAATATTTATTTAGAAATAATTCTCAAGTACTTTCTGATCAAAAAGGGTAGATAACAACTATTCATCATATATTTAAAATATACCCTTAATAGATTAAACTCCGAATGATCTTTAATTTGTAAACCACTTATCGAGATTAATTGTAATAACACAATAAAATAACCCTAGATAGCAACTGATACCATTCTTAGTATGTAAAATAAATATAGAGAATATATAATATATCACTAGATAACAACTGATACCATTCCCGGTCCAAAGTATAAATGCAGAGTATATTCCCCCTACTGAGGGTTTTGCTTAGCACATCAGCTCCAAAATATTACTATATCCATAGCTTATAAGTTCAACTTGTGTCAATACCTTTGACTTAGCATCATAGAAATCATTTCAAAATCATACACATATAGCATATATCTCAAAATCTTTAGTTATCACCACAACAGTTTTAAAAAGGTATAGGTTTGAAAACTTGCCTCTATCACATGCATATACTATAATCTCAATATCTTTTATACCATCACATCCATATACGATGTGAGGTTTGAAAGCATGCATAATATACCATGTGCATCATCAAAATATTATAACTTAAAATAAAGCATAGAATGAGAAAACTTGTACGATACTTGGAACAAAGAATATATGTATATAGATATATTTTTGAATCAACAAGTATTAAACATTTGAAAATATGCCCACTCTAACAATAGAGTAAGGGTTAGTAAACTTGCCTGATGCTCGAGAAGTGATAGGGGTTCGCGATGATGCCGGACAATCTAGACAAAGTCAAACGAAAACACACGGTTAATCCCCTCGATAAACCACTTATAACTCAATGCTTAAACACGTAAGCGAAACACAACCAAGGAATTACTAGCTCGTTCTAGCGTCACACTAAGTCCATGTTATTCGTCAAATACTTATATCATAAGTTTGGTTCGAAATCCATCCTCAAATCCAAGTTATACTTAACCATTTACAACATTAATTTCTAAGTCATGTTCTTAGTGGTTTTCACTTGCGCGACCTCGGCTACAACATTTTTATAAAATCGGAAAATGATCTTTTTAATCCGAATCTTTTTCGTGAGCCTTCCTAACTGTCTCTAGAATTATTCCTCAAAGTTCCACATTTTAATATGGCTTCTACGTGGTCCAAATATAGCCTCAAAGTGACTGACCAGAGATGGGTTGTTCCTCCGAACGACGTTTACTAAAACTCACTTTTCTCTTAAACCGTAAATCGTATGGACATGATCTTTATACCAAAACAAACCTTAAAACAAGACTTACATGTTCATGGTCAGTGTTGTTCAAAAATATTCCAAGACCAGTTCGTAATTCTTGCTCAAAACAGCCTTAAATAAAATGGGCATTACGACGGCTATAATCGTAACGTTTCCCGGTTTTTGTTATGTCAAAACCTCTTAAAACCAAATGAATTCAACAACCCAACAACTTTTACAACATAACCAGTTCATATACTTCAAGAACACATCACCAACATCAACCAACAACAAGTATTCATCAAGAATTAACCATACATACTCCAAATTCCATAAACACGCTTATTCTTAAACATTACTAGAAACTTCACTTAAATCTCAACATAAATCAAATGGGTGGATGAGTGGTATACCTTCCTTGAATCCTTAAACACACCACAAGAGCTTGTAAGCCTTAAGAGAGTCTTTATCCATGGTTATCATCCTTAAACTTGCAAAAGAAAATCAAGAACAAGTTATGAATTCTCGGAGTTACTATACACCGGTTTAAAGAACTGGAACAATTAAGGTCTTACCTTGCTCAAATGGAAGAAACTTGTGAAATAGGAAATGTAGGTTATCTCAAGACCTTTCCAACGAGCTATAGAGCGCAATTTTCCACCGAGAAATGAAGGAGATATGAAAGTTACAATCCGGCAGTTTCACTTTAGCCGAAAATGGGGGGAAGAGTTCTTCCTCTCCTTTTTCTTTTTGTTTTGATAAATAATGATTGAAATGCTGATTTTTTTTTTTTGTGTTAAAAGAGTGGTGAGTCATAGCTCTAAGGCTCTCTCCTTGTGACATTTGTCCAACATGCATTGGCTTAGATAAAGTAGCTTTACTGGTTCGCTTTCCTTTCACATGGATGATCCAAATGTTGCATTCTTCGAATTAATCTTGTTACATGTTACTTCCATGTCTATATTTAATCCTGTAAATGTTGTCTTGTCCCTCTTAAAACGATTCGAAATATTTCCCAAAAAGAGCGAATAAAAACTCTACGCGATTCTCGCAGTGAATAGTAACTATTCACTATTCACTTCAACAATCGAATCCTTAAATCGACTTTAATAATATAATAAAATTCCAAAATATTAAATCCTCAAATCCTCAATTTTAATATCTTATTTCTTGAATATAATAATATATAATTCACTGCCCGGTCAAATACTATCCAAAATAAAATTTGGAATTTCTGAATTCCGATCGTCTTTGCATTCACTTATTTACTCCGTAGATCCCTAATATGACTTCGGAATATCCACACTACGTCTCGTACATAGGTGGCATGAAAAATTTTCTTAACCCTCAAAATCATTATTCATCCACCAATATCACTATTCACTGCTGCACTTAATCATAATAAGAAAAGTTTTAAATTTTTCCAAAAATTCGGGTTATTATAGTCTCCCCTCCTTAAAAGGATTCCATCCCGGAATCAACTTAGGAATAACTGGGGGTACATCTCTTCCATTGCACTTTTTAACTCCCAGGTGGATTCTTCCACCTCTTGATTTTCCACAAACCTTTCACTAGCTTGTCAACCTCGTCACTTAGCACTTGCTCTTTTCTATCCGTGATTTCCACAGGTTGTTCTTTGTAAGTCAGACCAGGTTGTATACCTACCTGCTCGTACTCTACATATGCCGGGCATCGATAGTATACTGACGTAGCATTGACACATGAACCCCGTTATGACCATTCTACAAGTTTGGGGGGGGGGGGTAAGGCTGGCTCGTAGGCCACCTTCCTGACGCGTTTTAAAATCTCAGATGGCCCAATGAATCTCGGGCTCACTTCCCTTTCTTTCCAAATCTCATTAATTCTTTCCATGGATATCTTTTAGCATCACGAATCTCTAACCTCATATTCCCCATCTTGTTTGTACAGAAAATACACCAACATAAACTTGCTTGTCATCCATCAACATGCCATTTAGCTTATCAATAGCAGTACTATCTCTATACTCGCGGGCTTAGTCCGCATACTTTCTTTGTCTGTCTTGGTTGTCACTAGCCTCTTGTTGGTGAAATCTTTTGTCTTTCTAGTTTGTTGGACTAACTTGGATTTTGTGTAAAATCTCATCCTTTAATTCCCGATCATTCGGAATCCATCTCTGTCTCATTTTAATTAAGGGTATCGGCCACCACATTGGCCTTCCCCGGATGGTAGTGTATCTCACAGTCATAATTCTAGGTCAATTCTAGCCATTTCTCCATCTCATGTTATCTACTATCACGGGTAACTCAAAGCCAATTCATTACATTCCATAAAATTTGTGGGTGCATTAGTCAACCCAAAATAACCTCGCTGAAAACTCGAAGTGTCTATTCCAAGTATGAATCGCAGTCTTGGGTATATCCTCGGATTTAACTTCCAACTGGTGATACCCAGTTCTTAAATAAATTGGAAATACACAGCGTTCTTCCGCTGATCAAACAATCATTTACAAGGGTACCTATTCTCCATGTCGAACTCATACAACTCTCGAGGTTCGATATATAATCTTGTGCTAACATCTTTCTCTCTTACAACAACACCGGGCTCTCCACGGTGGTACACTGGGTCTTATCATACCCTTATACAACAACTCTTGTAACTGAGTCACTAACTCTTTCATTCCCACTATATCCTGAATACTCGGTATTCATTCTCATGTCATCCAAATCGATATCTGGTAGCTCATTAAAACCTTGTACAATCTCCCAAAACCATTGTAGTTCCCTTTATACTTGGTATCTCTTTTCTTGGCGTCAACCATAAGAGCTAATTAAGCCTCATATCTCTGGCGTAATAGTTTCTTAGTCTGAACTATATTCAAGAATCTCTGAATCTGTCTCCATTCTTTATTTATTACTCTCTCTCCCTTACAATCAGTCTGGGCTCCATTGGGTGTCAACCAACCCATTCTTATTATAATATCAACTTCTCCCAACTTGAAAAGAATCAGGTCTATCAAAAGTGTCGACCTCATATTTCTAGTTCACAACCTGGATGTACCAGTCTTATGGGAAAATCCCCCGATTGACTATTTCTACTTGTAATTATTCCCTTAGTGGCTCGGTCTTAAGGTTTAATTGTCATGCAACTTCTTGATATACAACGATACATTAGCTCCGTCTAAACAGTATAGAAGGGCACCTGCTATTTAAAGGTCCTGACAGTGGGCTGCTTGTTGGAGGTAACCCTGGTTGAAACCTACTGGCTTTCTTTTCTTCTGTGTTCACAAACTCCGGAACAAACCTTGATAATTCGGAAAACTTGGCCTCATACTCGGTCACAGTCATGGTTTCTTGTTTTAACTCTTTAACGTTCATTTTCATTCGGGTCTCCATATATTTCCGAAAATTATTCCTCTAAAAACAACACACGCTGCACCTCTCCCAAGTCACAATACCAGCTCCCTCTGACTCCATCGCCGGTACTTATCTTGCTAACCCATAGGTAGTGTCCATTCGTAAACAACTCCTCCAAAATCTCAATTCCACTATAGGGCATCTGTCTAACACAGTTGTCACTGGAGTTCACGGCACATCGCTATTCTTTCACATATATCGATTGACACACTTTCCATTGTCATAATATCCTTGGGAGAATAAACCAATTTCATCGATATGTCACTAACATTCTATTCGTCTTAGGGATTCGCTCCTGTCATAGGCACTTTCGTTGCGAATCTAATTCCTATCAGCGAATTTTGACTTATTTGACCTGGTTGGCCTCCCCTTAGAATTCAATGAGGATAACAAAAATTATGGGGCCTTGAAAGATAGCTCCCCATATCAAAAAAAATGTCACACACTGGTGATCATAAGGTTATGAGTTTTAAGGTAACCTTATTGGAGGTAAGAGAATTTTACCGAGAAATCAATATGATCACAAGAACTCAACGTTGTGTGCCTCAATTGAGACATTACTAAAGGTAATTAGCCTTCTTGTATTTCACAACTTACAAGTGATGGCGTCCCATCCGACTTCTATCACACAGACAGATAGTCCTTGTAGCCCCTATAAATATAAGGTCGTTCGTCTCAGTGGAAGTTGAAAAGTATGAAAGCAATTTGATATCAATTTAATGATTATCGTCTTTCGACAATATTTCTTTAAGGGAACACCTTGGATTAAAATTGAACAGATTCCAAAGGTGCGGTTTCCAAAGAAAAGAATAACCAAAAAGATACTGGTACTTAACAAACAAGTGGTGATGTATCACCATAGGGTCATTCATTATTTGAAGGAAAGTGAAAGCTTAAATAACATCATTTGGCAGGGCTTCGAAAGCCTGAAAGTAGGCATTGTGACAGCCTCTGGCACAAGTGAAACTGAATATGGTTTAGCACAAGTGTTATAAAACAACTTCGAAGAGGGAATATACCCTTTATCAGAATTCTTTCTTGGAGAGAGGTCAAGATAGATCATAGATTGGGGAGATACCCCACATAATTTGCAAATGGGGAGGGTATTACCAAGGTCTCTACAGATGCCTTTTACGTCGGCTCCTCTAATGGATAATCGTTCAATTCCAAAGCTTTTCTTCTCCATGCACACCCTAAGGTGCTCGATACTTACGTTATTGCCGACTCATAATAGTCACTAAGGATTCAACCATCGACCTTTGTAATCGCAGGGAATTCTATTCGACTAGGCGCAAACATCCCAAGTAAGCGTTCTGTTCTATAAGAAGACTTCGATACTGTTGTTGCCCGTAGCAATAACAATTCCACATGTCGACTGGGCGGTACTTCGGAAGATCGTTAGAAACTACAAGATTAAATCTGGTCTCTATTTCAATCATCCTTATATCCAATATTCCTTCTCCCATATCAATCCCGTGCACTACATAAGCTTAACACTTTTGGCACAATAGCCTTCTCATTTAAGTCAATCCCGGAACTTCTCAGTCCGTCTTGGTCCTTAAATATATTTCGCCTTTACCGTCCAATCTCAACTTCATCATTTTATCACTACAATCAATTATAGCAATCAGGGTCTGTCCACCAACCCATATAACGGCTATCTTACCCAATCCACAGGGTTCGCTCTGATTTCCACTCTCTTTGGTGACATCCTCTGGTAATCAGAAAGACAAGGTTTGCCAAAATTTGCTGAACTTCTTTCCAAAAATCAGGGAATTTTGATCAATCTATTTACCTACTAGTAATGCTCGGATCTGATTTCCGACCTTTCTGTTCTATCCTCATAATTCCTTCCTGGTTTCTTGAGGGTGGTAAATCTCGTTCTCGATTCCGTCTTAGCGTGCTTGTCTTACAATGACATTTGCATGGTACATATAACCAAAATTTTCCTTGAGATAATAAAATCCCTCAATGATGTAATAGACACTAGTTCCAGTGGAATCGCTGGTCGTGGAGGATTGAAACCTCATAGTCAAGCAATTCCTTACACTATTCTAGGCAACTAAGTACCCTTGATCGCTCGTGAAAATCTGAACATCTTGGTTCTTACGTATGCCGCCTCCTTATGGGCAACTATAACCGACTACGAGTAACAGGTTTCGTTCAAGTCGAATCAATCCACTGATACTGGCTATACTGCCTCTACCTCTTCTGCTTTGGAGACTCTCCATTTTCTTTGTCATCTCTCATAATGAGTCATAACGATCCTAAACTCTCGTATCGGCACTTATTTATCCCTTGAAGGTTCGTCCGGTCTTATTATTAGACCTCAAGTAACATACTACATCTTTATCAATCAACACGTCCTCTACAAGATTCTTTCCTTGACCCACTATGGGGTCTTCCTCTAGATCCTCCTTTGGATCTTCCCTTATCGGGTCTCCGTCCATTTCAAGGAACGCATCATCAATTGCCTACTCGAAGGCCTCGGGATCTGATATCTCAGAGTCCCATCCATCTATAACTCATACGAATCGAGGTGGCTAACCATGAAGTCCTAAGTACGGTTTCCCAAAAGAAGTCCCCTCTCGGCTTTATCTTAAACAGTCAGGGTCATGTCCTCTAACCCGACTACGAACTCAATTTGAGCTCTAGATGTTCTTATCATTATTAAGGGTATTGTAAGACTCGATCTCCTATCGTTTCTGAGGACTGTAACCTAACGCTCTGATACCATCTCTGTAACAGCCCCAAATCCGGGGTCAGGGATTTAGGGTTGTCACAATCCATGTACTCCTTGCCTTACCTGTATTACTCACACCATTCATAATTCACCTACTCATGACCCCACAACATATGTCTCACACACACACACACAGGTTAGAGTCTCAGAAACGACACAATACAACATCTGCGGAATAAATAACTTTTATTACAATACCCAAATGTCTTTTGAATCTGTTACTGATACAATTTCTAAGTATTGTTACATTACCAGCTTAGCCTTCTGATGCTCACAATCCTCTAATACCATTCATGTCTATACATAAGTTGAATACCAAAGCCGTAGCCTGATTCGATTGGTTCGTACTACTCCCGGGATCACTGCTAGAAACTGTTTATGGGAACGCCTTGCGAGGTATGTGTCGTCCCATAGGCATCCTGCTTCGCTGCTATATAATATATATAAAATAATAGCAAGAGTGAGCGGTAGCTCAGCAAGGTAATGAAAGTATGGCATAATTCTGCCCTTTTTATTCAACCCAGAATTAAAGCGGGTATACGACAATAATTTGTCAAAATATCTCGATACTGAAATCATTTCCTTATCGGAATATATTCCAAAAATACCATTGTTGTATTTCAAATATCCTCTCCATAATATTCTGCAAACTTTCGATATTCATACTATGAACAAAGTTCTAGTATAAAATAAAAGACAGGATAACCTAGTATATTTTTTTCGTAAAATATCTGCTATATAGAATATAAACAGACTATCAACATATACTTGAAAGATGAAGTTATAAGGAAAAATTCAATATCATCTTTCATATCAAACATTTACCTCATATCATAATTTGGAAATAAATACAATGTAAAATATTTCCAATCCATTTTCTAAACTCATCTGATCACGTATATCCTGTAGATAAAATCATATACTTTTCGTAATTTCATACTCTTTCTTATAAACTCATATACTGGAATATACTGGATTACTCTTGAGTAACCTTTCTGAAAACTTTCATGAAACTGAATAGCTGGAACAAACTTTCTGTTTCTGAAATCTTGCATGAAACATGCTCTTTCATGGATGCTGAACTGTAAATGGAGATTCTGGGCGCCAAGGATACCCCTACGATGATCAGTCGCAAGCTGTATCCCCCTGATCTTTTTCTACGTAGAAGGGAAGAATAGACAGTATCTGACTGACCTACCTCCCCGGCAATCGGTTGTAGGCAGGAAGTACAGGCCCGTTTCACCAGTCCGTCGGCCTGTGACTCTCCTATGAGGAAGAACAGACCCGTTTCACCAGTCCGTCGGCCTGTTGCTCTCCTCTTTCCTACGGTCGGGTAATTTCTGATAAACTAAGGGAAGAACAGACCCGTTCACCAGTCCGTCGGCCATATTGTAATTCCCTTAGGGGACCGGCGCTACTCAGTCCCTTACATACTCTCCAAGTTCGAGTAAATCCATAACACTGAAACATGAAGTTCCTTTCCCTTTTTCCCCAAGAATACAAATCCACAAAGTAGTCATATCTGGTTGGAAAGGAAAATTCACCCATATTTCCCAAGCTGACGCTTGTTAATGGATGCAACTAATTCCGCTGATCTTACCCCTCGAATCTTGAGGAAGTAATCAAAATCATTTTGATAGTAGTAAACCAGACTGATAAATTCATTGATTTAAAAAGGCTTAGGACCGGGCAGTCCACTGGAAACATACATAAAATCTCGAGAAAGGTCCCATGCATTTGTAGTTTGAGCGAACATTTAAGTCTTTCTGAATATAGACTTAAACAGGAAATAGATTTGGGAACCTTCTCTATTTATCATAAAAATTGACTGAAATATACTTTATTAGCTATCTAGGGTTTAAAATAGTTTTCACAAAATACTTCCTTAAGAAGTAGGGCTTTAAATAATTAATGCAAACTATATTTAATAAAGAATATGTATTTAGAAATAATTCTCAAGTACTTTCTTATCAAAAAGGGTAGATAACAACTATTCATCATATATTTAAAATATACCCTTAATAGATTAAACTCCGAATGATCTTTAATTTGTAAACCACGTATCGAGATTAATTGTAATAACACAATAAAATAACCCTAGATAGCAACTGATACCATTCTTAGTATGTAAAATAAATATAGAGAATATATAATATATCTCTAGATAACAACTGATACCATTCCCGGTCCAAAGTATAAATGCAGAGTATATTCCCCCTACTGAGGGTTTTGCTTAGCACATCAGCTCCAAAATATTACTATATCCATAGCTTATAAGTTCAACTTGTGTCAATACCTTTGACTTAGCATCATAGAAATCATTTCGAAATCATACACATATAGCATATATCTCAAAATCTTTAGTTATCACCACAACAGTTTTAAAAAGGTATAGGTTTGAAAACTTGCCTCTATCACATGCATATACTATAATCTCAATATCTTTTATACCATCACATCCATATACGACGTGAGGTTTGAAAGCATGCATAATATACCATGTGCATCATCAGAATATTATAACTTAAAATAAAGCATAGAATGAGAAAACTTGTACGATACTTGGAACAAAGAATATATGTATATAGATATATTTTTGAATCAACAAGTATTAAACATTTGAAAATATGCCTACTCTAACAATAGAGTAAGGGTTAGTAAACTTGCCTGATGCTCGAGAAGTGATAGGGGTTCGCGACGATGCCGGACAATCTAGACAAAGTCAAACGAAAACACACGGTTAATCCCCTCGATAAACCACTTATAACTCAATGCTTAAACACGTAAGCGAAACACAACCAAGGAATTACTAGCTCGTTCTAGCGTCACACTAAGTCCATGTTATTCGTCAAATACTTATATCATAAGTTTGGTTCGAAATCCATCCTCAAATCCAAGTTATACTTAACCATTTACAACATTAGTTTCTAAGTCATGTTCTTAGTGGTTTTCACTTGCGCGACCTCGGCTACAACATTTTTATAAAATCGGAAAATGATCTTTTTAATCCGAATCTTTTTCGGGAGCCTTCCTAACTGTCTCTAGCATTATTCCTCAAAGTTTCACATTTTAATATGGCTTCTAAGTGGTCCAAATTTAGCCTCAAAGTGACTGACCAGAGATGGGTTGTTCCTCCGAACGACGTTTACTAAAACTCACTTTTCTCTTAAACCGTAAATCGTATAGACATGATCTTTATACCAAAACAAACCTTAAAACAAGACCTACATGTTCATGGTCAGTGTTGTTCAAAAATATTCCAAGACCAGTTCGTAATTCTTGCTCAAAACAGACTTAAATCAAATGGGCATTACGACGGCTATAATCGTAACGTTTCCCGGTTTTTGTTATGTCAAAACCTCTTAAAACCAAATGAATTCAACAACCCAACAACTTTTACAACATAACCAGTTCATATACTTCAAGAACACATCACCAACATCAACCAACAACAAGTATTCATCAAGAATTAACCGTACATACTCCAAATTCCATAAACACGCTTATTCTTAAACATTACTAGAAACTTCACTTAAATCTCAACATAAATCAAATGGGTGGATGAGTGGTATACCTTCCTTGAATCCTTAAACACACCACAAGAGCTTGTAAGCCTTAAGAGAGTCTTTATCCATGGTTATCATCCTTAAACTTGCAAAAGAAAATCAAGAACAAGTTATGAATTCTCGGAGTTACTATACACCGGTTTAAAGAACTGGAAAAATGAAGGTCTTACCTTGCTCAAATGGAAGAAACTTGTGAAATAGGAAATGTAGGTTATCTCAAGACCTTTCCAACGAGCTATGAAGGAGATATGAAAGTTACAATCCGGCAGTTTCACTTTAGCCGAAAATGGGGGAAGAGTTCTTCCTCTCCTTTTTCTTTTTGTTTTCATAAATAATGATTGAAATGCTGATTTTTTTTTTGTGTTAAAAGAGTGGTGAGTCATAGCTCTAAGGCTCTCTCCTTGTGACACTTGTCCAACATGCATTGGCTTAGATAAAGTAGCTTTACTGGTTCGCTTTCCTTTCACATGGATGATCCAAATGTTGCATTCTTCGAATTAATCTTGTTACATGTTACTTCCATGTCTATATTTAATCCTGTAAATGTTGTCTTGTCCCTCTTAAAACGATTCGAAATATTTCCCAAAAAGAGCGAATAAAAACTCTACGCGATTCTCGCAGTGAATAGTAACTATTCACTATTCACTTCAACAATCGAATCCTTAAATCGACTTTAATAATATAATAAAATTCCAAAATATTAAATCCTCAAATCCTCAATTTTAATATCTTATTTCTTGAATATAATAATATATAATTCACTGCCCGGTCAAATACTATCCAAAATAAAATTTGGAATTTCTGAATTCCGATCGTCTTTGCATTCACTTATTTACTCCGTAGATCCCTAATATGACTTCGGAATATCCACACTACGTCTCGTACATAGGTGGCATGAAAAATTTTCTTAACCCTCAAAATCACTATTCATCCACCAATATCACTATTCACTGCTGCACTTAATCATAATAAGAAAAGTTTTAAATTTTTCCAAAAATTCGGGTTATTATAGATATTTTCGAACTATATAGTGTTTTGAATCAATGAATAGGCTTTAAGCCTTGATTCCAATATTTGATATCTATTTTAAAAAAGATATGTTTTGAGTCTTGGTTTATCATACTGATACCGAGGATTTCCAAATGATTACGAAGAGTATATAAGTATGATTATAAGTCATACGGTGTTTTGAACGGTATACTATTTTGGGGATTAGACCCTAGTAGTGTTAAAAACTTTGATCCCATATGAATTATTTTCCAAAAAGGTGTAAAGATTTAAACTGGGATAGATTTCTTGCTGAGCACTATTAGCTCATTCTTGCTTTATTAAATATTTCAGCATGAGGAAAACATTTCCGAATCCACCTCGTGTTACGAGAGTAAGGGAATGGAGAGGCCACCCTGGAGTTGGTTGATGCAGGATGGATACTGTTGGTGTGAGCAGAATAGTTGCAGCTTGAATTAGTGAGAATTATTTTGAGTGGGTTTGTATTTCTAAACCTTGTATAGAATTGTGAGGTCTATTATTGTAACTTCAGGTAGAGGTTGTAAATAACAGATGAGGTCCTGGATAGTACATTTGGGTTGTAATAACAAATGCTGATTATTGTTGCTCATTTCCAAGGCTATAACTTGTGTGTGTGTGCGTAAGTGATTGGGGTCTTTGGAGTTGTATTATGAGAATGTTGTAAGTAACGCAGGTTTTGTATCATTGATGGAGCGTGACAACCCAGATTCCTGACCCCGGATCTGGGGGTGTTACAGAAATGGTATCAGAGCGTTAAGTTATAAACCTTGGATATGAGAATGTTAAGAGTTATATCGAAGTAAGAGAATGACGAGATGACTCATATAGAGTTCGTTAAGTGGACTACTGGAAGTAGTGCCACTGAGGATGTTAAGGTTAAAGAGTTTAGTTGAGGACTTATCGAAGGACCGATAGGACCGTTGAAGATCATCATAATGATGAGAAGGACGTTTAGAATTGTACACGGATTATCAAAAACATTAAGATAAGACGCGAAGCAGAGTCTCGGTTGCAGTTGGGGTAAGGTCGGAATGGCCAATACCAATGGATAACTTGACTTAGTAAGAACCTAAGTGTTTGAAGTTCATCGTAGTTTGCCACGAGAAGGCAGCACATGTGAAGATTGAGACGTTTACAGTCCTTTACGCGATCCGAATTACTAAATTGCGTGGACTAGTTAGGGCATTATCTTGTGTATGAGGTCCAAGCCTTGAGAACAACGATTCCACAAGAGTTGGTGTCTTTTTCGTCGATGGGTATTGTGTTACCTAAGAAGAAGACTGTTGCGTACATGTAGTACCAGAACGTTATCTTGAGACGAACGTGCCCAATCGCATCGCGAGTACATTTCGTACGGTAGGCCATGATGGCTCAACTCAGAAATCAAAGATGTGAAGAAGGAATAGCGTGATTCCGATAAAGACGCGTATGGTTGCAACGAGCAATGCGATAATCTCAGGACCTACGAGGAACGAGACCTATGGTGGCCTGGGGATGGATTCGTTCGATACGATTAGTGTTAAGAAATTACATATACGTTAATGGACCTTCATCTTTCGTGGATGTGTTGATGCGGCCGTATGAGGCCCAATCTCTGAACAATTATCGGGGAATGGCGAATATGTTTCGAACTCCCGACCTATTTAAAGACTTGTACGATTTTGAGGTACCGTTGATTAGTACCCTTAGCCATAAAGGCAGAAAGATAAGATCATCCTCGTATGGGTGATGTTAGAAATTATGATGACCATTGACTTTTTGGTATCTACTTGCTGGTACACTCCTCAATCTAAAACTGTTCATGCCTATGTTACCTTGAATAATTCATGTCAGGTAACCCTTCTAGTTTCCTACTTCAACTTGGGATGCAACCAACAACTGTTATATTCAGTTTATTCATTTTCTTTCCTCCACTCATTACCTTAAGGGTTCAATACGCAGAATTAAGCTACCATTACTCACCGGAGCGTTTTGTTCATGTTCCAGGATGACCTGAAGAAGGAACCATTATTCATCTATCCTTCCAGGTCTATAATTTATTTCGTATTCTTTCAATTATCTAAGGAATGTTCAATTAATGCTTCCTCAATTATTTGACGAATATTCTTTAATGATTATTTTGATATTCGATTTCCTTTTTTTTCATACTTGGACTCCTCAGTCGAGTTCATAAATATCTAGCTATGTGTCTAAAACATGGATGGTATATATTTCGGAGATTACTCGGGAACTCTTTTCTTCTATTAAGGAGAGATTTGCACATCAGACGTTGAAATCGTAGAAAGGATATCAGTTTGATATTGATATTCCGAATTCAATTCCATTGGAAAATTTGATGAAGTTTATGTACGGAGACACCTTTGGGTGGACCGTTTCACTGATGAGAAATGTTTGGTGGGAGGTTATCGATTGTTCCGATACCAAGAATTTCCTATTCATATCATATATTTTATTCAAGGGTTATAATTACCTTGTTCATCCTAAACTTATTTACTCTTCTTTTCAATTCATTATCCGAGTAGTCAAAATTTTGTTTTCTTTCTTTCTTTGGCTACAATGTCGAGAATTTGTACTAGTAAATTGAAACTGGCTAATTGTATGTGCCATGATGAGTGACTAGTTAATTGTTCTAACTAGTGGAAATTTTAATGATATGATGAAAATCTAGCTAATCGTCCTAGCTAGATGTTGCGTCCCAAACTAATCGGACTAGCAAATTTTGTTCAGCTAGTTGTCAATGTTATTGAAATGAACACCAAGTTCAACTTTCGCTCAAATTTATATAAGTGAATTCACGATGCATTTGTATGCAGTGAAGTATGGTGGGAAGACTTTCAAATGATAATTTGATTGAGACCTAACCAGGTCGCCCCCTCAGCGAGGATTTGTACAAAGTTTTTATTTAAAGCATTTTGTTACTTGAAGTATTCTTGGTACCATGCAAGTATTTTCCTTAGTATTTGGAAAAAGGAGAGTGTTGAAGCTGGGAGCCAAGATAAATGAGTACGACAATTATGAATCGAAGTTTACGGAAATTGCCAAGGTTTGTTTCGCATGATACGAATTCAGAATAACGAAGTGTTCAAAACGACTGATTATGTTACCTTGGTTAATGAAACGACTATGATAGAAATGGAAGCAAAGTGGACGAGAAAGAAATGGGCATAAAGAAAATAGAGTATGAAACGCGAATAGGTTGAGAAAGAAAGGGAGTAAGAATCCAGATTATCGGACGAGCAAACGTTTGATCTCCAAGGATATGAAACACATTTGGCCTACGTGATAGATACGAAACAGGAAGCACCTAGTATGCGGAATATCCCTGTTATCAACGAATTCGAGGATGTATTTCCAGAAGATCTCCCCGGGTTACCACCCGATAGAGGAATAAAGTTTGCTATAGAATTAGCTCCAAGAACGGCGCCAGTTTCGAAGACCCCGTACCGACTAGCTCCAGTCGAGATGAAGAAATTAGTCGCTCAATTGTAGAAATTGTTAGGGGGAGGAATGATAAGACCAAGTGCGTCACCGTGGGATGCACCCGTGTTATTGGTGAAGAAAAAGGACGACAGCATGAGGTTGTGCATAGAGTATCGAAAGCTAAATAGGCTAATTGTTAAGAATGAATACCCCTGCCAAGGATCGGTGATTTGATCGATCGGCTACATGATGCAGTTAAATTCTCGAATATTGATTGAGAAATGGATACCACCAATTGAATATTAAGCCTGAGAACGTACCCAAGACTGCGTTTCGCACCAAGTATGGACACTACGAGTTTTTAGTAATGTCGTTTGGGCTGACGAATGCCCTTGCAGTTTTCATAGTGACATCAGCAATATTTAGGTTTACCTCAAAGACCGAGGAAGAACATGCAGAACATTTGAGGATCGTGTTAGGAGCACTGAGGAGAGAAAAGTTATATGCCAAGTTCTCAAAGTGCGAGTGTTGGCTAAAGGAAGTACAATTTTAGGACATGTGGTCAACAGGAAAGGAGTACTGGTCGACCCTGCAAAGATAGGAGACGTTTCAAACTAGAAAAGGCCAACCACGCCAATCGAGGTGAGTAATTTTGTGGATTTAGTCGGGTATTACCGAAGATGTGTACAAGATTTTGCTACGATAGCAGCCCCACTGACTCGACTTACTCGAAAGACTGAAAAGTTGAATGGATCGAGAAATGTGAGAAAATTTCCAGGGATCATAGGGTATATTTCACCAAGTTGGGATTCCAAATGTTCAAGAAATGAAAGATGCTAAACCTTCGGAATGACTAATAAGAAGAACTGAAAGGATGAAGTTTGAAGTCACGAGAACGCAAAGGATTATTTGAAGGTCCTGAATGAGCCAGAACGAATTAAGGAATAAAGATCTGTCATAAAAAGGTAAAGAGAGTTAAGGAAATGTTATAAGTGGTCGAATAAATAAAAGGATTTATCGATTGGTAAACAAATATTGGATATGTCAGAAAATGAAGGCAGAACAAAGACCTAGTTGACTATCACAGTTAATAGAGATTCCTGATTAGGAATGTAATTTTACTATAATGGATTCTGTGATAGGATCAACAAGAATCGAGTGGGACTATGACGTCAATTGAGCTATAATTGATGGATCAAATGAGTCTACTCATATTTTGTTATCAGCAAAAGATCGTTAACCGAAGAGTTACGAAAGAGATAGTTGGGTGATGTGCAGTTCCAATCACCATCGTGTCAGATAAGAACCAATGATTGAACTCCCGATTCGGGAGGAGTTTTCCAAACATGTTTGGAAACAAGATTGAGTGCGAGCACTACATAGGATCCGTAGATCGACGGACCGACCGGAAGAAACCTTTCAGAGAACTGGAGTTACGGTAAGTATTGTACCGCCGATTGCGAGAATAATCGAATGTTGATAGAAAATGGGTGTATATGAACATAGCCAGAATTGGCTTATATAAAGCGTCCGGTAGATATCACAGACCGGAATGAGAAAGAGTTGTAATGAGACCAGAGGGTTGAAGAGTCAACCTGGAAACTGGAGATTACTTTATTGAAAGAGTAACCTCGGCTATTTTATTAGATTTCGGGACGGAATCCTTTTAAGTAGGGGAGACTGTAATAACCCCAAAATTTGGACTTAGTTAATTTTTTTTATTTTTTTTATTTGATGAATAGTAAAATCCTGATGAATAGTAAATTTCTGAGCCGAAAAAGATTTTCAGACCACCCTATATACGGGGCGATATAATAAACTTTCAAAGTCGTATTAGTGATCTGCGATGTAAATGAAGGAATGCAAAAGATGTCAGAATCGGAAAAATAGCATTTCTGTTTTCTCCGAAATTTCACCAATAACGGACGGATTAATCATTATTTGAAAGTATTGGAGGATTAAATTATCAATTCCTTGGATATGGATTTAATAAAAGAATTAGAGATATCGAGAACGTTTACGGTAAACTACTTCGATAGAACCCTTAAGAAATTCCTGCGAACGTTCATCAAGATTAAGCCGTAACCGAACAACGAGACACGAATCGATTTAAATACGAGATTAAACGGAGACGGAACAACGGGATACTTACGGGATTAAATATAGGCATGGAAGTAACATGTAACGAGATTAATTCGAGGAATGCAACATTTGTATCATCCGTGTGAAAGAGAACGAACCAGTAAAGCAAACCAGTAAAGCTACTTTATCCAAACGCGTGCATGCTCGACACGTGTCCGATGACAAGCCCAAAATGCAATGACTCACCACTTTTTAATACAAAATATCTCACAATTTCCAAAATCAACCAAGGAAGAAAATTTCCAGATTTCTGCTCAGCTTGCACAAGGAGCAAAGAAAAATTCATAACTCCAAATCTACTTGTCCTAAAATCACCAAATTTTAACCATAGCTTCTCCACTCCATGGGTAACATTCGTTCAAAATTTCATGGTCAGAAAAGGAGTATAACCTAGCCAAATCCCTTCCCCAAGTTGGAGAACCCAAACTGTCCAGTTTCTGTCCAGCGGAAAGATGGGGCTCAAAACCCTAGCTAGGAAGCTTAGAATTTGATGATCTATGACTCAAAAGAAAGCTTATGAAGAGCACAAGGTCTGGTAAAAATCTTAGCACCGAACTCGTATTTTTCGATTTGTTATGGATTTTACAAGATGAGGATGAATAGTAACTTTTCATGATTCTTGATTTTGTTTCTTAAGGATTAAGCTTGTTAAGGTTTGTTCAAAACTCAAGGAAGGATTATAAGCCATTGTTAGTGTATATGAAGCATCAAGGAAGGTATAAACTCTTGAAACCCTTAGTTATAAATCGAATTATATGATGAGTTTTGAGTTAGTTTATGTTAGTATGGTTATAAGGATGGATGATTGGTTTTGGTGGATGATTGTTGTGGTTTTGAGGATAAACAAGTAGATGTTGGTTTTGACTATGGTTGATGATGATTTTGGATTAGTATTGATGTTGATGAATTGACTTGAAGTTTTGGTTGGATTGATCTTGTAAGTTTATGACTTAACTTTGGTATTGTTAAAACATAGCCGTTATAATGCCCGATTTTCCTTAGCATTGTTTTGTTTGTGATGTTCGAACATAATACCTTCTGTCCAAGGACACCACTGCCTAGTATAGTGTAGGTCTTATTTCGAGGTTCGTTTTGGTGCGAAGATCATGTGAATCCGATTTACGGTTTAGGAGAAACGAGTGTTTTAGTAAAGAATGTTTCGCGAGACCAAACGATACCACTTAGTCAACTTTGAGGCTATGATCGAACCACTTAGAGGTCATAATAAAATGTGAAACTTTGTGTTAACATGATAGGTACGTTTAGGAAGACCCTCGAAAAGATTTCGTGCTAAAAGGATTAAATCTCAATTTTATAAAAATGCGTGAGCGAGCATGCTCGAGTAGAGGATCTTAAGGAGTTAACTTGAAAATGGACTTTGTACTTGAGATAGTATATACTTAGTATGGTGAAAGCGTTTAAGTTATTAATCTTGAACCTTGTGTTGATTCTAGATTACTGGACCAACCTGAGACTTATTGCTACTTCGGGATTTCCAGGCAAGTTTTCTAAATCCATACTTTGAAGTATTAATTATATAACACTGCCTTTGCCATGTATAGTGTTGTATAGTTTTGAGATAAATGATTATATCGTGTTAAATAGAATTTGACTTTTGGATATTATACGAGCTTCGAGATAATGTACTTACGAACCGGTATACCTTGTAGCTCTATAGGTAAGAGCATGTTCATTGTTTCGACTCTAGACCGGGAGTCGATATTTTCGTTATATAGGTAGTCGTGGAAACCCGGAGGGATTCCAGCGGAAGATTACTATTCATCTTGAGGAATATTATTAATAATCATTCTTTATGTTCCGGAAAGTATTTATTACTTGGAAATGATTTGGTAATTGGCTTATAAGCTAGATATCGGGTAACTGTTATTTGAGGATTATTTATTTAATGAATATTATTTTGAATATTCATTTGAGGATTATTTATTTAATGAATATTATTATTTATATTCATTTGAGGATTATTGACTTAAAGGATATTATTTATATTCATTTGAGGATTATTGACTTAAAGGATATTATTTATATTCATTTGAGGATTATTGACTTAAAGGATATTATTTATATTCATTTGAGGATTATTGACTTAAAGGATATTAATTATATTCATTTGGGGATTATTGACTTTAAGAATATTACTTTTGAATATTCATTTGAGACTTAATTATTTAATGGATATTATTTTCGAATACTCATTTGAGATTTATTAATTAATGAATATCAATTTGAATATTCATTTGAGGTTACTTATCGAGGATTATCTATTTATGAACAATATTTTGAATATTCATTCAAGGCCATTTATTTAACGGATATTATTTTGAAGATTCATTTAATCTTTAATTACTTATTAAATATTATTTTCGAGTATTCATTGAAGGATTACTTATTTCATAAATATTATTAATTATTTTCAAATCAAAAAGAGGTTCCCAAAACATTGTTTTTCCATTTGAATATGTCTTTTAAGAAGATTTAAATGCTCGCTCAACTATCAAAAATATGGG
Organism: Heracleum sosnowskyi; assembly: GCA_030848705.1. Lineage (NCBI taxonomy): Eukaryota > Viridiplantae > Streptophyta > Magnoliopsida > Apiales > Apiaceae > Heracleum > Heracleum sosnowskyi. The sequence continues at coordinate 95,018,473 of CM061244.1, forward strand.
AAACCTGATTTAAGTGACTACTACTCTTTTTAAACTCTCAATTCAAAAACTGTCAAGGGACAGATATTTTTCTTGGAGCAATTTAATTGCTGCCAGTCTAATGTTGTGTTACCACCTCAACGATCGAGGGGTAAATTGATGGAACAAGTCGATACCCATTAAAAAGCATCGCTTGGGAAATATTGGAGAATCTTCCTTTCCAACCTAGATATAACTACTTTGTGGAGTCGTATCAACAAGTATTACACTTGGGGAAAGGAGGACGATCTTTACGTTTCAGAGTCATGGATTTCATCTGAACTAGGAGTGGTGTAAGTGGTCCAGTTGCGATGACCCATCCAACTTTTATTGCCCCAAATGGGCCGGGAAATCACCGGAAGGCGGTAGACAATGTCAGGCCGTCGTGATTCTTCCATCTACATGTAGAAAACATATTTGAGCGGTGCGACCTACTACTGATCATAGCAAGGTTAGGCACAGCGGGCGCGGTAGCAACTCCTGTATTAGTTCATCATCCAATTTGGATATTCCTGCAACATGTATTGGGATGAAAAAACCAATCATGTTGGTAGGGGGTCGAAAAGTGTTTGGAAATGAAGTGACAATAAATTCATGCAACTTCACCTTTTATTTTATGAGTTATGACTCTGATAACACTTTACTCAGAATATATATATGCATAGTCAATTTTGGGTTATGGAAACATTATATTGATTTTCCTCGTAACTTCATCCTTTATGTTATACTAGTTTCTTATCCCTTAAAGGCATAACATGTGATTACAGAGATATTTTCGAACTACATAGTGTTTTGAATCAGTGAATAGGCTTTAAGCCTTGATTCCAATATTTGATATCTATTTTAAAAAAGATATGTTTTGAGTCTTGGTTTATCATACTGATACCGAGGATTTCCAAATGATTACGAAGAGTATATAATTATGATTATAAGTCATACGGTGTTTTGAACGGTATACTATTTTGGGGATTAGACCCTAGTAGTGTTAAAAACTTTGATCCCATATGAATTATTTTCCAAAAAGGTTTAAAGATTTAAACTGGGATAGATTTCTTGCTGAGCACTATTAGCTCATTCTTGCTTTATTAAATATTTCAGCATGAGGAAAACATTTTCGAATCCACCTCGTGTTACGAGAGTAAGGGAATGGAGAGGCCACCCTGGAGTTGGTTGATGCAGGATGGATACTGTTGGTGTGAGCAGAATAGTTGTAGCTTGAATTAGTGAGAATTATTTTGAGTGGGTTTGTATTTCTAAACCTTGTATAGAATTGTGAGGTCTATTATTGTAACTTCAGGTAGAGGTTGTAAATAACAGATGAGGTCCTGGATAGTACATTTGGGTTGTAATAACAAATGCTAATTATTGTTGCTCATTTCCAAGGCTATAACTTGTGTGTGTGTGCGTAAGTGATTGGGGTCTTTGGAGTTGTATTATGAGAATGTTGTAAGTAAAGCAGGTTTTGTATCATTGATGGAGCGTGACAACCCAGATTCCTGACCCCGGATCTGGGGGTGTTACAGAGCAGCTTCAGTTACCTAGTGCTCCTATTGATCACTCGACGATTGCACGGTTGGAGGACTAGACAGGTGGTGCCCCTGACTACTCCGGTTTGGGCTATACTGATTTTGACGATGAGGGAGGCGATGCTCCGCCTCGTGAGCCTGCAGCACAGAGGGGGGGTCCATCTAGGATTCAGCGTGATGTTGATAGGTCTGGTTTTGGGGATGTTCAGTATAGGTGGCTGACTCGGCGTATAGACGCCATGCACGACATCCATCGTCGCTTTGCTCAGGATTTGACTCAGGCTTTGGGTACTGCATTCAGAGCCACTGGAGTTGATATTGCTTGGCCTGACTTTGGAGCGGATTCTGTTTATCCACCACCGGATACACCACCCGAGGAGGGTGGTCCTGCTGAGGATTAGGTACTCTCTGCACTTTCCTTATTATTACCTTCAATGCGGACATTGAATACTGTAAGTTTGGGGGTGATAACTAAGGAATAGTATTATTAGTGTGTGTGTTCATATAGGATTCATATTGCATATGTAGTTAGTTCATTCATATCTTTGCATGTTTATGTCATATAGAGCATTCTGTTTGCATTAGTGTTTATATATATCATGTGAGTCCATTTAGTTGCATTTGCATAGCATATTCCATGATCCTGTAGGACTTGGCTGTTTCCATTGGTGAGTCGATGTTGATTGGGGTGTGGTAATGATGAATAGTGGGTTGATTAAAGTTCATATGTAATTGACTTGCATGCCAGAAACAAATTAATTACATAAGTCTCATTGGTTGCTTTTGGATTTGATCAGACCATGTTTGTTTGGCTGTTAGAATTTAATCACTTGCTTACATTTAGAATGTTCGTCTATTCCCTTGAAAACGAAGGAGCACTAAAGTATAAGTTTGGGGGAAAATAGGGATTTCATGCTAGTTGTTAATAAAGGCTAGGCGTCAAATGGCTAGTAGCCGCTCATTGTAAAAATGAGTAGTCGAGGGAGGGATGAGGAAAAGCAAAGCGCACTCATTCCGAAAGAAAAAAAAAACTTAAAAAAAAAAAAGAGTTGTGTTAGTTGTGTTTATGCAGAATTGATCAGGGTGAGCTCTTTAATACTCGAGCAATTAAGTTCTAGGGGACTTTGTGCCTAGTGACCTAAGACTTTTCCGGTCTGGGATCCGCTAACCTAAAGCTCGCTACATGGGTATTATTGTATAAGCCTTTTGGGGTCTCATCCATTGCACGGTCAAATAAGCATGTGTGTTGTGTTGTGTCTTAATAAAGCATGAATTCCTATCTAACTCAAGTGGATTATGGAGGTGTCTCTTAGTGAGTTTGTGTCTAGCGTTCATTCTGTTTATAAGCTTGTGGTTGTTTTGGCGAAGAATAGGATATGGTCTTGATTTAGTTTGGGAGTATATTGATGAGCATCGCACACACGCACGTTTCTGTGTTTGTATTGTTAGTATACGGGGATTTAGTCGAGCTCTGTTTGGAACATTGCATTCTTTGAGATGTTGGCTCGCTGATTGGTTATGGTTAGTCTGAGGGGATCGTTTGCATTAGCATATTAGTTGCATTCATGCATTGCATTATATATATAGAGTCTGTTTATGCTTGAGGACAAGCATCGGTTTAAGTTTGGGGGTGTGATATGTGGATTTTATATCTACTTGGAACGCTTCGTATCGGCTAAAATTGATCGATTGCACTCAAGTATTTGGTGTGTTTAAGGTGTTTTTAGTTAGAATCTGCAGAGCTACAGTGTTGGCAGAGTTGTGGAGTTTTCATGACTAAATGGTGGTATATAGAGCATAAGAAGTGAAGGCCATGCAGTTGCGGGAGATGAGAGCGCAAAGGAACGTAAAGAAAGAAAGTTGCAGAATCCTGGTCAGAAGGGGGACCACGCCCGCGCCTCATAGGAGTGTGCCCGCGCTTGTCAGGAGAAAATGGAGCACGCCCGCGCAGCCTCGAATGCTGAAAATTCTGGTTCTGTTCTATTTTGGAAAGTTTTTAGAGGCCAGTCAACCGCAAGGGCCTATATATACACTGGTGGACGATTTTAGAGATATATATCTATATACCTACATATCTATCTATCCACCAGCAGAGAGAACAAGAAGACGGCTGATTACGAAGACCTAGTTTTCATCTTATCTTTGTATTCTTCTAATTAGGCGATACTTTGGATTCTCGTTGGAGTTGTTTTTCATAAACCTTAGTACTTATTACTCTATTTAGTATTCCAGACATAATTACTATCATGTTTTCATCAGATCCCATGATGAGGAACGGTTCGATTATGAACTAATCGTTATCGTGGGATTCTAACGGATTTATCTATGGATTTTAGTAGTTGATTGTTTTAAAGATTTGTGTGTGATGAATTATTGGCTTCCTAGTATGGTTGTGCTTATTCTTCTTGGATGCGTAGCTAACATCTAAGTTGTTTGTTAATCTCTATTGATTGCGAAAGTGGATATAGAGGTTTAGAACTTGCCATGCTAGCATAGGTTAATGTATGTTTGTCATGCATGATTTGTAGGTAATTTTAACCATCTTACCTGCCCTATGTAATCTGAATGGATAACTTGCTCATTAAACCGTTATGTTTTCAAATCTTATAGACATATAGGGTCTAAGCATAATTGGTGTCTGCTCAACTTCTATCTCCTTTGTGGATGTTTGAGTGGTTTGGTATACGTATACTGAAAGGTAGCGTGTACTGATTTCGTGTTGTCCGATTAGTTGTCATAACCGTCACATATAATGATTAAAGGCACTTCTATCTCCTTTGTGGATGTTTGAGTGGTTTGGTATACGTATACTGAAAGGTAGCGTGTACTGATTTCGTGTTGTCCGATTAGTTGTCATAACCGTCACATATAATGATTAAAGGCATAAAACTCTAGATGAAGTATTTAATGAAGTTAGGATCCCATGTTCTATTCTCATAAGTAATTCACAGTAAACTTCTTAGATAATCTTGGACTTGATAATTTGCTTAGTTAAATTAGATAATCACAATTCAACTTTGATACTTGTCTTAGCATTGAACAATAGCCATACATTGTTGCATAAGTGCATAACTATAGTAACCTAAACCAGTCTCTGTGGGAACGAACTCTACTTATTCATATATTACTTGTGACCGCGTACGCTTGCGTGATTTTGTGCGAACGGTCACAATGAGTAGGCTTGTTAATAGTGGTACTCAGACATGCCTTGAGCCTAACAATCTCCCCCAAATTGTGAGTAAGAAACTTAGGCACAATTTCATTTCTGATAACAAGCCTAACTTACATAAAAGGAATTAAATTTCAGAGAGAACAGAAGATGAACATTATGAACAGAATTTTTATTACATACTGAAAGTGAAGGCTTACAGATTATCTTTGTTGCTGAGCAGCCTCTATTTCCATTTGCTTCTCAAGAAAGTCATCATAAACTTTCTTCTTTCTCACTTCTTCCTTTCTCTTCATATCTGAGATGGCTGCTTGAATTTCATCTCTTACAATTAGTTCTTCAATGAGAGGTGAGTCATCTAGATCTTCAATTGCAGCTCTAAGGGCACTTTCCACATAGGAATCTAAAAACTCCATCCTTATCTTGCTTTTGCCTCCATTTTTATTTTTCTATTCCACAACATAAGGATTTTGTTTCACTTTGCACAGCCCTTTCTTTCTTAGCTCTTTAGCCCTCTCTTCCATCTCAGCCATCTCTTTCTCTTTCTGAATGTTCTTCTCTTCATTTAGCTTCCTTAGGTTTTCTTTGTAATCAGAGTGCATCTTCAAGAACCTGGCAATCTCTATCTTCCACAATCTTTCTTCCTTTTCTTCAAAGTTTAGCAGTTCATTTATTCTTTCAAGCTCATATTGAGGAAAGTATTGCCAGCTCCATTGCTTCATTTCTCTTTCTCTTCCATCAGTGTATTTAATCTCTAGATGATTTTGCTTTACTTTGACTTCAAAGATTCTTTGGGCTCTCAGAAATGCAAGGGCATCTTCATCATAATCTTCATCCAGAGGAAGTACATTGATCCCTACTACATTTGTGATCACCCCAGTTTTCTTTGTTATCCTTATTCTTTTGGCTACACTCTTGATCTTCATGTGCTTCACTTGAGGTAGTTTTCTGGAACAAGGAGATTTTGTCTTCAGTGCCACATTATTTGGAAGTAATCTTAGCCCTTTTCCTTTGATCCACTGTAACACTACACTAGCTGTGACTTTGTAGAAGTGTCTTTTTTATTTTTCTTTTGTGGCTGCAACTTTCTTCTGTGGCAAACCAGTTTCAGAGTCCTTGATCTTAGATTTTGGAGGATCATTACCAACAGTATCCACCCTAGACTTAAAGTCTTGTTTTGTGGTTAAGATACTGCTAGCAATGTCCTTGACTTGCTGGTTTCCACTCCTTGTCTTTTCAGCTTCTTTCTTCTTCTGAGAGTCTTTGTTGTCATCTTCAGCATCTTTTGATTTCTTTGAAGTTTTCCCTTTGCTGCTCTCACTTACTCCATCTTTATCACTCCTAGATTGACTTCTCCTCTTGTAGCTTTTGTCTTTATCATCATCCTTGTCATCCTTTTGATTTTTCTTTGCCTTGAGTGATTCAGGAACTCTTCCATGTATTAGAAATGATTGTAGAATTTGGATCATCTCTATTTCTTCAGCAGTCCTGAATCCTCTCTTGGCTCTCAGCATTTGTAGCACACTATTGATTTTATCTTTGTTCTTCATGTTCAGCTGAGCAGGGATGATTACTTGATCAATGGTGTTTGACCTGGTGAGACCTTGAAAGATGATTGTTCTTGGATTTGAGATGACTTCAGGCAATCTTGAGAATTGGTCCTTCTTCAAGTCTTCATAAAGAATCTTGTTGTTCTCACCAGTTTTCTCTATTAGCTCCATTATAGTGTCTAGTTCAGTAAACCTCAGCTTCTCTAAAGTATCAAAAGACAAATGTCATAGGTCATTTTCTCTAGATACCATGACAATTTCTCTTAGATAAGCATCCTTGATTTTCCTGACTACCACAGTAAGATACTTGATATTTTCCTTGACCATTTCCCTATAGGTCTTGGTATCACCTTGAACACTGATAAAGATGGCTTTCAGAAACTCCAGAAAGGCCTCATCATGATAGATGTTTGAATTGGCAACTTCCTGTAGCTTGGCCTTAGTGATAAAATTTGCTTTGACAGGCTGAGCTTTTGTGGAGATGAGAGGAGCATAAACATCACTAGGCATTGTGCCAGGATATTAGGTTGTAGTCACACTACTTTTCTGGCCAGCTAAACTGGTGAAAGAAACAGTAGGAAGGGTGATTGGCTTGAGCTCCTTTTCTGATATAATTTTCCCTTTCAACTTTTGCTTGGTAGGAGCTCCCCCTTTCTTTTCCAGAATAACCTCTTCCTTTCCTTTCTCCCCCTTAGGCTTGGGATCAGACAAGATGTCTTGAGCTTCTCCAGGAATAGGAAGGTTCATGCTTCTCATCATAGAAGCCATCATTTGTTGTTGGACCAGCAGAATATTTGAAGTGGAGTTGCTTTGGTCATCCAACTTGGCATTGAGGAGCCCCAAGGTATGAGAGAGACCTTGGTTGTCTGATTTGAGCTCAGCTACCTCTCTTTCCAATCTATCAACCTTGGAGAAGAGTTTCTCAGTCTTGAATGAATTGAGAGACTGGTCTTTGATCTTGGAGAAATCAAATTTAGAGATGTTGGAAATGGGGACTTCGTCCACCAGCTTGTCACCATACTGGTTTTTCCACATTACTGTGAGCATGGAGTTGGAGGTGATGTTGGACTGCACTTGATTATCTAGCTTGGTAGCCAGTTTCTTGAGATTGTCTGTGGCCAGGGCCAGAGTGAAGTCCATCTTGGTGACATTATTAGCAGTTTTCTGCACTTCCTTGAGGATGCCATCTACCTTGGGAAAATCAGAGAGATATGAGTTCCTGAGTTGTGTCAAAGATTTGTCTGTTTCCTCCTTGATAGTAGAAATCTCTGATTGAAGACCATTCCCAAGATAATGCAGAGCCTTCAGCTAATTTTTATACATGTCATTCACTGTTTCAAAAACTGCTGCAGGAGAAAGATTCTTGGCATTGGACCCCAAGGATGTAAGATATTCTTCCCTGAGAAAGGCTAAGGCTTCTTTGAGCTTCACAGTCCTTTTGGCATCCAACCAGGAATCTACATTGCCATCCTGCTGAGTCTCATCTACAATTTTCTCTTGCTGTGCCTTAACATCCTCCTTATGACATAGAAGAATGGCTTCATAGTCTGAGTTGGGAAGATTTGCTATTAGGAGATGTTGAGCAATTTTAGAGATCTCATCAATCTGTACCACATGAAGATTTTGGAGTTCTTCTTCCGTCAATTGTGAGGGCACAATGATGATCTTGAAGGCCTGTCATGTTGCACAGGCTTCAGCCATTCTGACATAGTGGCCTGAGCCAAGTGAGAGCTAGTGCTAGGCACCTCATGAGGAATAGTAATTTGAGTTTCCTCCAGTCTTGGAATGACTGTGGAGTCTGATGTTGTCTCCATTGAAATGGGATGAGGTACAGCATCATTTCCATGTGCCTGTGAAGGCAGGTCCAAATCCCTAAGGATTGGAGAGGTTGGCACATAGTCTCCAGTAAGGACTGGTGAATCCTCTATGTTTGTGTTGGTGTCGTTAGAATATGCCCCAGCATGCATTTCCTGACCAACTAAATGTGGGTCCTAGGTGGTGAGCACAGTGTCAAGCACCATGTCACTTGAAATGGGCTCAATCACAGATGCAAATTGTGAATGATCAATAGCAGAATTGTCATGAGAATGACTTTCCTGTAGAGAAGAAATTTTAGATGTAGAATCTGGAAGAGAAGAGGAGTTTAGACTTGATTTTGGCAACTCCCCCTGAGAAATAGGAAGAGTTTCAAAGTTGGTGTGCTCTCCACTCAGTGATTGATCACCCTTATTTCCACCTGAGTCAAGAGTGAGTTCTTGACCCTGTGCTGACTCTATACAAGTTGTAGTGATGAGACTACTCTTTTCAATACCAATGCCCTGTTGAGAGGACATTGACAGTAATAGGTGTACCCCTCTTTGCACATCTGAATCCTATTGGGAGGATTCAGTGGTAGCTATAGTTTTGGATTTCTTCTTTTGTCTAGTGAGCTGTGACTCAGGTTCCTCACTTCCTAAATCTACAGTCTCATCAATTATAGCAAGGGTTCTCTTCTTGGTCTTCTTTTTAGTAACACCAACCTTTTGGGAGATTGGTGCACTTGGCTCCCTAATTTCTAAAGTTGTGTTTGCAGGAGGGTCACTGGATGGGATAGGAAGGCTGGGGTTAGACTTTGAAGCTCCTTCAGTCTTAGCCTTCCCTTTCCAGGAAAGTTCATGATATATGGGCTTATCAAGTGGATAGGATGTGAATGTGTCTTGCATATGCTGAGTCACACTCAGAATCACATCCACTTGATTCCTAGTATCCAATGAACCAAATAGAACTTTGGACATGGATTTGAATTTGGAATAAGCCATTTTTGTTTGATCTATACCATCTAATTCATGCACATTATTATCAAGATAATTTAAAATGCATTGAAGAAAACGAGGGTAAAAGATCTCATTACCTCGGCCACGAATAGTCCTGCCTAGCCTTTGAGCCAATTCTTTGAGAATGATTGCTCCTACATTAATCTCTTGATTATGAGCTAAGGAGTAGGCTAGCTTCACAGCAAAGTGACTGATGTGGTCCCATCCTATCTTCCTGCACAGGAACACTTTCTGGAGTGCGTCAAACAGAAATGACCACTCCCTTCTGGCATGCTTCTTGTTGAGCTTAGCCATGTCAATCTCATCAGCGTACTGAATTAGGGTCATGAAGTCCACCATTTGCTTATCAGTGGCTTCTGCATCATGACCTTCAACCTTGAACCCCAAAGCTTCATTAATTTCTTTTTCTCCAAATTGAAAGTGCGTGCCCCCAATTGTGCAGTTAATTTCCTGAAATGAAGTCCCATCCTCCCTAGCCATTGTAGATACCAAAGTTGTCCTCCAGAATCCTTCCAGTACATCAACGTACAGAGTGGGGTTCATAGTCAAAGTTTGGCGAAGATAGGATGTGTTCAAGAACCGTACAAAACACTTGTACCTTGGGTTTGCTTCTGCCTCAGATGGGATAGTGAGAAGATTGGTCTCTTTGGGTATGGTTAAAGGGTTTGAAGAAGACGCTGCTTGAGACTTGGGTGCCATTTGAAATTGAGAGTGAAGAAGAGAGAAGAGAATTTGAGTTTAGGTTTGAGAATTGAGAGTAATAGACAAGATGAAAAGTTGTGAACGGTTAGAAAAGAGTATTTATATGATAGAGACACTGCGATATGGAGTTATGAATTTGTACAGGCTATTTTGATGTCGTGAAGTCTCAAAATAGCCTATATCGCGAAGTCTTGCAAAGTATATCGCAGAGTCCAAAAATGAACTATGTCGCAAAGTCTTAAAGGTAGAAAGTATGGGAAGATTTTGCGATATAGTATAAATACCTTGTCTAAAACTCCCTTTTCGGAATTCTAAGCATTTTGTCATACTTATATCAAAATTTTGGAATAAAATTAATTTAAATCAAAATTCTGCTCAATATAGGGACTTGTCGATATAGTTATTCTAAGTCGCGAAGTCGGAAAATGAACTATGTCGCAAACTCAAGAAATGAACTATATCGCGAAGTCTCACGATTTTAGCAGTTTGCGATATAAGTCTGTTTTATTTGAACTAAGTCGTGAACTCTCAAAATCACCTATAAAGAGATGCCTTAAAAGCTCATAAATTCACAAACAAATATGATTTGTAAAATATGCAGTAAGCAACTGAAATATTTATAAATCATATCTCAGCTTTTTCACTCCAAGTAAATAGAGCATTTAAACACATTGAAAATTTACTGCTGTAACAATTAACTAACATACTAATTGTTTCTCAGTTGGAACATAAGAGACTGCTATAGTACCATTTGCAGCATGTTCCCTAATGAAATGGTACCTTATCTCAATGTGCTTTGTAGTAGAATGATTAACAGGATTGACAACTCTGGATATTGCACTTGTATTGTCACACATCAGGGGAATGTGTTCCAATACTAGTCCATAATCCATGAGTTGATTTCTAATCCAAAGCAATTGAGCACAGCAGCTTCCAGCAGCAATATATTCAGCCTCAGCTGTAGATGTTGTTGTGGATTGTTGTTTCTTACTGAACCAGGACACTAACCTTTGACCTAAAAATTGGCAGCTTCCAGAGGTGCTCTTCCTGTCAATTCTGCATCCAGCATAATCAGAATCTGTGTAACCAACCAGGTTGAACCCAGTGCCTTTTGGATACCATAGCCCAAGATTAGGAGTCCCTTTCAGATACTTGAAGATTCTTTTGATTGCCATCATGTGAGATTCCTTGGGATCAGATTGGAACCTTGCACAAAGGCATGTGGCAAACATGATGTCTGGCCTGCTAGCAGTGAGATAGAGTAATGATCCAACCATTCCTCTATAGACCTTGATGTCAACTCTTTTGCCCTTCTTATGTTCATCAAGCTTGATTGCAGTGGACATTGGAGTTTTTGCTGGGGATGACTCTTCTAAACCATATTTCTTTAAGAGATCTTTAACATACTTGGATTGATTTATGAAGATGCCATCCTCCCTTTGATGTACTTGCAGGCCTAGGAAGAAGGTTAACTCTCCCATCATACTCATCTCATATTTGCTTTGCATCAACTTAGAGAACCTTTGACAGAGTTTTTCATTTGAAGAGCCAAAGATGATATCATCCACATAAATTTGAACAAGAATGATATCATTTCCATGCTTCTTGAAGAATAGAGTTTTGTCAATTATACCCCTGGTAAATTGATGCTCAAGAAGAAATTGAGATAGAGTTTCATACCAGGCTCTTGGTGCCTGTTTGAGTCCATAGAGTGCCTTGAGCAGTCTGTACACAAAGTCTGAGAAACCTTCATTCTCAAAGCCAGGAGGTTGGGATACATAAACTTCTTCAGCAAGATCACCATTGAGAAAGGCACTTTTCACATCCATTTGATACACCTTAAAGTCTGAGTGTGCTGCAAAGGCCAAGAAAATCCTGATGGCCTCCAGTCTAGCTACTGGTGCAAATGTCTCATCATAGTCAATGCCTTCTTGTTGACAGTATCCTTTGGCAACCAACCTTGCTTTGTTTCTTATCACCACTCCTTCTTCATCCATTTTGTTCCTGAACACCCATTTGGTGTAAATAACATTCTTACCTTCAGGAGGTGGTACTAGTTCCCATACTTTGTTTTTCTCAAATTGATTCAACTCTTCTTGCATAGCAACAATCCAGTCAGAATTCTTCAAAGCTTCTTCAATTACTTTAGGTTCTTCTTGTGACAGAAAGCAGCTATACAGACATGTGTTCATTGTTTCTCTCCTTGTTCTAACTCCCTCACTAGGATCACTAATGATTTGATCCCTAGTGTGGGCTATGTCCCATTTCCTTGTGTGACCCTGTTCATCTCCTTGACTTGTCTCAGGGTCATTTTGATTAGCAGTTGCATTCTCTTCTTCTCCCCATGTGTTTGTGTTCCCTTGCATAGGTGTTTGAAGAAGATCATCAATTTCAGGTGTTTCAACATGTGGAGCAATTAGAACAGGTGGTTCATCCTCACTTTCAGAATCCTCAAGATATCCTTGATTTTCAAATCTTAATGGCACACTGTCTCTTTCACTTGTTGCAAGTCCAGGAAATTTCTTGTCATCAAAGGTAACATTCATGCTTTCCATTACTTTGTGTTGCTCAGGTACAAACACTCTGTATGCTGTCCTTTCCAGAGAGTATCCAATGAAGATACCTTCAAATGCCTTAGCATCAAATTTTCCAACATGCTCAGAAGTATCTTTCATCACAAAACACTTGCTTCCAAACACATGAAGATGCTTGAAGGATGCTCTTTTTCCAGTCATTAATGAATAAGAAGTTTTTCCAGACTTCTTATTGATCAATGTTCTATTTTGCACATAGCATGTTGTGCTAACAGCATCAGCCCAAAAGCTAGTAGGTAGCTTCGCATCCAATAGCATTGTTCTTGCAGCTTCAATGAGAGTTCTATTCTTTCTCTCTACTACTCCATTTTGTTGAGGTGTTCTAGGAGCTGAAAACTGTTGAGAAATTCCTTTATCTTTACAGAACTCATACAGTGTTGAATTTCTGAACTCAGTTCAATCATCACTTCTCAAAGAAACTACAGAAGAACCAGTGCTTTGTGCTTCTCTATCAACTCTGTTGATATGCTCTATAATTACTTGAGGTGCTTCAACCTTGGAGAACAGGAATTCCACCCAAGTGTATCTTGAATAATCATCAACCATGACTTGAGCATATTTCTTCTTGGAAAGGGACAATTACATTCACAGGGCCAAATAGATCCATGTGAATTAGCTGTAGAGGCTTTGAGTTTGAATTGAGCAACTTGTTCTTGTGACTTGATCTCTTTATCTTTCCTTTTTGGCATGCTTCACATGCTCCATCTTGCACAAACTCCAAAGCAGGCATGTCTCTGATGAGCTCTCTCTTAGCCAGAGAGTTCATTGCCTGAACATTTAAGTGAGACAGTTTCTTGTGCCACAGCCAGAATTCTTCATTTGTGGTTTAAGTGTAGAAACAACAAATTTCTCCCTTGTCTGCAGCCTTTAGGTTTGCTACAAACAAGCTTCCTTTCTTCACACCAGTCAAAACAACTTCACCACTTCCTCTTTTTGAGATTAGACATTGATCTTCATCAAATTCCACCTTAAAACCCATGTTGGTGAATTGTCCAATGCTCAAGAGGTTGTGCTTTAGTCCTTCAACAAATGCTACGTCTTCAATAATGACATTTCCAGATTTAACACTGCCATATCCCATTGTATAACCAATGTTGTCATTTCCAAAGGTTACTGATGGGCCAGCCTTCTCCTCAAAATGTGATAGCAGGGCTATATCACCAGTCATGTGACTTGAGCATCCACTGTCCAAGATCCATATGAATCTTTTATTCCTATTGCCCTGTGTTAATCCCAAATGACCTAACAGAATTGTAGAAGGGGGGGGGGGTTGAATACAATTCTTGATATTTTCTTCAACTTAAAACACTTATAAATAAAACTGAACTGAATAAATAAAAACACAAGATATAAATAATTCAGTTGGATTGTTTGATGATCCAACTGAAGTGTTTTTATTGCGGAAATAATCTGTGATACAAAAGTACACAGCTGCTCAGTTACAGAGTTGTAGAGAAGAATGCTCTCAAAGATAGCTAATACAAACTATTTGTTTTTCTTCTCTTACTCTATTTTAACTGCTACACTTGGTTATATATTCCCCAAGTTTACAATACTATTTTTGGCTACACTAAAGTACACTAAAGGTAACCGCCAATAGTTTGCTTTTCATCCCTTTGTCCAGTGGTCCTTGGAGATCCTTGCTTTTGTCTTCATGCTTATTATGATCACTCCCAAGAGCCCAATTGGAAACTGGGATGTTTCCTTATTCCCCATGTCCATTTTAATGGTTTCCAATGCAAAGTACACTTCCACATCACCTTTAGATCTGTTCAGTAACCTGTCACTATCACTTTGTCAACTATTCAGAAAAGCAATAATGATTCGTTGATAGCAGGGAGATGTGTTTCGTTGATAGCTTTATTCTTCATTCCGTTGATGGTGTTTCTCTCGTTTCGTTGATGAGTAAACCCCATACCGTTGATGGTGTATCCTTGTTTCGTTGATAGAGTAATCCTCATACCGTTGACATGTCTTCACTTAGGCAAAATTACAAGGCATGATATACTTACAATTAACCAACCTATTTTGCCTATCTAGTACTTAGTCAACATGACTTAGGAAACCTATCTAATACATACATCAAGATGCATATCAAACTGTGAAGTATTGTACAGTGCAATTGCTACATCACTCATTTCGTTGATGAGCTACCTGTCAACGGAATGCTGCAAAGCATGCCATTTCGTTGACAGTTACAAAATGACTTAATACAAAATCTACTAAGTGTTTTTATAATTATCATCAAGAACAACATATTCCTAACAATCTCCCCCAATTTATGACTGATAGAATAACAGCCATAAATCAAGAGCCTTGATGATAACAAAAACACTCAGTCAAATTACACATGATAAAAGTAGAAATTGCATTGAGCTTCATTGAATTTAATTAAAATACAAAGTAGAAAATCTTACAAAACAAGTGCACAGAGTTGCTCCTCTAGACTGAGCAGATTTTTCATCTTTGCCTCTGTGGTCTTGTTTTCTTCCCTTTTCTTGCATTGTTCTCCTCAATATGAGCTTGAAGTCTTCTGTAGAAAATCTTCTCTTCTTCATCTTCATTCCCCAACTTGGATTGCATTAATCTTAGAGTTTCATTGGATGCCTTCTCCAGTTGGTCTTCTATTCTGAAGAATCTTCTACAGTTGTCCTTGTCTCTGAATTCCATCATCCAAAAAGGTTCGAGATGAATCTTCTTTCCTGTTTGAGGGACCTTCAATACTCTGGGAAGTGCACCAGGCTTGTTCCAGCTAGCTTTGATTTGGCAGATTTTGGAAACAACTTCAGACTTAGCTGTTTTGGTAAAACCAAAATCTTTCTTCAGGCATTTAAACACAGATAGTAGTGTCTGATAGTCTTCTCCCAGAATTCTATGTAGAGGCCAAACCTGTTATCTCCCACCCTTGTAGACAAACACCAATCTCTCTGGTAGTTTGTAAGAAGCTGCTATTCCTCTCACTTCAACTAGGTCATCAAGATTGATATGTAGGTCAGACTCCTCCCTGATATCAGCAATGTAGATGAAGTCTTCTGGGTTGGTAGGAGGTTTTTCAGCTTGTGGTCTCCTTACTAGAATTGGCTTAGCCTTGGTAGCCCTTTGCTTAGATTTCTTCTTTGGATCCATCTCAAAGAGGAATTTTGGAAAGTTGGCCTCATCAAACTCAATTGGCTCTTCCTTTGGCTCAATTGGCTGATCATGGAAATTAACAGGATGTTTAGGATCAAAGGCTAACTTTTCCTCTAGAGCTGGATCAGGAATTGTTGGAGGTGCAGTTGGTACAGAAGAGTCTGATGCAATACTCTGAGAGTCATCATTCTCAAAGGCTATATTTCTCCTAGCTCTTGCCTTTGGTTGCCTTGTGCTCTTCTTTGCACTCCTTTCCTCTCTGGCTTTTTCTTCTTGCTGTCTTTCTTCTTCATCAAGAGATTGAGCAACTGCAAGTGCTTGCATTGCTGCTCTTTCTGATTCTTCAGCCTTAGCTTCAGCAAAGTTTGGGTGACCAGCCCAAACACAGATTTGTTGTCCATTCCTGTAGACAATTGCCCTTTGCTTCCTTATCTCATAATCATTGCTTTCCTTGCTTTTTGTGATGAGTAGACCAAGAAGCTTGTGCTCATCTGGATAAGGTGCAGGATAGAAAGTCCTTTCTGTATTTTTGCCCTTTGGTTTAGCAGGAGACTTGGGAGATAGGCTTCTTTGCAATGTAGCTTTTTCCACATCCCTAATGCATGAAGTTTGTCCTTTCTCCTTCCTTGATCCTTGAGTGACTCCATGTAGAAGGGGCTCTACCTTATATGAAGAATTGGTCTGTGGCTCCCATTCCGTTGATGCTAAGACCATGGCATTCGTTGATGGCTCTGTAGAAGAAGCTTGATCCGTTGATGGATTTGAACTCTTTGCAGTACCAGCTATCTTCTTGATTCTTTCATCTATCCTGGACCAGTGGTCTTTAATTTGTTCAGCAAGCTGTAGCTTCATAGAAGCTTGCTGAATCAGGTCAATGCTGTCCAGTTTAGCTTTTCCTGACTCCCCCATAGCTAGTGGCTCCTTTGGCAGGGAAATGGCTGGGATCATAACCTTTGTGATTTGAATGTCTAGCTCCTTAGATTGCTCCCCCTTTTTGTTATCATCAAGAGAGATGACTGGGAGTCCTTGAGCTGCCACTAGCTGGGCCAACAGTTGTGTCTGCTTCTCCTATTCCTTTTGCATCTGAGATAAAGTAGCTTCCACCTTGTCCACTCTAGAAGAGAGAGTCTTCAAGGAGGTAGCCACCTCAGGTTCCTTAGAGAAAAACCTGTTCATCTTGGACACAGTGAGAAGAGGAAGCTTTTCATCTAGCCTCCTGTCATTAGCATCCTTGAGATTGCTAATTGAGTCCTTGATTTCTCTAGCCTCAATCCTTGTCTGCATCATCTGTAGCCTTTGGATTTCCAGTGAATCCATAATAGCCTTGTAGAATTTCTTGTCATTGGCATTTGCAGACTCATGAGCCAGATAGGCCTCATTGTACTGCCTTGTGATTGCAGCATCCAGGGAGATCCTTCCTTGTAAATCTTGAGAAAGCCAGTTTGGTGTAGGAGAGAAGTCCCAGTCTGTGAATTAGTGGCCACCTGATTGTCACCAAAGCTGTCCTCATCATCAGAGAAATCAAACTCACCACTTACTGCAGCTCCTGGAGATAGATTGGTCAAGGCATCCTTTGCTCTTTGCATTGATGCAGTTGTATGAATTAGTTGTAGTGACCTCTCTGCCTCCACATTGCCCTGTTGAGCCAAAACTTGATAGGCTGACACAGGATGAGTAAAGGTCTCAGGATCCAGGGAAATACTATCCAGAGTTTGTTGATAATGCTCTTGGAAGGTAAGTTCCCTTTCTCCCTCATTGACCTCCATTGACTCACTAGCAATGGCTGCTTCCTCCTGTTGGGAACCACGGACTTGGGGTTCTACTACATTTTATGATACACAATTAAGGAGTGCGAAAAGAAAATCACCTTGTTAACGGTTGATTCCACGCTCTTCTATTGTATTCCCAAATTCCCTTGAGCGAAGTGTGGCCTCCGTCTTCTCAAGTTAACCTCTCTTCTTGCTCCTAGGTGGCTACAATATTTTTCTTGACCAACCCTAGCAAGAAGAGAATAAGAATATATATAGGGCTACAATAGGGATCATGGATAATTAGGTTGGGCCTTTTAATTACATCCTGGGCCTAGCCCAATGTAATTAAATATTAATTCAATCCACTAAAGAATTAATATTTGCACTACCTTTCCTAATACCGCAACTTAATTAATTAATTCGGTTCCAATATTATTTGCTTATTAAATTCCCCATGTTTAAAATAGCGCATGCCCATTAATTAAATAAATTACTGATAATTCATTTAATTAACATCTTATATCCTTGATCATCCACTCTACCTTTATTTAATTATGCCGGAATAAATCCACCTGCAGGGTTTCACATAATTAAATCCTTTTGAGCTTTCAAGGGGACATCATTAACCCGAATATTATCAGGACACGGATTCCTTCAATAAATAATATTCACCATATATATTATTCCATCACCCAAAATATAATGATATAATTCAAAAGAATTATTTCATATATAAATCAAAGCATGTAAATAATATACACGTGTCAATTACTATATCCGGATTAAGAACCTAAGCATTAATAATAACATAGAATCTTAGTTCACCTTCTTAATCAGTTTAAGGGAACAATTCTAAATTTGATCTTGTTCAATATACACAAAGTATACAAGTATTATTTAATAGTCAAGATAAACTATTCCCAAATAATACTTCAGTTATTCCAGTGGTTTGTCTAATTCCACTTAAACTGTGAACCCTTTATATTATATATAGACACTGATAATTTAATATTCTGTTATCCCATTTGATACTAAATTATCCACAATATATAATAAATAGACAATGTAAAAATATGCAATCAAGATTCTCAATAAAATGGACAATGTTTATATACTACTAATGAATAGTTTAGTATAAAACCCAACAATCTCCCACTTATACTCAAGCTATTCTTTGAGTATATCAGTGTTTATTAATATAATCCGCTACCAGTTTAAATAACTATTCCGTGACCAGACATCTGACTCCTATCTCCTCCACGTGTTCTTCAAAAACCTTAGCTGGTAAACTCTTCGTGAAAGGATCAGCCCGGTTGTCCTTTGATGCTATATCAGTCACAATAATATCTCCTCGCTTAACGAACTGTCGTATGAGGTGATACTTACGCTCAATGTGTTTTGATGCTTTATGTTCTCGTGGTTCCTTTGTATTTGCAACAACACCAGTATTATCACAATAAATTGTGATTTGCCGTGGCAAATTAGGAACTACATTCAAATCCAGCAGGAAATTCCGGAACCATATAGCCTCCTTGGCTGCCTCAGAGGCTGCCACATATTCAGCTTCCATGGTTGAGTCTGCGATGCATTTCTGCTTCACACTCCTCCATATTACAGCTCCACCTCCTAAAGTAAAAACACACCCTGAGGTTGACTTCCTCTTATCCCTATCTGTCTGGAAATCTGAATCGGTATAACCCACAGGAAACAAGTCTGAAGCCTTGTAAATTAACATATACTTCTTAGTCCTTCGCAAGTACTTAAGTATCGTTTTTACTGCACTCCAATGTTCCTGACCTGGATTGGACTGATATCTACTGACCATGCCTACGGCAAAGCAAATATCAGTTCTCGTGCATAACATGACATACATTAAGCTTCCACATGCTGAAGCATAAGGAACTGCTTTCATGTTCTCTATCTCCTTAGGTGTCGTAGGACACTGCTCCTTTGATAGAGAGACTCCATGTCTAAAAGGTAAATTACCCTTCTTAGAGTCCTGCATGTTAAAACGAGCCAATACCTCATCAATGTACGGTTCTTGAGATAAATCCAACGTTCTTTTCTTGCGATCTCTTATAACTTTGATCCCAAGAATGTATGCGGCTTCACCTAAGTCTTTCATTTCAAATTGTTTGAACAACCATGCCTTAATAGATGACAACATCTCTACATTGTTTCCAATGAGCAAAATGTCATCTACATATAGTACTAGAAAAACCACTGCATTTCCTTCACTTTTCCTATACACACATGCTTCGCTTGGACTCTGATCATAACCATTTGTCTGGACGGCCTGATCAAAACGAATGTTCCACTCCCTGGAAGCTTGTTTCAGTCCATAAATGGACTTCTTAAGCTTACACACTAGATGCTCTTGGCCCTCTTTGATGAATCCCTCTGGTTGCTGCATATGGATGTTTTCATCAAGACTTCCATTTAGGAAAGCTGTCTTGACATCCATTTGCCAAATCTCATAATCGAGATGAGCTGCTATAGATAAAAGAATCCGGATTGACTTAAGCATGACTACCGGAGAAAAGGTTTCCTCATAATCAATTCCTTATTTCTGAGTATACCCTTTCGCAACAAGTCTTGCTTTCCAGGCTTTCACCTTTTTGTCAGATCCTCTTTTTCTTTTGTAGATCCACTTGCATCCAATGGGTTTTACACCACTGGGTGCTTCCACGAGATCCCAGACTTTATTGGAATACATAGATTCCATCTCAGATTGCATAGCCTTTTGCCAAAGATCTGCATCCTTATCTTGCATTGATTCTTCGTATGTCCTGGGATCCTCATCATGTTCACCAGAGACTAAGTCCGAAGACTCTCCCAAAAACATGAACCTCTCAGGTTGTTTAACAACCCTCCCACTACGACGAAGCATTGGAGTGGTATTAGTGATAGGTTGTTCATTTACTTGTGGTTGTTCTACTTGTACCGGTGGCATATTAGAATTATCTTGTCCTCCCACTAGTTCCTCTAAAACAACAGTACTCATGGGTTTGTGATTCATTATATAGTCTTCTTCTAAGAATCTAGCATTGGTGCTTACAATGATATCCCGATCCTTAGGACTATAAAACAAATACCCTTTTGTTCCCTTGGGATAACCCACAAACAGCCTCACTTCTGTACGAGAATCTAACTTAGTCACGTTCTTGTTCAGCACATGTGCTGGACAACCCCAAATCCGAATGTGTTTCAAACTAGGTTTGGTACTAGTCCACAATTCTTTTGGAGTTTTTGGAACTGATGTAATAACCCGAATTTTTGGATTAATTAAAAAAAAAAAAAAAAAACTTTTCTTATTATGATTAAGTGCATCAGTGAATAGTGAATTTGATGGATGAATAGTGATTTTGAGGGTTAAGAAAATTTTTCATGCCACCTATGTACGAGACGTAGTGTGGATATTCCGAAGTCGTATTAGTGATCTACGGAGTAAATAAGTGAATGCAAAGACGATCGGAATTCAGAAATTCCAAATTTTATTTTGGTGAAATATTTGACCGGACAGCGAATTATATATTATTATATTCAAGAAATGAGATATTAAATTAAGGATTTGAGGATTTAATATTTTGGAATTTTATGATATTTGATTTGAGAATTTAGAAAGAAAACCACTGGGACAGTGAACCGAAGATTCTAGAAACCGCTGATACTTTATAACGAGATTAAGCGATTAAGAGAACGAATCATGGATTAAGGATTGAAATTATGACAGGATTAAATATAGACATGGAAGTAACATGTAACAAGATTAATTCGAGGGATGCAACATTTGGATCATCCATGTGAAAAGAAACGAACTAGTAAAGCTACTTTAACCAAACGCGTGCATGCGCGACACGTGTCCCTGCTTGCCACCATGATACTCCATGGCGCGACACGTGTCCCTGTGACTCACCAAATGTGGTGACTCATCACCTTTTAACACAAATATCAGCATTTTCATTATGATCAAGACAAAAAGAAAAGAAAAGCAAGAGAAACACAAAGTCTCTCAAAACTGATCTGCTAGAGCAACCCTCAAATAAAAATTCGTATCTCACAATCCACCCATGATAAAATCACCAAACTTTAACCACAGATTCTCCACTCCATTTATAACACTCGTTCAAAATTTCATGGCAATCCAAGGTGTTTAGCCTAGTCAAATATCCTCTCCAAGTTGAAGAAACCAAACTGTCCAGTCCATGACAGTTTCAACCTCTCACCTTAGAGAGCCAATAAGTCGCGATTCAAGAATCCCCTGGTGATGATCTATAGCTCAAAAGAAAGCTCTTGAAGAGTAGAAGGTGTGGTAAAGATTTGAAAACTAAACTCTCAATTTTCGATTTTATATGATTTTTACAAAAGTGATGATGAATAGTAACCCTTAGAAACTAACTTCGTTTTTCTTGATTTCTTTGATGATCTAAGCTAGCTTAAGGCCATACAAGGACTATATAAGGATTATTAGCGCTGGTATACTCTCCAAGGAAGGTATAGACTTTAAGGACCTTAGACCTTACTTTGATTTTATGCTTGTTCTTGATGGATTTGAGCTTGGTGATGTTTATAGTATGATTATAAGCATGAAAGCATGATTATGTAGTGGTTGATTTGACTTGAGAAATTTGGGGTATAAACTGAAAAAGTAGGCTGATATTGATGAGTATTATGTTCATGAATTTTATGGATGCCCGGTGTGGCTTGGATTTGATGTTGCGATTTTTGGAAAACGTTACGATTATAGCCGTCGTAATGCCCGATTGTCGGTAACTCTATAAACTGCCTAGAGTCCGGAAACTTAACTGCCTCTTTTGGTTCAGTGATGAACATGAGTGTGTAGATATTTGTTTCTAGTTTACGTGAGCGCAAGAATCATGTCGTTACGATTTACGGGTTAAGAGAAAAGTGAGTTTTAGTAAACGCCGTTCGGAAGAATGACTCCTCTCTGTCCAGCAACTTTGAGGCTATATTTGGACCACTTCGGAGCCATATTAAAATGTGAAATTTTGAGGAATAATACTAGAGACAGTTAGGAAGGCTCACGAAAAAGATTCGCATTAAAAAGATTATTTTTCTATTTTATAAAAATGTTTTAGTCGAGGTCGCGCAAGTGAAAACCACTAAGAACACGACTTAGAAACCGATGTTGCAAATGGTTAAGTATAACTTGGATTTGAGGATGGATTTCGAACCAAACTTATGATATAAGTATTTGACGGATAACATGGACTTAGTATGAGCTTATAACGAGTTAGTAATTCCTTGGTTGTGTTTCGTTTATGTGTTTAAGCATTAAGTTATAAGTGGTTTATCGAGGGGATTAACCGTGTGTTTTCGTTTGACCTTGTCTAGATTGTCCGGCATCGTCGCGAACCCCTATCACTTCTCGAGCATCAGGCAAGTTTTCTAACCCTCACTCTATTATTAGAGTGGGCATATTTTTCGAATGTTTAATACTTGTGGATTCAAAAATATACATCTATATATATATATTCTTTGTTCCAAGTATCGTGCAAGTTTACTAAACCTCACTCTATTATTCAGAGTAGGTATATCTTTAAATGTTCGATACTTGCGTATTCCCAATTTATATATCAAATCTTTGTTGCAAGTATTGTGGCAAGTTTCCTAAATCTATACTTTGAAGTATTGATTATATATTACTGCTGTTGCCATGGGTGGTGTTATACAGTTTGCGATACATGTTATATATCGTATAAAATAGGGTTTGATTTCGGCTTATATATGAGCTTTGAGATAAAGTAGTTATAAACCGGTATACCTTGTAGCTCTAGAGATAAGAGCATACTTCTTATTGTCGACTCTAGACCGGGAGTCAGTATTTTCTGTTATAGAGATAGTCGTGGAAACCCGGAGGGATTCCAGCGACAGAGTACTATTCATCTTGAGGAATATTATTATTAAGCATTATTTAAATTTCCAGAAAGTATTAATTACTTGGAAATGATTCGAGGAATGTTATTTGAATATTACCTCATTCGAAAGTTATTATTTGAATATGATATTTGGCTTATAAGTTAGATATGGGATATCAGTTATAAGCCGGGGTTTTGCAAATGCCCTTAGTATCGGGCGGATGATTCCACTCTTTCGACTCTAGGCCGGGAGTCAATATTTTGTTATATATAGAGAGTCGTGGAAACCCGGAGGGTTTCCAGCGGCCGATTATCATACATTCGAGGAATGCTATTTAAGTTATTTATATTTAAGATATATTTTCGAAAACCTGGACAGAGCTTTTTAGAAAGATTTTCGTAATAATTAACCTAAAGGCAACATCACTAATAAACCAGTGTTTATTTAATTAGTAAATACTTCTGGAAGCATTTACGGATTAAATAAGCCTTATTCGTCTAATTAAATTTGTTTAATTAGATGAATACCATTTTCAAAATGTTTTCTTAAAATCGCTTTGTTCCGGAATGATAACAAAGATACTCCAATGGTTATAAATTGGTATTTTCGGTTAAAAATATCTGGAATATTATTGATAAAGGTTATTTTCCGACAAAGATATCGGGTACTGTTATTCGAAGATTAATTATTTATTTAAAGAATATTATTTATATTCATTTGAGGATTACTTACTTAATAAATAGTATTGATTATTTTCAAATCAAAAAGAGGTTCCCAAAACAATGTTTTTCCATTTAAATCTGCCTTTTTAAAGGGGATTAAATGCTCGCTCAATTATCAAAAATATGGGAAACCTGTCTTAAGTAACTACTACTCTTTTTAAACTCTCAACTCAAAACTGTCAAGGGACAGATATTTTCTCGGAGCAATGTAATTGCTGCAAGTCAAATATGGTGTTACCACCTCAACGCTCGAGGGGTAAATTCATGGATCAAGTCTGAAATCCATTAACAAGCATCGCTTGGGAAATATTGGTGAACTCCCCCTTTCCAACCCGATACGACTACTTTGTGGAGTCCTATTAACAAGTATTATACTTGGGGAAAGGAGGACAAGCTTTACGTTTCAGAGTCATGGATACTATTCGAACTAGGAGTATTTGTGTAAGAGACTGCAGGTGGCAGCCCATCATTAGTGTGTAAGAGACTGCAGGTGGCAGCCCATCACCATATTAGGATCCGAGTGGCGCCGGTCCCATTTATGCCCAACCGTTGGCAGGGGAGATCCGGCGTATGGTGGACAAGTAAATCCATATGTTCTTCCTTCTACATGTAGAGAAACAAATCTTTAGAGGCACAACTTACGACTGATCATCGTAAGGGTGTGACCTCTGGCGCGACATACTCCAGTATTAGTTCATCATCCATTTTGGATAATTCTGCAACATGTACTGAAAGGGACCACGGATGGCTCCGTTGGTACAGGTTTACCGATCATGTCGGCAGAGGGATTCTGCAACATGTATTGAAAGGGACCAAGGATGACACCGTGGTACAGGTTTACTGGTCATGTTGGCAGAGGGTCGAAAAGTGTTCAAAATAAAGTTACAATAAATTCATGCAACTCCATCTTTTATGAGTTATGACTCTGTGGATACCCTACATAACATGGGTTATGGTGAGGGAGTTGTTTATACTGAATCATCTTATAACTTCATCTTTTAAGTTATATGTTGATATTCTGCTTATATAGAAGATAATTTTTGGAAAGGTTATATTTGGTTTATTTTGAAACCTCATCTTGTATACAAGAACTTTGTTCATAATATAGCAAAAGAGTTGCAGAAATATTATGAAATGATATTTGAATTACAATAAAGGTACTATTTTTGGAATACCTTCCGATAAGAAAATAATTTCAGTATCGAAATATTTTGACAAAGTATTGTCTTATACCCGTTTTATTTTGGGTTGAGTTAAAGGCAGAATTATGCCATACTTTCATTACCTTGCTGAGCTATCGCTCACTCTTGCTATTGTTTTATATATATTATATAGCAGCGAAGCAGGATGCCATTGGGACGGCACATACCCCGCAAGGCGTCTCCATGAACAGCTTCTAGCAGTGATCCCGAGAGTAGTGCGAACCAATCGAATCGGGCTACAGTTTTGGTATTCAACTTATGTATAGATATGAATGGTATGAGAGGATTGTGAGCATCAGAAGGCTAAGTTAGTAATGTAACATTACTTATAAATTGTATCAGTGACAGATTCAAAGACATTTGGGTATTGTAATAAAAGTTATTTATTCCGCAGTTATTGTATGGTGTCGTTTCTGAGACTCTAACCTGTGTGTGTGTGTGAGGCATATATTGAGGGGTCACGAGCAGGTGAATTATGTGCGGTGTGAGTAATACAGGTAAGGCAAGGAGTAAATGGATCGTGACTACTCTAAATCCCTGACCCCGGATTTGGGGCTGTTACAACTGACTTAGAAGGTACCAAGTTTAGAAGATAAGCCGTTGTTTCTAGAGCATGCCCCCAAAACGACTTGGGTAAATTCGAATAACTCATCATCGATCTAACACTCTCTAAAAGAGTCCGGTTCCTTCTTTCTGCTACACCATTTTGCTGAGGTGTGCCAGGTGCAGTCAACTGGGATGAAATCCCATGTTCTGATAAATATTCTCTAAATTCTCCAAGCAGGTATTCGCCCCCACGATCTGATCGTAGTGACTTGATACATTTTCCTGAATTTCGCTTTTCCGCACTTGCTTTGTACTCTTTGAATTTTTCAAAGCACTCAGACTTGCGGTGCAACAGATAAATGTATCCATATCTCGAATAATCATCAATGAAAGTGACAAAATATTCATACCCACCTCTCGCTTGGATATTCATAGGTCCACATAAATCAGTATGAACCAATTCTAACACATCTTTGGCTCTATTTCCTTTTGCCTTAAAAGGTCTACTGGTCATTTTTCCTTCCAAGCAAGATTCACAGACTGGAAATGGTTCCACTGCCAACGAGCCTAAAGGCCCATCTACTACCAATCTTTGAATCCTCCTTAAGTTAATATGACCTAATCTCAAGTGCCAAAGATATGCTTGGTTCAATCCAGAAGGTTCCTTTCTTTTACTAGAGGTAGAAAGTGTATTATTAATTTCACTTGGTTGCAGCATTGGTTCTATAGGATTAATAATATATAAATTGTCTTGCAATGTACCAGAACATATAACTCGTTTATTCATCATAATGGAAACATTACGATCCAAACAAACATTATAACCATCCATAGCAAGTTTAGAAACCGAAATTAAATTCCTTCTAAATGAAGGTACATAAAGACAATTATTCAAAACCAAAATCCTATCATAACCAAAAGATAAAGAAATAACTCCAACTGCAACCACTGCTACTTTCGTAGCATCTCCCATGAACACATATATCTCGCCATCTCTAAGCAGCCTGGTTTTCTGGAACCCCTGCATGGAATTACAAACATGATCAGTGGCTCCTGTGTCTACACACCAAGTGCTCGTAGACATAGCCGCTATATATGTTTCCGTAACAAGAGAAAGAGACATACCAGCATTGTTCTTCTTAGACAGAGGACAATCCTTTTTCCAGTGACCCGACTGCTTGAACTTGAAGCACTTGCCCTTAGGCTTCTTCACTGAATTCTGAACTCCCAATGGTTTCACAACTTTCTGTGTCTGAACCTTCTTCTTCTTCTTTCCTTTCGGCTTTGAAGAAGAAACTTTCTCAGCCACATTTACCTGAACATGCTGCTGAAATAATGATTCCGCTGCCTGAAGCTCTGTCAGAAGTTCTGCAAGACTATACAACTTCTTGTTCATGTTGTAATTCAAGCGAAACGGCTCAAAGCTTTTTGGCAAACTCATAAGTATGATATCGACCTGCGTTTCCGCATCAATATCAGCACCAAGGACCTCTAGTTCATTTATATGAGACATCATCAGAAGAACATGGTCCCTTACAGGTGTTTTTTCAGCCATCTGAGTGTTCATTAGAGACTTCATTGCTACTTGCCTAGCAGCCCTATTCTGATCTCCGAAAAGCTCCTTGAGATTATAGAGCATATCTGCAGCAGTGGTCATGGCCTGATGCTGATGTTGCAAAACACCCGACATTGCTGCCAGAATGTAACATCGCGACATCTCATCTGCCTTAGTCCACTTCTTAAAATACTCTTTATCCTCATCCGGAGCATCGGCAGCAGGCTGGTCCGGTTTGGGTTCAACAGTACAAAATTTAAACTCTTCAGCAGTCAACACTATGTCCAAATTGCGTTTCCATTCAATATAGTTAGGTCCGGTAAGTTTGTTATCCTTAAGTATGGTGAAAAGTGGATTAAAGCCCATTCTATCCTGAGAATCATGCATATAACACTTAATCAGAAAATTGCATATATCTTAAAACCTATTTGTTTCCTCTAACAATTAATTAAAATTAATGCACTAATATTTAAATTCCATAAATATCTGGTACGCCATGATGGATGACATATATACCATTTAAATTTAAATATTACTTCGGTCCTACTACTAAATAATACGCCACGTTAGGGTGGACTATATATTATCTTTCATAGCTAAGTGTATACCATTATTTAGATCTTAAGTTGCCTTTAGTCAGACCCATCCGTTCGATGTATCAATGGATAAATCCCAGGTGTTTTCGGTGAAGTCACAGACGGACTCGCTTAAAAACACAACCCCTAAGACAGAAATATCCATTATCAACATCAATCAAGGAATGTCCAACTTTTTTCTCGAATTCTATGAAACTTGGTATGTCACGATGGGGTGAGCTTACCTTTCATTATTCGTGATTAACTTAAGAAGATTGTCCTAGTAATATCCTTAACACTACCCAGACGTCATAAATCATACGCCACGATGGGTGACATATATCCAATTCATAATCGTCCTAGTGTTAAATTACATACAACCAATAATGGATGACCATGGGGTCTAATATCAAATTAATTCCCTCTCCCACTTAGTATTTTAACATGAGTAATTTTATCTAGATGCATCGCCCTATGTTATTTCTTCGAGGTCCACATGTTATCAAAATAACAATACAAAGAACACATAACATAGCATAGCATGCATCTCTACATAATTAAATGGGGCCTATGTCATTATAATTATGTCTAACATGCATTCCAAATACACACATAATTTAATAACATAAAACATTTAATTAAAGCAATAAATGAAAATTTATGTCCATGTCGTCCTATTTATGTTAACCATGCAATTAAAATTACACACATAATTAACAACACACATAATAATTATTTAATGCAATAATTAAAATTAAATAGCAGAAAAATTAAAATAAAAAATAAATCCACTATTATGGCCAAAAAAAAAAATTTCATCCGAAAATCCTGCGAAAACTTCAACTCGCTGTTTGAGGGTCTAAACGAGCTCAGACGCACATGAAACTTTGACAACGTCATGTTTCAATCGTGTAGCACATCGAAATCCCTTTCCGAAAAGGTATTACTCATCGAAATCCGACACCGTATACAAAAGTTACAACAGTTCGAAGTTGCATAGGCCAAATCTTGTAGCATCAGCGGAAGAACTTTGTTTTCTTGCAACTCCGTCGATCAAATAGTTACATACAACATAACATACCTATTCTATTATATCAGATCATAATCTAACATGAATACAAATCATGATTACAAGATTACAAAATCATAATAGAAAACAAAACTAGCACGATCAACCCTCGTGATTTACAACCACGATAAACCACGTGGAAACCAAAACAAAAAATAACCACGATTAAACCACGTGGGATCCAAACACATAATTAAAATAAAACGAGGCCATAATAGTGGATACTAAACAACCTGCAAAAGATTATTATCCAAGCATACCACTATACATACATAACCAATTTTAATTACGACATGGACATCATATCATAAAACATAGAACCCATAACCAGGCTCTTGATACCAATTGTTGGGAACCACGGACTTGGGGTTCTACTACATTTTATGATACACAATTAAGGAGTGCGAAAAGAAAATCACCTTGTTAACGGTTGATTCCACGCTCTTCTATTGTATTCCCAAATTCCCTTGAGCGAAGTGTGGCCTCCGTCTTCTCAAGTTAACCTCTCTTCTTGCTCCTAGGTGGCTACAATATTTTTCTTGACCAACCCTAGCAAGAAGAGAATAAGAATATATATAGGGCTACAATAGGGATCATGGATAATTAGGTTGGGCCTTTTAATTACATCCTGGGCCTAGCCCAATGTAATTAAATATTAATTCAATCCACTAAAGAATTAATATTTGCACTACCTTTCCTAATACCGCAACTTAATTAATTAATTCGGTTCCAATATTATTTGCTTATTAAATTCCCCATGTTTAAAATAGCGCATGCCCATTAATTAAATAAATTACTGATAATTCATTTAATTAACACCTTATATCCTTGATCATCCACTCTACCTTTATTTAATTATGCCGGAATAAATCCACCTGCAGGGTTTCACATAATTAAATCCTTTTGAGCTTTCAAGGGGACATCATTAACCCGAATATTATCAGGACACGGATTCCTTCAATAAATAATATTCACCATATATATTATTCCATCACCCAAAATATAATGATATAATTCAAAAGAATTATTTCATATATAAATCAAAGCATGTAAATAATATACACGTGTCAATTACTATATCCGGATTAAGAACCTAAGCATTAATAATAACATAGAATCTTAGTTCACCTTCTTAATCAGTTTAAGGGAACAATTCTAAATTTGATCTTGTTCAATATACACAAAGTATACAAGTATTATTTAATAGTCAAGATAAACTATTCCCAAATAATACTTCAGTTATTCCAGTGGTTTGTCTAATTCCACTTAAACTGTGAACCCTTTATATTATCTATAGACACTGATAATTTAATCTTCTGTTATCCCATTTGATACTAAATTATCCACAATATATAATAAATAGACAATGTAAAAATATGCAATCAAGATTCTCAATAAAATGGACAATGTTTATATACTACTAATGAATAGTTTAGTATAAAACCCAACACCTCCCTTATGACTCCTGTAGTCCCTTCTCTCTCTCCTCTATATTCTTGCATCATGGGCTCCCCATGGCTCACACCTCTCACACCCTCACCTTCACCTACTAAGGTGGAACTCTCAAACTCTCCTTTTGCCTGGCTGGAAGAAATAGCCAGCCTCTCACTCTCATTCTCTCCTTTTGCCTGGCTGCAAGCCAGCCTCTCAGTTTCACTCCCTCTCAATCCTAGAAGTGTCTCAACTACCACTAGATCATCTGCACTAGTTGTGGAAACAACTTGATTTTCAATTAGAGGTGCAGAGTGAACTATCAACGGAATGGTAGTTTGAACTGTCAACGGTATGGATACCGTTGATGGAGAAACACTTGTCAACGAAATAGACTGTTTCGTTGATGAAGTCAAGAAAGCACTTTGAGAATGAGAAATTACAGTAGAGTCTGTGGTGATTGATTTGAGAGATTGGTCCACAGATCCCCTTGCAACTTCAGAAAAAAATGGTTGATGGCCCAACAAATCACTTAACAAGTGATGGCCACCAGCTTCAGAGTGGGGCTTCTCCAAGATTAGAGTTGGAGAATCAGGAATAGATGTATGGATCATGTCCACATCTAGAGATAGAGTTGGTGAATTTGATGGAGATAGTTCAAGATTGATATCAAGAGAATGGGACTGTAACCCCAGAGTGATAATAGGGGTTACATCAAACTGAATTTGAGAAACTGGAAGTGTTGCTTCCAGTGTGTGTGCACCCTGTGAACCCTTGGACTTTTGCTTCACTCTCCTTTGGTATTGGGAAAATGTAGACTGTGGGCTAGAAGTGTCCCTTACCCTTTTGGACTGTGCTCTAGGTTGAGAGCTTGTTTCAATAATCACATCCTTTTGGGAGGATGCAATTAGACTTGTGTTTAAATCCATTTTACTCATTGTGCCTTGTTGGGAAGACACAATGGGGCTAGGCTGGGAAACACTTACCTCACCTTCCTTATCCTTGGGGTTTCTTTGACTTTCACCCCTTCCCTTACCTCTCACAACTCCAGACTCACTCCCCTTAGGTTGTGTGGTAGTTCTTACAACAGGTGCCTTTTGAGAAGCACCTGAGGTTGGCTTGGAGGATTTCTTAGATTTTGGTTTTGTTGCTGGGGCAGGAGCCTGTTGGGTCACACCTACAGACTCCATAGCAACTGGATTGGATGAAACAATGGAAGTAACAGCTATACTAACAGGGATAGCAGTAGTTACCTCAATAATTGGCAGATACACCACTGGAACATCACCATTGTGGTTCAGCCTCAGTATGTCTGTCAATACTCTCTTCTCTTGCATAAAGCACTCAAACCTGGCAGTAGGGTTAGAGATAACTAATGGTGCTGGACTAACATGATTAGCCAGCATCATCAGAAACCTTGCATAATAGATATTTTTCTTCTTATTTGCCTTATCACCCAACTTAGCACCAATTTCATACATAAGTTGGGTGCTAAAGTTGTAATATCTATCATTTAGAAGCATGGTTAGGAGAATTAACATAGAGTTAGTTAATGCATCAAAATTACTAATCTTTCCAGAAAAGACCTTAATGAATGCATCAGCTAAATAACTGTATTCCCTAACCAAACCTCTCCTAATTATCTTACCCAAGTTATCAGTAGGCAAAGAGTAGTTTATAGAATTTAGCATGGTAGTTATTTCAGTGTTAGTAGGCAAAGCATCACAGTTATTATCAGGAATATGTAAACATGCTTGCAAAACATCAGAATTAACTATGTACTCATTACCTTGAAGAGTGAATTGCAGTGTGCCGTTTGTTCCACTATACTCACATGAGGTCCGAATCTCCTCGATTACTTCATTGTAGAGTGGTGTAGAGTGAAACATCGCATAGCTCAACTTACAGTTCCTCATGAAATCCATCATCTTGAAAAAGATGTTGTTCGGACTCTCCTTAACAACAAATGGAATAGAATTGTTCTTCTCATAGATGAACCCACCAGCAGACATAAGCTTGACTATGGGTGCCATTGTTGAGTGAGGAAAAGCTTCGAGCTGTATTGCTTGTTAGAGAGAAGAAGATTGAAAAACTTTTGGAATTTTTGAGAACAGGTAAAAATGAAATAAAGAAATTGAAATTTCTTAAATACTCCCCCAAAAATTCTCAGAAATTAAGTCCAATAATTAATCTAAATTACCTGATTGGCTTAAAAAAGTAACCGTTAGAATTAAATATTACCACGATTTATACTTACAGGGGTGTATGTATAGATCGTGATAAAGAACGTGCAATTTCAACGGTTCAGATTAAAAAGCGCTACATCAACGAATCAGGATTGGGCGGTTAAAGTCCCGTCTTATTTCGTTGATAAAGCTGCGTTTCGTTGATATAAAAGAGCTATCAACGAAACACCCAGAAAAATGCTAAGACTGTCAACGAAATGGTGCGTTTCGTTGACATAGTAATTTTGACTTAGACAAAATTTCACCTTTTCCTGAGAAAATCAATTCACAGAAAAATTATAGCAAATTCCTGGCTGCATTTTAACTTGCAAAAATCTCAAAATAATTAAGAGAAATTTAGCATACCTAGCTCACTTACTAATCTTGAGAATGTGGATTCATCAAGTGGCTTGGTAAAGATGTCTGCAAGTTGTTGTTCACTTGGAACAAAATGTAACTCCACAGTACCATTCATAACATGTTCTCTAATAAAGTGGTACTTGATGTCAATGTGCTTGGTCCTTGAATGCTGCACTGGATTCTCAGTAATGGCAATGGCACTAGTGTTGTCACAGAAAATAGGAATTTTCTCAACTCTTATTCCATAATCAAGTAGTTGATTTTTCATCCATAAAATCTGTGCACAACAACTTCCAGCTGCAATATACTCAGCCTCAGCTGTGGAGGTGGAAACTGAGTTTTGTTTCTTGCTGAACCATGATACAAGCTTGTTTCCTAGAAATTGACAGGTTCCTGTTGTGCTTTTCCTGTCAATTTTACATCCTGCATAATCTGCATCTGAATAACCAATTAGTTCAAAACCAGATTCTCTAGGATACCAAATGCCAAGGTTTGGTGTTCCTTTGAGATATCTGAAAATTCTTTTAATAGCAACTAAATGGGATTCCCTAGGATCAGCCTGAAATCTAGCACATAGACATGTAGCAAACATAATATCAGGTCTACTAGCTGTTAAATATAAAAGTGAGCCAACCATGCCTCTGTAACTTGAAATGTCCACAGATTTTTCCTTAGTATTCAATTCAAGTTTGGTGGCAGTAGGCATGGGTGTTTTGGCAGGAGAGCATTCCATTAAGTTAAACCTCTTTAACAAATCATTAATGTACTTGGTTTGACTAATGAAAATGCCTTCATTAACTTGCTTTACTTGAAGACCAAGAAAATAAGTTAATTCTCCCATCATGCTCATTTCATACTTACTTTGCATAAGCTTGGCAAACTTTTGACAAAGTTTTTCATCTGTAGACCCAAAAATTATGTCATCTACATATATTTGAACAAGTATTGTAGAGCCATTCACAATCCTATGAAAAAGAGTTTTATCTACAGTACCTCTAGTGAAGTGATTCTCAAGGAGGAACTGTGAAAGTGTGTCATACCAGGCTCTAGGTGCTTGTTTCAAACCATAGAGTGCTTTGAGGAGGAAGTATACATATTCTGGAAAATCATCATCTTCAAAACCAGGAGGTTGACTTACATACACCTCCTCTTCCAATTCCCCATTCAGAAAAGCACTCTTCACATCCATTTGATAGACCTTGAAATTGGCATGAGCTGCATAGGCTAGGAAAATCCTTATTGCTTCTAGTCTTGCAACAGGAGCAAAGGTTTCATCAAAATCAATTCCTTCTTCCTGTGAATAGCCTTTTGCAACCAATCTAGCTTTGTTCCTTATGACTATGCCATTTTCATCCATCTTGTTTCTGAACACCCATTTTGTGCCTATGACACTCCTGTCCTTAGGCTTGGGCACCAGCTTCCAAACATTGTTCCTTTCAAATTGGTTTAGCTCTTCTTGCATAGCCAAGACCCAATCTGGATCTAGAAGTGCATCCTCAACTTTCTTTGGCTCATCTTGAGACAGAAAGCTCCTATATAGACATTCTTCTTGAGTTGCTCTTCTAGTTTGGACTTTTGAAGACACATCACCTATAATAAGTTCAAAGGGATGATCTTTAGTCCATTTCCTTGAGGGAGGAAGATTTGCTCTTGAAGAAGTAGCTTCATGATCATGATTGCCTAGATTAGATATTTGTCCTTGAGAAACTCCCCCTGAGTTTGTTGTCCCTAATTGATCACTCCTGGAAGCATTTCTGTGACTCTCAACGGAATGACCATTTTGACTGTCAACGAAACACTCATTCTGACTGTCAACGAAATGACCATTCTGACTGTCAACGAAATGACCATTTGGTCTACTAGCAGCTATTCTTTTCAATCTTAATGCAGCAATTTCATCTTCACTGCTGCTTTCATCTGTGCTAGATACAACAACTTTGGACTGTTTCTCAATAGTCTTATCATGATCCATTTGTTCTCCTTCCTCATTCTCAAAAGAGAGACTTTCATGGAAACCTTCATCACAGAGACCCTGAATTTTGAGATCATCAAAAACAACATGTACAGACTCCATAACAATGTTGGTTCTGAGATTGTAGACTCTGTGGGCTTTCCCTGCTGCATAACCCACAAATATTGCTTCATCTGCCTTTGCTTCAAATTTCCCCAAATGCTCAGCTTGATTTCTCAGAACAAAGCACTTGCATCCAAAGACATGAAGAAAATCCAATAGTGGTTTCTTTCTTTTGAGTAGCTGATAAGGGGTCATTCCTTTGGCCTGATTAATCAAAGAAATATTCTGAGTGAAGCAAGCTGTATTAACTGCCTCAGCCCAAAAATAAGTTGGTAACTTTGATTCATCTAGCATTGTCCTTGCAGCTTCAATAAGTGTTCTGTTTTTCCTTTCAACTACACCATTTTGCTGTGGTGTCCTTGCTGCTGAAAACTCATGCAAAATACCATTTTCTTCACAGAACACCTTCATGCTTGAATTCTTGAATTCTGTCCCATTGTCACTCCTAATCCTTCTTACTTTCAAGTTAGGATGATTGTTTACCATCTTGATGTGATTGATAATGATTTCACTTGCCTCATCCTTGGAGAGCAAAAAGAAAGTCCATGTAAATCTAGAAAAAATCATCAACAATCACAGGACAATATTTCTTCTTTGAAATAGACATGACATTTACAGGGCCAAACAAATCCATATGAAGCAACTCAAGCTGATGGACAATTGATGACTCTGTCTTGCTTTTGAATGATGCCTTCTTTTGTTTCCCTTTTTGACAAGCATCACACAAACCATCCTTGGAAAACTCCACTTGTGGGATTCCTCTAGCAAGATCTTTCCTCACCAAATCATTCATAACTTTAAAGTTCAGATGAGATAATTTCTTGTGCCATAGCCAACTTTCATCCTTGCTTGCCTTGCTGAAGAGGCAAGTGATGGTTTCTGGACTTGTGCTACTAAAGTCAGCAATGTACACATTCCCTCTTCTGAATCCAGTCATTACCACATTGTTGTTTCCTCCTTTAGAAACAACACAGGCTTCTTTAGAAAAAGTAACTAAAAATCCTTTGTCACAAAGTTGGCTGATACTAAGCAAATTGTGCTTAAGACCATCCACCAATGCAACTTCATCTATGATGACATTCTCTTTTGAAATCAAGCCATATCCCTTAGTGTAGCCTTTGCTGTCATCTCCAAAGGCAATACAAGGGCCAGCTCTTTCCTGAAACTCTGTGAGCAGGGTAGAATCACCAGTCATGTGTCTTGAACAACCACTATCCAAGTACCAAAGATTCCTTTTGTCTCCCTGCACACAATAGAACCAAATCAAGTCGATTTTGGTACCCAAGTTTCCTTGGGTCCTGTTTTGTTAGCCTTTGCTTTTCCTTTTATATCATTTTTCACCTTGGGCTCAGATTGATTTAAATCAATCTTTATCCTTGGTGTTGATTTCTGAGGATTGCTCACTTTTTCATTCTCAGCATGCATAATTGGAGGAACAAACATGTTATTCATATTCCATGGCATTTGTGGCACATTAAACATATTCATGTATGGATTAGACACAAATGGCATGCTGGCATATGGATTTTGAAATTGTGCATATGGAGCAAACATGTTAGGCATAACAGGCATTGTAGGCATAGAACTATTCATTGCAGGCTTGGGAATTTTCACTTTAACAGTCTTCTTAACAGATTTGCAGTTAGTAGATAAATGACTAACACTTCCACAATTAACACATGTCTTTCTAGGAGCATATTTATCAGGTGTGTAATTGTTGTGTTTGTTAATTCCTACTTTGCCATTCCTGTTATTCCTTTTATTTCCCTTAGCCTCAACTTGAACATTCTCTAACTTATCTTTCAATTGCTTGTTGGACAAGTGACCTACATTAGCTCTCTCAACAGGCTTCTCAACTTTCTTTGATTTACTAGACTCACCTTGAACAAAGTTCTTGGTGACAGGACCATACTTATTATTAAGTCTAGTGAGTTCATCTTTTCTTTTCTCTGTCAACGAAACACCCTGATCGGTTGATGGTTCATCTGTCAACGAAACATTGCATTCCGTTGACATATCAACCTTCAACAAATGATCATTGTTGTTTGTTGACTCTGTTTCTGATTCTAAGGTTTCACAAACATACCCTAGTTTCTCTTTGTTCTTTTTCCATGATTGTTCACAGAAAGATTCCATACCTTGAACATTAATGATGTTGGTAGCAACATTCCTGGCATCTTTCCATTTAGAAATCACACTTTGTTCTATTTCTAGTTGTGTCTTAAGAATTTCTTCCCTTTGTAATACGTTCTCAAGTTCCTTCTTAGCATCCCTACTAACACATCTCATTTTCTCAAATTCAATGAGCTGTGCTTCTAACATTGCATTCCTATCACTTAAGAGCAAATTAGTCTCTTTTATTCTTGAATTCTCTTTGGTAAGTGATTTAAGAGTAACACGCAAATTATATAATACAGTAGACATTTCATTTACTGCACTATCGCATTCCTCTTTAGAAAGCTCAGAAAGATTAGTAATTGTTACCTGGTTGCTTGAGGAGCTTGCTTCCTGCTCATGATTGTTAGCCATAAGAGCCAAGTTGACATATTCAACATCATCATCAGAATCTTCACCATTACCAGCCCAATCATACTCCTGAGACATGAAAGCCTTTTCTTTTTGCTTGAGAAGTTCAAAGTATTTCTTTTTATAATCAACAGGCTCAAATTTCCTGTTGCTCTTCTCAATCTTGGGCTTTCTGCAGTCTCCAGCAAAGTGACCAAGCATTCCACAATTGAAACATTTAGATTTAGACTTTTCAATCCAGTTACTTTTGTTAGGTTGAAAGTCTCTCCTTGGTGGCCTTGCTTCTGAGTTTCTCTTGAACTTGAACTTAGAGAATTTTCTTGACAGAAAAGCAATGTGTTCATCAATCTCATCTAAGTCATCCAAGTTGGCTGGTTCTGGTTCTTCTTCTTCTGTCATCTTACCTTTACCCTTGCTAACATCACTTCTACAACTAGCTCGACTAGTTGTGGCCTTTGCAGCTTCATCAGTGTCATCTTCCAGTTGGTTCACAGATGCAATCAATGCAATAGATCCACCCTTCTTCTGTACCTTTTCAATTTCCTCATCTTGCTCCATTTCCAGCTCATAAGTCTTCAAGGTTCCATAAAGCCTTTCAAGAGTGTAGTCTTTGTACTCTTGAGTGTTTCTGAGAGAAACAGTCATAGGCTTCCATTCTTTTGGAAGAGCTCTAAGAAATTTAAGGTTTGAATCCTTGGTTTGATAGATCCTCCCATACAACTTTAATCCATTCAAAAGCTTTTGAAACCTATTAAACATGTCATTTAGGGTTTCACCAGCTTTAAAATGAAAATGCTCATATTGTTGTATAAGGAGCTGCATTTTGTTTTCCCTAACTTGCTCAGTACCTTCACAGAGAGTTCTAACAGTGTCCCATACTTCTTTGGAGGTTGTACAGTTGATGACATTGTCAAACATCTCTTGCTCCAAACCATTAAACAGAATGTTCATGGTTCTCTTATCTTTATGGATTTCTGCAAGATCTTCAATAGTCCATTCTGAGACAGGTTTTGGAATTTCTACATCAGGAGCATCATCTGGCACTCCAACTCTAGAAGCAAACTTCATGGGAACGTGTGGACCTTTCTCAATGCAGTCTACATATCTCTCATCCATAGACATGAGATGTAAATGCATCTTTACTTTCCAGTGAAAGTAATTGTCCTTATCAAGAACTGGTATCTTCACACCTGCATCCTTCTTCACCATGGTTTCTGTTTTGGTCTTGATCTTTAAACTTCTTGTATGTTAGAAGCTTGCTTTGATACCAATTGTTAATCCCAAATGACCTAACAGAATTGTAGAAGGGGGGGGGGGGGTTGAATACAATTCTTGATATTTTCTTCAACTTAAAACACTTATAAATAAAACTGAACTGAATAAATAAAAACACAAGATATAAATAATTCAGTTGGATTGTTTGATGATCCAACTGAAGTGTTTTTATTACGGAAATAATCTGTGATACAAAAGTACACAGCTGCTCAGTTACAGAGTTGTAGAGAAGAATGCTCTCAAAGATAGCTAATACAAACTATTTGTTTTTCTTCTCTTACTCTATTTTAACTGCTACACTTGGTTATATATTCCCCAAGTTTACAATACTATTTTTGGCTACACTAAAGTACACTAAAGGTAACCGCCAATAGTTTGCTTTTCTTCCCTTTGTCCAGTGGTCCTTGGAGATCCTTGCTTTTGTCTTCATGCTTATTATGATCACTCCCAAGAGCCCAATTGGAAACTGGGATGTTTCCTTATTCCCCATGTCCATTTTAATGGTTTCCAATGCAAAGTACACTTCCACATCACCTTTAGATCTGTTCAGTAACCTGTCACTATCACTTTGTCAACTATTCAGAAAAGCAATAATGATTCGTTGATAGCAGGGAGATGTGTTTCGTTGATAGCTTTATTCTTCATTCCGTTGATGGTGTTTCTCTCGTTTCGTTGATGAGTAAACCCCATACCGTTGATGGTGTATCCTTGTTTCGTTGATAGAGTAATCCTCATACCGTTGACATGTCTTCACTTAGGCAAAATTACAAGGCATGATATACTTACAATTAACCAACCTATTTTGCCTATCTAGTACTTAGTCAACATGACTTAGGAAAC
Source organism: Heracleum sosnowskyi (assembly GCA_030848705.1). Classification (NCBI taxonomy): domain Eukaryota; kingdom Viridiplantae; phylum Streptophyta; class Magnoliopsida; order Apiales; family Apiaceae; genus Heracleum; species Heracleum sosnowskyi. The sequence continues at coordinate 95,058,005 of CM061244.1, forward strand.
CTATCTAATACATACATCAAGATGCATATCAAACTGTGAAGTATTGTACAGTGCAATTGCTACATCACTCATTTCGTTGATGAGCTACCTGTCAACGGAATGCTGCAAAGCATGCCATTTCGTTGACAGTTACAAAATGACTTAATACAAAATCTACTAAGTGTTTTTATAATTATCATCAAGAACAACATATTCCTAACACCCTGCATTCACAAAATGACTAAGTTGTTTTTGGTACCCACACTTGGTAGGGTTCAGTTGATTTAGAAAAAGTTTTGTTATTGATTCTTCTATCATAAACAACATTCTTCACAGTAGGAGACTTCACTGTGTTTGTGGCTTTAGAGTTTACACTCTTAGGCTCACATGAAGTTTTTACCCTCTCAACCTTGATTGGGGATCCTGTCCTGTGAGTCTGCATATGTGTGTGTGATTCACAGGGTTGTGCAGAATCAAGTTTATGCTTTAGAGATAAACAGTTAGCAATCACAGTCACATAGCATGTCATGCAGTTAGAATTACCACAGAAGGAATCATGAATAGTGTTCATGCCAACAGAATGGTTACTCAGGTTATCAATTTCAACATTTACAGGTTTATTACACTTATGAGTCAAATGATTCACAGATAAGCATTTCTGACACTGTTTCCTAGGAGCATTTGGCACATAAGCATAATTGTTGCCTTTGTTGACACCTACCTTACCATTTCTGTTTTGTTTCGTTTTCTTCACAACTTCTTTCTTGATTTTAGGACTCTTGACAAGGTTGTCTTTGGTTTCTTTCTGAACAACAGATTTGGGAGAGGAAGAAGTGTCCTTAGCAGCCTCATCTTCAAGTAATTGTTGTTTGATGACTAGTAGATCCTCATCAAACTCAACAACACTCTTTCTGAAGATGGGCTCTTTAACACTAGACAAAATAGTTGGAGCATTTTTGTTTAGAAAAGATTCTTTTCCTTTGCCCTTGGCCTTCTTCCTTCCCTTGTCATTCTCATAATCAAAACCAATTCCAACCTTACAGTCTTTAGTGTATTCCTTGTGATAGGTTTGAATAAGCTCAGAGGAGTTTCTATAGCTTCTTATCTTTAATTCATTTTCAGCAATTTGTTCCCTAAGAGCTATTTCTATCTGTTCAGCACAAGCCACTTTATTCTTAAGATACTCAACTTCCTTTTTCAAACCATCAAGGCTCACAACCATTAATTCAAGTTCCTCATTCTTTTCTGTAAGTTCAAGATTTTTAGCAGTTAGCCTATCAATTTCTTCATTGGCAACTAACATGCTAGTATGTATATTGAACATCTCAGTACTCATGTCTTCAACAGTTTGCTTGTATTGAGAGGGAGTCATATCAAGAGAAGTAAGAATAGGTACCTGACTTGAAGAATCACCATCATCAGAAAATGTCATCAAGGCATAGTTTGAATACTCTTGTTCTTCTTCTTCATCAGAATCATCCCAGCACTTTCCCTCTGCAATAAAAGCTTTACCCTGTTGTTTCTTGAGTAGAGCCTCATACTTAGCTTCAAGCTCTAAGTATGCTTTGTCCTTTTTGACCTTTTTGGGCTTCTTGCACTCTGTAGCAAAATGCCCAAGTTCATTGCAGTTATAGCACCTTATCTTGGACCTATCCACACTCCTAGACTTGTATCCTCCTTTAGCAGCACCAGCAATCCCTTTTCCTTTATTGAAGGAGTTTGAGCCACTTGATCCACCAGCATTTCCAGCATTGAACTTGGACTTAAATGGCTGCTTCCTTTTGAACCAAATGTTAGGATATCTCCTAGCCATATAGGTAAAAGATTTGTTTTCCATTTTGTCCAGCTCATCTATGCTGTAGAACTCATCTTCCTCAGGCAGATCATAGATAACTTGAGTCTCATCACCAGTATCTTCAACTTACAGCTCTTCAATCTTGACTTGACTGACTTTAAGAGATTCCATTCTTTGACCTAGATTGTCAGCAATCAGGGCACAAGAAGTATTGGCCATTAATCCTTGCTTTGATTGAATGGATCTCTTTTGAAACAACTCTAGCTCATATGTTTTCAAAACACCATACAACACATCAAAACCTATCTTGGTTAGATCCCTTTCTTTGAGGGAAGAGATTCTTGGTTCCAAGTGATCTGGTAGAGTCAGCAAAAACTTCATGTTGAGTTCTTCTGTCTCATAGTGTTTGTCATAGAGTTTGAGCTCATTTATTAGTTTGTTGAACCTCTTAAACACTTCTGTGATTCCCTCCTTTGGCTGAGCCATGAAAGCTTCATACTGTGAGACCAGAATCTGCTTCTTGTTCTTTCTTACTTCTGGAGTTCCTTCACATAGCACTTCTATAAGGTCCCACATTTTCTTTGCACTACTACAATGAGCAACAGTGCCATACATGTTGAAATCCATAGATTCACAAATGATAAGTTAGAGATGTCCATCTAGTGCTATTTTCTCCTTTTCAGGATCAGTGTATTTGGAGGGGTCTTTAGGCTCATATCTTACTGGTATTATCTCAGTACCGACAGTTGTTTCAGCAATCTCAATCATTGGAGTGAAAGGACCATGTTTTAGAATGTCTAAGTATATGGGGTTTGAAGCTTTGATGAAAAGCAACATCTTCTTCTTCTATAGACTGTAGTGCTCCTTGTTAAAGGGAGGAATCTTGATACTGCTTAGTTTCTGTGAACTCATTTTTGATCTTTTCCTGTTTGTAAGTCAACAGCCTGCTCTGATACCACTTGTTAGAAATGAATATCACTTAGAAACTAGATAGAGGGGGGTGAATGGATAGTTTTGAGATTTTTCGATTCTTGAAAACTAATAAGTTGTGAGAAATTATGTTGTGTAAAATGCGGAATCAAAATAAACAGAACACACACACAATTACTTTAATCTACTTTGTATTAAGTAAATTAAATACTACAGCTTCCAAAATTTCACAAGTGAAATTATGGCTTCTAAACAAGAATAATGTTTTCTTCCTTTTCTTACAGAGAAAAGAGTGCTTAAATATTTCTGTGTATCTCTCTTACAGCTAACAATGGAGTGTGCAAGATATATATATATATATCCTATACAAACTAGTGCACACTACTATTTACACAGTTACCCTTCACTGTAAGTCCAACTTATTCTGCCATAAGAGGTTAACTGTGTCAGGAAGGACCACTTGCTTTTCGGAGTCTTTCCCGTTTCTGTAGCAGCTTGTCTCTTATCTTTCTCTCCAAGTTTTGTTGTAGATTTGCCATCTGTTCTTTGGACCACCTTACTACAACAGATGCTTCAGTATTTGTCTCCTTTGAATTTTAGTTCTGTACCTTGATTTGTCTTGTTATAAACGGCTAAGTGTTGACATCGTGAACTCTAGCATATTCCTGATTCTTTGACATGTCGACATAGTGCATTCTTGACTTTTCTATATCAGTGTTTCAGGAGTATGCGATATAGGCTTAGAGATGACTTTATGATATGACCTTCTTGAAGACTTTGCGACATAACCTTTTTGAGGACTTCGCGACATAGCCTTTTTGAGGACTTCTCGACATAGCCTTTTTGAGGACTTCGCGACATAGCTTATTTGAGGACTTCGCGATCTAGTACAATTTGACTTTGCGATCTCAACACTTCACGATATTAGTAATGAAGACTTCACGACATAGTACATTTTAGGACTATGCGATCTCAGTACTTCACGACATGGATATTTTGGACTTCACGACATATCTCTATTTTGACTTCACGGTATAAGGACTTAGATAAATTTCTGCAACTTATTTCTTCAGGGCCTTATTTATCTCCATCCTGTTGCTTGAACATTTCTGAACTTCTACCAGGATAATTATTCCATGGCCTATGTACATTCTAGATTACAAAGAACTTTCTAAGCTGATTATTATAACTCTGAGCATACAAGATAAAGCTAAGTACATGAAAACAAGACAAGTACAATAGAGACCTATACTATATCACAGAAAGAATTCACTAGGTCATGTAGAGTGACATAGTCACAATGAGTAGGCTTGTTAATAGTGGTACTCAGACATGCCTTGAGCCTAACATACGGGTTTGATTTTAAAAAATCCCGTAGAACATAAAAAAAAATTATTCAGTTATAATAGTAATAAATTTATAACTTTTGACATAGTATTTTTAGTGCATATCACGGGTAAAATACTAGTGAAGGTATTAAACAATATTTCCTCTCTTTTTAAATAATAATTAATATTTGATTTTTTGATACGCATTTTAGGGTTTTTTGACTATATAATTATAATTGATATCAGTCTGCAAGGCACCAGTCATCACAAAGGATATTCTAGAAAATGACAAACCAACAAAATTAATTAAAACATAATATAATAAATAACAAATAAAAATCGATATAATACGTGTTGTTAAAAAGGTATTTCACAGAATGACAAACTAAAAAAAAAAATTAGAACAAAAAATAATAAGTAAAAAATAAAATCAATATGATAAATTACAAAATGAGAAAATTAAAATATTAATTTGAACATAAAAAAAATAAAGAATACAAATGGGGGTGAAGAAAATAACAGGGTATCGAGGTTTCAACTTGGTTGTGAAGAAGCGAATGTCATATTTTTATGATCGAAAACCAAAAACCAAAATTTTAAATGTTTCGAATATTATATAATAGTATATTATTATCAATATTATTAAATTATTTATTATTTAGAATAAATGAACGAAATTCGAAAACCAAAATTTTTAATGTTTTGGCAATTATATAATAGTGTTGCTTTTAAAAAAAATTGTGAATAAAAATATTTGTATAATATTTTTTATACAAATCCAAGGAAATTTAAAAAATAATATTTTTATCTAGGTGGTTAATGGACTTAAAAATGTGTGTCAAAAAATCAAATATAAATAATTTAAAAACATAGGAAGCAACGATTTTTTAGTTGCAAAACCTTTTCAAAATTTATTAAATTAAAAAATTTTAAATCAATTTTTAACTAAGAATAAATCAATAATCAACTGTATTTTGAAGGGTTTTTTTTTCCAAAATTACAACTTTTATATAAAAAAATTTCAAAAGTTCAATTTTATATAATATAGTTTTTAATATATAATTTTATTTTATATTTAAAAAACCATTTTACAATTTTTCAACCTAAAATACAGTTTTAATTTTATCTTAGTTTAATTTTTTTTAAATTGATTTTTGGATTGATTCTAGTTGTAAACATAATTACAAGTTATGCAACATAAATCGAATTCCAAATCAAAAATTTTAAAGTTAAAATGAAATAACATTTTCTTTTATCAAGTAAATAGAGTTACATTTCGAACTGCAAAAGTTGCGGACCGTTTTTTAAAAATGAAACTTAGAAAATAATATTTTAAAGATAAATTTTAAAATAAGTTTAAGAATGTAGAATTTTCCTGTTTTAAATAACTTGGTTGTGCGTTACTGGCCGGCGATAAAAGTATTGGCGTATTGCATATATAGGTTAAAAAGTACTCCCACCAGTAATACGTTATTTTAACCTAAGCCAGAAATTCACCTCACCATGTTACCATGGAGGTTAGGAAAATCAGTAGGGCCGGCTTTACTCTGGCACAGCTTCAATCCTTGTAGTTGTAGATATATATCGACAAGCCCTCTTTATTCTTTTAATTGCTTTCCCATCTTAAATTCCTCCTCCAAATTTATAAATCCTTACTTGCAGCCTTCTCAACAAAATTCTTTTAGTGGTAAATAAATTTGACTCTTTTAGTTAATATCTTTAAATGATATTGTAAATTTTAAGATTCTAAACTGTTACTTTTTTTACGGTGAATTTATTTGCGATTTTAACATATTTTGTAGCTATGGAATTGTGTGATCTTCTTTAAATTAATATTTATCTTTGTGTTGTGGACTTTGGATGATATTGTGTTCTTACGCTCACTTCATTTGCTTTTGATTCTCAAGGAAAAAGAAATTTTATATGTACACATGATAAAGAAGATGATGAAGATGTTCAAAAACCCTCCTTGACAAACCTTCTTGGCTCCCGTCAACGTGATTATGTTATCACAAACAAAGGAGAAAAGGTCAGAATTCTGCATTAAAAAGTGATCACTGAGAGGCGGGGGGATGCATTAGAATATGCATGTGGGGAATAATTTGGAATAATCGGACCTCAAGGTTATGATCAGAAAATATAAATATACATGTAGTCTTAAAACCCAAATATTAGAATAACATATTGATATCAGATATAAATGTAATGAGATGTGTTGTGTGATTTTTATGTTTAGATATGTATAAATATTTGATCGTCCTCTTATTAGTTCTGAACACACAAGAAAGCAAATCATTTGCCTTGCTATTTTTCTTTTTCCTGACATGTATTTAGTGCCCTAATTAATTGAGGAATCATCCTTATAATAATTCGCCATTGGCGCCTATTTGTCTCCTAGGTACCTATTCATACTCTCGAAGAAAAGGTGGTAGGCCTATATTTTTATGAAGCCGGTAGTAACGGTGTTTCCCCCCAAGATATTCTAAATGTTTACAAAGAGTTGGCAAAAACTAAAGATAAATTTGAGATTGTTCTCATTTACCTCAGTGACCGGCCAGCTTGTAATGAGTAGTCATACTGGAAAGTGTTTAAGACCATGCCTTGGTTGGCACTTCCGTTTAAAGACCCAAATATTCATAAATTGAAGCAAATTTTTGAGTTTTTTCCGGATCATTTTAACTACGATTATGATCATTGGGATCAAGAGCCGTCTCTTGTAATATTTGGACCTCACGGAGAATTTATCGAACCTTTAGGCGGCTTTATCTTGAAAGTATTTCAAGATTACGCATTCACTTGCGAGAAAGTTGCCAAGTTAGAGGCTGAGACAGTACAGAAATTGAAGATGGAGATGATATGGGATCCAAGCACCATTGATAGAATATATATTTGTATATATTTTAGATGATTTTTATTCCCATATTAGTTATATTTTGCATTTAATTGGATCTTTATTAATTAGATTTTAATATTCTATTGTAGGAAGCAAGGAATTCTAATTTGGAAAGGATTGGAGTTGAATTAGAAGAAAATTCGGATTTAATGAGATATGTACGCAATACATCTTGTTTGGGCCGTATCTTGAGTTCTGCATATCAGATTTGGGCGATTAAACAGCCCACGCGAAGATAGCGAGATTTTCTTTTAGTATAGAGTGGCCCAGATATTAAAATCCAATTGGAGCAGCCCTGGAACAGCAGAGAAAGTCAACTACGAATTTTGACTTTAGAAATCTTTTCGGTTTGGGAAATCTTGTGTATTCCTTAAAACAATATAAAAATACTTTGTATTATTAGGTCATTATCATTAGACATATCATCTACATATATCCATAGCCACCAAGGGAGAAGCCAAAAGGAGGAGAAGGTGTACTTTATGCTTGGAGATTTTAACATAAGGATAACTCTTCTTCCTCTATACTTGTATTTTATGACTTTTATTATGATTATGGTTGGCTAGATATTATTGTTGGATGGCTGTTTTGAAACCCTAAATCTTATGACAATTGTGCAAGTTTGATATTCTGAGATGTGTTCTTGATTGTGCTTATATATACGTCAATGCTTGTAGAGATACATGAATTAACTATGGTATGTGGTCATCCAAATATGTTTTGTGATTGCTATCTCTATAAAGTCAATTAATCTTTCTATGTGGTCATGGGATTAATTGTATTAGTGTGTAATTCGTTTTAACCTTTCTATGTGGTTCATGGGGTTAAACGGATAGCAGAACTTGTTTCTATGTGGTCATGGCAAGTTCTCTGTAAGTATCTTTCAGACATATCATAAGAGTTTCAGAATTGTGTTATGGGTTTAGGGTGGATCTACATGCTTTCCAACATGTTTCAGGAATTGCTTACAAACAAACTTTCCCTTGTTTACTAGTTAATTTAGTTATTAGATAAAAACAACAAACCAAATCCATCTTTGATATTATTAGCAGAATAGAAGAAAAGTGATCCCTTGATCCTTGGCGTAGAACGATACCCTATTTACTCTAAATTACAAACGACACAAAAAGGGTTTAAGTTGAGTCACATCAACCATCTTCACCAAAACAGACGGGTCGCATGTGAGTTCTTTTGATGTTTGTTTCATGTTTTAAATCATTTAGTTATCGTTTATAGTCTGAATGAGCTCTTTTGATGTTTGTTTCATAGCATATATCCTTTAGTGCTCTTATATGTATGCTAGTTATATAACTGATCATCTCCTCTTTAATTTTAGATGAAATTCTCGCAACTTGCTGGAAAGAGAGTCATACATTTTTTTGAGTCACAATTCAGCAATGAGGACGATCACCAGTTCTTAGTGAAGTTAAAAGAAAGGTATCTCGAGTCAAGGGGAACAAATGATGAGTTCGAAGTAATCCACATCTTAGAGAACGAGAAGAACACTAAGCGGTCAATGCAAGATGTTCCGTGGTTGGTGTCACTTGTGAGTGATTTGTTACCTGGTGGTTATGATTTCTACAACGAATGCTATGGCAAACACTTTTGTTATTCTACACTTCTTGCCTTTGATGAAGAGGGTAACGTGGTAAGAAGAACAATATATCCTGTGCATGAGGACACAAATTTTCCTTTTTATTCAGGTAGTGTGGAGGAGGAGACCTTGTCTCTGTTAATAAATAGTTTTATGTTGGACTATTGGAATTACTATCCGAACAAGGGGCGGATTTACACTCTCCACAAAAAACTGAGACAGCCTAGTTGCAGGAACATAATAGGTAGCGAATACAGAGTTTGGAGCATTGATATGTGAAGCTCTGGAGTCTACATAGAAGGGATTTTCAGCCACACATAAATAATGTGGGTAGAAATTAAAATTGTAGTTCTGCAACTGCAAGTATGATAGATGTCGATGCATTTCTATATTTCATTAGCATCAGAAAATTACAAAATTACAAAATTTCTATATTTCTAAATATGTTGGATATGCTTGATTATTATTTTTTGGGAAAGTTTCAGTAAAACAAAATTTACAAGATGTTGAATACAAGAAACCAGAATTAGGAAAGACAGATAAACAATTTATGGTTAACTGATTAGGTCACCGCGTGATCAAACAAATTATTAAATTAGGTGTTAAGTAAGAATAATTTCTGAGGTACAAATTCCCATGTATTATCAAATAAAATCAAGTTCTGCTTAATGGTATTAAAATTTTGAAGACAGGTCGATTATTTATGTGATAATTATATTATTTAGATGTGATCTCGACTCTCTATTATTGTGTTCATGTTTATATATTTTATGGTTCCAACTGCAAATAATTTACAAATAATTCTGTGCTGAGTGTGATATCAGACCATAATACTCAACAATGTACTGTTTGTTATTATATTACTCAGGTAATGCCTGCTTGGACTAGATTGTTGGTTAGAAATAAGTTTATTTGATAGTTGACGACTTCTTTGGCATATAATTCGACACAATACTATGAAAGCAAGTGTAATGTGGAGGAAGTAAGATTTGGATCTGACTCCAATGTCGGGATGATAAAACCTAACGCTGCTAAAAGCTGGGAGAAGTTGAAGAAACAGAACATAAGATACCAGAAGGTCACTAAAGCAGAAGTATGTCTGTACTTTTAGTTGTGGAATAATATTTCATTTTTTTTTTCTAGATTTTTTTTTTTCAGTTGGTACACTATCTTGCCGAATGATAGGTCAAATGCAAAGAGATAACCTATCCGAGTTTATATTGGTAACAAATAGGAGAGATGTATATTGTTGTTACGATGGATCACCCATAAAACTTCAGTACTAAGCTATGAAATGTTTATACCAAATGAAGAATTAATATCTATCATCACCTATTCTAGAATTTTTATTATTTGTGACTTGGGATCAACTCCATTATTAGCCACTTGTTCTCACAAAACTGAAGTACTTGTAGTTCGATTTTTTTCCTAAATCTGAATGGATCTTTTGGACTTACATTCAGTGGCAGAGGGAGAATTAGGCTCGCGATTAGAAAAGGCCACTTGAGATCCTATCTGTGGAACAACTTACAGTGTGCATTGTGATTTGGCTTATAAAATGTTTACATATTATGTTTATTTTGTAGGTTAAGTCTGAGCAGTTGGCAGGAAAAATTTACACATAATTCTGTGCTGAGTGTGATATCAGACCATAATACTCAACAATGTACTGGTTGTTATATTTCTCTAGACTCGAATTACTCAGGTAATGCCTGTTTGGACTAGATTGTTGGTTAGAAATAAGTTTATTTGATAGTTGACGACTTCTTTGGCATATAATTCGACACACTACTATGAAAGCAAGTGCAATGTGGAGGAGGAAGTAAGATTCGGATCTGACTCCAATGTCGGGATGATAAAACCTAATGCTGCTAAAAGCCGGAAGAAGTTGAAGAAACAGAACATAAGATACCAGGTCACTAAAGCAGAAGTATGTCTGTACTTTTAGTACTGGAATAATATTTCATTTTTTTTCTAGATTTGTTTTTTCAGTTGGTACACTGTCTTGCCGAATGAGAGGTCAAATGCAAAGAGATAACGTATCCGAGTTTATATTGGTAACACATAGGAGAGATGTATATTGTTGTTACGACGGATCACCCATAAAACTTCAGTGCTAAGCTATGAAATGTTTATACCAAATGAAGAATTAATATCTATCATCACCTATTCTAGAATTTTTATTATTTGTGACTTGGGATCAACTCCAATATTAGCCACTTGTTTCACAAAATTGAAGTACTTGTAGTTCGATTTTTTTCCTAAACCTGAATGGATCTTTTGGACGTACATTCAGTGGCAGAGGGAGGATTAGGCTCGCGATTCCTATCTGTGGAACAACTTACAGTATGCATTGTGATTTGGCTTATAAAATGTTTACATATTATGTTTATTTTGTAGGTCAAGTCTAAGCAGTTGGCTGGAAAATTATAATTACATACTTTGTGTCACTAGCACTTGAGTCGTAAGTTCTTATTCCGTCACACTTTCTTATTCTGTCACAAGTTATAAGTGGGTCCCATTCTAAACAAAAACAAATATTAAAAAAAGGGGAAAATTAAAAGGGCGACGGATAATCTGTCGTATATAATCTCCGAAATGCGACAGAATCCGTCATAACTATTCTCGGATTTACGACGGAATCAGTCATAATTAATCTCAGATTTACGACGGAGTCCGTCCTAAAGTGTCCAGAATTATGACGAAATTGTGTCCTTAAATGTCCAAAATTATGACGAATTTGCGTCCTTAAATGTCCAAAATTATGACGAATTTCCGTCCTAAAAATGCCCAGAATTATGACAAAATATGTCGTAAGTAAGTATCACATGATGATATATAGTGACTGAATCTGTCACAATTTCTGGACAGCAACCATTGTTTTGCCCATTTTTATTGTTTCCTACCTCAAAATGCACAATTAAACCTTTGATTTATCCATACGTTCCACAACACACATTCAAACTAATAGTACATTAAAATGGCACACGCATTTAAAAAGGAACTATTATATAGTCAAATCCACATTAAACATTACGCCAAAGGCAGATGAACAATATCATACAATCCCAAATCCGTTAAAAAGTTACAACCAACGTTCGTTGCAATGTTTCATTAACGGAAATAAACATGATCCAACCTAAATACGCATTAGCCAACTAATATCCAAAAGTAGACATAAATCAACCTAGCTGTAATATGCAAAAGTTAGCCACTAAGCTAATATATCCAAAAGTTAGCCGCTAAGCTAATATATCCAAAAATAAGCATAACCAGCCCTTTTAACTACAACTAAGTTGGTATATCCAACACCTCTAATCTCCCCTAATCCAAATCCCATTCATGTTCCCACTTCTACTTCGACCAGGAGGTGACTGACCCCATCATCATCATGATCAGAACCATGTTCATCCTCGCGAGCAATCGACTTACCCTGCAATTAAAAAAAATTGCATACCATTAGTATCTCAAACAAGGGTAATACTAAAGAAGTTAGCATTCTTATAAATGACCGTGTTTTGTATAATCTCAGCCAAAGAGGACAGTTATGCTGACCGTTACTGATCTCTAAGCACAAAATTAGAAATGCACCCGTATATTAGGGTATGTATACAAAGAGTATACATTGAACACTTAATCAATTTTGAAAGATTATTAATCAACAAAATCACACAAACAGGGCAATGCAACATAATTACAGTTCTTAGTTCTTTATATATCACATGCATAGACATGCAGAAAAATGTGCAAAACAATTAGTTCGCGTGTAATTAACAAATCAAGAACCTGCACAAGCCTGATTTGATTCAACGAGAAATGTTGAGAGCTTGATGCATCAGAATTCATATTGTTGAAGAAAAATCATTAGAGCTTAGATTTCAGTAATACGCTCTTATTAGATATATTCTTGATACCAAAATAGTGTACTCAATTTAATATACAGAGTGACAACCATAAGTGTATGAATTAGATGGCATGTCCTAAGAGGATTGTTAAGTCTAAGTTTATCTTTACAGTATGCTTTACGCTTAAGTAGTATTTTTTATAGGCTGGCTTAATTAAGACAGTAAGCATCGGTAAACAGATTCCAAGGCTTCTGCATTTGTTCTTCTTTAGTTTTCATTTTCTACATTCACTTACATCACCAAGAGCAGCTTTTCAACTATTGACAGTGTACCTAAGAACATTTTTTGCATTTTACCTCAAATCTAACTATGCACTTGGGAGAAAGTGAAAGCTGGCACAAGCTTCAACTCACACACATACACAGATACATTAATTAATTACGTGTACCTAAGAACATTTTTAACTACATATTTTGTACTTTTCTTTTGATTTTTAATTACGTGTATGTACTTTTCTTTTTTTTGGAACTCAATTATGTAATTGTACTTAAGAGCGGCTAATTTTTTAGTTTTTTAATATTAGCAATATCTTTATTTATTTACATCACTTTTAGTGCTATTTAATTTATATTACAAAAAAGTATCTTTAAAGTCATCTAGAAATAAATATCATTGTTTATTATTTTCAAAAATGTTTATATTACAATTGACTATTATGATGCTTGTGCAAAATTATAATTTAATTTGCTTTATTTTAACAAATATGCTTAATGATAATAACTTATATTTTAGATATAAGTAATTCATAAAACTAATTAACAATTAATTTTTATGTTTTCTTGTACTTGTTTGATAATTTTACTTCATATTTTAGTGACATGTCATTAAACATCAAAATGAAATTAATTTTTATGTTTTCTTGTACTTGTTTTATGGATAGAAGTTAAACAACACATATAGGTCACTTGAAACAGTTTTAGAATAGAACAACATGCAGGCCGTGAAGGAGTTCATGTAAGGTAGTACTACCTACTACTCCCTTTTTCCATTCTCAAACAACAGTAACTAATTATAGTCATACTTACATTAAATTCATCAAGTCAAGTTCATTTTACCAATTTCTCTAGTACTTTATATTATACAAAAAATACATCAGTGCAACAAGCCCATGTTCTTCATATTGAGCATAGGGATAAAAATGTAATTACTGAAATAAAGGATAGAAAGGTAAATTCCTCAGAAGTTTGTAAATAGGAAAAGGAGGGAAAATCTGTTAGTTAGTTAGAGTTAGAAGGCATGTATAGGCGTGTATATATATGTGTAAACTGATTCTGTATCAAACACTTTACTCTTTCAATGAAGCATTTTGCTTTCTCTTTTACATCTTTCTATATGGTATCAGAGCGAAAATGCTCTCTGCAACTCTGATGATTTCGCCATTGTTGATCTCTTGATTCATCGTGTTCATCTTTCATTTTTCTTTCCGCACACCTCTGATTTTCTCTTATTTTCGATTCATCTCATAGTTACAATTAATTCTGATTGATCTCTCTCAAACTGGTCTTTCTTGATCAAATTGTTTGTCATCGTCGTCGTACAACTATACTTTATCAGTTCTCTTGATAATCCTTCTTTGGCGCCTTTTATCAAACACTTTAATGGCAACAACAAGCACAGAAAATATTATCGAAGAAACAAACACTGGAGATGGAAGTGTTGATTTTGATGCAAATTTTACAACTGTTACCCTAGAATCAAGTCATCCTCTATATCTTCATCCGTCAGATCATCCAGGACAAATCTTGGTCTCCACAGCGCTCAATGGTGACAACTTTAATGAATGGAAGCGATCTATGACTCTCGCGTTATCTGCAAAGAATAAACTCGGTCTTGTTTCAGGAAGATTCAAGACTCCAGGTACAAACTCTCCTTACTTTGATTCCTGGCAAAGATGCAATGACATGATAATCACATGGATGTTGAACTCTATCATACCTGAAATTCGATCAAGTCTTGTGTATGTTTCTTTGGCGTCTGATATGTGGAATGATTTACAAGTTCGGTTTACACAAAATAATGGACCAAAACTATTTGAGTTGAAGAAAGAACTATCTGCATTAGTTCAAGAAAACTTATCTGTTTCAGCCTACTATACAAAGTTCAAGAAGCTGTATGATGATTTGTTGAGTGTGTCAAATGTTCCTAAATGTGTATGTAATTGTACCTGCAAGGCTAAGACTGAAATTGACAACTATGAGGAAGTAATGAAGGTCACTCAATTTCTTATGGGATTAAATGAGAATTTCACAAATATTAGGGGACAGTTACTGATGATGAGTCCTATGCCTAAGCTAGTTCAAGTGTTAGGTCTGTTGCAGCAAGATGAAAGACAAAGAGGTTATTCTTCTGTGAATGTTGTTCCTGAATCTGCTGTTTTAATGGCAAAACAAATGCCTGGGAATAAGTTTGTTCGAAAGCCTGGAATGATTGAGGGAAAATTTAATAGATTCTCTGTTACTAAGAAAGGAAATCTTGAATGTACATACTGTCATGGTACAAATCACACAAAAGATAGGTGTTTCCACTTGATTGGTTTCCCACCAAGAACTCAAAAACCGGCAACTTCTAACTCTTTCTCTAAGTCCTACAGTTCTACAGATCACAGGACTGTTGCTCAAGTTCAAGCTACAGCTTCACCATCCACTACTGAAGAAAATTCTCAAATTGAAAAGGAGGGAAACCTGGCAAATACATTGACTACTGAACAATATCAGCAATTGTTGACTCTTCTAAATCAATCTCAGACCTCATTTAATTCAATGGAACCACCTCAATCAGGTATCTTTTCTGCTTATTCTTGTTCAGTGATGTCATCCTTATGCTTGGTAAGTTGTCATAATTCTTCTGATTGGATTTTGGATTCTGGAGCAACAGATCATATTACCTGCACTATCCAGAATGTTAAAAATGTTATGGCATGTAATATCAATATTTGCCTACCTAATGGTCATTATACCATAGTTCATTTTAAGGGAGACATTCAGCTAACACCCTCTATCCTGTTACATGATGTTCTGATTATCCCAGAATTTCATTTCAATATTATTTCTGTCAGTAAACTCACTCATACCTTACACTGCAAAGTAGAATTCTTTTCTCACCACTGCTTGATACAGGCCCCTATGAAGAAAACAATGGGGATTGGTAGAATCCATGGAAACTTGTACAAGCTGATACTCCCTGTTCAATCTTCTGTTCAGCAGTCTCCTTCTATGATTGCTTCTGCTCTTCAAAGTTTGTCATCTTCAACTCCTAATCAACTCTGGCATGATAGACTTGGCCACTCTCCTATTCCAGTCCTTAGAAATATAGAGTGTTTAGCATCTAAGCTCTCTGTAAACAATAAATTTCATTGTGAAATCTGTCACTTTGCTAAGCAAAGTAGATTACCTTTTCCTGTAAGTGAGCATAGGTCATCTAAACCTTTTGAACTCATTCATTGTGATTTGTGGGGTCCTTATAGAAGACCAACATACTCTACTTGTAATCTGTTTCTGACTATAGTTGATGATCACAGTCGTTGCACTTGGACTTACTTGTTGTCTTCTAAAACACAAGTGCATGGTATTTTTCAGAAATTCTTTGCTTATGTTAAGAATCAATTCAACACCTCTGTCAAAATTGTAAGATCAGATAATGGTAGTGAGTTCATAAATAAAGAAGTAAATGCTTTCTTTGCTAATTCAGGAGTCATTCATCAAAAATCTTGTGTTGAAACACCTCAACAAAATGCTATTGTAGAACGTAAACATAGACATCTCTTATCAGTTGCTAGAGCTCTTCGATTCAAATCATGTCTTCCTATCCAGTTTTGGGGTGACTGTTTATTAACAGCAACCTATCTAATAAATAGAACCCCTAGCACTGTCCTTCAAAATTTTACACCTTATGAAGTTTTGTTAGGCAAAAGTCCTACTTATAGTCATCTTCGAACATTTGGCTGTCTGTGTTACTCCTCAACCTTATCTAAAAGGAAAGATAAATTTTTCCCTAGAGCTTACAAATGTATATTCTTAGGGTATCCACATGACAAAAAGGGATATAGGCTCATGGATCTAAATACAAAAGAATTCTTTATTTCTAGGGAAGTTGTCTTCTATGAAAACATCTTTCCTTATTCCAAGTGTCCTGTCACACCATCTATTATGTTTCCTGCACATACATCATTCATTGATGACATTAATGATGTTCCTTCATCCAATCTTCAAAGTACTCCTTCATTCACACCAGTATACCAGTTTCATACATCCTCAACTGATCCTTCTACTCCTTCTCAGTCTAATTCTCCTATAACTGATGGACATCAGTCTCCTACAACCTCTAATTCTGAGATTCAGTATCCCATCATACCTGACTTACATCCTCAAGGTAGACCTGTCAGAACAAAAACTGTTCCTAGTAAATTCAATGACTTCTCAGGATTACCTTCCTTTCTCACAAAATCAACAAACTGTACTGTCACTTATCCAATTCAAGAGGTTGATTCCATTTCTCATTTGTCACCATCATACCAAAAATTTCTGGCAAATTCTGTAAAAATTTTTGAACCTACTCATTATAGCCAAGCCATTCAGGATCCTCTGTGGTGTCAAGCAATGCAAACAGAACTAAATGCTTTGGAAGCAAACAACACCTGGATCATTACAGACTTACCACCAGATAAAAAAGCTGTGGGGTGTAAATGGCTATTCAAAGTAAAATACAAAGCAGATGGAACACTGGATAGATACAAGGCTAGGTTAGTAGCAAAAGGTTTCACTCAGACACTTGGAGTAGATTTCTTTCAAACATTTGCACCAGTAGCTAAGATGGCAACTGTCAGAATACTTTTATCTTTAGCTTCTATACAGAAATGGACTCTATACCAGCTGGATATCACAAATGCATTCCTTCATGGAGATTTACATGAAGAAATTTATATGTCAGTTCCCCCTGGTGTTACTATTCCTGCAACTTTTCTTGGATCCAAACCTGTTTGCAAACTCATCAAGTCTCTCTATGGCTTAAGACAAGCCCCCAGGGAATGGTTCACTAAATTTTCTAAGGTGCTTCTTCAGTATGGTTTCACTCAGTCCAAGGCAGATAGCTCCTTGTTTGTCCTTCACACATCCCAAACCTTTACTGCTCTCTTAGTGTATGTGGATGATATAATTCTTACTGGTTCTTCTGATACTGCCATTGCTGATGTGAAATCCTGTCTTCAGTCACACTTTAAACTTAAAGATCTAGGGCACCTACACTACTTCTTGGGAATTGAAATTGCCAGATCTTCTGAGGGAATCTATATTCATCAAAGGAAGTATGCATTGAACTTACTGAAGCATTCCAGACTCCTTGCTAGTAGACCTAGTAAGATTACTCTATCAGCTCAACATAATCTCAGTACATCTTCAGGAACTCCGCTTTCTCATACTGATGGTACATCTTACAGAAGGTTGGTTGGACAACTTATATATCTTACTATTACTAGACCTGAACTTGCTTATCCTGTGCATATACTCAGTCAGTTCATGGCATCTCCTACAACTGCTCACTGGGATGCAGCTTTCAAACTTCTCAAATATATAAAACAAGCTCCTGGTCAAGGCCTTCTCTTATCTGCTACCAGTAACTTTCAGCTTCAAGTTTTTTGTGATGCAGATTGGGCCTCTTGTCCTATGACAAGGAGATCTGTTTCTGGATTTTGTGTTATGCTTGGTAAGTCTCTGTTGTCTTGGAAATGCAAGAAACAACAAGTTGTAGCTCGTTCTTCTGCTGAAGCAGAATATAGATCTATGGCCAATGCCCTCTGTGAGGTAAAATGGATCTTCAATCTTTTATCAGAGTTACATATTGCAATACCTCAGCCTATTCCTCTTCTCTGTGATAATACATCTGCACTGAGTATTGCTGAGAATCCTGTACTACATGAACGGACTAAACATATCGAACTTGATTGTCATCTTGTTCGAGACTCAGTCAAGGATGGTTTCATTCAGCCTATTTATTTATCTACCGCTCAACAACCTGCAGATTTATTTACAAAAGCTCTCACTGCATCCAGAACTTCTGCACTACTTCGCAAATTGGGAGCCCTGAACATCTTCACCCCTCCCAATTTGAGGGGGGATATTGAGCATAGGGATAAAAATGTAATTACTGAAATAAAGGATAGAAAGGTAAATTCCTCAGAAGTTTGTAAATAGGAAAAGGAGGGAAAATCTGTTAGTTAGTTAGAGTTAGAAGGCATGTATAGGCGTGTATATATATGTGTAAACTGATTCTGTATCAAACACTTTACTCTTTCAATGAAGCATTTTGCTTTCTCTTTTACATCTTTCTATACTTCATCATGTATAAAGTTATATTTGAAGCATAAAATCATAAACTTTGGGAAAAAGGTATGCACTTGGTGCTTTTCAAGCAAATTACACACTTTAACTGGATACATAAGTACATGCTTTAATTCTTTAAATACGTTATTCTTAGATATATTCTTGATACCAAAATAGTGTACTCAATTTAATATATATAGGAAAAAACAAAACACGTGTGAATATAGAGTGACGACCATAAATGTATGAATTAGATGGCCTGAGCACCGATGTCCTAAGAGGATTGTTTAAGTCTAAGTTTAACTTTACAGTATGCTTTTCGCTTAAGTAGTATTTTTTAAAGTAGTCCCAGGTTTTAGTCTAAATTAGCCAGTGATAGTAAAGTAATTTCAGAGGTATTAGGTTAGGTTCAGTTTGCTCGGTTTTTTGCTTTGCTCGAATTTTTGCTGTACAACCCCAACTCTTCTAGAAAAAACCTGAACTAATTTAATCTTTGTATACTTTCTTTTTTCTGAACTCATAAATAATAAATTAGCAATATTTTCATTATTAATGCAAACTTGACCTAAATTTAAAAGTGTAATACCATAACTTAAGAATACTACAGAAATTATTAGAAAGAAACATGCTAAATAATTAGACCTGAACATACCTTATTGCAGTTGCTAGTAGGGCAGCTATTACCATAGACGTCGCCTAACACCGACACCATCACTTGCACAAGTTCCCTCATAGTTGTCATGGTGAGAGGGTGATCCGATGGCAGGTCAGCCACTCCCTCCGCCACAGTCTGTGCCAACATGTTGACTTGCTCCGGTGCGAGGTCAAACTGATCTGGATTTGCACGAGCAAAAGCAACAGTCCGGTCCACTGCTTGCATGACAAGACCATCCGCAATGCGCTCAATAACAGACCTGCCAGTGGAAGCACCTGACTCATCATCAATTGATCGTCGACGACGCCTTTTACCAGCTGTAGGAGGAAGAGCTACATACACACACAAATATACACATAAATATCGTTAGACTGGAAAAAATGACATAAATGAAAAATGTAGTATATAATAAATAATATACATATAAACATACGTATAAGCTCAGATGCGCTCGTGCGTGGAAGACCGATGATGGTGTTCTTTCGAACACCCACCACCTCTACCCATGTATCAATTGGCGCTGCCAAAGGATCCTCGTTGTGCTCCCCACACTTAGCCAGATATTTTTCCTAGATGCATGTGTAACAAAAGTTAAATACAATAAAACTTCAAAGTTGAATTACAGTGTGCAAATTAGAAAAAGTCATTAAATAAGATTGATATCAATAATTTAAACTTTTCTGCAAACCTTGTATGTCAATATTATCAAAGCATTAAGGTTATGTGTGAGATACCAACACTATCAATATATTTTCACAGACTAAAATCTCAGTTCTGTCCACATGTTAAACTATGAGAAAACAAGATTGATTCAGGATATTAAAATTGTGTTTATAAACATATTGTAATTTTTTATAGAGTTTCTTTCTCAAACATACAACTATCAATTAATTATACTGTAACCTAAATACAAATATTAATTCTACCAGGTCTTACAGTAATTATAGTGTAACCTAAATACAAATATTAATTCTACCAGGTCTTACAGTACTACTATAAAAAATAATGGTTAAAACAAGGTACCACAATTATACGAACAGCCTCCGATGTAAATTCCTTATTATCCTTGTCTTTGGTGTGCAAGCGAATGAAGAGGTCATATAACGTTGGCTCCTTACCAGTCTTGTCTTTAATATCCTGTAAGTGCAAATGCAGCATAAAAGCATATGGAAAATGACATCACTTCTCATATTTTAAATGCAATTTAAAATCAGCATTTTTATATATATCTTATATCATACCCAAGCACGACGCTGAAAAGAAATGGCTCCGGAGGTATGGGGAATTTTTTGATGTTCTCTTGCTTCTTTAGCGGCATCTGATTTTTTCTGAAATGTAGGTGATTCCCAGTGGTCACAAATAGGCTTCCAAACAGCTTCTGTGAGATAAGGTGGTCGGTGATCAATGAAAGACCCCCCCTTTTCATTAATGATCTTCTGGATACGTCTTCGCTCGTTGCATAAAGTCTTGCGCAAGTTCCTGCGCATATGCCTATTAATAGCCTCACTGTTAGGTCCAAAGTATCGTAGAAGGGGGGGTTGAATACGATACTCACAAATAATTCAATTTCGTTCGCGGATAAATCATTCAGTTCTATAACGAAATCAATCACACCAAATCAAACCAAGAGTCGGGGAATATATCTTTTTATAAATATAAACCTCGAGGGGTGCTACAATTTCTAATCCGTAGATTAGCTTCAATGAGTTTAAGGTTACACAAATTCAATACAATGATCAAGTTCTGAGCACTATTAATTCTCTGATAATTTCTCCGGCTAAATTCTCTCTCTCAGTAATGTCTCTGTGTGTTTAGCCTTAACTGAAGAAGACACTTCTTCATCTCTGTATTAACTGCAGACTTGTTTTGAAAAACCATCGAACCAAACTTGTAGAAACAATCTTGGTCGTTGGATCTTCATCAACCATACAAAACAAAACAAACTTTTCACCTGCTCCCTATTTAAAAACCATCGAATGGTTTAAATCAATTTACCATTCGATAGTTTTTAATTCAAAACTATCGAGTGCCAAATTGATTTACTTTGTTTTAAATAGAATTACCTTTAACACCATTCGATAGTTTTCTGAATTGAAAAAACTATCGAATACTTTTTCTTGTCTTTTGTCCTTTAGACTGTATCAATTTTTTCTGAGACAATAAAACAACTTGATCTTTTTAGTGTCGTCACTTAGTGCAACTGGTCTGGTTCACAGATGAATAACACTTGATCAATTCTTCTTCTATGTCTTGAATTCAATGATGCTGATAAGTCCTTTATCGTTCTGGTTGCTTCGATTAAATCACTGCAATCCCGTGGCACTTAACCCTAAATCATTCACATACTTCTGTCGTCTTGAAGGTCTTGTTTCTTTTGCTGTCACTGAGGCTTGAACATTTTCATGAACTTCTTTCCGTGACCTGTTTACGGACTTCAAGAATACATAACGTATTTTGATTTTTTGAGTTTACCTTTTCTTCTTTGATTCTGGATTCCTGTGCTTCTGTTAATATTATTGTTTGTCTTGTCCTTTGTTGAGTTGTAGTTATCTCTTTTACATCTTATGTTACATTATGCTTTACAATCTCCCCCTATTTGATTGGATAGAGTTTGACAAGCAAATACTTCGAGGATAACTCAACTAACTAAGGAGACATTAAACTAATTAAAGTAAGACAGCGTAATAATATTAAATGCATTCTGGATCAGATATATATACATTTCCAGATTTCATAAATCAAAAAACAATTAAACTTGATACAATGAAGTTGCTCCTCTAGTCTGAGCTGATAGTTCTTTTGTTCTTTGCTTCAATCTTCAGTCCATTCCGATCTCACCTTCTTCAATCATTGGATCGGAGTTAGCAGCTTGATAATCAATCACTGATAGATAGTGCAGTGGTTCTCCAGGTTTAAGGATTGCTCCTTGGATGTGTCTTCCAATATATTCAACCTCTTGACCCACTCCAGCCCATAACCATGCAATGTTAACATCTTCCTTGTTTAGCTTTGGCATGTTTGGTAATCTGGTATGCACTTCCAATCCTCTTTCCACTCTTTTCCTATAATAAGGAACATTCTCCATTAGAAATCTTCTAAGAGTGTCTGCTGCTTTGTCCTTCTCCGTTGATGTGAATCCAGTGGATCTAAGATACTTCTCAACTGAGATTAGATAATTGCTTGGGTAGTCTCTCAGTTTGTCCTCAGCCAAATAGCAGATTCTGAACAAGTCATTCGCCATGAATCTAACCATTGGAGGATCTTCAGTAATCTCTGGACCGACTTTCATCAAGATCTCTTTAATATGCTCACGGAGCAGTTCATTTAGCCTTGTCGTCCTTTGAATCTTGATGAGAATAACCTGCAATTCTGTGTATGTCCTCTGTTCCAAAAACTTAGTGGAAATCACAAATGTACCTTTCTTCAGAAAATTGATTAATAAGCTCCAGGCACCATTTGCTTTAACCCCAGCTTTCAGAAAGATTATAGAGTTTTTCAGTGCTGTGAAGTAAGTCTGATCTTCAAGATTGGCACTTCTGATGTCTTGAATGATAACTTCCACCTCAGCATTGTCGTTGACTTCTAATCCGTCTTCAACTCCGCAAAAGGTTTTATAAGCCATTTCCCATTCACTACCATCTTTCTTTGCCAGATCTATCATCTTCTTCCTCCTCACTTCATTATACACCTTGAATCTCTTCAATTTTTCACTCCTCAGAATTGCTTGTTGTTTCTCTTTCTCAGCTTGCCTGGCATCTATTGCATCTCTTTGAGCTCTTATTGCTTCCAAGGCAGCTTCTTCTTCTGGTGACAGAGAATTTGCTTCTTCTTCCATAAAATCCTCCCAGATTGGATGTTCAATGGGCTCTGGATAATATGGCTCATGCTCCTCCTGAATTGGTTGCTCTTGCATGAACTCAAATTCCTCTTCACTCTTCTTTTCTTCTTCTACAAGTTCTTCTATCCAGTACTGTCTGATAGGAATAGCTTCAACCGTTTCCCAAACTCCCCATCCATCCTTAGCTTGCTCCCCTTCTCCAACTTTCTCCCCCTTAGTTGAGGAATCCTCGACGAAAGCATCCTCAGCAAAAAAGGTAGTAGAAGGATTAGGTTGCTGATTTGAAGGACCAGGTTGTCCAGATTGTTGGTTCTTCAGCATAGTCCAGATTGACTGTACTCCGTCACCTTGGTTCTCCAAGAAATCCATAATCTGCTTATTCATTTCATTCATAGAAGCTAGCGACAGGTCAATGTCCTCCAATCTTGAGTTGGTAGTCTTTTCCATATGATCCAGCCTCTTGTTTAGCTTAGACTCCACTCTTGAAAGGGTATTCATTGCATCTTTTACCTGCGCTTGACCATCCCGGATAACCAGAACGTCCTCTTTCAAAGCTTCATGTCCCTGTGACAAAGCAGTTACTTCATTCATGAATCCATCTTTAAGTTCCCTGACGTCCATCCTCAACTCGACCAGTTCTTCCATAGCTTCCTTCTTTAAGGAGTCCACTGCCTGCTTCGTACCTGTTATAGTGCCAGATGCACTGCCAATGACCCTGAATGTTCTTCTGGAATCAGCTGCAGCCGAGTCAACCTTCTCTAGAATAGTCTTTAAAGAAGCATTGGCTTGACTATAGGAGATCCCTTGGTCAAAGGAAGGTCGCAGTGGAACCTTGAATAGTGGATTTCCTTCTTTGTCACGAACTGTCATCTCCTTGAGGGAAGATTGAACTTGTAGCTCTCTTTCTGTTGGTAATAGCAAATCATCAATATTTGGTAGGGTTAGGGTGTCACTCCTCACGTTTGGCTCTGGGTGTACACTCAACGTTTCTGTTAGTGTTTCACTCATGTTTCCTTTCCCACTCATGCCAGGTGTAGGTGTTTTTGTTTCACTCATTCCCTTTGTGCTAATTGTACCTGCAGAAGAAAACACCGTAGCCATCCTTAAGGAGGTCACCGATGGTGCAATGGGGCTTCGCAAGTCCCCGTCCTTGGATAAACCAAGTTGCTGATCATCTGTGGATGATGTATCCTTTAAAGGATCTAGAGTTTGAATCTCTAGGGGTTAGAAATAGGATCTATTAACAGCAGAGATCCTGAACCTTCCCCAATAGTCTGTGAAGACTTTACCTCAGTTGACTCTTCAATGTTAATTGATTCATCGTCACCGAGTTGCCGATCTGCACCTACGTCAGACCCTGTACCCGCAGGATCCAGATATGTTCCATCTGGGGAGCTAGGCAATGACCCTTTAGATTTTCCATTTAGGTCAGAGCCTTCTCTCGACGTCTGTGAAGACTCTTGGTTCTTAGAACCTTCAACCAGTGAACCTGACCGTAATATGGTCGGAACACCAGTTGCTTCCGTCAATTCTTCCTTACTTGATTCAGCTATTGGTTCAGATATAGCTTTTGTGAGCATTTCCCAATCAAAGTCAGAAAAATCTGTGAATCTTTGGATGTGAGAAATGAAGTATCAACAGTTGCCTCGGTTTCTGTTCGTCTCCTTTTAGAGGAAGACAGAGCTGTTGTTGAAGGGTGTATCTCCTTATGTGGTGCTGCTTTGGCACTATCTCCCTCTATGCTCATGGATGTTTGTATACTGGGTATAGTAGGGGAAGGAGGTTCGTTCATTGTTTCATTTGGCTCTACCAAAGGCTCTTCGACCGTGGTTAGAGGTTGTGGGTTTGCAACCTCCTGGTCAGGAATGGCCACTAAGGGCTCTGGATCGACATCCATTGGTTGTGGCTCAGGAGCCAGTTCAGGTTCAGGAATGTTACCTTGATTTACCTGTTCTCCTGGGGGTAGAAATGGTAGGGGCACCGTTCTTAGATAGTCTGTGAGAACAGTGGGTACCCCTGGAAGATAGTTGTTCTTCCTAATGAGAGCGGTTATGGCATTGCTCTTCATTTTCATGCACTCCATGGTCTCCTCTTCGTCGAATGTCTCACGCTCATCATCTGTTAAGATATCATTGAGAATTAGCTGTAGGAACCTAGGATAGAAACAAAGCACATCATCTATGCCTGTTCTTTCATCTAGTGGTCCCATGCATAGAATGACTTGATCAATCAGTAGCCTTCCTATGTTAATATGCCTATTGTTGGCAATGGCAAACCCTATATTCTGAAGGAATAAGGGAATACCATGCAGATTTGTAAGCTTGGCAGTAAAAACATGAATTAGGGTATGAAAGAAAAAGTTCCATGCCTTTGGCAAGTAATGCTTAAGGAACTCTCCCACAAAGAAGTTAGGTTGTTGACTTCTAATGAGAGTGAAGAAAGCATGTATTTCCTCAGTCGTGGGATCCGGAACATGGTTTTCTGTTGGAAAACGAAGTATTCTATTAAAGTCATGTTCCGTCACCCTTATTGTTCTGCCCCCTGGCACAACAAAACTGAAGGATCTCACATTATTCTCACTTGTATCTGTGGCGGATGTGTACAACACAGTCAATTGATCGATGCAAAGGACCACGGGAGTACTCACAGCATATGCCACTAATGAACGTGTGTTCAAAAACTCTGCCCATGCACGAAACTGTAAGTTCGTAATGACTTGCAGGTTTTGAAACGAGACATGATTAGTTTTGGTAACAATAAATTCTCCAGCCATTGTTTTTCAAATTTCCAGAAAATTTAATTTTAGACCAAAACTAATTTACCACTTAAATTTAATTAATTAATTCTAATTAATCAAACTCTTGACAAAAACACCCTTTTTATCACTTAACAATTTCGAACAAACAAAAACTCCCAAATCAAGAACCCTTTACTTAGTTAAGGTTCGAAGATAACTTTGGTTTCGATGGTTTTCTTTAACCACAACCACAAATAAATACTTAGAGGTTACACAGTACAGAGATGTCACTATTTGAATATGAAATCACTGTAAAAACTGAAATTACTGGGTATAATTCTTGGTTAAAAATGAAAAGTATCGAGTTTTACTTTGTTCTCCTTTGAAAATATATGTAAGTATCTGTATAACTCTACCCAAAAAAAAAAGTATCTGTATAACTCTTAGATCTGAGAAATGACAAAGGAAAACGTCCAAGGGCCATTTAAATACTTACTGATCTTCAGGGGTATTTTCGTACATTCATGTTCGATAGTTTTAAAAATGTACTACCGATAGTTTTCACAGAGGGGCAAACCTGTCAACTGTACATCGATAGTTTTTTGAAAAACTATCGAAGTTTTTGAAATACAGAATTTTAAGAGTTTTTATGAAAACTATCGAAGATTAATTCTGTTTAAAACTGAAAAACTATCGAACTTGCCTTTGTTGAAAAAACTATCGAGAATTAAAATAAAGGAAAAATTAATTCTCTCCGATAGATTTTTCTTTTCATTTCAAAAACCATCGAGAATTAGATATTTTCTAATTAAATTCACTTCGATGCATTTTTAAATTATTCTCAAAAACTATCGAGAAATGTTTTCGATAGATTTTCTTTTCCTTTTCAAAAACCATCAAAAATAAATTTCGATAGAATTTTCTTTGTACTTGGAAAAACTATCAAATTTCCTGAAATTCGATATTTTTTGCTTCTTTTCAAATTTTAAAACCTGTTCATGTTCTAAAATTCAAAACTTTTTCATTTCCTGTCAAGTTTTAATTTTAATAAATCTTTTAAAATTTACCAAAATCAATTGTTAACAGAAAATTCACAATTTTCTTAGAATAAAATCAATTAAATATCATTGAGTGATATTAACCAATTAAAATCTAATAAATTATGCTGCATTAATCTACAATGTTAAAAAACAAAGAAAATTAATTCAAATTAAATAGATGCTAAAATATTTAGAACAAATATTAGCACCTAAATAATTTTTAGAATTAATAACTAATTAAATGCCAGAAGATATATCATCCTTAATTATGACATAAAATTAGTACAATAATCCTAACTACGAGAATTGCTCCAGAAAATAAACTCACGAGTCCTAAGGATATAGAAATTCTTAAACTCATGTATTTACTAGGAATATCTGCAGTTACTGACTTCTAATCAAAATCAATTAGAAAGATTTAACATCCCAAGTTCACCAACCAGCTTAGAAAAAGTAGATTCATCAAGCGGTTTAGTAAAGATGTCTGCAATTTGATCCTCTGTGGGTACAAAATGTAATTCCACAGTTCCATTCATGACATGCTCTCGGATAAAATGATACCTGATGTCGATGTGCTTCGTCCTCGAGTGTTGCACTGGGTTGTTTGAGATTGCTATGGCACTTGTGTTGTCGAAAAATATTGGAATCTTTGTCAACAAAAGCCCATAGTCACGGAGTTGGTTTCTCATCCACAAGATCTGAGCACAGCAGCTACCAGCAGCAATGTATTCAGCCTCAGCTGTTGATGTGGACACTGAATGCTGCTTCTTGCTGTACCAGGAAACTAACCTTCTTCCAAGAAACTGACAGCTTCCTGAAGTACTCTTCCGATCAATCTTACAACCTGCAAAATCAGAGTCTGTGTATCCAATAAGATCAAATCCTGTATCTTTAGGGTACCAAATTCCAAGATTTGGGGTCCCCTTAAGATATCTAAATATTCGCTTAACAGCTATTAGATGAGATTCTTTAGGATCAGACTGAAACCTAGCACACAAGCATGTGGCAAACATTATATATGGTCTACTTGCAGTGAGATAAAGTAATGAGCCTATCATACCTCTGTAACCTGTGATGTCAACCTTCTTACCAGTTTCATCCTTATCAAGCTTAGTGGCAGTTGGCATAGGAGTCTTTGCTGTAGATGAGTCTTCCATTTGATACTTCTTAAGAAGATCCTTGATGTACTTGGACTGACAAATGAATATACCATCTTGTCTTTGGTATACTTGCAGTCCAAGGAAGAATGACAATTCACCCATCATACTCATTTCATAACGACTCTGCATTAACTTAGAAAATCTCTTGCATAGATCATCATTAGTAGAACCAAATATTATGTCATCAACATATACTTGCACCAATATCAAATCATTTTTATGCTTTTTGACAAAGAGAGTTTTGTCTACAACACCTCTTGTAAAATCATTTTCAAGTAAGAATTCAGAGAGAGTGTCATACCATGTCCTTGGAGCTTGTTTGAGTCCATAGAGAGCTTTGAATAGAAAGTACACAAAGTCTGCCAGTTTTGAATCCTCAAAACCTGGAGGTTGTTCCACATACACTTCTTCTTCTAACTCCACGTTCAGAAAAGCACTCTTCACATCCATTTGATATACCTTGTAATTGGAATGTGCTGCGAATGCCAGAAACATTCTGATGGCCTCAAGTCTTGCTACTGGTGCATAGGTTTCATCATAATAAATACCCTCTTCTTGAGAGTAACCTTTAGCAACCAGTCTGGCTTTGTTTCTCGTTACAATGCCATCTTCATCCAACTTATTTCTGAATACCCATCTTGTTCCAATAACAGATTTTCCCTTAGGCCTGGGTACCAGCTTCCAAACTTTCTGCCTTTCAAACTGATTGAGTTCCTCTTGCATAGCAATCACCCAATCTGGATCATCTAGAGCATCTTCAACTTTCTTAGGTTCTGTTTCTGAAAGAAACCCAGAATAGTGACATTCATTTTGTGATGTTCTCCTAGTTCTCACTCCTGTGTCCGGATCACCAATGATCAAGTGAAAGGGATGATCTCTATTCCATACCCTTTGTCTTGGCAGATGCGATCTTGATGATTCTCCTTGTTCTAGAGGTTGTGGAGTGTGACTAGTTGATCCTTCTCCTGCTCCCCCTGAGTTGTTGACGGTTTGATCTGTTGACCCTGTTGATTGACTAGTAGATCCAGCAGTGGTTTGAGTATGTCCACTACTATCACTACTTGGTCCAGAATCATTATCATTATCATTAATAATTGTCACAACTTCAGGTTCTTCTTCATTGTCAGAGAGATCTCCTGATAGATTTTCAAATACCAAGGATTCAGAGTTCTCCCTTGTTTGCAGGCCTGGTCTTTTGGTGTCGTCAAATGTTACATTAAAGCTTTCCAACACCTTCTTATCTTCAATCACATATACCCTGAACGCCTTAGATTCCAGAGAATAGCCCAGAAAAATGCCTTCATCTGCTTTGGCATCAAACTTGCCAAGATGTTCTCCATCTTTAAGTACAAAGCACTTTGCACCAAACACATGAAAGTACTTCAGTGTTGGTTTCTTGTTGGCCATCAACTCATACGGAGTATTTTCATGATCTTTGTTAATCAGGGTACGATTCTGAGTGTAGCAAGCTGTATTCACTGCTTCAGCCCAAAAGTAAGTGGGAAGTTTTGATTCACTCAACATGGTCCTTGCTGCTTCAACCAAGGTCCTGTTCTTCCTTTCCACTACTCCATTCTGTTGAGGAGTTCTTGGTGCTGAAAATTGTCTTGATATTCCTTTCTCAGAGCAGAAATCATTAAGAACTGCATTCTTGAATTCAGTTCCATTGTCTGATCTGATTGTCCGCACAGGTAGCTTAGCTTCCACTTCTATCTTCTTAATGTGATCAATTATTAGTTGTGTTGCTTCATCCTTTGATTGTATGAACAACACCCACGTGTACTTGGAGTAGTCATCCACCATCACCAATGCATATCTTTTTCTTGAAAGTGACAAGACATTGACTAGACCAAATAAATCCATATGAATTAGTTGTAATGGTTCAACAATGCTTGTCATTCCTTTGCTTCCATGTGATTCTTTCTTCGACTTCCCCTTTTCACATGCTTCACATAGTCCCTCCTGATTGAATTCCATCAGGGGCAACCCTCTCACTAACTCTCTCTTTACCAAAGAGTTCATAGTTTTGAAGTTCAAGTGTGAGAGCTTCTTGTGCCATAGCCAACTTTGTTCTGAAGATGCCTTACTGTAGAAACATGTAACTTCTCCTTCACTGGTAGAACTTAAGTCAGCTATAAACAGATTTCCTTTTCTCACTCCCAGTAGAGCAAGCTTCTCATCCTTCCTGTTTGTGATCAAGCACTTGTCCTTTCTGAAATCTACATTGTAGCCTTTATCACAGAATTGACTCATACTTAGAAGATTGTGATTTAATCCTTCAACAAGAGAGATGTGTTCAATGATGACATTCCCAGTTTTCAATTTACCATATCCCATAGTGAATCCTTTGTTGTCATCTCCAAAGGTCACAATAGGGTCGGTCTTCTTAACCACCTCTGTAAGCAGGGACTCTTCACCTGTCATGTGTCTAGAACAGCCACTATCCAGAATCCACACAACCTTTGAGCTTTTAACCTTACCCTGCAATCACAGGTTGATTAAGCGGACTTTCACTAGTAGAAAACTGGTCTTTTACGTCGGTTAAAAAGGCCTTATACGTCGCCAAAAAGGCGACGTAAGCAGGGGGGACGTATAAAGTGACAAGCTTTTTACGTCGGTCAAAAATGCGATGTATAATGTGTAATACGTCGGTTTAAAATGCGATGTAAAAGACCAACAAAACCGACGTATAAAGATACAAAAGACCGACGTATAAAATGTGTTCCAGCGTCATATAAGGTTAGAGAACCGTCGTATATGAGTTGTAATTTTACGTCGGTTTTAATTTCAACCGACGTATATATCAGTTTTATACGTCGCAACAGTTTTACAAGAACCGACGTATATGTCTGTCGTATACGTCGCATTAGATTTACAAGAACCGACGTATATGTCTGTTTTATACGTCGCTTCAGTTTTACAAGAACCGACGTATATGTCTGTTTTATACGTCGCTTCAGTTTTACAAGAACCGACGTATATTGTTAGAGGAAAAATTGAAATGTCTGCCCTGTTTTTAATAATACCCAAAAAAACCAAAAACCCTGTTGTAACATACCAAAAATATAAAACCTGATGTGAGTAAAACATACACTCCAAAATTCTCAACAAAATCTTTAATTTAAATTAAAATTGGTGACTAGAAAATATGTCCACAATAATGTTTTAAAATTCCTTGTACAATTAACTGCATCATACATTTAATTCAACACATATCGTTACGTTCATATGTCTATCCTAAATCCATAATATAATATCTATTTCAGAATTGCTGCAAGCTAAAGCTAATATCTCATCAGATCATGTCCTTGTTGCAAGCGCTCAGCTAATATCAGACCATACTCATCACCAGCGCTACTGCACAAACATATGTTCGAACAAGTTAGCACATAGTAGAACACAATATATTTGAGATTGTTTTGAAATTAAGGTGTACCTGATCACATGTATTCGCGAGTAAAAAAATTTGCCCAAATATCTCGAACTTCTCCAATTTGTTGGTTTGCGTATTTTTTTCCAAGACCCTGCCAAAAGAAATGTTAACTACTTATAAATTTAATGTTAGGTTTTTTATATCTTTAACAATATATACCATTTTATATAGTACCTCTATCCACTTAGTTTTAGGATCTTTACGAGATAACATTACTATGTCATGCATGTATCTCATCACAAAATAACCACACTCGGTACCTCCTTTTTGTTGAGGACACTACAAAACAAACTCAAAAAATTTAAAACTAGATAAATAAATAAGAAAAAGACTTTCAAGACTAAAAACAATATTGTACGATACCTGAACAGCTTCGTGGAACCAAAGTAGGTTGTTTTGATTATTTTTCTTACCACCATATTTAGTATATACTTTATATGCGCTGTTATAGAAAAACAAAAAAATTTAATACATATAAAAGGTTTTAACTACTTAAAGGAGGAAATTAATATTTCTATATTAGTTTTCAAAATTAAAATTTTTCTTACGTTTCGAAAGGATCCTTCACGTGTATGTGTCGTTTTTGCTTAAGTGGATCAAACACGTAGACAGCACTTTCGTCAACACAAAACATAAGCAACATCCAGTGCTTACTGCAGTTTAACAATATACCAAATTAGATTAAAATATCACTAAAAAATATGCCAAATTGGAATGTTAACGAATGTGTATGTTCTTACCTTTGGATGTACGGTGCAAGGACAAAACGTTTCTCCTTAGCGCCTGTCATAACCTCACACATGTATCTAGATGTATCATTATGATACTTAGATTCACGTGCCAATGCTAACACAGATGGACACATGAATGCAAATGAATTATCTTCCAAGTCCTTGCACAACTTGTGAATGTACCTTTGATGTCATATGGATTATGCACAGTTAGTTTCTATGCACATTGCACAATAAAGATATAATTAGATCTTAAAAAAATGAGTAAAGAATTATAGCCTTACATCATAAAAATCTGCAGAATCGGTATATTAAGCCAACTTAACCTCAAAAACTCATAGACATCTTGGTTCGTGACATATATCGGAACTTTTGCATTTTCATGAAATTTGAATACCTCCACATCTTTATCAACGGCTTTAGTATCCAATTCAGGAGGCATACTATCAACCAAGAAACGTAAAGTTCGACATTTTTCACTAAGTTGGTCCTCACTAAAAGAATTAGCTTGATTCTTGAGGATAGGCGTTGCTGATTCTTTACTGACAACCTTATTTAGTTTCCGAGAACCTGGCTTAACTTTCTTGTTCTCAGGTTCCTAATTACAAACAATTTAAGTGAAGACTGGAATTATTAATGAAACAAAATGAATGGCACTATTAATTATATTTTTTATGTAAAGATATTACCTGCCCTAGGATCACAAGATCCTTTGGCCATTCAACAAAGCTACCAGCTGCATTACCAACAGTTTCATGTTCGTTACATGGCACCGGAAGGGGACTAAGCTGAAATTCGACTACAACTTCATCAACACACACTTTCACATTATGTGTCGCAATCGGTTTGCCATGAATAAAATTACCGCCCTCGTTACTTAATGGGAAAACTTGTCCCCTTGCCACTACAATCCTTCCTTTGTCAGGATGTTTAACACATAGACGACATAAGGTCGGAATCTGCATTGATTAGAATACACTTTAGCAATGCTCTAATATAGAAAGACCTGTGAGATATAAAGATCCAGCAAACATAAATAAAGCTCAGAAGTAGAATTACCTTGATATCTAACAAATTATGTGGCTGGTATAAGACTCTGAATTTCTATAATTTGCACGTGCATAGCTTGCTCGAAATCCTACAACATCCCCCAGGCAAACCAAAAAAATCATGATGATAAAAGCTGCCTACAATGTTAGAATGCAATGACAGGAAAAAGAGAATTAAATAGACAGACAGACAATGTTTCAGTTTCAAATGTACTAAAAGAAAAAAATATATTACTTCCAAGTACTTTTCTTAATTAATGTGTAAAATTTAAATTTTAGAAAAGGATGGTTAGGTCAATTCATTTGGTACTCTGCATATCCTTTGATTAGGTCATACTTCACCTTGAGGATCAAGACATGTCTAATTCTTCATTTATGGCCCCTGCTCAGAGTAGTTCTGCAAACAATATCCAGAATTTCGATGAACATGAATGGGTAATTCATGTTCAGAAAAGTATCGAGGAAGAGTTTGAAGGAGATAATGAAATTGCAGTTAGTATCTATAGTATTCCCACAACCCTGAAATTTAAAGGTAACATTTTAAAAGCACACCATTGTTGAATCTCGTAACACCCCTCATACTTGGCCATCAATCCATACTCCTTCATCATGGTCATTACGTATATAATCCGCATCCACAAACTCGTTCTCATAGGAGGTTGATACACCCATTGAGAAAGGGGGGTTCTCATCAAATTGGTCATACTCATCCTCGTCCTCGACATTTTCAATACCAAGAATACGTCTCTTACTTTCAAGAATAATAGACCACTTCGAATCAGCCGGGTCTCGGATATAAAATACTTGCTTCACTTGTGTTGCGAATATAAATGGGTCATCTTCTTGGCCAACCCGGCTAAAGTCTACCATAGTAAATCCTGACTCATCAAGCCGCACACCCCGCTTAACGTCAAACCATCTACATCTAAAGAGAGCAATATTGAAATCTTTGTAACTGAGCTCCCAAATTTCTTCAATTACCCCATAGTATGATTGTTTCACATCTCGTGATGCACGATCATTACCTCTACCAAATTCTGTTGATGAAGCTTCTACAGAAACGCCACTGTTCTGCATAGTGCTCTTAGCATCTTGACGTTGTGTATAGAAAGTATACCCATTCACATCATAACTTTCATAAGATCTCACAGGCATGTCAGGGCCATATGCCAACCATTTTAATGTATTGGAAACAACATCAGGCCTTTGAGACAATTGAGACATCACTCGTTCTTTGAACCATCGACCAAATGAACGATTGTGTTCATTCGTAACCCACTTTCCACTCTTTAAAGGATGCATCTGGCGAATCAGGGCTATGTGTTCTTTTAAGTAAGGATCTACTTCAGTCATGTGTTGTAGGACAAATAGATGGGCTCTGTCGCACAACTCAGCACTAGGGGAGATCATTTTACTTCCCAATGTACCATGACCTTCAAGTCTTCCCTCGTGGCGAGATTTGGGAATTCCAATAGGATCAACAGTCGCTAAATACTCAGTGCAAAATTCAATAGTCTCTTCAATAGAATATCCTTCAATTATGCTACCTTCTGGCCGGTACCGATTCCTTACATATGCTTTCAGGGTACACAAGAATCTCTCGAAAGGATACATCTGCCGCAAATGTAACGGACCACATAGTTTAATCTCTCTCACCAGGTGAATAACTAAATGTACCATAATGTCAAAGAATGCAGATGTAAAATACATTTCAAATTCGCAAAGTGTCACTATAATATCATATTGCAATGTATCCAACATTATAGGATCAATCACCTTGCTGCTTATAGCATTGAAGAAGAAGCATAATTTTGTAATGACTATTCTCACATGCTTTGGCAATATCCCTCGAATGGCAATCGGTAATAGATGTTGCATTAACACATGACAATCATGTGACTTCAACCCCACCAATTTCAAATCTTTCATCGACACAAACCCTTTAATGTTAGAAGAATATCCAGATGGAACCTTAACACCTGATAAACACTCACAAAAGCTAAGTTTCTCCTTCCTAGACAGAGTAAAACAGGCCGGAGGCAAATATGAACGTTTTCCCGAGACTTGTGGTGCTAATTCTGTACGTATTCCCATTTCTTGCATGTCTAGTCTAGCTTTGATCCCATCCTTTGTCTTTCCAAGTATATTCAACAATGTCCCAATAATGCTTTCACAAACATTTTTCTCAATATGCATAAAATCAAGACAATGTCTAACCTGCAAGTGTTCCCAATATGGAAGATTCCAAAAAATAGATTTCTTCTTCCAAATTTTGCTTTGGCCGGGCTTTTTATAAAGCTTCCCTAGCACAACATCAATATCTTTGACCCGTTCAAAAACTTGCCTTCCAGATAAAGGCAAAGGAGCAACTCGAGACTCAATATTTCCATCGAAAGACTTTCTTTTTTTCCGATAAGGGTGATTAGGAGGAAGAAATGCTCGATGACCCATATATACATTTTTTTTGCAATTGTTTAAGCGTAGATCCATTGTACCCTCTTCACAAATTGGACATGCTTTAGCTCCTTTAATGGTGTACCCTGAAAGGTTTCCATAGGCAGGAAAATCACT
Source organism: Heracleum sosnowskyi (assembly GCA_030848705.1). Taxonomy (NCBI): domain Eukaryota; kingdom Viridiplantae; phylum Streptophyta; class Magnoliopsida; order Apiales; family Apiaceae; genus Heracleum; species Heracleum sosnowskyi. The sequence goes on from CM061244.1 coordinate 95,093,957, forward strand.
AATTGTGCAAAATATCATGGCACGCAAAGTGAAATCAGACTGACTGTACGCATCATAAACCGTCACACCTTCATCCCACAAAAGTTTTAAGTCTTCAATAAGGGGCTGAAGATAAACATCTATGTTATTCCCCGCTTCCCTAGGACCGGAGATTAGTAATGTCAACATTATGTACTTGCGCTTCATGCACAACCATGGAGGCAAATTATAAACCGTTAAAAGAACTGGCCACGTCCTATGGTTAGAGCTCATAGTGCGATATGGATTCATGCCATCTGCACACAATCCAAGTCGTAGATTTCTAGGTTCCTCGCCAAATTCAGGAAACTTTCCATCAATGGTTCTCCATTGTGGCGAGTCACCAGGGTGTCTGAGCATCCCATCAGATTTTCTCCCTTCAACATGCCATCTAAGAAGCTTTGCATCTTTTGAACTCGCAAAAAGACGTCTGAATCGCTGCACTATAGGTAGATACCACATTACCTTAGCAGGAGGCCTTTTCTTATCCTGTTTAGAAGTATTATTGATTTGTCGCCTGTATCGAGATGCTCCACACTTGGGACACATGTCTAAATCTTCATGCTCATTTCGGAACAACACACAGTCATTTGGACAAGCATGTATCTTTTTTACATTCATGCCCATGGGACACAGTATCTTCTTCGCCTCGTAGGTAGAATTAGGGAGCTCGTTACTCGTAGGAAGTATTTCTCCTAAAAGTTGAAGCATCTCAGTGAAACTCTTGTCACTCCAGTTATGCTTTACTTTTAGCTTACACAACTTCAAGGTTGTTGACAACCTAGTAAATTGATCCTTGCACCCATGATACAGAAGTTTCTTGGAATCATCAACCAAACTATTAAGGATGTCTGGTTGGTTCATGAAATGATCTTCCATATCTTGTATCATCTCTTGTACCCTGTCATTCTCCATATCTTCTTCATCATTCTTTTCCATACTATCTTCCTCCCTTCCACGTTTTGTACCTGAGGTCCTCGTAGAGTCTAGTCCTTCACCATGCCAGATCCACTTCTCATAACCCTCCTTAAAACCACGACGAAAAAGATGATCCCGCACTGTATCAACACTACGATACTTTTTAAAATTATTACAATCACGACATGGACATAAGATCATTTGTTCTTTTCCCTCTTCCTTATGCTTCTTTTCTAGGTATAGCATGGCATAAGTAATGAAATCTTCAACACCTTTAATATAATCGGCCGTTGCACGTGGAATTTTGTACATCCATGTATGTCGATCCATCATTTATTACTACAAAAATGGAATAAAGTGAAGATTTAAATTACCGGAAAGATTTTTATTAGCCATGTGCATGTGTTTTAGAACATTATTCTGACGTGGCTGCAAAAGGATGAACATGTACCTTAAAAAAATCAAAATCTCTTCATCCTAAATTGAGATTATTTAATTATCTATTATGATCATCACTTTGAAATTCAGCTATCTTTATATATTATGCAATATATAAAGAATTAGAAATAATAACCTATATTATGATATTATAGTTATCCAATTTTTTTATTTTTAATTAATTTTAAACCGGTACCTACACGTATAATATCTGATTATCAATTTGTGCATTATATAACTTTTTATTAAATTAAACTTTGTATTATCATGGATAATTTATATTCTCTTTATCTTATTAATTTCTTACTGTACTTTATTTTAAGATGTTTTATACTTTTTTTAAAATAACGTAACTTTTTAACTATTATCAGTCGAATATATGTCTGTTTTAACTATTTTAACTATTTTATTATCATGGATAATTTATATTCTCTTTATCTTATTAATTTCTTACTGTACTTTATTTTAAGATGTTTTATTTTACCATAAATCTGAATAGAATTGAATACAAAATGATCAAAATGAATTCACTTTTCACAATGCCCTAATTAGGTACCATAATTTAAGTAGAAGCAGATAAACAAAATTCATTCAAGGCAAATGGTGTATATCGACAATACTGAGAAAGAGCAACATGGTAATTTACATAGATAAACTATGATAATATACCACAACTGAGATCAAATTATCAGTCACAAAGACTTATTTAGTGAGAATATAGTACACGGGAATCAGAATTATTTCAGCAAATAACTCTTCACACAATAGTACTACAGAGGGCAGGGGGTCATAATTATTTACTTGTGAGAATACTTACTATATTAGTCTTTGGTTTCCATATAATAACAAAACTGTGACAGCATAGTGTCAATTCTAGTAAGGAAAGTTTAGTGCTTTCATATTGTTTGCAGCATCCTCTGCGATTACATGATTAATGTAGCACCCACTGCCTGCTACTAAGCCAGAGACAGAGACGGAGTGTGAGATCGAGAGCCAGCTATTAAGCAAAGAGTGGAACAAAATAGACTATAATTCAACAAACAGCTGCGCTTTACTTTATACTTTGTGATTGTTAATTACTTTCATATTTCATCTACCCCTCCCAATTACATATATCGTACCTTTCCTTACCAGGTTAGTGCAGCCAGTAGATTACGAAAAACGCAACCCTAATTACGTTGTTACAGTTCCTGATTTGCTTATATATATAGCAAACATAGTGTTCAGATATATGGTTGTCTGATCAATATGATCGGTAGCTAGTCTTTATCATTTGATCTAACTGGTTTTTATATATTCAGCTATGGAATTTCCTAATATGTATCAAGATGAACCTGAAAGCTCCAATAATCAAATGAGGAGGGCACAACAACAACTAGAACAACAAGAGGGAGCTGGTAGGGGTAAAAACAGAGGGCAACACTGCCATGGTTGCAACAAATTGCATAACAGCAAACACATAGATGGTATTAGTTATAGATCAATGTTTAACAGCAAGAAGGTTTCATGAATTCGGCCAAAAATTGCACATTAAATTTTAATAAACCTACAAATTTAGATATTAAATTAATACCCTTTACAAACATAAGATTAAGAACTATAGTAAATCTAATCTGATTATGCTACACCGAAAACAATAAAATTAAAGAAAATAACAACAACCCAAATTCATATTGTTTGTAACAGAATTAAAATTAGGAAAATTTATTTGTAAAAAAAAATATGAGAGGGAGCAGGAGAGAAGGAGAGACAGAGAGGGGGAGAGAGAGAGAGAGAGAGAGAGAGAGAGAGAGAGAGAGAGAGAGAGAGAGAGAGAGAGAGAGAGAGAGAGAGAGAGAGAGAGAGAGAGAGAGAGAGAGAGAGAGAGAGAGAGAGAGAGAGAGAGAGAGAGATTACCAACGCGAGAGAGAGAGAGAGCAACCAACGCGAGAGAGAGAGAGAGCAACCAGATAGGAGAGCAGCTGTGGTGTCAATGCAATCGAACCAATTGTAACAGTTGAAATCGAGTGAATAACAGTTGAGTGAATAACAGTTGAACCCAAACCTTAATTATAAAGTATAAATCGAGTGAATTGTGATTTCAATTTCTTAATTGAAATCAGTGAGGAGGTTTTAGGGTTAGTCGACGAAAGAGAAAGGGGGTTGAATTGGGGTTTTAGATTAATGACTGAGAGTACGTCTATTAAATTGTTTTTTTTATTTTAATAAAATTATTATATACGTCGGATTAGAGAAAGCCGTCATATATTATCGATTTTATATGTCGCGTATTAAAAACACCGACGTATATGTGCAGCAATTTTATATGTCGGGTGCAAAAATTCGACGTAAATTTAAATTTTATACATCGGTTAAAATCAAACCGACGTATATGTCCACCATATACATCGCTTTTTTATGAACCGACGTAAAAAGTCACCTTATATACGTCTCCTTTTCCTTAACCGACGTATAAAACACTTATATACGTCGCCTTTAGGCGGAACCGACGTATATAAGTATTTTATACGTCGCCTTTGGATAGAACCGACGTATAATAGGCGACGTAAAAGATCATTTTTGTACTAGTGTTTGGTACCCAAAATTGTTTGGGTCCTGAAGATTTAGATCCTTTAACAGGAGTAACATTCAATTGTGTCTTTCCCTGTTTGACATTCATAGTATCTGTGGATTTAACATTAACAGTGTTTTTGCTATTGTCATTCATCAACTTAAAATAAGCATGCATGATGTTGTACTTACATAGCAAACACTCTTTCTTTCCACAGGGTTCATGAGTATCAGGCATGTCAGACATGTTATGCATTTCAGATGTATTAGCAGTTTCTACTTTAACCTTTTTACATGCATGTGTAAGGTGTCCAGCAGAATTACAAATAGTGCACAACTTCCTAGATGCAATGGGAGAATATGGAACCATTTCCAGATTAACAATCTTCTTCTTCCCATTCCTGTTCTTTTTAGCAATACTAACTACGTCACCTACTTCAGTTTTAGGTAATTCAGCTTTTACTGATTTCCTAGGCAACTTAGTCTTTACCTCTTCAATCTTCATCAAATCCTCCTCAAGCAATTCTTGTCTTATGAAAAGATCATCCTCATGAAAAAGTGGTGGAAAAGGCTTAACAAAAACTGGACAATCTACATTCTTAAGAACATGTGGAGTATTCCTTTTGACAACTGAAGATGTCACAGGGAATTCCACTATCTTCTTACCAGCTTTCTTGTTATAGTCAAATCCTATAGCAGTTTTATTCTCTATAGCCTGAGTATCAATGATCTCCCTAGCTATTAGAGCGGAATTCTTAAAAGCATTCAGTTTCAAATCTAAATATGAAATCTGCTTCCTGAGGATAGTCTCTATCTCATCATTACACTTGACCTTGTTTTCTAAGTACTCATTCTTTTGCTTAAGATCTTCTAATGTGACAGCTACAAGCTCTAGTTCTTCATTTTTAGATTCTAGATTTTTAATCTTAAGAACTAGTTTAGCATTTTCCATTTCTGATGCTAGCATGCTTGTGTGTACATTAAACAATTCTACACTAAGATCTTGCACAGTTTTCTTGTACTCAGAATTAGACATGTCAATTGTAGTTAGGATAGGTACCTGAGATAATTGAGGTGATTCCTCTGAAGAGTCAGCCATTAGAGCAACATTTACATATTCCTCCTCTTCATCCGAATCAGTATCATCCCAGTGTTTTCCCTCTGCTATATAAGCTTTCCCTTTCTGCTTTCCAGACAATGCCTCCAGTTGCTGTTTAAGCTTGGCATTCTCCTTCTTCAAATCCTCAATAGAATCTCTCTTTCCATAGACATCTTTCATGTCTCTTTCTTGACGAGGCTTCCGGCATTCAGTGGCGAAATGCCCTAACTCATTGCAATTGTAGCATCTTGATTTGCTTCTATCAATCATGCCAGTCTTGTAGCCTCCCTTAAAGCTAGTCTCTGGTGAATAATTGCTCTTCTGGAATCTGTTGGTTGAGCCCTTGAACTTATACATAGGGTTTCTCTTGAAACGAATATGACTAAACTTTGCAGCTAAGTACGCCATGGTTTTGTCTTCCATCTGCTCAAGCTCTTCTAGGGTGTAGTAATCACTTTCATCAACACCCGGATTCACAGAATCCATTTCAGCTTCTATGATCACCTCATTTCCAGCTCTAGGGGTTTGAACCTGAATATCAGAAGTTGCTGGTTCATCCACTACAAGTGCTGCTGATCTCACAAGTGCATTGTGCTTGCTGTCCACTGTCCCTTGTCCGTAGATTATCACTCTATGTTCCTGTTCCATCTCATAAGTCTTTAGCTTGCCATAGATCATCTCTAGTGGCATTTTTGTGAAGTCAATTCTTTCCCTTATGGATGATGACTTGTGTTCTACATGATGGGGCAGCGTCATCATGAACTTCCTGTTTGATTCTCTCAGTGGATAGGTCTTTCCTTTCATTGCCAATTCATTTAGAAGCTTAGTATATTTCTCAAAGACCTGAGTTATACTTTCTCCTGGAAGAGACCTAAAAGCTTCGTACTGAGAAGTCAGGATGTCCAATCTGTTTTCCTGCACGTCTTCAGTTCCTTCCATTATCAAGTAATGGTATCCCACATATGTTTCCCGCTTGTACAGTTCATCAACTGATAGCTCATTTCCTTGTCTGCGGAATCTGCCAATATCAACATCAATCATGTATCCAATCGAATCAGTTCTTTGTCAGAATATGTATACTCAGTTATATCCTTAGGTTGGGTGCCTTGAGGAATCCTGCTACCATCAGGAGCTGTAGATTCACTAACTGGTTTCATTGGTACAAACGGTCTGTTTTCTAATATGCCAATGTACAACGGATTTGATGCCTTGATAAATAACAGCATCTTCATCTTCCACAAACCGAAATCATCTCTAGTAAACGGGGGAACTTTAATACCAGATGTTGTCTTTGGTGCACTCATGGTTTCTGAAAATTTCAAATTGTTTAAAATTCAAGAAATTCCAATTAAATGAAAATTTTTGAAAGTTAAAAATTTTGCTTCGAATTTTCACGCTACGTTTGATTTTGGTCTCATTCACCGGATCTGATTTGTATATCAATCAAGTTGCTCTGATACCAATTGTTAGGTCCAAAGTATCGTAGAAGGGGGGGTTGAATACGATACTCACAAATAATTCAATTTCGTTCGCGGATAAATCATTCAGTTCTATAACGAAATCAATCACACCAAATCAAACCAAGAGTCGGGGAATATATCTTTTTATAAATATAAACCTCGAGGGGTGCTACAATTTCTAATCCGTAGATTAGCTTCAATGAGTTTAAGGTTACACAAATTCAATACAATGATCAAGTTCTGAGCACTATTAATTCTCTGATAATTTCTCCGGCTCAATTCTCTCTCTCTCAGTAATGTCTCTGTGTGTTTAGCCTTAACTGAAGAAGACACTTCTTCATCTCTGTATTAACTGCAGACTTGTTTTGAAAAACCATCGAACCAAACTTGTAGAAACAATCTTGGTCGTTGGATCTTCATCAACCATACAAAACAAAACAAACTTTTCACCTGCTCCCTATTTAAAAACCGTCGAATGGTTTAAATCAATTTACCATTCGATAGTTTTTAATTAAAAACTATCGAGTGCCAAATTGATTTACTTTGTTTTAAATAGAATTACCTTTAACACCATTCGATAGTTTTCTGAATTGAAAAAACTATCGAATACTTTTTCTTGTCTTTTGTCCTTTAGAAATTACTCCTGAGCTCCTGGGTGTTTTAGTTTTAGACTGTATCAATTTCTTCTGAGATGATAAAACAACTTGATCTTTTTAGTGCCATCACCTAGTGCAACTGGTCTGGTTCACAGATGAATAACACTTGATCAATTCTTCTTCTATGTCTTGAATTCAATGATGCTGATAAGTCCTTTGTCGTTCTGGTTGCTTCGATTAAATCACTGGAATCCCGTGGCACTTAACCCTAAATCATTCACATACTTCTGTCGTCTTGAAGGCCTTGTTTCTTTTGCGCCTGTCACTGAGGCTTGAACATTTTCATGAACTTCTTTCCGTGACCTGTTTACGGACTTCAAGAATACATAACGTATTTTGATTTTTTGAGTTTACCTTTTCTTCTTTGATTCTGGATTCCTGTGCTTCTGTTAATATTATTGTATGTCTTGTCCTTTGTTGAGTTGTAGTTATCTCTTTTACATCTTATGTTACATTATGCTTTACACTCACGAGCATCATTTTTCGTCCCATGTTTCGGATCAAAGTCATAGTACCTCTATAATAAAAACAAAAGAGACAAGTCAGATTTATGTTTAAAAAATATATAGACTGCAAAAATATTTTTGCATAACTAATTGCCTACATCACGCTAAACGAAAAGCATACTGTAAAGATAAACTTAGACTTAATCCGGCAAAAAAGATTACTGGCGTTTTGCATTAGTGAGTTACATTACATGATATTCTTGAGTTAATATAAAAGGGTGTTAAGATGTCCTTTACTAGAGTTATCTGTGTACAAAATCATTTTTTATTTAAATAGTTGTAATTTTACCCTATCAGCTATGGGAATCACTACAAGAAACAGGGGTCATAAGCGACCACTATAAAAGGGACCGTCAAGGATTGGTTGGAAATGAAGTCTATTTCTGACTGAACAAAACCAACCAACATGTTTGGTTGGAAATAGGTCTAAACCGACCACCTACCGACTAACTTTCGGTCAGTTATGCTTTCATAACTATTTTTACAGGACTTTAAATGTTGTTAATAAATGTTTGATGTGAAACTATTTTTATTGCTTAATGTAGTTGTGTATAATATTGTCTAGTAGAATCAGTAGGAAGTTACTGCCTCTGTCAAACAACGATAGACCATAGATCAAATTTGGCTTTTGCCAATCAAATTTAGTACATTATTTGATCAAGATCATATTCTAATTACATCTATAAATGAAGAAGAATATATGTACTTCGACATTAAAATCATATTTGCTCAATTTTAACTTTTATTTTTAGAGAAGTTTTTGGTATTTTGTCAACCAGACTTTTGTTAAAATTGCCATGCTGAATGTACTCTTGTATATACGACTTTGAAACTGTGTTTTGTGTAAAAAACAGTGCTGAATTTTTTGTATAACTAACCTACGATTCGACAAAAGACTAAGGAATAATAAAAACAGTATTTGAATTTGGACTTGTATACTCAGTTGAACTATTCTTAGACGAAGGTACGTACAGGGCAATAAGAAATCCCGCTTCTGGAAAACATAGATACTGATCAGGATTAGGTCGGGTTAGGTCTCCAGTATCCTCCAAAGTAGTTAGAACTTAGAAACCCTTAATAGTAAACAACAGTGCTTAGCTAAGGTATTAAATAGAGCATCTCCAACAGTGCTTAACTATAATTGGAAATAAGGGTTGACATGTGCTTAGCTAAGGTATTAAATTTAAAGGACTGCACGCTAAAGGTATTAAAAACACTAATCATCTCAAAAGGTATTAAATTTAAAGGACTGCAATGTTCCTGTTTAAGTGAATTTTTTAGACATCTCTCGCTGGTAATTGCACGATATTTTGCATGCTTTCCTTTGATCAAAGGTTATATTGTTTTGCAACTTCGTAGTAGAATTAAGGTTACACCATTTTGCAACTTCCAACTATTTGTCACCTGCAGCATATAAGTTCAACAGTCTTTTTTGCAGTTAGTGTAAATAGTGATACTAGAAATATAGAATTTGTTTTTTTGCATCTTTCTAATCCAAAGAACGAATGTGTAAAAAGGCAAATAAAATGCAATAAAGATTTGTGTTAGTTGAGAAATGTAAGCACAAAATTGAGCTACGTAAAAGAAATGGATCCTGGATGATAAAAGGCAGCATATTTAATAGAATATTTTTATTTCCGGAGCATCTTAACTTGCGGGGATTAATATATTTATCATTCTGTTATTATTAATTAAAGGGGATATATAAAGTTTTTATTTGCCATAATTATGTTATTCTCCAAAAATTTTGTAGCCATGACACAAAAATATACAGGGCTTGTAGTCATCTAATATCAAGCAAAATAATCTAATAATATTTTTTTTGAAAGTAATCTAATACTATTTCAAAAAAATTAATCTAATATTCTAGGGTAGGCTTTTAGTCAGCTTCTAGTAGAATATTCTCCTTCGAACAAGAACATCTAAATATCTGCAAAAATTTGTTAAGAACGCAGAAATACACCAAAATTACCAATGTAACATCTCCGATTTCGTTAATTTACCTTGATTGCCATCTCCCTAATAAAGAGACCAGAGAGAGCGAGTAATATGGAAGACCATACCAGATCTTGTCAAACCCTTATCACATTTTATTTCACATTTTTATTTCTCATATAGTATTTTCAATTTTCTATAGTAATTTCATTTTATTAATGCAGTGTTACCTGATTACATGATTTATTCATAGCTGGAATTACAGCTAATATTGGAATGGCTGAAGGACTTGTAATTTGAAATAGCTAGAAAAATATTCATGAGACAGTAATTCCAGCTAATATTGGGAACTTCTTTCCACGACTTGCTAAATATGTTTAAATGGAACTAACTAATGTTAGCTAGGACACCCTGGACCTTAAAGCAGCTAATGGTTTTCTTAAGTTAAGTTGATTGCTGGTTTTTGTAATCCAACTTAAACCTCTAAAATCCTCTTCGGCATATGAATTAAGTTTAGTTGAGATTGATGAATCTATTGGAATGGCTGAAGGACTTGTAATTTGATATGCCTTTTTAAATTAATCTTTAATTATGTGTGCAGTCAAGGTATGGGGCTATCCTGGAGGCTCGAGGAGTTAACCTTAGTGAACTCAGTGCTACCTCAGAAGTGGATGAGCCTATTGAGTTATGGTTGGCAGCAACTACCGGCTCAACCGAGAGGCCACAAAGGAATAGAATCGTTGGATTCCCCACTGTCCCAGCAACTCAACTTCTGTCAAACTTGGCTCACCGCTTTCGAGAAAGGTCAAGAGGCGGTGCTAGCTCCTCCTCTTCAAGCGGTAACCGTTCTATCATTCCAGATCAGGCATTTCTGCAAATTGTTCAAACTGCAGTAACAAATGCACAAGCCAACCCTGACCAGTTCGGAAATCTAAATAATTCTGAAATGGAAGAAGTTGCAAGGAATATTATTGAGGTTTCGGATCCTGCTAGTAGAGGAAGCTTTAACCAAGTTTTCTTTCGAGAGGTGGTGAACGTTGTCACCACAATTTTTAAAAGTATTTGCAATGAAGCACAAAAGGTAAGTCTTCTTTAATTTAGTATTATGTTAGTTCTTTATTAATTTATTTTAAGTGATGAAGAGAACATTTGCACTACTTGGTTGAGAAAAAGTTTAGTAAATAAAAAAACAGAAAAATAAATAAAGTTAGCAAATATAAATAAAGTTAAAGTTGTATATAATATTATCACTAGTGATTCTTTACTGCTAAAAACAGAAAAATAAATAAATGTAATTGGGACGAAAAGACGATCTGGACAATTAACTTTTAAGTTAGAAAATGAAATTATTTCTGTCGATGAAGAAAAATCATCTTCCAGATAAATTCTCTAATAGACATCGACTTTAATAAGGTAGCAGCATGATAAAGGAGACCTGAGGTGTTCCTGCATCAGGACTCCCATCAGGTGCTCTCATTGTTTTTGTTAGCCTAGAAATGTTAATGAGTTATAATTAAATACGAGTTTTCACAATGTATGTGTCATATAGCAATTACAGATTTCTGGATATTTCCTTATTACAGATTTCAAGTTTTATTTACTATTGAGATATATATCCAACTCCTGAATCTTATTTGTCTAATCTGCCTAATTGGATCCAAAAGATACAAAGTCATTTTCTGTTTACTGTGTGTTTGACGTGTATCTACCTCCACTTCAATATCTTGGTTTTGTGGTAATGCATTTCATGTTACTCTTGAATGCCAGATATAGAATATTTTATACACCAACTGCATCCCTGTCTATATGTTTTATGTACATTCTAAAGGCGACCTATATAAATTTGTAAAATGGCATCTAGTTTCAATTCAATTAAGTATTTATATGCTGTGAAATTTTCATTTCATTTCAGGCCATCGATGAAGCTAACAAAGATTACACTACCGACGAGGAAGTAAGTGATGGAGAAGGTTCTAGCACTGGTGATGAAAATGGCAGTGATGGTATAGGGGAGGATAATGATGGCAGTTGATGATGCCGGAGAGGATGGTGATGTTGGTGGTGATAACCTAAGGAATGATAGTGCTGGTGATAAGTAGATGTAGTTTAAAACTATATCTCAAGTAACTATTAATAGTAGCTCTTAACTTGAGATGTTGTAACTGAATTTAACTAAGATAGTTGATATGTGGATTTGTGAACTCGTAGCGAATATTTAGTACTTTTGGTTGGTGGCCGGTGTGATGCCATACTAGGATTTATTTAACTTTGTTAATTAATCCACATATGTTTCTTTTGTTAAATTTAGTTGTGCTTTAAGATTAATATTTAATCAGGTGTGATTTTTGTAAATAGAGATTTGGTATGCGCTTGCATTGTAGGTAAAAAAGTGTGCAGATTTTTCTGGGCGTAGTTTTAAAACTGACCAAATTGTTGTCATTTTCTTAATAACATAAGCGACTGAATTCATGTTATTTCCAACCATCTGCTTCAACATAAGCAACCAAAAGTTGGTCGTTTTTGACATAACCAACCGTTTCTATTTACGACTACAACAATGGTTGGAAATAGAACTTCTATTTACGACTAATTAATTGCAACTATATATTGGTTGGAAATAGAACTTCTATTTACGACTAATTAATTGCAACTATATCTTGGTTGGAAATAGAAATTCTATTTACGACTAATTAATTGCAACTATATATTGGTTGGAAATACAACTTATATTTACGACTAATTAATTGCAACTATATATTGGTTGGAAATACAACTTCTATTTACGACTAATTAATTGCGACTATATATTGGTTGGAAATACAACTTCTATTTACGACTAATTAATGCGACTAAATTTGGTTGCAAACGCTAGTCTCAATTACGACCAATTATTCGTGACTCAGTATTGGTCGTAAATATTGCTGACTTGGCTTGCCACATTAGCATGTGGGACCAACACTCACGAAACTGGAATTTCGTAACCGACTGTCAATAATGGTCGTAAATGATCATTATTTGCGACTGTTGTTCAAAAGCGACCAGACTTTTTACGACTAAATGAGTTGGTCGGTCGTCAGTCGGTTTTGAGTACATTTGCGACCGTCAAGTATCAATTACGACCATTTTTTTCGGTCGTTTATGACCCCTGTTTCTTGTAGTGAATCAGAGCTAGTAGTCTCTAATGTTGACACAACTATTGCTGATACGGCGGTGTTCGATACCAAGTCATAAAAGGATCTGATTTGGATATGAATGTATATGTACCTTAAAAAGTTGTATTAAATAAGTAAATTGATGCAGGGAAAGGTTTAAAGAGGGATAGAAATTTTCTCTGCAGAGAATCAGTAGATACTAGAGCCATAAGCATTAAGCAAGACCTCAGTTTTATCTAATAATCTTCAATTCATGATTGTTTTACTCTCCTAGATAATGAAGATTACAACTATTTACATAGAGATCCTACAATTTGAAGAATTATAAAAAAAAAATCTTAAATGAAAGGAAACTCCATAATCTAAATATCTTAATCGATAAGTATTACCATATGTTAGGCAATACACAAATATCTACAGATAATTTAAAATAGTTAGGAACTGATTTCCTGTTCGTGGGGTTTGTGTATAAAAGGTAACTAGTTGGTGTAACAGGTGCTTGTCAAATTTTGTGAACAAAGATGTAAACGTGAGTGTTAATCAAACTCTACGGAAGATATATATAAACAAATCAGTGGGGATTTTTTATGGTTACTTGATAGGTCATTATTACTTTCATAAGTTTGATCCCTATGGTTGCAGAATATACCAAATATTTTCATGTCTCACTTGCTAACAAGAGTTATTTACCGATATTGTGTTCCAGGCAGCAAGTTAATCATTTTTTAACAACATTGCAACAATATGAATATCATGAGGAGATTAGCACAAGTTAATGAATTTGAAGTCATTTAGGGATGAAACAGTTTTGAGGATTATAATTCGAAGCTGTTTTGTAAATTTTGTAAATTTGTTGGGATAGCGTATTTTTGTGGCCTAGGGAAGTTTTTTCTTAAATCGTAAACTGGATATCAGCATAAGCAATTTTGTTATAAAGGACGACATGACTCTGGTTCATATGAAGCAAAATGCTACAGCCATTTTCGTATTTGATAATTTTGCTGTCAAAATATTCTAGAATCATTAACCTCATTTCTGTTACACAGTAATAAAATAATATGCCTTACGACCAGTTTGTTGTCTATCTTTTTACCTCCTTGCAATATCTATTTGGAGGTCTGAGGCACCACTAGTTTCTTGGTCATGCTCATTTTGCATTAGCAATAACTAGTAGTGTTTTACTTTTTTATCTCTTAATATTAGCTTGGCTTTCTGAATGTAGGTCAAAGATATGATGGATTTTGAATCAGTACACATATAATTGAAGCAAATTTAAAGAACACATAATTTGCTGCAATTTGAAGCAAATTTTCATCTAAGAAGTAACCTTTGGATGCACCAAAAAGTCTTGTTGGATATGTAAATGACTCAAGTTTTTCTTGCATCATGCAAACCACCATCTACCTGATAACGGCCTACTCTGTTGTGCACTGTCTGTACAGAAGACTCAAAGTACAAGGAACATAAATTTACAAGTTCTTCCTCGGCATAACGTTCAGCAATAGAACCTTCAACTTATGCCTTGTTTTTCAGTTTTACTTTCATTCGGTGCATCTGCCTTTCAACCCAATACATCCATCGATATGGGACAGGACCACCAAGTCTACACTCCTCTACAAGATGAAGGATAACGTGCTCCATCGGATCAAAGAGGGCTCCTGGAAATATATTTTCAAAACGACCCATGATATTGATAATATTTCTTTCCATGATCACCAAATCATCAACAACCAATGTTGTTGAGCATATTGCTTTGAAGTAACTAGAGAGTTGACAAAGGGCGTCATGCACATCATCAGGTAAAAGGCCACGAAAAGCAGAAGGCAACAACTTTTGCATAAAAACATGGCAATCATGCGTCTTCATCCCACTTAACTTCTTCTTTTCCAACTTGCTACATCTTGCAATATTTGAAGCACAACCGTCTGGCATCTTTAGACTGCTAATCCATGTATAAACCATAAGTTGCTGCTCTCGAGAGAGTGTGTATGGTGCCTTGGGTTTTGAAGTGCCTCGCATCCATAACTCTTCTCTAATGCCAAATGCTTTGAAATCCGCTCTTGCATTATTAGTATCCTTGGATTTTTTGGTGCCCATCACTGTGTGAAAGAAATTATCAAACACATTCTTCTCAGTATGCATGACATCAATGCAATGACGCAGACGTAGAGAGTCCCAATATGGAAGCTCAAAGAAAATGGAGAAATGTGTAAAATTATGAGTCACACCAAATCCTTGCGCCCTAGACTTTGCAGATCCTTTCCCATGTGGTGGAAAAGCTATTCTTACACATTTATTACGAACTTGCCACCCTATTTGTCGTGTCTGATTATGGCCCGGTCTTCTAAATTTTTTTACCGTGCCCCAGAAACTGCACTTTCGACTGTGAGGAAGTTGTGAGGCCCTGACACTTCCCATACAAACTGGACAAGCTAGCATGCCTTTTGTTGACCAACCGCTCAACATTGCCAACGCCGAAAAGTCATTGATTGTCCACAACAAGGTTGCTCTCAGAATGAAGTTGTTCTTTGTAAAAGCATCATAAGTTTCTACACCAACACTCCACAACTGTCTCAACTCATCAATAAGTGGTCTCAAGTAGACATTGATGTCTCTCGTGGGGCTTTTATCCCCAGGTATGAGTAGTGACATGTACATGTATGCATCCTTCATGCACATAGAAGGTGGGAGATTGTACACAACCATAATAACAGGCCATACTGAATAATTCCTGGCAGACTTGTTGCTATAAGGAGAGAATCCATCAGTAGCAAGTCCAAGTCTAATATTTCGAATGTCATGTGAAAAATCTGGATAATTCATGTTAAACTGTTTCCACTCTTCCCCTTCCGCCGGGTGTGTCATAATCCCCTCGGTCATCTCTCTAGTCTTGTGCCACCTCATACTCTCAGCAGTGCGAGATGACATGTACAACCGCTGTAATCGCGATGTAAGCGGAAAATATCTCAAAATCTTCCTTGGAATGCATCGTTTACTGCCCTCTTTTGCCAGTTTATAGCGATTCGTGCCACAAATACTGCACTCTTGTCTATCACTGTCATCACCATAAAACAACATGCAATCATTCTCACATGCATGAATTTTTTCATATCCCAAATTTAAGTCTTTCATCATCTTCTTAATCTCCCAGTAACTCGGAGGTAAATTGTGATTTTCTGGCAACACATCCCCAATAAGACCCAATAACTCATTGAATCCCCTCTCACTACATCCATGGGTACTCTTGAAATGCAACAATTTGCTCACAAATGACAACTTTGTATGATTGGTGTTCCCGGGATATAATGGAACCTTTGCATCATTTCCCAAACCAAAAAATCTAGGAGTTTCATGGTTTGGATCTATGTTATCCCTTTCACCAAATCCGCCCGCATCCCTCAACATCTCATAAGGATCAAATACATCATGATCATCATCATCATCAATTTCATCTCTTGAGCCACTAGGATGCGAACCTTCATCACTTTCGCTAGAATACAAATCTTCATCACCTTCACCGTGAGAATCCCAATATGTGTAATTTGGAAGAAATCCATTCGACACAATATCAAATCTAACTTCATCAAGACTTTTTAAAGTAGAATTACAACAAGTACAACATGGACATCTAATCCTCCCATCCGCTTACTTGCAATTACGCTCGGCAAAACTAATAAATTCATTAATTCCATTTAAAAAATCTTGACTAAGACCATTTACACCTCTTTGATTAGGACGACTTATCCAACTACGATTAGAAGACATCTACAATTACATATAACATATCATCAATCACACAAATATATACATACAAATATACTAAATAATTGAGAAAATTGAAATAAAATGTGCAATAAAAAGAAACTAAATTAAACAAACATGTAATTAAAGTAATTACTTACCTTGATGAATGAAATCAAGTAGAATGATGCATTTGTTGAAATTTTTGAGCTCCAAAATGTGAAAAATCGGAGGAGAGAATGTGAGGGGTGAGTTGAAGTAAAGAAATGAAAGTCTACTGCCTCTTTCGGCATAACTGCTTTAATTTGCGACAGAAAATATACATTCCGTCGCAAGGTTTATTAAAATAATATTTTATCCCCGGCTTATTAATTGCAGGCCGTTGGGTATTGAAGGTGTACAGGTAAGCTTGCGACCGAATCTGTCGCAAGGTATAACTATCGACGGAATACCTGAGAATCTGTCACAAAGTAATTAACGACGGATAGTCTGTCGTAAAGTACTTTATGACGAACATTACATTCCGTCCCAAGTTCAAATTTACGACAGAATATTTAATATTTCTGTCACAACGTGTCTTAGCGGGAAAATTAACCCGCCTAAAAACTAGAAGCGGGAAAGTAAAATATTAAATTATTACTTGTGCGGGAATAATAATAATAATAAAATATTAAAATTGCGACGAAAATGTTCCGTCACAAAGTACCTTGCGACGGAATGTAATATTTCTGTCGTAATTTGAACTTGTGACTGAAACTTACTAAAATTCTGTAACAATTGCCCGTTCCTCTTGTAGTGATACTTCCACGAGAGTACTGGAGTACAATTACAGCACAGACTGTTTCCTCCGCAGCTCACCTATGATTGTGTCAATTTGCTTAGATATACACTAGCCGCCTTCTTTGGAGCGGAAACTTTAAAACACTATAAGATGCTCAAGTGCATACCCATAACACTTTACAGGATAGCTAAAGATACATATAAGATGATGTAAACTTCATCTATTGTCATCCTTATCAGATAAGGATGGACTTTCTCTAACATCCCCCCTCAAGCGAAGCTGATTTGTTACAACAGTGAGCTTTTCTCGAAGAACTAAAAACCGAGCACGACCTAGTGGTTTGGTTAGAGCATCAGCAATCTGCCCAGAATTGAAGTAGAGATGTATCAAACAAGTTGTTTTTGAGAGACTCTTTCTCGGACAAAATGAAAATCTATTTCTACGTGCTTAGTGCGAGCATGAAACACCGGATTTGCTGCAAGAAAGGTAGCACCTAAATTATCACACCAAAGAGTGGGAGAAGCAGGCAAAGAAATATGCAATTCGCGTAATAATTGTTGGATCTATATAAGATCAGCAGTAGTGCATGCAAGACTTCGATATTCAGATTCTGTACTTGAACGAGATACAGTGTTTTGCTTGCCGGAGCTCCAGGAGATTAAATTTGGAGCCAGAAATATACAAAATGCACCTTGCGACCGACGATTGGACAACATGTAAATAAAAACACAATTTTGAAGAATATGGACAGTGCAATTGCATTTAACGTGCTAGCAAAAATCTTTGTGATATATAATGTAGCGCAGAAAGTACCCTGTTGTAGTACACGATATTCTAAATCTAATATCAGTATGCATTTCTCCCAGTACATTCGGTAATATAAACTGTTTTAGGTTTTCCGGCCATCCTGTCAATTTCATTGCAAGATAGATAACAAGAAGGTATATATTGGGCTGATAAAGCCCCAACTTCCTGTCCTCAAGTAGTTTGGTACTTGATTTGGACAGTAAAAGACAAACATGGAATCGTGATATCAACTGAAATAAAGATTCCCTACTTCACAAACTAAATCTTCTATTCTGATGTTGTAAAGTAGTATGAAAAAAACCATCACTCTTTTATAGTATACCATCTCCAAATGTAGCTAGCAGTAGCAGAAACGCGAGTACCTATATTTGGAAAGCTCTCTCAATCTGTCATTTTATCAGCAAGAAGAGTCTGCAAATCTTGTAATTCATTTTTCGCATTAGAAAAGCATCATTAACCAATTTATATTGAATCCCCATCCCTGAAAGTCGGTAAAAAGAGCCCTTTATTCAGTGAGCAGTGACAACCTCAGTTATGGATATTTTGGTTAAGGCATTCACTGTGGAGCATAGCATATTTAGCTTCATTGTCAAGATTTTCTTGTTTATTAAAATAATATTTTATCCCCAGCTTATTAATTGCAGGCCGTTGGGTATTGAAGGTGTACAGGTAAGCTTGCGACCGAATCTGTCGCAAGGTATAACTATCGACGGAATACATGAGAATCTGTCACAAAGTAATTAACGACGGATAGTCTGTCGTAAAGTACTTTATGACGAACATTACATTCCGTCGCAAGTTCAAATTTACGACAGAATATTTAATATTTCTGTCACAACGTGTCTTAGCGGGAAAATTAACCCGCCTAAAAACTAGAAGCGGGAAAGTAAAATATTAAATTATTACATGTGCGGGAATAATAATAATAATAAAATATTAAAATTGCGACGAAAATGTTCCGTCACAAAGTACCTTGCGACGGAATGTAATATTTCTGTCGTAATTTGAACTTGTGACTGAAACTTACTAAAATTCTGTCACAATTGCCCGTTCCTCTTGTAGTGATACTTCCACGAGAGTACTGGAGTACAATTACAGAACAGACTGTTTCCTCCGCAGCTCACCTATGATTGTGTCAATTTGCTTAGATATACACTAGCCGCCTTCTTTGGAGCGGAAACTTTAAAACACTATAAGATGCTCAAGTGCATACCCATAACACTGGGCTGCGTTTGTTTATATAGCAGAAGTTGTTACTATCTATTCGGAGATAAGAATACATCTGTTACACTTACAACTACGTCACAATTACAACTACTTTACAGGATAGCTAAAGATACATATAAGATGATGTAAACTTCATCTATTGTCATCCTTATCAGATAAGGATGGACTTTCTCTAACATCCCCCTCAAGCGAAGCTGATTTGTTACAACAGTGAGCTTGTCTCGAAGAACTAAAAACCGAGCACGACCTAGTGGTTTGGTTAGAGCATCAGCAATCTGCCCAGAATTGAAGTAGAGATGTATCAAACAAGTTGTTTTTGAGAGACTCTTTCTCGGACAAAATGAAAATCTATTTCTACGTGCTTAGTGCGAGCATGAAACACCGGATTTGCTGCAAGAAAGGTAGCACCTAAATTATCACACCAAAGAGTGGGAGAAGCAGGCAAAGAAATATGCAATTCGCGTAATAATTGTTGGATCTATATAAGCTCAGCAGTAGTGCATGCAAGACTTCGATATTCAGATTCTGTACTTGAACAAGATACAGTGTTTTGCTTGCGGGAGCTCCAGGAGATTAAATTTGGAGCCAGAAATATACAAAATGCACCTTGCGACCGACGATTGGACAACATGTAAATAAAAACACAATTTTGAAGAATATGGACAGTGCAATTGCATTTAACGTGCTAGCAAAAATCTTTGTGATATATAATGTAGCGCAGAAAGTACCCTGTTGTAGTACACGATATTCTAAATCTAATATCAGTATGCATTTCTCCCAGTACATTCGGTAATATAAACTGTTTTAGGTTTTCCGGCCATCCTGTCAATTTCATTGCAAGATAGATAACAAGAAGGTATTGGGCTGATAAGGCCCCAACTTCCTGTCCTCAAGTAGTTTGGTACTTGATTTGGACAGTAAAAGACAAACATGGAATCGTGATATCAACTGAAATAAAGATTCCCTACTTCACAAACTAAATCTTCTATTCTGATGTTGTAAAGTAGTATGAAAAAAACCATCACTCTTTTATAGTATACCATCTCCAAATGTAGCTAGCAGTAGCAGAAACGCGAGTACCTATATTTGGAAAGCTCTCTCAATCTGTCATTTTATCAGCAAGAAGAGTCTGCAAATCTTGTAATTTATTTTTCGCATTATAAAAGCATCATTAACCAATTTATATTGAATCCCCATCCCTGAAAGTCGGTAAAAAGAGCCCTTTATTCAGTGAGCAGTGACAACCTCAGTTATGGATGTTTTGGTTAAGGCATTCACTGTGGAGCATAGCATATTTAGCTTCATTGTCAAGATTTTCTTGTTTATTAAAATAATATTTTATCCCCAGCTTATTAATTGCAGGCCGTTGGGTATTGAAGGTGTACAGGTAAGCTTACGACCGAATCTGTCGCAAGGTATAACTATCGACGGAATACATGAGAATCTGTCACAAAGTAATTAACGACGGATAGTCTGTCGTAAAGTACTTTATGACGAACATTACATTCCGTCCCAAGTTCAAATTTACGACAGAATATTTAATATTTCTGTCACAACGTGTCTTAGCGGGAAAATTAACCCGCCTAAAAACTAGAAGCGGGAAAGTAAAATATTAAATTATTGCTTGTGCGGGAATAATAATAATAATAATAAAATATTAAAATTGCGACGAAAATGTTCCGTCACAAAGTACCTTGCGACGGAATGTAATATTTCTGTCGTAATTTGAACTTGTGACTGAAACTTACTAAAATTCTGTCACAATTGCCCGTTCCTCTTGTAGTGATACTTCCACGAGAGTACTGGAGTACAATTACAGAACAGACTGTTTCCTCCGCAGCTCACCTATGATTGTGTCAATTTGCTTAGATATACACTAGCCGCCTTCTTTGGAGCGGAAACTTTAAAACACTATAAGATGCTCAAGTGCATACCCATAACACTGGGCTGCGTTTGTTTATATAGCAGAAGTTGTTACTATCTATTCGGAGATAAGAATACATCTGTTACACTTACAACTACGTCACAATTACAACTACTTTACAGGATAGCTAAAGATACATATAAGATGATGTAAACTTCATCTATTGTCATCCTTATCAGATAAGGATGGACTTTCTCTAACATCCCCCCTCAAGCGAAGCTGATTTGTTACAACAGTGAGCTTGTCTCGAAGAACTAAAAACCGAGCACGACCTAGTGGTTTGGTTAGAGCATCAGCAATCTGCCCAGAATTGAAGTAGAGATGTATCAAACAAGTTGTTTTTGAGAGACTCTTTCTCGGACAAAATGAAAATCTATTTCTACGTGCTTAGTGCGAGCATGAAACACCGGATTTGCTGCAAGAAAGGTAGCACCTAAATTATCACACCAAAGAGTGGGAGAAGCAGGCAAAGAAATATGCAATTCGCGTAATAATTGTTGGATCTATATAAGCTCAGCAGTAGTGCATGCAAGACTTCGATATTCAGATTCTGTACTTGAACGAGATACAGTGTTTTGCTTGCGGGAGCTCCAGGAGATTAAATTTGGAGCCAGAAATATACAAAATGCACCTTGCGACCGACGATTGGACAACATGTAAATAAAAACACAATTTTGAAGAATATGGACAGTGCAATTGCATTTAACGTGCTAGCAAAAAACTTTGTGATATATAATGTAGCGCAGAAAGTACCCTGTTGTAGTACACGATATTCTAAATCTAATATCAGTATGCATTTCTCCCAGTACATTCGGTAATATAAACTGTTTTAGGTTTTCCGGCCATCCTGTCAATTTCATTGCAAAATAGATAACAAGAAGGTATTGGGCTGATAAAGCCCCAACTTCCTGTCCTCAAATAGTTTGGTACTTGATTTGGACAGTAAAAGACAAACATGGAATCGTGATTTCAACTGAAATAAAGATTCCCTACTTCACAAACTAAATCTTCTATTCTGATGTTGTAAAGTAGTATGAAAAAAACCATCACTCTTTTATAGTATACCATCTCCAAATGTAGCTAGCAGTAGCAGAAACGCGAGTACCTATATTTGGAAAGCTCTCTCAATCTGTCATTTTATCAGCAAGAAGAGTCTGCAAATCTTGTAATTTATTTTTCGCATTATAAAAGCATCATTAACCAATTTATATTGAATCCCCATCCCTGAAAGTCGGTAAAAAGAGCCCTTTATTCAGTGAGCAGTGACAACCTCAGTTATGGATGTTTTGGTTAAGGCATTCACTGTGGAGCATAGCATATTTAGCTTCATTGTCAAGATTTTCTTGTTTATTAAAATAATATTTTATCCCCAGCTTATTAATTGCAGGCCGTTGGGTATTGAAGGTGTACAGGTAAGCTTACGACCGAATCTGTCGCAAGGTATAACTATCGACGGAATACATGAGAATCTGTCACAAAGTAATTAACGACGGATAGTCTGTCGTAAAGTACTTTATGACGAACATTACATTCCGTCCCAAGTTCAAATTTACGACAGAATATTTAATATTTCTGTCACAACGTGTCTTAGCGGGAAAATTAACCCGCCTAAAAACTAGAAGCGGGAAAGTAAAATATTAAATTATTGCTTGTGCGGGAATAATAATAATAATAATAAAATATTAAAATTGCGACGAAAATGTTCCGTCACAAAGTACCTTGCGACGGAATGTAATATTTCTGTCGTAATTTGAACTTGTGACTGAAACTTACTAAAATTCTGTCACAATTGCCCGTTCCTCTTGTAGTGATACTTCCACGAGAGTACTGGAGTACAATTACAGAACAGACTGTTTCCTCCGCAGCTCACCTATGATTGTGTCAATTTGCTTAGATATACACTAGCCGCCTTCTTTGGAGCGGAAACTTTAAAACACTATAAGATGCTCAAGTGCATACCCATAACACTGGGCTGCGTTTGTTTATATAGCAGAAGTTGTTACTATCTATTCGGAGATAAGAATACATCTGTTACACTTACAACTACGTCACAATTACAACTACTTTACAGGATAGCTAAAGATACATATAAGATGATGTAAACTTCATCTATTGTCATCCTTATCAGATAAGGATGGACTTTCTCTAACATCCCCCCTCAAGCGAAGCTGATTTGTTACAACAGTGAGCTTGTCTCGAAGAACTAAAAACCGAGCACGACCTAGTGGTTTGGTTAGAGCATCAGCAATCTGCCCAGAATTGAAGTAGAGATGTATCAAACAAGTTGTTTTTGAGAGACTCTTTCTCGGACAAAATGAAAATCTATTTCTACGTGCTTAGTGCGAGCATGAAACACCGGATTTGCTGCAAGAAAGGTAGCACCTAAATTATCACACCAAAGAGTGGGAGAAGCAGGCAAAGAAATATGCAATTCGCGTAATAATTGTTGGATCTATATAAGCTCAGCAGTAGTGCATGCAAGACTTCGATATTCAGATTCTGTACTTGAACAAGATACAGTGTTTTGCTTGCGGGAGCTCCAGGAGATTAAATTTGGAGCCAGAAATATACAAAATGCACCTTGCGACCGACGATTGGACAACATGTAAATAAAAACACAATTTTGAAGAATATGGACAGTGCAATTGCATTTAACGTGCTAGCAAAAATCTTTGTGATATATAATGTAGCGCAGAAAGTACCCTGTTGTAGTACACGATATTCTAAATCTAATATCAGTATGCATTTCTCCCAGTACATTCGGTAATATAAACTGTTTTAGGTTTTCCGGCCATCCTGTCAATTTCATTGCAAGATAGATAACAAGAAGGTATTGGGCTGATAAGGCCCCAACTTCCTGTCCTCAAGTAGTTTGGTACTTGATTTGGACAGTAAAAGACAAACATGGAATCGTGATATCAACTGAAATAAAGATTCCCTACTTCACAAACTAAATCTTCTATTCTGATGTTGTAAAGTAGTATGAAAAAAACCATCACTCTTTTATAGTATACCATCTCCAAATGTAGCTAGCAGTAGCAGAAACGCGAGTACCTATATTTGGAAAGCTCTCTCAATCTGTCATTTTATCAGCAAGAAGAGTCTGCAAATCTTGTAATTTATTTTTCGCATTATAAAAGCATCATTAACCAATTTATATTGAATCCCCATCCCTGAAAGTCGGTAAAAAGAGCCCTTTATTCAGTGAGCAGTGACAACCTCAGTTATGGATGTTTTGGTTAAGGCATTCACTGTGGAGCATAGCATATTTAGCTTCATTGTCAAGATTTTCTTGTTTATTAAAATAATATTTTATCCCCAGCTTATTAATTGCAGGCCGTTGGGTATTGAAGGTGTACAGGTAAGCTTACGACCGAATCTGTCGCAAGGTATAACTATCGACGGAATACATGAGAATCTGTCACAAAGTAATTAACGACGGATAGTCTGTCGTAAAGTACTTTATGACGAACATTACATTCCGTCCCAAGTTCAAATTTACGACAGAATATTTAATATTTCTGTCACAACGTGTCTTAGCGGGAAAATTAACCCGCCTAAAAACTAGAAGCGGGAAAGTAAAATATTAAATTATTGCTTGTGCGGGAATAATAATAATAATAATAAAATATTAAAATTGCGACGAAAATGTTCCGTCACAAAGTACCTTGCGACGGAATGTAATATTTCTGTCGTAATTTGAACTTGTGACTGAAACTTACTAAAATTCTGTCACAATTGCCCGTTCCTCTTGTAGTGATACTTCCACGAGAGTACTGGAGTACAATTACAGAACAGACTGTTTCCTCCGCAGCTCACCTATGATTGTGTCAATTTGCTTAGATATACACTAGCCGCCTTCTTTGGAGCGGAAACTTTAAAACACTATAAGATGCTCAAGTGCATACCCATAACACTGGGCTGCGTTTGTTTATATAG
This sequence comes from Heracleum sosnowskyi, assembly GCA_030848705.1. Taxonomy (NCBI): domain Eukaryota; kingdom Viridiplantae; phylum Streptophyta; class Magnoliopsida; order Apiales; family Apiaceae; genus Heracleum; species Heracleum sosnowskyi. The sequence goes on from CM061244.1 coordinate 95,119,108, forward strand.
CAGAAGTTGTTACTATCTATTCGGAGATAAGAATACATCTGTTACACTTACAACTACGTCACAATTACAACTACTTTACAGGATAGCTAAAGATACATATAAGATGATGTAAACTTCATCTATTGTCATCCTTATCAGATAAGGATGGACTTTCTCTAACATCCCCCCTCAAGCGAAGCTGATTTGTTACAACAGTGAGCTTGTCTCGAAGAACTAAAAACCGAGCACGACCTAGTGGTTTGGTTAGAGCATCAGCAATCTGCCCAGAATTGAAGTAGAGATGTATCAAACAAGTTGTTTTTGAGAGACTCTTTCTCGGACAAAATGAAAATCTATTTCTACGTGCTTAGTGCGAGCATGAAACACCGGATTTGCTGCAAGAAAGGTAGCACCTAAATTATCACACCAAAGAGTGGGAGAAGCAGGCAAAGAAATATGCAATTCGCGTAATAATTGTTGGATCTATATAAGCTCAGCAGTAGTGCATGCAAGACTTCGATATTCAGATTCTGTACTTGAACGAGATACAGTGTTTTGCTTGCGGGAGCTCCAGGAGATTAAATTTGGAGCCAGAAATATACAAAATGCACCTTGCGACCGACGATTGGACAACATGTAAATAAAAACACAATTTTGAAGAATATGGACAGTGCAATTGCATTTAACGTGCTAGCAAAAAACTTTGTGATATATAATGTAGCGCAGAAAGTACCCTGTTGTAGTACACGATATTCTAAATCTAATATCAGTATGCATTTCTCCCAGTACATTCGGTAATATAAACTGTTTTAGGTTTTCCGGCCATCCTGTCAATTTCATTGCAAAATAGATAACAAGAAGGTATTGGGCTGATAAAGCCCCAACTTCCTGTCCTCAAATAGTTTGGTACTTGATTTGGACAGTAAAAGACAAACATGGAATCGTGATTTCAACTGAAATAAAGATTCCCTACTTCACAAACTAAATCTTCTATTCTGATGTTGTAAAGTAGTATGAAAAAAACCATCACTCTTTTATAGTATACCATCTCCAAATGTAGCTAGCAGTAGCAGAAACGCGAGTACCTATATTTGGAAAGCTCTCTCAATCTGTCATTTTATCAGCAAGAAGAGTCTGCAAATCTTGTAATTTATTTTTCGCATTATAAAAGCATCATTAACCAATTTATATTGAATCCCCATCCCTGAAAGTCGGTAAAAAGAGCCCTTTATTCAGTGAGCAGTGACAACCTCAGTTATGGATGTTTTGGTTAAGGCATTCACTGTGGAGCATAGCATATTTAGCTTCATTGTCAAGATTTTCTTGTTTATTAAAATAATATTTTATCCCCAGCTTATTAATTGCAGGCCGTTGGGTATTGAAGGTGTACAGGTAAGCTTACGACCGAATCTGTCGCAAGGTATAACTATCGACGGAATACATGAGAATCTGTCACAAAGTAATTAACGACGGATAGTCTGTCGTAAAGTACTTTATGACGAACATTACATTCCGTCCCAAGTTCAAATTTACGACAGAATATTTAATATTTCTGTCACAACGTGTCTTAGCGGGAAAATTAACCCGCCTAAAAACTAGAAGCGGGAAAGTAAAATATTAAATTATTGCTTGTGCGGGAATAATAATAATAATAATAAAATATTAAAATTGCGACGAAAATGTTCCGTCACAAAGTACCTTGCGACGGAATGTAATATTTCTGTCGTAATTTGAACTTGTGACGGAAACTTACTAAAATTCTGTCACAATTGCCCGTTCCTCTTGTAGTGATACTTCCACGAGAGTACTGGAGTACAATTACAGAACAGACTGTTTCCTCCGCAGCTCACCTATGATTGTGTCAATTTGCTTAGATATACACTAGCCGCCTTCTTTGGAGCGGAAACTTTAAAACACTATAAGATGCTCAAGTGCATACCCATAACACTGGGCTGCGTTTGTTTATATAGCAGAAGTTGTTACTATCTATTCGGAGATAAGAATACATCTGTTACACTTACAACTACGTCACAATTACAACTACTTTACAGGATAGCTAAAGATACATATAAGATGATGTAAACTTCATCTATTGTCATCCTTATCAGATAAGGATGGACTTTCTCTAACATCCCCCCTCAAGCGAAGCTGATTTGTTACAACAGTGAGCTTGTCTCGAAGAACTAAAAACCGAGCACGACCTAGTGGTTTGGTTAGAGCATCAGCAATCTGCCCAGAATTGAAGTAGAGATGTATCAAACAAGTTGTTTTTGAGAGACTCTTTCTCGGACAAAATGAAAATCTATTTCTACGTGCTTAGTGCGAGCATGAAACACCGGATTTGCTGCAAGAAAGGTAGCACCTAAATTATCACACCAAAGAGTGGGAGAAGCAGGCAAAGAAATATGCAATTCGCGTAATAATTGTTGGATCTATATAAGCTCAGCAGTAGTGCATGCAAGACTTCGATATTCAGATTCTGTACTTGAACGAGATACAGTGTTTTGCTTGCGGGAGCTCCAGGAGATTAAATTTGGAGCCAGAAATATACAAAATGCACCTTGCGACCGACGATTGGACAACATGTAAATAAAAACACAATTTTGAAGAATATGGACAGTGCAATTGCATTTAACGTGCTAGCAAAAAACTTTGTGATATATAATGTAGCGCAGAAAGTACCCTGTTGTAGTACACGATATTCTAAATCTAATATCAGTATGCATTTCTCCCAGTACATTCGGTAATATAAACTGTTTTAGGTTTTCCGGCCATCCTGTCAATTTCATTGCAAAATAGATAACAAGAAGGTATTGGGCTGATAAAGCCCCAACTTCCTGTCCTCAAATAGTTTGGTACTTGATTTGGACAGTAAAAGACAAACATGGAATCGTGATATCAACTGAAATAAAGATTCCCTACTTCACAAACTAAATCTTCTATTCTGATGTTGTAAAGTAGTATGAAAAAAACCATCACTCTTTTATAGTATACCATCTCCAAATGTAGCTAGCAGTAGCAGAAACGCGAGTACCTATATTTGGAAAGCACTCTCAATCTGTCATTTTATCAGCAAGAAGAGTCTGCAAAGAATTCTATATACTGTCTGCCAAGATCTATGGCAAGATTCCACAGACTGGCAAGAGCAAGGAAGTATTCACTCATATTCCGTGGAAACACCACATCAGTAACCTCCAGAGTTAATAAAGCCGAAAATTCCAAACATTTTGGGGCAAAGTGCATGATTCCAGACATAGCATTTCTAAAATTTGGCAAACTAAAATATTTGGGCAAATTAAAATTCACAAGACCCAGAGTTGTTAAGTTAGAGTTCTTTGTTAATGAATTAGAGCTAAATAAAGATAATGCACGATAACGATCTGATATAACATGCAAGCGTTCAACATCATGTGATATTGCGTACTTTTAACAAATCGTAGATTCAGGCCATTACTGGGACAGACCTCCAGATTTAGTCTCCGAGATTTATGGTTCCGGCGAGAGAAGACATGGCTTATAAACTTGGAATAGATAAACTTGCGCATTCCTCCTTGTAATGTTCATTGTAGCCATTGAAACTAAGAAACGGAAGAGTAGACCAGAGATACTTGCATCGTAACAATACACTAGTATCCAATTTTGACAAGGAGGCAGTAGTTCTTTCTTTTCCTAATCTGAATTACACTAGTATCCAATTTTGATAAGGAAGCACTGACAACAATTGTTTGCACATAACATAGTAGAGCATTACTGTCAGTTTACCAAGAAAAACAAACTGGGACACTGATAAGAAACCACTAGCTAAAAACATTGAAAACAAACACAGTTTAATACCATTTGCATTTAACAATTTTGTTTCCTGGCACAAAGGATGTAGAACTTCTCAGATGAGTCAATAATTCATGCATTTTAGTGTTACGAATTATGATTCTCAAGTCCATGGGATGCGGTCGGCTAAAGATAGTTTTTCCATTCAGAAGGAGTACGCACAATTTATTGCTACCTTGATTTTCATCTTCTGTAATCACTATATCCAAATTTCAAATAATCCCAAGAGATTGCGACTACTAATCTTGGGATTGCATCAATTTTGTGCCCAGTTCTGCTCTGGGCTTAGCTGAAAGCCCTTTCGCCAACATCTCCTCATCTTACTTTCGAGCCATATCAACCATGCCTTTCTCCAATAAAGCATCAATCAAAGCATTATAAGCAAATTCGTCAGGACTCAATCCTCGTTCTTCCATTTTTACCCAGACAACAAAAATTGGTCGAAGAAATCCCCATCTCCCAAATTTTCTTATTAGCAACACGTATGTATCCATTTGCGAAAGTACTCCGCTCTTAAACATCCGATCAAACAGATCCAAAATCTCTCTAGGCTTCTCAAGACACGTGAAAAGACAATGATAAGTAATCACATTTGGCGGACAACCACATCCACTCAAGCACCTCATATGCCTCCTTAGACATTCCATTGTCACCCAAAATCTTGACAAGTACATTAAAAGACGAAACAATCAAAATATGCACGAAAGAAGAGAGGACAAAGTCACATGTAATCAAAAGCATGCGTCATTATCATCATATAGATCGTTTCTTCGTCGGGTTAAATGACTAATTCATCACTGTAGTTAATAATAACTTGCAAGTAAGTCACCTAGTTAAAAAAGCTTTCCGTCAACTCATGAAGTACTTAAAAACTTTCAAATGGGTCATTGCCGTTAGTTCCGTTAAAAACTAACGGAAAAATGACGTGGCACAATGAACTTAAGTGTAGTTACTAATTCATCACTCAACTTTGTAACAATTTTCAATTAGGTCATCAGCTAATTTTAATTTTAAAATTAAATAAAATTTGAAATTGAACATACCCATTTAATTCATATACTTAGAAAAAAAAATACCATATCTTTAAATTCATTTTTTTCAATATTGATAAATCGTACCAAAATTATATTTTTTTTGAATTTTAAATTTTTTCTGAATTATGCTTTAATTAAATTTAAATTTGAATATACCTCTTTAACTCATATGCTTATAAATCGATACAAGTGAACAAATATTTAGCTATCACATTTTTTCAATAATTATGATTTTTGTTAAAAGTGTAAAAAATTTCAGGTGATTATAATTTAATTAAATTTGGAATTGAACATATTCATTTATTTTATATGCTAGTAAATTGGTAAAAGCAAACAAATATTTAAAAAAATATCATGTTTTTCGATCTATTTTTTTCGATATTAAAAAGTGATACGAAAATTGTAAATTTTTATTGAATGATTAAAATTTAAATTTAAAAAATCTTAATTTTTTTAAAAAGTAATTTCATTTCCTATATTTTAAATATTTTAAATATTTAATTTTTTCCAGTTAGTGACCTAATTGAAAATTAGCAGACAACGCAGTGACCTAATCGTAAATATTTTTGACTTTTAACGGAGAACCGTTAAAAGTCAATGCATTTTAACGGTGGTGAAAATATTTTATAGCTTAGTATTGTGATTGCAAACTAATTGTAACTTTGTGATGTGTTTGAAAGTTTTTTTAACTTGGTGACTCATTTGCAAGTTATTACTAACTACAGTGATCAATTACCCATTTGAAAGTTTTCTTCGTCTATATTTCATAGTTGGTGGCAATAAATATCATTATAATGATCGTTTCTTACTTGGGTTTACTTTAAACTTCAACTTCTAGAAAAATGAAAATATATGTAAAAAGCTCTAACACAGGCCTACAAACTTTAATAAAGCTCCACTAAAACTCAAATCATAATTGTAAAGCTCGATTACAATTCCAATAAAACCTGAGAACGCGGCTAAAGCTCAACTAAAATTTAAAACCCATATAAAGGAGCTGTATAAATAGACCAGATAGGAGCTTCATGGAAGGTTCAATTGAGTCACATTTGTCATATTCCTCGATAAATCAACAATTCTCTGTCATGGGTTCAATATCTGCAATCCTACTAGGGATGCAACATGCAATTTACTCCAGCAAACAAATTTACTCATGCAACATGCAATTTAAATCCAATGGACAATCTAGTTCTCGCCCCTGCTGTCCAATTCGAATCTGAGTCCAGAAAAAGAAAACACAATTGTACACTAATCTTCTTCAACAACAGTATGTCTTCAGTGATACCGTCTCTTCATTAGCTATAATTTGCATAGAATGTTTCAGGGACAAACCATCTATACAAACACTCAAGTAAAGCGAATGGCTAATAATAACATTGGTTGTAATTATATTGAAAACTAGTTACTAGCATAAATTATCTTGCATCGGTTATTCTTGTGATAAACATGTTTTAGTTTGATACGATTTAAGTTATAATCATAATAGTAATTATATAACAAATTTTAAATTTAGAACTGCAAGCAAATTTATAGTTCAGATTCAATCTTCACATGAACTCCTTGGGAATTATTAAATTTAAGTTATCTTTGAAGTACTTTTTACCCCATACGCTTGCTTGTTGGTAACTTGTGCGACCTTGGGAATTATTAGTACCTAAATCTAGATCATTGTAATTCACTTATGAGCTCCTTGGGGAGTTCAACACATAAGGATCCAAGTTAGCGTACAAGTATCTAACCCAATTCAGTGCCTGTTGTGTATCTCCAGCCGATGATACTCCTATATTTATAATGTACAAGTTTCCAGCTCTATGCGGAAATGGAGTCTACGACTGATATTTCACTCATTCTTCCTCCATATGGTGTCAACATAACAAGGGTTGTTTCCCGATCATGCAAGAATAATAGTTTCCATATTCACTCCAAACTCTCTTAAGGAACTGGTTGTCCTACATAGCCTGATTTTGCTTTCGCACTAAACTTCGGTAAAAGGGTTCAGTTTGTCAGGACACTAGGAGTAGCTCCTGTTGGCAAACAAGTGAAAAATAGCGCTGACCGGATCCAGCTTATTTCTCAACAATTTTCTCTAATCAATCCTAACTCAGGGAAGCTTAGTTGCATTAATGGGAGCAGTCTGTCTATTCTACCAAGGAATAAGGACATGAATGTCATTTGTATTGTATTTTTATCTTCGCGAATACTTGCATTGCTTAGTATACAAGTCAGCTGAATTTTAATGTTTAGATCTTTATCAACATAGGGAGCAACCGATTGCCAGTTATGAATAAGTGCAGTTGCATCTGTTCAAAATGCCTCGTTGAAGTTATTAGGCAATAAGGGGATAGCTTAGCATGAGAAGTTATTAAAAGCGACATCTCAAAAATGCATTTGTCCCAACACTTTGCAACACAATACAACATTATGAAAATAGATTTAGCAGTAAGCATAGGTATAAATTCCATGATGAGAAGTACACACATACCAGTGATTTGTCACTATATCTGATCAGGTAATCCCTATAATCCGTGAAGACAAACTCACGTAGATCAACAACATCTCCTTTTGATCTTTTGGTATTTTCTGTTCTTCAACTCCTTCCAACTTTGAGTAGCATTTGAAGTTATCATCCCGACATTGGAGTCAGATCCAACTTTTGCTTCTCCATACATCTCGCACTTTCTATCATAGTGTTCTGTTAAATTAGAGGCCAAATTAAATTCAATTATTAGGTTTAATTACTAAAATTATAGCAGTAAGAATCATAGTCAACTAGGATAATTCTTTAAATTTTAACCAGCAATCTAGTTCTCGGCCCTGCAGTCCAATTTGAATCTGAGTCCGGAAAATTAAAACTTGTACTCTAATCTTCTTCAATAACAGTATGTCTTAAGTGATACCATCTCTTCATTAGCTATAATTGGCATACAATTTTTCGGGGACAAACCATCTATACAGAAACTCAAGAAAAGCCACTGGCTAATACATGATACCATATTGATCTAGGACCAAAATAATAATAAATTTGGTTGTAAGCAAATTATATTGGAAGAGTAGTAACTAGCCAATAGCAACTTTATCTTGCATTGGTTATTCTTGTGATAAATATGTTTTATTGATTTATTCGAATAATAATATATTTGTCATCATACAAAAGTACAAAACAGAACATATTCTGTGGAATTAGAGGTAAGTACAATTCTACAACATAATAGGGGGAATGCTCTGTTCGTGCCTGAAGAAGTTAGCAGGATCAACACCAAACTTTACACGAACCAGCCTGTTAAAGTTATCTTTGAAGTACTTTTTACCCCATATGCTTGCTTGTTGGTAACTTGTGCGACCTTGGGGATTATTAGTACCTAAATCTAGATCATTGTAATTCACATATGAGCTCCTTGGGGAGTTCAGAACATAAGGATCCAAGTAAGTGTACAAATTTTTAACCCAATTCAGTGCATGTTGTTTATCTCCAGCCGTAAATGCTCCTATATAAATCATGTACAAGTTTCCAGCTCTATGTGGAAATGGAATCTGTGACTCTGATATTTCACTCATTCTTCCTCCATATGGTGTCAACATAACAAGGGTTGTTTCTGGATCACGCAAGAATAATAGTTTCCATATTCCCTCCAAACCCTCTTCAGGAATTGGTTGTCCTACATAACCTGATTTTGCTTTGGCACCAAACTTTGGTAAAAGGGTTCTGTTTGTCAACACACTAAGAGAAGCTCCTGTTGGCAAACCAGTGAAAAATAGCGCTGACTGGATCCAGCTCACTTCTGAACAATTTTCTCTAATCAATCCTAACTCAGGAAAGCTTAGTTGCATTAATGGGAGAAGTCTGTCAATTCTACCAAGGAACAAGGACATGAATGTCACTCGTATTGTTTTTTTATCTTCGCGAATACTTGTATTGCTTAGTATACAAGTCAGCTGAATTTTAATGTTTAGATCTTTATCAACATAGGGAGCAACCGATTGCCACTTATGAATAAGTGCAGTTGCATTCTGCTCGAGTGTTTTGTCAATGGCGAAAATAGTGACTATTGGAGGAACTTCGACTAATTTTATCTTCCAAGAAAGAATGACTCCGAAGCTAGAACCACCTCCTCCTCTTATTGCCCAAAAGAGATCTTCACCCATTGATGTTCTATCAAGAATTTTTCCATTAACATCGACCATACGAGCATCTATGACATTGTCTGCAGCAAGACCATACTTTCGTAACAACATGCCATATCCTCCCCCACTAATGAGTCCACCAATACCAACATTTCCCCAAAGGCCAACTGGAAATCCATGTGTTGTACTTTTTTGTGAGATTGAATAGTAGAGTTCGCCAACAGTTGCACCAGATTGAACCCATGCAGTTGTAGTTGCGAGGTCAACATTGATAGACCGAAGATTGATCATATCAAGTAACACAAAAGAAATATTTGTTGTAGTTCTATAAGAAAGACCTTCGAAATCATGACCACCACCTTGCAAGTCATGTCTTCGGGAGCAAAAAATGACCGTCTGGATTTGTGATTCATCTACTGGTGTAACAATGACTAGAGGCTTCTGGGAATCAGGTAGCGGTGCATGTCGAAGATTGCAAAGAGAAAACTGCAAAACGGTAGTATAAGTGGAGTTATCAGGGGTGTAAATAAGTTGGGAAATAGAGGTTGAGTTCTGTGTGTAACTTTTAAGGCATTGAACAAAATCTCCATTAGTTGCCTTAGAGAGCTGCATAAGCAAAAGGAAAAGAACAAGCGGAAGAAGAGAAGGAATAGATATTTTCATTGTACTATAACATATGTTTTCTGATTCATGGAAAAGAAAGACATCCTGTGGTTGCTATTTATAGCGCCTTTCGAGTAACACAAGTTTAAAGTCAACTATTTTAGTGGCTGCAATTAACATTTTAAGCGCTGAATTATGTAGATCGGCCCACATTTCATCCCAGTCTATACAAAGGCCTGCATACTTCAAAATCAGAAATGATCTTTTGCTGGTGGCAGCCGCAAATGTAATATCGATCATTACAAAATCAACATTACATTCCTCCATAAGAAATTTGGTCCAATCACAGTAAATTGTTTCAGCAAATACATACCTCACTTGAGTGATTTAAATCTGACAAGTATTTGATATCTGCATCACTTGTGCCTTCATTGGCATGACAGTCTTTTATGCAGAGCCGTCGCATATGCAAGAGACATCAGAGTTGCAAAAGAGGTGTGTCGTTGGAGAGCAAGATATAATTTGTAAACTAATTAGATTCTAGAAAGATATACATGGTTAACGACTATGCTGAAAATCTTGCTAAAAAAAGGTCTCCTTGCCAGATGCTTCATGTTGCCACAATCTTCGATGTACAGATTTTTCAAGTCTGCAAATACTTCTTTATTGCTATCTTAGAATCTATCACTCCAACATCATAGGTGTGGCACAATGTCACAACTTCAGCCCTGTCTATCAGTCCTTCCGAACCTTCTGAATAATCGCCATACAACTCAATCGATCTTGTTAATGAAACAAGTGAATCTTGACGATCTATTAATATTTGGTCTGGTAAATGCAGGGGTATACGGAGAACATTCCTAAATGCACAGAGTTTCTAAGTTTTTGGAAGAAGAGATAACGTCTGTTTTGTCAATTAGATATATGCCACAACAATCTAAAATAAGGGTCTTCAGTTTACCGAAGGGGTTAAGAGAGAATGATTTATCCCAAGGAAAAAAAACGATTACCAAAAATCCAAGACTCACAAACATACTAAAAACCGACCTGGTAATTGTTGTCCATAGTCATTGCATTATAGCCACAAGTTATGCAGGACTGGCCACACAAGATCATTAGAGAATTGAACATCATCCTTCTCCAGAACTAAATGTATTAATTTCTGCATACCATAATCAGCATTATCAGGCAACTGTGAGCCAAATCTTACAAGCAAGAATGCATATTCTGGGTCTCTGATAGCTATGAATCTTGCTACTTGTCTGATGCTATCATGCAGTTTAGAATGTTCATCATTCTTACCATCAAGCAACAACAGAGACGATTTAAGAATATGAACCATCACCTGTACTTGATCGTCCACCTTGTACAAGCTTAGAGCCTATTGCTAAATGGAACAACGCAATATTGCAGTATCAGCATCTTCATGAAATAGAGAACACAACAACAGGGCATGGCGTTGCATCTTCTACTAATCCATCAAACTCTGTTTCACACAAGCATGTACTTCAGGACCTATACCAGGAATGCTTTTAATGGCGCAATTTTAAAGCTGAGATAGTGCGTCCTTCCATGAATTGTGAGGTATGAATTGCAGTGCTTTATCAACCGCATGTACAAGGAGTGGTCTCGGGTCCTCCCAGTCCAACTATTGATCCTACACCGAACTTTGGTAGAGAAGAGAAATCTCAAATGTCTCTAAGCCTCCAGCAATGTATTAGCAGCTTCTAGCCAAAGTGTCTCAATCTCAGTCGTTCCACTGAGAATGATAACCAGCAATAACAGCAAGGATTTCTTCATGCTAAGAGCAATTGTTGGAGTGCAATTTTTTGTCAAATTTCTTAAATTTGATACTTGGAGTTGCTCTAATCTTGAGCAACAATTTTAACTCGATTATTACTAACTTTGTGCCGTAAGGATACTATATAAAATTATTCATATAAGTTTTCATTAATATTTTTTGTTTTCCTAAAATATCTTCTTAATTTAACTTCAATTTTATTAAATTTTAATAATAATAACTTAGTTGATAATAGATATTCATCATTATATATTTTAATTATTTTGTTGTGTTTTTAAAATAAATTTATGGTTCTTTTAATTTTTAATCAATAAATTTGTTTGTGCCTATTTATTTTTACATTCATTGATTTTGAAATTTTAAATTTGGTATGACATGCTCCTATAATTTTAACAAATTAATTGTCAACAATTTATTCCCTAAAATTTTGAAATTCTAAATAGAAAATTCTTAGAAGTAGTTTTGTTAAGTACGGTGTTTTTCACATTTTAATTATTTATTTAATTCATCTTTATCTTTGTTTTTTACTAAAAGTATTACGTCAAATTGATGGTAATATTTTATTAATACTTATAAATTTTATTTTAAATTTTAGATAATATATACTTTAAATTGTTAAATAACACTTACACTATTCAATATTCATACTATTTTTTACACATTTTTAAAATACTATTTTAACATAATTTATAAGATTGTTTAGTACTATAAAGACTTATTTTAATATGAGACTACCATAAAATTATAATGTTAATTTTTTCAATGGATTTTATTTTGTTCCAACTTGAATAATTTTTAAATGGATTGATTTTAATTTTTAGATTCTATATAAATATTTATTTTTAATATAATTGACGAAACATAAAAGTTTGGTTGGTCACCGTATACCGTTTTTACTTCATTATTCTTAGTTATTTATAATCAATTATTTTTTTGTTGTGTAAAAGAAAACATAACTATTTATAATCAATTACTTATTTCGGTTAAAACACACAATTTTTTCTAATTTTTTAATAAAATCTCCTCTTTTTGCAAAATATGGCAATTTTCCTTTTTAACTAAAAACATGTTATTTTTCTACTTTTTCTTACCAAAACTCTTCTTTTTCCAAATATATCACGGCAAATCCTTACTTTTTTAGTTTAAAATAGTAGTTTTAATTATTTAAAAAAGGTTTACATGTTTTAACCTACCTAATTATTTTTTTAACAAATACAATTGATAAAGTATTAAAATGTAAATTATATTTCTTCTAATAAAATTTCTGTTATGGATTAAAAAACGTACTTGTAAATTAATTGCTAGGATTTAAGAGAGCTTCGAGCTTTAATGGCTGCACTTGTGTTTCGAGACTAAATCGGTCCTCACAAGATGCCTACGTATCTCAATCGGTGCTGAGAATCAAGCCAAAGACGTAGTTCTTGGTGTTGCCCTCGGGGCTGTGGCGGCAGGGGCACACCAAGGACGTAGTGACTTGATTGTCCTTATTCGATGATGAAGTCTAAAACGTTGTAGATGACGTATGGAGCTGTGTCCAAAACGTTGTAGATGACGTATAGAGCTGTGTCCAAAACGTAGTAGATGACGTGTGGAGCTGTGTCCAAAACGTAGTAGATGACGTATGAAGCTGTATCCAAAACGTAGTTCTGAGATGAGGGGTCAGACCCTTTATATAGGCGTTTAGAAGCCTAATGGATAAGTATTGATTTCCTTGAAGGATAAATCTTATCCTTGACGGTGGATAAGTATTATCACTTTCTTGAATGATAAATCTTATCATTGACAGTGGATAAGTATTATCACTTCCTTGAATGATAAGTCTTATCCTTGACGGTGGATAAGTATTATCACTTCCTTAAAGGATAAGTCTTATCCTTGACGGTGGATAAGAATTAATTCTAGATCTTTCCTTGTAGGAGTTGTTTCCATATCATAACGGACTTGTATTGAAACAAGCCCAATTGTATTAGAACAAGCATGTATTAGAACAAGCCTGTATTGGACGTCTCCTAATATAGGTTGTACTTCTAGCCCAAATATTAATTACGAAATTAATATTTAATTAGAGTTTCGGGCCTTATTAATGGGCCTTATTTGTGGACCAACTAGGTTTAATTAATGCAATATTAATTATGTCTTTAGGGTTATTTTTAACCCATATCATTTGCCCCCCAAGTTCTATGATAATGCACTAGGATTTCATAGAAGTTATACCGGCCTTTCTCGAGACTTGAGGTCTTTTTATCCCTTACCTGGGACTTACTACCCTTTTTTGGGGATTTTAATATACACTAGTGTTTCACGAATATCGTCTTGGTGTAAAGTGTGGAGCGACCTACACATTTACGACGATTTTGCCTTATTCGAGGCTAACTTGACATTTGCATAAGCCTTTTATGTCTTATACCGTCTTGTTTTGGCTTCAAGCCTTTCATTGAGCATATCGAATGATGGGGTTTGGACTGAATGTCTTAGGTTTCTGGGGTTTCAACCCTTCACTCTTACGAGTTCTTATTGATGGCTTCACTCGTAGTGATTCTTTCTCAAGTCTATCATATCAAACTTCTCTTGAGCTTGAAATTTTCGCTAATTAACAATAAGCATCTTAGGCTTTCTTTTGTATGTTTATTAGCAACATTCCCTTCGGGGTTCGTTGTATTCAGCTCTATTTGTGCAGTTGACATGCATATTTTGTATGCTTTCCTTTGCATTCATTTGTAGTTTGTCTTGACAATGCTTTGAGGATGTTTCTACCAATCAAAACGGGTTCAACCCTTCATATGCTTTCTAGGAAGCTCGTGATTTCATCGAACCTTATTTCTACTTATCATACTAGCGGATCCTTTTAGGATGCACTAAACATAATAAACTTTTAAGTTTGAGGCATGCCAAGTCCTTGGCACCTCATGCCCTTCGAGGGTTTCTAATTTGTATGAGCCTCGACCAAATACGTTCTTGACGCGATATGGTCCTTCCCAATTTGGGGCCAACTTGCCTTTTTGTCCAACCCCGGATGCCTCAATCTTTCAGAGGACTAAGTCTCCTTGACGGAAGAATCTCTCTTTAACCCTTAGGTTATAGTAGAAAGATGCCATTTTTTATGTTCAACTACCTTAGCATTTGCATCATCTCTAACCTCATCAATTAGATCTAAGGCCAGCCTCATGCCTTCTTCATTTGTCTCTGGCTCATAAGCTTCGATTCATGGAGATGTGTGAGTAATCTCCACTGGAACCACTGCCTCTGCCCCATATGCCAGCAGAAAGGGGGTTGCTCCAGTGGTGACTTTACAAGTAGTACGATATGCCCATAGTATGGGGAGCAATTCACCTACCCAAGTATTTCTAGAGCGTTCAACTCTTTTCTTCAGTCCATCTAGGATAATTCGGTTGGCAACCTCAGCTTGCCCATTTGCTTGAGGATGGGCAACAGAAGTGAAACGTAACTTGATATCATTCTCGTCACAATACTTCTTGAACTCATCGTTGTTAAACTGAGTTCCATTGTCCGTGACCAGGACTCGTGGAATTCCATATCTGCATATCACATTTTCCCAGAAGAAATGCATTACTTGCTTGGTGGTTATCTTGACTAATGGTTTAGCCTCAATCCACTTGGTGAAGTAGTCGATTGCTACTATTAAGAATTTTCTTTGAGCACTTGCCATTGGAAATGGTCCAAGTATATTCATTCCCCACATGGCGAATGGGATAGGTGAACTTATGGATGTCATCATCTCTGGTGGTTGCCTAACCACCGGTGCATGCTTTTGGCACCGTTCACATTTCTTTACGTAGCTTTTAGCATCTGCAAGTATGCTTGGCCAATAGAAACCCAGACGGGTAATTTTATGAGCAAGGGCTCTGCCCCCCAAGTTCTGCCCACAAATTCCCTCATGTACTTCCCTTAGGGCCAATTCTGCCTCTTGGGGTCTCAAGCATTTTAAGTATGGGATGATGAAAGACTTTTTGTATAGGATTCCTTCAATCAGGGCATACCTTAGTGCTCTCACATATAGCTTTCGTGCTTCTGAAGTGTCGTTGGGTAACCACCCAGTTTCCAGATGAGATTTGATGGGATCCATCCAACAGCTAGCCACATCAATGGATGCTATCAACTTTCCATTAATGCTTGGGGTCTTCAAGACTTGGAAGTATACACTTCCGGCATAGTTTTCAATTTCAGAAGAGGCATACTTAGACAAGGCATCGGCCTTCATGTTCTCTTCCCTTGGAATGTGTTCCACATAGCATTCATCAAACTGAGTCATGATGGCCTTGACAAGTTTTAGGTACTTGGCCATGACTTCATCTCTGGCCTCAAATTCCCCATTTACTTGGGAAACCACTAGCCTCGAGTCTCCACATACTTTTAGAGTTTTAACTCTCAAGGCTCCAGCCAGTCCTAAGCCAGCCCTAAGCCAGCTATCAGGGCTTCGTACTCAGCTTCGTTGTTGGTCATTGGGAAGTCCAGTTTTAGTCTGTACTCTATGAGAAATCCATCAGGACTTTGTAGCACCAAACCTGCTCCACTTGATTTTGTTTTTGATGCCCCATCAAAATAGAGCACCCAACATTCTTTGGACACCATGTCTTCATCTTTCTTGTCTTCCATTACTACTTCCTGCCCCCCGACTTCTTGGTTGTCAATGGTGCATTCAACCATGAAGTCAGCGAGTGCTTGAGCTTTTATGGTCGTTCGAGGCTTATACTTGATGTCAAATTCTCCCAATTCAATAGCCCATTTGATCAACCTTCCACTAACTTGAGGGCTATGCAAGATGTTTCTTAGAGGCTGATTGGTCAAGACCTCTATCTTGTGTGCCTGGAAGTATGGGCGTAGCTTTTTTGAGGCCATTATCAAGGCTAAGGCAAACTTCTCAATCGTAGAGTAGTTTATTTCTGCCGCATGTAGAATCTTATACTTACGTAGTAAATGGGTTTCTGAACCTTCAACTCTTCTTTTACCAAAACGGCTCCAAGGGCTGTGTTAGAAACCGCCAAATACAAATAGAGAGTTTCTCCTGGCTTTGGCTTTGCCAACAGTGGTGCCTCAGCCATGTACTTTTTCAAGGCCTCAAAGGCCTCCTGGCTTTCAGTTGTCCACTCAAAAATTTTCACGTTCTTGAGTGCTTTGAAGAAAGGTAAGCACTTTTCTCCTGACTTGGAGATGAATCTTCCCAATGATGCCACTCTTCCCGTTAGTTTTTGGACATCCTTGACAGTCCGTGGTGGTTCCATGTCTAGAATTGCTTTGATTTTGTCGGGATTAGCCTCGATTCCTCTCTTGGAAGCCATCAGGCCTAAAAACTTTTCCGAGCCTACACCAAAGGCACACTTAGCTGGATTTAACATCATCTTGTGGTGCCTCAGCACTTCAAACGCTTCCCGTAGATGGTTTATATGATCGGCCTTATCGAGGCTTTTAACCAACATGTCATCCACATAGACCTCAATGGTTTTTCCAATCAGGTATTCAAAAATTTTGTTCACCAATCTTTGGTATGTTGCCCCTGCATTCTTAAGTCCAAATGCCATGACTAGATAACAGAAAACACCAAAGTCAGTGATGAATGATACCTTGGAGATGTCATCTTTGTGCATTTTGATTTGGTTGTATCCACTGAAGCCATCCATGAAACTGAGCATCTCGTGCCCAGCTGTGGCATCTATTAGGGCATCAATCCTTGGTAAGGGAAAACAATCCTTAGGACATGCATCGTTCAAATCGGTGAAGTCTACACACATTCTCCATTTTCCATTGGCTTTTTTGACCATCAACGGGGTAGCCAACCATTCTGGGAATTGTATCTCTTCAATGAACCCGGCCTCTAGAAGCTTTTATACTTCTTGTTTAATGGCCTCTTGCCTTTCTGGAGAAAAATTTCTCTTCTTATGTTTCACCGTCTTCCTTTCAGGATTCATATTTAATTTGTGGGTTATCAATTGGGGATCAATCCTTGGCATGTTCGCCGCTGTCCAAGCAAAAACGGCATTGTTCTCTTGAAGAAAAGATATGAGCTTGCTTTTCAATGGTTCAGGAAATAGTGCTCCAACATAAGTCACCTTCTCCGGTTCACCAGGGACTAAGGGAATTGGGATTAAATCCTCAGATGGTTTCCCTCTTCGGTCCTCATTATCACTAGTATCCATGTCTTCAATAGGGAGAACCTGCCCCCCTCCCCCGACTCCATCAGGCCTTAACGCGGCTACGTAACAGCTTCTAGCCATCTTTTGGTCTCCTCGTTCTTCACCAATTCCATTCCTCGTTGGGAACTTGATTTTCAGATGATAAGATGAGGCAACGGCCTTGAACGCATGAAGACCCGTCCTTCCCAGGATTGCAATGTAGGTTGAAGTTGCTTTTATAACCATGAAGTTCAACATCTGAGTTGACGTATTCGGCCCTTGCCCCATTGTCATTGGGAGTTGGATAGTGCCTTCCACCTTTGACTCCACTCCATTGAATACATATATGGGAATATTCGAGGGTGTCAACTGAGAGTCAGTATAGCCCATCTTGATAAAAGTATCATGGAACAAGATGTCCACTGAAGCTCCATTGTCGACCAAAACTCTCTTTGTTTCAGAATT
This sequence comes from Heracleum sosnowskyi, assembly GCA_030848705.1. NCBI lineage: Eukaryota > Viridiplantae > Streptophyta > Magnoliopsida > Apiales > Apiaceae > Heracleum > Heracleum sosnowskyi. Next base: position 95,137,068 of record CM061244.1, read on the forward strand.
CCCTATCACAGGTACGATGACTAAGGGATCATCGTGGGGAAACTTCACTCCCTCCAAGTCAGAATCATCAAATCCTATTGATATTTCTGTTCGGACACGTTTCGGTGCTTCTCCGACCACAATCATTACTTCTCGGGCATATGCTTTTCTTGAGTTTCAGGAGGACCCAGCAGCAGTTGGCCCTCCGAATATCATGTTGATGACTGGCCCTCGGGGCTTGGGATTTCGATCTTGATCGTTGTCCCTTCTGTCATAATCCTTCCTTTTATAGTTTCCTCTTTGACTTTCATGATTTTCATCTTTAGTGAATTTATTGAGCTTTCCTCTCCGTATCAGAAACTCGATCTCATCTTTCAATTAATTGTCTACAATCGTCGGTGTCGTGACCGACTTCCTTGTGGAACTGACAGAATTGGTTTGGATTCCGTTTAGACATATCAGTCCTTAGTGGCTTCGGCCATCGGAGATCCTCCTCCTTTGCTATTTCCATCAGAATTTGGCTCCTGGGAGTGTTTAATCTTGCTTACTCCGTAAACTTTGGCCCAAAATTGTTCCTCTTGGGTGGAGAATCAGGGTCCTTTGACGTTCTTGGAAACTTTTCCTTGACGTCGTACTCCTGAGTTTCCTTTCTTTTCTTTGAATTTCCACTGCCACCAGCAGTGGGTTCATACTTTCTCATGCTTTCTTCAGCCTTGATGTACTTTCCGGCTCTGTCTTGGAGCTTCGGCATGCTCTCGAGTGGATGTTTTGCCAATGATCTTTTGAAGTGATCATCAGTGGTTCCTTGCAGCAGGGCTATCATAGCTACTTTGTCCTCCAAGTCCGGGACTTTCTGAGCCTTCCGAGTGAATCGGTTGATATAATCCCTTAAAGCTTCATTCTTTCCTTGCTGGATTCCCATGAGTGATGCAGAACTTTTCTCGTGCACCCTTCCACTAACAAATTGGTTGATGAACGCTTTGCTTAGTTCCTTAAAAGACCCAATAGAGTTGGGAGGAAGACGGCTATACCAACGTTGGGCCATGCCTGCAAAGGTTTGCGGAAACGCCCTACACTTGACCGCATCTTTGGTTGGCTGCAACACCAGTGCATCGGAGAAGCTTCTTACGTGATTTGCGGGATCTCCCGTTCCATCATAAGCTTTAATTGTTGGCAACTTGAATTTCCTGGATATGGTAGCTTTCATGATGTCTTGAGTAAACGGTGGTGTAGGATCGTCAGGATCTCCTAGGGGCAACAAAATACTAGGATCACCCCTTGGGGCTTCAGCCCTCTTGGTTCTTCAGTTGAATCATTCTCATCTTCAGTATAGGGACCTGTTAGGTCCAAAGTATCGTAGAAGGGGGGGTTGAATACGATACTCACAAATAATTCAATTTCGTTCGCGGATTAATCATTCAGTTCTATAACGAAATCAAACACACCAAATCAAACCAAGAGTCGGGGAATATATCTTTTTATAAATACAATTTCTAATCCGTAGATTAGCTTCAATGAGTTCTAGGTTATACACAATCAATACAATGATAGAATTCTGAGCAATATTAATTTCTTCTGTAATCTATTGCAGCTCTTTGAGCTCTTACCGCTTCCAAGGCAACTTCTTCTTCTTGTGACAGAGAATTTGCTTCATCTTCCATATTATCCTCCCAGATAGGATGTTCAACAGGCTCTAGATAATATGGCTCATGCTCCTCCTGAATTGGTTGATTTGGCATGACCTCAAATTCCTCTTCACTTTTCTCTTCTTGTACAAGTTCTTCTATCCAGTACTGTCTAATCGGAATAGCTTCAACCGTTTCCCAAACTCCCCATCCATCCAGACCTTTATCCCCATCTCCAACTTTCTCCCCCTTAGTTGAGGAATCCTCGACGAAAGCATCCTCAGCATAAAAGGTAGTAGAAGGATCAGGTTGCTGATTTGAAGGACCAGGTTGTCCAGTTTGTTGGTTCCTTAGCATAGTCCAGATTGACTGTACTCCATCACTTTGATTGTCCAAGAAATCCATAATCTGCTTATTCATCTCATTCATAGAAGCTAGCGACAGGTCAATGTTATCCAATCTTGAGTTGGTAGTCTTTTCCATATGATCCAGCCTCTTGTTCAGCTTAGACTCCACTCTCGAAAGTGTGTTCATTGCATCTTTTACCCGCGCTTGACCATCCCGGATAACCAGAACGTCTTCTTTCAAAGCTTCTTGTCCTTGTGACAAAGCATATACTTCATTCATGAATCCATCCATTAATTCCTTGATGTCCGTCCTCAATTCGACCAATTCTTCCATAGCTTCCTTCTTTAAGGAGTCCACTGCCTGCTTCGTACCTGTTATAGTGCCAGATGCACTGCCAATGACCCTGAATGTTCTTCTGGAATCAGCTGCAGCCAAGTCAACCTTCTCTTGAATAGTCTTTAAAGAAGCATTGGCTTGACTAGAGGAGATCCCTTGGTCAAAGGAAGGTCGCAGTGGAACCTTGAATAGTGGATTTCCTTCTTTGTCACGAACTGTCATCTCCTTGAGGGTGGATTGAACTTGTAACTCTTGTTCTGTCGGTAACAGCAAATCATCAATATTTGGAAGGGTTAGGGTGTCACTCCTCACATTTGGCTCTGGGTGTACACTCAACGTTTCTGTCGGTGTTTGAATCATTTTACCTTTCCCACTCAGGCCAGGTGTAAGTGTTTGTGTTTCACTCAATCCCTTTGTGCTAGTTGTACCTGCAGAAGAAAACACCGTAGCCATCCTTAAGGAGGTCACCGGTGGTGCAATGGGGCTTCGCAAGTCCCCGTCCTTGGATAAACCAAGTTGCTGATCATCCGTGGATGATGTATCCTTTGAAGGATCTAGAGTTTGAATCTCTAAGGGGTTAGAAACTGGCTCTATTAACAGCAGAGATCCTGAATCTTCCCCTTGAGTCTGTGAAGACTTCACCTCAGTTGACTCTTCAATGTTAATAGATTCATCGTCACCGAGTTGCCGATCTGCACCTATGTCAGACCCTTTACCCGCAGGATCCAGATATGTTCCATTTGGGGAGCTAGACAATGACCCTTTAGATTGTGCATTTACGTCAAGGCCTTCTCTCGACGTCTGTGAAGACTCTTGGTTCTTAGAACCTTCAACCAGTGAACCTGACCGTAATATGGTCGGAACACCAGTTGCTTCCGTCAATTCTTCCTTACTTGATTGAGCTATGGGTTCAGATATTGCTTTTGTTAGCATTGCCCAATCAAAATCAGAAAAATCTGTGAAGGGTTCTTTGGATGAGAGAAATGAAGTATCAACAGTTGCCTCGGTTTCTGTTATTCTCCTTTTAGAGGAAGGCAGAGCTGTTGTTGAAGGGTGTATCTCCTTATGTGGTGCTGCTTTGGCACTATCTCCCTCTACACTCAAGGATGTTTGTATACTGGGTATAGGAGGGGAAGGAGGTTCGTTCATTGTTTCATTTGGCTCTACCAAAGGCTCTTCGACCGTGGTTAGAGGTTGTGGGTTTGCAACCTCCTGGTCAGGAATGGACACTGAGGGCTCTGGATCAACATCCATTAGTTCAGGTGCCATTTCAGGTTGAGGTGGAGGAATATTACCTTCAATTACCTGTTCCCCTGGGGGCAGAAGTGGTAGGGGCACCGTTCTTAGATAATCTGAGAGAACAGTTGTTCTTCCTTATAAGAGCGGTTATTGCATTGCTCTTCATCTTCATGCACTCCTGGTTGGCTTCACCTTCAAATATCTCCCGTTCATCATCTGTTAAGATATCATTGAGAATTAGCTGTAGGAACCTAGGATAGAAACAAAGCACATCGTCCATGCCTGTTCTTTCATCCAGTGGTCCCATGCATAGAATTACTTGATCGATCAGTAGCTTTCCTATGTTTATATGCCTATTGTTAGCAATGGCAAACCCTATCTTTTGAAGGAATAAGGGAATACTATGCAGATTTGTAAGCTTAGCAGTAAACACATGGATAAGTGTATGAAAGAAAAAGTTCCATGGCTTTGTCAAATAATGCTTCAGAAACTCTCCCACAAAGAAGTTAGGTTGTTGACTTCTTATAAGAGTGAAGAAATCATGTATTTCCTCAGTCGTGGGATCCGGAACAAGGTTTTCTGTAGGAAAATGTAGGATTCTATTAAAATCATGTTCCGTCACCCTTATTGTTCTGCCCCCTGGCACAACAAAACTGAAGGACCTTATATTATTCTCACTTGTATCCGTGGCGGTTGTGTACAACGCAATCAATTGATCGATACAAAGGACCACGGGAGTACTCAAAGAATATGCCACTAACGAACGTGTGTTCAGAAACTCTGCCCATGCACGAAACTGTAAGTTCGTTATGGATTGCAAGTTCTGAAACGAGACATGATTAGTTTTGGTTATGATAAATTCTCCAGCCATTATGTTTCAAATTTCCAGAAAATTCAATTAAAACCAAAACTAATTTACCAATTAAATTTAATTAATTATTCCTAATCGATCAAACTTTAACAAAATTACCCCTTTTTTAAAAAAAAAATTACACAACTTCGAACAAATGAATTAAGAACCCTAAATGTTAACTTCTGAATATTCACTAAAAACTCAAGAGAATTCAATTGATGAACCAATTAAATCCTATGAAGAACACAGTTAACAGAAACTAGGCCTAGAAACTTCACTTCGATGGTTTCTTGTAAACAAAAGAGCTGAGAACTTCAAATGACTATTAACACAAAAGATTTCACTTTTTAATGAAATTACTGTGGTAATTTGTCAGATTCCTCGGTTAAAATTCAAGAAACCGTCGAAGTATGTTCTTGATGTGTATATATATGTTTTGTAAGTATGTAAACGACTTCTAGTACTTTTCTTAGATCTGTAAAACTGAGAAGAAAAAAAAGCTAAGGGCCATTTAAATACTTTTGAAACTGACAGAGGTAAAAATGTCTTTCATTGTTCGATGGTTTTCAAAATGTACCTTTGATAGATTTCTGTGAGGGGCAAAAATGTCATCTATACTTCGATGGTTTTCTTGAAAACTTTCGAAGTGTATGAGAGTAGAATTTTAAATGAATTTCTTAAAAAACTATCGAAACTATTTCTTTGTAAAACCAAAACTATTGAACTTGTTTTTTTTTTTTTTTAAACTGAAAAACTATCGAGTTTTTCTTTGTTGAAAAAATATCGAGGAGTTTAATTATTGAAAAATTAAAACCTCCCGATATATTTTCACTTTAATTTCAAAAACTATCGAAAAATGTATTTCGATGGTTTTTCTTTTCCAAATCAAAAACTATCGAAAATTAATTTCGATAGATTTTTCTTTGTACTTGAAAAACTGTCGAATTTCCTAAAATTCGATATTTTTTGCTTCTTTTCAAATTCTAAAACCTGTTCATGATCTAAAATTGAAAACTTTTAATTTTTTTAATTTTCTGTCAAGTTTTACTTTGAATAAATCTTTTAAAATTTACCAAAATCAATTGTTAACAGAAAATTCACAATTTTCTCAGAATAAAATCAACTGAATATCAACAAATGATATTAATCAATTAAAATCCAATAAATTATGCTGCATTAATCTATAATGTCAAAAACAAAGTAAATTAATTCAAATTAAATAGATGCTTAAATATTTAGAACAAATATTAGCACCTAAATAATTTTTAGAATTAATAACCAATTAAATGCCAGAAGATATATCATCCATAATTATGACATAAAATTAGTACAATAATCCTAACTACGAGAATTGCTCCAGAAAATAAATTCACGAGTCCTAAGGATATGGAAATTCTTAAACTCATGTATTCACTAGGACTATCTACAGTTACTGACTTCTAATCAAAATCAATTAGAAAGATTTAACATCCCAAGTTCACCAACCAGCTTTGAAAAAGTGGATTCATCAAGCGGTTTAGTAAAGATGTCTGCAATTTGTTCCTCTGTGGGTACAAAATGTAACTCCACAGTTCCATTCATGACATGCTCTCGGATAAAATGATACCTGATGTCGATGTGCTTCGTCCTCGAGTGTTGCACTGGGTTGTTTGAGATTGCTATGGCACTTGTGTTGTCGCAAAATATTGGAATCTTTGTCAACAAAAGCCCATAGTCACGGAGTTGGTTTCTCATCCACAAGATCTGAGCACAACAGCTACCAGCAGCAATGTATTCAGCCTCAGCTATTGAAGTGGAGACTGAATGCTGCTTCTTGCTATACCAAGAAACTAACCTTCTTCCAAGAAACTTACAGCTTCCTGAAGTACTCTTCCGATCAATCTTACAACCTGCAAAATCAGAGTCTGTATATCCAATAAGATCAAATCATGTATCTTTAGGGTACCAAATTCCAAGATTTGGGGTCCCCTTAAGATATCTAAATATTCGCTTAACAGCTATTAGATGAGATTCTTTAGGATCAGACTGAAACCTAGCACACAAGCATGTTGCAAACATTATATCTGTTCTACTTGCAGTGAGATAAAGTAATGAGCCTATCATACCTCTGTAGCCTGTGATGTCAACCTTCTTACCAGTTTCATCCTTATCAAACTTAGTGGCAGTTGGCATAGGAGTCTTTGTTGTAGATGAGTCTTCCATTTGATACTTCTTAAGAAGATCTTTGATGTACTTGGACTGACAAATGAATATACCATCTTGCCTTTGATACACTTGCAGTCCAAGAAAGAATGACAATTCACCCATCATACTCATTTCATAACGACTCTGCATTAACTTTGCAAATCTCTTGCATAGATCGTCATTAGTAGAACCAAATATTATGTCATCAACATATACTTGCACCAATATCAAATCATTTTTGTGCTTTTTGTAAAAGAGAGTCTTGTCTACAACACCTCTTGTAAAATCATTTTCAAGTAAGAATTCAGAGAGAGTGTCATACCATGTCCTTGGAGCTTGTTTGAGTCCATAGAGAGCTTTGAATAGAAAGTACACAAAGTCTACCAGTTTTGAATCCTCAAAACCTGGAGGTTGTTCCACATACACTTCTTCTTCTAACTCCTCGTTCAGAAATGCACTCTTCACATCCATTTGATATACCTTGTAATTGGAATGTGCTGCGAATGCCAGAAACATTCTGATGGCCTCAAGTCTTGCTAATGGTGCATAGGTTTCATCATAATCAATTCCCTCTTCTTGAGAGTAACCTTTAGCAACCAGTCTGGCTTTGTTTCTCGTTACAATGTCATCTTCGTCCAACTTATTTCTGAATACCCACCTTGTTCCAATAACAGATTTTCCCTAAGGCCTGGGTACCAGCTTCCAAACTTTCTGCCTTTCAAACTGATTGAGTTCCTCTTGCATAGCAATCACCCAATCTGGATCATCTAGAGCATCTTCAACTTTCTTAGGTTTTGTTTCTGAAAGAAACCCAGAATAGTGACATTCATTTTGTGATGTTCTCCTAGTTCTCACTCCTGTGTCCGGATCACCAATGATCAAGTGAAAGAGATGATCTCTATTCCACCCTTTGTCTTGGAAGATGCGATCTTGATGATTCTCCTTGTTCTAGATGTTGTGGAGTGTGACTAGTTGATCCTTCTCCTGCTCCCCCTGAGTTGTTGACGGTTTGATATGTTGACCCTGTTGATTGACTAATGGATCCAGCAGTGGTTTGAGTATGTCCACTACTATCACTACTTGGTCCAGAATCATTATCATTATCATTATTATTAATAACTGTTACAACTTCATGTTCTTCTTCATTGTCAGAGAGATCTCCTGATAGATTTTCAAATACCAAGGATTCAGAGTTCTCTCTTGTTTGCAGGCCTGGTCTTTTGGTGTCGTCAAATGTTACATTAAAGCTTTCCACACCTTCTTATCTTCAATCACATATACCCTGAAAGCCTTAGATTCTAGAGAATAGCCCAGAAAAATGCCTTCATCTGCTTTGGTATCAAACTTGCCAAGATGTTCTCCATCTTTAAGTACAAAGCACTTTGCACCAAACACATGAAAGTACTTCAGTGTTGGTTTCTTGTTGGCCATTAACTCATACGGAGTCTTTTCATGATCTTTGTTAATCAGGGTACGATTCTGAGTGTAGCAAGCTGTATTCACTACTTCAGCCCAAAAGTAAGTGGGAAGTTTTGATTCACTCAACATGGTCCTTGCTGCTTCAACCAAGGTCCCGTTCTTCCTTTCCACTACTCCATTCTGTTGTGGAGTTCTTGGTGCTGAATACTGTCTTGATATTCCTTTCTCTGAGCAGAAATCATTAAGAACTGCATTCTTGAATTCAGTTCCATTGCCTGATCTGATTGTCCGCACAGGTAGCTTAGCTTCTACTTCTATCTTCTTGATGTGATCAATGATTAGTTGTGTTGCTTCATCCTTTGATTGTATGAACAACACCCACGTGTACTTGGAGTAGTCATCCATCATCACCAATGCATATCTTTTTCTTGAAAGTGACATGACATTGACTGGACCAAATAAATCCATATGAATCAGTTGTAATGGTTCAGCAATGCTTGTCATTCCTTTGCTTCCATGTGATGCTTTCTTAGACTTCCCTTTTTCACATGCTTCACATAGTCCCTCCTGATTGAATTCCATCAGGGGCAACCCTCTCACTAACTCTCTCTTTACCAAAGAGTTCATAGTTTTGAAGTTCAAGTGTGAGAGCTTCTTGTGCCATAGCCAACTTTGTTCTGAAGAAGCCTTACTGTAGAAACAGGTAACATCTCCTTCACTGGTAGAATTCAAGTCAGCTATAAACAAATTTCCTTTTCTTACTCCCAATAGAGCAAGCTTCTCATCCTTCCTGTTTGTGATCAAGCACTTGTCTTTTCTAAAATCTATATTGTAGCCTTTATCACAGAATTGACTGATACTTAGAAGATTGTGCTTTAATCCTTCAACAAGAGAGATGTTCTCAATGATGACATTCCCAATTTTCAATTTACCATATCCCGTAGTGAATCCTTTGTTGTCATCTCCAAAGGTTACAATCGGGCCGGTCTTCTTAACCACCTCTGTAAGCAGGGACTCTTCACCTGTCATGTGTCTAGAACAGCCACTATCCAGAATCCACACAACCTTTGAGCTTCTAACCTTACCCTGCAATCACAGATTGATTAAGCGGACTTTGGTACCCAAAATTGTTTGGGTCCTGAAGGTTTAGATACTTTAACAGGAGTAACGTTCAATTTTGTCTTACCCTGTTTGATATTCATAGTATCTGTGGATTTAACATTATCAGTGCTTTTGCTATTATCATTCATCAACTTAAAATAAGCATGCATGATGTTGTACTTACATAGCAAACACTCTTTCTTTCCACAGGGTTCATGAAGATCAGGCATGTCAGACATGTTATGCATTTCAGAAGTATTAGCTGTTTCTACTTTAACCTTTTTACATGCATATGTAAGGTGTCCAGCAGAGTTACAAATAGTGCACAACTTCCTAGATGCAATGGGAGAATATGGAACCATTTCCAGATTAACAATCTTCTTCTTCCCATTCCTGTTCTTTTTAGCATTACTAACTAAGTCACCTACTTCAGTTTTAGGTAATTCAGCTTTTACTGATTTCCTAGGCAACTTGGTCTTTACCTCTTTAACCTTCAACAAATCCTCCTCAAGCAATTCTTGTCTTATGAAAAGATCATCCTCATTAAAGAGTGGTGGAAAAGGCTTAACAAAAACTGGACAATCAACATTCTTAAGAACATGTGGAGTATCCCTTTTAACAACTGAAGGTGTCACAGGGAATTCCACTATCTTCTTACCAGCTTTCTTGTTATAGTCAAATCCTATAGCAGTTTTATTCCCTATGGCCTGAGTATCAATGATCTCCTTAGCAATTAGGGCGGAATTCTTAAAAGCATTCAGTTTCAAATCTAACTCTGAAATCTGCTTCCTGAGGATAGTCTCTATCTCATCATTACACTTGACCTTGTTTTCTAAGTACACATTCTTTTGCTTAAGATCTTCTAATGTGACAGCTATAAGCTCTAGTTCTTCATTTTTAGATTCTAGATTTTTAATCTTAAGAACTAGTTTAGCATTTTCCATTTCTGATGCTAGCATGCTTGTGTGTACATTGAACAATTCTACACTAAGATCTTGCACAGTTTTCTTGTACTCAGAATTAGACATGTCAATTGTTGTTAAGATAGGTACCTGAGATAATTGCGGTGATTCCTCTGAAGAGTCAGCCATTAGGGCAACATTTAAGCTTGGCATTCTCCTTCTTCAAATCCTCAATAGAATCTCTCTTTCCATAGACATCTTTCATGTCTCTTGCTTGACGAGGCTTCCGGCATTCAGTGGCGAAATGCTTGTAGCATCTAGATTTGCTTCTATCAATCATGCCAGTCTTGTAGCCTCCCTTAAAGCCAGTCCCTGGTGAATAATTGCTCTTCTGGAATCTGTTGGTTGAGCCCTTGAACTTATACTTAGGGTTTCTCTTGAAACGAATATGACTAAACTTTGCAGCTAAGTATGCCATGGTTTTGTCTTCCATCTGCTCAAGCTCTTCTAGGGTGTAGTAATCACTTTCATCAACACCCAGATTCACATAATCCATTTCAGCTTCTATAATCACCTCTTTTCCAGCTCTAGGGGTTTGAACCTGAATATCAGAAGTTGCTGGTTCATCCACTACAAGTGCTGCTGATCTCACAAGTGCATTTTGCTTGTTGTCCACTGTCCCTGGTCCGTAGATTATCACTCTCTGTTCCTGTTCCATCTCATAAGTCTTCAACTTGCCATAGATCATCTTTGTGAAGTCTATTGTTTCCCTTATGGATGATGACTTGTGTTCTACATGATGGGGCAGCGTCATCATGAACTTCCTGTTGGTCTCTCTCAGTGGATAGGTCTTTCCTTTCATTGCCAATTCATTCAGAAGCTTAGTATATTTCTCAAAGACCTGAGTTATACTTTCTCCTGGAAGAGACCTAAAAGACTCATACTGAGAAGTCAGGATGTCCAATCTGTTTTCCTGCACGTCTTCAGTTCCTTCCATTATCAAATTAATGGTATCCCACATATGTTTCCCGCTTGTACAGTTCATCAACTGATAGCTTATTTCCTTGTCTGCGGAGTCTGCCAATATCAACATCAAACCTGTATCCAATCGAATCAGTTCTTTGTCAGAATCTGTGTACTCAGAGATATCCTTAGGTTGGGTGCCTTGAGGAATCCTGGTGCCATCTGGAGCTGTAGATTCACTAACTGGTTTCATTGGTACAAACAGTTCGTTCTCTAATATGCCAATATACAACGGATTAGATGACTTGATAAATAACAGCATCTTCATCTTCCACAAACCGAAATCATCTCTTGTAAACGGGGGAACTTTAATACCAGCAGTTATCTTTGGAGCACTCATGGTTTCTGAAAATTTCAAATTGTTTAAAATTCAAGAAATTCCAATTAAATGAAAAATTTTGAAGTTTAAAAAATTTGCTTCGAATTTTCACGCTACGTTTGATTTTGGTCTCATTCACCGGATCTGATTTGTACGTCAATCAAGTAGCTCTGATACCAATTGTTAGGTCCAAAGTATCGTAGAAGGGGGGGTTGAATACGATACTCACAAATAATTCAATTTCGTTCACGGATTAATCATTCAGTTCTATAACGAAATCAAACACACCAAATCAAACCAAGAGTCGGGGAATATATCTTTTTATAAATATAAACCTCGAGGGGTGCTACAATTTCTAATCCGTAGATTAGCTTCAATGAGTTCTAGGTTATACACAATCAATACAATGATAGAATTCTGAGCAATATTAATTTCTTCTGTAATCTCTCTGGCTGAAACTCTTGTTCGCACAAAATCACGCAAGCATACGCGGTCACAAGTAATATAAGAATAAGTAGAGTTCGTTCCCACAGAGACTGCTTTGGTTACTATAGTTATGCACTTATGCAACAATGTATGGCTATTGTTCAATGCTAAGACAAGTATCAAAGTTGTGTTTTGATTAACTAAATTAACTAATCAACGTAACAAGATTATAATTAACTAAATAGATTACTGTTGAATTACTTATGAGAATAAAAATGGGATCCTAACTTCATTAAATACTTCATCTAGAGTCTTTTGTCTTTAATCAATGCATGTGACGGTTGTGACAACTAATCAGATAACACGAAATCAGTACACGCTACCTTTCAGTATACATATACCATACCACTCAAACATCCACAAGAAGATAGAAGTTAAGCAGACACCAATTATGCTTAGACCCTATATGTCTATAAGATTTGAAAACATAACAGTTTAATGAGCAAGTTATCCATTCAGATTACATAGGATAGGTAAGACGGTTAAAATTACCTACGAATCATGCATGACAAACATACATAAACCTATGCTAGCATGGCAAGTTCTAAATCTCTATATCCACTTTCGCAATCAATAGAGATTAACAAACAACTTAGATGTTAGCTACGCATCCAAGAAGAATAAGCACAACCAAACTAGGTTATCAATTAGCCATCACACACACATCTTTAAAACAATTAACTACTAAATTCCATAAATAAATCCGTTAGAATCCCACGACAACGATTAGTTCATAATCGAACCGTTCATCATCATGGGATCTGATGAAAACATGATAATAAATATGTCTGGAATACTAAATAAAAGTACTAGGGTTTATGAAGAAACAAACGAGAATCCAAAGTATCGCCTAATTAGAAGAATACAAAGATAAGTTGAAAACTAGATCTTCGTAATCAGCCGTCTCCTCGTTCTCCTTGCCGGTGGATGGATATATAGATATGTAGATGGATGTATGTCTCTGAAATCGTCCACCAAGTGTTTATATAGCCCCTTCTGCTGACTGGTCTCTGGAACTTTCCAATTCAGAACAGAAGAAGGCTTCTTCAGCATTTGGCAAGCGCGGGGGCGCTTGAATGAAGCGCGGGCGCGCTCAAATAGTAACTTTCAGGCGCGGGGGCGCTTGAAATGGGCGCGGGGGCGCTCAAATAGTGTTTCTGACCAGAATTCTGAAAAACTTCATTTTTTGACTTTTCTTCGTGCTCTCGAGTCCCGCAACTACATGGCTTTAACAATGATGCTCTACACCACCATATAATCATAGAAACTCCACAACTCTGCCAATTACTAAGCTCTGCACATTCCAACTCAAAACACATTAAAAACACCAAGTACTTGAGTACAAACAATCAATTTAAGCCGAATTGAAGCGTTCCAAGTAGTTATAAAATCCACTTATCAACTCTCTCTTAGTAATTGCTACTGTGAAATAACCTCGACTGAAGAAGACACACTTCCTCTGTTAGTAATTGTAGACTTCTTTTTGAAAAACCATCGAACCAAAAGTAATGAATATTCTTGGTCGTTGGATCTTCATCAACCTGACAACAAAGTATTACTTTCCACCTGCTCCATTTGAAAAACCATCGAATGGATTTAAATCAATTTACCATTCGATAGTTTTTTAAATAAAACTACCGAATGTCAAATTGATTCTAAATGGTTTTCTGAGAATCAATTTATATCTCATTTGATAGTTTTCTAAATAGAAAAACTATCGAATCATTTCCTTGTCTTTTATCTTTTAATAATTCTTCTGAGCTCCAGGGTGTTTCAGTTTTAGACTGTATCAATTTCTTCTGAGACGATAAAACAACTTGATCTTTGTAGTGCCGTCAACTAGTGCAACTGGTCTGGTTCACAGATGAATAACACTTGATCAATTCTTCTTTTATGTCTTCAATTCAATGTTGCTGATAAGTCCTTTGTCGTTCTGGTTGCTTCATTTAAATCACTTGAATCCTGTGGTACTTAACCCTAAATCATTCACATACTTCTGTCGTCTTGAAAGTCTTGTTTCTTTTGCTGTCACTAAGGCTTGAACATTTTCATGAACTTCTTTTCGTGACCTGTTTACGGACTTCAAGAATACATAACGTATTTTGATTTTTTGAGTTTACCTTTTCTTCTTTGATTCTGGATTCCTGTGCTTCTGTTAATATTATTGTCTGAATCAAAGGGATCCTTCGAGTTTGAGTTTGCTGGTTTTGGGGTCCCAGACCTTGTATGTAAGGAGTAACATATGCTTCATGGTAAGTGGGGTTGAGACCACTGCTGCCCATCGTGGGTCGAGGAGGCATGCCATAGTTTGGCATCCCAAGAGTTTGAGTTGCATATTGGGGAAGATCCGTAGTATGGAGTTGAAGACCACTTGTGCATTCATGAGCAGTGGGGAGGTCGTGATTGATTGCTGGTGAGCGGTCTCTTGTGGATTAGATCCATGAACGACCATCTGTAGGGGATTCGTCCCTTCAACCGACATTGGGATCTCCGGTCCTTGAGTGCTGGTAAGGGGGATTGTAAGACCCCAGATTTTTGGGTAGAAATAAAAACTTTTATTTTATGTTGATGTATGTACGAATAGTAGTAATGAATTGAGAATCAAGTTATGAAATGAATATGGATTTCAGTTTTCAAGTATCCTGTGAATAGTGAGAATAGACTGACCATTTAGATAAGAATAATCTCTCTGGAAAATAAAAATATAACACCCCAAGGAAGAAAAGTATTTTATGTCATCCAAATCGATATCTGGTATGCATCCGACAACTCCGTAAACAAGATAGCGTATGCCCGAGAAAGCTCTAGAACATTGTCTAAGTACAAGAAATAAAGAGGAAATAAAACAGGAATATTGGAACAGATAATGATCCAAATGATTATGGATGAATAGTGACTTTTGTTAAAAACCACTGATGAATAGTAACTTTTTCATTCAAAAATTTTTCAGACCACCCTATATACGGCACGATATAATGAACTTTCAAAGCTGTATTAGTGATCTACGATGAAAATAAAGGAATGCAAAAGCTGTCAGAATCGGAAAAATAGCATTTCCGTTTTCTCCGAAATTTCACCATTAACGGACGGATTAATTATTATTTGGGAATATTGAAGGATTTAGATTATCAATTCTATGGATATGGATTAATAAAAGAATTAGAGATATCAAGGACGTACAGGATTAAATATAGACATGGAAGTAACATGTAACAAGATTAGTTCGAGAAATGCAACATTTGGATCATTCCGGTGAAAAGAAACGAACCAGTAAAGTTACTTTAACAGAGCTGTTGCATGTGCGACAAGTGTCGAAAGAAGAAGATACCAAGGACCATGACTCACCATTTGACCATTAAAAGATCACAAATATCAAAAGTAATTAAACAAAAAGAAAAACAAAAACATCATCACCATTTTCATCAAACTTTCGGCCAAGAAAAGGAGAAGGGAGAAGTAGAGATTTCTTCCACCAACAATTGCAAACAAGAGCTTAAAACGAAGCTAGTGATTAGTACAAGGTGAGCCATGAATCTTATAGCTTTTCTTTAAGTCTTTCATGTTTAAATTTGAGGTCAAAGATGGAGATGAATAGTAATTTTCAAGAACTAACCTTTGATTCTTGATTTCTTTTGATGATTCAAGCTAGTTTAAGGTTAGATAAGGGCTACACAAGATCTAATAAGCTCATATACACACCAAGGAGGTATGAACCTTGAACCCTTGAAAGTATTAAGTGATTTTTTTAGCTTTAATGGTGTAAAAGCATGTTTATGATCTTAGTAGCTATGATTGGGCTTTGTTATGAGTTATATTGGGTTTTAAGAACGTAAAGGCATTGCTTGGCCTCAGTTCTTGGTTATATAAGATGTATATGTTGTGTGGAGAGATTGGTGAGCAATTTGAATGGGTTGAAATTTTGGGATTATCCGATTCATAGCCGTTATAATGCCCGATTTTCCTTAACCATTGTTTTGTCTATGATGTTCGGACATAAGGACTTCTGTCCAGAGTCACCACTGCCTAGTATTGTGTAGGTCTTGTTTCAAGGTTCGTTTTGATATAAAGATCATGTGATTCCGAATTACGGTTTAGGAGAAACGAATGTTTTAATTAAGGACGTTTCGAGAAACCGAACTATACCACTGAGCCAACTTTGAGGCAATGATCAAACCCCTTAAGTGACCAATCAGAATGTGAAACTTTGTGTTAACATGCTAGGTATGTTTAGGAGGACCCTCGAAAAGATTTCGTGTTAAAAGGATTTAATCTCTATTTTATAAAAATGTTCGAGTCGAGCGTGCGCAAGAGGATTCTTAAGGAGTTAAATAGAAATCATGTCTTGGTTTAAGTAAAGTACATACTTAGTTTCGTGCAAGTATTCAAGTGATTAACCTTGGATCTTTTGACTATGTATAGATCGCCGGATTGACTCGAGGCACACTACCCCTGCCTCACCACCAGGCAAGTTTTCAAAACCTATACTACTGTTGTTGTGATAATAAACTGTTTGCATATATGTGATGTAAATGCGATATATAAATTGCATGCTTGTTTTTGAACTGCTATATATATAGCAATACTTGAGGATATGATTGATGTGGGGCTTATAATCTAGATATGGGATATCAGTTATAAGCCAGTTTTGTATATAATGCCCTAGGATAAGGGCGGGTGATTTTCTCTAAGATCAGAAATAATTATATTTCGGTATATGTTAAAGGTTATTTCCGATAAGATATCGGGTAACTGTTACTCGAGGGTTAATTGTTTTATTTAAGAATATTATTTATTAATATTCATTTTAAGGATATCATTTGTTAATATTCATTTGAGGATTAGTGACGTTAAGAATATTATTTATTAATATTCATTTTAAGAATATTATTTATTAATATTCATTTGAGGATTATCGACTTACAGAATATTATTTATATTCATTTGAGGATTATTGACTTAAAGGATATTATTTTCATTTAAGGATTATTGACTTAAAGGATATTATTTTCATTTGAGGATTACTGACTTTAAGAATATTATTATTGAATATTCATTTGAGGATTATTTATTTAATGAATATTATTTTGAATATTCATTTGAAGATTATTTATTTATTTAATGAATATTAGTTTTGAATATTCATTCGAGGATTATTTAATTATTTAATGAATATTACTTTTGAATATTCATTCGAGGGTTATTTATTTATTTAATGAATATTATTTTTGAATATTCATTTGAGGATTATTTATTTAATGAATATTATTTTAAAATATTCATTTGAGGATTACTTACTTAATGAATGTTATTTCAAATATTCGTTTAAGGTTACTTATTTAATAAATATTATTAATTATTTTCAAATCAAAAAGAGGTTCCCAAAACAATGTTTTTCCATTTAAATCTGCCTTTTAAAGGGGATTTAAATGCTCGCTCAACTATCAAAAATATGGGAAACCTGATTTAAGTGACTACTACTCTTTTTAAACTCTCAATTCAAAAACTGTCAAGGGACAGATATTTTTCGGAACAATGTAATTGTTGCAAGTCAAATATTGTGTTACCACCTCAACGATCGAGGGGTAAATTCATGGAACAAGTCGATATCCATTAACAAGCCTAGCTTGGGAAATATTGGGGAATCTTCCTTTCCAACCTAGATATAACTACTTAGTGGAGTCGTATCAACAAGTGTTACACTTGGGGAAAGGAGGACGACCTTTACGTTTCAGAGTCATGGATTTCATCTGAACTAGGAGTGGTGTAAGTGGTCCAGTTGCGATTGACCCATCCAACTTTTTGGCCCCAAATGGGCCGGGAGGTCACTGGAAGGCGGTAGACAATGTCAGGCCGTCGTGATTCTTCCATCTACATGTAGAAAACATATTTGAGCGGTGCGACCTGCTACTGATCATAGCAAGGTTAGGCACAGCGGGCGCGGTAGCAACTCCAGTATTAGTTCATCATCCAATTTGGATATTCCTGCAACATGTATTGGGGTGAAGAACCAGTCTTGTTGGCAGGGGGTCGAAAATGCTTGAAATCTAAGTGGCAGTAAATTCATACAACTTCACCTTTTATGAATTATGACTCTGATAAATCCTGATTAAGGATATATATGCATACGTGGATTTTGGGTTACGGAAATATTTTAATAATTTTCCTTGTAACTTCATCCTTTATATTATACTAGTTTCTTATCTGTTTAAAGCATAACATGTGGCTACAGAAATATCTTTGAATTGTTATATTTTGGTAATCTGTTATAAGTTATTTTGGTGAGCTCTATTGCTCACCCTTGCTTTATTTATTTATATCACAACAACAGCTAGAGCAGATGGGCCGGTTCAAGCACACTCCGCGCAAGCGAGTGGCAGTCGTCGGAGATCTACCCGCTGAGGTCGTGACCGCCATAGCTGAGGTAGTAGTAATCAGTAGCTTAGGCTACAGCTTTTGTTTCAGACTTATTTATATTTATGATTAATGTAATCAACGGCAATAACTTTTAAATGCTCTGTAATCTTTTGGGTTTGTAATAACTTATAACTTGTGGATCCTATGATTAGATACTTATTTCAATTTCATCTCTGGGACTATAACTAGTTGAGTGTGTATAGTGATGTATTGTGGGGTCACAGCATGTAGTTTAATTATTTTGACTCAAGTGCAAGTATTATTGATGGAAATTGAGACCGTAACGACCGGATCTCCGACCCCGGATCTGGGGCTGTTACAGAAATGGTATCAGAGAGTTAGAGTTATAAACCCCAGAGATGATGCGACGTTACAATAATAAATTCACTAAGATAATAAGAACTCTTGCCAAGTTCGATTAAAACCCTTATGGGAACTTTAATATCATGATAGTAACATAAGTTCGTTATTGTGTAGGCGAGCGACATCTCTGACCCTGAGGCTTACGAGTGACAGCATGATGAGGACTTGCTTCGGACTACAGATCCATACTATGAGGGTTTTGGGGAGGAGGACCCATTGGAGGACCCGGAGGAGGTCCAGGCGGATGCGGACACCGAGGTTGTTGAGGATTCTGATGATGAGGATCCCGAGGAGGACCCGACCCTAGCTGATACTGAGGATATGGAGGGGGATGCTGAGGACCAGACTCCACTTCCTATCGAGAGAGCCCCTACCCCTCCACCACTGCCTTTGAGCCCTTCCCCTGATGAGTTCGAGGAGCTTACCCCTGAGCCACAGCAGGCAGAGGATGCACCACCAGCTGACCCGGTTACCCCACCCCATGTTCCGTTGGAGGGGATACCAGTATGTGTGCATAACTGGATCGTGAATAGAGTTCAGTCAGATTTGATAGTAGCTGAGGCTAGGTTGGCAGAGTCACGGATGCAGCTAGCAGCAGAGAGAGATGCCAGGATGGTGCGCCAGGGCGGCGAGGGGTCTGTGCCCCCTCGGGTTGCCCGGAGGGCGATGACTCGCATTGAGCTGAGGGCATGGATGAGGATTCGAGCTTTGCCTACTGATGGCGATGGCAGGGTATCCAGGGTTGATGCTGAGGAGATTTTCCGCATAGCCATGGCGAGGGTGAGGGCATGGCACTGCACCAGTGGCTGATTTCAGAGTTGGTGATGTAGTAGTCTAGTCTTCTAGTCACGTACGGACGTAGTAGTGCCGACTTTTGTGGGATTGTTCCATTGTATATATTATCCCTTTTTCTGACTAGAAGGATAGACCATGTATTTCACTTTTGACTAGATGATGTTAGGACAGTTGTACTTGTAAACTGTCGATGTCGACTCAGACTTTGTATCGTTGGTACCATGTATATATTTGTTTCCTTTCAGTTGAATCCAGTACTGTTGTGACGAGATCACAAGTTTATTATACTGTTGTCTGCACCGTACGATTAAATTGTGATAAAATATAAAATTGCGGAAGTCTATTTCCAATTATGTAACGACTGTATTTGTAACCCAGTAAACGAGCCTAATGTGAATTTTCTAAATTTCAGTAAGATGCCTCCACGAAGAGTGGGAACTAGGGCTAATCCCTCTGAATCTGATGATCAAGAAAGCCACAATCAAAATAGGGAAGACCCTGAGTATAATGAAGAAATGGATGAGGATTATAATGAACAGGACGACTCCCAGTATGGGGAGGCTGATGAATCTTTTTTCACTGCAGACATTGAGAATGAAGAAGAGGAAGTTGAAGAGGAACAAAGAATAGAGGACCAGGGTGGAGATCCCATGGGTCAGTTCATGAATCTACTTAGGCAAAATTTGGACCGTTATCCCCAACCACCCCAAGGAAACAACAATGCCATAGCAAACTCTTTCAGGGCCTTTAAGTCACTCAAGCCCCCAGAATTCCAAGGATCGGCTGACCCAGTAGAGGCAAGAGCTTGGATAAAGGAAATGGAAAAGTCCTTTGAGATTTTAAGCATTGAAGAGGCGCAGAAGACCGTTTTTGCCACTTACCTACTGAAAGGAGAGGCCAACTATTGGTGGGAGGCAAAGAAGAACATGGAGACGAATGTTATCGTGACTTGGGAAAGTGTTAGTGTTAGTGCCCTAGAGACAATACAATTGTACTTCTGGGAAACACTATTTTGTTATTTAATAATGATTATGTTCTATTGATTATTCGACAACAATTATTATGTCTTTATTTACTGCGATATTAATGTTAGAGTAATAAATGTCCTTGGAATATTGAACACGTATTCTATATCTTTAAGTATGTGACTTAAAAATGAGATTATATGAATAGTGTTTATATTCCTAAATTATCCCTAATTAAGCATTATAAATTAGGACAATTATGATGCATAAAGATTAGTATGTTCATTGACTAAATGACCACATCTCATTGGTCATAGGTATAATGATACTAAAGTCAAGAACATAGGTGCATGTAATATTCTACATGGCACCGGAGAGACCCACAATGAGATTCTACATGGTAATAAAGTCATTAGAATAGCTCACAGTGATAATGGTGTAATGATCCTTAGACTTGAGATCATTATATTTCTATACGAGGATTAATATACTTTGATTACATTAAAAGTTACCTTTGACCGGGTGATGATAAAAGTGGACATCGGGTATATTATGAGTCGTATGAGAAATATGAATGATAGATATAGGATTTAACCCTCCTATTATTAGGAGAGATATTATTGGCCTCTTGATTGAGTGAGACTATGAAAATGCATGGCCATGCTCAAATATTGATTTGTTTTAATAGTCTACTCATTGATCAAGGAAACCTGGATTAAATGTTGAAGAGGATGACTAATAACATGCCTCGAGTTTAATCTATAATATTTGGTTAAAGGGATTATATTACACGGAAACATTAGTCACGAAAGGTTTAATTGGATCACCATTTATTATTATTTCTTGGGGAGCAATGATGTATTACTAGATGCCGCTCATTGTTTATAATTTTATTTAAGAATAAAATTATTGCCAACGAAATAATAACCTAAAGGGTCACACACTTAGAACGTTTTAAATGGAGTTTTAATTTAAATTATGAATTTAAATTAAATGATTAAATTTGAAATTAGTTATTTAATTGAGCTGGTCTTAATTAAATCAGAATTCGAATTTAATATTAACTGATTATTTTCGAAATTAGTCATTTAATTGAGATGGTCTTAATTAAATAGAATTTCGAATTTAATACTAAAACCAAAATCAGATTGGGTTTTAAGAAGCCCAAAAACGGATTTAGGGTTTTGGCCCAATCCTCTATCTCATATAAATACATTATGATGTATTATTGAGGTATGATTTTTCTGCAATTTCGAATTAAAGAAAACCCTAGCAGCTCTGCATTAAGAGAGGCTAAGAGAGAGAGAGAGAGAGAGAGAGGGGCAGTTTTTCGGCTAGTACCGAACTCCGTTGATCGTTGGACGATCGAGCGTTCGTGTGGACGACTTTGGCGACGCAGATCTTGGACAAGGGCTGTGTGGTGATTACAACAAGGACCTCCATCTTTCCGAACTTTAAAGATCTTTAAGGTATGATTTCGTTTCTCCATAATCAGCCATGTCTTGTACACGGATCCTAGGGTTAGGGTTTCGGAATTTTTATTGTTTTACGACTGTTTTTCGCTGCGTTTGTTGCCCCGAAACCCAACAATGGTATCAGAGCTACGTGTATAAGGGGCTGATTTGGTTATGTGTTTACTGTATTCGATGCATGTATGCATGTTTTATGAATCTGCCTTGATACAGTTATGAGATATATCGATTATAATATGTTATATCGCTTATATATGATACTATTATGCTTAATATATTGATATGACTGATTAATATGCGATGATTGTATGTTATGCATGTTGTCTGGTTTATATAGGGATATAAACTGTGAGACAGATCATGTTTGGACACGATCTGCAAACTGGGATATGTCTGCATGTATATGATACATGCTTCCGGAACTGTATATGATGCAGTGGCGGCAGAGACTATAAGATATGATCTGAGATTCCGAAATCGATGGTTTTTGAATAGCACTGGTCTTCCGGAATAAAAAATTTCCAAGCTGACCAGGTCAGCTCGACCCCAGCCAGGGGCTGCCGCCCCTTGGACCCTGTTGTGTTCGTAATTGAGTATTTGAGCATGGTGCTGGTTATGGCCTTAAGACCCGTAGTTTAATGGTTTATGGTTTTGGTTTTATAAATACGACTTGCATGTCGTTTTCTTCATTCTTGTAATTGTTTAACCTCGAATGTAAATCGAGTTTTATTATGTAAGTACATAAGTATAGGTTGGATTCAATTGTTCAATGTAATGTACTTGAAGATTGAAGGACGATCAAAGAAGAGGTGCATTCAAGGGAACAAGGAGAATGAAGACATGTAATTGTATTTATATTTTTCACCATAGATTGACCTTTGATCCTTTCATTAGCTCGAAAGGATCATATAGGATAAAGGCCATAACCAAGCACGTTTACATACTGCACTTTACATATTGATGTATGATTGCATGTGTAGGATACAATGTGATGCATGACTTAATTAGATTAATCATGTATTAATGTATGTATTAGATACATCACCCATGCCATGCCTGCTAAACAAGATAAAATCTGTAACGATTCAAGATTTTAAAATTGAACAAAACGAACATGAGATTCCTGTGTTTATGAAACACGGAAATAAGTGTGAATTTTCAATTTTTTGATATGGGGCGATTTTGACAAAAATACAAGCAGCGCTTGTAAGAAAGGTGGATTTTAAGTGAGACCACTGTGACTCCTCCGCTGGACTGGAAATCAAACCATTGATGAACTTTGAATTGAAATACTTAGTTCAAGGAAAAATTGGGAATCTCTTGATGATGGGATCATGGTCGTTTTAATAAAATCCCTAAATTTAAAATATTAAGTCACTTAGATGCCTTCCAATGAGCAACACTCGTCAAGACCTAGATCGAGAAATAGTGGGTTCGCCAAAGCGAAGCACTCCAATCTATCGTGGTAAGGCGTGATGAAGTAAATGTGATACTTATATGTTAGACTATTGGGTTAGACTTAACTAAGTTACCACAATAGGATTGTGAACTTAGAGGCATGGAGTTTGGTAAGATTTATTGGATAAATACGTACAATTGTTGTTCTACCAAACTATCCAAGAGTTATATAAGATATAATTGACAAAAGTTGTCTACCTAAATAATTGTGTTTTTGGAGTAAAGCCAAAGCTGACCTTAAGCATGATGAAATATGGATCTTGGCTCGCTAGAAAGGTTTAAAGAAACTTTTCCGAATTGATAGATAGGGCTATTAATTTGATAAAATAGTGGGTGATATATATTATGAATATATATATATATGAATAATCACTTGAACATTATCTATATAATCCGCAGACTAACTTATTTTATGCATTTTTAACATTGTAGATATTTAATGGCACATAACTCAAATAACTTCTCTGTACGATCAGTCCTTGAGAAGGACAAGCTGACAGGAACAAACTTCCTAGACTGGCAAAGGAATTTGAGGATTGTCCTCAGGCAAGAGCGAAAGCTCCATGTCATTGATATTCCTCGCCCTGAACCTCTGCCAGAAGGTGCATCGGTTGATCAACAGAATGTTTATCAGAAACATATCGATGATGACACAGATGTTACCTGTCTTATGCTTGCGACTATGAGTCCCGAGCTTCAGAAACAACATGAGCATATGGATGCTTATGTGATGATTGAGCACCTTAAAAGTATGTTTGAAGGACAGGCTCGTCAGGAGAGGTTTGATACAAGCAAAGCCTTGTATGCATGCAAACAGGGTGATCGTGATCCAGTTGCACCGCATGTTCTAAAGAAGATTGGATATATGGAGTACCTTGCTACTCTGGGTTCCACCATCGGTACGGAAACCCAGATAGATCTAATCTTGCAATCTTTGAACGGCAGCTATGCTCAGTTTGTAATGAATTACATCATGAATGAGATAGACAAGACACCTACCGAATTGTTGGCAATGTTGAAAACTGCTGAGACCAATATTCAGAAGGCATCCCCTAACGCCATTATGATGGTCAATAAAGGGAATGCCAAATAACAGGGTAAAAGGAAAGGCAAGAAGAAGATTCGATCTAAATATGCTAATCCAAAACCTGCTTTTAAAAAGGCTTTGAAGCCTACAGGAGGTGTTACAAAAGGTGCTGCAAAAGGTGCTGCAAAAGGTGCTGCAAAAGGTGATTGTCACTATTGCAATAAACCAGGTCATTGGAAGAGAAACTGTCATGCTTACTTGGAGGATTTGAAGAAGATGAATTCTGTGAAGATTTCAGATTCAGGTATTTATGTTATAGAAGTCAATTTGTCTACTTCTACATCATGGGTATTAGATACTGGATGTGGTTCTCACATTTGTATAAATGTGCAGGAACTTCAAAGGAGTAGGACTTTGGCGAAAGGAGAAGTCGACCTACGCGTTGGCAATAGAGCAAAGGTTGCTGCTTTGGCTGTAGGGACTTATAATTTATCATTGCCCACAGGGCTTATTTTAGAACTTGAAAACTGTTTTTACGTGCCTGCGATTTGCAGAAACATTATTTCTGTTTCTTGTTTGGACAAGAAAGGTTTTTCCTTTACAATTCAGAACAATAGTTTTTCCTTTGGTTTGAATAATGTTACCTATGGGGTTGCACGTTTATTTAATGGTTTATATGTTCTAGATCTTGATACTCCTGTCTATAATATAAATAATAAACGTATTAAGGCTAATGACTCAAATCAAACATACCTTTGGCATTGTCGTTTAGGCCATATAAATGAGAAACGCATTTCCAAGTTACATAAGGATGGATACTTGGATAAGTTTGATTTTGAATTATACGAAGAATGCGAACCTTGTCTCATTGGAAAAATGACTAAAGCTCCTTTTACCGGAATTGGTGAAAGGGCCACCGAACGATTAGAGCTTATACATAGTGATGTATGTGGTCCAATGCGTACGATGGCAAGAGGTGGTTTTTACTACTTCATAACCTCTACTGATGATTTTAGTAGATACGGATATGTGTATCTTTTGAAGAACAAGTCCGAATCATTTGAAAAATTCAAAGAGTATAAGGCAGAAGTGGAAAAGCAAATAGGCGGAAGTATTAAAACCCTACGATCTGATCGTGGAGGTGAGTACCTAAGCTTAGAATTTAAGAATTTCTTAAAGGAGTGTGGTATTATATCACAACTCACACCTCCTGGAACACCACAGTGGAATGGTGTATCTGAAAGGAGAAATCGTACCTTGTTGGACATGGTGCGATCGATGATGAGTCTAGCGGATCTTCCAATTAGTTTCTGGGGCTATGCCCTAGAGACGGCTGCACAAACACTAAACCGAGTTCCTTCAAAAACGGTTCAAAAGACACCATATGAGATATGGACTGAAAAACGTCATAGCGTGTCATTTATGAAAATTTGGGGATGCGAAGCGTTTGTGAAACGTTTAACCTCAGACAAGCTAGGACCAAAATCAGATAAATGTAATTTTGTGGGATATCCAAATGTAACAAAAGGGTATTACTTCTATAATCCTTCAGAGAACAAAGTGTTTGTTGCTCGAACAGCTGTGTTTCTTGAAAGAGAATTACTTTCTAAGAAAAATATTGGGAGGACAATAGATCTCGATGAGGATCGAGAACCACAGATTAATGTTGAACCAGAGTTGGAACATGAGCAGAATGTGACTGAAAATGTTGAGGACAACATTGCTCAAGAAACACAGGTCGTTCGTAGATCTAGTAGGATTCGTCATGAGCCAGAGAGATATTATGGATTTCTGCTGACTCAAAATGGCGATGTAATGCTTGTAGATAATGATGAGCCTCTTACCTACAAAGATGCTATGAATAGTCCAGATTCTGAGAGATGGCTGGAGGCCATGAAATCTGAGATGGATTCCATGTATGAAAACAAAGTATGGACTTTGGTTGAACCACCTGAAGGGGTAAAACCCATCGAGTGCAAGTGGGTTTTCAAGAAGAAAACTGACATGGATGGTAATTTACAGACCTACAAAGCTAGACTAGTGGCGAAAGGTTTCAAGCAAATTCATGGTATTGACTATGATGAAACTTTCTCACCGGTGGCTATGGTCAAATCCATCAGGATTTTGCTTGCAATAGCAGCTTATTATGACTATGAAATCTGGCAAATGGATGTCAAGACTGCTTTCTTAAATGGGAGCTTAGAAGAGGATGTGTACATGACACAACCTGAGGGTTTTGTCGATCCAAAATTTGCTAGGATGGTCTTTAAGTTACTACGATCCATTTATGGGTTGAAGCAGGCCTCAAGGAGATGGAACATTCGTTTTGATGAAACAGTCAAAGAGTTTGGTTTCATACAAAATGAGGATGAACCGTGTTAGATCAGAATTCAATGATCGTCAGAAGCTAGACTCAACTGATCAGGATTGCTGACGTCATCAGTATTGCATGGTCATCAGTATTTGATCAAGCGTCAGTATCTTATTGATCATCAGGATTCCTACTCAGACTATGATCAGGATTGATCATCAGAACTTGAAGCTGATCAGGATTCCTACTTCGAGTTATATTTGGAGTCTAGATAAACATGGAAGTTTGTTCCTGGTTTATAGAATGTAGCTATCGATTAAAGATATATTTCTATCTTTGTTATGATTAGGACTTATCTTGTCATTGATAGAGAAGCTGTGTGCACTATATAAACACAGTCTTGGTTTCGATTTATGTATTCATTCGAGAGAGATTCGAGAGAGAACATAATCGAAGAGAAGCTCTTAAGAACAGAATTTCTTGAGAGAGTTTTTGTAAGCTAGCAGCTCTTAAGAACATCAGAATTTCTTAAGAGAGTTTGTAACAGTTTTATATCAAAGTTAATAAAGCTGTTATTGTTATTGTTATTGATCTTTCATATTTGTGTTATATAAAGTCGAGAATCTTATACAATTGTATTCAACCCCCTTCTACAATTGTTATTTACTGGGCAACAATTGGTATCAGAGCAAACTGATTTAATTCTGAATCAGATACGATCTAAAGATGTCGACAACCAAGTATGAAAGCATGAAGATTCCCATCTTAAAGATATCAGAATATCCTACATGGAGGGTAAAGATGCTGATGTACCTGGAGGCTATGGATCCCGACTACTTGGACAGGATTCGTGATGGACCATATATACCAACAAAGTTCATAGAACGAACAGATACAGTACCAGAACATTATGTGGTCAAAGCTAAATCTGAATGGACTCCAGAAGAAAAAGCTCATGTACTCAGGGAACCAAAGATAAAGAATATCTTGCATAATAGCCTTGATGCTGTTATGTCAAACAGAGTGATTGCATGCAAGTCTTCAAAAGAAATCTGGGATACTTTGGAAACTCAGTGCCAGGGATCTGCATCTGTCAAGAAAAACAGAAGGGCTCTATTGATTCAAGAATATGAACAATTCGATGCAAGACCTGAAGAGAGCCTGACTGATCTATATGATAGATTCCTGACACTATTGAACAGCTTATCCTTAGTTGATAAAGTATATGAAACTGAAGATTCAAACACCAAATTTCTTAGAGCTTTACCTGAAGAATGGGATACTCAGACCTCAATCATTAGACACCAGTATGATCTGAATATTGTGTCTCTTGATGAGATCTATGGGATGCTAAGAACTCATGATCTTGAAGTTCAACAGAGGAAGAACAAGAAAAGCAGCAAGGCAAAGTCAATTGCTTTGAAAGCAGAGGCTAAATCAAAAGGAAAAGCTATGGAGGTCTCTAGAAGTAAATCAAGAGTAGCTGAGTCAGATCCTGACGACTCTTCATCAGATACTGATGGCAATCCTGATGCCAATACTGATGATGATTCTTCTGACTCAGACATGGAAGAGATGGTTGCTATGATTGTCAGAAACTTCAGAAGGATGAAGTTCAGGAAGAATAGAAGACAGGGCAACTTTCAGAAAAAGACCTTCAAAGCAGACAAAGACAAGTATATCAAAAAGGACAGCAAGAGTAGCAAATTTGACAAGTCAAAGGTTAGATGCTACAAGTGTAATGTTATGGGTCACTTTGCTTCTGAATGCAACAAGACAAAGGCACTCATCACATCAAGCAAGGATTGGATGGACTCTTCCTCAGATTCTGATACTGAGGTAGTCAACTATGCCTTAATGGCCAATGCTGATGTAATTGCTGCTCCTGATGATAAGGTACTAAATACTATCTTTGATTTTGATACTGATAATGCTTCTGAGTTAAGACGTTTTCTAAAGTCATTACATATTAGCTTTAGAAGTCAAACTGCTGAGAATACTAGAATCTTATCTGAGATGTCTGACCTTAGAAAGAGGAATGAGATATTAGAAGCTGAATTTTCTCGTATGCTAGAAGTACAAAAAGAATGTGATAATGCTAAACACATGCACTTAGAGATGACATCTAAATGTACTTCCCTTGAAAAAGAACTTGAATATGCTAATGAGAAAATCAGAACCTGGACAGACTCTGGTAGGAAATTTCATGAGATTAATACCTCTAAGAATTGGAAAGAGTGTCTAGGATATAAGTCAGATGTGGATAAGAAATTGAAAGAGAAAATTGTCATTGATGAGACAGTCAGTCCAAAGACCTATAGACATGTTATAGACTCAACCAAATCTAAGATTACTCCTGTTAATTTTGTTTTTGGTAAGGATTCCAATTCTACTTTTGAAAAGGGATCTTCTTCTACTCAAGGAATTAAAATCGTAAAGTCTAAACCTGTCATGAACAAAGTAACTAAGAATGTAGGTCTATTGTCTCAGAAACAGCTTAAGGATAAAATCTGTGAGGTTACAGATAAGAAAAAGGAAGCTACTGTTAAGAGAAACAGGAATGGTAAAATTGGGATCAATAAAGAAAATGGTTATAAGTATATCCCAAATGCACCTAGAAAGAGTTGTTTTAACTGTGGTAACTCTAATCATCTTGCTATTGATTGTAAAAAGAGTAAGAAGAAAATTGCTGAAATTCCTAAGTCTGATGTTAGGAATAGATCAGTATTTTACAAACCACAGAATTCCTGTTTTCACTGTGGTAGTCTATGGCATTCTATTTATACATGTAAAGAGTATCATGATTCGTACTATAACTTTTATGATCCATTGCCTAAGTTTGAAAGTAGTACAAAGTCTGATAGAACTAAAAATGTCATAGTGAAGCATGCTTTTGTTAATACTGATACTGACAAAGCAAATCCTGATGGAGTAAATCCTGTCAGGACTGCTAAAGTCAGAAAGTCTTCTGCTGCTAAAATTAATAAATTGCATGAGAAAGGAACCCAACATGTATGGGTTCCTAAGTGTTCTAACTAGTGTGTTTCTATTCTGATGCAGGGTAAAAAGAAAAATGTGTTAGTCATGGATAGTGGATGTTCTGTGCACATGACTGGAAACAAAGCCCTGTTATCAGAATATGAGGAAAAAGCTGGCCCAACTGTGTCTTATGGAGATGGCAACATTGGACAAACCTTGGGATATGGCAGTATAATCATTGGAAATGTCATCATTGAAAAAGTAGCTCTAGTGAAGGGACTAAAACACAACTTGTTGAGTATTAGTCAAATCACTGACAGAGGTTATCATGTCAATTTCTATTCCACACATTGTGAAGTAGTCAGTAAAGCAACAGGGAAGATAGCACTAACTGGCTACAGGCATGGTAACATATATGAAGCCAACATTCTCTCAGATACTGATGGCTCCCCTACATGTTTCATCAGTAAAGCTTCAGTAGATGAAAGTTGGAATTGGCACAAGAAGCTTTCTCATCTCAACTTCAGCAACATCAATGAGTTGGTTAAGAAAGAGTTAGTAAGAGGATTACCTAATGTCTTGTATACACCTGATGGACTCTGTGATGCATGCCAAAAAGCAAAACAAAGAAGGACATCATTCCAGAGTAAATCAGAATCCTCTATTGAAGAACCATATCACATGCTACATCTTGATCTGTTTGGTCCAGTCAACATCATGTCCATCAGTAAGAAAAGGTACACTCTTGTAATTGTTGATGAATATTCTAGATTCACCTGGGTGTATTTTCTGCACAGAAAAGATGAAACTCCTGAAGTTCTGTTGGATCATGTGAGAATGATTGAGACAACCACAAAGTACAAAGTCAAGATTCTGAGAAGTGATAATGGTACTGAATTTAAGAATTCAAAGATGGAAGAGTTCTGCAAATACAAAGGAATCATTCAACAATTCTCTGCTCCTGGCACACCTCAGCAAAATGGAGTAGTAGAAAGGAAGAATAGAACTCTTATTGAAGCTGGCAGAACTATGTTGGAAGAAGCTAAATTACCTACATATTTCTGGGCAGAAGCAGTCAACACAGCATGCTATACACAAAATCTCACATTGATAAACAGGCATGGTGTCACTCCTTATCAGTCACTCAAGGAGAAGAAACCAAGTCTGAAGCATCTGCATGTGTTTGGCTATAAATGTTTTGTTCTCAGAACTCATCCTGAACAGCTAGGGAAATTTGAAACAAAGGCTGATGAAGGAATATTCATAGGTTATCCTACATCAAGAGCCTTCAGAGTTTTTAATTTGAGAACAAGAACTGTCATGGAGTCAATACATGTATCTTTTGATGATAAGAAGATAACTGGAATCATTGAAGACTCGCATGATAGATTGTTATTTGAAAATGAAGCTTCCAAGGAACCTGAAGAAAGTGAATCAGATCCTGTCAATTCATCAGATACTGATGGGTCACCAAATCCTGATGACTCACCAGGTACTGATGGTGCTAATACTGATGATGCAAACAACAATAATACAACTAGTAGTGCTAATGTTGAGGGGGAGCAACGGCATTCAACTACAAGTTCAGAGTCAACTCAATCATCAGGACAGAATTCTTCAGATACTGATTCAAGTGAAGATCCTGATAACATATCAGGAGGGTATAGAAATAATTCAGGGAGAGCTTCAAATCAATCAAATTCTTTCAATCAAGATAACACCAATCCAGGGGGAGCATCTACTTCAAGAAACAATTTGACACCAGCAAGGAAATGGACAAAAGATCATTCTCCTGATTTGATAATTGGAGATCCTGTTGCAGGTGTTCAAACAAGAAGTGCAACTCAGAATGAATGTCTATACAATAACTTTCTATCCAAGGAGGAGCCTAAGAAAGTTAAAGATGCACTTAAAGATGCTGATTGGGTTACTGCAATGCAAGAAGAACTGAATGAATTTGAAAGGAATGAAGTCTGGAAACTGGTACCAAGACCAAAGAACAGATCAATTGTTGGTACAAAGTGGATTTTCAAGAACAAGACTGATTCTGATGGAGTGATAATCAGAAACAAAGCTAGACTAGTTGCAAAGGGGTATTCCCAACAAGAGGGAATTGACTATGATGAAACTTTTGCTCCTGTTGCAAGACTAGAAGCCATCAGGATATTTCTTGCTTATGCAGCACATAAGAAATTCAAAGTTTTCCAGATGGATGTTAAAAGTGCTTTCTTAAATGGTGAACTGGTTCTATAATTGGTTCATCAATTATAGATATCAAAGTACCATATGCTTCGGCAATTGGTTCTATAATGTATGCAATGATATGTACTCGTCCCGATGTCTCGTATGCTTTGAGCATGACGAGTAGATACCAGTCTAATCCAGGTGAAAGTCACTGGACAGCTGTCAAGAACATTCTTAAGTACCTTAAGAGGACTAAAGATTCTTTCTTGATATATGGAGGAGATGAGAAACTAGTTGTAAGAGGTTACACTGATGCTAGTTTCCAGACAGATAAGGACGACACTGTGTCTCAGTCTGGATTTGTGTTTTGCCTAAATGGAGGTGCTGTAAGCTGGAAGAGTTCAAAGCAAGAAACAGTAGCTGATTCTACAATGGAAGCTGAGTATATTGCAGCCAGTGAAGCAGCCAAAGAGGCTGTTTGGATTCGGAATTTTATTACGGGACTTGGAGTGGTTCCATCGATCGCAGACCCAATTGATCTATATTGCGATAATAATGGAGCCATTGCGCAGGCTAAGGAACCAAGATCTCATTCCAAGGCAAAGCATATACTTAGGAGATATCACCTCATTAGAGAAATAAATAATAGAGGGGATATACATATATGTAAAGTGCATACTAATGATAACGTTGCGGACCCACAGACTAAGGCTTTGTCGCAGCAGAAGCACGAATGTCACACTAGTTCCATGGGTATTAGATACATGGGTGATTGGCTCTAGTGCAAGTGGGAGATTGTTAGTGTTAGTGCCCTAGAGACAATACAATTGTACTTCTGGGAAACACTATTTTGTTATTTAATAATGATTATGTTCTATTGATTATTCGACAACAATTATTATGTCTTTATTTACTGTGATATTAATGTTAGAGTAATAAATGTCCTTGGAATATTGAACACGTATTCTATATCTTTAAGTATGTGACTTAAAAATGAGATTATATGAATAGTGTTTATATTCCTAAATTATCCCTAATTAAGCATTATAAATTAGGACAATTATGATGCATAAAGATTAGTATGTTCATTGACTAAATGACCACATCTCATTGGTCATAGGTATAATGATACTAAAGTCAAGAACATAGGTGCATGTAATATTCTACATGGCACCGGATAGACCCACAGTGAGATTCTACAAGGTAATAAAGTCATTAGAATAGCTCACAGTGATAATGGTGTAATGATCCTTAGACTTGAGATCATTATATTTCTATACGAGGATTAATATACTTTGATTACATTAAAAGTTACCTTTGACCGGGTGATGATAAAAGTGGACATCGGGTATATTATGAGTCGTATGAGAAATATGAATGATAGATATAGGATTTAACCCTCCTATTATTAGGAGAGATATTATTGGCCTCTTGATTGAGTGAGACTATGAAAATGCTTGGCCATGCTCAAATATTGATTTGTTTTAATAGTCTACTCATTGATCAAGGAAACCTGGATTAAATGTTGAAGAGGATGACTAATAACATGCCTCGAGTTTAATCTATAATATTTGGTTAAAGGGATTATATTACACGGAAACATTAGTCACGAAAGGTTTAATTGGATCACCATTTATTATTATTTCTTGGGGAGCAATGATGTATTACTAGATGCCGCTCATTGTTTATAATTTTATTTAAGAATAAAATTATTGCCAACGAAATAATAACCTAAAGGGTCACACACTTAGAACGTTTTAAATGGAGTTTTAATTTAAATTATGAATTTAAATTAAATGATTAAATTTGAAATTAGTTATTTAATTGAGCTGGTCTTAATTAAATCAGAATTCGAATTTAATATTAACTGATTATTTTCGAAATTAGTCATTTAATTGAGATGGTCTTAATTAAATAGAATTTCGAATTTAATACTAAAACCAAAATCAGATTGGGTTTTAAGAAGCCCAAAAACGGATTTAGGGTTTTGGCCCAATCCTCTATCTCATATAAATACATTATGATGTATTATTGAGGTATGATTTTTCTGCAATTTCGAATTAAAGAAAACCCTAGCAGCTCTGCATTAAGAGAGGCTAAGAGAGAGAGAGAGAGAGGGGCAGTTTTTCGGCTAGTACCGAACTCCGTTGATCGTTGGACGATCGAGCGTTCGTGTGGACGACTTTGGCGACGCAGATCTTGGACAAGGGCTGTGTGGTGATTACAACAAGGACCTCCATCTTTCCGAACTTTAAAGATCTTTAAGGTATGATTTCGTTTCTCCATAATCAGCCATGTCTTGTACACGGATCCTAGGGTTAAGGTTTCGGAATTTTTATTGTTTTACGACTGTTTTTCGCTGCGTTTGTTGCCCCGAAACCCAACAGAAAGGTTCAAGCAATTGTTTCTAGAAAAGTATTTCCCAAGATTTATGAAGACTCAGATGGAGCTTAAGTTTTTGGAACTGAAACAGAATAACCTGACAGTGGCTGAGTATGAGGCAAAATTTACCGAGCTATCAAGGTTTGTGCCAGAGTTTGTAGATACCGAAGAAAAGAAAGCTAATAGGTTTCAACAGGGATTGAAGCAGTGGATTCAAAATCGCGTGGCAGTCTTGGAGATTACAGACTATGCCACGTTGGTACAAAAGGCTTCAATCGTGGAAGCAGGGAGTGATCAGATGCATAAGGAAAGAGAGAAAGGAGGGATAAAAAGAAAGCATGCGAGTATGGGTGGAGGTTCTGCTGGAGGAAAACCCCAAAATAGGTTTAATCGTGGGACAGCCTCCCTACCTGAAAGGAATACGGGTTTCAAGCGAACCGTAAGCTCAAGTGTGAACCAGGGCGGCAACCCATCAGGAGTGTCCCACTCTTACCAATCTCGACCCCCATTACCAGTATGTACGACTTGTGGGAGGAAACATCCCGGTGTGTGCAACCAGAGAACGGTAACCTGTTTTAAGTGTGGGCGAGGGGGCCATTATGCTCAGAATTGTACCGTAGCTAACCCTAGCGTCAGCAGACACCTCACTTGTTTCCAGTGTGGACGTCAAGGTCATATGAAGAAGGATTGCCCCACAAACCGACCCGCAGCATCAGGGGCCAGCAAAGCTGCCTCTAACAAACCACCAACCGCTAGGACTTTCAACATGACAGTACAGGATGCCGTGAGGAACACGGATGTGATAGCAGGTACCTTTTCTCTGAATTCAGTTAGCGCAAATGTTTTATTTGATTCTGGGGCAACTAAGTCTTTTAGATCGAGGGATTTTGCGCATAGATTGAAACTTAAATCCCAACCATTAAAGGATTCCCTACAAGTAGAGATAGCTAACCACGAAATAGTCCCAGTTAATCGAATCCACCCAAACTGCAAATTGGAAATAGGGGAACAATCTTTTTATGTGGATTTGATTCCTTTTAAATTAGGAGAATTTGATGTCATTTTGGGGATGGATTGGTTGTCTCGCAATAACGCCCAGATAGATTGTAAAGGGAAAAAGGTTAGATTAAATACCCCAGGAAAGAAGGAAATAGTGTTTAAGGGAATGAAACAGACACAGAAATTTCTAACCATGGCGCAGACCAAAAGATTGTTACGAAAGGGAAATGAGGCTTACTTAGCATATGTTGTAGACACCCAGAAAGAGGTGCCTAGGTTACAGGACATTCCAGTAGTCAATGAGTTCGAAGATGTATTTCCACAAGATCTCCCAGGATTACCACCCGATAGGGTAATTGAATTTGCTATTGAATTAGCCCCGGGGACGGCGCCAGTCTCGAAGGCCCCGTACCGGTTAGCCCCAGTAGAAATGAAAGAGCTAGCTACCCAGTTAAAGGAACGGTTGGAGAAGGGTATGATAAGACCCAGTGTGTCGCCGTGGGGGGCACCAGTGTTGTTTGTTAAGAAGAAAGATGGGAGTATGAGGTTATGCATCGACTACCGAGAGTTGAACAAGCTAACTATAAAGAATAAGTACCCATTACCCAGAATAGACGATTTGTTTGACCAGCTAAAGGATGCTGTGTACTTCTCTAACATTGACCTGAGAACCGGATATCACCAATTAAAGATTAAACCCGAAGATATTCCGAAGACTGCGTTCCGTACTAGATATGGACATTATGAGTTCTTGGTGATGTCGTTTGGATTGACCAATGCCCCAGCAGCTTTCATGGATTTAATGAATAGGGTGTTCAAGAAGTATTTGGACGAGTTTGTTATAGTTTTCATAGATGATATTCTTATCTACTCAAAGACAGAGGCAGAACATGCAGAACATTTGAGGGTAGCCTTAGGAATACTCAGGAAGGAGCAATTGTATGCCAAATTCGCGAAGTGTGAATTCTGGCGAAATGAGGTTCAGTTTTTAGGACATGTGATCAACAAGGAGGGAGTGTTGGTTGACCCCTCCAAGATAGAGGCAGTTTTAAATTGGGAACGACCAACCACACCAACAGAGGTGAGAAGTTTCATAGGATTAGCAGGGTATTATAGAAGATTCGTTAAGGATTTTGCGAAGATCGCAGCCCCGTTAACCCGACTTACCCGTAAAACTGAGAAATTTGAATGGACGGAAAAATGCGAGAAGAGTTTCCAAGAGTTAAAGAAAAGGTTGGTAACTGCCCCTGTGTTGGCATTGCCAGATGGAAAAGGAGATTTTGTGATTTACAGTGATGCTTCGCATAAGGGATTAGGGTGCGTGCTAATGCAGCACGGTAAAGTGATCGCGTATGCATCGAGACAATTGAAGGAGTATGAGATTCGATATCCTACTCATGATTTAGAATTAGCAGCCGTAGTTTTCGCTTTAAAGATTTGGAGGCACTACTTGTATGGAGAGAAGTGCGAGATTTACACTGACCATAAGAGCCTCAAGTACATTTTTACCCAGAAGGAGCTCAACATGCGCCAGAGAAGATGGTTAGAGCTGATCAAGGATTATGACTGTGAAATTCTGTATCACCCAGGGAAAGCCAATGTGGTGGCTGACGCCCTTAGTAGGAAAGAGAGACTCAAGATGATAATGACATCAGAAGAACTGATTAGAGAATTTGAAAATATGGAAATAGAAGTGAAGGTGACCGGAGACGGTACCGAAAAGCTGTTTGAGATTTCCTTGCAGCCAGAGTTGTTAGAAAAGATAAGAAGGTGTCAGGAAAGGATGATAAGTGAAGACAGGCAGTCAATGACCGGAGAAGAGATCCACACTGTCAAGGATGATAAAGGAATAAGGAGGTATACTTACCGAATTTGGGTTCCGAATGTTCGAGAACTGAAAGACGAGATTTTACACGAGAGTCACAGTTCTAGGTATTCAATCCACCCAGGAAGCACCAAGATGTATGGAGATTTGAAAGAATACTACTGGTGGCCTAACATGAAAAAGGATGTAGCTGAGTGGGTAAGCAGATGCTTGACCTGCCAACGAGTGAAAGCGGAACACCAGAGGCCCAGTGGACTGTTGCGACCCCTAGAGATTCCCGAATGGAAATGGGAACACCTAGCCATGGACTTTGTAGTAGGTTTACCAAGGACCAAGGCCAATCACGATGCCATATGGGTAATCATAGACCGATTAACGAAGTCAGCACACTTTCTTCTGATTAACGAAAGGTACACTGTCGACAGACTAGTGGATATCTACTTGAAAGAGATAGTGGCGCGACATGGAGTCCCAGTCGCCATAGTATCTGACCGAGATCCCAGATTTAACTCCAGATTCTGGAGGAGCTTCCAGGAATGTGTAGGAACCCGGCTGAACATGAGTACAGCATATCACCCCCAAACGGACGGGCAAAGTGAAAGGACCATCCAAACACTAGAGGATATGTTAAGGGTCTGTGCTATAGACTTTAAAGGGAATTGGGATGATCACCTACCACTGATTGAGTTTTCCTACAACAATAGTTTTCATTCGAGTATAGGAATGCCGCCTTATGTGGCCCTTTATGGAAGAAGATGTCGATCCCCCTTGTATTGGGATGAAGTTGGGGAGCGAAAGATGCTTGGACCCGAAGTGGTCCAACGGACTAAGGACATAGTAGATCTAATCAGAGGGCGGCTGGTAGCAGCCCAAGATAGACAAAAGAAGTATGCTGATTTAGCCCGGAAAGACAAGGAATATGAAGTGGGAGACCTAGTGTTCTTAAAGGTATCTCCTTGGAAAGGTTTGATGAGGTTCAGAAAGAAAGGAAAACTGAGTCCTAGATATATTGGACCATTTGAGATCTTAAGACGTATTGGAAACTTAGCATATGAGCTAGCATTACCCCCAAACCTGCAACAAGTGCACAATGTGTTTCATGTTTCAATGCTGAGGAAGTACAACCCGGATGCTAAGCACATAGTGGAATACGAACACGTGGACATGCAGCCAGACCTAACCTATGTGGAGCAACCAGTGGAAATCATAGATCAAAAGGAACAAGTGCTTCGAAATAAGGTCATCAAGCTAGTCAGAGTTTTGTGGCAAAATCATAATGTGGAAGAATCAACTTGGGAGCTAGAAAGCGAAATGCTGGAAAGATATCCCCATTTGTTTTCAGAGTGATTCCGGGATGGAATCCTTTTAAGGAGGGGAGACTGTAAGACCCCAGATTTTTGGGTAGAAATAAAAACTTTTATTTTATGTTGATGTATGTACGAATAGTAGTAATGAATTGAGAATCAAGTTATGAAATGAATATGGATTTCAGTTTTCAAGTATCCTGTGAATAGTGAGAATAGACTGACCATTTAGATAAGAATAATCTCTCTGGAAAATAAGAATATAACACCCCAAGGAAGAAAAGTATTTTATGTCATCCAAATCGATATCTGGTATGCATCCGACAACTCCGTAAACAAGATAGCGTATGCCCGAGAAAACTCTAGAACATTGTCTAAGTACAAGAAATAAAGAGGAAATAAAACAGGAATATTGGAACGGATAATGATCCAAATGATTATGGATGAATAGTGACTTTTGTTAAAAACCACTGATGAATAGTAACTTTTTTATTCAAAAAGTTTTCAGACCACCCTATATACGGGACGATATAATGAACTTTTAAAGCTGTATTAGTGATCTACGATGAAAATAAAGGAATGCAAAAGCTGTCAGAATCGGAAAAATAGCATTTCCGTTTTCTCCGAAATTTCACCATTAACGGACGGATTAATTATTATTTGGGAATATTGAAGGATTTAGATTATCAATTCTATGGATATGGATTAATAAAAGAATTAGAGATATCAAGGACGTACAGGATTAAATATAGACATGGAAGTAACATGTAACAAGATTAGTTCGAGAAATGCAACATTTGGATCATTCAGGTGAAAAGAAACGAACTAGTAAAGTTACTTTAACAGAGTCGTTGCATGTGCGACAAGTGTCGAAAGAAGAAGATACCAAGGACCATGACTCACCATTTGACCATTAAAAGATCACAAATATCAAAAGTAATTAAACAAAAAGAAAAACAAAAACATCATCACCATTTTCATCAAACTTTCGGCCAAGAAAAGGAGAAGGGAGAAGTAGAGATTTCTTCCACCAACAATTGCAAACAAGAGCTTAAAACGAAGTTAGTGATTAGTACAAGGTGAGCCATGAATCTTATAGCTTTTCTTTAAGTCTTTCATGTTTAAATTTGAGGTCAAAGATGGAGATGAATAGTAATTTTCAAGAACTAACCTTTGATTCTTGATTTCTTTTGATGATTCAAGCTAGCTTAAGGTTAGATAAGGGCTACACAAGATCTAATAAGCTCATATACACACCAAGGAGGTATGAACCTTGAACCCTTGAAAGTATTAAGTGATTTTTTTAGCTTTAATGGTGTAAAAGCATGTTTATGATCTTAGTAGCTATGATTGGGCTTTGTTATGAGTTATATTGGGTTTTAAGAACGTAAAGGCATTGCTTGGCCTCAGTTCTTGGTTATATAAGATGTATATGTTGTGTGGAGAGATTGGTGAGCAATTTGAATGGGTTGAAATTTTGGGATTATCCGATTCATAGCCGTTATAATGCCCGATTTTCCTTAACCATTGTTTTGTCTATGATGTTCGGACATAAGGACTTCTGTCCAGAGTCACCACTGCCTAGTATTGTGTAGGTCTTGTTTCAAGGTTCGTTTTGATATAAAGATCATGTGATTCCGAATTACGGTTTAGGAGAAACGAATGTTTTAATTAAGGACGTTTCGAGAAACCGAACTATACCACTTAGCCAACTTTGAGGCAATGATCAAACCCCTTAAGTGACCAATCAGAATGTGAAACTTTGTGTTAACATGCTAGGTATGTTTAGGAGGACCCTCGAAAAGATTTCGTGTTAAAAGGATTTAATCTCTATTTTATAAAAATGTTCGAGTCGAGCGTGCGCAAGAGGATTCTTAAGGAGTTAACTAGAAATCATGTCTTGGTTTAAGTAAAGTACATACTTAGTTTCGTGCAAGTATTCAAGTGATTAACCTTGGATCTTTTGACTATGTATAGATCGCCGGATTGACTCGAGGCACACTACCCCTACCTCACCACCAAGCAAGTTTTCAAAACCTATACTACTGTTGTTGTGATAATAAACTGTTTGCATATATGTGATGTAAATGCGATATATAAATTGCATGCTTGTTTTTGAACTGCTATATATATAGCAATACTTGAGGATATGATTGATGTGGGGCTTATAAGCTAGATATGGGATATCAGTTATAAGCCAGTTTTGTATATAATGCCCTAGGATAAGGGCGGGTGATTTTCTCTAAGATCAGAAATAATTATATTTCGGTATATGTTAAAGGTTATTTCCGATAAGATATCGGGTAACTGTTACTCGAGGGTTAATTGTTTTATTTAAGAATATTATTTATTAATATTCATTTTAAGGATATCATTTGTTAATATTCATTTGAGGATTATTGACGTTAATAATATTATTTATTAATATTCATTTTAAGAATATTATTTATTAATATTCATTTGAGGATTATCGACTTACAGAATATTATTTATATTCATTTGAGGATTATTGACTTAAAGGATATTATTTTCATTTAAGGATTATTGACTTAAAGGATATTATTTTCATTTGAGGATTACTGACTTTAAGAATATTATTATTGAATATTCATTTGAGGATTATTTATTTAATGAATATTATTTTGAATATTCATTTGAAGATTATTTATTTATTTAATGAATATTAGTTTTGAATATTCATTCGAGGATTATTTAATTATTTAATGAATATTACTTTTGAATATTCATTCGAGGGTTATTTATTTATTTAATGAATATTATTTTTGAATATTCATTTGAGGATTATTTATTTAATGAATATTATTTTAAAATATTCATTTGAGGATTACTTACTTAATGAATATTATTTCAAATATTCGTTTAAGGTTACTTATTTAATAAATATTATTAATTATTTTCAAATCAAAAAGAGGTTCCCAAAACAATGTTTTTCCATTTAAATCTGTCTTTTAAAGGGGATTTAAATGCTCGCTCAACTATCAAAAATATGGGAAACCTGATTTAAGTGACTACTACTCTTTTTAAACTCTCAATTCAAAAACTGTCAAGGGACAGATATTTTTCGGAACAATGTAATTGTTGCAAGTCAAATATTGTGTTACCACCTCAACGATCGAAGGGTAAATTCATGGAACAAGTCGATATCCATTAACAAGCCTAGCTTGGGAAATATTGGGGAATCTTCCTTTCCAACCTAGATATAACTACTTAGTGGAGTCGTATCAATAAGTGTTACACTTGGGGAAAGGAGGACGACCTTTACGTTTCAGAGTCATGGATTTCATATGAACTAGGAGTGGTGTAAGTGGTCCAGTTGCGATTGACCCATCCAACTTTTTGGCCCCAAATGGGCCGGGAGGTCACTGGAAGGCGGTAGACAATGTCAGGCCGTCGTGATTCTTCCATCTACATGTAGAAAACATATTTGAGCGGTGCGACCTGCTACTGATCATAGCAAGGTTAGGCACAGCGGGCGCGGTAGCAACTCCAGTATTAGTTCATCATCCAATTTGGATATTCCTGCAACATGTATTGGGGTGAAGAACCAGTCTTGTTGGCAGGGGGTCGAAAATGCTTGAAATCTAAGTGGCAGTAAATTCATACAACTTCACCTTTTATGAATTATGACTCTGATAAATCCTGATTAAGGATATATATGCATACGTGGATTTTGGGTTACGGAAATATTTTAATAATTTTCCTTGTAACTTCATCCTTTATATTATACTAGTTTCTTATCTGTTTAAAGCATAACATGTGGCTACAGAAATATCTTTGAATTGTTATATTTTGGTAATCTGTTATAAGTTATTTTGGTGAGCTCTATTGCTCACCCTTGCTTTATTTATTTATATCACAACAACAGCTAGAGCAGATGGGCCGGTTCAAGCACACTCCGCGCAAGCGAGTGGCAGTCGTCGGAGATCTACCCGTTGAGGTCGTGACCGCCATAGCTGAGGTAGTAGTAATCAGTAGCTTAGGCTACAGCTTTTGTTTCAGACTTATTTATATTTATGATTAATGTAATCAACGGCAATAACTTTTAAATGCTCTGTAATCTTTTAGGTTTGTAATAACTTATAACTTGTGGATCCTATGATTAGATACTTATTTCAATTTCATCTCTGGAACTATAACTAGTTGAGTGTGTATAGTGATGTATTGTGGGGTCACAGCATGTAGTTTAATTATTTTGATTCAAGTGCAAGTATTATTGATGGAAATTGAGACCGTAATGACCGGATCTCCGACCCCGGATCTGGGGCTGTTACAGGGATATTCGCCCCTTGAATGCCAGTAGTTGGCGGTGGTTGATTTCCGTGAGCATCAGCCTCAGAGGTGATAGGAAGCTCCTCAGAAGTTTGAGTATCTCGAGTTGTTATTCGTGTGTTTGCCATAGTTGATGTTGTTTTCCCACAGACGGCGCCAAATGTTATGGATTAAAAAACGTACTTGTAAATTAATTTCTAGGATTTAAGAGAGCTTCGAGCTTTAATGGTTGCACTTGTGTTTCGAGACTAAATCGGTCCTCACGAGATGCCTACGTATCTCAATCGGTGCTGAGAATCAAGCCAAAGACGTAGTTCTTGGTGTTGCCCTCGGGGCTGTGGCGGCAGGGGCACACCAAGGACGTAGTGACTTGTATGTCCTTATTCGAGGATGAAGTCTAAAACGTTGTAGATGACGTATGGAGCTGTGTCCAAAACGTTGTAGATGACGTATGGAGCTGTGTCCAAAACGTAGTAGATGACGTATGGAGCTGTGTCCAAAACGTAGTAGATGACGTATGGAGCTGTGTCCAAAACGTAGTTCTGAGATGAGGGGTCAGACCCTTTATATAGGCGTTTAGAAGCCTAATGGATAAGTATTGATTTCCTTGAAGGATAAATCTTATCCTTGACGGTGGATAAGTATTATCACTTTCTTGAATGATAAATCTTATCCTTGACAGTGGATAAGTATTATCACTTCCTTGAATGATAAGTCTTATCCTTGACGGTGGATAAGTATTATCACTTCCTTAAAGGATAAGTCTTATCCTTGACGGTGGATAATAATTAATTCTAGATCTTTCCTTGTAGGAGTTGTTTCCATATCATAACGGACTTGTATTGAAACAAGCCAAATTGTATTAGAACAAGCTTGTATTAGAACAAGCCTGTATTGGACGTCTCCTAATATAGGTTGTACTTCTAGCCCAAATATTAATTATGAAATTAATATTTAATTAGAGTTTCGGGCCTTATTAATGGGCCTTATTTATGGA
Source organism: Heracleum sosnowskyi (assembly GCA_030848705.1). Lineage (NCBI taxonomy): Eukaryota > Viridiplantae > Streptophyta > Magnoliopsida > Apiales > Apiaceae > Heracleum > Heracleum sosnowskyi. Next base: position 95,180,647 of record CM061244.1, read on the forward strand.
CCAGCTAGGTTTAATTAATGCAATATTAATTATGTCTTTAGGGTTATTTTTAACCCATAACAATTTCCTTCTTTTGCAAAAATATCACGGACAATTATCTTTTTCAACTAAAACATATTATTTTTTTTATTACTAAAACCCCTCATTTTCCAAAAATATCATGTGCAAACCATTAAAATTTATTTTAAAATTTATTTTAATGTTTTTAATTATTTAAAAGTTTACATATTTTAACATGTTTATTTATTTTTTTAACAAATAAAATTAATAAAATATTACAAAATATTTTATTTTAACAAATTATTAAAACAATTCGTGCATAGCACGAGTTTTAAGTAAGTTGTTGTTAAAACATGTTATTACTAAACTGTTACTATTTATTTTTGAATGTTATGTAATGTATACTTAAACAATGAACTTAGTTGATATTTTTTTATTGATAAATGTTTAAAATTTGTTTTTATTATAAAATTTTAGTATTTATTTTAGATTGTTTTGCACTGTATACTTAATATAATTTAATTGATATATTTTGTTAAGAAATGTTTAGTATTTGTTTTTACTTTATGTGAGGTCTCTTATTACTTATATACTAGCTTATATCCCGTGCGATGCACGGTTTTTTTAATATTTTATTATTTTTATTTAAAATTTTGTAATGATATCTTTTTGATGAAATTTTAATATAAATTTATATGTGTATATAATAAATTGGATTTATATATCTAACAATATAAGTATTTTAATTTAATAAATTGTTGACGTAATCTTTTGTAGTATTTTAGATATTAAAAAAGAAAAATATTTTTAAATAATAGATTTAACGGTTCGTATTTATTTACTCTTAAAAAATTTAAGAATGACTAAAGTGCAAATAACAAAGTACTAGCCTATATAACCCGTGCAAGGCACGGGTCTTAAAAAATAATAAACTAAAAAATTTAATGTGAACGGAAAATATTAAAATAAAAGTAAAAATTAATATGATAAATTATAAAATGAGAAACTTAAATATTAATTGGAACATAAAAAATATAAAAAAATACAGATGGGGCTGAAGAAGATAAATGAGGTATTATTAATATTATTTTATTATAATAAAATAATACTAATAATAAGGACAAATAGAAAGTAATTGACGTGATATTTTTAGAAGTGTTTTAATTATATTAATTGTATTTATTAAAAAAATACGTTGACATGTTAAAATAAGTACGTTTTTTTCATAAGGAAAAATAGAAAATGTAACATGTTTTAATTAAAAAAAAAAGTAATTGCCCGTAATATTTTTAGATGTGTTTTAATTATATTAATTGTATTTGTTAAAAAAATACGTTCACTTGTTAAAATAGGTAAGTTTTTTTTAATAATTAAAAGTATTAAAATAGGTTTTAAAATATATAAGTAAGGGTTGTACTTGATATTTTTAAAAAATAGAGATTTTAGCAATAACAAATATAAAATGTAATATATTTTAATTTAAAGGTAATTGCCCGTGATATTTTTGGAAAATAAGTAGATTTTGTTAGAAAAAAATGTTTTAACTATAAAAGGCAATCAGCTAGTTACTATTTTTATATTATTTTATTATTTATTAAATAGAGTATTAAAATATGTTTTAAAATAAATAAGTAAGGATTGCACCTCATATTTTTGAAAAATAGGGATTTTAGTAATAATAAATATATAAGATAATATGTTTTAATTTAAATGTAATTATCGTGATATTTTGGAAAAAGAGTAGATTTTGTTAGAATTTTTTTTAAATTATAAATGGCAATCAGACAGTTACTATTTTTATATTATTTTATTATTTATTAAATAGAGTATTAAAATAGGTTTTAAAATAAATAAGTAAGGATTGCAACTCATATTTTTGGAAAACAGAGATTTTAGTGATAACAAATATAAAAGGTAATATGTTTTAATTTAAAGATAATTGTCATGATAATTTTGGAAAAGTAGTAGATTTTGTTTGGGAAAAAAATATTTTAATTATAAAAGACAATCATCTAGTTACTATTTTTATATTTTATTATTATTTATTAAATAAAATAAAAGACCGAAAACCAAAAACCAAAACTTTCAATGTTTTGGCTTTAATAATATAGTATAGATGTGTCTTGTAATGTGCCGAGTTTCTTTTAACATATGCTATTACTTTTATTTTTTTATTAATTACCTTATTTAAATTGAATATTATAAAAAAATTATATTAAACATGGATTTTATAAGTTTAATATAATATTATTGTCATTATTTCTATATTTTGACGTGTTATTTTTAATTCGAATGTGAGTTGTTTTAATTAAAAAATATAAAATAGACAATGTTCTTAAAAATACAGTTAGTTACTTAATAATAATTATATAAAATTATATTACATATATATATATATATATATATATATATATATATATTATAAAATTATATATTACCTTTCTATATATATGTTGCTCGTGTTACTTTTAGAAAAATTAGTTGTTTAAGTTAGAAAAAAATAAAAAAGGTTATGTGTTTACCTGAAAAGGGTAAATGGTTATTTATTAATAATTATATATAACAATATTACCATTACATATTTATTTTGCATGTGTTATGTTTAGAACATGAGTTGTTTTAGTTAAAAAATATAATACATATAATGTGTTTTAGCTGAAAAAGGTAATCAGTTATAATTATGTAATAATATTACCATTTTATATATATGTTACCTATTTTATTTTTAGAAGATGAGTTGTTTTAGTTAGATAGAAAAATAGATAAAATAGGTAATGTATTTTAGCTGAAAAAAGCAATTGGTTATAAATAAATTGGTTATATATAGGCCCGACCCAAATTATAGATATGCCCGGCCCAAATACCGACCGACCAAAACTTTTAATGTTTCGTCTTTAATAACATAGTATAGATATAGATAGATAAATAGATGTCGTTTGTCATAATTTTAGAAAATAGTATAGATAGATAGATAGGTGTTGTCTATCGTAATTTTAGAAAATGAGAAATTTTAGTTAGAAAATATAAAAAGAAATGTATGCTTTGGCTAATAAAGGTAATCAGTTAATTATTAGTATTTATAATATTAGTATTTTATGCTTCTAAATGGAATAGCCCGTGATATTTTTGAGGTTTTAGTTTGGAGAAATATTAGTTGGAAAATATAAAAAAAAATTAAGTTTTGGAAGAAAAAACTAATCAGTTAATCATTAATAATTATAATATTATTAATATAAAAAAAGTATACACTTTGGCTAAAAAAGGTAATGGGTTAGGTATTAGCACTTGTAACCTTATTATGTTATTTTATTAAATAAAACTGCCTGTGATATTTTTGGAAAATGAGATGTTTTAGTTAGGAAAAATAGAAAAGATATTCTATATAATAATTTTAATATTTTATCTAACGATTCTCATCGATTTGATCAGAAATATCTAACGGCTATGAATAGAGTGACCAAACTACAAAAACTTTCAGGACCAGACTACAAAACTTTCAATGTTTCGTCTTTAATATAATAGTATAGATAGATAGATAGATAGATAGATAGATAGATAGATAGATAGATAGATAGATAGATGTCGTTTGTCATAATTTTAGAAAATAGTATAGATAGATAGATAGATGTTGTCTGTCATAATTTTAGAAAACGAGAAATTTTAGTTAGAAAATATAAAAAGAAATGTATGTTTTGGCTAATAAAAGTAATCAGTTAATTATTAGTATTTATAATATTAGTATTTTATTCTTCTAAATGGAATAGCCCGTGATATTTTTGAGGTTTTAGTTTGGAGAAATATTAGTTGGAAAATATAAAAAAAATTAAGTTTTGGAAGAAAAAACTAATCAGTTAGTCATTAATAATTATAATATTATTATTTTATTTTATTAAATAGAACTGTTCGTGATATTTTTGGAAAATGAGAAGTTTTATTTAGGAAAAATAAAAAAGTAGAAATTTTACTTAGAAAATATAAAAAAAATATACACTTTGGCTAAAAAAGGTAATGGGTTAGTTATTAGCAATTATAACCTTTTTATGTTATTTTATTAAATAAAACTGCCTGCGATATTTTTGAAAAATGAGATGTTTTAGTTAGGAAAAATAGAAAAGATATTCTATATAATAATTTTAATATTTTATCTAATGGTTCTCATCGATTTGATCAGAAATATCTAACGGTTATGAATAGAGTGATCAAACTACAAAAACTTTCAGGACCAGACTACAAAACTTTCAATGTTTCGTCTTTAATTTAATAGTATAGATAGGTTAAGAGCTTATGTAGCAAAATGACGTTGTATCATACTATATCAATAAATTATTTTACACAAATTATAATTATATAAAAAGATATAATATGCAACTGATTCTTCGTAACTTATTTTCTCGTTATACTAGTAACAATTTTCAATAAGATGATATTCATATTTGGACTTACTGCTCTTTTGATCCCAAGTTCACCGTTATATTTAACTTTTTATGGTAATTAATACTCCCTCCGTTCTATCCAATTGTATACATTGGAGGACGGGGCTCCACACGCATTTAAGTATAGTATACTTTCATAAATTATTTTTAAATTTTTTTTCTTGTAAATTAAAATTTAACATTTAAATTTTTATTCAGAGAAAAAATAATTTAAATATAAGTTATACAAGTATACTTTATATACAACTTAAAATGCGTATCAAACAATGAGAAAAAACTGTATAGAAATGAGTGGGACAGAGGGAATATTTAGTTATACTACAACATAAAAAATGCTAGAGAACTATAAAAAAATGTTCATAAAAATTACCATAATTCACATGCCATCATCTTATTGGTTGTATATATAATAACTAAAATGATCCCACACATTCATTTTTATGAGAAAATTTTATGATTCCCTAGCATTACTCTTAGCATTACTCTTACAATATATGTTATTTGTATTGGGTTAAATATCAAGTACGATTAGGACCAAATGATTCAAGTTGATAACTAATTGTAAATTTGACTCAATTTGATCATTATTTTAATTTTTTTGTTCACTCGGTTAGAGTCAAACCAATTTTCAGTCAAACTTAACGTAAATCGTTAACTTTCCATTAGTTTGTGAGGTGGCTTTGCAGGAATGGAAATCGGGAAGTGAAAACCCTAATTTTCTTCCGATCACATAGTGATTGCTCGACTAAAGTGGTTTGTGGCCAAATTATGAAAAAAAAATATGAAGCAAATGGCATATGGGTATCATCTAAATTTGGGATATTCAATCAACTGTAAAGCTTATTATCATAGGACTTTCGGATTTGACAATGTTTTGAAGTTACCCTATTAATGGGAACGAGAATAAGATTTTAATACAAAAATTTATTAGAACTTCGTTCACGTTCCTGTTAACCAGCTTGAATTGCCATGATCCAAACGCCCCCTTGTTAATCAATATATATTTGTTCGACTTTATAGCTCACTATTTCTTTTTGAACGGGACTTACGTCTTGCTCCTGAGTTTTAAATAGGGGAGAAAATAAGTGAAAGTTAAGTAAAATAGTTTCGCTTTCACTCATATTTGTGATCCCGAGTTTTAAGAGAAACATAAGCAAGTGAAGAGGACTATAAATCGAGCCTATTTCCACTCTAACGCCTTGCTCCCAAGTGTTGTAAGGGACAAAAGTAAATGAATGTAATATGAAGCAATCAAAAAGAGAAGTAATATGCTTCCGAGTTTAAAAAATTATAAAGTGAAATTAATTTCATATATCATGTATTTTTTAATTAGTCATACCACTTACTTTTAATTTCATCCAACTTTTAAAATGAAAAATTTGGAAAGAAAGAATATATATAAAGTTTGCACTCCCATCCACTTACTTCCTTTACTAAAAAAAATTAAGTAAAAATATAAATTATATTATTTGTTTTCTCATTCGCTTGCTTTTGTCGCTTTCGTCTTTTCTTTTTTTATCGGAAGCAGAGGTGTAAAAACGAAAATTGGGATGAAAGTTTTTACTGCCTCACCTGTTGATTTCCTCCTTTTAACGCCCTACTCCCCCGTTTTAAAAAGGGATGAAAGTAAGTAGAGGGGAAAACAAATAACATAATTTGCATTCTTATTTATGTTTCCAAGTTTTTTTAAGCAAGGAAACAAGTGATTGAGAGTGTAAATTTTGTAAGATTTCTTTCTAAAAATTTCACTCCCAAAATAAGATACAATTGAAAGCAAGTGATGTGACTAATTAAAAAAACATGATATTACAAATAGTATACCCTTAATACTTGAATTATAATTTCTTATATTTAAGGATTGAATTGTAATTTTATAATCATCTTTATGCTTTTCTTCCAACCTGATAGCATGTTAGTAAACTTAATCTCTCATTAAAGGCTTCGTTTGTTTGTTGGAAAACATATTTAAGGAAAACATTTTCTGGACTTTTCGGTGTTTTTTTGGGCTCCAAAAAATATTTTTCAGGAAAATATCTTTTGCGTGTTTGTTTGACGTTTTAAAAAATGTTTTTCAGATTTTCTCGTGTTTGTTTGGTCTTTAAAAAAATTCTTTAAGAAAAGTGATGAATTTTTAGAAAATGACTTCCCCTTTTCAAAACGGGAAAACATTTTTCAAAATGTACAAATCTCAATATTATTCATAATTTTTTTTGGGTTAAATATCAAGTAAGTCACTGATTGCGTCAAAATGTATCACAATGATCCTTAATTACCATTTTAACTCATTTTAGTCCCCAATGTCTTTAAATTGAACAAAACATTAGAGTCAAACATAAACTTAACGGTCAAACACGTGACATAGTAGTGATTTGTTGAGCTGGCAGTGATGTGGCGAGCAATGGCTATTTTTAACATTTGTGTATATATAGATGCCTATACAAGCAGATACAAGCAGATGTATGTATATCTTGAATTAGGGTTCTTCATCTTTTTCTTCTATAACTTAAAACATTGTGTGTAATACTTCAATTAATGGTACTAAAAACTTGTGGAGGTACTTATCTGCAGAAACCCCATGGCTTCAAGGTCGACAACTTTGTCTCGAGACTCATCCGCGCGTTATGTCTGTGATTGTGGTTTAAGGGCAAGAATGTACACTTCTTGGTCGTTCAAGAATCCTGGGAGAAGGTTCTATACCTGCAGCCAAACTAGTGTCAGTAATAAGTTACATTTAGCGAATAATCGATTTTATAGTATTTAACCTCTAAACTGTTGGATTTTATGCAGGACATTCGATGCGATTATTTTGAGTGGTATGATGGGGGATTTGAAGGAAGGCACGGAGAAATAATTACCCACTTGAATAGTAGATGTATCTATTTGGAAGCGAAGATTGAACTACTTGAAGAGAAAATTGTGCAACTTGAAGCAAAACTAGTAACTAAGAAGGAAAAGAAAGTTGCCAGGAAGAAACAACTACAGAAACTTGTGAAGTTTGGTTGCTTTGCTATTGTTCTTTTTATGGCTGTGATGGTGATCAAGATACAGCGGACTGTCAATGTCAATGGATGTCAATATATTATGTAGACTACCTTGTGTGTAGATGGCTATGTAGTAATGTCGTATGTTGACAAACCTATTATGTAATGCTTTTGAGTATGTAATGTAATGCAATGAAATGCTATGGTATGAAATTAAAACTCATGTTTGCAAAAACTTGTTGGCATTATATTATAACATAAGCTTGTTCTTTATAAAAGTCATCAACATCACGAAGATGTAGCATCCAAAAGATTGCTATAAACTAGATCTGCCCAAAAAGAGACATATATGCATCTCAAAATTACCAAGGAACTAGCCAAACCAAGTACTATGTCTAGACCATAATAATATGTCTCATAAAAGAGACCAAAAAGAGACATATATAAGTCTCATAATGTTGACCTAAAGGTCACATTATACTACTAATACTTAAGACAATGCTTAGTTCTCATCAAGGTCAACTGGTGTGTCAGGGGTGTTAGAAAACTTGAAGCTTTTCTTCATGGTCAGTCGTGTGCTCCTCCTTGGTGGTGCTCCTTCAACTTCCTCATTGGATTCTTCTGCAGCTTCATCATTAGATTCAAAATCATCATTTGTTGGAACATCTTCAATTGGCTTACTTGATTGACCTCTTGGAACTGGAGGGAATGGTGGTGTTCCTGCACTTGGAGTGCCATTAGGCTGGTGATTTCCTTGCACAAAACCTGGTGTAGGCATAAAAATAGTCCCTAAGGCCTAGTTGTCCTATTAATCTAGCCTCAAAAGCATCAACTGGTTGGAGTGGTTCTTCCTCACTCCCTCCCTCTTTTATCTTATTTTCTGCAAATGTGATAAATTTTCTACCTTCCTTTGAAGCCAGCTTTTTGTTTTTGTTCTGCATCCAAAATGGTCTTTCAAGCCTATTAGTTTGACTCTTGTTCACAGTTTTCCCCTTTGAAGTCTCCTCTGGCACCATTTTCCCATTTGAAACATCTTGAGTAGATGTAGCATCTGTTGGCTCCCTAATTACAATTCCAGGTCACCCTTTCATTTTTAGTGGTAGTTTAGGTCTTTTTTTACCCATTTTATGTGCTGGTTTTTCAATAGTGTGATTTTCAGCATCCACATTATAGTCAAATTTCTTTTGATTGGGATAACCTTGTTCTTCTTCATTGACATGATTATCAGCATTGTTTTTCTGAGCAGCATCAACATTGTTTGTCTGACCAGCATTAAGGATTGGGCAGGTGGTTCTCTTATGGCCAGGTTGCCTACAGATTCCAAAATGCATCTTTTTTTCACCAGTTAGTTTCTTCAATCCAGGAATAGAAGTAGTTTTTGCTTGGCTCCTATTCTGACTCCCACCCTCCCAATCCTTTCTCCTCCTTAACCTCTTTGGTCTCCCTCTCAGCTTTGTAGGCATATCAGGTGGGAGCATAGTTGCCTTATCACTAATTTCCCAGAAATCCTCCCCTCTCAGTGCTTTCAAAGATGTAGAATAAGTTTTCAAGTACATTTCTTTAGAATAAAAGTGGCTTACATATGATATTTGCTGGTGTCTTCTATCATGAATAGCTGCAACTGCATGTTCACAAGGAATTCCTGTCAAATTCCATGCTCTGCAGTCACATGACCTTGCATCCAAGTCAACAGTAATGCTCTTAATTCCTTGCCTGACCATGTACAAATTCTCCCCGTCCCATGTAGCAGACCACCTCCTTGAACCTTTGACTGCCACATCTAGTTTCTTCTTGATTCTAGGGCAAATTTGACAGTCCAAAGCTAACATTTCTTCCCTCTTGGCCCTTATTCTAGACATAATCATGAAATGGAGCTCTTGTAACGTAGTCAAAAGAGGCATATATCTGTATCAAACACATATGATGATGAATTATGGAAAATTAGACAGGTTTGAAATTAAAACTAATTCTCTAATGTTAATACCTTGCATTGATTATCCAAGCATTAAAACACTCAAACATGTTTTTTTCTACATTGTCTGCATAAGCATGTGTCTGAAAATGTGCCTTTGTCCAGCTTTTGGGGTCCAAAATTTTCAATTGGTCATGAGCAGTTTTGGACATTCTTTGAATTGCTTTCATTGCCTTCTCATGAGCAGCTGGATATGTTGCACATGCTGCAAACCAGAAGGCTTTTCTAAGAGCACCAGATGCAAACCTGCAAAAAGAAACAGCATTGGTGAATGTCCACATAGTTAGATAATAGAATTCTTTCAAAATAAATGAATACCTTTTTCTGAAGTTAGCATACAAATGTCTTGTGCATAGCCTATGTTCAACTCTAGGCAAGTGCTCCTTCATTGCATTTTCCAATCCCTAAAACAAATAAATTACCAAGGTTAGCTTATTACAAAGTAAAATTGACATTGAAAAATGTAAATAAATTACCTTTTGTTGATCACTGATTATGGTCAAACCATTACCATTACCAAGGTCAAGATCATTTTTCAGCAAATCAATGAACCACCTCCAACTGTCTGTGCTTTCTAATTCAACAACACCATATGCTATTGGGAACATCTGGTTATTCCCATATCTGCCTACAACACTTAACAACTGACCCCCACATACAGTTTTTAAAAAACAACCATCAAGCCCTAGAACTGGCCTACATCCTTTTTTCCATCCAGTTTTCAAGGCATGATAACAAATGTATATCCTCTTGAATTTATTCTCAGAATCATCAGTTACTCTAGAAGTGCAAATGTCAACCCTGTTTTTTGGATTATTTTTCAGAATTTCAAAACCTAAATCCCAAACCCTGCCATAGTGTTCCTTTAGAGTATCATATACACGTTCTAAAGCAGCTTTTCTAACCCTGGAGCATTTTATCCTAGGGACCTCAACTTCTAAATCATTCCTAATTACTTGCATCATGCTTTCACCTTCTACTGAGGGTTTTGTCTAATTCTGTCACCATACAAGTCTGTCAAGTACTTCACAGAAATAAGGGTATTATGATATGGTTTTGTACATTGATGATCATCTAGACATGTTTTCACTTGCACTGCCTCTTCATTTGGTAGCTTGATGCACCATAAGTAAAAACTGCACCCACTCTCACATCCCACTTGACACCTAGTTTGATCATTCTTTATAAAGTGTATAGCCCTCCTCTCTCTGATGCCATAAGCTCTCACCACTTTCCTAAATTCCTCCATGGAAGAAAATTCCATTCCTACATCCCACTTCACAACTTCATCCTTATCTGCATCAAGAACTCTTTGTTTTTTTTCCTTTTCTGACTAGGAGGTATTCCTACATAGCCTTGTTTGAGATTTTCATCTTCACTTGAAGAATCTTCTGACCTAAGTTCATCACTATTATAATCTGACTCCTCACTGTCACAATCATGTTCTTTCCTTAATTTCCTAGCAGCTATAAGCTCATATCAGATGCAAAGTCACTATCATATTCCCCATCACTTAAAAACTCTTCATCACTACCAATCTCCTTATCAAAGTTATAGTCACTATCTTCAGTATCATCAATAAATAATTCAGCCTCCCCAGTGTCAACTACGCTGCCCCCAACCTCATCATCCTTACCGGAAACATCCAAGAACTTATAGCTAGTTGGAGGAAGGTTTGCAGTTTCAAATCTCTTCTTATGATCAACAAATAAGTTTATTTTTTATATGGAAAACACAGAGAAATCATACTCCTAAAGGACTCATCATCATACAATAATCTTAAACCCTTACTAAAAGTATGACTATCAGACTGAAAGTACAAGAAATCATACTTGCTATAATTATAGATCTTGGCATAATCTTCTAGTTGAAGAAACGATAAAACGCCTGTGTCAACATCAATAATGTCAACACTTCCCCCAACATATTTAATCTTACCTGTACATGAATCAGGACTAAAGTCACCATGCTGATGCAAGTGAATTGAAACCCTAGTTGACATTCTGCAAATTAAGTGCACACATGAAATGAATATAAACGAATACTATGATATTAACTCATTCAGACATCCATGAATGCATAGAAAATGACTAAAATAAAATTCTCATTCAACACGCACACTACATAGAATTCTCAATATACACTGATACAAATATGAAAAAGGCAAAGAACATACCTTATATGAGCTATCTATGATCGATTATCTTTTGTTCGTCCCCAGAAATCGCCCGAGAATCGCTCCAATTGATCGCCTCTCTCTAATTAATATTAGGTTTTCCCCCTTTTCTAAATACCTTCTAAATGATTAGCTTTTAGACTCTTTTTCTCTTAAACCCGACTACCCCCGTCAGCACTGCCAGGTAGACTCCACCTGTCTCCAACTAAGCGCCAAGTCAGACGTTAACGGGAACCCTTACGGAATTCGATAAATATGACCAAGTTTATGTTTGACTCTAACGTTTTGTTCAATTTAAAGACATTACTGACTACAATGAGTTAAAATGGCAATTAAGGATCATTGTGATACATTTTGACGCAATCAGCGACTTACTTGATATTTAACCCATTTTTTTTTCAAGATATTTTTTTCCAAGAATTTTTTCAGAAAGTTTTTTGCGAGATATATTTTCTTTTTTCAGGAAAAATTTTCTTCGTGATATTTTTTCTCAAGAAATTTTCGACTGAGATTTTTTTCCGGGAAATTTTTTTCAAAAACTTTTTCTCGGGAATTTTTTTTTTAAGTCAGGGAGCAAGAGGTAAATGGTGGGCCTTGTTCGTGTGATCCAACAGTGGTTAACCCGTAGTCCAGTACAGCTACAGCAGTACACAACGGGGAAAGTTAATAGAATTGACGCAAGCACAAGTGAATTGAATTGAGCGATGTGGCGGTGGAGCGTAGGAAAATCAATTGGGCGAGCTTTTGTTCAGTCCGGAAGCTTGTTTAATCGCACTTGTATTTTCACAATTCCAATTTGTTATTTTATTCGCTTTAATTCCTCCTCAATTCATCATGGTAATCAATTTGTGTTTTTAAGTTATGGTTTTCAGTTTAAAGTTTGCATCTTTATACAATTTTTGTTATTATCAATTTGTCCTTTTAAGTTATTATTATGAGTGTATATGTTGTGGATTGAGAACATGTGCTAGTTCGACTAGCTATTTTTTTCTTAGACAAAATTAAAGCCTTATTTAATAAATTGTTGGGTTGGCCTATTGATTCACTGAAGGACATGAAACAAAGTATGAGGTGGAAGCAAAAGGTGGATCAAATAGTTGGAAGGATCTGAAAAAACAGAATATTAAGTACCAACAGGTCTCAAAAGGAGATGTCATTGATTTACGCAACTTTCTCTTCACCCAATATAGGGACTACCTCATTACAAATGACGGAACCCAGGTTCTACTTCGACTATTATCATTATCTATATATTCCTCATATTATACTATATCTTGATAAGTCTTGCCAAATGCATTTTAGAGATATCATGTTTAACAAGTTTGATTCTAAGCTTGTTGCCATATAGCCGCTTTAATCAGAAATTTTCTCTTGTTATCAGAAATTTAATCAGATCAACTGTATGTTATCATTCTCTTGTTATCTCCGAATTAAACTTAAACCCTGGGTTTATATTTAGTCACCCCTTTACTTGTGGAACTCTAGTAGTATTTTATAGCACCATGTAAAAGATTATGCAATCATATTTTCTATTCTACAATTAGAAAAAAGTTTAGACTTGTGAAAAATTCCATTGTTTTATTTTGCAATTTTTTTTATGGGGAACTTTGACCCTCAAGAAGTATTTTTTGCCAACCACAAGCCCTTAGCCCCAAACGCCTCAACACTTCATTATACCCTTCACAACCACTAGGCCAGCTCCTTGGGGGTCATCACAATGTGGAATTCCATGTAGGTAGAAGTTGTTCCCAAACTGCATGAATCATGTTTAACAGGTCAAAACCAAAAAAAAAACCAATTTTAATACTTTTTGCGAAGAAAATTACAATGAACAGTAATATATGATTGAGAAACTGTTCACAGATGCTGTGCATTTTGTAGGTTAAGGCTGAGCAGTTAGCAGGAAAAGTTATTATTTTATATTTTATGACACTGTCGCATGATCTTCGTGTTAGCCTGGAGAGGAACCCTTATACATCTCTTTTGAGGGACATCTACAATCATTTGTCGCGTAACCGTGGTATTGAGATCGTTTTTGTTGCTTTTAATGATGCTAATGGAGAAGTATATAGGAAGCATTTTGAAGATACATTTTCTCGCATGCCATGGACTGCCATCCCATTTTCTGATGTAATGTGTAGGAGAAGCTTGGCAAGGAACTTCTATATAAATAAAACAACTACCTTGTTTGTAGTTGATTCGACTGGCACAGTTTTGCAACACGATGCTAAGTTCATCATTAAAGATTACGGGGTCCTGGGCTTTCCTTTTAGTGATGAAAGAATAAAAGTACTTGAAGCAGAAGAAGATGCAGCTGTTCAACAACCCTCCTTAATGACCCTCCTGGGCTCCCCTCAACGCGATTTTGTCATTACAAACAAAGGAGAAAAGGTATGCTTTCCTTTTCAACACTGCTGCTCTCTGAAATGTATTGACATGTAGTATAGTAATGTCATAGCTAGCCACAGGAAAATATGTTGTTAAATGATGTGAACAATACAAGCTGGATAGCGATATAGTGAAGAGTGAGTATTATCTCCACGAAAAGAAGAGACATATTCGGGACCAACCTAATTTGGATTAAATATCAACTTGTAACGCTAAGTTGGAGAGCATTTAGAGCAAAAGTGGAATAATCAGCATAAGTTTAAGTATATGCATACAGGATTAGGTGAGCGAAGAAGACCAAATGAAATGTTGACAATATATACCAAAATCGCCTTAGCTGCTATCTACATTATAATGAAGTAATTTTGATATTATTTTAAAAGTTTATTGTTATTGTTATTTTATAATAAAAGAAGTGAATTTACAGCATCTTACACTTAAACTCATTTAATTTAACATTGTATTTGGACTAAAAATATGTAAAGTGTTGTGTTTTGACCTGTTTTTGAAAGTTAGGGTATGTAAAAAGCAATTGGTGAAACTAGGTATACGGATTTGCATTTGGAGCAAAGTTTTCGTTTTTTTGCTAATATTTGGAGCAAAGTTAAGGAATGCATACCATAATGTACTCTTTGTTTTACGAAAGTAATTTAATTTGATAGTCTTGTCATCTTCTAAATCCACAAGTTTTAAAATCCTTCACCCTTTCACATTCCTACCTTCATGCAGTTTGTGCCCTAAATATTTGGGTAATTATCTTCATAATAATCATTTCCTCCCATGTACTTGTGCTATAGGTACCTATTCAATCTCTTGAAGAAAAGGTGGTAGCCCTGTATTTTTATGAAGATGGTTTTTGCGAATCAAAAGAAGACATTACGAGGATTTATGAAGAGTTGGCAAAAATCAAAGAAAATTTTGAAGTTGTTCTCATATACCTCACTGACACACCATTTACTGATCGATGTACAGATGAAGAGTCCTTCTGGAAGGCATTTAGAACAATGCCATGGTTGGCACTGCCGTTCAAAGACCCGAATATTCAGAAATTAAAGCGAGTCTTTGAGTTTCCTCTAGAATTTGACGATGATACTTTTGATCTGCGTCCGTTGCTCGTAATTTTTGGACCTCATGGAGAATTTATCGAACCTTTAGGCGACCAAATCATGGGGGTATGTCCAGTGTACCCATTCACTCGTGAGAAAGTTGCCGAGTTAGAGCTCGAAAAAGTACAGAAAATAAAGATGGAGATGCTATGGGATCCAAACACTGTTTTCAGCAGATCAGACGGGTCACAGGTGAGATCTTTTGATGTTTGTTTCATGTTATATATTCTTTAGTTCTCTTTTATAGTTCAAAACAGATTGCTTTCCAGAAAGTAAAACAATTAAGTATATACATATAAATAGGAGAGAGATCTAAAGAGAACCCAATATCCAGAGAGAACTGAGAGACTATTTATGGACCATTAATAAAAAAATAATCTAAAGATCCTTGTTAATCTTGCATTTACACCAATTTTGTACTAGAAAGAAAATTGTGTAATTATAGCACAATCTTATCTTGGGCAAACCAAATCAGGTATGTTATTATTCTATGGTTTGAGCAATCATACCACATTTGATCAGCACACATTAACCATCTTTGAGTTGTAAAATCAACTATACAGTTACAATTTACAAACCAAGCAAATCTTAGATATAAATTTTACATTGTTTATGGTTATTCGTGTTTAAAAAAAAACATTTAAGTAAAATCTTAATTATACACCCAACATAATTTCTTTATTTGAGTTATAAATTAATAATGTTGTGTATTTAAAAATGAATATCTAGTGCAACACACAATGAAATTTTAAATGTATAATGTATATACACACAGTAGTTTCTAGAATTCATGATTTTGTTAGTGAATTGGGATTTTGGGTAAATTATAAATTGTAATGTAAACCACATACTCCCTCCGTCCCAAATCTTTTGTCTTGTTTGATTTTTTTGATCAAATTGACCAAACTTTGACCAAATATTACACATAATATATATATAATTGATCGAACTTTCTGTCCCAAATCTTAATAAGAAAGTACATTTAATCTACTTTAATATGTAAATGTTAGTCAAAGTTGGATCAATTTGGCCACAGAAAGTTAAACAAGACAAGATTTGGGACGAAGGGAGTAATAAAATCTCAGATTGTTGCAACACATAGTTTATTAACTCTAAATTAATAATAATATCAATTGAAACACACAAAAAACTAAATGACCACGTAAGATACTTCTATTGTTTGGAAATCAATAAAAGATTTTATAAGCATCATAAACAAAAGTTCTGAATAGAGGAGTCCTAACTACTTCTCGAAATTTGACAAAGAACATCAAGTCTGAGATGAATATGAACAATCACGTAAACTACTTGATTTAATTTATGACATTTTTAAAGTAATTTGTTGAAAGTAATAGTACAATATTCAACACTATTAGAATATGAAATGAATAGGATTCAAAAATACTTTTTCCTCCTTTGTGAGGAAGAGGATTCAAATCTTAAATACCTAAAAAGTATGTATTAGACCCTTACTCTGTGTTCCCGAGTTTAATATTGGGGTGTAAGTGAAAGATTTATGCTTATTTATTTTCTCAAAACTTGTTTCTAAGATTTTGATTTTTTTTTAAAGAAAGAAAGGAATATAAAATGAAGTTGAATATGAGTTAATTTCTCTCCAATTATTTCTTTCCAAAAGTGGATGATTGAGAGAGAAAGATAAGTTGCAATCATAAATATATTGATAATTTTAACATATCTTCACTTTTTTTCTTTCCTTAAAAAGCTCATAAACACAAGGAAGAAATTATATATCAATTTTTTCTTTGCTTCTCTCCCAAATTCAATTCCTTTCTTTTCTTCTTTTAAGAACTTGGGAACACAACATTAATACCAAATACCATTAGCTATTTATTAGAATCTTAGTATGAATTACATAGAATTAAAATAAAATTCCGTATCTTTCTTTTGAAAAATAATTTTTAATAGTATCACAAAACCTACCTAATAGAATTTCAATTAAAAAAAGGACATTTCAATATCATATCTCCGTCCCAGTTTTATTGTCCAGAATTTCCTTTTTCGTTCGTCCCAAAATTGTTGTCCACTTTTAGTTTATATGGTAAATTATGTGTCAATTATGTTAATAAAAGCAATACAACTTTTTGGTAACTATCAGTTTATTTCATATGATTGAATAAAAGGTGGGTTTTTGATGGTGAACAATAAAAATGGGACGGAGGGAGTATTTTTTTAAACATCTGAACATACCTCAGAACTTATTGTAAAGATTGGACTTAGTTATAAATTATAATGACTACCTCAAAGAACTTCAGATTTTGATGTTTGGCTACAACATCAAAAGCAGCTAAAGCAGGCTTACTTCTGCAAGAAGAATTGACATCTTAGGTTCTTTGTGTGTAAATATTTCAGAAATGAAGAACAAGGTAGTCTGAAAGGTGATAAAACTCTGTTATGATTGAAAAGCAAATTGTTATAGATTAAATCATTATTGGCCTAGAATATAACCAGCGTGTACAAGTAGGTAGACACTCTCTCGAAGACAAAAGAGTCTCAGAGTGAGTGTATAAAACCCGACAATTCCCTCTAGACCAGAATGTGAAGTAAGGTATTAATTGGACTGCAGTTGTAGCAATAATAGCAACTGAAACAAATCAAGTGATGAAGATCCTGCCATTATCAAACAAAGTGGAATTGATAATTGAACAAGTCAAGAGTTGTAAACTAAAAAAGGGGATATACTGATGAGCTACATTTTACCGAGGACCATGTTACGCTCTACATTACTGTCAGCACTGTCAGCAGTAACACCAAATTTGATGGCTCAGTGATTTAACGAACCTCATACGTGCTACCGAGAAAATTAAGTACAAGATAACAAACATAAGATTAAGACCAAACTGAAATATAAAATACATGAGAAACAATTAAGTAATCAAGCAACAAAGAAAAAACATTTGGCACACAGTTTAATTATAAACTCTCATGTTGCACGGTTTCAAAAAAAAAGAAGAAAAGAAACTCTCATGTGCACCAAGTTCTTGAACAAAAATACGTTTAACATAAGCACCAGCAACTCCATGAAATGCATCTAAATTTTAACGTTATCATTGAACCGAATCCACAAGTACTTGATAACAATCACTTAAAACTGAAATCAGGCCTTATTGTAAATCTTATATAATCTTTTCACAATTTTAAATCTCAAAACAGAGATTTAAGCCTAAAAGTCAAAACTCCTGTAAAAAGTTTTTCGTGAAAACTATATCATGAAACTAATTCAAGATGATAACTTAATTGATCATAAGTTGTATGTTGCAACATGTAGATTAGTTCGACCGTAATCAACTCAATGACCCAAAACCCTTGCACAAAAATTAAAATTATGCCTAAACTATTGAATGTTTACTAGGATTGCAGATTGAGTAGTAAATCTGAATTATGAGTACCTTTTGTTTCTCACCGTGAAATTAATGCCTCATTCTCGTTTATGGATTCTTCAAATTGGAGATTTCCCTTCCAAAGAAGTAATCTCATATCTCCGATATGAGAGAGTTAAGTTTTACAAGAATGAAATATTTAATTGGTAATATGTCTTAATTCACGTATAATATTATGCACCCTCTTTGTTGTGATTTTCAGCAGCTTTTATTTGCTTGTTAACTGGCCATCTTCACTTTCTTTATAGATGAAATTCTCTCAGCTTGATGGGAAGAGAGTTATACATATTTTTGAGAAAAGTCGCTGCTATGAATATGATCACCTGTTCCTGATAAAGTTGAAAGAAAGGTATCTTGAGTTGAGGGGTACAGATGATGAATTTGAAGTGATCCACATCCTGGAGGAGAAAGAGAAGGGTGTACTGCCAATGCAAGATTTGCCGTGGTTGGTGTCACCTTCGAGCAAGCTGTTACCTGCTGGTTATGAAATCTTCTGCGATTACTATGGCTACAGTCGTGATTCGGTACTTCTTGCCTTTAATCAAGATGGCAATGTGGTAAGAAAAACGATACGTCCCGTGCTTGAGGATACAGATTTCCCTTTTTATTTGGGAAGTATGATGGAGGAGGCCTTATCTCAGTTAATAGTCAAGTTTGAGTGGGATTATTGGAATTTCTACCCAAAGAAGGGGGGGATTTACACTTTCCACAAAAAATTGAGACAGCCTAGCTGCAGGAATGTGGGAAGTGGATACAGGGTTTGGAGCATTAACATTTAAAGCATAAGCTAATTACGCCTTAGATATAATTGTTTATTGTATTTAGTAAGCCTTGATGTACTGGTTTCGATGTTATCATAAAACTAAACAAACTTACATGATATACAATAGATGCTCATAGTCTGTCACTCAGGTGCTAGTTATAAATCTATATTAAATCCTATTATTGCTTACCAAAAATTGTAACTTTGGTGTAAAATGGATGTCACTTAACTTTTAAATATTAGTAGAAGATTCTTCTTCTTTTCAATTTTAGATTTTGAACGTTTCTTTCTTTTTTATCATAGATTTTTAGCATTTCATTAGTATGTAACTCTTGTAATACCTGTAGAAAGGCATCATATGATATTATTACGCAGAACAAGCGGCAATATATTATAACTAATCTTCGATAAGTGTAAATTTTGTAAATTTACTAGCTTAAAACATGATGCAATGACTGTTTCTAATAGTTTTATTTTATTTTTTGTGTTTAATATATTTCATACTCTCGAAGAAAAGGTGGTAGGCCTAAATTTTTATGAAGCTGGTAGTAACGGTGTTTCCCCAAGATATTCTAAATGTTTACAAAGAGTTGGCAAAAACTAAAGATAATTTTGAGATTGTTCTCATTTACCTCAGTGACCGGCCAGCTTGTAATGAGGAGTCATACTGGAAAGTGTTTAAGACCATGCCTTGGTTGGCACTTCCGTTTAAAGACCCAAATATTCATAAATTGAAGCAAATTTTTGAGTTTTTTCCGGATCATTTTAACGATAATTACGATCATTGGGATCAAGAGCCGTCTCTTGTAATATTTGGACCTCATGGAGAATTTATCGAACCTTTAGGCGGCTTTATCTTGAAAGTATTTCAAGATTACCCATTCACTTGTGAGAAAGTTGCCAAATTAGAGGCTGAGACAGTACAAAAATTGAAGATGGAGATGATATGGGATCCAAGCACCGTCTTCACCAGAACAGACGGGTCGCATGTGAGTTCTTTTGATGTTTGTTTCATGTTTTAAATCATTTAGTTATCGTTTATAGTCCGAACGAGCACTTTTGATGTTTGTTTCATAACATATATCCTTTAGTGCTCTTGTATGTATGCTAGTTATATAACTGATCATCTCCTCTTTAATTTTAGATAAAATTCTCGCAACTTGCTGGAAAGAGAGATACATTTTTTTGAGTCACAATTCAGCAATGAGGACGATCACTAGTTCTTAGTGAAGTTAAAAGAAAGGTATCTCGAGTCAAGTGGAACAAATGATGAGTTCGAAGTGATCCACATCTTAGAGGACGTGAAGAACACTAAGCGGTCAATGCAAGATGTTCCGTGGTTGGTGTCACTTGTGAGTAGAGGTGGCCAGTCGTGCGGTCCGTGCGAGCCGGGCCGGGCTTGACACGGGTCGGGCTCCTTCCCGGCGAGCACGGGACCGGCACGGAGGCTGAACGAGCCGAATTCGGGCCGAGCTCGAGCCGGAGAAACGGAACTCGGAACCGGCACGGGGATGATTAGTGGGTTGGGTGGGTTGGGTGGGTTGGGCGGGTTGGGCGGGTTGGGCGGGTTGGGGTTGGTGGTTGGCGGGTTGGGGTGCGGGTTGGGCGGGTTGGGGGTGCGGGTTAGTGTCAGTAATTCAGAACACGAGTCCACAAATCCACAATCCACGTGGTCCACGACTGTCGACCACAATACACGTGTCGCACATGCAAAATTAAAAAAATTACTTGAATTTTAAAGATATAAAAATAATGCAGTTATAATCTTATAATTTACATATTAATTTTTAATTCGAGTTAATAAATCTAAAAAAATAGAAGAATATCATGCTTCGTTAATTTGTGATAAAAGAGGACGGTACCTCATATAAATTTTATTAATTTTAAAAATATTTTACAAATTATTTGAGAGGACTCCTCTCTAAAAAAACGGAACAAACCGCATAAACATATAAAATTACAATACAAATTAAATAAATTTCTAAAGTGCAAAACAAAAAATAACTATCCACTATTTATTGTTGTTCATGAGTAGTTGATGTGTCAGAATCCGAAGTATTCATTGTCATCCATGGATCTTCTTCGCCATCCGAGTTATCTTCTTTTTTTCCTTGTTGTCTTTTTGCAGCTTGATCCCAATCTTTTTTGCAAACACAGATTTTTACAACATCTGGCGAAAGACTTGATCTCTTCTCGTCCAACACTCTTCTACCTGCACTAAAAGCGGACTCGGACGCAATTGTAGAAGCGGGGACTACTAAAATATCCTTTACGATTTTTGCTAAAACTGGAAATTGTAACTCATGATTCTTCCACCATGTTAGTATTTCAAAATCATCATTTAACTCATAATTATAAGAAAAAAATTCACGAACCATACTAAAAGCAGAAGAAGGTACGGAAGATGATTCAGAAATTCTAACTTTTTGTTTTTTGCTTAATATAGATGAAATAGTACTATTAAACCTACTAACACTACTACTACTCTTAGGTGGTATAAAACTTTGAATTTTTGGAGCATATATATCTACAAGACGATACAATAAACCTAAACAATTAGTTACATACAATTCATGATTATATGAAACTCCTAACACTTGATAATAATGCTCTAACATATTTTCTAAACCTTCTTTTCTAACACCAGGATCAAGAAGACATGCAACACCATAAATATAAGGAAAGTCGGTAAAATATTCGATCCACTTAACTTTCATATCAAAAATAACCTCACTAAAAAATTCATTTTCTTCGTATTCTTTTAAAGTAGTAACAATACTAACACACTCAATAATAACATGATGTACATTTGGTTGATAAACATAAGAAAAAACCGTAGTAGCATGTGCAAAACAAGCAAGTATGTCACGTACCGTAGATGCCAACTCCCAATCATGTTCGGTAATAAGTCCATCATCGTATTGGTGGCTTGGGTCTTCATTATATAATTCAGTAATAATGATCTTATATTGAATTGCATCATTTAATAATTTATAAGTCGAACCCCATCTCGTAGAACAATCGATACCCCACTTCTTTGGCCTTAATCCATTATCTTTACACATTTTTTTGTACTTAGACCTATATGTACCCGCAAAACGTAGATACTTAATTACTTTCCTAATAGGTTCTAATAAATGAGTTAATTGTGAAATTCCTTTTTGGGCCGACAAATTAATTATGTGAGCACAACATCTAACATGTAAAAATACTCCATCTAAAGCTAAAGGAATATCGGGCCTAATATAATCAATGGCTTTTTTATTAGCAGCAGCATTATCTAAAGATATCGTAAATACCTTATTAAACAAATTAAATTCCTTTATTGTATCTAAAATTCTTTGTTTTATGTTATAACCAGTGTGTGACTCATCCATAACATCAAAAGCAATAATTCGTTTTTCTAGTAAGTAGTCACTAATCCAATGAACCGTAACACAAATATAAGGCTCACCTTGACTCGAACTCCAACAATCACTAGTTAAAGAAACCATACCATCAAAATCACGAAAGTATTCAATTAATTGTGCACGTTGAGCATAATATTGTTTTTGTGTGTGACGTTTAAGTGTGTTCCTAGGTATTTTTCTAAATGCCGGGTTTAGTGAATGTTTAACCATGTATTCTAAATTCGGACTCTCACCGTGGGAAAAAGGTAACTCCTCTAAAGTAACATAGGTAGCAAAATCTTCAACCATTCTATCTCTATTATAAGAGAAAGGCATACCTCCACCGGGGGACGAAGTCATGAAACCACCAATTTGTGTTTGTTGTTGACCTCCACGTGCTTCTCCACTTTCGTGACTCGCCTTTGAAATTCCGTGAATATTTTCCAAGTGTCGATTAAGTGTACCCGTACCGGTTCCCCTTTGGTAACTAAATGGTGCTTGTTGTCGACCATTTTGTAAACAAACCAAACAATGAGCTTTAAATTTATTTGAACTATCCGGTATTGCCACTTTATCATAATATGTCCAAACATGTGATGCCTGTCTCGAACTCGTACCACTACCACCTACATAAAATTTATAAAATGATTAAATTAAAAGGCAAATAAAATTAAATTAAATATCAGGGAATAAATATCATTTTCGAAGGAAATAAATATCAGGGAATAAATTTCATTTTCAAAGGAAATAAATTAAAAGAAAATAAACCAAATAACATGATTTTCGAAGGAAATAAATTAAAAGGAAATAAACCAAATAAAATTAAAAGGCAATTCGAAGCAAATAAACCAACAAAATTTTAAACAAACAAAAATTTAAACAAACATAATTTTAAACAAACAAAAATTTAAACAAATAAAATTTAAATAAAACGTACCTTCTTCGGTGGATCGAGATAGAGGTGGTAGCATGGAGACCGGGGTTGAATCTTGAGACGATTGGGTACCTCTTCCTTGTTCCATATCTTTTTTTTTTTGTAAAATGTTGTAAAAATAAATAAAATACAAAATCTAAAATGAATAAATAAAATGCAGGCAGCAGGCAGCAGCAGACTAGCGGTAGAGATTTATAGAGAATGAGAATGAGAGAAATTGGTGAGTTGAAAATTAGAAGCCAAACATGTATTTATAGGGAGAAATGGAGCCGTTCGGGAAGTAGCCGTTGGGACTCAGTAGCCGTTGGGAGACAGTAGCCGTTGCTGGCGAGCAGGAACAGGCGGCGAGTGGGGCGACTGGGCAAGTGGATGGGCGAGTGGTGGGCGAGTGAGCAGAACCGTGCGTGCGGGCCGGGCGGTTCGGGCCGTGCGGTTCGGGCCGTGCGGTTCGTGCGTGCGGTTCGGGCCGGTTCGCGGGTTCCAGAAAATGAATTCGTAACCGACACTACGTATGCTACGAATCGGGTCGAATAATTCGCGGTTCACCCGGGCCGAAGAAAATACGGTTTTAACAACGAGCCGGGTCGTGCGGTTGATGAAGAGGGTAACGTGGTAAGAAGAATAATATATCCTGTGCATGACAAGAGTTTGGAGCATTGATATGTGAAGCTCTGTGGATATTGGGGGTGGGAGGGAGTCGAACTCGTGACTCCCGCCAACCAGAGCTCTGATACCATGTTCGAGTAACCAGCTCATCTAAAGCTTTAAGGTGTTAGAGGAAGGCCCCAAATGGATCTTATGCTATATTTCAACAGTCGATGCATTTCTATATTTCATTAGTATCAGAAAATTACAAAATTTCTATATTTCTAAATATGTTGGATATGCTTGATTATTATTTGTTTGGGAAAGCTTTAGTAAAACAAAATTTACAAGATGTTGAATACAAGAAACCAGAATTAGGAAAGACAGATAAACAATTTATGGTTAACTGATTAGGTCACCGCGTGATCAAACAAATTATTAAATTAGGTGTTAAGTAAGAATAATTTCTCATGTATTATCAAATAAAATCAAGTTCTGCTTAATGGTATTAAAATTTTGAAGACAGGTCGATTATTTATGTGATAATTATATTATTTAGATGTGATCTCGACTCTCTATTATTGTGTTCATGTTTATATATTTTATGGTTCCAACTGCAAATAATTTACAAATAATTCTGTGCTGAGTGTGATATCAGACCATAATACTCAACAATGTACTGTTTGTTATTATATTACTCAGGTAATGCCTGCTTGGACTAGATTGTTGGTTAGAAATAAGTTTATTTGATAGTTGACTACTTCTTTGGCATATAATTCGACACAATACTATGAAAGCAAGTGCAATGTGGAGGAGGAAGTAAGATTCGGATCTGACTCCAATGTCGGGATGATAAAATCTAACGCTGCTAAAAGCTGGAAGAAGTTGAAGAAACAGAACATAAGATACCAGAAGGTCACTAAAGCAGAAGTATGTCTGTACTTTTAGTTGTGGAATAATATTTCATTTTTTTTTCTAGATTTGTTTTTTCAGTTGGTACACTGTCTTGCCGAATGAGAGGTCAAATGCAAAGAGATAACCTATCCGAGTTTATATTGGTAACACATAGGAGAGATGTATATTGTTGTTACGACGGATCACCCATAAAACTTCAGTGCTAAGCTATGAAATGTTTATACCAAATGAAGAATTAATATCTATCATCACATATTCTAGAATTTTTATTATTTGTGACTTGGGATCAACTCCAATATTAGCCACTTGTTTCACAAAATTGAAGTACTTGTAGTTCGATTTTTTTCCTAAACCTGAATGGATCTTTTGGACGTACATTCAGTGGCAGAGGGAGGATTAGGCTCGCGATTCCTATCTGTGGAACAACTTACAGTGTGCATTGTGATTTGGCTTATAAAATGTTTACATATTATGTTAATTTTGTAGGTCAAGTCTAAGCAGTTGGCTGGAAAAATTATAATTACATACTTTGTGTCACTAGCACTTGATCCTTTTGCTAGAATGTCTGAGGAGTTTGACACATTTCTCTTGACAGACATTTACAATTATTTACTGCATTGCCACGGTGTTGAGATTGTTTTTATAGCTATCAATGATACCACTACCTCGCTCGTTGATTTTCTGCCATCCCATTTTCTGATGTAATATGTATGAAAAGTTTGCAGATAAACTTCCATGTCAATGATACCACTACCTCGATCGTTGATTCCACTGGCACTGTTTTGCAAAGATGCTAGGCAGCCCTTCAACTTGGTGGAAAAATATACAGTCTTATAATGTTCCACCAAAAGTGAAGAAATTTGCTTGGAGAGCATCATTGGGCTAGATCCCTAGTTTGGAAAAATTAGCTGATCCAGGTATGAACAGTTTGGCCTTACTTAATGGTCTTCGACAATGTATCATATTGGATTTCACCAATCAAACCATGGAATCGGATTGCAAGAGTATCATAGACAAGATTAGTGCAATCAATGCATGTTATCAAAGACATCAAGGCTATGTGCGCTAAAAACTACTTAGAAAAGAAATTTTTTTGAAAAAATAAAATTAGCCAAGTGGTCGAAACTACTTATTTTTTGCCTGTTGTCTAGTGTGCCTGATTAATAATTTTAAATTTAAAATATTTTTATGCTTTTAAAAATTAAAAAATGTTTTTAAAATGATTTGTTTATATTTTCACTCTTTTATTTTGATAGTTGACACACTTATACATATCCACCTTATTTTCATCAAAATTGGAATTCTAAATGTTTTTGAGAGAATAGGGTGAGATACTGCTTGTTCTTTTTCATTTTTTTTTAAACCAGATACTGCTTGTTCTTAATCTTTCATCTAAACAAGACCCTTGAATTCAAAGAAGATAAAAGGATTCAACCGATAACTTTATTTCCTAATCCAACAGTTTCTCAACCACATCCATGTACATGACCTGAGTGTTCTAATTGTTGTTAACTAGTTCCAACTGTTATTAACTATCATAAGTTCTTTACAGTGTCACATACTTCCACTTTAAAACACTATAAGATGCTCAAGTGCATACCCATAACACTGGGCTGCGTTTGTTTATATAGCAGAAGTTGTTACTATCTATTCGGAGATAAGAATACATCTGTTACACTTACAACTACGTCACACTTACAACTACTTTACAGGATAGCTAAAGATACATATAAGATGATGTAAACTTCATCTATTGTCATCCGTATCTGATAAGGATGGACTTTCTCTGACATCCCCCCTCAAGCGAAGCTGATTTGTTACAACAGTGAGCTTGTCTCGAAGAAGTAAAAACCGAGCACGACCTAGTGGTTTGGTTAGAGCATCAGCAATCTGCTCAGAATTGAAGTAGAGATGTATCAAACAAGTTGTTTTTGAGAGACTCTTTCTCAGACAAAATGAAAATCTATTTCTACGTGCTTAGTGCGAGCATGAAACACGGGATTTGCTGCAAGAAAGGTAGCACCTAAATTATCACACCAAAGAGTGGGAGAAGCAGGCAAAGAAATATGCAATTCGCGTAATAATTGTTGGATCTATATAAGCTCAGAAGTAGTGCATGCAAGACTTCGATATTCAGATTCTGTACTTGAACGAGAAACAGTGTTTTGTGTGCGGGAGCTCCAGGAGATTAAATTTGGAGCCAGAAATATACAAAATGCACCTTGCGACCGACGATTGGACAACATGTAAATAAAAACACAATTTTGAAGAATATGGACAGTGCAATTGCATTTAACGTGCTAGCAAAAATCTTTGTGATATATAATGTAGCGCAGAAAGTACCCTGTTGTAGTACACGATATTCTAAATCTAATATCAGTATGCATTTCTCCCAGTACATTCGGTAATATAAACTGTTTTAGGTTTTCCGGCCATCCTGTCAATTTCATTGCAAAATAGATAATCCTCAAGTAGTTTGGTACTTGATTTGGACAGTAAAAGACAAACATGGAATCGTGATATCAACTGAAATAAAGATTCCCTACTTCACAAACTAAATCTTCTATTCTGATGTTGTAAAGTAGTATGAAAAAAACCATCACTCTTTTATAGTATACCATCTCCAAATGTAGCTAGCAGTAGCAGAAACGCGAGTACCTATATTTTGACAAGGAGGCAGTAGTTCTTTCTTTTCCTAATCTGAATTACACTAGTATCCAATTTTGATAAGGAAGCACTGACAACAATTGTTTGCACATAACATAGTAGAGCATTACTGTCAGTTTACCAAGAAAAACAAACTGGGACACTGACAAGAAACCACTAGCTAAAAACATTGAAAACAAACACAGTTTAATACCATTTGCATTTAACAATTTTGTTTCCTGGCACAAAGGGTGTAGAACTTCTCAGATGAGTCAATAATTCATGCATTTTAGTGTTACGAATTATGATTCTCAAGTCCATGGGATGCGGTCGGCTAAAGATAGTTTTTCCATTCAGAAGGAGTCCGCACAATTTATTGCTACCTTGATTTTCATCTTCTGTAATCACTATATCCAAATTTCAAATAATCCCAAGAGATTGCGACTACTAATCTTGGGATTGCATCAATTTTGTGCCCAGTTCTGCTCTGGGCTTAGCTGAAAGCCCTTTCGCCAACATCTCCTCATCATACTTTCGAGCCATATCAACCATGCCTTTCTCCAATAAAGCATCAATCAAAGCATTATAAGCAAATTCGTCAGGACTCAATCCTCGTTCTTCCATTTTTACCCAGACAACAAAAATTGGTCGAAGAAATCCCCATCTCCCAAATTTTCTTATTAGCAACACGTATGTATCCATTTGCGGAAGTACTCCGCTCTTAAACATCCGATCAAACAGATCCAAAATCTCTCTAGGCTTCTCAAGACATGTGAAAAGACAATGATAAGTAATCACATTTGGCGGACAACCACATCCACTCAAGCACCTCATATGCCTCCTTAGACATTCCATTGTCACCCAAAATCTTGACAAGTACATTAAAAGACGAAACAATCAAAATATGCACGAAAGAAGAGAGGACAAAGTCACATGTAATCAAAAGCATGCGTCATTATCATCATATAGATCGTTTCTTCGTCTATATTTCATAGTTGGTGGCAATAAATATCATTATAATGATCGTTTCTTACTTGGGTTTACTTTAAACTTCAACTTCTAGAAAAATGAAAATATGTAAAAAGCTCCAGTGAAGAGCTTAAGAAGTTCACTAAAACTCTAACACAGGCCTACAAACTTTAATAAAGCTCCACTAAAACTCAAATCATAATTGTAAAGCTCGATTACAATTCCAATAAAACCTGAGAACGCGGCTAAAGCTCAACTAAAATTTAAAACCCATATAAAGGAGCTGTATAAATAGACCAGATAGGAGCTTCATGGAAGGTTCAATTGAGTCACATTTGTCATATTCCTTGATAAATCAACAATTCTCTGTCATGGGTTCAATATCTGCAATCCTACTAGGGATGCAACATGCAATTTACTCAAGCAAACAAATTTACTCATGCAACATGCAATTTAAATCCAACGGACAATCTAGTTCTCGCCCCTGCTGTCCAATTCGAATCTGAGTCCAGAAAAAGAAAACACAATTGTACACTAATCTTCTTCAACAACAGTATGTCTTCAGTGATACCGTCTCTTCTTTAGCTATAATTTGCATAGAATGTTTCAGGGACAAACCATCTATACAAACACTCAAGTAAAGCGAATGCCTAATAATAACATTGGTTGTAATTATATTGAAAACTAGTTACTAGCATAAATTATCTTGCATTGGTTATTCTTGTGATAAACATGTTTTAGTTTGATACGATTTAAGTTATAATCATAATAGTAATTATATAACAAATTTTAAATTTAGAACTGCAAGCAAATTTATAGTTCAGATTCAATCTTCACATGAACTCCTTGGGAATTAATTAATTTAAGTTATCTTTGAAGTACTTTTTACCCCATACGCTTGCTTGTTGGTAACTTGTGCGACCTTGGGAATTATTAGTACCTAAATCTAGATCATTGTAATTCACTTATGAGCTCCTTGGGGAGTTCAACACATAAGGATCCAAGTTAGCGTACAAGTATCTAACCCAATTCAGTGCCTGTTGTGTATCTCCAGCCGATAATACTCCTATATTTATAATGTACAAGTTTCCAGATCTATGCGGAAATGGAGTCTGCGACTGATATTTCACTCATTCTTCCT
Organism: Heracleum sosnowskyi; assembly: GCA_030848705.1. Classification (NCBI taxonomy): domain Eukaryota; kingdom Viridiplantae; phylum Streptophyta; class Magnoliopsida; order Apiales; family Apiaceae; genus Heracleum; species Heracleum sosnowskyi. Next base: position 95,210,443 of record CM061244.1, read on the forward strand.
CCATATGGTGTCAACATAACAAGGGTTGTTTCCCGATCATGCAAGAATAATAGTTTCCATATTCACTCCAAACTCTCTTAAGGACCTGGTTGTCCTACATAGCCTGATTTTGCTTTGGCACTAAACTTCGGTAAAATGGTTCAGTTTGTCAGGACACTAGGAGTAGCTCCTGTTAGCAAACCAGTGAAAAATAGCGCTGACCGGATCCAGCTTATTTCTCAACAATTTTCTCTAATCAATCCTATCTCAGGGAAGCTTAGTTGCATTAATGGGAGCAGTCTGTCTATTCTACCAAGGAATAAGGACATGAATGTCATTCGTATTGTATTTTTATCTTCGCGAATACTTGCATTGCTTAGTATACAAGTCAGCTGAATTTTAATGTTTAGATCTTTATGAACATAGGGAGCAACCGATTGCCACTTATGAATAAGTGCAGTTGCATCTGTTCAAAATGCCTCGTTGAAGTTATTAGGCAATTATAAGGGGATAGCTTAGCATGAGAAGTTATTAAAAGAGACATCTCAAAAATGCATTTGTCCCAACACTTTGCAACACAATACAACATTATGAAAATAGATTTAGCAGTAAGCATATGGTATAAATTCCATGATGAGAAGTACACACATACCAGTGATTTGTCACTATATCTGATCAGGTAATCCCTATAATCCGTGAAGACAAACTCACGTAGATCAACAACATCTCCTTTTGATCTTTTGGTATTTTCTGTTCTTCAACTCCTTCCAACTTTGAGTAGCATTTGAAGTTATCATCCCGACATTGGAGTCAGATCCAACTTTTGCTTCTCCATACATCTCGCACTTTCTTTCATAGTGTTCTGTTAAATTAGAGGCCAAATTAAATTCAATTATTAGGTTTAATTACTAAAATTATAGCAGTAAGAATCATAGTCAACTAGGATAATTCTTTAAATTTAACCAGCAATCTAGTTCTCGGCCCTGCAGTCCAATTTGAATCTGAGTCCAGAAAATTAAAACACAATTGTACACTAATCTTCTTCAATAACAGTATGTCTTAAGTGATACCATCTCTTCATTAGCTATAATTGGCATACAATTTTTCGGGGACAAACCATCTATACAGAAACTCAAGAAAAGCCACTGGCTAATACATGATACCATATTGATCTAGGACCAAAATAATAATAAATTTGGTTGTAAGCAAATTATATTGGAAGAGTAGTAACTAGCCAATAGCAACTTTATCTTGCATTGGTTATTCTTGTGATAAATATGTTTTATTGATTTATTCGAATAATAATATCTTTGTCATCATACAAAAGTACAAAACAGAACATATTCTGTGGAATTAGAGGTAAGTACAATTCTACAACATAATAGGGGGAATGCTCTGAGGATCCAAGTAAGTGTACAAATTTTTAACCCAATTCAGTGCTTGTTGTTTATCTCCAGCCGTAAATGCTCCTATATAAATCATGTACAAGTTTCCAGCTCTATGTGGAAATGGAATCTGTGACTCTGATATTTCACTCATTCTTCCTCCATATGGTGTCAACATAACAAGGGTTGTTTCTGGATCACGCAAGAATAATAGTTTCCATATTCCCTCCAAACCCTCTTCAGGAATTGGTTGTCCTACATAACCTGATTTTGCTTTGGCACCAAACTTTGGTAAAAGGGTTCTGTTTGTCAACACACTAAGAGAAGCTCCTGTTGGCAAACCAGTGAAAAATAGCGCTGACTGGATCCAGCTCACTTCTGAACAATTTTCTCTAATCAATCCTAACTCAGGAAAGCTTAGTTGCATTAATGGGAGAAGTCTGTCAATTCTACCAAGGAACAAGGACATGAATGTCACTCGTATTGTTTTTTTAATCTTCGCGAATACTTGTATTGCTTAGTATACAAGTCAGCTGAATTTTAATGTTTAGATCTTTATCAACATAGGGAGCAACCGATTGCCACTTATGAATAAGTGCAGTTGCATTCTGCTCGAGTGTTTTGTCAATGGCGAAAATAGTGACTATTGGAGGAACTTCGACTAATTTTATCTTCCAAGAAAGAATGACTCCGAAGCTAGAACCACCTCCTCCTCTTATTGCCCAAAAGAGATCTTCACCCATTGATGTTCTATCAAGAATTTTTCCATTAACATCGACCATACGAGCATCTATGACATTGTCTGCAGCAAGACCATACTTTCGTAACAACATGCCATATCCTCCCCCACTAATGAGTCCACCAATACCAACATTTCCCCAAAGGCCAGCTGGAAATCCATGTGTTGTACTTTTTTGTGAGATTGAATAGTAGAGTTCGCCAACAGTTGCACCAGATTGAACCCATGCAGTTGTAGTTGCGAGGTCAACATTGATAGACCGAAGATTGATCATATCAAGTAACACAAAAGAAATATTTGTTGTAGTTCTATAAGAAAGACCTTCGAAATCATGACCACCACTCCGCGTTCTGACTTGCAAATCATGTCTTCGGGAGCAAAAAATGACCGTCTGGATTTGTGATTCATCTACTGGTGTAACAATGACTAGAGGCTTCTGGGAATCAGGTAGCGGTGCATGTCGAAGATTGCAAAGAGAAAACTGCAAAACGGTAGTATAAGTGGAGTTATCAGGGGTGTAAATAAGTTGGGAAATAGAGGTTGAGTTCTGTGTGTAACTTTTAAGGCATTGAACAAAATCTCCATTAGTTGCCTTAGAGAGCTGCATAAGCAAAAGGAAAAGAACAAGCGGAAGAAGAGAAGGAATAGATATTTTCATTGTACTATAACATATGTTTTCTGATTCATGGAAAAGAAAGACATCCTGTGGTTGCTATTTATAGCGCCTTTCGAGTAACACAAGTTTAAAGTCAACTATTTTAGTGGCTGCAATTAACATTTTAAGCGCTGAATTATGTAGATCGGCCCACATTTCATCCTAGTCTATACAAAGGCATGCATACTTCAAAATCAGAAATGATCTTTTGCTGGTGGCAGCCGCAAATGTAATATCGATCATTACAAAATCAACATTACATTCCTCCATAAGAAATTTGGTCCAATCACAGTAAATTGTTTCAGCAAATACATACCTCACTTGAGTGATTTAAATCTGACAAGTATTTGATATCTGCATCACTTGTGCCTTCATTGGCATGACAGTCTTTTATGCAGAGCCGTCGCATATGCAAGAGACATCAGAGTTGCAAAAGAGGTGTGTCGTTGGAGAGCAAGATATAATTTGTAAACTAATTAGATTCTAGAAAGATATACATGGTTAACGACTATGCTGAAAATCTTGCTAAAAAAAGGTCTCCTTGCCAGATGCTTCATGTTGCCACAATCTTCGATGTACAGATTTTTCAAGTCTGCAAATACTTCTTTATTGCTATCTTAGAATCTATCACTCCAACATCATAGGTGTGGCACAATGTCACAACTTCAGCCCTGTCTATCAGTCCTTCCGAACCTTCTGAATAATCGCCATACAACTCAATCGATCTTGTTAATGAAACAAGTGAATCTTGACGATCTATTAATATTTGGTCTGGTAAATGCAGGGGTATACGGAGAACATTCCTAAATGCACAGAGTTTCTACGTTTTTGGAAGAAGAGATAACGTCTGTTTTGTCAAGTAGATATATGCCACAACAATCTAAAATAAGGGTCTTCAGTTTACCGAAGGGGTTAAGAGAGAATGATTTATCCCAAGGAAAAAAAACGACTACCAAAAATCCAAGACTCACAAACATACTAAAAACCGACCTGCAGGTAATTGTTGTCCATAGTCATTGCATTGTAGCCACAAGTTATGCAGGACTGGGCACACAAGATCATTAGAGAATTGAACATCCTCCAGAACTAAATGTATTAATTTCTGCATACCATAATCAGCATTATCAGACAACTGTGAGCCAAATCTTACAAGCAAGAATGCATTTCCGGGTCTCTGATAGCTATGAATCTTGCTACTTGTCTGATGCTATCATGCAGTTTAGAATGTTCATCATTCTTACCATCAAGCAACAACAAAGACGATTTAAGAATATGAACCATCACCTGTACTTGATCGTCCACCTTGTACAAGCTTAGAGCCTATTGCTAACTAGAACAACGCAATATTGCAATATGCGTCACTCGATCCTTGCTTCATCAATCTTTCGGCCTCTAGAAGAATGACAATGGTCTCATCCAAAGCTAACTTCGTTTTCCCAAACAACAGAGAAGTAATCACAGTACTATACTTCTTTGGTCAAGTAGAAGAACAACTTTGTCCTCATCCTTCAATTTTTCATCCAAATTATTCAGCTGGTTGATCAAGGCATTAAAACGATTCAGATGATCTCTCAGATCTCCCTCTTCTTCCATCTTGAGCCCGAACAAATCTTTCTTGAGGAACAACTTATTTGCTAACGATTTTGAGTGATACGTCTTCGTCAACTTCTCCCATAAATTTTTAGGGTTATTCTCCTCAAGAATATCATACTTGATTTCCGGTGCAAGGGTCAACCGGATCGTCGCATGTAACTTCATGTCTTCCCACTTTATGGCCTCAACATCAGTAGGTTTTTTTTCTCTTCGAGAGTTGCATATAACCCTCGCTGAATTAATAGATCTTTCACCGTGCTCTGTCATAAAGCAAAATTGTTTCTTCCATCAAACAATTCAATCTCGAGCTTTCCCCCAAACTTATCTATCTCGAATCACGAACCTGGCTCTGATACCACTTGTTAGGTTGAGGGACTACACACTTTCGAGATTCACAATACACCAATGCAGAGCACACACACAAACACACGATTAGTTGACAAGTAACACACGCAAAACATATATGACGTGGAAACACACACGTCCCAACTTGTATTATTAATCAAAACAGTTATCAATAATACAATCAAAACAATAACACCTCAATGGTGTCCCAAACTCGATACTTAAGCCAAACAATGCTCAAGCATCTTCTAAACAAGACCTAAGACGATTACATCTCTTAAGTATTCACCTCAAACAAATACAATATGACTATGTTTATTAGTCATCCAAAACTTAGCCACCAAGACTTACCATACTTGTTTTACAAGACTTATTATTCTTGGTACCTAATTCCTTAATTTAATGACTAAGACATACCATATATAATAATTGTCTACACATACAATTATTACCAAAACAGTCTTAATTATTGGGTTTAAACCCCATAGTTTAAAGTCAACTATTTTAGTGGCTGTAATTAACATTTTAAGCGCTGAATTATGTAGATCGGCCCACATTTCATCCTAGTCTATACAAAGGCATTCATACTTCAAAATCAAAAATGATCTTTTGCTAGTGGCAGCCCTATCATGTCAAATGTAATATCGATCATTACAAAATCAACATTACATTCCTCCATAAGAAATTTGGTCCAATCACAGTAAATTGTTTCAGCAAATACATACCTCACTTGAGTGATTTAAATCTGAGAAGTATTTGATATCTGCATCACTTATGACTTCATTGGCATGACAGTCTTTTATGCAGAGCCGTCACATATGCAAGAGACATTTTGCGACAGAGTTGCAAAAGAGGTGTGTCGTTGGAGAGCAAGATATAATTTCTAAAATAACTAGATTCTAGAAAGATATACATGGTTAACGACTATGCTGAAACTCTTGCTAAAAAAAGGTCTCCTTGCCAGATGCTTCATGTTGCCACAATCTTCGATGTACAGATTTTTCAAGTCTACAAATACTTCTTTATTGCTATCTTAGAATCTATCATTCCAACATCATAGGTGTGGCACAATGTCACAACTTCAGCCCTGTCTATCAGTCCTTCCGAACCTTCTGAATAATCGCCATACAACTCTATCGATCTTTTTAATGAAACAAGTGAATCTTGACGATCTATTAATATTTGGTCTGGTAAATGCAGGGATATACGGAGAACATTCCTAAATGCACAGAGTTTCTACGTTTTTGGAATAAGAGATAACGTATGTTTTGTCTATTAGATACATGCCACAACAATCTAAAATAAGGGTCTTCAGTTTACCGAAGGGGTTAAGAGAGAATGATTTATCCCAAGGAAAAAAAACGACTACCAAAAATCCAAGACTCACAAACATACTAAAAACCGACCTGCAGGTAATTGTTGTCCATAGTCCTTGCATTGTAGCCACAAGTTATGCAGGACTGGGCACACAAGATCATTAGAGAATTGAACATCATCCTTCTCCGGAACTAAATGTATTAATTTCTGCATACCATAATCAGCATTATCAAGCAACTGTGAGCCAAATCTTACAAGCAAGAATGCATATTCTGGGTCTCTGATAGCTATGAATCTTGCTACTTGTCTGATGCTATCATGCAGTTTAGAATGTTCATCATTCTTACCATCAAGCAACAACAAAGACGATTTAAGAATATGAACCATCACCTGTAGTTGATCGTCCACCTTGTATAAGCTTAGAGCCTATTGCTAAATGGAACGACGCAATATTGCAATATCAGCATCTTCATGAAATAGAGAACACAACAACAGGGCATGGCGTTGTATCTTCTACTAATCCATCAAACTCTGTTTCACACAAGCATGTACTTCAGGACCTATACCAGGAATGCTTTTAATGGCGCAATTTTAAAGCTGAGATAGTGCGTCCTTCCATGAATTGTGAGGTATGAATTGCAGTGCTTTATCAACCGCATGTACAAGGAGTGGTCTCGGGTCCTCTCAGTCCAACTATTGATCCTACACCGAACTTTGGTAGAGAAGAGAAATCTCAAATGTCTCTAAGCCTCCAGCAATGTATTAGCAGCTTCTAGCCAAAGTGTCTCAATCCCGGTCGTTCCCAATGATCACTTGGCCCCTTTTACTGAGACTGATAACCAGCAATAACAACAAGGATTTCTTCATGCTAATCTTGAGCAAAGTCCGTTGAATCTAAATGACAATATCAATGTTTTCTATGTTGCAGGTGATAAATATGAAGATGCTCCCCAACCTGTCTCTGAAGGTAAAGAAAAGGTTTTAACATGTTTTGCCTTGAACAATGACGGGTAAATTATCTCAGGAAGCTATTAATCTCTTGGATAATGGCTCCCTCAACATTGTTGGAAATATTAACAATTACAGCAACATAGAGGCAGTTATATAAATTATTTAACAAATCTAGACTAAGACAACAATTAACGAAACAAATCATGAAGGTAAATAACATGCATATCAGTGACTGAATAAACCAAGAAAAGAAGAGAGGTGTACCAGGAGCCATAGCCATAACAGTGTACAAAAGAAGTTTAAAAATCAGCTGAGTCGCCAGTCCTTGCAAGAAGTCCTGACTGCTCTTGAAGAGATAATTGCCCCCACTTACTGTGTTGGGATGCTTGCAACACCTTCTCCAGGATAAAACAGCTCCGAGCAACGGGTTCACAGTAACTCCAATGCTCAACTTCGACTAGCACCTCAGTCACCGGAGAAACCACAAGCAGACAAGCTTCAAACTAAATATTGAGAGGAGAGTAGAGAGTGTAGAGAATGCAAGGTGTGGTCCTATCAAACAAATCAGCAACTTAGCTCTCTATTTATAGTAGAGGCTAAGCGTAACTGATACCACCCTAATTAATATTAGAATCGTAACTGACGATTTACATTTAATACATATTTAATCCACATTTCAGTTTAATATTTTCGAATATATCTATCAAATCCTGTCCAGGTTCATTCGAATATCAAATCCTGTCCAGGTTCATTCGAATATCAAATCCTGTCCAGGTTCATTCGAACCCAATTTTGATAAATTAATTCTAATTAAAATATTAAATCACCTAAATAAAATCCCTCGTCTAGGTCGCCTCGCGTACGCGAGACACCGAGACATTCGCCCAAATCACCCTTCGACCGAGCCGACCTGAGTCGAGTCGAGACGAGACGTGGCGTGGCGTGGCGAGGCGGGCGGCGGCGCGCTTATGTGTGTGTGCTCGTGAAGCACATACTAACACCATGCACCATCACACACCTTAGTAGTTGTATACTACCCATGTGTGTGATACTATATAAAGCCAACAACCCCCTTTATTTAGTTCAATGTGGGACAAATACACATTCTCATTTCAAGCTCTTTCAAGCTACTAACTTCAACTCTATTTCTCTATGGATTTCACTAAGAAAATTACTTAGATCCATATATGAAAATTTAAGTCCCCATGACAAGGAACAATTTCCAATCGTTAAAATCCGGAATTAATATCAAGAACATATAAATACTTATGCTCCAAAACTCTATTTTCTAACAATCCCCCACAAATCCATACAGAAATGCATTCAGGTTTCTCATCATGACTTGTTTTTCAGAGTCGGTACCCTTCCGGGTTTGAACCCTCCTGAGTCCCCTACTTCGATGGCTACCGGATTCAGATGGAATGTTTCACCTTGAATCTTAATCCGTTTGATGTAACCATGTTCCATAAACGACGACAAGTCAAAGGCTATGGTGCCAATCTAGGGCTTTGAGACATTAATGGTCTTGTCTCGATCCTGTTCGTCGAATGCTTCAGAGAATAACCCTTTCCCCTAATTGCGACCACACAATTACATTCGCTTAGCTGGGCATCTCCAAAGATGTACTGCTACCATCTCATCAAATGACTAGACCCCATTCAGAGTTATAAAACTCTTGCTTTCATAGCAGTGTCAGTACCTTCTAGGTTTTCAGGGAATAGACTCAGATACAAAAGTATCATTTATGTAGCAAAGGTACTACCAATTCATCCTTACAGCTTGTTATTACCACATTGAATACACTTTCAAGGGACCTCTTCTCATGTGTATTGGGTTTCCACTGTTGATGAATCATGATGGGTTGATAGTCCCATTCCCAACCTTGACTTAAGGACCACTACAGGTTCCAGTCCTTTAGTCAAAGGATCAACTATATTATTCTGAGTTCCTATGAACTCTATACCTATAATCCTATCAGACACTAAACCCCTTATAGACTTGAGTCTAACTTGGATGTGTCTATTTGTTTTAGCATTATACTTTTTACTGCTAATCTTGTCGATAGTTGTTCGACTATCACAATGAATAGAAATCGCAGGAAGCGGTTTGCTTACTACAGGTATCGCAGACATAAGTCCGTGTAACCACTCAGCCTCCGTCCCAGTGGCATCAAGTGCACACAACTCAGCTTCAAAAGTAGACCGAGTAACAATAGTCTGTTTAGTTGACTTCCAGGATATTGCTGCACCCGCTAAGGTGAATACGTATCGAGTCACTCCATTGGAACCAGACTTCTTAGCTATCCAACTTGCATCACTGTACCCCTCAAGTACACCAGGAAATCTTCTATAGTGTAAACTAAGGTACATTGTGCCTTTTAGATATCTAAGTACTCTATCAAGAGCATCCCAATGAGTTCTGTTTGGACATCTTGTATATCTAGCCAACTTAGACACAAAGTATGAAATATCTGGTCTAGTACAGTTAGCAAGATACTACAAGCTCCCAATAATCTGAGAATACCTTAACTTTAGGATCATACGGTGTACTAGCGATTCTACACCGTGAATAACCATATTTCTCAAGTATAGATTTCTCTATATAATGAGACTGTGATAAAGTTATTCCCTCAGCTGACTGAGTCAGCTTGAGTCCAAGAATCACGCTAGCCTCACCTATATCCTTCATTTCAAAATGCCTTTTCAAGAAAGCTTTTGTTTCGTTAATAATCTCAATATTTGTTCCAAACATTAATATGTCATCTACATATATGCATAAGATGACATATTCACTACCTTTAACTTTGGTGTAGACACACTTGTCACTTTCATTAATAGTAAAACTGAAAGGAAAAATAGTTTCATCAAACTTTTTATGCCAATCCCTGGGAGCTTGTTTCAAGCCATAGATAGACTTGATCAACTTACATACTTTCCTTTCATTGCCAGATGCAACAAATCCCTTAGGATGATCCATATATATATCTTCTTCAAGTTCACCATGAAGAAAAGTTGTCTTTACATCCATCTGATGGATGATAAGACCATGGACGGAAGCTAATGCTATAAGCATTCGGATTGTTATCATCCTAGCAACTGGAGAGTATGTATCAAAGTAATCAATGCCTTCCTTTTGCTTAAAACCCTTAGCTACCAGTCTAGCTTTGTACTTATCTATTGAGCCGTCAGGGTTCAACTTCCTTTTAAAGATCCATCTGCACCCGATAGTATAACACCCAGGAGGGAGATCAACTAACTCCCATGCCCCATTAGAAACAATAGAGTCAATTTCACTCTTTACAGCGCCCTTCCAGTGCCTAGACTCTGAAGAATCCATAGCTTGTCAGAAAGTTAAAGGTTCATCCTCGACATTGTAAGTGATAAAATCACCTCCAAAATCCTTGACTACCTTTGCACGCTTACTTCTCCTTGGTTCCTCTACTTCCCTAGTTGTAGAGCTACTACTAGGTTCCGCCCCCATATTTGTCATTTTTTTTCCACATGATCGGGAATAGAACTCGATGTGTGAGCAGGATCTTCCTCAGAAGCATCTTGAGGTATACCAGTCTTCATAGGGTAGACATCCTCAAAGAATGTAGCATCATGAAATTCAACTATCGTGTTAGCCACTATACCGTCTATGTCAGATTTTAAAACTAAAAATCTCATAGCTGTAGTGGTTTCAAGATAGCCCAGAAAGATACAATCAACAATCTTCGGACCTAGCTTCTTTCTCTTGTGTTCAGGGACAAGTACCTTAGCAAGGCACCCCCACACACGAAGATACTTAAGACTAGTCTTCTTGCCTTTCCATAACTCAAAGGGTGTCTTGTCCATGTGTTTTAGAGGGACTCTATTCAGAATATGGCAGGCCGTATTCAGAGCCTCTCCCCACATGTATTTAGGCAACCCAGAATTAATAAGCATACTATTAATCATATCTTTAAATGTTCTGTTTTTTCGCTCAGCAACCCCATTAGACTCAGGTGTGTATGGTGGAGTAACTTCATGAACTATACCATTGTTTGCGCAAAATTCATTAAAGGAGTTACTCGTATACTCACCACCTCTATCAGATCTCAATCGTTTAAGTACCTTACTAGTTTGTTTTTCAACTTCTGTTTTATAAATAATGAATTTACTAAGTGCTTCATACTTATGTCTAAGTAAATAAACATAACAGTATCTGCTACTATCATCTATAAAGGTAATGAAATATCTAAACTGGTCCTTAGTCAACACACCGCCAAATTCACAAATATCATTGTGTACTAAATCTAACAAGTCTGAATCCCTAACAATATTATGAAAAGGTTTCCTTATTTGTTTAGCAGACACACATACTTGACATTTAGAATTCTTTTCTATAGTATGTCTTGGAATCAACACTAAGTTCATCATATTCTTAAGAGCACCTAAATTTAAGTGACCAAGTCTAGCATGCCATAAATTTGAAGATTCAACACAGTTAACAGAAGGAGTAATATCTTTAATCAACGTTCCCAAAACGGGCTCAACATTAATTACAAATAAACCATTTGACAAGTAACCCTTGCCAAAAAATGTACCAGTATGAATAAGAACTACTTTATTACACTTGAGAGAGATTTCAAAACCATTAGAAACTAAACAGCTTCCACTTATTATATTTCTACGCATGTCGGGAACATGATGCACTCTAATCAGGGATAGAATACGACCCGAAGGGAACTTCAGGTCCACGTTTCCTACTCCATGTACTTGAGCATCACTAGCATTCCCCATCGTCACTGTCAAGCTATGACTCTGTTGATAAGACACAAATAAACTAATGTCAACACAAATATGCACATTAGCTCCAGTATCAATCAACCATTCATTTAACAGATAAGTGGAAAATAGTACAGGGTTGTAGGTAACATACCAGTCCACGTTGGTTTCAGAAGCCGTAGCCTCACCAACAACCATGTTCACTACAGGCCCACTTGCGGTTCCAAGCACAGCATTCGCTTGCGCTACCACCTCGGTTTTCTTCGCTTTCTTTGCAGGACAGTCCTTACTCCAGTGCCCAACCTGCCCACAAGACCAACATGGTTTGTTTGCCTTTGGTTTCTTGGCCTTGTCCTTGTCATTCTTAGGTTTATTACTATTACCCTTCTTAGCGACAGCCTTCCTCTTCTGTCCTACAGTCGCCACATTCACCTTCGAGCTTCCGTGCTCAGTTGGCATCACATGTCCCTGTTTGGACTTGTGTTGTTCTTGCACCGAGATGTCCAGCATAAGGTTGGTCCAAGTGATCTCTCCTTTCTGTCTTTTCAGGGAGAGAGCGAACTCTTCCCAAGATTTCGGGAGTTTTTCAATCACGCTCATAACCATAAACTTTTCAGGGAGGTCCATTCCGGACTCCTTCAAAGCATGCACTATCATCTCGAATTCATGCACTTGCTCAGTCATGGACTTATTGTCCACCAGCTTGAATTCAAGGAACCTAGCCACAGAATACTTTTCCAGACCTTGTGAGTCAGTATTATGTGTCTGCTCCAGCTTTTCCCATAAGAGTTTTGCGGAGTAGTCATCTGATGAGTAAACATCAAACAAGGTGTTCGTTAGAGCAGCCAAAATAGCCGCCCTAGCCACCCCATCCTTCTCACCCCACTTTGCAAAAGCCTTAACTGTGTCAGCCTTTTCTTGATCCACAACCGGCTTCTCATACTCCACAACAGGCCACAAACCCTTTACAGTCAACCACAACTTCATCCTTTTCTGCCAACGAGAAAAGCCGATGCGTCCATTGAATTTCTCTGGCAAGCCAGTTAATTCAACGGGTTGTGGAAAATTGTAAGTGGTCCAATCAATGACCCCAGCAGATGCACCAGAACTACCACTAGCAGGAACTTCACTCTCGTTAACCATTATGCTAAATAATATATAACAAATTATCTCTTCAAGAATGTTGGAAATATTAACAATTACAGCAACATAGAGGCAGTTATATAAATTATTTAACAAATCCAGACCAAGAAAACAATTAACGAAACAAATCATGAAGGTAAATAACATGCATATCAGTGACTGAATAAACAAATAAAAGAAGAGAGGTGTACCAGGAGCCATAGCCATAACAGTGTACAAAAGAAGTTTAAAAATCAGCTGAGTCGCCAGTCCTTGCAAGAAGTCCTGACTGCTCTTGAAGAGAAATTGCCCCCACTTACTCTGTTGGGATGTTTGCAACACCTCTTCCAGGATAAAACAGCTCCGAGCAACGGGTTCACAGTAACTCCAATGCTCAACTTCGACTAGCACCTCAGTCGTCGGAGAAACCACAAGCAGACAAGCTTCAAACTAAATATTGAGAGGAGAGTAGAGAGTGTAGAGAATGTAAGGTGTGGTCCTATCAAACAAATCAGCAACTTAGCTCTCTATTTATAGTAGAGGCTAAGCGTAACTGATACCACCCTAATTAATATTAGAATCGTAACTGACGATTTACATTTAATACATATTTAATCCACATTTCAGTTTAATATTTTCGAATATATCTATCAAATCCTGTCCAGGTTCATTCGAATATCAAATCCTGTCCAGGTTCATTTGAATATCAAATCCTGTCCAGGTTCATTCGAATATCAAATCCTGTCCAGGTTCATTCGAACCCAATTTTGATAAATTAATTCTAATTAAAATATTAAATCACCTAAATAAAATCCCTCGTCCAGGTCGCCTCGCGTACGCGAGACGCCGAGACATTCGCCCAAATCACCCTTCGACCGAGCCGACCTGAGTCGAGTCGAGACGAGACGTGGCGTGGCGTGGCGAGGCGGGCGGCGGCGCGCTTATGTGTGTGTGCTCGTGAAGCACATACTAACACCATGCACCATCACACACCTTAGTAGTTGTATACTACCCATGTGTGTGATACTATATAAAGCCAACAACCCCCTTTATTTAGTTCAATGTGGGACAAATACACATTCTCATTTCAAGCTCTTTCAAGCTACTAACTTCAACTCTATTTCTCTATGGATTTCACTAAGAAAATTACTTAGATCCATATATGAAAATTTAAGTCCCCATGACAAGGAACAATTTCCAATCGTTAAAATCCGGAATTAATATCAAGAACATATAAATACTTATGCTCCAAAACTCCATTTTCTAACAGACATCATATCAAAAAAGTTGGGCAAGACTCTGATTGACATGGATGAAAAAATTGTTAAAAACCTAACAGTAAAATACATTCTCAACAGTGCTAGCTCTTAATGGTTCCTGCATGGGGTCCTGGCCTCTCTTCCTTTCTCCCCTTCTGGAGGAAATTTGGGGATCAAGACTGAAGCTCCTAAAACGCCTATTTTTGTTGACAATGGCAGCTTATGAGAAACCTATGGCCTATGAGCATTTTTTGTCAGGTCTAGTTAATTTACGTACACGATCAAGGGGATGACGGGGTTCTTTAGTATGTTGGCGTCATCTTTTGTTTGATTTATGCATGGTGATTTTGCTTATGTCTATGTTAACTCCTGGTAGTATCTCTTAATTTCATGAAGCAATACACGTATATTTTATGAACATGGAAAAATGTTTATGTTTCGATTGGCCAAGAATGAACACAATCTATCTTTAAATTTTAAGCAACTAATCACACTCGTGTAATAAATATTTTATTCGAAGATCAGAAACAATGGTTCATTATGACTATTAGTGAAAAGAAAATGAAAATTAAATATAGGTGAACCCCTCTATATCTTTCTATTAATAATAACAGTCAGTTAATTGGTGGCACATTTTATTCATGCTAAATTGGCAAGACATTTTAATGCATTTGAAATGTCCAAATTGTCCTTATGTTTACTATTTTTAAAAAAATTGTTGTTCAGTGGATTCGAACTTGGGTCTATACAATAATTTGCACCTCCTCTTACCACCACACCAATCAATTATATGTGTTGTCAATTACACACATCATATGTGTGTGTGTCGCGTTAGTAAATAAATATTTGGTATTATTATTATTATTATTATTATATATCTATTTTATTATAGCCCAATAAAAGCAATGATTCATGAGACATTTAGTGCACGTTTGGGATATCACCAAAAAGTTGACTTATAGCTTAAAATGAGTAAGTGTCATATACGTGATAAGTTGATGAATTTTTATAAGTTATACGGGTGTTTGGATAAATTTACTTATAAGTTCGTGAAGAATTTGCTAATTTAAATTTGAAAAAATAATTTTTAAATATAATGATTTCAACACTTGTATTTTAAATTAAAAAAAAAAATTTAAAAACACAAATGTAAAAATATAAAATATTAGAAATATAAAGAAATCAAAGAATAAGTTGATAAGTTAAGTAAAATGTTGGTGATTTCTAACATTCAACTTATCAAGTTATAAGTTATCAAATAAGCTGAATACAACACCCCTCATAAGCTCTTATCAACTTATAATGCATAAGTAGTGGCGGCCAAACATGCCCTTAATCTAATCTAAATTGGTGAGATATTTTATTTAATTTAAAATATCTAAATTTCCCTTGTGTTTACTCTGTTTTCTAAAAAAAAATTGTTAATGAATGGAATCAAACTTGGGTTTATGCACTAATTTGCTCATCTTCCTACCATAGCACTACTCAGTCATACATGTTCTATATCAAACACATTATATGTATATGTGTGTGTCGCGTGAGTAGAAGAGTATTTGATATCTATTATTATATCAATTAACATAATCTTATAATTGGTGAGATAATTTAACTATGAGATATTGTGTACATGATTTGAACTGACTAACTTGCCCCTGTGTTTATTATTTATTAGAAAAAGTTGTTTGTAGAAATTGAACTTGAGTTTATCTATTAACTAAAACATCTTTATATCACTAGACTATAAAATCACATATTTTTAGAACTTCACGCGAAATATGCGAGTGCTATTTGATAGAAGACATTTTATTTAACTTCAAAATATATAAAAATAATTATGTAGCTAAATTGAACTTAGATTATATCTTTAACTTGTACATTTTCATACCACTAAGCACAAAGGCACATATGTTGTGAATCATACGCATATGTGTGCAGGGGCGAACCTACATTCAGACCGGACGTGGCCTTGACCGCCCCCAACTTGTCGGATTATTTTTTATGTAATGTCAACAACATCAAGAGTCAAGGTCACATAATACAATGAAAAGGCCATTTTAATCACCCTGAGTTTAGTAGAGATGAAAATATACATAAAAAACGAAGAAAATTCAGCTAGGATTCTAAGACAAAGGTTGTTGCATTGAGTAAGAGGTAAAACAGATAATCGTGTATATACAATATATAACCCGTGTATATAGGATGTACGGGGAAGATAAGAAGTCGTTGGATCATGGATGATAAGACTGTAGTATTCTACTATTTTGTCCTTATTTGTAAAACTTATATGAAAAAATTAGTTAAAAAAATATAAAAGGTACTCTATATAATATTTTTAGTTATAAAAAATATAAAAGGTACTCTATATAATATTTTTAGGATTTTATCTAACGGTTCTAATTGATTTCTATTTTGTCTTTATTTGTAAAACTTATATGAAAAAAATTAGTTGAAAAAATATAAAAGGTACTCTATATAATATGTTTAGTTATACACAATATAAAAGGTACTCTATATAATAATTTTAGTATTTTATCTAACGGTTCTCATTGATTTGATTGGAAATATCTAACGGCTGTTGAATGAGTGAACAAACCATGGGGGACCAGACTACTAATCAAACTTTTATTGTTTCATCTATTATATAATAATATAGATAGATAATGTTGTTAGAAAAGAGAAATTTTAGTTATAAAAAATATAAAAGGCACTCTATATAAAATTTGTAGTATTTTATTCAACGGTTCCCATTGATTTGATTGGAAAGATCTAACGACTGTGGATCTAACGGTTCTCATTGATTTAATTGGAAAGGTACTTAATTCACGGAATCATACTAGAAAATTCATTATATATTAAATTTTAATATTATGCATGTACACATTCTACAATGCAAATTACATTTCACAAACAAGAAAATGTTTCATTGTACACATTCTACAATGCAAATTATATTTTACAAACAAGAAAATGTATCATTCGCTCAATGAGCTAAATTAGTAAAATCGTGCATGTTAATGTCTTGTATGTAAGATAATCATATTTTGACATAGATCTTACACATAACAAATATCATAAGTATCGAATTTACTCATTTCTTAACTCAAAAATACCTTTCAACGCTAACTATCTCACTACAGAGATCAAGTCCAGCTTTTGTACCCACAATGAGACGTCTGTCAAACGATCTATAAATTATCATAAACACCGAACTACTTAGAAGTTAAAACAATTATGCTAGATAGTGACCTGTGCCTTGCATGGGTTTTCATGCTAGTTCACACTAATAGCACGGATCTAAATATTTTATATTGTCATATCACCTATGTCATGTACAATTTTTTGTATCCAATTTTAGTACACTATTTATACAATATTCCTAAGCAAAATATTAGAATCCATATCAAATTATTAGTAAATAAGAAAATGTTTATTTTAATATGTATAAGTTAATTTAATATCGAATTTTACCCAAATTTGTGAGAAATTACTTTACCAAACTAATAAATGGACTTGAAAGCTAATACGTGGGTTGGGATAAAAGTAAGATGAGACTGTATTTGCGTGTTGTTGTCCATACATCATATTTACGCACACTACACACAACATATACCTTTACTTTGGAGAGAGCTAGGGAATAAAATGAAAATGATAATGAAATTAGTGAAATCGATGCTAGAGTTTCGCACATCTGCTAATACTTCAATCTCCGCTCTGATCTCCCGTTTGACTGTTTCCATCGGTTATTCATCGCTGCCGTCGGAAAAGTCGTTGATGATTGTGAAATCGATGTTAGGATTTTGTACATCTTCTCAGCCTTCAATCTCCGCTCCGATCTCCCGTGTTTCCGGCGCTTATTCATCGTTGCCGTCGGAAAAATCGTTGATGATTATGAAGAATGATGATGAGGATGTGTTGTTTGATATATTATTTAGATTTCACCGTTGTTTTTTAGTTTTGATTTTGGATTGTTCATTATTCATTATTATTTAGATTTCACCGTTATTTTAGTTTTGATTTTGGATTGTTCATTATTCAATATTATTTAGATTTTACCGTTATTTTCTAGTTTTGATTTTGGAATGTTCAATATGAAAATGATGAGGAGGTGTTATATATTTTTTTTCGATTGTTAGATAGAGAGATTGTACGGAGGATTTGTTTGTTTTGCGAATAATAGTTAGATCCAGTTTATACAGGACTTTATGTTTTAGTTTTGAGTTTGATTTGTTTTATTATTCAGGTTTCACTGTTGTCCTGTTAATTGTTAGAGATGGACATGTGATCTAAGATTATACGGGATTTCATTTTTTTAGTTTTGAGTTTTATTATTCAGATTTAATTGTTGTGCTTGTTAGTTGTTACAGATGAATATGTGATTTAAATTACATGGAATTTTATTTTTAATTTTGAGTTCGAGTTGTTTATTATTCATATTTCACTTTTGTGCTTCTTAGTCGTTAGAGATGGATGTGTGATTTAAATCATACGGGATTGTTTTTTAGTTTTTGAGTTGGAATCGTTATTCAAATTTCACTTGTTGCCTACTGTTATCGTCATAACTTAATTGTGATAGTTAGAGATCGAATCAATTGTAGTATACCACCACCACCACCGAACATCATCAATTTGTTCTTAATTTTTTCATTTGTGTGTTTTCAAGTTCAAATACTGTCACAATTTGTTTTTAATTTTTTGGACACTTCAGTGACTTGCTTGTATTTCAGTCTCAGTTGAGAGAAAAGATGAAACTCTTCAAAGATTACGAAGAGCAGAAATCTTCCAATTCAAGGTTTATTTATTTATTAATTTATTTGTTCCAAGTTTATTGCATTTATTTTGTTAGTTATGTGAGAACGACACTTACATTCCCTTTTCTCCTAGGTATTTGTTATCTGTCTGAACAAAATCAATGTTAAGAGGCTTCACGACCTTGTCACTTCTTACCCAAGGGTTTCGCACATCTGCTCAGACTTCAATCTCCGTTCCGATCTCCCGTTTGACTGTTTTCGGCGGTTATTCACCGCTGCCGCCGAAAAAGTCGTTGATGATTGTGAAATCGATGCTAGGGTTTTGAACATCTTCTCAGCGTTCAATCTCCACTCCGAACTCCCGTGTTTTCAGCGCTTATTCACCGCTGCCGCCGGAAAAATCGTTGATGATTGTGAAGAATGATGGTGGGGAGGTGTTGTTTGATATATTATTTAGATTTCACCGTTGTTTTTTGATTTTGGATTGTTCATTATTCATTATTATTTAGATTTCACCGTTATTTTAGTTTTGATTTTGGATTGTTCATTATTCAATATTATTTAGATTTCACCGTTGTTTTTTAGTTTTGATTTTGGATTGTTCATTATTCAATATTATTTAGATTTCACCGTTGTTTTTTTGTTTCGATTTTGGATTGTTCATTATTCAATATTATTTATATTTTACCGTTATTTTCTAGTTTTGATTTTGGAATGTTCAATATGAAAATGATGAGGAGGTGTTATATATTTTTTTCGATTGTTAAATAAAGAGATTGTACGGAGGATTTGTTTGTTTTGCGAATAATAGTTAGATCCAGATTATACAGGACTTTATGTTTTAGTTTTGAGTTTGATTTGTTTTATTATTCAGGTTTCACTGTTGTCCTGTTAATTGTTAGAGATGGACATGTGATCTAAGATTATACGGGATTTCATTTTTTTAGTTTTGAATTTTATTATTCAGATTTAATTGTTGTGCTTGTTAGTTGTTACAGATGAATATGTGATTTAAATTACATGGAATTTTATTTTTAATTTTGAGTTCGAGTTGTTTATTATTCAGATTTCACTTTTGTGCTTCTTAGTCGTTAGAGATGGATGTGTGATTTAAATCATACGGGGTTGTTTTTTAGTTTTTGAGTTGGAATCGTTATTCAAATTTCACTTGTTGCCTACTGTTATCGTCATAACTTAATTGTGATAGTTAGAGATCGAATCAATTGTAGTATACCACCACCACCGAACATCATCAATTTGTTCTTACTTTTTTCATTTGTGTGTTTTCAAGTTCAAATACTGTCACAGTTTGTTTTTAATTTTTTGGACACTTCAGTGACTTGCTTGTATTTCAGTCTCAGTTGAGAGAAAAGATGAAACTCTTCAAAGATTACGAAGAGCAGAAATCTTCCAATTCAAGGTTTATTTATTTATTAATTTATTTGTTCCAAGTTTATTGCATTTATTTTGTTAGTTATGTGAGAACGACACTTACATTCCCTTTTCTCCCAGGTATTTGTTATCTGTCTGGACAAAATCAATGTTAAGAGGCTTCATGACCTTGTCACTTCTTACACGACCACCTTTGCCCGCTAGAGTTCAACTTCACACCAAGCTCTCAAGTACCATCCCTACCCAAGGATGTATGAAATATCTCATTTATTTCCGTGTATTTAAATTAATTTAATAATGTTTAAAATTAATTTATGTTTATTAGTCCAAATCAAGGTGTTAATGATTATTGTTATGGAGTAATTAAGGTGTTTTGGGAATAATTAAGGTATTTGGGGGAATGTGTGTGGAGTTTAATACTTGGTGCGACTTTAATTTGGTTGTTAACAATTGACGTTGTTTGTTTCGGTTTTGCAATAAACTTTGAGTAATGCTAAAGAATCATAAAAAAAATTCATAAAAGTCTCTATAATAACAAATGAAACTTCTTAAAAAGTTAAAAAAGTATAGCAACAGTTATGATTTGATTTGGTTGAGATTCAAAATCAAAATCCAACAAAATAAATGATGCAATTTCTATATTTTCTTGGTTTAAAATGACTCCGTTGAATGTGTGATCTAGAGTGAGTTTGGATTGTTCATTATTCCCTTGTTAGTTGTTAGTCTTGTGTTTGTTTTGGAATAGAATCATAAATATTTTTTTGATTGTTGTTTTAAGAGAGTTGTGACTGATTATGTGATTTGATTGGTACACGTGGTGAGGGTGAGGGATGATTAATGTTAGTTTGGGATTGGGGTTTAGTATAAGCATTTATGTTTATTAGTCCAAGTCAAAGTGTTTATGATTATTGTTATGGGAGTAATTAAGGTGTTTTGGGAATAATTAAGGTGTTTGGGGGAATGTGTATGGAGTTTAATACTTAGTGCGATTTTAATTTGGTTGTTAATCATTGACGTGGTTTTGTTTCGGTTTTGCAATAAATTTTTGACTAGTTATAAAAGTATAGCAAAGGTTATGATGTGATTTGATTTTTAATTTCTTGGACATTTCATTGAATTCTTTGTTGTTTTAATTAAGGTTTTTAATCTGTTATATTTCAGTCTCAGTTGAGAGAAAAGATGAAACTCTTCAAAGATTACGAAGAACAGAAATATCCCAATTCAAGGTTTATTTATTTATTTAATAAAAAAATGCATTATTTTAATATTTATATATTAATTTAATATGATAGATAAATTTAAAATCCTGAATAAATATATACCGTATAAATACTCGTTTTGAATTTTACTCGAATTTGTGAAAATTTACTTTACCAAACAAAATGGACTTGAAAGTTGAAGCATACAAATTTTATACCCGCTAATAAAATAATACGTGGGGAGGGGGTAAAAGTAAGAGGAGGCTGTATTGCGTGTTGTTGGTGCTTAAACCATATTTACACACACAATATATATACACACAACTACAAACACTATTTACTTTGGAGAGAGAGCCAGGGCAAAAGAAATGAAAATGATAATGAAGTTAGCGACAACGATGTTAGGGTTTCGCCGCACATCTTCGATCTCTATGATAAGGCGATGTCATTCGGTTGCATCTGGCGGCGGTTATTCACCGCTGCCACCGAAAAAATCGCTGATGATTGTGAAGACAAACGCAACAAGTTTGGTTCCCCTAAAGAATGATGAGGAGGAGGTGTTATATTTTTTTTTCGATTGTTAGATTAAGAGATTGTACGGAGGATTTGTTTGTTTTGCGAATAATAGTTAGATCCAGATTATACAGGACTTTATGTTTTAGTTTTGAGTTTGATTTGTTTTATTATTCAGGTTTCAATGTTGTCCTGTTAATTGTTAGAGATGGACATGTGATCTAAGATTATACGGGATTTCATTTTTTTAGTTTTGAGTTTTATTATTCAGATTTAATTGTTGTGATTGTTAGTTGTTACAGATAAATATGTGATTTAAATTACATGGAATTTTATTTTTGAGTTCGAGTTCGAGTTGTTTATTATTCAGATTTCACTTTTGCGCTTCTTAGTCGTTAGAGATGGATGTGTGATTTAAATCATACGGGATTGTTTTTTAGTTTTTGAGTTGGAATTGTTATTCAAATTTCACTTGTTGCCTACTGTTATCGTCATAATTTAATTGTGATAGTTAGAGATCGAATCAATTGTAGTATACTACCACCACCGAACATCATCAATTGGTTCTTACTTTTTTCATTTATGTGTTTTCAAGTTCAAATACTGTCACATTTGTTTTTAATTTTTTGGACACTTCAGTGACTTGCTTGTATTTCAGTCTCAGTTGAGAGAAAAGATGAAACTCTTCAAAGATTACGAAGAGCAGAAATCTTCCAATTCAAGGTTTATTTATTTATTAATTTATTTGTTCCAATTTTATTGCATTTATTTTTTTAGTTATGTGAGAACGACACATACATTCCCTTTTCTCCCAAGTATTTGTTATCTGTCTGGACAAAATAAATGTTAGAAGGCTTCACGACCTTGCCACTTCTTACACGACCACCTTTGCCCGCTGGAGTTCAACTTCACACCAAGCTCTCAAGTACCATCTGTTAATCCCAAATGACCTAACAGAATTGTAGAAGGGGGGGTTGAATACAATTCTTGATATTTCTTAAACTTAAAACAACTTACAAGTAAAAACTGAACTTAAAGTAAAAATCACAAGCACATAAATAATTTCAGTTGGATTGTTTGATGATCCAACTGAAGTGATTTTTATTGCGGAAATAATCTGTGATACAAAATGTACACAGCTGCTCAGTTACAAGAATGTAGATGTTAGATATAATTGCTAATGTTTGTTTATCAGTGTTTAAGCAACAGGTATTTACAAGAGTTTATCAGAAGCCAGTCAGAGTTTAGTTAAACTCTGACAGGGTGAAGAGTTTAATTGAAGCCGGTCAGAGTTTAGTTAAAGTCTGACAAGGTGAAAGTTGAATTAGCTGTCGGTGCAGAATTGAAGATTCTAGAAGCAATATATTCTGAAGATGGAAAGAAGCAGAATATATTGATACAGCTAAGGAGATTAGACAGAAGACTGAAGCAATCCTTAATTGATATGAATTGTATAGCTAACTTATAGGAATATCAATTAGATAAGGATTGTATGAAGCTGTGTACTATATAAACACAGATAGGTTATCCCTAGAAGGGACGCGTGAATATTGATATATTATTCTTGTAACCTAGAAGCTCTTTGTGATTCATTAACATCATAAAGAGAGAAGCTGTTAATACGATTACAGTTTTATTGATTCATAAACAGTGTTTTTAATTATTGTTATTCTCATACATACTTGATTATATTGTGTATTCGGCCTAACAATTGGTATCAGAGCCAAGGCTGTTTAATATATACAGTTTTACGATTCAAACACAGTAATAATCATGTCTGAAGAAAATCAAACTGCTTCCAAGGCTGAACAGGTTAAGCCTAATTCTGTGAGTCGATATGAAACAATCAGGGTTCCGATTCTCAGGCCTGTAGAGTATCCGATTTGGAAGGTGAAGATGACCATGTTTCTGGAGGCTACAGATCCAGAATACCTTGACAGAATTAATGATGGTCCTCATATGCCAACTAAATTGTCCCCTGTTGTTGATGGTCAAGAACAAAAGACTGTTCCAAAGGAAAAGAAAGATATGACTCCTGAGGATATCTCATCAATTGCAAAGGATGCAAAGGTTAGACATCTTCTCCACAGTGCTTTAGATAATGTTATGTCTAACAGGGTAATTGGCTGCAAAACTGCCAAAGAGATATGGGATGCTTTAGAAGTCAGATGCCAGGGAACAGGTGCTATTAAGAAGAACAGAAAAACAATACTCACACAGGAGTATGAGCACTTTGATTCAAGAACTAATGAAACCTTGACTGAGACTTATGACAGATTTTGCAAACTGTTGAACGATCTGTCTCTGGTAGATAAAGAATATGAACTTGAAGAGTCCAATCTCAAGTTTCTGTTATCTCTACCTGAAAAGTGGGATTTAAAGGCAACAACAATCAGAGATAATTATGATCTTGCTGATACAGATCTTGATGAAATCTATGGATTGTTAAAGACTCATGAACTTGAGATAGAACAAAGAAACAGGAGGTCAAGCAAGAAGACAAAATCTGTTGCTCTCAAAGTCGAGGAGAAGCCCATCAAGAAGGAATCATCAAGGAAGAAAGCCAAGGGAAAGGCTTTAGTGATCAAATCTGAGAGTGAGTCATCAAACTCTGATGATGATTCAAACTCTGATGAAGCTTCTGATTCTGAGGATGATGAAGAGGAGATGATGCAAATGGCTGCCTTGATGGTCAAGACATTTAAGAAGATGGGATTCAAGAACTTCAAGAAGGGTAAAAGATTCTCAAGGAGAGATTCAAATTCTGAGAAGAAGAATTTCAGAAAGTCTGATGGAAGGGATACCAAGTCAGGTAAGAAGGACAAATCTGAGATCCAGTGCTACAAGTGCAAAGAGATGGGTCACTATGCTCCAGAGTGCAAGAAAGGAAGAACTGAAAAAGCACTCATCTCTAAAGGCAAAGACTGGGCAGATACTTCAGATTCTGATGATGGAGTGAATTATGCACTCATGGCAACTATCAAAGATGAAGTTGAGTCATCAGAAAATAAGGTACCTCTAACTACTTATGCTTATGATACTGATAATATTTCTGAATTAAGAATTTATCTTAAGAATATACATGTCAGTTATAGGGATCAGACTTTAGAGAATGAGAGGATTAAATCTGAGAATCTTAGTCTTAAAGAAAGAAACAAGTTTCTTGAAAGAGAACTTGTGAATATGAAGCAGATTCAAAAAGAAAGAGATGATGCTGTTTATGTAGAACAGGAGTTGCTGAAAAGATATAAGCAACTAGAATCTGATTTAGAGAAGGAAAGGAAAATAATCAAGACTTGGACAGATTCTGGAAGAGACACTCATCAAGTGTTTCAGACTGATTCTGTAGGTTTAGGTTATTGTGAAAATGATGAACTTAGGTGAAAGGCATATGTTTAGGCCTATTAATATTCCGAGGAAACAACTTAATTTAAACAAGTATGTAATAAGTAAATAATAAGTTAATATGTCACAGGAATCTCAGATAGTCTTATCTGTCAAGAGAATGAGAAATTAAAGTCATCTACAGACTTGAAGTTATTCTACATTGAAAGAAGTTCAATTTATTGTTCAAGCCTCAGTGAAGTATTCAAGTTAGTGGATTTACTACAGTGACAGAGATTTCCAGATGGTGACGGAAGAAGTACAGGATCAGAGTTTTGTCAAAGCTCAAGTAAAGAAGCCACAGCTTTAAATGTTTTAAAGATGAAGAATTATCATTGAAGTCAGTTATTCATGAAACCAGACAGTGCATCGAATGACGACATCAATCAGTGGAATTCAATCATCTATATTCAGTGGTTTTCAGAAGAGGGAAGAATGCTAGTGTTTAAAGATATCTTATTTGATTTATTAATTTAATTTAATTAATAAATTAATTCTATCAGAATTAATTTATTTATTAAATTAATTAGGTTAGTAGTTTAAATTATTTATTAACTTAATTCTATTTAAGAGAATTAATTTAATCTATAATTTAATCTAACTAATTTAAATTAAAAGGATTTTCTGAAATATGTACTAGTATGACCTGCTTTATTAATTCTAATAAACTCGGTATGACCTTGATGAGAAAGCTCGGTATGACCTATCTCTTTAGGTTCTACCGAATTATTCATTAGGTCATATTGAGTCAATTCACAGGTCATACTAAGTATTTTGCTTCAGGTCATACTAAGTATTTTGCTTCAGGTCATACAAAGTGCTTTTTAGGTTCTACCGAGAGTTGGTGGTTTGGCTTAGGTCATACCGGACGTTTTGAGCTAGGTCATACTGACCATACCAGGTTCTACCGAAGTCTTTTTCAGGTCATACTAGGCTTATTTGGTTTAGTATTAATTGAAAGCAGAAGAGAAAAGGCAAAGCAGTTGTTGAATTGAAAAGACACAGAAGCATTTACTGAAGAACAAAAGCTCAAGCATTTAATCTTACATCTCTTCAAGAAATTAATTCTAGTTTGTATTGTTAAATCCAAACCACTAGAATTTGATTACTTGTATTGCTTTGACTATCTAGCGGATTTTTATCCCTAGAACGAATCTTAAATTATCAAATCTTGTTAAATCATTTTATTACAAATATAGATAAATTCATGTCGAATTTATTCTAGATTTGTTTTAATTTATTTAAGATTCAATCTTGTACTCAGTATCATTTGTAACACCCTTCAAGTTTAATATAAGTTTATTTAACTTGAATCTTGTTTCATTTAATTCCGCACTTATTTGTTCTTAAACAGTTCTATTCAAAAAGGACAAATTCGATAAAACGGTATTGTTTGTATTCAACCCCCCTTCTACAAACATATCAGGACCTAACAATTGGTATCAGAGCCTTTTGATTGTTATACAAATCAAAGATCCAATTGTTTTGAGATTTTTCTTTTAAACTCTGATTTTTTATTTAAATTCTAAAAATCTCAAAAGATGTCTACTACACAGAAAGTGGGGACAGTTAAAATCCCAATATTCAGCAAGGAGCATTATCCAATGTGGAAGAAGAAAATGCTCCTATTTCTTAAGGTTGCAAATCCTAAATACTTGGATGTGCTGAAGAGTGGTCCCAAACTTCCTATGATTATTGATCCTGAAGTTGTTGAGGATAATGTTGTGACTAGGGCTGCTAGAATGTACCCTAAAGATCCCAAGGAATACACTCCTGATGAGAAAGAGGATGTTACCTTGGATTCCTGTCTTCAGTTGATCCTTATTGAGAGTCTTGATCCTATCATGCATAATCATGTCCTAAATTGTGAAACTGCCAAACATATTTGGGGAACCATAGAGATAATCAATGAGGGGACAGAAGAAGTTAGGGAGAATATGCTGGAAATTCTCACTTCACAATATGAGCATTTCAGATCAAACCCTGGTGAAGGTATCTCTCAGGTTTTTGAGAGATACAACAAATTAATCAATGATCTGAATCTCAATGGGAAGCACTACACCAACAAAGAGATTAACAAGAAGTTCCTTCTTACCCTTCCACCTCATTTGGAGCACAAAATTTCTGCCATTAGAGAAGCAAGAGATATGAATGAGATTGCTTTGGAGAGATTGTATGGTGTGCTAAAGACCTATGAGCTGGAGCAGATTCAACAGAAGGAGCTGTATGGAACTGGAAGGATTGTTGGTACCTCCACTGCATTGGCTGCTGAAGTCCCACAGAAACTGGAAGTGAAGGCTGTTCAACCTTCCAGTTCTCACATGAATGTTATTGATGCTGAATATGGATTAACATCCATTGATCAATCTGGTGGTGACTTCTATTCTTTGGAAGAACTTGATCAGCTGGAGGATGGTGATTTGGCTTTGATAGTCAGAAAGTTTGGGAAGTTTAGATTCAAGAGGAATCCCAATCTTAAGTTCAGACCCAGATTTCAGAGAGGTGGATCTTCATCTTCAAGTGGCACAAGGGGTGGCTACAAAACTGGAACTGTGGAAAGAAGTATAATCAGATGCTACAATTGCAATGAGTTGGGTCACTTTGCTACTGAATGCAGAAAGCCAAAGCAAGTGACTAGAAACACATTTGATTCTAGCAAGAAGAACAAGATTGGGAAAGCTTATGTTGCTGAGGGAAAGAGTTGGGATGACACTGACAGTGATGAAGAAGCAGGTGAGATTGGGAACCTTGCTTTAATGGCTAAAGAGGAAAGCACTTCATCCAGATACATGTCAGAGGTAACCTTTACTGATGCTGAAATGATTTATCATCTTGGTGGCACCATAAGTTGTGCACGCACTGAAAATGATAGAATAAATCTTTTAAACACAAATCTTGAAAAGGAATTAAAAGATTTGAAACTTGTGCATGTTAATCAGGATGAACTTAATGAGAAAATTGCTTTTCTGGAGAATAGGGTTAAATGTTATATTCAACTGGAAACCATTCTTAAGAAAGAGATTAGTGAGCTGAAGACTAAAGCTAATGCTTATTTCAGTTCTTGTAAGACTGCTAAAGAAATTCTCAATAAGCAAGCTGTTGGTAATCATGTCAGTATAGGTTATGATTATAATGAGGCTATAGGATTGCTTGGTATTAATACACCTTGTAGAGTCAGAGAAGAAGGAAAGGTTGTTCCTTATATTCTTAAGGGTATTAAAACACCCTTCTGTAAGGAGTCTGAGGCAGAGCCTCTGAATGAATCTTCTATCATTATTGCTGAGGAGATTCATGAAGAAGATGTTGCCTTAGAAGCTGAGCAATCCAAAAAGTGTGTATCTGATATTCCAGTCAAAGTTGCTTCAACTAAAAAGACTAAATCAGATATCCATAAGTTGGATCAAAACAACTGTAGAACTAACATGCCTGCTATTAATTCTTCTCATAAAGCATGTGGTGTGAGTAATTGCATGTCTTGTGCTTTTAATGTTATGTATGCTTTCTTTAATAAAAAGCATGTATCTAGTGATAAGACTGCTCCACGTCAACATGTTAATAGTAAGAAGCATGTTAAAGCTAAGACTGCTAATCCTCCTAATATTAAAGTGGATTCATTTATCCCTAAGCCTACTCAGAAATGTGTTAAGGCTGGCTATAAATGGAAACGCTCTTATGTGAAAGAGGTTGAAGTAGGTTTAGTTAGAAATGTTGTTTTGCCTGACAAAGGCCAGTTTTTTAAGTATGCCGGACCCAATCAATTTTGGGTTCCGAGGAAGGACTAATCAATCTGATATTGCAGGGAGTTAAACAGGTAAACCGTGTTATGTGGATTCTTGACAGTGGTTGTTCAAGGCATATGACCGGAGATAGAGCCCTGCTATCAGATGTGGTTGTGAAAGCTGGCCCAGTAGTTACCTTTGGAGATAACAGCAAGGGTATTACGAAAGGATATGGCTGTTTGAAGTACGGAAATGTTATCATTGAAGATGTTTCATTTGTGGAAGGTCTGACGTTCAATCTTCTCAGCATCAGTCAGTTCTGTGACAGAGGATATGCTGTTTCCTTTGAAAGAGAGAAGTGTCAGATCACTCACAAGAAGAATGGAAAGCCTGCTCTTCAAGGAGTAAGGAAAGGTGACTTGTTCATAGCTGATCTGAACTCGGGATTCAAAGATGAAGTGAATTGTTTTTATGCTAAAGCTTCATCAGATGATAGTTGGCTATGGCACAAGAAGATGTCTCACCTTAACTTCAAAACTATGAACTCTTTAGTCAAGAGGGAATTAGTTAGAGGTTTGCCTCAAATGGAATTTACACAGGCAGGACTGTGTGAGGCATGTCAGAAAGGAAAGTCAAAGAAAGCGTCTCACAAGGGCACTGACACATCTTCAATAACTGAACCTCTTCAGCTACTGCATATGGATTTGTTTGGTCCAGTTAATGTGATGTCCATGTCAAAGAAACAATATGCACTTGTGATTGTTGATGACTATTCGAAATATACATGGGTTTTATTCCTACATTCCAAGGATGAGACCCCATTTCTGGTGATTGGCCATGTGAAGTTGATTGAGCTGGATTATAGATTCCCTGTTAGAGCCATAAGGTCAGATAATGGTACAGAATTCAAGAATGCCATTCTGAATGACTTTTGTGCTGATAAAGGAATAACAAGACAGTATTCTGCCCCTAGAACTCCTCAACAAAATGGAGTAGTGGAAAGAAAGAATCGTACATTGATTGAAGCTGCTAGGACTATGTTAAGTGAGTCCAAACTTCCAATGTACTTTTGGGCTGAAGCAGCGAATACAGCTTGTTATACTCAGAATCGAACTTTAATCAACAAAGACCTAATGAAGACTCCGTATGAGATCATGAACAACAAGAAACCAACTGTCAAGTACTTTCATGTATTTGGAGCAAAATGCTTTGTACTTTTAGATGAAAATGTTAAACGTGGCAAGTTTGAGGCCAAGGCACAAGAAGCTATTTTTGTTGGTTATTCCAGAAGATCTTACAGGGTTTATGTGGTGGGTAGTCACACAGTAAAGGAAAGTGTCAATGTTACTTTTGATGACACTAAGTTCCCCAATATCCAAAAAGAAGATTCATCTGAAGAGCTGAAGTTTGATAACTTGCCAGACTCAGAATCAGATGATGAAGCCCCACCTGAAGTTATTGCTGGTAATGATAATAACAATGATGATAATGATCCTGGTGATGGTGGTGGAAACACTGGTAACAATGGAGATACCACCAGCACTGGAGAAGGATCATCAAGGCAAACAGGCAACAACTCAGGGGGAGCAAATGAAGGATCAGCTAGTCACTCACAACATCAAAATGAATTTCAAGGTGAATCATCAAGATCAAATCTTCCAAGACAGACTGTTTGGAATAGAGCTCATCCTTTTGAGCTGATCATTGGTGATCCAGATGTTGGAGTTAAAACTAGAAGAGCTTCTCAGAATGAATGTCTTTTCTCAGCATTTTTATCTAAAATGGAGCCAAAGAAAACTGAGGAAGCACTTACTGATCCAGATTGGGTGATTGCTATGCAAGATGAACTCAATCAGTTTGAACAACAACAAGTCTGGAAGCTGGTACCCAGGCCAAAGAACAAGAAAGTAGTTGGTACTAGATGGGTATACAGGAACAAGCTAGATGAGGATGGCATTGTTACTAGGAACAAGGCAAGACTGGTTGCACAAGGGTACTCTCAAGCTGAAGGCATTGATTATGATGAAACCTATGCACCAGTGGCTAGACTTGAGGCCATCAGGATGTTCTTAGCATTTGCTGCTTACTCCAATTTTAAAGTCTATCAAATGGATGTTAAGAGTGCATTCCTGAATGGTGAACTTGATGAAGAAGTGTATGTGGAACAGCCCCCTGGCTTTGAAAATCAGGAACTGCTGGACTTTGTGTACTTTCTCTTCAAGGCTATCTATGGTCTCAAACAAGCCCCAAGAAAATGGTATGACACTCTCTCTGGTTTTCTTTTAGAAAATGGTTTTGTTAGAGGTATCATAGACAAAACTCTTTTTTCAAAGAAACACAAAAGTGATATGATATTAGTCCAAGTCTATGTGGATGACATCATATTTGGGTCTACTAATGATAATCTCTGTAAGAGATTTGCTGAGCTAATGCAGAGTAAGTTTGAAATGAGTATGATGGGTGAGCTGAAGTTCTTTCTTGGATTGCAAGTAAGTCAAAGGTCAAATGGTATATTTATTTGTCAATCCAAGTATCTCAAAGAACTTCTCAAGAAGTATCACATGGAGGACTCAGCATCAGCAAGGACTCCATCTGCAACAGCCGTCAAACTTGGAGCTTCTGACAAATCTATCAAGGTAGATGTTACAAGCTACAGAGGTATGATTGGCTCCTTACTCTATCTTACTGCTAGTAGACCAGATATTATGTATGCTACATGCTTGTGTGCAAGGTTCCAAGCGGACCCTAGAGATGTTCATCTCGTTGCTGTGAAAAGAATCTTGAGATATCTTAAGGGTACACCTAATCTAGGTATCTGGTACCCTAAAGATTCTGGTTTTAATCTTGTTGGATATACAGATTCTGATTATGCAGGTAGTGTTGTGGATAGAAAGAGTACCTCTGGGAGTTGTCAATTCCTAGGAGGTAGGTTGATTTCCTGGTATAGCAAGAAACAGCAAACAGTTTCCAATTCAACAGCAGAAGCTGAATATATTGCTGCTGGAAGCTGTTGTGCTCAGATCTTATGGATAAGGAATCAATTAAAGGACTACGGCTTTGCATTAGACAAAATTCCCATATTTTGTGATAATACAAGTGCCATAGCAATCTCCAACAACCCTGTGCAGCACTCGAGAACAAAGCACATTGATATCAGGTATCATTTTATCAGAGAGCATGTTATGAATGGAACAGTGGAGTTGCACTTTGTACCCACTGAAGAACAGACTGCAGATATTTTCACTAAATCTGTTGACGAATCCACATTTATCAAGTTAGTTGGTAAATTGGGTATGTTGAACAGTCTTAGTGATTGATAATATCTCCAGGTTTGTTCTTAACTAAATCATTTTCTCTTGTTGATTTTGAGATGGTAAATATTGCCAATCCATGTTTATTGTATAAAGCTTGTTAATTTAAATGTTCTGAATAATTTAATTTCTTTAAAAAAAATATTTTTCTCATTTTCCATGGAGAAATGTATTTTTATTGAAATTTTACTTATTTAGACTCATTTAAGTTATTTTCAGATTATAAAATTTTTTGTTCGAATTTTTATGCAAGTCTAGGTAGTTTTGTGTTTTTAATTTATTTTATGCAGTAGGTTTTTATACTGATAGCAGTTTGTCTGTGAATATTGTGTTTTTTGATAACTTCTGATTGCATTTTGTCTCGGTATGACCCTCTAGAGGTCATATTGACTTGTTTTTAAATAATGTTATTAGTTTTATTTGTAATAAAACTCGGTATGACCCCCAGGATTGGTCATATTGGTTTTGTTGTTAATTATTTAATTCCAAAAACTCGGTATGACCTCTGCTGTGGTCATATTGGTTTTATTTTGTTAATTATTCAATAGTTTTTCTTATTTTCTCGGTATGACCTAGACTGTGCTCGGTATGACCTCAACCAAAAACTCGGTATGACCTCCCTTTAGGTCATACCGAGCTCTTCAGATTCTATTGCCTATAAATACTGAGCACCCAAGGTCATACTCTTCTCATTCCTCTCTAACTCAAGTTTTTACTTAGTTAACTTTGCTCTAGTTTGTGTTTTATTCTTAGAACAACGAACTATTGCAAATTTTTCTTGTGAATTTCTTGGGATTTTATTTCTTTGCTGATTAATATTATTAATTGCTGGTTCTTTATTATTATTATTATTATTATTTTTTTTATTATTATTAAATTTCTAATGGCTGCTGAGTTTGTTGTTGAACGTTTTAATAATTACAATGGCTATTTTGATCCCCTTAAGTGTTCTGTTGAACGTTTTAGACCGTGGATTCGTTTTTTAAATGAACAATCAATTGTTAGCTATGCTATCACTGCTTCTGTTGATTTAAAGATTGAACCCCTTCGTCTATTATGCTTAACTGCTGTTGTTGCTGAAGATAAACAATCTTTCACATTCACTATTTCTGATCATCAGTACACAGTAACTAAGGAGATCTTTTGTCAAGTGCTTCATTTTCCACTTGATAACTTTGTTAGATTCCCTACTGATCCTGAGTTAGTTCAATTTTTCTCTAGTATTGATTACCAAGGGAATATTGTTCTTCCTCGGTTGAATAAGGGGAATCTAGCTTGTGAGTGGGATTTGTTCTTTGACTGTTTAGCTAAAGTTTTTAGTAATTCTACCAAAAACAACTTTCCAACCATCACTTCTCTACTGCAAAACATTGCCTTTGCTGCTGTTTTTAACCTGAGGTTGGACATAGGAACTCTTGTGTGGGATCTCTTGATAAGGAGGATTTTCAATTACCCTAGAGATATTGAAACTGGAAAGAAAGTTAGATGCTTTTATTCTCGTTTCCTTTCTCTAGTGTTGAATCATGTTCTTTCTGATGAACATAAAACCCTTTTTCAAAACACTCCTTTTCAAGTCCCCGCACATACTAATCCTCTCATTTATTCATCTTTGTCCACAAGCTCCAAGTCTGGAAGGAGACCCCTAGTTCCACAATCTTATCTGCGAGAGATTTTGCAACCACAGTTACCCTTACTCTTTATTGAACATCCAGTGGTTGGATCCTCGTCAGCAGGAACTTCAATGGCACCTCCTAACACTATGGCACTTCAGGTAATATATCCTCTCTCAACTGCTCCACTAACCCAAGAGGTTCTTAGGATTGACCAAGGGATTGTAGAACCACAATCTCTGTCCCAGGTCATACAGCCATACACAGAGTCACATCCAATGACCGCTCCCCTAGAACTTTCAGCTACAACAAGATCAGAAGAGCAACTTGAAATAGATGTTAATGTGAGTGATCCCACAGCTCTGCCTCCACCACTAAAGAAGAGAAGAACACTACTTGAGGCACCTGTTAGCCAGTCTGTATCCTCCCAAAAGGATATGGATTCTCAAACGGCCAATGAACAGTTACTAGAGACATCCTCTCAACAGGATGAATCTATTGAAATTCGCCATCAGGCCATGGCATTCTGTACAGAGTCAAGCACACTCCCATTACTCACAATGGGAGAAAACACTTCTGAATCAATAGTAGAGACTCTTGCACAGGACACTCAGAGAGGAGAGCACATAGGAATGCTTGATGAAACAGTGCCTACCATTGTCACGGTAGAAGAGCCTTCACAGGCTTCAGAGGGAAAATCTGGTTCTTCGCCCCCAATAATAGAATCATTTTCTCCCCTCCCAGAGGGAACATCTCTGGCTCCCCTAAGGGATTCTTCACTCGCAGTTTCAACTGGAGAAAGTGAAGGGCAACATGGTAAGTCTATATCTGAAGCAATTCAGTTTTCAATTTCTAATGAATATTTGGATTCTACCATGGACTGGGATTCGCGAACTCCCATTGCACCACCAGTGACCTCTCAAGAAGGGGCTATGGTGATTTTTTCTGCAGGTACTTCAACTCCAACAATGGATAAACAGCTAGTGGTTAGTTCTGAGAGACAAACACAGAGCGATACACAAGCACGTGAGGTGAGTGAAACACCATCGAGAGAAATTGAGATGAGTGCACACAATGACACATACACTGCTTCATTATTGGCTCAAATAGCTGGTTTACAGAAACAACTTCAAGAGACCCAGGCTGAAAAGGAAATTCTCAAAGCACAAGTGGTTGAACGATCTACTTCTTCCACCTCTGTAACTAATCAGCTGGGTTCCATTAGAGATGAATTGGAAGGAGTGAAGGTCACATTGGTCCCAAAGATGAATGCTATTCAAGAATCACAAGTGTTTATGGCTTCAGATATGTCAGAGCTCCTAGTTTCTAATGCTGAGATCAGGGAGGCTATCAAACAGATTCCTATGATTTCAACCAAAGTAGACTCCGTTCAAGATACTATTGATGAAAATCAGTACTACAATGATGAGAGGTTTACCAAGATTGAAGGAGGGATGCAACATCTGAACGAGGGCATGAAACATTTGTATAATATGATCAAGGTCACACATCAACCCACTGCTGAACAAAAGAAATTCTTTGAGGGTGATGATGATGAAGGGGACAATGGTGACAGGGATGGTGAAGGAGAAAGGGAAGGTACAAAGGAGGATCCTAAAACTGATAAAGTTAAATCTTTAGAGGATTCCTCAACTAAGGGGGAGAATAAGGAGAAGGAGTTACAAGGAGGAGAAGCTGGAGGTTCTGGTTCTGCAAAGGACAAAGGGAAGCAGAAGTTAACTTTTTCTGATGCTGACTACTATCAAGGTGATGAGGGAGTATTTGATGATGTTGAATCTGAAGCCCCTGAAGATATCTTTGGTGAGGTAGAAGTTGAAGGAGAGGCTGACTATGCTGACTGGGAAGATGAACCTATAGTGGATCCTGCCTTTGAAGCTGAGTTGGTAAGGCAAAAGGCTGATTTGAAGAGGAGAGAGGAGGAAAATGCAAAAGTATCTGACATCATCTCCAAGCATATTGTCATTCAAAAAGCTGAGCAACAAGAAAAACAAAGACTTCACAATCTGAAGGTCAGTGATAGAAAGTTATATGTAAGGCTCAAGCAAGGAGTAGAATGGGACAAAGCTAGAGAAATGTTTGCACATCAAGAAGGAATTAATAATGATGCAAAGTTTCTTGGGATGTTGGAAAGGTACAAACAGGTCAATCCAGACAACACTGTATATATGAAAGCTCTTCATGCAGAGATTTCAAGGATAACAACTGGATTTGACAGAGTTAGAGAGGAGTTGAAGATATATGTTTACACTCATAATGAGGGAACGTTCTTGGTGTCTCTCAATCTTCTGGAAAGCAGAACTCTCTCTGAACTATGGGTTTTCATGTGCAAGGTAAAAAGATCTTCTCCATTAGCTGAGCTGCTGCATGATCAGCTAAGAGACTTTGCAATGAAGGCTAGTCCTCAAGTTGTGGATGTGCCATATGAAGTTAAATTCTATAAAGGAAGGGCACTACAAACTTGTGGTATGGACCCCATCTCTTTGAAAGATTATCCTGCCAGGCATCTTGTCTATATGGAGAATATGTTGAGGACAACAGGGTTTGCTACACAAGAGAAGACAGAAGTTGCTGATTTGATTCAAGACTATTGCATTGCTAATATCAAGAGATATCAACAAATGAAGAATAGGCTGAAGAAAGTCACAGCTCAACCTGTCAGACCTAGTGGTATTACTTCTGAATCTGATCGTATTCTGGACAAGGATTTGCTTGAAGCACTTGAAGAAGGAGAGATGATGGAGTCTGAAATTTGAAGAAGCTCTAGTCTGTAAATGTTATATGTATAGAGCTTAGGTATTTCAAGATAGGATCAATGTAAACATGTGTTCAGTCTAGAGGAACATCTATCTTGTATTTATCTTTAATGTTTGAATCTGGAAAATGTTAAATGAAATCCAGAACTTTTCTTGTTATTTACTTGGCTCTTAAAAGTCATTTCTATTTCTTGTTTAAGTTAGTTGAGTTATCCTCTAGGTATTTGATTGTTATTCTCTAACAAACAAATAGGGGGAGATTGAAAGGCATATGTTTAGGCCTATTAATATTCCGAGGAAACAACTTAATTTAAACAAGTATGTAATAAGTAAATAATAAGTTAATATGTCACAGGAATCTCAGATAGTCTTATCTGTCAAGAGAATGAGAAATTAAAGTCATCTACAGACTTGAAGTTATTCTACATTGAAAGAAGTTCAATTTATTGTTCAAGCCTCAGTGAAGTATTCAAGTTAGTGGATTTACTACAGTGACAGAGATTTCCAGATGGTGACGGAAGAAGTACAGGATCAGAGTTTTGTCAAAGCTCAAGTAAAGAAGCCACAGCTTTAAATGTTTTAAAGATGAAGAATTATCATTGAAGTCAGTTATTCATGAAACCAGACAGTGCATCGAATGACGACATCAATCAGTGGAATTCAATCATCTATATTCAGTGGTTTTCAGAAGAGGGAAGAATGCTAGTGTTTAAAGATATCTTATTTGATTTATTAATTTAATTTAATTAATAAATTAATTCTATCAGAATTAATTTATTTATTAAATTAATTAGGTTAGTAGTTTAAATTATTTATTAACTTAATTCTATTTAAGAGAATTAATTTAATCTATAATTTAATCTAACTAATTTAAATTAAAAGGATTTTCTGAAATATGTACTAGTATGACCTGCTTTATTAATTCTAATAAACTCGGTATGACCTTGATGAGAAAGCTCGGTATGACCTATCTCTTTAGGTTCTACCGAATTATTCATTAGGTCATATTGAGTCAATTCACAGGTCATACTAAGTATTTTGCTTCAGGTCATACTAAGTATTTTGCTTCAGGTCATACAAAGTGCTTTTTAGGTTCTACCGAGAGTTGGTGGTTTGGCTTAGGTCATACCGGACGTTTTGAGCTAGGTCATACTGACCATACCAGGTTCTACCGAAGTCTTTTTCAGGTCATACTAGGCTTATTTGGTTTAGTATTAATTGAAAGCAGAAGAGAAAAGGCAAAGCAGTTGTTGAATTGAAAAGACACAGAAGCATTTACTGAAGAACAAAAGCTCAAGCATTTAATCTTACATCTCTTCAAGAAATTAATTCTAGTTTGTATTGTTAAATCCAAACCACTAGAATTTGATTACTTGTATTGCTTTGACTATCTAGCGGATTTTTATCCCTAGAACGAATCTTAAATTATCAAATCTTGTTAAATCATTTTATTACAAATATAGATAAATTCATGTCGAATTTATTCTAGATTTGTTTTAATTTATTTAAGATTCAATCTTGTACTCAGTATCATTTGTAACACCCTTCAAGTTTAATATAAGTTTATTTAACTTGAATCTTGTTTCATTTAATTCCGCACTTATTTGTTCTTAAACAGTTCTATTCAAAAAGGACAAATTCGATAAAACGGTATTGTTTGTATTCAACCCCCCTTCTACAAACATATCAGGACCTAACATTAGGTTTAAAGACAAGGTTAAGGTAAAACCACAACTTAAACCTGTGAAATTTGTTCCAGAAGCCAATAAGTTAAAATCTGTTGTAATAAGGGAAGCTGATATGGAATCAGATGAATCTTGTGACAAACAGGAAAATATTATAACAGAAAAACTTATGGAAATAGAAGCTGTTAGAAAACCAGTAAAAACTTGTGAAAAACAGGTTAATGTTGGCTTGATGACAGGAAAACAGTTCAATCACAAGCTAAAAGAGGTAAAGTCTTCCATGAAACCTAAAGGTTCCAAGAGAAATAGGAATGGAAAAGTAGGCATAAATAATAGAAATAATAATATGCCTAATGCTAGTGCCTCAAGAAAAACATGTTACAGTTGTGGTAGTTCTAATCATCTTGCTAGATTTTGCACTAAGAACAAACATATTAATACTTTACCTTCTACATCAGAAGTAAAGAATGATTATGTTAGAGTAAAACCACAGACTTTATGCAAACATTGTGGGAGCACTTGGCATTCTATTTACACATGTAAGAGTTATCATGCAATTTATCATAACTATTATGAGCTAAAACCCAACTTGAAATGGGTTAGAGCAAACTCTGCTAGTGTAAAATCTGACAATGTTAGTTTAAACTCTGATAATACAGATTCCGCTGCAAAAGCTAACACTGTTAAGAAGGACAAAGGATCCAAGCAAGTCTGGATCCTTAAAACTAACACTTAGTGTTTGTTTGTGATTGCAGGGTATAATAGAGAGCACACTTATCTTGGACAGTGGTTGCTCAGGACATATGACTGGAAACAAAGCCCTGCTATCAGACTTTGAGGAGAAGGCTGGCCCAAAAGTTTCCTATGGAGATGGCAACATAGGACACACTCTGGGATATGGCAATATCAATCTTGGAAGTGTCATCATCACAAATGTAGCTCTAGTCTCAGGACTCAAGCATAATCTGTTATCTGTGAGTCAAATCTGTGACAGAGGAAACCATGTAGATTTTCATAGTGAATACTGTGAAGTTATCAGTAAATCTACTGGAAAAGTTGTTCTAGTTGGACACAGACGCAACAACATTTATGAAGCAAGTTTGGTAACAAACTCTGATGGGAGTACAGTGTGTCTGACTGCAAAGATGTCAAATGAAGAGAGTTGGAATTGGCACAAGAAGCTCTCTCATCTCAATTTGAACAACATTAATGAACTTATTAGAAAGGATCTTGTAAGAGGACTTCCAAAATCAATACTGAATCTAGATGGTCTATGTGATTCTTGTCAAAAGGCCAAGCAAAGGAAGTCATCTTTCAAGAGCAAATCTGAATCTTCAGTAGTGGAACCTTATCATCTTCTACATGTTGATCTCTTTGGACCAGTGAATGTGATGTCCATGGGCAGAAAGAAATATGCTCTAGTAATTGTTGATGAATATACTAGATATACATGGGTGTATTTCTTGTTAAAGAAGGATGAAACTGCTCAAATTCTGATGGATCATGTAAATCTACTGGACAAAGGATCACAGCACAAAGTAAAAATAATAAGGAGTGATAATGGAACTGAATTCAGAAACTCAATAATGGAAGCTTTCTGCAAGGAAAGAGGAGTCAAACAAGAATTTTCTGCACCTGGAACTCCACAGCAAAATGGTGTAGTTGAAAGAAAGAACAGAACCTTAATTGAAGCTGCCAGAACTATGCTAGATGAAGCAAAATTGCCAACTTATTTCTGGGCAGAAGCTGTTCAAACTGCTTGTTTTACTCAAAATGCTACTCTGATCAACAAGCATGGAAAAACACCATATGAGATGGTGAAAAACAAGAAGCCAAATTTGAAATATTTTCATATATTTGGATGCAAATGCTTTGTGTTGAAGACTCATCCTGAACAGTTGACCAAGTTCGAGTTAAAAGCTGATGAAGGAATCTTTGTTGGCTATCCATTGTCAACAAAAGCATTCAGAGTTTACAATCTGAGAACAAAGGTGATCATGGAATCCATACATGTGTCGTTTGATGACAAGAAAATAATTGGACTTGAAGACAAGGATGGATATGATCAACTACGTTTTGAAAATGAAGATCTATTCTCTGATAATATAAACTCTGATGAAGCAGGGTTGACAAACTCTGACGAAGCATACTCTGAACCTCTACTGGTAAATACTGGAGAAACTGGAAATTCTCAAATTGAACAAATTAGAGAACCAGTTGAGGGGGAGCGTGAAGAAGCTCAACAAGACACAGCAAGTGAGTCAGTTGAGGAAACTGATTTAAACTCTGACAGCTCAAACACTGAGCCATCCAACTCAGGGGGAGCCTCAGATAATGCAGAAAGTCAACATATGAATCAGGAGAGCATGGATCAAGGGGGAGGATTCAATAATGATGCAAGAAACCACTTACCAACAGCAAGAAAGTGGACACAGGCACACACACCTGATCTCATAATTGGAGATCCTGATGCTAGTGTGAGAACTAGAAGTGCAACAAACAATGAGTGTCTGTATCATGCTTTCTTGTCTCAAACAGAACCAAAGAAAGTGGAGGAAGCTCTTCAAGATGCTAATTGGATTACAGCAATGCAAGAAGAGTTAAATGAATTTGAAAGAAATGAAGTCTGGACACTTGTACCTAGACCAAAGAACAGATCAATAGTAGGTACAAAGTGGGTTTTCAGAAACAAGACTGACAGTGAAGGTGTGATTACAAGAAACAAGGCTAGACTTGTGGCTAAAGGTTATTCACAACAGGAAGGAATTGATTATGATGAAACCTTTGCTCCAGTTGCAAGATTGGAGGCCATAAGAATTTTTCTGG
Organism: Heracleum sosnowskyi; assembly: GCA_030848705.1. Taxonomy (NCBI): domain Eukaryota; kingdom Viridiplantae; phylum Streptophyta; class Magnoliopsida; order Apiales; family Apiaceae; genus Heracleum; species Heracleum sosnowskyi. Next base: position 95,251,697 of record CM061244.1, read on the forward strand.
CCTATGCTGCACACAAGAAGTTTAAAGTCTTTCAGATGGATGTAAAGAGTGCTTTTCTCAATGGGAAGCTTGAAGAAGAAGTGTTTGTTGAACAACCACCAGGATTTGTAGATTCCAAGCATCCAGATTATGTCTACAGGCTTGACAAGGCATTATATGGACTAAAGCAAGCACCAAGAGCATGGTATGAAACTCTTGCTCAGTTTCTTTTAGAAAGTGGGTTCACAAGAGGTACAATTGATAAAACCTAGTTTTATTTCAATTCTGGTGATGATTTGCTTTTAGTTCAAATTTATGTAGATGATATTATTTTTGGATCTACTAATGACAAACTTTGTAAGAAGTTTGCAAAGCTTATGCAATCCAGGTATCAAATGAGCATGATGGGAGAGCTTAGTTACTTTCTAGGCTTACAAGTAAAGCAAACAGATGATGGTATTTTTATCAATCAAGCAAAGTATACCAGAAATCTTCTAAAGAAATTTGGTATGCTTGATAGCTCATCTGCTACAACTCCCATGGCTACAGCAACGAAGCTTGACAAAGACACAGGAGCCTCAGTAGATATGACTAACTACAGAGGAATGATAGGGTCTCTACTGTATCTTACTGCAAGTAGACCTGATATCATGTATGCAACATGTCTTTGTGCAAGATTTCAAGCAGATCCCAGAGAGCCTCATCTAACAGCTGTAAAAAGGATTTTCAAATATCTCAAAGGAACCATAACCTTGGGTTTGTGGTATCCTAGAGAATCAGAGTTTAAGTTAATTGGTTACTCTGATGCAGATTTTGCAGGCTGTAAGATAGACAGAAAAAGTACAAGTGGAAGCTGTCAATTTTTAGGTGACAGATTGGTTTCTTGGTATAGTAAGAAACAGAAATCAATTTCTACATCCACTGCAGAAGCAGAGTATATAGCAGCTGGTAGCTGTTGTGCACAGATTTTATGGATGAAGAATCAATTGCTGGATTATGGGTTAAGGTACTCTAGAATACCTATTTTCTGTGATAACCAAAGTGCTATTGCTATGACAGGTAATCCAGTACAGCATTCCATGACAAAGCACATCAGCATAAGGTATCATTTTATTAGAGAACATGTGGAAGAAGGAAACATTGAGCTTCATTTTGTGTCTACAGACCAACAACTTGCAGATATCTTCACCAAACCTTTGAGTGAAGCTACTTTTACAAGATTGGTAAATGAACTTGGAATGATCTCTGGTTCTGACTAGAGATACGGGTTAGACTCATTTTTTCTCATGATTTCTTACATGTGTTAACTGTTATGTGAATCAGCATGTTAAACTCTGATGATAAATTCTGTGAAGTGTCAGTCATACTCTGAACGTAAATTCTGATGTTAAACTCTGTTGTTCATACTCTGGTAATTACAGTTTAAATGCTATACTCTGATTGTAATTTTGTCTGAAACATATTGACCAATGAAGAAATTTGTATGAAACATAATTCTCAGTAAGTAATTGTGACTCCTTAAGAGTTGATAGATTCTGATCTCAAATATGTGCAGCAAGCTAACACAGCATGATACTGTCTCTATATTTATACCATCTCTTAGTTTATTGATCCTATACACTGAGTCTGTATTAGCTGTTTGCATTTTCTCTCATACGTTATTTTTAATCACTGATGAAAAGTCTAAACTCTGATTACTTACTACAAATAATTCACCCTCAAATCAAAAGATGCCAACCAGAGCACAAATTCCTTTGAGATCATGTTGTGCCTAGGACGATCCAGGAACTTATTGTATGAAATAAGGGCTAAAATCTTTGATTTTTGGTGACTAGTGCCAACCACTGATTACTGGAAAAATAAATTAAAAAAAAAAAAAAAAAAAAAAAAAAAAAAATTTTAATAAAAAAAAGGGGGGTGAAAAATAAAAGACATATCCAAATGAAAGGATATCAGTAATACAGAGTTTAGATAGAAAAATCAGTGTCTATGTTATACATGAGAGTTTAGGCAACCAGTTTTTACTACTTTAGTTTGTGGATTTTATGCACTTTGAGATGATCTAAATACTGATTTCGGTAAACTCTGCTACTACACACACATTTCTCACAACTGTACAGATTGAGAAAAGAGTTTATTGACAAAGAAGGACAAATGGTAAACACTGATGTATTGTGTGAAATACGCCGAGGTTACTTTGTTTTAATCTCTGATGGTTAAAATAACTTCTTTGTTTCAGACAGTTAATAATTTTGAGATTAGCCATTTGTTTTTCGGAAAAAGTATGATTGGACGGCGAACAGAAAGAGTATGTTTATTAAGTCCTGTTTGTGATTTGTATTGCTGCTGAGTATGTTAGATAATTGGTTAAAGTTTTTTTTTACTTTCCAATTACTATGCAATATTGATAACTGAAATGTAAAGAAACAAATTTTTCATTAATTGATTCAAATTTACATTCAGACAATTTCATACTCATGTTAAGCTAATCTTTCTAGTACATACTAATCACTATGGTTACACAAGAGAAGATCTATTTAACCAGGACAAGTACTTGAATGCTACATCTGAAGCAGAAGAGCTAGAGCCAGAAGTTATTGTGCTCTACTACTTCTGATGAGAGCTACCCAGTTGTTCATCTAATCATTATACCATCTGGGATTGCTTGACAACATCCTGAAGATGAATCATCATCATCATCATCATCATCATCTTATGATAATGGAGGAGAGTCTGGATCTCCATCTATCATTTTTGAGTTTCAAGAAGATCAATTTGTTGTTACTCCTACTACTGTTCGTGATGCTTTGGGTCTTGAAGATTTTAATGCTTTCACGATATCTGTTGGTGATTCTGAGTTGGTTAGGATGATGAGAGAAATCGGCTACTCTGGACCTTTGTCAAAGATAGGTCAACTCAAACGGCCATTTTTGCGCAAGGAGTGGAGCTTCTTTTTCGATTGCATTACTCGGGCTTTTGGAAAGAAGTGCACTAATTGGGATGCGATTCCCACGGATAGTCTACAGATCGGGTATTCTCTTCTCTATGGCAGTCAATTTGATGTTGCTAGATTAGTTTTAACTAATATTGGTGAGAAAATGCTAGAGAATAGAAATGTTGTTTACTTCTCTAGGTTTTGTCAATTGATATTCAATCATTGCTGTCCAAATGTTGAGATTGTAGAGGATGATGTTATACTTTCATTTAAATTACACAAACGTATATTCTCTGACCTTATCAACAAGGACAACAAGAAAGGAGAAGTTGGTCCTTTAATGTTACCTGCATCTGTGCAACAATTTCTTGACAACTCACAACAACACCGTGTCTCAACTGCTGAAGCTGGACCTTCTGTATCTCAACCACAGAGGTCAAAGAAATCTAAAGTTCGAGCAGTTAAGTCTGTTGAAGCTGAGGTATCAAATGTTGATGCTGTGCCTCAGAGAAAAAGAATGAAGAAAAGGCGAGCCCACAGAGCAAAGTCTGTTGCTGCTGCTTCTAGTGCAGACTCAGAAACTGAAGCTGATGAAGAAAATCTTCATCAGAGAAAGAGAAGATTAGTTGCTAATCAACTTTTTGGTGATATTATTGCCAATTTGGATAAAGAACCTGAGGACACAGAAGCTCCTACATCAAAAACTGATGATGTAGTTGAGGAAGCTGCTGCATACTCTGACAGCAGGATTGTGGATCATGAAGATACTATACCGGAAGCTGATCAAGCATCTACTGAGTTAGTAGAACCTATTGCTTCTCACACAGAAATCATTTCTATTGATTTTGAGAACGGTGATGAAGTAGATCAGATTAGAGTTGATCCAGTTCCAGAAGCTGTTGCTGTACATGTAGATGCAACAGACAATGATCATGAGGATACTGTCTTACTTGAAACTTTGCAACAATCAGTTGTTGAGATTGTTCAAAGAGAAGCAGAGGTTACTGCTCCAGCAAACTCTGATGTTCCTCAAACTGTAGCAGATCAAGTACCTGATGCGACTGCACAGTTAATTGATGAAATCACTGCTGAAAATGTGCTTGAAGATATTCACAGAGAGGATGACAATGCTGAAGCTAGTCCTGTTCATTCAAACTCTGATATTCATGTGGAAATTTCTGATATTCAAGCAAATTCTACTGAAGAAAGGGAAGTTCAAAGGGCTGCTTCTGAGCATTTTCAGAATATGTACTACAATGCATGGGCTAATGCAGATTGTATCTTTCCAGCGCAAAGGGCTGCAGAATTTTTATCTGATTCTGTCAAGAAGATTACAAATCCTGATGTCCTTACGAGCTTACAGGCAACTGTTATTCAAGTCAAATCTCTCAATAATAGATTTGATGAGAATCAACAAATGCTTACAAGTCTGAGGAATGAAGTAAGCTTGAGGGATCTTACTTTAAAGGCTGACAGAACTTATTATTATACCATGTTCAAGCAGCAAGCCAGGGATTCTGAAGAAATCAAGAAGAGGCTTGGGACAGTTGAGAACAACCAGAATGCTATGTCTGCTCAACTGACTTCCATTTCAACTGCGCTTGAATTGTTGACATCAGTACTACTTTCTGATGATGTCAAAAAGGGGGAGAGTGTACCAAGTGACAAATGCAAAGACACTCAAACTCTGAGACGGAGGGATGATGGTAATGATGGTGGAAACAAGGGAGGAGATGGAAAGAGCTTAAAATCAAATGATGATAGAAGATTACTTTCAAGAAGATCAAACTCTGATAAAAGATCAAACTCTGGAAAGGGACATGTAAACTCTGCCAGTGGTTCAAGATATAAAAGTTTGATAATCTCTGATAAGCCATCTACTGATGAGGAAATTGCTGCTAAGATGTTTATGGCAGAACATGGAAAAGGTATTACAATTGAAGATATCCAAGCTGAAGAGCAAATGCTTGCTGAGGAACACAAGAAGAATGTTGAAGCTGGAATCTACAAGAAGAAGGAAATCAAGGCTCCTAGAAAGAAAGAAAAAGGAATTGTTATCAAAGAGAATGTAAACTCTGATCAGAGTTTACAGTACTCAAGGAGGCCTGTGATTAATAATGCTGACAAAGGAAAAGGTAAACTGGTAGAAGAAGAACAGTTACCTAAGAAGATTTATTCAACCTCTGACATTGCTCAAGTTGAAACAAGATTACCAAAATCAACCTCTGACGCTGCTCAAGTTGATGATACTATTGAAGTTAAGCCAGTTTCTGACAAGGCTCAAGCTGTGCAAACTCAGCTAGCTCCTCAACTCAAAGGTTTCTTAAGACCTGTATTCTCTGAAACTCTGACACTTCAACCTGTGGATTTTTCTCAAACCAGGACTGTACTTGGAAAAGAATCTTATGATAAGTCTGGTTTAGGTTCACATAGGGAGAAGAGAATAAATAACAGATCTCAAGACAATATTTCACTGACAGGATCTGGTATTGGGAATACACAAGAAAATCTTGATAAGTTAGAATCTGTTCAGTTGATTTTTCACAAGATCTTGAAGAAGCAGTTTCTGTTATATTTCATGAGTGATGGAAGAGTTTATAGAATTGGAGAATCTGATGTAAATCTCAAATCATGGGAAGAACTTGAATATGTACTTTATCTGTTAAAAGTTAAGAACAGACATACCCATAATGTTGCTCAAATCTTAAGAGAAAAGATGCTGAGATCAAAAGTGATGCTTGGAGGAGGAGAAGTCTCAAATGCTTATATTCCAAAGTATAGAGATCATACTGGAAAATTGGTGGAGATGAAGAGAAACAGTGCTAGATTTAAAACTGCACTGGGATTAAAAGTCTTAGAATTCAACTTAGAGTCAGATAAAGCTCAGTACATTCGGCTAGGGAATGATATGAAGAAGAACAGTATCTATTCTCTGAGGGCTGCCATATATCAAACTGGTGAAGGAGATCCAGAGTATAAGGAGCTGAAAGAGATTATGATAACTGAACTTGAGAATGCTGAAAGAAGACTGCTGATTGATTATCTCAGGACTGTGCCTGATATTGAAGAAGTCAAGTAAAGTCTGACTGTAAGTTTTTAATATTTTCTATTCTAAGTCAAATTTAAACTCTGTTTTAAATTAAACTCTGTTATATGTTAAACACTGCATTTGTTAAAAGGTTTTGACATCATCAATTATATGTTTTAACTTGTACATTTTATTATGAACAAGTTGGGGGAGATTGTTAGATATAATTGCTAATGTTTGTTTATCAGTGTTTAAGCAACAGGTATTTACAAGAGTTTATCAGAAGCCAGTCAGAGTTTAGTTAAACTCTGACAGGGTGAAGAGTTTAATTGAAGCCGGTCAGAGTTTAGTTAAAGTCTGACAAGGTGAAAGTTGAATTAGCTGTCGGTGCAGAATTGAAGATTCTAGAAGCAATATATTCTGAAGATGGAAAGAAGCAGAATATATTGATACAGCTAAGGAGATTAGACAGAAGACTGAAGCAATCCTTAATTGATATGAATTGTATAGCTAACTTATAGGAATATCAATTAGATAAGGATTGTATGAAGCTGTGTACTATATAAACACAGATAGGTTATCCCTAGAAGGGACGCGTGAATATTGATATATTATTCTTGTAACCTAGAAGCTCTTTGTGATTCATTAACATCATAAAGAGAGAAGCTGTTAATACGATTACAGTTTTATTGATTCATAAACAGTGTTTTTAATTATTGTTATTCTCATACATACTTGATTATATTGTGTATTCGGCCTAACAGTAGAGAAGAATGCTCTCAAAGATAGCTAATACAATCTATTTGTTTTTCTTCTCCTTTTTTTTTATTTTAACTGCTACACTTGGTTATATATTCCCAAGTTTACAAAGCTATTTTTGGCTACACTAAAGGTAACCGCCAATAGTTTGCTTTTCATCCCTTTATCTAGTGGTCCTTGGAGATCCTTGCTTTTGTCTTCATGCTTATTATGATCACTCCCAAGAGCCCAATTGGAAACTGGGATGTTTCCTTATTCCCCATGTCCATTTTAATGGTTTCCAATGCAAAGTACACTTCCACATCACCTTTAGATCTGTTCAGTAAACTGTCACTATCACTTTGTCAACTATTCAGAAAAGCAATAATGATTCGTTGATAGAAGGGAGATGTGTTTCGTTGATAGCTTTATTCTCCATTTCGTTGATGAGTAAACTTCATTTCGTTGATGAGTAAACTTCATTCCGTTGATGAGTAATCTTCATTCCGTTGACATGTCTTCACTTAGGCAAAATTACAAGGCACAAGATATTTACAATTAACCAACCTATTTTGCCTATCTAGCATTTAGTCAACATGACTTAGAAAACCTATCTAATACATACAACAAAATGCATATCAAACTGTGAAGTATTGTACAGTGCAATTGCTACATCACTCATTTCGTTGATGAGCTTCCTGTCAACAGAATGCTGCAAAGCATGCCATTTCGTTGACAGCTACAAAATGACTTTACACAAATTCTACTAAGTGTTTTATGTTTATCATCAAGAACAACATATTCCTAACAATCTCCCCCAATTTATGACTGATAGAATAACAGCCATAAATCAAGAGACTTGATGATAACGAAAACACTCAGATACATTATAAATTACAAAAGTCGAAAATGCATTAAGCTTCATAATATTTTGAACAAAATACAAGACTTACAAGACTAATGCCCAGAAGTTCTCCTCTAGACTGAGCAAATGATTCATCTTGGTCTTCTTTGTGGCATAGTCTTCTTCCCTCTCTTAGAGTTGTTTTCCTCAATTTGGACCTGTAGCCTTCTGTAAAAGATCTTCTCTTCCTCATCTTGATCACCAAGCATGGATTGCATAAACTTTAGAGTTTGATTAGATGCCTTATCCAGCTGGTCTTCCATCCTGAAGAATCTTCTGCAGTTGTCCTTGTCCTTAAATTCCATCATCCAGTAAGGTTGAAGATGGACCTTCTTTCCTGTTGAGGGCACTCTAAGCATCCTGGGAAGAGCCTCAGGTTTGTTCCAGCTAGCCTTTATCTGACATATTTTGGAAACCACCTCAGACTTGGCTGTTTTGGTGAAGCCAAAGTCCTTCTTCAAGCATCTAAACACCGTGAGTAGTGTTTGGTAGTCTTCTCCTAAAATTCTGTAGAGAGGCCACACTTGTTCTCTACCACCCTTGAATGTGAAAACTAATCTTTCGGGCAACTTTTGAGAAGCTGCAATGCCCCTTACTTCCACCAGGTTGTCTAAATCAAGATGTAAGCTAGATTCTTCCCTGATGTCAGCAATGTACATGCAGTCCTCTGAATTTGCAGGGGGTTTCTGAGGTTGTGGCTTTCTCACAAATACTGGCTTTGCCTTGACAGCCCTTTTCTTTGACTTTATTGGCTGATCATTTTCAAATAGGAACCTTGGAAAATAGGCTTCATCAAATTCAATAGGCTCCTCTTTTGGCATGATTGGTTGATCATGAAAGTTGACAGGATGTGCAGGATCACATGCCAATTTTCCTTCATGAGGTAGATCAACAGGAATTTGATGTGCACTTGTTGTGGAAGAGGCTTGAGCAGTGTCCTGAGAATCCTCTTTATCAAAGTCCAGATTCCTTTTAGCTCTAGCCTTTGGTTTCCTTGTGCTCTTCTTTGCACTCCTTTCCTCTCTTGCTTTTTCTTCTAGCTGTCTTTCTTCTTCATCAAGAGATTGAGCAACTGCAAGTGCTTGCATTGCTGCTCTTTCTGACTCTTCAACTTTAGCTTCAGCAAAGTTTGGGTGACCAGCCCAAACACAGATTTCTTATCCATTCCTATAGACAATTGCCCTTTGCTTCCTTATCTCAGGATCATTGCTTTTCTTGCTTTTTGTGATAAGTAGACCAAGAAGCTTGAGCTCATCTGGATAAGGTGTAGGATAGAGAATCCTTGCTATATTTTTGCCTTTTGGTTTAGCAGGGGACTTGGGAGATAAGCTTCTTTGGAGTGTAGCTTGTTCCACATCCCTAATGCATGAAGTTTGTCATTTTTCCTTCCTTGGACCTTGAGTGACTCCATGTAGAAGGGGCTCCACTCCGTTGACACTAGAACCATGGCATTCGTTGATGGAGGTATTGAAGTAGCTTGAACCGTTGATGCCTTTGCAGTGTCAACTAACTTCTTGACTCTTGCTTCTATATTTGACCAATGATCCTTAATCTGTTCTGCAAGTTTCATCCTCATAGAGGCTTCCTGGATCAGGTCAATACCATCCTTTTTCTTCTTTCCAAACTCCCCCATTGCTAATGGCTCTTCTGGTAAGGAGATGGCTGGGACCAAAACCTTTGTGATTTGTATATCAAGCTCTCTAGATTTCTCTAGCTCCTTAGTTTTCTCCCCTTTTTTGTTATCATCAAGTGAGATGATAGGGATTCCTTGAGCTGCCAGAAGCTGGGTGAGTAGCTGAGTTTGCTTCTCATGTTCCTTCTGCATGTGAGAAAGTGTAGCCTCAACTTTGTCCACTCTAGAGGAGAGAGTTTTCAAAGATGAGGACACTTCAGGTTCCTTGGTGAAAAACCTTGACATCTTGGAGACAGTGTGAAGAGGAAGCTTTTCATCTAGCCTCCTATCAGTAGCATCCCTAAGGTTGCTAATTGAATCCTTGATTTCTATAGCCTCAATCCTTGTCTGCAACATTTGTAGCCTTTGAATTTCCAGAGAATCCATTATGGCCTTGTAGAATTTCTTGTCCCTTGCATCTGCAGACTCATGAGCTAGATATGCCTCCTTGTACTGCCTTGTGATAGCAGTATCCAAGTTACATCTACCATGCATATCCTGAGAAAGCCAGTTTGGTGTAGGAGGCACCACCGAAGTCCCAGTCTGTGTAGTAGTGGCCACCTGTAGATTGTCACCATAGATGTCCTCATCATCAGAAAAATTGAAGTCTCCACTTGCTGCAGCTGCTGGAGATAGATTGGTCAGGGCATCCTTTGCTCTTTGCATTGATGCAGTAGTATGAATTAAGTTGAGTGACCTTTCTGCCTCCACATTGCCCTGTTGAGCCATAACTTGATAGGCTGGCACAGGATGAGTAAAGGTCTCAGGATCCAGGGAAATACTATCCAGAGTTTGTTGATAATGCTCTTGGAAGGTAAGTTCCCTTTCTCCCTCACTGACCCCCATTAACTCACTAGCAATGGCTGCTTCCTCCCTTATCACTCCAGTAGTCCCTTCTCTCTCTCCACTCTTTTCTTGCATCATGGGCTTCCCATGGCTCACACCTCTCACACCCTCACCTTCACCTACTAAGGTGGTACTCTCAATCTCTCCTTTTGCCTGGCTGGAAGAAATAGCCAGCCTCTCACTCTCAGTCTCTCCTTTTGCCTGGCTGCAAGCCAGCCTCTCAATTTCACTCCCTCTCAAACCTAAAAGTGTCTCAACTACCACCAGGTCATCTACACTAGTTGTGGAAACAACTTGATTTTCAATAAGAGGTGTAGAATGACCTATCAACGGAATGGTAGTTTGAACTGTCAACGGTATGGATACCGTTGATGGAGAAACACTTGTCAACGAAAGAGGCTGTTTCGTTGATGAAGTCAATAAAGCACTTTGAGAAAGTGAAATTACAGTAGAATCTGTGGTGATTGATTTTAGAGATTGGTCCACAGATCCTCTTGCAACTTCAGAAAAAGTTGGTTGATGGCCCAACAAATCACTTAACAAGTGATGACCACCAGCTTCAGAGTGGGGCTTCTCCAAGATTAGAGTTGGAGAATCAGGAATAGATGAATGGATCATGTCCACATCTAAAGATTGAGTTGGTGAATTTGATGGAGATAGTTCAAGGTTGATGTTTAGAGAATGGGACTGTAACCCCAGAGTAATGATAGGGGTTACATCAAACTGAATTTGTGAAACTGGAAGTGTAGCTTCCAGAGTGTGTGCACCCTGTGTACCCTTGGATTTTTGTTTCACTCTCCTTTGGTATTGGGAAAAAGTAGACTGTGGGCTTGAAGTGTCCCTTACCCTCTTGGAGTGTGCTCTTGGAGGAGAGCTTGTTTCAATAATTACATCCTTTTGGGAGGATGTAATTAGACTTGTGCTTAAATCCATATTACTCATTGTGCCTTGTTGGGAAGACACAATGGGGCTTGGCTGGATCTCACTCATCTTTCCTTCCTTATCCTTAGGGATGTTCACCCCTTCCCTCACCTCTCACAGCACCTACAACACTCCCCTTAGGTTGTGTAGTGGATTTTACAACAGGTGCCTTTTGGGAAGCACCTGAGGTTGGCTTGGAGGATTTCCTTGATTTTGGTTTTGTTGCTGGGGCAGGAGCCTGTTGGGTCACAACTACAGACTCCATAGCAACAGGACTGGGTGATACAGTTGAAGTAACAATTATACTAGAAGGGATAACAGTAGTTACCTCAATTACTGGCAGATACACCACTGGAACATCACCATTGTGGTTCAGCCTTAGTATGTCTGTCAATACTTTCTTCTCTTGCACAAAACACTCAAACTTGGAAATAGGGTTAGAGATAACTAATGGTGTTGGACTAACATGATTAGCCAACATCATCAGAAACCTAGCATAATAGATATTCTTTTTCCTATTAGCCTTATCACCCAACTTAGCACCAATTTCATACATAAGTTGGGTGCTAAAGTTGTAATATCTATCAGTTAGGAGCATGGTAAATAGAATTAACATAGAATTGGTCAATGCATCAAAATTACTAATCTTACCAGAAAATACCTTGATAAATGCATCAGCTAAATAACTATATTCTCTGACCAATCCTCTCCTAATTATTCTACCCAGATTATCAGTAGGCAAAGAGTAGTTTATGGAGTTTAGCAAGTTAACCATTTCAGTATTTGTAGGCAAAGCATTACAGTTATTTTCAGGAATATTTAGACATGCTTGCAATACATCAGAATTAACTATGTACTCTTTACCTTGGATGGTGAATTGTAGTGTGCAGTTTGTTCCACTATACTCACACGAGGTCCAAATCTCCTCGATTATCTCATTAAAGAGAGGAGTTGAGTGAAACATTGCATAGCTCAACTTGCAGTTCTTCATGAAGTCCATCATCTTGAAAAAGATACTGTTTGGACTTTCCTTGACAACAAATGGAATTGAGTTGTTCTTTTCATAAATGAACCCTCCTGCTGACATAAGCTTGACTATGGGTGCCATTGTTGTGTGAAGAAAAGCTTCGAACTAAATTGCTTGTTAGAGAGAAGAAGAGAGAAAAGCCTTTGGAATTTTTGAGAACAGGTAAAAAGAAATTAAAGAAATTAGAATTTCTTAAATACTCCCCCAAAAATTCTCAGAAAAAGAGTCCAATAATAAATGTAAATTACTGGATTGGCTTAAAAATATAACCGTTACTTTTAAAGAATTACCATGATTTATACTTACAGAGGTGTATGCATAGATCGTGGTAACGGACGTGTCAAATTTCAACGGTTCAGATTAATTGCGCTAAATCAAGGAATCAGGATTGGGCGGTTAAAGTCCCGTCTAATTTCGTTGATAAAGCTGCGTTTCGTTGATATAAAAGAGCTATCAACGAAACACCCAGAAAAATGCTAAGACTGTCAACGAAATGGTTCGTTTCGTTGACATAGTAATTTTGACTTAGACAAAATTTTACTTTTTCCTGAGAAAATTAATTCACAGAAAAACATAGCAAATTTCTGGCTGCATTTTAACTTTGCAAAAATCTCAAAATAATAAAGAGAAATTTAGAATACCTAGCTCACTTACTAATCTTGAGAATGTGGATTCATCAAGTGGCTTGGTAAAGATGTCTGCAAGTTGTTGTTCACTTGGAACAAAATGTAACTCCACAGTACCATTCATAACATGTTCTCTAATGAAATGGTACTTGATGTCAATGTGCTTGGTCCTTGAATGCTGCACTGGATTTTCAGTAATGGCAATGGCACTAGTGTTGTCACAGAAAATAGGAATTTTCTCAACTCTTATTCCATAATCAAGTAGTTGATTCTTCATCCATAAAATCTGTGCACAACAACTTCCAGTTGCAATATACTCAGCCTCAGCTGTGGAGGTAGAAACTGAGTTTTGTTTCTTGCTGAACCATGAGACAAGCTAGTTTCCTAAGAATTGACAGGTGTCTGTTGTGCTTTTCCTGTCAATTTTACATCCTGCAAAATCTGCATCTGAATAACCAATTAGTTCAAATCCAGATTCTCTAGGATACCAAATGCCAAGGTATGGTGTTCCTTTGAGATATCTGAAAATTCTTTTAATAGCAACTAAATGGGATTCCCTAGGATCAGCCTGAAATCTAGCACATAGACATGTAGCAAACATAATATCAGGTCTACTAGCTGTTAAATATAAAAGTGAGCCTACCATGCCTCTATAACCTGAAATGTCCACAGATTTTTCCTTAGTATTCAATTCAAGTTTGGTGGCAGTAGGCATGGGAGTTTTGGCAGGAGAACATTTCATTAAGTTAAACTTCTTTAATAAATCATGAATATATTTTGTTTGACTAATGAAAATGCCTTCATTAACTTGCTTCACTTGAAGACCAAGAAAGTAAGTTAATTCTCCCATCATGCTCATTTCATATTTACTTTGCATAAGTTTGGCAAACTTTTGACAAAGTTTCACATCTGTAGACCCAAAGATTATGTCATCTACATAAATTTGAACAAGTATAGTAGAGCCATTCACAACCCTGTGAAAAAGAGTTTTATCTACAGTACCTCTAGTGAAGTGATTCTCAAGGAGGAACTGTGAAAGTGTGTCATACCAGGCTCTAGGTGCTTGTTTCAAACCATAGAGTGCTTTGAGGAGGAAGTATACATATTCTGGAAAGTCATCATCTTCAAAACCTGGAGGTTGACTTACATATACCTCTTCTTCTAATTCCCCATTCAGAAAAGCACTCTTCACATCCATTTGATAGACTTTGAAATTGGCATGGGCTGCATAGGCTAGGAAAATCCTTATTGCTTCTAGTCTTGCAACAGGAGCAAATGTTTCATCAAAATCAATTCCTTCTTCCTGTGAATAGCCTTTTGCAACCAATCTAGCTTTGTTCCTTGTGACTATGCCATTTTCATCCATCTTGTTTCTGAACACCCATTTTGTGCCTATGACACTCCTGTCCTTAGGCTTGGGCACCAGCTTCCAAACATTGTTCCACTCAAATTGGTTTAGCTCCTCTTGCATAGCCAAAACCCAATCTGGATCTAGAAGTTGCTCTTCTAGTTTGGACTTTTGAAGAAACATCACCTATAATAAGTTCAAAGGGATGATCTTTAGTCCATTTCCTTGAGGGAGGTAGATTTGCTCTTGAAGAGGTAGCTTCATGATCATGATTGCCTTGATTGGATATTTGTCCTTGAGAAACTCCCCCTGAGTTTGTGGTCCCTAAGTGATCACTTCTAGAAGCATTTCTATGACTGTCAACGGTATGACAATTTTGGCTGTCAACGAAACGCTCATTTTGACTGTCAACGAATCCATCATCGTGACTGTCAACGAAATGACCATTTGGTCTGTTAGCAGCTATTCTTTTCAACCTTAATGCAGCAATTTCATCTTCACTGCTGCTTTCATCTGTGCTAGATACAACAACTTTAGGCTGTTTCTCAGTAGCCTTAACATGATTCACTTGATCTCCTTCCTCATTCTCAAAAGAAAGACTTTCATGGAAACCTTCATCACAGAGACCTTGAATTTTGAGATCATCAAAAACAACATGTACAGATTCCATAACAATGTTGGTTCTGAGATTATAGACTCTGTAGGCTTTCCCTGCTGCATATCCCACAAATATTGCTTCATCTGCCTTTGCTTCAAATTTCCCCAAATGCTCAGCTTGATTTCTCAGAACAAAGCACTTGCATCCAAAGACATGAAGAAAATCCAATAGTGGCTTCTTTCTTTTGAGTAGTTGATAAGGGGTCATTCCTTTGGCCTGGTTAATCAAAGAAATATTTTGAGTGAAGCAAGCTGTATTAACTGCCTCAGCCCAAAAATAAGTTGGTAACTTTGATTCATCTAGCATTGTCCTTGCAGCTTCAATAAGTGTTCTGTTTTTCCTTTCAACTACACCATTTTGCTGTGGTGTCCTTGCTGCTGAAAACTCATGCAAAATACCATTTTCTTCACAGAACACCTTCATGCTTGAATTCTTGAATTCTGTCCCATTGTCACTTCTAATCCTTCTTACTTTCGAGTCAGGATGATTGTTTACCATCTTGATGTGATTGATAATGATTTCACTTGCCTCATCTTTGGAGTGCAAAAAGAAAAGTCCATGTAAATCTAGAAAAATCATCAACAATCACAAGACAATATTTCTTCTTTGAAATAGACATGACATTTACAGGGCCAAACAAATCCATATGAAGCAACTCAAGCTGATGGACAATTGATGACTCTGTCTTGCTTTTGAATGATGCCTTCTTTTGTTTCCCTTTTTGACAGGCATCACACAAACCATCCTTGGAAAACTCCACCTGTGGAATTCCTCTAGCAAGATCCTTCCTCACCAAATCATTCATAACTTTAAAATTCAGATGAGATAATTTCTTGTGCCATAGCCAACTTTCATCCTTGCTTGCCTTGCTGAAAAGACAAGTGATGGTGTCTGGACTTGTGCTACTAAAGTCAGCAATGTACACATTCCCTCTTCTGAATCCAGTCATTACCACATTGTTGTTTCCTCCTTTAGAAACAACACAGGCTTCTCTAGAAAAAGTAACTAAAAATCTTTTGTCACAAAGTTGGCTGATACTAAGCAAATTGTGCTTAAGACCATCCACCAATGCAACCTCATCTATGATGACATTCTCTTTTGAAATCAAGCCATATCCCTTAGTGTAGCCTTTGTTGTCATCTCCAAAAGCAATACAAGGGTCAGCTCTTTCCTGAAACTCTGTGAGCAGGGTAGAATCACCAGTCATGTGTCTTGAACAACCACTATCCAAGTACCAAAGATTCCTTTTGTCTCCCTGCACACAATAAAACCAAATCAAGTTGATTTTGGTACCCAAGTTTCCTTGGGTCCTGTTTTGTTAGCCTTTGCTTTTCTTTTAATATGATTTTTCACCTTGGGCTCAGATTGATTTAAATCAACCTTTATCCTTGGTGTTGATTTCTGAGGGTTGCTCACATTTTCATTCACAGCATGCATAGTTGGAGGAACAAACATGTTATTCATATTCCATGGCATTTGTGGCACATTAAACATATTCATGTATGGATTAGGCACAAATGGCATGCTGGCATATGGATTTTGAAATTGTGCATATGGAGCAAACATGTTAGACATAACAGGCATTGTAGGCATAGAGCTATTCATTGCAGGCTTGGGAATCTTCACATTAGCAGTCTTCTTAACAGATTTGCAGTTAGTAGATAAATGACTAACACTCCCACAATTGACACATGTCTTTCTAGGAGCATATTTATCAGGTGTGTAATTGTTGTGTTTGTTAATCCCTACTTTGCCATTCCTGTTATTCTTTTTATTTCCCTTAGCCTCAACTTGAACTTCCTCCTGCTTGTCTTTCAATTGCTTGTTAGACACGTGACCTACATTAGCTCTCTCAACAGGCTTCTCAACTTTCTTTGATTTACTAGACTCACCTTGAACAAAGTTCTTGGTGACAGGACCATACTTATTATTAAGTCTAGTGAGTTCATCTTTTCTTTTCTTTGTCAACGAAACAGCCTAATCGGTTGATGGTTCATCTGTCAACGAAACATTGCATTCCGTTGACGTATCAACCTTCAACAAATGATCATTGTTGTTTGTTGACTCTGTTTCTGATTCTAAGGTTTCACCAACATACCCTAGCTTCTCTTTGTTCTTTTTCCATGATTGCTCACAGAAAGATTCCATACCTTGAACATTAATGATGTTGGTAGCAACATTTCTGGCATCTTTCCATTTTGCAATCACACTTTGTTCTATCTCAAGTTGTGTTTTAAGAATTTCTTCCCTTTGTAACACGTTCTCAAGTTCCTTCTTTGCATCCCTACTAACACATCTCATTTTCTCAAATTCAATGAGCTGTGCTTCTAACATTGCATTCCTATCACTTAAGAGCAAATTAGTCTCTTTTATTCTTGAATTCTCTTTGGTAAATGATTTAAGAGTAACACGCAAATTATATAATACAGTAGACATTTCATTTACTGCACTATCGCATTCCTCTTTAGAAAGCTCAGAAAGATTAGTAATTGTTACCTGGTTGCTTGAGGAGCTTGCTTCCTGCTCATGATTGTCAGCCATAAGAGCCAAGTTGACATACTCAACGTCATCATCAGAATCTTCACCATTACAGCCCAATCATAATCCTGAGACATGAAAGCCTTTTCTTTTTGCTTGAGAAGTTCAAAGTATTTCTTTTTATAATCAACAGGCTCAAATTTCCTGTTGCCCTTCTCAATCTTGGGCTTTCTGCAGTCTCCAGCAAAGTGACCAAGTATTCCACAATTGAAACATTTAGATTTAGACTTTTCAATCCAGTTACTTTTGTTAGGTTGAAAGTCTCTCCTTGGTGGCCTTGCTTCTGAGTTTCTCTTGAACTTGAACTTAGAGAATTTTCTTGACAGAAAAGCAATGTGTTCATCAATCTTATCTAAGTCATCCAAGTTGGCTGGTTCTGATTCTTTTTCTTCTGTCATCTTGCCTTTACCCTTGCTAACATCACTCCTACAACTAGCTCGACTAGTTGTGGCCTTTGCAGCTTCTTCATTGTCATCTTCCAGTTGGTTCACAGATGCAATCAATGCAATAGATCCACCCTTCTTCTGTACCTTTTCAATTTCTTCATCTTGCTCCATTTCCAACTCATATGTCTTCAAGGTTCCATAAAGCCTTTCAAGAGTGTAGTCTTTGTACTCTTGAGTGTTTCTGAGAGAAACAGTCATAGGCTTCCATTCTTTTGGAAGAGCTCTGAGAAATTTAAGGTTTGAATCCTTGGTTTGATAGATCCTCCCATACAGCTTTAATCCATTCAAAAGCTTCTGAAACCTCTAAACGTGTCATTTAGGGTTTCACCAGCTTTAAAATGAAAATGCTCATATTGTTGTATAAGGAGTTGCATTTTATTTTCCCTAACTTGCTCAGTTCCTTCACAGAGAATTCTAACAGTGTCCCATACTTCTTTAGAAGTTGTACAGTTGATGACATTGTCAAACATCTCTTGCTCCAAACCATTAAACAGAATGTTCATGGTTCTCTTATCTTTATGGATTTCTGCAAGATCTTCAATAGTCCATTCTGAGACAAGTTTTGGAATTTCTACATCAGGAGCATCATCTGGCACTCCAACTCTAGATGCAAACTTCATGGGAACGTGTGGACCTTTCTCAATGCAGTCTACATATCTCTCATCCATAGACATGAGATGTAAGTGCATTTTTACTTTCCAGTGAAAGTAATTGTCCTTATCAAGAACTGGTATTTTTACTCCTGCATCCTTCTTCACCATGGCTACTGTTTTGGTCTTGATCTTTAAACTTCTTGTATGTTAGAAGCTAGCTCTGATACCAATTGTTAATCCCAAATGACCTAACAGAATTGTAGAAGGGGTGGTTGAATACAATTCTTGATATTTCTTAAACTTAAAACAACTTACAAATAAAAACTGAACTTAAAGTAAAAATCACAAGCACATAAATAATTTCAGTTGGATTGTTTGATGATCCAACTGAAGTGATTTTTATTGCGGAAATAATCTGTGATACAAAATGTACACAGCTGCTCAATTACAAGAATGTAGAGAAGAATGCTCTCAAAGATAGCTAATACAATCTATTTGTTTTTCTTCTCCTTTTTTTTATTTTAACTGCTACACTTGGTTATATATTCCCAAGTTTACAAAGCTATTTTTGGCTACACTAAAGTACACTAAAGGTAACCGCCAATAGTTTGCTTTTCATCCCTTTATCCAGTGGTCCTTGGAGATCCTTGCTTTTGTCTTCATGCTTATTATGATCACTCCCAAGAGCCCAATTGGAAACTGGGATGTTTCCTTATTCCCCATGTCCATTTTAATGGTTTCCAATGCAAAGTACACTTCCACATCACCTTTAGATCTGTTCAGTAAACTGTCATTATCACTTTGTCAACTATTCAGAAAAGCAATAATGATTCGTTGATAGAAGGGAGATGTGTTTCGTTGATAGCTTTATTCTCCATTTCGTTGATGAGTAAACTTCATTTCGTTGATGAGTAAACTTCATTCCGTTGATGAGTAATCTTCATTCCGTTGACATGTCTTCACTTAGGCAAAATTACAAGGCACAAGATATTTACAATTAACCAACCTATTTTGCCTATCTAGCATTTAGTCAACATGACTTAGAAAACCTATCTAATACATACAACAAAATGCATATCAAACTGTGAAGTATTGTACAGTGCAATTGCTACATCACTCATTTCATTGATGAGCTTCCTGTCAACGGAATGCTGCAAAGCATGCCATTTCGTTGACAGCTACAAAATGACTTTACACAAATTCTACTAAGTGTTTTATGTTTATCATCAAGAACAACATATTCCTAACACCATCCCTACCCAAGGATGTATGAAATACCTCCTCTATTAACGTGTATTTAAATTAATTTAATAATGCTTAAAATTAATTTATGTTTATTAGTCCAAATCAAGGTGTTAATGGTTATTGTTATGGGAGTAATTAAGGTGTTTTGGGAATAATTAAGGTGTTTGGGGGGATGTGTGTGGAGTTTAATATTTGGTGCGACTTTAATTTGGTTGTTAACCATTGACGTTGTTTGTTTCGGTTTTGCAATAAACTTCGAGTAATGCTAAAGAATCTTAAAATTTTTCATAAAAGTTTCTATAATGACAAATGAAACTTCTGACTATAGTTATAAAAGTATAGCAACGATTATTATTTGATTTGGTTGAGATTCAAAATCAAAATCCAACAAAATAAATGATGCAATTTCTATATTTTCTTGGTTTAAAATGACTCCATTGAATGTGTTATCTAGAGTGAGTTTGGATTGTTCATTATTCCCTTGTTAGTTGTTAGTCTTGTGTTTGCTTTGGAATAGAATCATAAATATTTTTATGATTGTTGTTTTAAGGGAGTTGTGACTGATTATGAGATTTGATTGGTACAGGTGGTGAGGGTGAGGGATGATTAATGTTAGTTTGGGGTTGGGGTTTAGTATTATCATTTATGTTTATTAGTCGTCAAGGTGTTTATGATTATTGTTATGGGAGTAATTAAGGTGTTTTGGGAATAATTAAGGTGTTTGGGGGAATGTGTGTGGAGTTCAATATTTGGTGCGATTTTAATTTGGTTGTTAACCATTGACGTGGTTTTGTTTCGGTTTTGCAATAAATTCCTGACTAGTTATAAAAGTATAGCAAAGGTTATGATGTGATTTGATTTTTAATTTCTTGGACATTTCATTGAATTATTTGTTGTTTTAATTAAGGTTTTTAAACTGTTATATTTCAGTCTCAGTTGAGAGAAAAGATGAAACTCTTCAAAGATTACGAAGAACAGAAATCTTCCAATTCAAGGTTTATTTATTTATTTATTTATTTAATAAAAAATGCATTATTTTAGTATTTATATATTAATTTAATATGAAAGATAAATTTAAAATCATGAATAAATATATACCATATAGATTCTCGTTTTGAATTTTCTCGAATCTGTGAAAATTTACTTTACCAAACAAAATGGACTTAAAAGTTGAAGCACACAAATTTTACACCCGCTAATAAAATAATACGTGGGGAGGGGGTAAAAGTAAGAGGAGGCTGTATTGCGTGTTGTTGGTGCTTAAACCATATTTACACACACAATATATATACACACAACTACAAACACTACTTACTTTGGAGAGAGAGCCAGGGCAAAAGAAATGAAAATGATAATGAAGTTAGTGACAACAATGCTAGGGTTTCGCCGCACATCTTCGATCTCTATGATCAGGCGATGTCATACGGCTGTATCTGGTTCCCCTAAAGAATGATGATGATGAGGTGGTATATTTTTTTTTCGATTGTTAGATAGAGAGATTGTACGGAGGATTTGTTTGTTTTGCGAATAATAGTTAGATCCAGATTATACATGACTTTATGTTTTAGTTTTGAGTTTGATTTGTTTTATTATTCAGGTTTCACTGTTGTCCTTTTAATTGTTAGAGATGGATTATACGGGATTTCATTTTTTTAGTTTTTAGTTTTATTATTCAGATTTAATTGATGTGCTTGTTAGTTGTTAAAGATGAATATGTGATTTAAATTACATGAAATTTTATTTTTAATTTTGAGTTCGAGTTTTTTATTATTCAGATTTCACTTTTGTGCTTGTTAGTCATTAGATTTGGTGTGATTTAAATCATACGGGATTGTTTTTTAGTTTTTGAGTTGGAATTGTTATTCGAATTTCACTTGTTGCCTACAGTTATCGTCATAACTTAATTATGATAGTTAGAGATCGAATCAATTGTAGTATACCACCACCACCACCGAACATCATCAACTGGTTCTTACTTTTTTCATTTGTGTGTTTTCAAGTTCAAATACTATCACACTTTGTTTTTAATTTTTTGGACACTTCAGTGACTTGCTTGTATTTTAGTCTCAGTTAAAAAAGATAAAACTCTTCAAAGATTACAAAGAGCGGAAATCTTCCAATTCAAAGTTTATTTATTTATTAATTTATTTGTTCCAAGTTTATTGCATTTATTTTGTTAGTTATGTGAAAACGACACTTAAATTCTCTTTTCTCCCAGGTATTTGTTATCTATCTGGACAAAATCAATGTTTGGAGGCTTCACGACCTTGCCACTTCTTACACGTCCACGTGTGCCCAAAGGAGTTGAACATCATTACACCCGCATCAAGAGTACCATCCCAAGCCAGGTTGTATGAAATACCTCCCTATTTTCCTTGTACTTTCTTTTAAAATGTATTTAAATTAATTTGATGATGTTAAAGATTAATAAGTTCATTTGACAATTAATAAGCTATTGGCATTAGTCATTAAAACTCAGATTGATGACTAATAGTAAAAGATAATGAAGGCTTAACGGTATAGATTAAGCAAAATCAGTGCTCAAGGATCAGATGTAAATAACAATAAACTTAACTAGATAGATTAACATCAAATGTTTATGATGGAGACTACACGAAATACTAGGCTAGATAGTAGATAGCATCGTGGAAAATATCCTTCATTAGATCACTCAAGCACCTAGTACACCAGCATTCGATATACATCTTCGGGTTGAAACAAATGAAACATGAGCTAGGCATTGACAAAGTTATAGTTAACTAGATAAGTAATCAACAACATTCATCTACTTGTTAACTAGTATGGAGAGACACCGATATTAGCTAAAGGGAAATAGCCATCTTTCATAAGCATATCTTCTGATACACATTCAATCTTTTTCCTAAACCTGGAATAACGTTACTTGAGATAGAGTCAAGTGTTAAGCACTTCTATATGAGTAAATCGATTGCAGCTGAGTTCCAGTGTGATCGTAAAGCTCGGGACTTAATCAACACTAGCCAATTAGGCTTACAGAATTTCTGTCTAAATGAAAAGATCAAGTACGATCGTAATGTTAGTAAAGTTGACGGCCTGCTACCCCTACGTTACTAACATTACAACAAAAAACTTACGAACTAAATTTTTTCTTTCTATTTTAAACATATTTGCTACCCCCTAACATCGATATAAAGTTGACAGTCTGCTAACCTACATATTTTTAGGTAAAAATTCTAAAGTTGACAGCCTGCTAAGTCTCAAAAACCAAAACAGATATAAAATTTACTCAAGAACAAAAGCAACTGTGTTTTCGTTGTTGTGGAACTGCATTTGATTTTGGGTGTTCCCTCTTCCCTCCTTGAGATTTGTTAGCACTCATTTGATAACTGCAAAAACAAACACTAAACATTTTACTTATGGAAATAATATAT